>CM056722.1:45387005-46637005 GCA_029844215.1 Przewalskia tangutica | reverse complement strand
TTGTTTATCACGTCCGTTTGGGCGTGTGATCCCCTCTTTAGTTGTTATTGTTTTAAGGGGAAGATTGTTTATCACGTCCGTTTGGGCGTGTGATCCCCTTCTTTAGTTATTGAATTATTGCACCTTAAATATGGCATGTTGATTACGGTTATCGGGCCTTGAAAAAGGTGGAAAAGCGCGTAGAAACGGGGGAAGTGCTGCCCAATTTTCCGTAGAATAAGAAATCTTACTTAGAAGAATCCTACGTAAAACTAGAAGTTGATAGGCGTGTTTTGACTATTATAGGTTGACACTCTGCGCGCGACATATTCGACTTGGCAAGTGGATTTAGCCGAGGAGGTATGTGATTCTTCCTATCCTCTTGAGTATGATATTTGAAAAATATATATAGTACGGTAGACGTACATGTGTTGACTGAATTTGGTTTCACTCTGATGACTTTTGACTTGAAGTACTAAATGTTAAGAATCTTGAAATATTTCAAAAAGAGTTATGAATTATTATTCGGAAGGAAATTAATACTTGGTTTTAAAAGAATAAGTTCTTTTGGTTCTCCAAACAAATGTGAAGGTTTTGACTTATTATAAAGCTTAAGTGTTATACTAGCTTTATGGGAAGTTAGTTATAACAACTTAAGAAAGATAAAAGGAATGGTTTACTTACTTGATTATGAAAGCTTTGTAATGATTTCTGAATGTGTGGTAAGTTGGCTTGATAAGTAAACATGTTATGATGCTACGGGTGTTAGTGTCTTATGACTTTTGTGGTAAGGGGGTGTCACGACCCGTTCCGGGGCCCGTGACTGGTGCCTTACCGGGGCACCCAAGTAGTCATACATCAGAGTAATCAGCGGAAATATAAAGCAAGACATGAAACAGTTTATAAAATAAGACACAGCTTATGTGAGAAAACATCGCCTTTCGGCATATATATATATAATCATGGTTTAGCGATTCACATCCGACATGCAACATGACTACAGACTCTCTGAAATATACAACTATGGCGGGACGGGGCCGCCATACCTGCAGTACAAAACTATCTCTGACATGGAGATCATACCAAAAGTAGAGCCTCGGAAGAGATGGAGCTCCCGACACCAACGTAGAGATCCTAAGGATGCGGATCTAGCACTGCTTGCCACCTGCGGCATGAGCAGCGGCCAGGAGGTCGATCAACAGTACTAAGTATGTGAAAGCGTAAAGTACTTAAATGAAATCATAACACTTTTTAAAACCGGTTTACAAATATGTATGAAGAAATCAGAAACCGCACATAGTGCCACATCACAAACAAGAGCAACAATAGGTAAGCGTAATAGGTCTTTTCTAGGCTGCGAATGATTGAGCGAGGCCTTCGCGCGTATTATCATTCTGAGCCTAATCACGGACTCCGGTCGCGTAGGCCACTCACGTGGGCGCATGAGGTATAACCCGCGTCGAGGGTAGCTACTCCTCGGCATCGTCTGGACTCGCTGTCGCATGGCCACATAGACGCGTGAGGCATAACCCGCATACTAACACGGAACTCTCGTAGCTCGCATAGGCCCCTGGACGCGTGAGGTATTCTCGAATCATGGTCCCGCATCGCGAGTCTACCCGCGTCGGAGGCGGCTTAACCCGGTATCATCTCAAGAGGTAAGTGATAGTATACTAACATAACAACTTATCTTTAAACAACATAAGCACAACAAGGATACTCACCTATACAAACGTTACAAGATACTAACACACATGTCTACTTATCAAACCATCTTATTATTCTTTTCACAATATAAGTCTGCATTATAAACACATAGGCAAACTTGTTTCTTTTATCAATCTTAAGTGGTTATACTTACTTCCCATAAAGCTAGTATAACTCTTAAGCTTCATTTAAAAACCAATTAGTTCTCTTACATTAATATGATTGATAGTCTTTTGAAATGTTTTGATTCTTTATTATTCGGGCTTAAGCGTGAGGCATTCTAGTAAGTATTATTCGAGCTTAAGCGTGAGACATTCGTAAGTATTATTCAGGGCTTAAGTCAAAGACATTGCCATAGTTATTATTCGATTAACACGTATGCGTCTACCGTACTATATATATTGTAAAATATCATGCTTTAGGAAGAATCACATACCTTACCGTGAAAACCACCGCAAGTTGAATATGTCGCGCAGAGTCACCTATAATAGTCACGGATATCTATCAAAGACTACTCTGAAGGTCATTCTAAGCAGAGGTTCACAATTCTATGGAAAGTTGGGCAGCACTTCCACTGCAGGTGAGCTATATAAGTCTCATGTGAAAAGCAGTCCTATGTAATCTGATTTGATTATTCATCTTTCAAACCCTCTACTGTAGTAGATTCAATTCTATTACGTGATATTCTTCTAAGTGATTAATACTTATTCTTATACTTCTACGGATGCATTCTCTAATACAAAGAGGTTAGGATTATTACCTCGGTAAGCCCAATAATATCCTAGAAAAGTCGCGCTGAGCAAGGTTTTGCTCACAAGTTGTATGCTCCAACAACCTTAGACGGTCTTCACAACTTCTCCTACGTCTGAAGGTATTTGGGCTAGGGTATTTTGGGCATTATAACGATACAAGAAGGTACCTTTTCTACCAAGGGAGGGGGGGTAGATTTTTGGCTAAGATAGGGGCCTCGGCCAAACTACTAGGCTAGAGGGGGTATTCGGCCTAGGGGCTTCACAAGGGAGGGGGTGTTTTGGGCGAAAAGACTACAAAGGGAGAGGAGAGGATTTTCAAGACTTGGAAGATTTGTGGATGAAGAACTCTTCATCTCTAAGGGTATTTATAGGTCAAGAAGTGGCCAACCAATGGCCAAGATTAAGACAAGTGCAAGGCAAGTGTAGGGTGAGGATTAACTAAACACAAATATCCTACCAACCCTTGACTTGTGCACAAGGCACAAAAAACGTGCCAAGGGTTCTTGATTCGTCCAAATGGGCGATTCAAGTCCACCAATGGGAGGGTGCCAAGTGTTGCCCTCCGTTGGTCCAAAATGTTTCGTCTCTCGGAAAAATCCAAAAATAAGAAATGGCATAGCCGGAATTTACTCTACGAAAGTGTGGAAGCGTTTACGTCGGAAAACGATTCTTTTAGTGAGTTGTGTACAAATAAAAACGTCCAAGGCTTATCTTTAAGGCTAGACTTTCGTACGTATTCCCTTACGTTCATACTCTGGAAATACGGGGTATAACAGGGGGTTTCTTGTTGTGCTTATGTTGATTACGATAAGCTGGTTGTGCTTATGTTGATTACGATAAGCTGGTTGTGCTTATGATTTTATCACTTACCCCCCTGACTTGTTACGAGCCGCGGGTTAGCTACCCCGTCACGAGGAATACCTCATCTTGGTCGTATGACCTATGTGGACTCTGGTAGTCCAGAATCACTCGGGTGTGTTCTGGCCGTCGAGGAATACCTCATGCGGTCCAGTGGCCATGCGGATTGTGGGAGTCGAGGATGATGTCGCGGGTTAGCTACCCCGTCACGAGTACCTCATGCGGGTCCACGGGACTATGCGGACTCTGATAGTCGAGTTAGGCTCGCATAATGATACTATGGGCGAATGGCCTTGCCCGATCATTAGCGGCCTAGAAAAGACCGGTTGCGTTACATCTATTTTCTCTTGTTTATCTTTGTGGCACTATGTGCGGTTAAGTTGGGTTGTTTAAATGCGTATTTGTGAATTGGTTTTAAAATGTTATGATTTCATTTGATGCTTCTGATTTCACATACTTGGTACTGTTATGCTTGACCTCCTTGGTGCGTTCATCTGACGGTAGAGGTACTCGGTTGTTGATCCTCGCTCATGTAGGATCAGATTACGCTTTGGGAAAGCCCCGTTTCTCCGGAGGCTTATCTTTTGGTATGATTTCCCTGTCATTGTAGGTTTATGTACATTCAGGGGTATGGCGGGGCCCTGTCCCGTCATAGCTGTTATAAACTCTTAGAGGTCTGTAGTCCTGTTGTAAATTTAGGATGTAACTGTTCAGATGTTGGTATATATATACATGCTGAAAGGCAATTTTTTTCTTGGTTAGACTGTTTCTTATTTTACACTGTTCTATGTTTGTAAGTTTATATTTCGTTGGTTACTCTGATGTATATCTACTTGGATGCCCGGGTAAGGCACCAGTCACGGGCCCGGAAACGGGTTGTGACAGATTATAGGCTTATGTATATTCAGGGATATGACGGGGCCTTGTCCCGTCACATTTCATTATCAAACTCTTAGAGGTCTGTAGATAAGTGTCACGACCCGACCCCGGGGCCGCGACTGGTACCCTACCGGGGTACCCTGTCAGGTATACATCAGAGAATAGCAGCGGAACATACACAACACATAACTTATAAGAAGGTAAACATCACTGGCCAGCCGATAAGGCTGCCTTCCATAAAACATACTAAATCAAGGGTACAACAGTACAACTTGTTCTTACAGCCCAAAACACATACGTGACCACAGACCTCTAAGGATAACAACTGTGGCGGGACAGGGCCCCGCCATACCCCTGAATATACACAATGTCTATAACATCAGGGAAAAACCGTACCAACAAAAATAAGCTTCCGGAGGAATGGAGCTTCTGACACCGGAACAGTGATCCTAAGAACGAGGATCCACCACCTGCTTACCCTTACCTGCGGCATGAACGCAGCCCCCGAGGAAGGGGGTCAGTACTCAATATGTACCAAGTATGTAAAACTGGAAAATACTGTAATAATGATATCATAAGTCTAAAAGTAAGTTGGAGTCATGCAAGACAATCAAAATACAGTACACTGTGCCTTACTAACAATGAGAGTAATAAGTATATATATAATACTGCATAAAATAGGAGGCTCATGATCAAAATAGGGTACCTCACCCGTAGTATCAATAAGCACCCATACTCCTGGGACTATTTCACCCGCATAGGTCCTGTGGACCCGCATGAGGTATTCCTCGCATAGTCTGTACCGCGCGTGGGACTATTTCACCGCGTAAGTCCATCGGACTCGCGTGAGGTATTCCTCGCATCGTGGGTAGCAAATCCACAGGCAGTGGTATAACGATCTTGGGGCTTGCCGCCGGATATACTCTTACCACAGGCGGTGGTATAACGATCTTGGGGCTGGCCCCTCAGATATACTCTTACCCTGAAGTAGGTGGTATAACGATCTTGGGGATGTACCCGCCGGATATACTCTACCCACGAAAAGGTGGTATGGCGATCTTGGGGTGGCCGCCATTCATACTCTTACCCTGGAGTAGGTGGTATAACGATCTTGGGGCTTGCCCCTCAGATATACTCTTACCCTAGCTCAATCGGTCATCATATCATAATCATAAATAAGTAAGAAAACTCGTAACTTATTATTAGTCTTGTTCATATACCCTCTCATTTTAGTTTACTTAAGGCACTAACAATCTTAATAAAAGGAAATCCGGGAATTTAACCCAAAGTACCACATACTTATACTTCTTTAAAAATGACTCTTTTTCATATAAAACATTTGGGCAATTGATGCCTTAAAAACAATTTATCTTTCATAAATCAAGTCATTTGTCCTTACTTATCTTACTTAGAATAAATCTCTTCTTATCACCCTTTTATAAAGCTAATAAACCAACTTCCCATAAATTTGCTATATTAACCCTATACTTTAATAAAACCATACCTTTTTCCCTAACCAGGGGACTTAACTTCTTAAAACGAAACAAGTCTTTATATACTTAAAACAATTAAGAATACCAAATCTTGTACGTCTACCGTACTACATAGATACAACTACTCATGCTCAAGAGATAGGAAAGCTTCACATACCTCTTCGGTCAATCCACTTGCTAAATCCAAACTACCGCAAGTAATATGTCAACCTATAATAACCATGATACGCTTATTAACCTCTAATCTCAATGTAGATATAATCTAAGTTCAAAGCCACTAAATTCTATGGAAAATTGGGCAGCATTTCCTTTGTTTCTACATACTTTGCCACCTTTCTCAAGGCTGAATTCAACATCCAAACGCCACATTTAAGGCTCAACAATCCAAACATTTCAAAGGGGATTACACACCTAAACTTGGGTGTGTAAAATTCTGCCCCATAAGGTACAACAATTCACTTAACAATTTTAAGGTAGTTTTTAGGCTACAACATGCTCACAATATCTTCTTAACCAATCTTTTCATATTCAAACCACATTTCTTACATGCAATGACTCTAAGAGCATTATTTACTACTACAAATTCCTTCTTCTTCACATGCACATTAATAACTAACCACAAGAGAAGAAATGTTACCTTAAAGCTTTAGCCAAAATTATTCCAACAACTTTGCTAGCCTCCTTTCCAAGAATACCACCACCACAACTCCTACAAGCTAGCTACAAGCTTCCTTCTTGTCCTTAACTTTTCAGATTTTTCCTAGGCTTTGAATTCCTCTTGGAATTTTAGAGAGAAGTGAGAGCTAAGCTTAGAGAGAGAGAGAGATTTGAAAGATGACCAAGTATTCAAGACTTGGTCAATATAAGGCATGCAAGAAATCAGATGGGGGGGGGGGGACACTTGTCACCCTTCCAAGGTCTTTAAAAAGAGAAAACAGATTTTCCTCGGTTTTCGCGAAATTCGCCTCGGCGCGCGGCCAGCCGCGCGGCGCTAAACTCTGCGGACTTTGGCTTTCCGCGCCACCTTCCCGGCGCCGCGGCTCTGTAACTTCAGCGACCCCTCAGTATATCCGGCGCCGCGACTGCATCCGCGCCTTGCGCGGCTTTTGTCCGAAACACATTTCTGTCCGACTGCGCACTGAACTTGTAACTCCCATAACTTTCTACTCTGACGTCCTATCTACGAACGGTTGATTGAGTTGGAAACTAGACTCAACAAACTACACGCTAGGACTTTGAAATACTTAGGAACTCTCAATGTATCGGGTCATAACCCGCCTCAAAGTTGACTAAAACCCGATCGGAACAATCCGTCAACCTATCTTTTGAAAATTTTAAGTCTTACTCCCTTTCGCACGCTCTCACACGTATGGCCAGAACTACGGGGTATAACATTCTCCCCCCCTTAGAAACATTCGTCCCGAATGTTCCTTCTAGGCTTACTCAAACCACAACAATACTTAAGCGAAATTGCCAAATCAAACTAATAAGCAAGAAAGTAGGTTACCTGGAGGTATAGGAAATAAGTGAGGATACTTCTTCATCATGTCATCCTCTGCTTCCCACGTCATCTCCTCCCTGTTCTCGTTCCGCCACAATACCTTGACGGAAGCCACGTCCTTCGTCCGAAGTCGCCTAACCTGACGATCGAGTATCGCTATGAGACTCTCCTCATACGATAACTCCTCTGTCACCTGGACATCATGAATCGAGTGCACTCTAGATGGATCTCCAATACATTTCCGCAACATAGACACATGGAAAACTGGATGTACCGCCTCCAAGTCGGACGGCAGATCTAACTCATAGGCAACCTTGCCTACCCTACGGACAATCTGATATGGTCCAATGTACCTTGGGCTAAGTTTCCCCTTCTTTTCAAATCTCATCGCCGCCGTAGGCGATACGCTAGGAAAACCCAATCATCTATCTCAAATTCCAAGTGTCGGCCGATGATCTGCATCGACTTACGCCGACTCGATCCGCCAACAACCGCTCTGGATAAGCTTCACCTTATCCGCTGCTGTGAACCAAGTCGGCCCGACTAAGCAGATTTCTCCACTCGAACCGAACGACTATCGGTGACTGCACTTCCTCGTATAAGGCCTCATAAGGCGTCGTCCGAATATTAGAGTGGTAGTCGTTGTTATAAGCAAACTCCACGAGAGGTAAATGGTCCTCTCGGCTACCCACGAAATCAATAACCTGACGCAACATATCCTCGAGTGTATGCGGATAGTGCGCTCGGCTGTCCGTCGATGCGAGGGTGAAATGCGTCTTGAGACTCACTGCGTCCCTAATCCCATACGGAAAGACCTCGAAGTTAGCGTGAACGGGCTCCTGCATGCGAAATAATCGTCTGAGCACTCCGTGCGATCTCACAATCTCACGATATCTGATCTAACATAATCCTCGTAGAAAAAGTCGTCATTTGGAAGAAAATGGGTGATTTAAATCGACTGTCGGCGATAACCCAAATGGAGTCATGCTTCCTTTGAGTGGAAGGTAACCACGTAATAAAATCCATATTTACTACCTCCACTTCCAAGTCGGAATATCAATAGCTGCAATGACCAGGCTTCGGTGCTCAACTTTGACCTGCGACAATTCGCTGCTACGAACTCCGCAATGCCCCACTCAGTGCCATCCGCAATACCGCATCGAGGTCATGATACATCTTAGTCGACCGGATGAATAGAATAACGAACCTTTGTGTGCCTCCCGAGCATTTCTTGACGAAGTCTGTCGCATCGGGAACACACAATCGGCCTCAAATCGTAGCACCCATCCGCGCTACCTCAAATAGACTCTTCTCTTTACGTAAAGCGGCGTCTCGATCAGTACCATAATCGGATCCTCATCGTCGCCTCTTCACCTCCTCGACGATGAAAGACTCGACAACCTCTCGAACCGAACTCCATCACTATCGGAATCAATCAAAGCGAACCCCGAGGCTCGCTGGCGATGTAACTCTCGGACCGTATCTCTTTTCTCTGGTGAACATCGACGGACTACCCGTCGATCTGCGACTAAGGGCATCTGCAACCATTGGCCTTCCCGGGTGGTATAGAATATCAACATCGTAATCCTTAGCGGCTCAACCACCGTCTCGCCATGAGTTCGACTCCTACGGTGAAGATATCGGAGACTCTTGTGGTCTGTGTAAATATCCACATGAACTTCATATAAATAATGTCTCCAGATCATCAAGGTATGAATCACTGCTGCCAACTCCAAGTCATGTGTGGGATAGTTTTTCTCATGCTTCCTAAGCTGTCGAGATGCGTACGCTATAACCTTGCCGTGCTGCATCAGCACGCACCCAAGTCCGACACCTGACGCGTCACAATAAACCACATATCCATCTAAACCTTCTGGAAGAGTAAGAACTGGGGCGGTCGTCAATTTCTCTTTTAGCAACTGGAAACTCTCCTCACAAGTGTCCGTCCACCGGAACATAGCTGTCGTCTGAGTCAGCTTAGTCAAAGGTGCTGATATGGAAGCAAACTTCTCCACAAACCTCCGATAATAACATGAGGCCCAAAGTTGTGCACCTCGTCGGTAGTGGAGTGCAGGCCAAGTCTTGACTGCCTCAATCTTCACTGTATCAACCCGAATACCATCGGCCCCGATAACATGCCCTAAGAAAGCCACCGAAGCTAACCAAAACTCGCACTTCGAGAACTTGGCATACAACTACCGGTCTCGGAGGACTCGATACCGTCGCCGAATAGTGCAGTATGCTCTGCTCTGTCTTGCGAATACACAAGATATCATCAATGAAAACTATAACGAACATATCCAAGAATGGCTTGAACACCCTGTTCATCAAATCCATGAATACTGCTGGGGCGTTGGTCAACCCGAAAGACATCACCATGAACTCATAGTGCCCATACCGGGTCCTG
Source organism: Przewalskia tangutica (assembly GCA_029844215.1). NCBI lineage: Eukaryota > Viridiplantae > Streptophyta > Magnoliopsida > Solanales > Solanaceae > Przewalskia > Przewalskia tangutica. Next base: position 46,627,429 of record CM056722.1, on the reverse strand, counting down.
AACGCAGTCTTTGGGATATCTGTCTCTCTAACTCGCACCTGGTGATAACCAGACCGCATGTCTATCTTGGAAAAACACCTTGCACCCTGCAACTGGTCAAGCAAATCGTCAATCCTGGGGAGGGGATATCTGTTCTTGATAGTTACCTTGTTCGGCACATGTAATCAATACGTCGCGGCGTCCATCTTTCTTCTTTACAAATAACAGCGCTCCCGGGGAGAAACACTTGGCACGATAAAGACCTTCTCCGGCCAAGTCCTTGGTGGTCTTTCAATTCCTTCAACTCGGCGGTGCCATCTGTATGGCGGAATAGATATCGGTCAGTATCCGCGCCAAATCAATTCAAAACTCAACCTCCTCTCGGGAGGATACGAGCTTCGTGCAGAATACGTCGAAACTCTCTAACGGCCGGCGATCAAGGTCGGTATCTCGACCTCGATGTCGAATACGAACCATATGGTAGATATACCCTTTCGCACCATCTTCCTAGCCTTGAGGTAAGAAATAAACTTACCGCCGGCGATGCGATATTCCTTCCACTCGATAACGGCTCACCAGAAGCGGAATCGAACTAATCTCTCTCTACAGTCCACATTGGCATAGCAAGACGCTAGCCAATCCATACCCATAATCACATCAAAGTCCGTCATATCCAACTCTATCAAGTCGGCTAGAGTCTGACGACTGTCTACAGTCACTGGGCAAGCACTATATATCCGCTCGGCTATCACCGAATCACCTACTGGTGTAGCCACCTCAAAAGGTCTTATGGACTCGGGCTCTATCCCTATTCTATCAGCAATATGGGGAGATATATAGGACAAGGTAGAACCTGGATCTATCAAAGCATATACACCACAAAGTGAAACCAATAATGTACTGTGGCGACATCCGTGACGCCTCGCAGTCTGTCGGTGGACATAGCATAGATGCGGTTCGAGGACCGCTAGGCGGGACCCTACCACGACCTGCCGCGGCTGCTGGCGTGGTACCACGCCTCGGGCGTCGACCAGCGAGCGAAGATCCGAAAGCCCGACCTGTTGGCTGAACCATAACACTTCCGCCGCCTAAGGACGGACAATCCCTCTTCTGATGGCCATGCTGGCCACAAGAGTAACAAGCTCCCGAACCAATACGGCACTCGCCTGGATGAGACCTACCGCATCGAACGCACCGAGATGTGGGTGGTCTCGATTGGAGACGGTCTCTGCCTCTCTGAAACCCTGAAGTCCTGGAGCCCTGACATGCTCCCGAATAACCCGGCTGATCGGACCTCGCGAGAGCGAGAAGGAGCACTTTGTCTTGGTGAAATGTGGACCTAGTCTGCTGCGAGGTTGTCGCCTCAGCGCCACGAGACCCTGCTGTCCTGGCACTCTTGGGCTGGCCTACATCTAGTTGATCCTGCCTCTCTCTGTCCTCAATCCCCTGCGCATACGCCTGTATCCTGGCAATATCCATCCCAGGCTGAAGAGCCCCTGAGCATCACGATGTCATATGGCGGTCTAACCCATCACATCTGGATGAACCACATGCGCCATGTCCGCTACAATGGTGTGCACATATCTAGCCAAGGAGTCAAACTCCAGGTTGTACTCTCTAATAGTCCTCCCGTCCTGCCTCAAGGTCAAGAATCTATCTACGCGGGCTCTCACTCACTCGTGAGGTAAGAATTGATCCAGGAAAGCCTCTGTGAACTCCTCCCAAACAGCTGGAAGAGCATCCTCACCTCTCGACAACACCCAAGACTCAAACCAGTTCAACGCAATATCGCGTAACCGGTAAGAAGCTAGCATGACGGACTCAGTCTCTGATGCCCTAAGTACCTGCATGGTCCGCTGTAACTGCCGCACAAACTCCTGCGGATCCTCCTCGAATCTCGAACCATAGAACTCGGGTGGATGACAACCTAAAAAATCCTGTATCCGTAAACTGTCGGCTCTAGGGTTGGCTGCCTGCTCCTGTCGGCGCTGCCCTACCACTATACTGGTCAATAAGCGGATTTGTTCCCCGTAATCTCTATACTCGTCCACATTTGTGGGTGGAGGCTCGTCTGCGGTCTCGATAGCTTCACGCCTCGAACTCATTGAAATTTGGCGATGTCGTGGAACTCGCCGCTCGAAACATCATCTCTGGTAAGGACTGGTCCTGTGCCCTCGTGACCCTCGCGTCCGCTAGCGTACCTCAATTGCCTTGCCGCCACGGGCGCGGTTGCCTTGCGTGGAGGCATAACTGATACATAAAGGAAAACATCAGAGGAGGTTCAACCTATAACTCAGCTCTATTGCACGATCTTAGAGTGAAAGAATGGAAACCAATCCAAAATGCCCTGCAGCCTCCTGATTATAGATGTGGTGCACGACACACCGATAATCAAGACTCTACTAGACACGATCTGTAGACACTTTCCGAGGACTAATCGCTCGATACCACTTTTGTCACGACCGACCGGGACGCGGTCGTACCTGCCGGGTACCACATCGTATATCGTCGAGAGAATAGCGGTGAACATACACAACACATAACTTATAAGAAGGTAAACATCATCGCCAGATAAGGTGCCTTATAAAACATACTAAATCAGTGCAACGATGCAACTTGTTCTTACACCCAAAACACATACGTGACCACAGACCTCTAAGGATAACAACTGTGGCGGGATAGGGCCCCGCCATACCCCTGAATATACACAATGTCTATAACATCAGGGAAAAACCGTACCAACAAAAATAAGCTTCAGGAGGAATGGAGCTTACGACCGAGCGGTGATCCTAGAACGAGGATCCACCACCTTTACCACCTGCGGCATGAACGCGGCCAGGAAGAAGTCGATTACTCAATATGTACCAAGTATGTAAAACTGGAAAATACTGTAATAATGATATCATAAGTCTAAAAGTAAGCTGGAGTCATGCAAGACAATCAAAATACAGTACACTGTGTCTTACTAACAATGAGAGTAACAAGTATATACATAATACTGCATAAAATAGGAGGCTCATGATCAAAACAGGGTACCTCGCCCGTAGTATCAATAAGCACCCCTACTCCTGGGACTATTTCACCCGCATAGGTCCTGTGGACCCGCATGAGGTATTCCTCGCATAGGATGTACCCGCGCGTGGGACTATTTCACCCGCGTAAGTCCATAGGACTCTCGCGAGGTATTCGCCGCGTCGTGGGTAGCAAATCCACGGAACAGGTGGTATAACGATCTTGGGGCTTGCCCCTCAGATATACTCTTACCCTGAAGCAGGTGGTATAACGATCTTGGGGCTGGCCCCTCAGATATACTCTTACCCTGAAGTAGGTGGTATAACGATCTTGGGGATGTACCCCTCAGATATACTCTTACCCTGAAGAAGGTGGTATGACGATCTTGGGGCTGGCCCCTCATTCATACTCTTACCCTGGAGTAGGTGGTATAACGATCTTGGGGCTTGCCCCTCAGATATACTCTTACCCTAGCTCAATCGGTCATCATATCATAATCATAAATAAGTAAGAAAACTCGTAACTTATTATTAGTCTTGTTCATATACCCTCTCATTTTAGTTTACTTAAGGCACTAACAATCTTAATAAAAGGAAATCCGGGAATTTAACCCAAAGTACAACATACTTATACTTCTTTAAAAATGACTCTTTTTCATATAAAACCTTTGGGCAATTGATGTCTTAAAAACAATTTATCTTTCATAAATCAAGTCATTTGTCCTTACTTATCTTACTTAGAATAAATCTCTTCTTATCACCCTTTTATAAAGCTAATAAACCAACTTCCCATAAAGTTGTTATATTAACCCTATACTTTAATAAAACCATACCTTTTTCCCTAACCAAGGGACTTAACTTCTTAAAACGAAACAAGTCTTTATATACTTAAAACAAGTAAGAATACCAAATCTTGTACGTCTACCGTACTACATATATACAACTACTCATGCTCAAGAGATAGGAAAGCTTCACATACCTCTTCGGTCAATCCACTTGCTAAATCCAAACTACCGCAAGTAATATGTCAACCTATAATAACCATGATACGCTTATTAACCTCTAATCTCAATGTAGAAATAATCTAAGTTCAAAGCCACTAAATTCTATGGAAAATTGGGCAGCATTTCCTTTGTTTCTACATACTTTGCCACCTTTCTCAAGGCCGAATTCAACATCCAAACGCCACATTTAAGGCTCAACAATCCAAATATTTCAAAGGGGATTACACACCTAAACTTGGGTGTGTTAAATTCTGCCCCATAAGGTACAACAATTCACTTAACAATTTTAAGGTAGTTTTTAGGCTACAACATGCTCACAATATCTTCTTAACCAATCTTTTCATATTCAAACCACATTTCTTACATGCAATGACTCTAAGAGCATTATTTACTACTACAAATTCCTTCTTCTTCACATGCACATTAATAACTAACCACAAGAGAAGAAATGTTACCTTAAAGCTTTAGCCAAAATTATTCCAACAACTTTGCTAGCCTCCTTTCCAAGAATACCACCACCACAACTCCTACAAGCCACAAGCTTCCTTCTTGTCCTTAACTTTTGATTTTCCTAGGCTTTGAATTCCTCTTGGAATTTTAGAGAAGTGAGCTAAGCTTAGAGAGAGAGAGATTTGAAAGATGACCAAGTATTCAAGACTTGGTCAATATAAAACATCTGAAATCAGATGGGGACACTTGTCACCCTTCCAAGGTCTTTTAAAAGAAATCTGATTTTCCTCGCTTTTCGCGAATTCCCGCCTCGGCCACGGCCAGCGGCGCGGCGCTGAAACCTCTGCGGACTTCCGGAACTTCCGGCGCCATGACCTGCTTCCGGCCAGCGGCTGCAACTCAGCGACCCCTCCGTATATCGCGCGTGCATCCGGCGCCGCGGCCCTGTCGCTTTTGTCCGAAACACATTTCTGTCCGACTGCGCACTGAACTTGTAACTCCCATAACTTTCTACTCTGACGTCCTATCGACGAACGGTTGGTTGAGTTGGAAACTAGACTCAACGAACTACGCGCTAGGCCTTTTAAATACTTAGGAACTCTCAATGTATCGGGTCATAACCCGCCTCAAAGTTGACTAAAACCCGACCGGAACAGTCCGTTAACCTATCTTTTGAAAATTTTAAGTCTTACTCCCTTTCGCACGCTCTCACACGTATGGCCAGAACTACGGGGTATAACAATAAGTGTGGGTGGTAGATGTGTACTTGGACATGTATATGTTGTAGTTCATTTTGGACATATTCTGTATATAGTGGCAGTCTTGTCGGCTTGCCTATTTTTATAAAATGAGTTTATTATTACAGTTCAGGGGACAGGATCCCTTTGTTATATGGCGTTACGAGTCTCCGTCGGGTATATGTGATGTATGGGTATAAATGTGCCCAGGTAGGGCACCAGTCGCGGCCCGTCGGTTCTGGTCATGACAGATTGAGATGTAGGTGGTTCGACATCGACATCCCTTATCCCAACTAGGTGGTATATACAACCTTTAGAGATCATCTTTCTTGCCTTAAGGTATGAAATAAACCTACCTTTTGGTGTTGATGTATTACCCTTCCATTCAAGGACTAGCTCGCCTGGGAACTGGAATCTAACAATCTTTGTTCGGTAATCAACATTAGGGTAGCATGACGCTAGCCAATCCATTCCCACAATAATATCGAAGTCAACCATTTCTAATTCCACCAAGTCTGCTTGGGTCTTATGACCACAAGCTAATACTGCACAGTTCCGATAGACCCATCTAGCGATTACCGATTCACCAATCGGTGTAGATACCACACAAATGGATCCCTTATCAACTCAAGAATCATACCAAATTTATAGGCAACGAGATGAGTAATATATGATAAGTTTGAGCCTGGATCTAACAGTGCATACACATTGCGTGAAAAGACTGATAATGTACCTATAATGACGTCAGGTGAGGACTTCTGATCATGTCGCCCCATCAACGCATATGTGCGGTTCTGGCTCCTACCTCTGCCTCGACCGGCTAATGTCTGCTGACCTTGCCCTGACGGGCGTACTGATCATGATGAAGCTGCCGCAGATCCGACTGGCAGAGCTCTAACACTATCGCCCCCTGTAGGACAGTCTCGTGTAAAATGACCAAAAACTCCACAAGAATAACGTACATTTGATCCTAGTTGGCATGGCCCTATGTGGGTCTTACCACATCGCTTGTATTGAGCCAATGACGGTCTCATCTGCATAGAATTTCATCTATAATAAGATCATGTCGTTGGTGAACCCTGAACTGGGTCCGATTGAACTTACCGATTGGCCATCGATCCTAAAAAATGGCAATGATGCACTGGATATTGGGTAAGTCGGTCGCCCATACAACTGTGGCCTGGGCCCTCCTCCAAAATCTTTCCCATTACCGACGGATCGGGCCCTCTTAGGTTGGCCCCTATCATGTTCTCGATCGATCCGATGTTGCCTCTTGCGATCCTCCAGGTTCTGTGCGTAAGCCTGGATGCAAGCAATATCCATATCTGGTTTCAAAGAAGTTGTAGTAAACTCATTGACCAAGTGTGGCCCCAAGCTAGTAACAAACCTGTGTACCCAGTCACTCATTTCTGCTACAATAGTGGAAACATATCGAGATAATGAGTTAAACTGCAAGTTATATTCTCGGACGCTCATGATGCCCTGCTCAAGACGTATAAATTTGTCCTTTTTGGCCCGTCGAAGCTCGACTGACAGAAAAAGCCATAAGAAGGCCTCCGAAAACTCTCCCCATCTTGCTGGTGTATCACGAGGTCCCCTGGACTTCTCCTATGTTTCATACCAGTTTACTGTGACATCCCGCAGTCTATAAGAAGTAAATTTTACCGACTCAACATCAGTAGTGTTCATCACTCACAGAGTACGTTGTACCTGATCTAGAAAATTTTGCGGGTCCACGTGCAAGTCTGACCCCATAAATACAGGAGGGTTTAGATTAATAAAATCTCGAGCTCTGGTACTAGCAACTCTATCTGAAGGACCGGGGACCTGACGTTGGGCCTAATCGGCTACCAATCGTGTCAATAACTGGACCACACTTCGCATATCAAGATCTACAACTGGAGTATCAAGTGGAGGTACTAGGGGTACTGTCGCTCCATTACCCTCTTCTGATGATGGCGAACTAGGAGCATGGTGCGAAGGGGTAGCACCGAGGGTCTCACTTTGTCCCTCGCTAGCAGGTGGAAGTCGGCTGGAACCTTCACCCGCAGTCGTATCCAATGTCTTCATACTCTTGAATTTCTTCTTTGTTATAGGCATCGCTGGAATTATAAATGCAAAATGGATTAGAGGTAAAATACTTATAACTATGTTCTACTGCACGATTTATGAAATGAAAGAATGGAAACCATCCCTAAATACCAGGCAGCCTTCTACGTATAAGTATGATGCACAATATACCCATACACAAGACTTTACTAGACACTATACCAAGTGTGTCACGACCTAAATCGGAAGGCCGCGACGAGCACCTAGATCCCACCCGCCGGGTACCGCTAATCAACACCTAACCATAAATAAACACGGACTAAGTCGAAAAGATTATGAAAGCTTTTAACCAAAAAATTGGCTTATACATATATATATATATATATATACCCATGCCAAGGCCGATGAGGTCATACAAAACTACTATATACATGACACATGTCTACAAGCCACTAAAGAGTGTACAACATCAACAGATCGGGACAAGCCCCGCCATACCAATATAGACACGCAAAATGTAACATACCAAAGTTACACCGATACTCCGGAAAGAGAAGAGTGTTCCCAAAAGCCTGCTGAAAACCTACAACCTATTCACGTGGATCGTCGTCCTGCCTGTGCGAACCTGTAGGCATGAAATGCAGCGTCCCCAGTAAAAGGAACGTCAGTACGACTGATGTACTGAGTATGTCAGACATACGAAATAACATAGCCAAGATATATCATAATCTGAAACAGAAACACTGACCAACAGTACATACCTCTGAGGGTCCTAATACATATGTCTAAATGTTATGCAATACAAATGCAGTATACTGATGGCCACATAAGCGTCTTTCTTTCATAACAGCTTTTGTGGGCATAATATACATAACTGTCATGCATGATGCAAATGCGGTATACTATCTATTTCCCATAACCGCCACACAGGCTTTCGGTTATATTGGAATCCTACTTTCCGACAATAGCCACACAAGATTTCGGTAGTATCGGAATCCTACTTCCTATGATCGCCACACAGGATTTCGGTAGTATCGGAATCCTACTTCCTATGACCGCCACATAGGCTTTCGGTCCAATCATAACCGCCACACAGGCTTTCGGTTATATCATATAAGTCATGTTGGCTTCAATGTTGGCCTCTTAGGGCTCTTTTGTGCTAATATGTACCAGCTGCAGGTGGTGTGTGTATATAACGCATTTCCCTCTTTTTTCATATCCCTTACATATATATAATATACAGTAGTGTGCATAGCACAAGTGGTCCAGGGTAATATGCAAATAAAATGCATGAATGGTAATATCATATTCCAATTTCAATGGGTGACATATAACCTTTGACAACACTGTGAATCTCCTTATCATCTTTTTCATATGTCTCTTTAAGGACTTAGAAATAATTTAGACATGCTTTCAGCATAGGAATCAATAACATGATTATTCTTAATTTCTAAGAGTAGAATAAATTTTGGAACCATATCACAGTTATATTTCATGGGTAGAACATACCAAAAGAAAGAATTAATTTGCCTTAACATACCTCGATAGAATTAATATGATTTGTGTAGTTCCACAAAATTCGTTGCTGCCTATAATTTTATCAATTGGTACCGTACGTTTTGCTACTTCAAATAATTCTCAAGAGTAAGCTACTGTTTCTTTTTCAAATTCTTGTGAACTTATCTAACCAACTTGCCTTTCAATTGTTGCTGGTCACATTCTCTGTGGGACTTGCTTTCCCAAAAAAAGTATGATTTATTTCTAAATAATATGTCTTGAATGAAGCTGGAGTAGCCTTAGATGATTCCTTATAATATTGTGGTGGTGGAAAGCTTTTTAACGATGCCATATGCCCGTGATTAGTCATTTCAACTCACACTTGTCCATGTCCCCTTATTAAAAATAACCTTCCTCCGCAATTAATAAATTGCACACATAATTAATTCTCGATCCACTTCATTTAAATTCTAAAAACTTATAAAATCTTCATATACTCAATGTCATAAGTTGTAATATGAGATTAGTCCATTACCTCTTTTGGGGTTATACAATTATTATTATTAATCTCTATCGTCACTTGTTATATCCAAAATTATTTCGGGATCGCATTCCTGTATACTAATTTCCTTATTAGCATACATAAATATAACAAAAAAATTCCAACACCTGGGTCTATTTCCTTCATTTAGATGCTCAAATTATTGCCCAAAATTACTAGATGTTACAGAAAGCTTTCATTGCTTTAACAGAAACCTAATTTCATACAAAAGTTCAATCCGTAAGGAGTGATAATGTCTTAGAACTTGGTTCCAGTATTTCTGGTTCAAAAAAATTCTCTGAGAAGGGCATTATGCATCAAACTTCTTGTCCATACACCCCTCAACAAAATGGGGTGGGAAAAGGAAATATATATAGGCATTTACTAGAGACTACTAGGGCATTATTATTTCTATCTCATCTTCCTACTAGGTTTTGGGGTGATTGTCTTTTAACTGCCACTTATCTCATCAATAGATTTCCTTATCCACTCTTAAAACACAAAAGTCCTTATGAGATTCTCTATGGGAAAGTTCCTGGCTATTCCCATTTAAGAGCTTTTGTTACTCCACAGTCCCTCATCCTCACAAAGACAAGTTCCTCCCTAGAGCATTACCTTGTGTTTTTGTTGGACATCCTTTTGCAAAAAAACGGTTAGATGTTGTATGACCTTTCTTCTCTGTCTTGTTTCATTTCTAAGAACGTGGTCTTTCATGAAGCCATTTTTCCTTTTCTTCATTTCACTACTCCTCATCTTTCTTCCCATTTTCCATTCTCTACTTTCTTTGATGACCCTCCTTTTTTATACCCTGCAACTATTTTTCCTCATTCTTTTCCTACTCATTATACCTATACCAGTTCCTGGTTCTTCTATTTCTACCTCTGTGCCTCAGTATGATCATTCTTATGTTCCTGTTTCTCCCCAATCAACTGCACCACCTTCATCATACATTAGTCCCACAGTACGTGTTCCTCCTCATTCCAACATTCTTGTAGTTGTTCCTATCCAGCATGTTGTTCCTACTAGACAGTCTTCCAAGGCCCCTAAAAGACATATTTATCTTGACAACTATGTGTGCAATTCTTCTACTATTTCAAACTCCAAGTCAGGTCAATGTTCTTCTATCTCTGTTAAGAAATCTATCTTTGAAACTTATATCTGTTCTCAAGCAACACCCATATTTGAATGGAAAGATTCTATGAGACTGGAATTTGAGTCATTAGAAGGAAACAACACCTGATCCATTGTTGAGTTACCTCCGGAAAAAAACAATTTGATGCAAATGAGTTTATAAAGTGAAGTATATGGTAGATGGGAGTTGAGAAAGATATAAAGCAATACTAATAGCTAGAGGTGACACCTAGGTTGAATGCATTAATTTTCATGAGATCTTTTCTACACTTGTCAAGATGTCCACCATCAAAACTCTTGTGGCAGTTGTTGTTAAGCAGAATTGGTCACTATTTCAGCTTGATGTTAATAATGTCTTTCTACATGATGACTTAGATGAAGAGGTATTCGTGAAACTTTCCCCCAACTTATCTGGTACTTCTTCCTCAACTCCTCTAGTTTGTAAGCTTCAAAAGTCCTTATATGATTTAAGGCAGGCTTGTAGGAAATGGTATGTCAAATTGTCTCAAGCATTCATTCTAGGGGTTATCAACAGTCTTTGAATGATTATTCCTTGTTCACTAGGGGTTCAGGTTCTCTTGTCTTTAGATGTTTATGTGGATGATATAGTTTTGACTGGAACTGATCTGACAAAAATTACCGCTCTTAAAGTTTTTCTCCATGACCAATTTAAAACAAAGGATTTGGGCCTGCTCTGTTATTTCCTTGACATAGAGGTCCTATATTCTTAGTCTGGTGTATTGTTGCATTAGAGTAAATTTGTTCATGACCTACTTCGATAATTTAACTCTGATGTGTTCTCTTCTGTGATATGTCCAATTGAACTTCATGAAAATTTGAAGGTTGGTGTGGGGATCCTCTTCCTAAGCCTAATTTCTATAGAAGTGCTTAGTTGGGAAGCTAAATTTTTTTACTCATACCCGACCTGATTTATCTTTTGTCGTACAATACCTCAGTCAATTTATGCAACAACCTTGTGCTCCCCATATGAAAGCTACTTGGCATTTGCTCGGATATTTGAAAGGCACTCCTCATCTTGAGCTGTTTTTCAACAACTCTCCTGATTTATATCTCAAATTTTATTATGACAGCGACTGGGCATTCTGTCCAGATAGCAGAAGATCAGTAACAAATTTTTGTGTCTTTCTGGGTGGGAGTTTGGTCTTCCTTCTATGCATTATATTCTGGTGTTTTGTGATCACAAAACGACAATTCATATTACAAAAAATCCTATTTTTCATGAGCGGATCAAGCAAATTGAATTGGATTGTCATTTTATTTGTACCAAGCTTCATGATGGTTTGATCTAGTGCTACTCAACTGGTTGATGTATTCACTAAGAGTTTACCTGGAGCTGCTCATCACTCTCATCTTGGCAAGTTGGGAGTTTTATCACCCTCCAACTTGAAGTTGGATTTAATACTTCTCTTCGTGGCATTAATTGATATTTTATTTTTAGTTTCTTCTTGGTCATTTTATTTATGGGTTTATGTGTAATATTCAAAAGTTGGGGTTTTATATTTTAAGTTTGTGAATCTCATATAAGGGTGATCAGGGCCAAATTGTAATTAGACATTCATTCTAGATAGGAAAAAGGATCATATTTGTCATCATACTTTCGGAAAATGGTCATATTTGTCTTCCGTTAAAGTATGGGGCCAAATATGTCCTTCCCGTTATGAAAATTGTTATATTTGTCCCTTTTTAACAAAAATGTCACGGTGGACGCCACGTGGGATCCATGTGGACGCCACGTGGAGGGTGGGACCCAAACCCAAGACCCCCACTACTTCTCCTCCATCCCCCATTCTCTTTCTTTCCACTATTTCGTCACGGAAAACCCACTAATTTCAGGACACAGTTGGCCAAACCTAGTTCCCTTTTCTTTATGGTTTCAAAACAAAACTTAGAAAATCAATCCTCCTCACTTTTAAAGTTAATATAGCAATGCAATGTGATATAAGAAGTTCACCATGGGAAGTTTCCCAAAAGTTCAACTAAAGGTAATTAAGAAAATTCGAATACGCATAGACAACAAACATATAGACTTTTAGTTTGATTAAACCATAACTTATAAGAAATCAAATCTAAAACAATTGAGATCATACTTTATTTTTGTTACAAAGGAAAAATGGTCACCGATCTTAAAAATTCAGATCGACTGTGTTTGTGATTTTTCCATTGTTTTGGTCCCATTTGATTAAGTTGTTACCGAATGGTGGTCTAGCAGTGAACGGGGGAGGGGGAGATGAAATGAAGGCGATGGTTTAGTGGTGGTTGCTTTCGCCGGTGATGTGATCTGGTGGGTCGGAGATGGCGGTGGTGGTGTTCTTCGATGATGGTGGTGATGGAGAGGGTTAAGTTTTTAAGAATAAAAGACTTTATGATGGTGATGATGTGGTATTGATGATGGTATGTTAGTGGAGAAGTAGTGAAGGTGGGGAAGTAGTGGTGATGGTGGGAGTTCGTCGGGTTGTTGGTGGTAGAGGTGGAGGCAGTGGAGGTGGAGACGTCATTTGGAAGTAGTGGAGAAGAGGAAACGAATGTGGCGGTGGCTGGTGGAGACGGCAATGGTGCTGGCTGGTGGAGGCAGCGGTGGTCAATGGTGGAGAGGTGGAGGAAAATGGTGGCTTTTGGAGCCGATGAAGACATTGACGGTGGTTAGGGCTGTTGTGAAGGTGGAGGGTTGGTGTGGGTCTGCTAATGTGGATCCACATGGCGTCCACCATGGCATTTCTATTAAAAAGGGGCAAATATAACAACTTTCATAACGAGAAGGACATATTTGTCCCCATACTTTAACGGAGGGTAAATAGGACCCTTTTCCAATTCTGAAAATAAAGTTGGCTCTCTTTACATACACCGACTTCATTTTATCTCAATGTTTAGCTTCAATTCGAGTTTAACATTATTAAGTACAAAAAGTTTTAAAACTTAAAAGTCAATAGATATTTTTATTTCCGGTCCTAATTTTTATTGTTTTTCTCATCTTCCGCGTAAGTGGAAATGATCAATTTATCAATTATAAAGTAAAAACGCTTCATCGATCATCACTTGTTCTGATTTGACACTTCTAATCGTAGATTCATTCTTCACTTTTTTTTCAAGTTCTTTCTCTATTTCAAGTAATTTTATAATTTTTTATTCAATTATTTTTCTCAGTCTCATTAGTTTCTTTTAGCTGAAACAGTTCTGGTTATTTTTTGCCAATTGCTAATTCTGATTGGATCGTTACAACGCTCGTTGAACGATTCAAGTAGAAGTGAATAGGTAAGGAGTAGAAAGCCCCATATCAATCCATCTCTTTTTTTTCTCTCTGAAGTGAGTGAAGTCAAGCTAGCCTCAGAAAATCAGACATCCCAAGGACTAGAAATATGTAACCTTTATCACAATGGATGCAACCTAATTTAATTACCCTCCCACTGTAAACTATTTCTACCTAGAGATAGAACCTATGGGAGAAAAAATGATTAATTGAAGGACTGCAACGGCTACTAGACCAAAGACCCCCTCGACTGCTACGACATCGAAAGCAACTTCAACTCGTCGAAGGCAAGTCAAGAAGGAACGGAGAGTTTCAAATTTAAATCAAAACCAGGCATCCGACGATTTGAGATTTTCTAAAAGGGAAAATAGTAACAGATAAAAGAATCTCAAAATAAATATTCGATCGAAATATCTCACTTATTATACAATTTCTTTATTTTTTCCGTAATTTTGACCTTCTTTTCATATTTATTTATATTATTTTATAAATAAATAAAAATTGAGGATTTATGGGGCTTACGCCCCAGCGCCTCAAGGCGTACGCCTCGCCTCTTATCAGGTAAAATGACTCGCCTTGCGCCTACGCTTTTTAAAACACTAATGTTGATAATAATCTATATTTAAGTGTGTTCACTTTTTAATAGAGAATGATAACGAGAAGTAGTATTTTTTTCAACAACAAAATTTAGAAGAGAAAAGTAATAAGGCGAATACTTCAACACAACTTCTGTTTCTTGTTAGTATCTGTTTAAATTTTAACAAAGTTAACATATGTATGACTATGAGTATATGTATGTATATTTATACATATAATTAATACATCAAAGTAATTTTATTGTAAATTGTCTAAAAATCCATACATTATCAATGCACAAAAATCAAACTCTAGTACGCATGAGAATGTGCAGAATTGGTGTAGATGGCGCGGGGCCATGGTCACGAGTTCGATCCTCGCATAAACCTTGGTTGAGCACATCTGCGGCTTGCCAAGTGTGGTTTACATGGCTGACGTGGTTTGCAGGCTACTGCGTCAGTCCGGGGTTTACCCTGTGCGCACTCGAAAGAATAGCGGCTGCGGGTTCCTTCGTCAACAAAAAAAAAAATCAAACTCTAGTGTTAGAAACCAATTATCACCCAAAACTTGATTTTGGGTTGATCATTACCATACACACCAACCAAAAAAAAAAAACCTTTAACACCAAATAAAGTGTTTGATTTGAAAGCGATCTCTCTATGAATGCTTTTGTTCACTTCCTCACTTTTTGAGTCATTTAAATTTCGGACTCATGAGATGTTATATCTCATACTTTTGTATGTTAAACTGTTATTACATTCCATACTTGTACATGTTTAAGTGTGTCGTAAGTTAGTTGACATAAATTTGGAGAACTGGGTTGTTACACCCCATATTTTCACGCTAGTATATGTCGTGTGTAAAGTAACGAAACCCGGAGGGGTTAAGATCCTTTATATGGATAACGATGATTTATAACAATGTTAAAGAGGTTACGTTTGTACTAGAGGTTAAATGAATAAGAGAAAATTAGTTTCATTGAAGTTCAGAATGTTGAACAAGTTATATGGACTTATGGAATTTTAATCATGATTATGCGTATAAAAAGTTTGTTAAAAAAAATTACTATTTAAGTTAATTGAGATCAAGAAATTAATTATGTGTGTAATTGATTAAATATTAGAATAAAATAGAAGAGTATAAAATTAATTATGGTATTAATCATTGATCAAATGGATAAGAATTTGATGAGGTTGCCACATAGAATTAAGTTGGTCAAATAGATTGATGAGTCAAGGGTATACAAACGAGGGGAGGACACGTGGAAGTGATTAATCATGATTGGAACTTTTAACATATAATTGTTACAAATATTTCATTTTGGAATAATGAGAAAAACGTACTAGATAGGACCAAATTGATTATTTCAAGAGATAAAAACGTTCCCAATAAATGGTTATATGTAGTGGTTGAATTTTTCAGATACAACGGGGCCTACGCCCATGAAAATAGATTTGCGCACCGATTTGATATCGTTGTTACGTTAGTCGTGTTGTTAAATTTGGGCTTACTTCGAAGTTCGAAGTTCGAAGTGAAATAAGATGAATAAAGAATAGTTCTGGACATATAAGGTAAGAATTTTCCTCTCCTTCTCTCCTATATATATATATTTATGGTTGTCCAGGTCATAGCGAAATTCTGAAATGAGAAATACGAAATTAATAATGAGGAATCATATAAGTTATTGTTGCTATCGTGCGGGCTGGTTGGTAGCTGTTTTGTGTTATTTTGTGGGATGAAATTTATGGATTTGATATGGTTGTTGTTCTTATGAAGTTTGAAGGGGAAAAGGATGGGAGAAATGTTGTACAACTCATTGGGTAGCGAGCTTGCCGCTCGACGGTTAGTTATTGTGTCTTTTGTTAGTTTAATGCGAGAGTTGTTGTTTCCTGTAGATTAACGTGTAAAAGGAGGATGGTTCCTATGCCGCGAGTCGAGGTTCTACATTAAAGATATGTAATGGGTATTCCTTCTTTCATTTGGCATGACTACTTATAAAGTGTATTTGAAGAGAGAAAGCATAAGAATAGCAATTGTCGTAGGTATTCTATTCTTGTATTTGGTGTCCTTATTACCTCAGATTGTGATGTGTATAGTCGAGTTGAGAGTTATGTGGCTCATAAGTCAGTTCCTAAGTTTATGAGCATTTATTTGATTCGTCACACGAGTGCCTATCTTAAATAGTAGGTGAGTCAGTTTGTAAGAGGTTTTATCAATTGTGCCTCGAAATCCCAGTTGCGCGTAATAGTTGTTGGCGTGTAATAAGTGTCAAAAGCCATAATAAAGTCGTAATACGAAGTTCCATCTATATACTTTCTGGTCTTTGAGCTTGCCTAGTTGGTTTCATTCCAAACTACTAAATCCCCATTAGAGGTTATACTACTCGATATGATCTCATATAGTATTTGGAATCATTAGTTGGCCTTCATGAGATTAGAGGCCCAAGAGATAAATTGTAGCGAGAATCGGATCATATACTTGTTTGTTGTTTAGTTAACCAAGCTTAGCCTTTGCCTATTTGCTAGACTTCAGTCGTACTTGGTAGCCATCGAGGCTTATTTGGCGGTCACCGGGGTCTATTTGCTGACCTCCCAAGGTCTATTTGTCGATCAACCAGAGCATATTTATGAAACAAAGATTAGTTGTAAGTAGGCGTAACTTTAATTGTTGTAATACTTCACATTGCGGAATACCGTTTACAAGTAAGTGAAGATCTCACTACACTTGTTGTTACTTTGTTACTTGTTTCTACTTGACGTCCTTACATACTCAGTACATTATTTCATATTGACGCCCTCGTTTGCTGGGGCGCTGCAGGTGCAGGCTCCCGGGTTGACAGGTCTTCCAGTAGTAGTTATACTTGTCTAGCTCAATCGATCGTCTGGTTGGCCGTTACACATTGAAGCGGTTTGATCCGTTATCGGTCCGGATTCACACTCTGGACCGGTTCCTTACCGGATTTTTGATAGGCTCGCGCGGTTTCGGGTTGAACTGGTCGGATCGGGTCAAATTTTATTTTATTATTTTTTAATTCCGAAAATGTAAACTAAATTCAAATTAAATATTTAATATAATATAGTTTTATATTTTATATTTTAAAATTTAAAGTTAACTTTGTATTTTATAGTTTATATTATAGTTATACTTTTAGTAATTTATTAAATTAGTAGACATAAGTTAACAACTAAAAAAATAATACAATAAAAACTAATGATAAGATGTAAACTTTCGAACTTTCATTATTCATAATGCTAAAAATAGTACATAATGAAGTAATAATAATTTTATTTATATATTATACATCCTTTTAACAAGTTCTTCGTAATTTATATGTTGATTGAATTATTTCATAGCCTCTAAATCTGGAGTATTAATTACAGTCTCGCTTCCGCCGCAACTTGTGCTCCCGCTTTTCAAAATATTGTCGATTTCTTCATCTTCCGCAGATTGAACGTCTTCCAATCCTTGATTTCTTCTGATTTCTAGTGTGGTTCCGCCCAATGAGTAACGTGTGTCTCCTATTTGGTCTCGTGCTTGGCTGTATGCACTTTCAGAAGCCACTATTGAGATAGGCACAGTAAGAACATCCCGTGTCATAGCTATATGAGCTAAACCATTACAAACTGTTGGGTAATATGATCCTGAAAATTCAACAGTAGCAGTGTAAAATTTACGTAATTTTTTTAAAAATTCAGCAATTGATTTTCAATGTTCGTCGTTTAACATATGAATCACATTCTTACAATGATCATTTGAAACATATGTTATGGATCTTTATACTTATAATTTTTTTTTAAAAATAAATAAGTATAATTCCACCGTGTAACAACCTCACCTGGCATGAATTTTGGTTTCAAATTAAATTGTTTACATTTTTTTAAAATTCTATAATTCTATTTTTTCTATTATTAGCCTGAATAACTCCAACAGCTCTTCAGACAAGAGATAATTCAGTTGCAAATAAATCAAGACCACTTTTAACAATTAATTATAAATATGACAAGCACAACGAACATGAAATATATCAGGAAGTGACGGTTCTAATTCCGCTTTTAAAAGATCTACATCAGCAATATTATTAGATGCATTATTGAATTATATACAAAGTATTTTTTTATAAAGATTAACTTTTTGCAACAACACAAATAGTTTCGCTTATATATTTTCCAGTATGACTTTGATCCTCGTCATACGGAAAAACAATAATACGTTTTTTCATTTTAAAATTTCATCAATCAAATGACAAGTAACTGTTAAATAATCATAACCGTTTATATCATGCCCAATGTCTGAAGTAAAACTAACTGGGCATGGAATGTTAGCGATTGAAAATAAATAACATAATCAGTAAAAAGTCTAAAAATATCGGATCTACAAGAGTACGAGGAGCACCTTTAAATAAAGGATTATATACTCTTTGAATATATGTAATTAAATATGAAGAAGAAGCAAAAGAAAAAGGTAAATAACCTCCGACAATTATTTTTGCTAATTTAATGCGATCCTTCTTTGGATCGTATGTAACAAACCCCCCCTCCCCCTCCACCCCCTGTTAATGGATTAATTTATTATTGATCGGCTTCTAAATCAGAGACAGAAAACCAGTGTGTCGGATGAGCATTCTCTACATGCCTACCTATAGTGTCCGTCCCCCCGTCACCACCCTCTCTCTTATGTTTATAAGTTTTCCCACAAATATTACATCTAACTCTATCATTGTCCTCAATTCTATCATAAAAGTTCCACACTTTACTCCTTTTTTTCCTACTCGTTACTTCTGGTAAAGGAGGTCTACCACTAGTAGTAATAACATTGACATAAGGCGCACTAGTAGGTGTAAGAGTTTCAGTTTCAACAATATTATCTATATGAATGTTAACATATTCATTAACTTCTATTCCAAAATCTTCTTGCATTTGATCATAATCTATATTTTGAGTAGATGATGAAGTAGGACCTATAGATTTTTTACCCCTTGAACTAGATTTACTCATTCTTCTCTTTAGCATATCCATTATAAAATATTTAAAATTTAATTTAAATAATCAACAAATAAATATGAAAATTTAATAAAATAATTAGAGAATGAAACGAGTGTACCAAACTTCGGGATTAAGAATTCAATTAAAGTCGAAGCTCGAAGTCTTGCGTCTTGCTACTTTGAAAATAATAATAATAATAATAGTAATAGTAATAGTAATAGTAATAGTAATAATAATAATAATAATAATAATAATAATAATAATAATTAGTAATAATAATAGTAATAGTAATAGTAATAATAATAATAATAATAATAATAATGATAATGATAATGATAATGAGAATTGAGAATTGAGAATTGAGAATTGAGAATTGATAATTGATAATTGATAATTGATAATTGATAATTGATAATTGATAATTGATAATTGATAATTGATAATTGATAATTGATAATTGATACTTGATAATAGTAATAGTAATAGTAATAGTAATAGTAATAGTAATAGTAATAGTAATAGTAATAATAATAATAATAATAATAATAATAATAATAATAATAATTGAGAATTGATAATAGAGAGAATTAAGAGTAGAGAGAATTAAGAGAGTATGAGAATTGAGAGAATTGTATAAATAATTGAATAATTATGTGAGAAAAAAGTGTCCGGCCCTCTCAATGATCTCTGATGCATACTTCCTCTGTGTTAAGAACAATCCATCTGCATGACGAGTGACTGCAATCCTCAAAAAATAGCTAAGGGGCCCAATTCTTTCATGGCAAATTCAGAATTGAGCATTGTCATAATAGACTTTCTCAAAGCATCAGAAGAGGCAGTCAATATAATATCATCCACATATAACAATATATAAGCCATGGAAGAACCCCGACGATATATGAACAATGAATTATCAGACCTGCTGTGAGAGAAATCCATAGTTGAAACAAAATCAGCAAACTTCTTATACGGGCGTGGAGGCTGGCAAGCCCATCTGAGGACTTCTTCAATAGGCATACATGATTAGGATATCTAGTATCCACTGAACAAAGGGTGATGATATCTGCTCTCCGAAGATCACCGTGTAAAAGCATTCTTCACATCTAGGCGTTGAATGAGCCATGATTTTGAAAGAGTCAGTGAGCCACGGTCACGAATGGTGGCCAAACGACCAGGGCTAAATATTTCACCACAATCCACACCAACCTACTGAGTCTTACCATCAACTACAAGTCTAGCCTTATGCCTCGCAAATGAATCATCAAATTTTTTCTTATGAACAAAAATTCACATAGACCGAATAATATTAACATCAGCTGGACGGGGTACCAACTCCCACGTCTTATTATCAATAAAAGCATTATATTCTTCGGTCATGGCAATTTTTTAATTAGGGTCATTTAAGGCAGACACATGATTACGGGGTAAGGGAGATTTAAGAACATTTGAATTTAAATTAAAATGTCTTTTTGGTTTAAAAACACTCATTTGACTACGAGTGACTGGACCATGACTCTGGACTGGATTGAGTGAATTTTGGGAATTTTCAGAAATATCTGGAAATCTGCAGTCGGCGCCGCATGACTCGGGATCAGTGTCGCGGCGCGAAATCTGCGAGCTCGCAGATCGCAGAGCTCGCAGGAGTTTTGGCGCTGGCCTCTATCTGACGGCGACGAGGGCGGGTTTGGGGAACCTGCGTATTTTCTGGCAAATCTGAAAAATATCGGAGAACATAGGGGGAGATAGCATATCCAAAAAATCATAGGAACTAGACACAGGTTTTTCTACTTTAGAGAAGGAAAATTGGGATTCATCAAAGAGAACATGACGACTAATGATGATTCGTTTAGAGGACAAATCAAAACATTTATAACCACGGTGATTTTACGGAAAACTCAAAAATACACAAGGAGTAGAACGTGCCTGAAGTTTGTTGATTATAGTGGATGGAAACAGTGGATAACATAAGCATCCGAAGACCCTAAGATGAGTGTATGACGGAGTCTTATTGTATAACACTTTTAGAGGAGATGAATATGTCAAGCCTTTAGAGGGGAGAATATTTATGTAAGAAATAATCTCTTGATTATTCTCATTAATGAAAGACATATATATACAAGTTACAAGGAAGATCATCTTCCTATTCTACATAGGAATTCCTATTCTATAAAAATACTAACTTTATAATTATGGTAATATTACACTACTAATTAAGATACAAATCTAAGTCTAATATTCACCAAATATATAAAGGAAAGGGAAAGGAGGGTCTCACATCTTGACTCATTCTCGACTGGCATTGGGCCAGAACCCAATATACTTTAACGATATCGTACAGGTTGAGGCCTCGTAGGCCCATGTTTATATATATATATATATATATATATATATATTTATATATATATGTTTGGAGCTTTTATTTGGAGATAGTTGAATATATTAAATTACTTGCTTTATAAAGTGAATAGCTCACGTGAGTAAGACACTTGTTGCCCATCTGCCTCACCAAAATTGGGGTGTGACATGATAGTTATACCATGATGACTTTTAGTGGAAGTTGAATTCCAAAACCAATAATTTGGAATGGAACAACTCATGTCAATCGAGTACAAATCTATAATTCGATAGCAATAATATATCGTCGATGATTACTCTTTCCAATATTAGAAAGATTTGGACATCCATCGAGTTATAATTACAAACATAAACAAAGTTAAAATTTTAAATTTCTAAATTATAATTTTTTTTATTAAATTATTTATATGTATAAAGTGAGTTTTTAAAATATAAATATAAAATCTACACTAAAACTATTGGATTACGAGAAACTCGTAAGCGGAAGGCTACTCTGCCACTAATTACAAATTATTTTGAAAATAAATGTGTGGACCACTATAGAGAAGTCTGGAACCAGTATGGTATGGCGTGGAAGAACAAGGGCCTCAACCAGCAAATTGTGGCAGGTTTAGCAAAACGTTTATTCAAATCAAATTAGTATTTTTTAGAGGAAAAAATAAAATATATAATGGTCACATCCCCAAAATGGGTCTCGTGTTTGTTTGAAATGTATCATTGACCCCCTTATAATGATGTGACAGAGAGTATATTCACAATTTCCGAGTGCAAAAATGGGTTTAATCGATAAGTCATATTAATAAATACGTCATTAAAATATCTTATCGATACCAAATATCTTATCGATTTGGTTATATGTTGAGGGTATTTATTAACTGAAAATCGATAAACCAAATCGGTAATATATAAAACCAAACCAAATCGACGGATAAGTGTCCCTATCTGGGAAGGAAACATAATGTCACTCTCCCTAGTGTTATATTCCTTTAGTAAATCTCTCACTTTTTATTTAAAAATAATTTACTTTTAAATATCTTATTTTATTCTTAATAAAATTAGTTGTAATCACACAAATATTATGATTTAGTTTAGATTATAAAATTTAAAAATCTTTCTTTCTTAACTCGTTTCCGGTCAAACACCACATACATAGGAATGGAAGAAGTAACATTTTTTCAGGATAATTGCGCAAAATACAACCCACAACACTACATTATATCTACGCAACTAAGTTTTTAGTCGCATATCCCACTATTTTGTTGCAGTAATGTTCAAAAATTCGGTATACAATATAATACATCTCATATACAACATTACCCAAAACCCTTATTTTTACAACAGTTTAAAAATTTGATACACAATATTAATAAGCTATTAATATATGAGATATAAGATATGAGACATAGCTCGGTAGTATAGAAATATTAAGTCTTCTAAGAGGAAGTGTACACTATAGATTAACCTCAACCCGAATAACTGATGAACTCAGAGTTACTGGTTGGTTACTCGGGCCTTTTAATTATTGATGACAAATAGGTTTTAAAATTGAGTTAGGGTAACTTTAGTTTTTTTAATTGAGTAGGGGTGATAAACTTTGGATTAGTGATTAGAGAGTTTTGACTCACCCCAAAGTTATATTTTTAACATTTTGACCCCAAGCTTTATTTTTTACACTTTGCCCCCAAATTTTATTTTTAACACTTTGACTCAACCCATATAAACCCTACAGAGCCAAAAAAATAATGCGCCAAATTTTCTGTTTGTCTGCGCCGTTTCCACCATTTTTTGCTCTTCTTTTTTGCTTCGTTTCTTCTTCTTCTTGCTTCTTCTTCTTATTCTGCTGCTCGTTTCTTCTTCTTCTTCTTCGTCTTGACTGGATTTTGCTTAAGAAAGAAAAAACAAGACCACCTGATTTTGCAAATTTTTGACTGAATTTCATTCGTGTAGCACTGAAAATTACTTCATAACTCATTCCATTGTTCTGCTTTCTTCTTCTTCTTCTTCGTCTGCCATTGTTGCTCAAGAAAGAAAAAAATGTGACCACCCGATTTTACAATTTTTTTACTGGATTTTGTTGGTGTAGCACTAGCAATTACTTCATAAGTGTTTTCTGCTCATTTGGTAAGTACAACAATGCTGTTTTATTTCAATTTTTTACCTGGGCATAAATCTACTGATTTTTCAATAACTTACAGTAGTTGTTGTAGTTGTTGCAACATATAATGTGGTTGTTGCAACTTCTACAACAGATTATGAAGTTGTTGTAATTGTTAAATAAATAACCTGCAACAACTGAGTGAGTTGTTGCAACAGGTATTCCACTTGTTGCAACAACTCAACGATCTGTTGAAGTCGCCGCTTTTGTGCGAAAGAACCCGAAAAAGCGGCCGCTTCCAACAGACTATTGACTTGTTGCAACAAGTTGTATAGTTGTTGTAACAGGTGTTCCACTTGTTGCAACAACTCAACTATCTGTTGAGTCGACTTGCTTTTATGCAAAGCAACCAAAAACTAAAGTTGTTTCCAACAGATTATTGACTTGCTGCAACAAGTGTACTACTTGTTGCAACAAGTAATACACTTGTCGCAATTACTCGATAATCTGTTGGATATCTTCAACAGTCTGAAACATTACCCCAAAAAAACTGAAGCTGACTCTAACAGATTAGTGACTTGTTGCAATAATTTTATTACCTGTTGCAATAAGTAGTCCAGTTGTTCCAACAAGTCAATAATCTGTTGGAACAACTGCTACAGTTGTTTCATTTTGTTATAGATTGGTATGTACTCTCATGACCAATTTTTTGTTAAACAAAATATCTTCAGGTGAAGACTATGACAGCGCTTCGAGTCCAATATGGTGAAGACTTTGGAAGGCAGATTTATGACTACTCATATCCATATTACAGGGTGAAGAATTACATAATTGCATACTGTGAGGAAATGAATCTCGTGCCTTCTGAAGAATATTGGGAAGTTCAAATGCTACATATGCAAAACAGTTGGCCATAAAAAAACTACATGCCCAAATCGAATTGTTCCCTAGTTGTTAAATTTGCAATGTCTTGTAATAATAATTACTATTGATTGTGTTTGTGAAATTAGATTTTATGACATTTTATGTTGTTTCTGTTAGTAAAATTGATTTAAATGATATGTTGATCTTGCTCAAATCATCAATGTATGTTCTTTGGTTTTGCAATTTCTGAACAGTTTTCACCAAGTAAAAATTCTGTTGCAACAACTGTGTAACTTATTGGGATTTTGTCAACCAGTAATCGAACTTGTTGCAGCAATTAACTTAACTTGATTTTCCAACAAGTGACATGACTTCTTACAGTAAGTTTCTATAGTGTTTTGAGTTTTTACAACAAATGGAATGAGTTGTTGCATAAAGTTCTAAACTTGTTTCATCCAACAAATGGAATACGTTGTTTCATCCAACAAGTGATATGACTTGTTCAACAGCTATGTTACCTGCTGCAACAGATTATGTACTTGTTGCAACAAGTTATATAACTGCTGCAACAGATTATGCAATTGTTGCAACAGATTATGTACTTGTTGCAACAGGTTATGCAACTGCTGTAACAGATTATGCAATTGATGCAACAGATTATGTAATTGCTGCAACAACTAGGATATAAGTCACATATGTTTAGTTATTAACAGAGAAAATCAATGATATTTAGTGTTAAACCAAAGGATTCAATGATATTTAGTGATCAATATATTTATCTACTAACATCCTTAATGGATTATACGGTAATTTCATTGATTTGATGGAAAATTCTAAGCGTATACTTCTCAAATCGAGCGATCGTTGGTGTAATTTGATGAGAACTACTTGATTCACCCATATTTAGGTGTAAACAACGAAAACCAATGATATTTATTATTTACTAAATGTTCCTAACCAATTTGATGGTATTCTGAGTCAGGACATATGATCAACTACACGTATACTTCTCAAATCGAGCGATCGTTGGTGTAATTTGATGAGGACTACTTGATTCACCCATATTTAGGTGTAAACAACGAAAAGTCAATGATATTTATTGTTTACTAAATGTTTCTAACCAATTTGATGGTATTCTGAGTCAGGACATATGATCAACTAAGCGTATACTTCACAAATCGAGCGATCGTTGGTGTAATTTGATGAGAACTACTTGATTCACCCATATTTAGATGTAAACAACAAAAAATCATTGATATTTATTGTTTACTAAATGTTCATAACCAATTTGATGGTATTATAAGTCAGGACATATGATCAACTAAGCATATACTTCCAAAATCGAGCGATCGTTGGTGTAATTTGATGAGAACTACTTGATTCACCTATATTTAGGTGTAAACAACGAAAATCAATTATATTTATTGTTTACTAAATGTGAAATTTTAAAACAGGTTACTCATCCGCTACAACAGATAATGCACATGTTGCAACATATTATTAACGTGTTCCAACAACTAACACATCTGTTGCAATAGATGAATTAATTGTTGCAATTTTTTCAACAATTGAAAGATTTGTTGCAACAACTGACTCATCTGTTGCAACATATCACAAACTTGTTGCAACAAATTATCAATTTGTTGCAACTTCTAAAACAGCAGTTAGATTTATCACAACAACTAACACATATGTTGCAACAACTGAACTATCTGTTGCAATAAATTTACATCTTGTTGCAACAACTGACTCATCTGTTGCAACAGATGGGTTAGTCGTTGCAACTTCTTCAACAACAATTAGATTTGTCGCAACAACTGAACCGTCTGTTGCAATAAATTACAAACTTGTTGCAACAACTTACTCATCTGTTGTAACATATTAAAAACTTGTTGCAACAGATGGGTCAGTTGTTGCAATTTCTTCAACAGCTGTTAGATTTTGTGACTTGTTTAAAATTACTGAAACCGCTGAACATAATGTATTGAACACAACTTAAATAATGAACACCTAATATATACTTAACAAAATGTCTTAAAAAAGTACTGAACACTTAATATATTACTTAAATTACATAATGTCTTAGAAAAGCTCAGAAACCATTGTCATTTGAAATCGGGCACCGGTATCTTCAGGCAAATCTAAATAGAGCCCAAAGCAGCTAGCCCTAAAGAATTCTCCAACCCCTGCTGCCGGAGAATGCCCATGAAGGTGTCAATGCCATTGTCCATGGTTGATCTAACCATAAAATCACTGGACAATTCCTTATTTCCATTCAGCGGCATCGTCACGTCGTACTTTTCAATGCTGAAACTCTTAACGACCTCCTCAATCAAAGGTCTATTGGGATCTGTGGCAATACTAGAAAACTCAACAAGATTGGCATCCACATTATGTTTCTTTTTTCTTCTTAACTCGACCAATGTCTGATCTGTTGATTCTTCTTCTTCTTCATTACCATTTTCAATTTATGCATCTTCTTCGCCTCATTCATCCCCTTCAGCTCCTTCATCCCCTTTATCTCATTCTTCTTTATCTCATTCTTCTTCACTTACTTCTTCTTCATCTCCTTCTTCTTCATCTCCTTCAGTATTTTCTTCATTTTCTTCATTTTCTTCATCTCCTTGGATAAGAAACTTCTTTTGAGTAGTCCTTCACTTGATGTCGAAGGTGTGGAATGACTTCAAATGTCCAAGTCTAGAAAATAATATGCCAGGTAAATCAGAATAATGATTAAAATGCAATAAAAAGAAAGATAAAAGATTAGGGATCTAATAGCATAGTTAGTTGGCTACCTGAACTTTTACCTTGTTGGTGAGTGCATTGTAATTCCCTCTCTATTACCCCTTCCCCTATCCTCTATGTAATAAAAACATTTTTTTTTAAAAAATAAGATAAAAGATAAAAATATTGAAGAAGTTTACCATGAAAGCCCAAGGGAAGTCAGGTTGACCGTCTTCACAGTTGGCTTCAATTCTACAACAACAACAACAACAACATACAACATACCCAGTAAAGTCTCATAACATGGGGTCTGTATAGGGTAGAGTGTACGTAGACCTTACCTCTTCCTTATCTTTTTTTCAGTTTTATCTGATTCTTGGTCATTTTCAGGATGTTTATCATTGCCATCTCCAGACACTTCTCCTTTGAGGTTTTCTTGGACTCTGAGCCCTCCTCTCTATTAGAAGATTGTTTTTTATTTCGACTATTACTTGCATCTATATTTGTTGATTCTGAAATAACTTGTTCAACAAGCTCATCTAACGGTGTTTGACCATTGAGTCGTTTACTCTCTTTAGATTCCTCAATTGATTTATCTCATTTTCTTTTGCTTAAAGTCATTTTATCTGCACACAAGAGATAAATAAAAATAGTTTCAATTGATTTGTGCATCATTCAAAGTAAACAGGGAAAAATCTGCAACAGCTGATCAAACAAAATACAATAAGTAATCGAATTTTTCAACAATTGAAGAATATTGTAACACCTCAGCATTAACCTTAGCAACTATTTTAATTTTTTACAACAGATGGTGAATATGTTGCAACCTCAATAAATGTCTGCAACTATCAAATAAGTGCTTAAGTTGCTGCAACAGCTTACTCAGCTGTTGGAAAAAATCAACAAAATTTCAAGCCTTTTTTCGAAACTCTTAAGGAGAACAAGAACAAAAACACCATCAAAACCCATAATTTCACAACCACATACACTATTTACAAACACACAAACGCCAACAAGTGAAAAAATACCCCAAATAAGGGTTTCTCAAGCAAGAAACAACAAAATAAACAGTATTGAAGATTTAAACTCGTGTTCTTCTTCTTATCTGACCAAAATAATCATTTTCACACTTTGATTTCAAAACCTTAACTTTTGAACCCAGTGAAAGAGAAAATTTTACCTTAAATGGCAGAGAAGCAGCAACAACATCGATGAGAGAGAGAAACGATAATGTTACAGTGAACGGTCCGGTGAAGCGGAAGAACAAATCGTCGTTATTGAAGAGAAAAAACGTGAAGAAGGGGGAGGGTTTGAGCGTTTTGTTTGATAAGAGAACTGGAGAGACTTTTTGATTTTGAAAGATGAAAGAAGTGGGGTCATGGTTGGTTTGGTATAATGTGGGTGTTTTTATATTTTGTAAAAGATTAACAATTTTAAAAAATTACATTTCGGACCCCAATTAACTTAATCAGATTTTTAAGTGGGATTTGACCTTGGCTGGTCAAAGTTGTCACCTTTTCTAATTATGAGACTTTTTTGTCACCATAAGTTAAATTTTCCTGGTTACCTGGTCAGAAACTACTCCCCCTACACACATTCATGAAAATGTGTATGTCCTAGAGAAAATCATTTTAGGGATAAATATACTTGAACACATTCGTATTATTAATGAAATTAATATATTTGACATTTGCAATTATTGAATTATGATTTTGATTGCTTGTGATTATTCATTAATGTGCATCTCTTGAGCTTACGTTGTCATTAATAAAGTGAGATGTTAATGATAGAACGTTATTCTCAAAATAGTCTCGACTGATGATCATTGAGAATGAGATATCAATG
Organism: Przewalskia tangutica; assembly: GCA_029844215.1. Taxonomy (NCBI): domain Eukaryota; kingdom Viridiplantae; phylum Streptophyta; class Magnoliopsida; order Solanales; family Solanaceae; genus Przewalskia; species Przewalskia tangutica. Next base: position 46,598,324 of record CM056722.1, on the reverse strand, counting down.
CTATGTTATAAGTCGGCATGTGGTCTGCATCACATTCTTAGAGAATGTAGTATGTCTCACTTACTACTAGATATGTCCAAAGCTCGGGCCGGGTCAGGTGACTTTTTTTTTGCTTGCCCGACCCTGATCCTATTTTAAAAAAAAAATCCCGACCCTGGCCCTGACCCTGACCCGCTCTACAAAACAAAATAACGGGGAAATTTAGAAGGGTCGGATCAGATCGCGGGACTCGACATTTTTTTTAAAAAAATTAAAATTGAATTTCCAACACTTAAATTGACATTCACACCTACATTACCACGAAATTTGGACGTTGAAATCTATTGTATACCGTGAGATCTCAGCTAAAGAAAAGGGAAAATTAGACATCGATTTGGAGGAAACGTCAAATCGATTGGGAAGACGGACGTTTTTCCTCAAATTGGCTGCGCCAAACCGCCGCAACCGGCCTCATCTCAAAAAAATACGCGAAATCAAAAAAGAAGAAGGGTAAAACAGACATCCGAGCGCACCAATTTACAACTATTTTTGCTAGGTCAATGCTTCACATTAAAACATAAAGTCTACATCACATATATTCATAAAACATGTAAGCAAAACTCCAAATATATATAAGATCGGGTTCCCGCTTTTTCGGGTCAGGTGGCTCACGGGTCAAAATACTGATCCGGCCTGGTTTTTCGGACAAGGCGGGTCAGGCAGATGGGCGTGTCTACTTACTACTAGTAATGGTTACTAGTGATGGACACATGAGATCCGAGTATTGATTTTTTTTTATATTTACATATGCTAATAAGGAAATTAGTATACAAAAGAATGTGATCCCGAAATAATTTTGGATGCAACAAGTGTAACGATGGAAGTTGAAATAATTTTGGTATATGCTTAATAAGGTTATGGACTAGTGTCATATTACAAGAATTATGACATCAAGTATACGAAGGTCCTATGAGTTTTTAGAATTAAAAAAAAAAAGTGGAATCTAAAATGAATTGTCTACGTGATTGATTAATTATGGGATAAGTTAATTATGTGGGAGAGCAAAGAATTAGTGGTGGCATTTAGTGGAGAATTGGACAAGTATTACGTTTTGGTGACAGTATATTAGGATAGAGTGATAAAGGTGGACTACAAAAGACCACGTGTAAAGGGGCTTAGTGTCAAGCCACGTGAGAACTTGCTGGCATAACTTGAGATAAGAATGAAGGGGGACTAACTCGGGGCTTTTAATTATAGGTGACAAATAGGTTTTAAAATTGAGTTGGGGTAATTCTAGTTTTTTTAATTGAGTAGGGGTGATAAATTTTGGATTAGTGATTAGAGAGTTTTGACTCACCCCAAAGTTATATTTTTAACACTTTGACCCCAAACTTTATTTTTTATATTTTTCCCCCAAGTTTTATTTTTAACACTTTGACCCCAAGCTTTATTTTTTACACTTTTCCCACAAGTTTTATTTTTAACACTTTGACCACAAGCTTTATTTTTTACACTTTGCCCCTAAGTTTTATTTTTAACACTTTGACCCCAAACTTTATTTTTTTACACAGATAGGTTAGTTGTTGAAGAAATTGCAACAACTAACCCATCTGTTGCAACAAATTTGTAATTTGTTGCAACAGATGAGTCAGTTGTTACAACAACTGAATCATATGTTGCAACAAATTGGTTCAGTTGTTGCAACAACTAACCCATCTGTTGCAACAGATTACAAACTTGTTGCAACAGATGAGTTAGTTATTGCAATTTCTTCAACAATTGGAAAATAGCAACAACTAACTCATCTGTTGCAACAACTGAACCAATTTATTGCAACAGATGAGTCAGTTGTTGCAACAACTGAACCATCTGTTGCAACAAATTAGTTCAGTTGTTGCAACAACTGACTCATCTGTTGCAATAAATTACAAACTTGTTGCAACAAATGAGTTAGTTGTTGCGATTTCTTCAACAACTGAACCATCTGTTGCAACATATTAAAAACTTGTTCCAACAAGGAGAATAAGAACAAAAATAGCACCAAAAACTATAATTTCACAACCACAATCACTATTTACAAACTCACAAATCCCAACAAGTGCAACAAATACACGAAACTACAACAAAACAAACAACAATCAAGAAAAACCCATGCTCTTCTTCATCTTCTCTAACCAAAATCATCATTTTCACACTCCAATTTCAAAACCGTAACTTTTGAACCAAGTGAAAATTTCAAAACCCTAACTTAATACACGAAACTACAACAAAACAAACAACATTCAAGAAAAACTCATGCTTTTCTACATCTTCTCTAACCAAAATCGTCATTTTCACACTCTAATTTCAAAACCCTAACTTTTAAACTAAGTGAAAATTTCAAAACCCTAACTTAATACACGAAATTACAATAAAACAAACAACATTCAAGAAAAACTCATGCTCTTCTTCATATTCTTTAACCAAAATCATCATTTTCACATTCTAATTTCAAAACCCTAACTTTTGAACCAAGTGAAAATTTCAAAATCTTAACTTTTGCCCGAGAATGAATAGAGAAGCAACAACAATGGAGAGAGAGAAATGAGCAGCAACAGCAGCAATGGAGAGAGAAGAACGAGCAACAACAATGGTAGTGCATCAACAATGGTGGTCGACGAGCAGCAAAGGAAAAAGGTTCGCTCTTTGTTTTTGAAATAAAATGAACAAGTAGTTCATTTTATAATGTGTATGGTCTTTTGTGTATTTTGTAAAAGGTTATAAGTTTTAAAAATTATAATTCAGTCCCCATTTTAGTTAATCACATTTTAAAGACAAGTTTAACCTTGATTGGTCAAACTTGTCACCATTTCTAATTACCATATTTTTTTGTCACCATAAGTTAAATGTTCTCGACTAACTCATTTACGACATAAATGAACATTTTTACATGTTTATCTCTTCATGAATAAACAGTGCAATTTCATTTGGATATCTTTGGAGGGGAAAGCAACAAAAGAATAATGTGGCGGCAATACAACCATATAAGGTTTTGCTAATAAAGAAATCAATTACAACTTTTAATTATTTTAAGAGGAAAGCACAGAATAATATTTTGCTGCCCCAAAAAAATTTGTGCAACGTGAGAGGAGTAAAGAGAGGAAGCTACACTTATAGGGCCAGATAGGACAAAATATAAGTGTTCTATATATGATATGATACGAATTTCTCATGTTATTCAATAATTTCCATGAATCATCAAAAGAGGTCAACTTGGGATTTCAACATCAATGGATTAACATTTATTTGGTTGCTGGGGACTCGCGATGTTACCCTTTTCCAGGATAAAAAGAAAAAGAATAGTTCATGTATGTTAAGACAAATCCTTCTTTCTTTTGACATGTTTCATGTTATGAAATATAACTGTGGTATTGTTCCAAAATTTATTATACTCCTAGAAGTTAAGAATAATCTTATTATTGATTCCTATGCTGAAAGCATGTCTAAATTGTTTCTAAGTCTTTAAAAAGACATGTGAAAAAAATGATAATGATATTCACAGTGTCGTCAAAGGTACAAAGATAATATGTCACATGTTGAGGTTGGAATATGGTGTTGTCATTCATGCATTTTCATTTGCATTGCATTCACATATTACCCTGGACCAGTTATGCTATGCACATTACTATATGGTAAATATCGTATCTATGTAGGGGATATGGGAAAAGGGAAAGGCGTTATATACGCACACCACCTGCAGATGGTACAGACTATCACAAAAGAGCCCTAAGAGGCCACATATAGTGTCTGTGTGGCCTAAATGGATGCATGTGTGGCCAATACGATACGATATGATATGAATGCCTGTGTGGCCAATATAATCATATGCCCACAGAGGCGGTTATGGGTAAGATGCATGTGTGGCCGTAGTATACCGCATGTGCATTATGCATGACATTTATGTATATTATGCCCACAGAGGCTGTTATGAAAAGAAAGACGCATGTATGGCCATCCGTATACTGCATTGGTATTGCCATATGTATTAGGGCCCTCAGTGGTATGTACTGTTGGTTATTGTTTCTGTTTTAGATTATGATATATCTTGGCTATGTTATTTCTTATGTCTAACATACTCGATGACATCATCGCATCGACGTTTCTTTCTTTTGGGACGCCGATTTTATGCCCGCAGTTCGATTCTGAGTGATAGTTCACGCCGTTAGTTCTGGTTCAAATGGTGATGTTGGAACACTTTATTTGTTCCAGAGTTGCAGTCTAGTTGTCACGACTGCTCGGTTCGCGATCGTGCTCACGGCACCCAAGTAGTCATACATCGAGTAATCGAAATATAAAGCAAGACATGAAACTTTATAAAATAAGACACGATTTATGTGAGAAAACATCGCTTTCGATATATATATAAACATGGTTTAACAGCTACATCCGACATCGCATAACACGACTATGCACTTAAGGAAATATACAACTATGGCGACAGGCCCCGCCATACCGATCATAAAACTATCTAAAACAGGGATATCATAGCCAAAAGTTGAGCCTCCGGAATAGATGGAGCTCCCGACACCAACGTAGAGATCCTAAAAATGTGGATCTAGCACCTGCTTGCCCCACCGCGGCATGAACGCAGCCTCAAGGAGGTCGATAACAGTACTAAGTATATGAAACTGTAAAAATACTTAAATGAAACATATCATTTTAAAACAGTTTTGCAAGTATGTATTAAACAACAAAGGAAACCGCACATAGTGCCACATCACAAACAAGAGCAAAAAATGGGTAAACTGTAACAGGTCTTTTCTAGGCTGCGAATGATCGAAGCAGGGCCAATTGCCCGTAGTATCACCATGCAAGCCTAATCCTGGACTCCCGTAGTCCGCATAGGCCAATCACATAGGCCCGCATAGGGTATATAACCCCGCATCGAGGGTAGCTACTCCTGCATCGCCCCGACTCGTAGTCCGCATGGCCACATGGGCATCGCATGAGGTATAACCCCGCACACTAACCTGGAACTCCCGTAGCTCCGCATAGGTCCCTTGGACCCGCATGAGGTATTCTCGAATCATGGTCCCAGACCGCCTGAGTCTACCCCGCATCGGAGGGTAGCTTAACCCCCGGTAATATGTCAAGAGGTGAGTGATGTTACACTAACCTAACAGCTTATCGTTAAACAACAAGAATACTCTTTTACACAAACGTTACAAGACACTAACACACATAGCATCATATCATGTCTACTTATCAAACCATCTTATTATTCTTTTCACAATTCAATATAAGTCTGTTATAAACACATAGGCAAACTGTTTCTTTTATCAATCTTAAGTGGTTATACTTAACTTCCCATAAAGCTAGTATAACTCTTAAGCTTCTGTTTAAAAACCAATTAGTTCTCTTCATAAAAATGATTCAAGATTCTTTTGAAATGCTTTCGATCTTTATTATTCGGGCTTAAGCCGTGAGGCATTCAGTAAGTGTTATCGAGGAGCTTAAGGCATTGCCGTAAGTATTATTCAGCTTAAGTCAAAGACATTGCCGTAGTTATTATTCGCTTAACACATGACGCTCACCGTACTATATATATTGTAAAATATCATGCTTTAGGAAGAATCACATACCTTCTCAGCGAAAACCACCTGCCAAGTTGAATATGTCGCGCGCAGAGAGTCAGCCTATAATAGTCACAGACATCTATCAAAGACTACTCTGAAGGTCATTCTAAACAGAGGTTTCACAATTCTATGGAAAGTTGGGCAGCACTTCCCTACCCGGTGAGCTATATAAGTCTCATCGTGAAAACAAATTCTATGTAAGTATAGTTTGATTATTCTTCTTTAAACCCTTCTACTGTGGTAATAGTTCAATTCTATTCGTGATATTCTTCTAAGTATTTAATACTTATTCTAATACTACTACGATGTATTCTCTAATTCAAAAGAGGGTTAGGATTAGTTACCTCGAAGCCCAATAATATCCTAGAAAAGTCGCTACCGAGCAAGGTTTTGCTCCTAAGTTGGATGCTACATGGATACCTTAGAAGTTATTCACAACTTCTACTAAGTACTAAGGTATTTGGGCTAGGGTATTTTGGGCATTATAAAAATAGAAGAAGGGAACTTTTATACCAAGGGTGGGGGGTTTGTTTTCGGCTAGGCTAGGGGGTATTCGCCAAGGCCTTCACAAGAGGGGAGGTGTTGACGAAAAGGCTACAAAGGGAGAGGAGAGGATTTTCAAGACTTGAAAGATTTGTGGATGAAGAACTCTTCATCTTAAGGGGTATTTATAGGTCAGAAGTGGCCAACCAACGGCCAAGATTAAGACAAGTGCAAGGCAAGTGTAGGTGAGGATTAACTATACACAAATATCCTACCAACTCCTTGACTTGTGCACAAGGCACAAAAACGTGCCAAGGCATTCCAATTCGTCCAAATGGGACGATTCAAGTCCACCAATTGGAGGTGCCAAGTGTCGCCCTCCCGTTGGTCCAAAATGTTTCGTCTCGGAAAAATCCGCAAAATTAGAAATGGCATAGCCGGAATTTACCCTACGAAAGTCGTGGAAACGTTTCACGGAAAAACGATTCTTTTAGCGAGTTGTGCACAAATAAAAACGTTTTGCCTAAACTTTAAGGCTAGATTTTGACGTATTCCCTTACGCATATACTGCAATACGGTATAACATTCTCCCCTCCTTAGAAACATTCGTCCCGAATGTTCCTTTCCAAGACAGATAATGATAAGGTTCTTCATAACTTAAACAGTTGCAAATGCCACACACGGCCACAGAACAACACTTAGGCAGAAACGATAACGAAAATTTACAAGTAGGAAAGTGAATTACCTGGAGGTGGGGAATAGGTGAGGATACTTCTGCCTCATGTCTTCCTCGGCTTCCCACGTCATCTCCTCCCGAGCTCGTTCGCCACAAGACTTTGACGGAAGCCACATCTCGTCCGCAGACGCCTAACCTGACGATCGACTATCGCTATGGGAATCTCCTCATACGATAACCCCTCGGTCACCTGGACATCGTCAATCGGGTGTACCCTAGATGGATCCCCGATACATCTCCTCAGCATAGATACGTGAAAAACCGGATGCACTGCCTCCAGATCGGACGGCAGATCCAACTCATAGGCAACCTTGCCTACCTTGACAATCGAAACGCCCAATGTACCTTGGGCCGAAGTTTCCTTCTTCCCGAATCTCATCACACCCTTCATGGGTGACACCTTTAGGAAAACCCAATCATGAACCTCGAACTCAAGATGCCGACGACGATGATCTGCATACGACTTGCCGACTCGAAGTGTCAATAGCCGCCTTGATAAGCTTCACCTTATCCACTGCATGCTGCACCAAATCTGGTCCCACTAGCTGCACCTCGCCCACATCGAACCAACCTATAGGCGATCTGCACTTCCTCCCATACAAGGCCTCATAAGGCGCCATCTGAATACTGGAGTGGTAGCTATTATTATACGCGAACTCAACTAGAGGCAAATGATCCTCCCAACTACCATCGGTCAATAACACAGCTCGCAGCATATCCTCAAGAGTGCGGATAAGGCGCTCTGCTGTCCGTCTGCTCGAGGATGAAATGCGATTTCGGGCTCACCGCCCCTAAACCTCTCGAAAGACCTCCGAGTTAGCCGAAATCGGGCTCCTCATGCGATATGATCAAGTAGGGACTCGTGTAGTCCGACGATCTCTGATGTAAAGTCCGCATAATCCTCACCAAAAGTCGCCCCGACGGAAGAAAGTGGGCTGATTTCGTCAGCCGGTCGCCGATAACCCCTATACACTCATGCCGCCACGCAGTGCGAGGTAATCCCGTGAGGAAGTCCATGTTGAGTACCTCCCACTTCGTGCCGGATCTCAATCGTCAGAATAAAACCACCGTGCCTCGGTGCTCTACCTTCACTGCCGACAACACGCACCGAGCTACGAACTCGCAACGTCCTCTTCAAGCCATCCCACCAATACACGATCTAAGGTCGTGGTACATCTTAGTCGACCGGATGGATAGAGTAACACGCGCTGTGTGCTTCCCCAAGAACTCGCCAAGTCCTCAAACATCCGGAACACACAACTCGCCAAACCTTAGCACCCCATCGTGCTACCTCAAAAGACCTTGCCTCACGAAGAGTCAGATCACGATATCGAATCAAAGCCGATCCTCGAATCGCTGCCTCTTCACCTCCTCAACGATGGAAGACTCGGCAACCTCACGAACTCTAACCCCACCGCTATCGTAATCAATCAAACGGACACCAAGGCTCGCTAATCGATGCAAATCACTAACCAAGTCCCTCCTCTCTAGCTGCACATCAGATAGGCTCCCTATCGACCTACGACTAAGAGCATCTGCCACAACATTGGCCTTCCCCGGGTGGTACAGGATATCAACATCGTAATCCTTAAGCAACTCTAACCACCGTCTCTGTCGTAAGTTCAGCTCCCTCTGGCTGAAGATATACTGGAGGCTCTTGTGGTCTGTAAAAATATCCACGTGAACCCCATACAAATAGTGCCTCCAGATCTTCAAAGCGTAAATCACAGCCGCCAACTCCAAATCATGGGTGGGGTAGTTCTCGTGTTTCTTCACCGCCGACGATATGCTATAACCCCGCATGATGCATCAACACACATCCCAACCCGATGCTTGACGATCACAATACACGACATAACCATCCGACCTCCGGAAGAGTAAGAACGGGCGGTCGTCGGCCTCTTTCAAGAATCGAAACCTCGCCACAAGCATCACCATCAAACTTGGCCGCTTTACGAGTCACCTAGTCAATGCGTAGATAGAAGCAAACTTCTCCATGAACCGATAATATCCTGCAAGGCCCGAAATCGCGAACCTCGCCGGAGTAAGGTCTAGGCCAAGTCCCGATCGCCGATCTTGCCGTATCCACTGAATGCCATCACCCGGCAATATGCCCAAGAAACGCCATCAAGTCAACCAAAACTCACATTTGGAAAACTTGGCGCATAACCGCTGGTCTGGAGAATCACAAGACAGCTCAAATGCTCGCGTGCTCCCGCTCGAGCGAGAATAAACCAAGATATCATCAATGAACACTATCACAAACGTGTCCAAAATGGTTTGAACACTCGGTTCATCAAATCCATGAATACCGTCGGAGCATTGGTCAACCCAAAAGACATGACTCTGAACTCATAATGCCTGTACCGGGTCCGGAATGCAGTCCTAGGGACATCCACCTCTCTGACTCGCACCTGATGATAGCCCGATCGCAGATCAATCTTGAAAACATCTCGCACTCGCAACCGGTCGAACAAATCATCAATCCCGGGAAGGGGGTATTCGTTTAATGGTCACCTTGTTCACCGCTCAGAATCAACACATGCGCAGCTGGCCCCGCCCTTCTTCTTACGAACAATACCGACGCTCCCTGGGAGAAACACTAGGCCCGATGAAGCCCTTCTCCAAAGAAATCCCTAAGCCGATCCTTCAACTCTCTCAACTCGGCAGCCATTCTCGTATGGCGAGAATGGAAATAGGCCGAGTGTCCGCAATATGTCTATACAAACTCGATCTCCTCTCGGGAGGATACCCGAGGTCATCCGAAACACGCCCGGGAACTCACGACTCATCGAATCGATCGAAAATCTGTACCGCAGCCTTCAGATCAAACACCCGAACGAGATGGTAGATATACCCTTCTCGCACCATCTTCCTAGCCTTGAGGTAGGAAATAAACCTACCTCGGCGATACCGTGCTCCTCCCACTCAACAACCGGCCTCGTAAAATCGAACTGCACTACTCTCTCTGCAGCCTACATTGGCGTAGAAGCTAGCCAATCCATCCCCATGATCACGTCGGTCAATCATCTCCAACTCTATCAAGTCGGCTGAGGTCCGACGATCAGAATGGTCACATGACAAGCTCTATATACCCGCCGAGCTACCACCGAATCACCATCGCGTAGCTACCTCGAAGCGGTCTATGGACTCGTGCTCTATCCCTATCCTACTAGCAACAAGGGAGATATATAGGACAGAGTAGAACCCGATCTATCAAAGCATACACATCAAACCCAGAACCGATAAAGTACCGTGGCGACATCGGTGAGGCCTCCGATCCTCGCTTACCGACAAAGCATAAATGCGTTACGAGGACCGCTAGAATCGACCCGAGCCACGACCTCGCCGCGACTGCTGACCCATGAGTACCGCCCTCCGGGCGAGTAATCAGAGGAGATGAAGAAGACCGGCGAAGAACTCGTAGTCGACTTCTACCATCAAGATCGCCTTTGCCTGACGGTTCCGCATAGTGACTCGGCCTGCCACAATCAAACAAACTCCCGTACCACAACTCCCGGCCGGGATCTACCGCATCGCCACACCGGCGGGTGGTCCCGACGCCGTAACTCTCGCCGCCTCGATGTCAAGTCCCGGGGCCCCGGTTCGCCTCGAATATCTCGGGCCGTGGCCGAGGACGCGCAGATGCTCGAGCCGGCCGTGGTGCACCCAGATCGGCCGAGGCCGCCACCACGATAGCCACCAAACGACTTCGCCGCCCCGGCCTTCTGCTGCCGTCACAACCCGACGATCTCTACGCCTCACATCCAAGAGCATGAGCTCGCATGCGGTAATGTCCATACCCGGCCAAGAGAAACACCCGCATACGACTCGCCATATAGTCATCTAGCCCTGACGTAGCGTGCACCCTATCCTCCATAATCGCTACCAATGCCGGGACATATCGAGCCAATGAATCAAACTCGACATTGTACTCCCGACAAGGCCCTCTCTCGCCTCGAGTAAAAATCTATCAGCCGCGCCTCTCATCCGCGAGGCAAGAAGTGGGTGAGGAAAGCCTCGAGAACTCATCCCAAGTAGCTGGGACGCGTGCTCTCCCGGATAACTCCCATGAATCAAACCAATCGATCGCGATCACGCACCGACGCGAACCGGCGTCACAGACTGCCTCCGAGGCCTTGATCACCTCATGATCCTTCAGAGTCGACGGATGAACTCCTCGCGATCATCCTCCCGCCTCGACCAGTAAAACTCGCGGGCTACAACTCAAGAAATCTCGTAGTCTCAAACTATTCGCTTCGCACCACGTGCGATCGAGCTGAGCCGAATCGAACTGCCGCGTCCAGCCTCTCTCAGATCGGGCCACAACTTTAGCCAAAAGTCGGGCCATCTCTCAGACCTAACTCTCCGCCCAGCCGTGGGATGCGAGGTGTGGTACCGTGGTCTCTCGCTGGGCTGGCGGCGTCATAGAACTCGCTGCCTCGGTATAGACCGGGCTCGAGCCCTCGTGACTCTAGGTGTTCGATCGCGCCTCCTCGCCTTGCCCTTCGGGCCCGGGTTGCCTTTACGTGAGGCATAATCACATGAGAACAAGGAATACGTTAGAAGGGTCCGACTTAAACACGCTCTAAAGCACGATCTCGAGTGAGAAGAATAGAAACCAATCCTAAATATCCTATAGCCTCCTCGATTATTGATGTGGTGCACAACACACCGATAATCAAGACTCTACTAGATACGGTCAGACACTTTCCGAGGATTAATCGCTTCGATACCACTTTTGTCACGATTCGCCCGGCTCGTGGATCGTGCTCACCGGCACCCAAGTAGTCATACATCGTAGTAATCGGAAATATAAAGCAAGACATGAAACAATTTATAAAATAAGACACGCTTATGTGAGAAAACATCGCCTTCGATATATATATAAACATGGTTTAGCGCTACATCCGACATCGCATAACACGACTACGCACCTCTAAGGAAATATACAACTATGGCGGACAGTGGCCCGCCATACCCTCGATCAGACAAAACTATCTACAACAGGAGATCATACCCAGTAGAGCCTCCTAAAAGATGGAGCTCCGACACCAACGTAGAGATCCTAAGAATGTGGATCTAGCACTGCCGCTCTTACCGCGGCATGAACGCAGCCCCAAGGAGGTCAAGCATAACAGTACTAAGTATATGAAATCAGAAATACTTAAATGAAACATATCATTTTAAAAACAGTTTTGCAAGTATGTATGAAACAACCAAGGAAACCGCACATAGTGCCACATCACAAACAAGAGCAGCAATAGGTAAACCGTAACAGGTCTTTTCTAGGCTGCGAATGATCGAAGCAGGGCCAATTGCCCGTAGTATCACCATGCAAGCCTAATCCTGGACTCCCGTAGTCCGCATAGGCCAATCACATAGGCCCGCATAGGGTATATAACCCCGCATCGAGGGTAGCTACTCCTCGGCATCGTCCTGGACTCGTAGTACGCATGGCCACATAGACCGCATGAGGTATAACCCCGCACACTAACCTGGAACTCCCGTAGCTCCGCATAGGTCCCTTGGACCCGCATGAGGTATTCTCGAATCATGGTCCTGCATCACCGAGTCTACCCCGCATCGGAGGGTAGCTTAACCCCCGGTAATATGTCAAGAGGTGAGTGATGTTACACTAACCTAACAGCTTATCGTTAAACAACAAGAATACTCTTTTACACAAACGTTACAAGACACTAACACACATAGCATCATATCATGTCTACTTATCAAACCATCTTATTATTCTTTTCACAATTCAATATAAGTCTGTTATAAACACATAGGCAACCGTTTCTTTTATCAATCTTAAGTGGTTATACTTAACTTCCCATAAAGCTAGTATAACTCTTAAGCTTCGCTTAAAACCAATTAGTTCTCTTCTCATAAAAATGATTCAAGATTCTTTGAAATGCTTTCAGATCTTTATTATTCAAAGCTTGAGGCATCACTGTAAGTGTTATTCGAGCTTAAGCCAGGCATTGCCGTAAGTATTATTCAGCTTAAGTCAAAGACATTGCCGTAGTTATTATTCGATTAACACGTACGCTCACCGTACTATATATATTGTAAAATATCATGCTTTAGGAAGAATCACATACCTTCAAATGAAAACCACCGCCAAGTCAATATGTCGCGCAGAGAGTCACCATAATAGTCACAGACATCTATCAAAGACTACTCAATGTCATTCTAAACAGAGGTTTCACAATTGTATGGAAATTTGGTCAGAACTTCCCTACCCTGTTAGCTATATAAGTCTATGTGAAAATAAATCTATGTAAGTATAGTTTGATTATTCTTCTTTAAACCCTTCTACTGTGGTAATACCAATTCTATTCTCGTGATATTCTTCTAAGTATTTAATACTTATTCTAATACTACTACGATGTATTCTCTAATTCAAAAGAGGTTAGGATTAGTTACCTCAAGAAGCCCAATAATATCCTAGAAAAGTCGCTACCGAGCAAGGTTTTGCTTCTAAGTTGTATGCTCCAAGGAAACCTTAGAAGTTCTTCACAACTTCTACTAAGTACTAAGGTATTTGGGCTAGGGTATTTTGGGCATTATAACAATACAAGAAGGCAACTTTTCTACCAAGGGAGGGGGGGTAGGTTTTGGCTAGGCTAGGGGGTATTCGGCAGGGCCTTCATGGGAGGGCGAGGTGTTGGACGAAAAGGCTACAAAGGGAGAGGAGAGGATTTTCAAGACTTGGAAAGATTTGTGGATGAAGAACTCTTCATCTTAAGGGGGGTATTTATAGGTCAAGAAGTGGCCAACCAATGGCCAAGATTAAGACAAGTGCAAGGCAAGTGTAGGGTGAGGATTAACTATACACAAATATCCTACCAACTCCTTGACTTGTGCACAAGGCACAAAAAACGTGCCAAGGCATTCCAATTCGTCCAAATGGACGATTCAAGTCCACCAATTGGAGGGTGCCAAGTGTCGCCCTCCCGTTGGTCCAAAATGTTCCGTCTCTCGGAAAAATCCGCAAAAATTAGAAATGGCATAGCCGGAATTTACCCTACGAAAGCTGTGGAAACGTTTCGTCGGAAAACGATTCTTTTAGAGAGTTGTGCACAAATAAAAACGTTTTGCCTAAACTTTAAGGCTAGACTTTTGTACGTATTCCCTTACGTACATACTCTGGTAATACGGGGTATAACACTAGTCTTGGTATGATATTTTGATGTCGTATACTCTTTAGAGGTTTGTAGACAGGTGTCCTGTGGATAGTGGTTTGGTATGGCCTTATCGGCCTGAACGTGGTCATGTATATATGTATAAGTCAGTTTTCTGGTCAAAAGCTTTCATAATTTTTTTTAGCTTAGTCTGTGCTTATCTGTTGTTATGTGTTGATTGTGTGATTAGTGGTACCCGTCGGGTGGGATCCGGGTGCCCGTTGCGGCCCTCCGGTTTGGGTCTTGACAAGTATACCCTGCTGATAAACTATTTATTATACATGCCTAGAGTATTATCAGCATGTGGGAGATAGAGGTCATTTGAGGTCAATACGCACCTAATTTACCAAGTAATGTACTTTGATCATGTCCTAAGCTTAAATTCCTTATAGGATAAAACATGACTTGTTGGGTACATTGCGATGTAAACTATGGTAGTAGTTGAGCCAAGAATAAAATTCATTTCTCGATTGGATATTCGAGAAAGAACACTCAACTTCTCAGTGATATTAGATCGACCAAGTCATTGGCCAATGCAAGAGACATATTTAGGATATGGTCTGGTTGTCGACTAATATAGATGAGATAAAGTGATCGAGCCATTTGAATAGACACATGGAAAATCCTAAGCTTGATCGAGTGTGTCGTGAATGAAAGGAATTTATCATCTCACGTAAAGGTTGTGTTTACTGGAGTCATATAAACGTATTTCACATATTGAGTTCGTCATACGATGTAGTCTAGAAGTTCTGTATGAACCTTAATTTGATTAGTGTCGATGTGTGAAGGCCTAAAGGGTCACACTAAGTCGATTGTATTTTCGGTCTAAGGGTATATTGAGAGAGTATAAAATATTCGATTTAGAATCGAGATATTTAAACCAATAATAAATTATGGGATAATTTCTATTTGATGGAAATTATTTAATTATGTCAAAGTTGGATTTTGGATTTAAATTAAAATGTGCTGAATATAATAGTGGAAACGTCGCGACGCCTATACGACAGTGGGCCCAGTTTGACTGGCCCACTGCTCTCGGGATTTGGGTCAGGCTTGGAGTCCAACCCTAATCCAAAAATTAACAAAATTTCTGCTATATATTCAGCATTTAACCCCGTATTTCAGATACTTAATTCTTACTTTCTGAACTTAGAGTTCAGAGAATAAAATTGTCACGAACCAAATCGGAGGGCCGCGACGGGTACCCAGATCCTACCCGCCGGGTACCGCCATTCATACCTTCAACCCCTATTCATAATTAAACACGGACTAAGCCGAAAGAAAACTATGTGAAATCCGTATTCAGAGAATCATCTTATATATACATATCCGTACCAAGGCTAGCAAGGCCATACAAAATCACTATCCACAGGACATCTGTTTACAAGCCTCTAAAGAGTATACGATATCAAAATATCATACCAAGACTACACTGCAACTCTGGAACAAATAGAGTGCTCCGACATCAGCTGAACCAGTAACCTACCAGCGTGAACCATCACTCTTTTTAACTAAACCTGCAGGCATGAAACGCAATGTCCCCCCGACAAAAGGGACGTCAGTACGACTAAAGTATGTTAGGCATAAACAACAGCATAACAGGAATATAATAACAACTGAAACAGGAACAACAGGAATATAATAACAACTGAAACAGGAACAACTGACCAATAATAAATACATCTGAGTCCCCAATACAGATGCCTAAATATTATGCAATGCAAATACGGTATGATATTGGCCATACATGCATCTTCCTTACCATAACCTACTGTGGGCATCAGGCTATAACGGTCACACAGACAAGCCTTATTGGTCAAACAGACATGCCATACAGGTTTTGATATCGACCTCATGGCGTCAGGCTTTTTCGGTCACACAGACAAGTGTTATCGGTCACACAGGATTCAATCTTGGAATTTACGGTCACACAGACATGCCATACCGTCTTCAATATTAGCATTTATCAGTCACACAGACATGCCACAAAGGCTTCAATCTTGGCATTTACGGGCATACAGACATGTCACACCGGCTTCAATATTGACATGTACGTTCACATAGACATGCCACACCGGCTTCAATAATGAATGTATGCATGATGCAAATGCGATATACTAATACTTTCCCATAACCGTCACACATGCTTTCAGTTATATCATCTAAGCCACACAGGCTTTATCATTATCATATCCCCGCTGATCAGGTGGTTTGCGTATCCCGTTTTCTATCATGTTAGTATTGCGGAGCGTGCAACCCGATCTAATATATATTAGTGGTGCTATGAAAATAACAAAATAAGACCATTGGTTCCTCTGGATAGAAGCAGTTGTTTTCTTTCACTTACCTAGCTCCATTGGTAGGTAAATTAAGTCCATGAAGATGACAAAAGACACACCTCTCAAGAAGGAAATGCATGGACATTGAGAAATGAATGTGAATCCTTTTTAATTAAAAATAATTATGTCATTCTGTACGCATACTGAAATATTATTTCTGGTGTGTTGAGGTACTGCTGAGACAAATGAGAGGCTTAGCTTTGTAATTATTATAGGTATATAATGCATGAATGATAATAAAATATTCCCTGAATTTATTGGACGACAATAATATCCTTATTCTTTTGGCTAGTATTATAAAAACATCTGATTGGTGATAACAAATCCGAACTGCTTAATTAATTCTTTATGATCTACGAAGGCCAGGCAAAAGATTGATTACTTAGTGTTCTTCCACCGCCAAAAGTAATTCTAATATGGGTCGTGAGTAATTTATATTTATAATAACCTTATCTAATCAATTGTGAATTAGAAAATGTAAAACAAATTGATTATAACTTAGTTTCTATGCGAATGACATTCTAAAATCTTGAAATAACTGTGTTTCTAATAGTGTGAACATCTTAAGGGCACAAAATCATTTTAACCTAAAAATTGTTTGTCGATACCTTTTTCACTTAACACTGCAATGACTTATTTCAACACGTCTACTAAAAACATACCCCCCTTATTTATTAAATTATTCTCAGCACTCAATACTTATCAATTACATTAAATTAGCAAAGTCAAATCAGTCTGGTGCTTACTAAAAACTCTCATCAACATCTCTCTCATATGCTTTAATAAGGACTTAGGAACAATTTAGACATGTTTTTAGCATATGAATCAATAACATGAATATTCCTTAACTTCTAAGAGTAGAATAAATTATAGAATAATATCACAGTTATATTTCACACGTAGAACATGCCAAAAGAAAGAAATAATTTATCTTAACATACGTCGAGTCCGAGATAACAATTGCCTCACGATTCAAAGTACTCAGAGAATGCTAATCTCCTTCCGAGCTAAAAGGTATGATACCGAATGTTCAATGCTCAACCACAATTACTAATTTACGACGATCACAAAGTGCACTATTTCTGCTCTTCAACTTTCATACAGTGAATTGCTCGTTGGCTAGTTCAGTGTAAGCCAACTAAACAAATTGCACATAAAGTTAGACCAAAATCAACTATGTCCAACTAGGTCAATACGCACCTTGTTTACAGAGTAATGCACTTTGACCCTGTCCTAAGCTTAAACTCCTTATAGGATAAGATACGACTTGTGTTGGGCGGATTATGATGTAAACTAATGTGGTAGTTGAGCCAAGAATAATATTCATTCCTCGATTGGATATTCGAGAGAGCACTCAACTTCTCAGTGATATTAGATCGACCAAGTCATTGGCCAATACAAGAGACATATTTAGAATATGGTCTAGTTGTCGACTAATATAGATGGCCGGTCAACAACAAATTAAGTATAAAATATAAAGCTGCAGTTACATTATTTGATAACAACAACTCTGCTACTAATTTTCCTTCTAGTTCTGCTTCAGTGTCTACATCTGCAGGATTCAATGAAGACGATGATAATGAATCTTTAGATATATGGAGCACTTTTATCAATAGCACAAGTTGCGGCGGAAGCGGGACTGGAATTAATACTCCATATTAGAGGTTATGGAGCCACAACAATTCAATCAACCTATAAATTACGAAGAACTTGTTAGAAGGATGCATAATATATAAATAAAATTATTATTACTTCCTTATATACTCTTTTTAGCATTATTATTTATGAATAATGAAAGTTCAAAAGTTTACATCTTATCATTAATTTTTATTTTATTGTTTTTTTAGTTGTTAACTTATGTCTTTTAATTTAATAAATTAATAAAAGTATAAGTACAATATAAAGTATAAAGTTATAAACTATAAAATACAAAGTTAACTTTAAATTTTAAAAATATAAAATATTTAGTTTGAATTTAATTTACATTTTCGAAATTAAAAAAATCGACGGATTGAAATAACCACACTGCCCACTGGAATCAAAGTGGACCGTCCGATCAGAATCCGACCAGAACCACCCTAACTAGTTCAATGCTGTATCGGCCAACCTGGCCAGACCGGATTGAACCGATAGACATGTATAATATAAAGAGCACTACCCCATAAATTTTATAGACTAATTCAGTACTAATTCTAGACTCATAGTTTAGAATAAACTTTCTCGAACATCTGTCAAGATTTCCTGGCTTTCTTGACAGAAGAATACACTGCAGCAAGTCGCTTGCAAATCAAAGGGACAACCGCGTGTAATCCCAGCAGATATTCCAGAATAACAATATGTAAGTGTTCATGTTTATATTTTACATTACATATTTCAATTGTCATATAATTATACCATACAGAATTATCGGGTAAGAAAATAAATTTTTAACTTTCGTTGTCCACTATTCACATGTTTTGAACCCTACAAGAACAACACCAGCTAAGAGGCAAACAACTAATTACAGAAAGGTCGAGATTTGGGAGTGATATGAGCTAGTAAAGAATATTAGGCTTGGTCTCAGAAGATGCACGAATGCCCCAGTGTGGAGGTGTGAGAGGTTGTCTATAGATGATTTCAGAAGAGGTAGAAGTAGGTCGAAGAAGTATTGGGGAGATGTGATTAGACAGGATATGGCACAACTTCAGCTTTCCGAGGACATGACCTTAGAAAGGAGGTTATGGAGGGTACGGATTAGGATAGACGGCTAGTAGTCGTAATATCATTTTTGTATTTTCTTGTTCTTCAATTTCTGTGACTATCGGTTATTTCTTGTACTTCAATTATAGTAATATTTTATTGTAGTTACTGTTTTTTTTTAGAATGTTTTATCATGACTATCTTTAGTATTTTGCTGTGGTTTCTTCACTTCCTCTATTCTTTTCCGTACTGCTTTTTTTTTTGGTCAAGAATTTATCTGAAACAATATTTTTACTTCCTAAGGTAGAAATAAAGTGTGTGTACACACTATCATTTTCGGACTCGGCTTATAAAGATTATACTGGGTATTGTTGTTTTAACCAATACCTTACGGTTGAAGGGTAACAGTCGCTGTCTAACTATAGAGGACCCACCAGTCATACAATCTTGGCATGTAATAGTAATACTGAGGAAAGTCATGATGTTTAATTACTACTACCTAGTAACATGGAGAAAAGGATGTGCTCTTTTCAAGTTCATCAGTTATGTACATAATATTTCCTATTGAAGTGCACGTTTTAATATTAGCAAGGAATATCACGTTAAATAAGTTATTTCATTTTTAGAGACCAACCCAATTTCAATTTGGATGTCATAAAATTAATTAGGGATAATAGCAATTTTGATACTAAGTTATTGCTTTGTTTCAATTTTGATTCTTGAATTATTGGCGAGGCGAATTTAACCTTCAATTAAGTGAAGGGTATGATTTAGATCCAATCATTAACTGAAACTCCAGACTAACTTAATTAGGGGAAAATTTTATTTTCCGCACTAATTGAGTGTTGGAAATTTGTCTTTGGTGGATGTTGGGTCCGTCCATCTTCAATGACTAAAACATCATGGTTCCATATGTTGAAGAACCTGGTTCTCTACGCGTGTGTAATCTACTAAGTGAGTAGATGACCGTAGGGCCAAGAATCGTCAAATTCCATTGAGAAATGGAAGAGATATTGGTCCACGAAGTAAGGTGTTTGAGACATGGAAGAATGGTGTGTGACAAATCTACCACGTCGGTAGGAAAAAGAAAGAATTGTTCATGTTATAAGTCTCTAAACTGAACAAGGGATTGGGACCCCAAGGGGTAACTCGTGTGTTTGAAGGAGGGAGGACCTAGGTGTGCTTGGGTTCGAGACTAGGCCCACCCGCCCGGTCCGGATCGGGTCGTGGACTGTTGGGCGTCTGATACTATCTTTTTGGACCCCAAACTTTGTAATATTTACAATTTGATCCCTGAAGTTTCCAGAAGCAAAAATTGGCTGCCGCCGCGCGGTGCCTCATGCCACACAGGGCGCTAAATGTTCAGAGTGCCCATCAATCCAGAAAGACAAAGCGGCTTAATGCCATTAAATTGCTGAAACATTTGGCACTTATTCCAGAACGTTTTTGTCACGACCCGACCTCGGGTCCGTGACTGGTGCCTTACCCCCGGGCACCCTAGTGATACAATCATCAGAGAAAATCAGCGAAAATAAAAACTTAAGCATGAATCAAGACATAAAATAAGCAATAGGCTAACCAAAACGGTTACCTTCCTGTATATATATCAAAATTGAACAGTTAAATCCCTTACAAACCCTGCCCACAACAAGATTCTACGCACTTACGAATTTTATAATAACTATGACGACAGGCTCGCCATACCCCGAATGTACAAGAACCTACAAACTCGTGGAATCATACCAAAAGATAAGCCTCCGAGAAACGGAGCTTCCTAAAACATCGAATCGTGATCCTATGAGCGAGGATCAACAACCGCAGATTTCTACTGCGGCATGAACGCAGCCAAGCGAGGTCGCATAACAGTACTAAGTATGTGAAATCAAAATATCATAAATGAAATCATAATAGTCCATATAAAGCAGGAGACATGTATGATAACCAAACTACAGTACAACATACATAAGCAGTCATGTCAAGTCAGGGACTCACGCCCTCAAAGTCATCACTCAAATATAACTATGGGTCTCACGCCCACAACATCAATCATGCCCGTGGAATACCTTCCTCACTGCCGGCAGTCTATGATATAACAACACCAAGGAGTACACATGAACATCAGGTCCCACCTGTGTCATAAAACCGTACGGGGAAAGTACGAAGGCATAGCTACCAGATCCAACCTGCATCATCAACTGACCGGGGCAAGTACGAGAGCCAGCTACCAGAACCTACCGTACCAACAATACTAATAACTATATCACGGCGACACGCGGGCAAGTGCGATAGCTCTACCAGATCCTCCCTGCGCCACGTAGCTGAAGGGGGCAAGTAACCAGGCTAACCACCAGATCAAAACCGTAAGTCTCGAAACTTCGTCCAAACACTGACTCGCGGGCGACACGTGGCAAGTGCGATAGCCTCTACCAGATCCTCCCTGCGCCACGTAGCTGACGGGGGCAAGTAACCAGGCTAACCACCAGATCACAACCGTAAGTCACGAAACTTCGCCGCGAAGCTGACACGTGGAAAGTGCTATAGCCTCTACCAGATCCACCTGCGTCACGTAGCTGACGGGGGCAAGTAACTAGGCTAACCACCAGATCACAACCGTAAGTCACGAGACTTCGCCACAAAACTGACCGGCAAGTAAAGGCTAACTACCGTAACCAAAGCCGAATCACCACGACGGCAAGTACGAGAGCCAACTACCGATACCAAAGCCGACCAAGAAACCTCATGGAGAGCTAGTCCATGGAATAACAATAATGGTCACATGCCCCCGGAATCCCTCATCGGTGTAGACATGCCCATGTGACAATAATAATGGAAGCATACCCGTGGAATCCTCCGTCACTGCCGGTACGTCCAAGTAAGTTCACAACAAGTCAGTCGGCCCTCCATCAAGAGACGCGGTGGTATAGAAATACAATACTTGCACAACAAAAGTTATCACAACTAGCATAGGCAAGTTCAACATACTTTTAGACTTTCATTAACATGTAAATTGATTCACCATTTATATAAACTCAAGTACTCCCATTTTGTGCCAACAAATCCGGATTTTAACCCTAATGTACTACGTACTTAAATTCTTTCAAAAGATCCCTTTCTTTTTACAAAAGTCATACGATACCTATAGTATCAAAAATAGAGTATTATCATTTCAAGTAAACAAAAACCATTTCCACACCTTCTTTTGAAATAAACCATTTTAAGACAAAACCATGCCTTCTTTTTAAACCATTTTAAGACAAAACCATGCCTTTCTTTTAAACCAAACACTTTAATTACTCAAGTCTCCTTTCTTTTAGAAATCAAGTTCCTTACTTTGGAATTTTAAGAAAAATCAATACTTGTTATTAATGATCTTATTAAAGCAATCATGATCTAGGAAATGTAATACAATTTTGTCTTATCTTAGCTTCTATGCAGATGGAAGTTTCTACTTGTTTTAATATAATTAATTGTCATTATATTTTCCTTTATTAACGCTGCAATGGCTTGTTCGATAATTATTCCCATTTCTGAAATCAATATAACATTATTCTTTAAAAACCAAGTACTCATTACTCACGAATGAGGTTTCACAACTTTTAACACAATTTAAGTCAAGTATAAGTCAAGTCTCTTATCTTTTAAAAACAATCAACCATTCTTTTACCTACATAAAGTCGTTATAATTAACTTCCCATAAAGCCATTATAACACTTTATGTTCTAAACCAACCAAATTCATTTAGCACACGTACGTCTACCGTACTATATAGTTTACAACAATCATGCTAGAAAAGATAGGAAGAGGTTCACATACCTCGCGACGATTATCGACAATTAGCAAAATGCTCCAAGTACTATAACCTTGCTAGCCTTTTCCACCCTTCAAGTAGAATACGCTACTCGTAGTACTTCCACCTATAATGGCCATAAAACGTCTATCAACTTCTCGATCTCTTTGTAGCACAATTCAAAGTACAAGGTTCCTTATTCTACGGAAAATTCGGCAGCACCTCCCCCCCCCCCCCCCGTAACCACATAAATCTCCTCCTCTAACAAGGCCCGCTACCAAGCCAACAACTCCAAGGGGGTGTTACACGTCTAACCGGACGTGTACAACACTGCCCCGCAATAATACTACAAGTCTACTGTAAATACAGTCCAATGTAAATACAGTTCAATTCTTTATAATATCCTTCCAATATATCTTAACTCAATTCTAAACTACTACAATATGTAATATCCAATTACAATAGGGGGACAAAGATCATTACCTCGATAAGCCCAAAATTATCCAAGATTTATATGTCGAAGCTGAGCAACGTTTAGCTCCAATTCCTTACGCTCCAACCCGCTCCAAGCAACCCTTAGAAGTTTCTAAACAACTTCTCTTAACACTTCAACCAACTATGAAGATTTTCCTAGGGTTTCATTTTGCGACTATTGGAATAAAGTAGTATTTCCGTGCTCTTATGTTGGGATAACTTTGGAATACAACAAGGGATTTAGGCTAAGGTATTTGGGATTATACCACAACTATTGAAGAATTTCTACACAAGGGTGGGGAGGGTTTGGACGAGAGCTTCACAAAGGGAGGGAGGGAGAATTTGCCTTGGAAAAATATTTCAAGTGTGGATGAATAAAGTCTTGCAACATAAGGGGTATTTATAGGCCAACCAATGGCTAGGATTAATGCAAGTGTAAGGTGAGGATTGGGGACATGTGTGTGGGTAATTTACCAACCATATGTCCACCACAACAATGGGACAAGTGGCTTGCCACTTGTTGTCACGACCCGTTCCGGGGCCCGTGACTGGTGCCTTACCCGGGCACCCAAGTAGTCATACATCAGAGAAAATCAGCGGAATATAAAACAAGACATGAAGTAATTGTAAATAATACACAGTTTCTGAGAAAAGGGTTGCCTTTCGGCATATATATAAATAACCCAAGTTTTGCAGTTACATCCCAAATGTACAATAGGACTACTGCACTTCTGGAAGTAAACAACTATGGCGGGACAGGGCCCCGCCATACCCTGAATGTACAAACTATCTACAATACAGGGAGATCATACCAAAAGTAGAGCCTCCGGAGAAGATGGAGCTCCTGACACCAATGCCAAGAGATCCTAAGGATGTGGATCTAGCACTGCTCTTACCATGCGTGAACGCACTTCAAGGAGGTCGACAACAGTACTAAGTATGCTAAACTGTAAGTACTTAATCAAAACATATCATTTTAAAATCGCCATATATACGTATGAAACAACCAAGGTAACCGCATAGTGCCACATCATAAACAAGAGCAACAATAGGTAAATCGTAATGTGTCTTTTCTAGGCTGCGAATGATCGGCGGGCCAATTGCGTAGTATCACCAAGCAAGCCTAATCTGGACTCCGTAGTCCGCATAGGCCACTCTCGAGGCCCGCATAGGGTATATAACCCGCGTCGAGGGTAGCTATTCCTCGGCGTCGCCCCGACTCGTAGTCCGCATGGCCACATAAACCGCATGAGGTATAACCCCGCATCACTAACTGAACTCCGTAGCTCCGCATAGGTCCCATGGACCCGCATGAGGTATTCTCGAATCATGGTCCCAGACCGCCTGAGTCTACCCCGCATCGGAGGGCAGCTTAACCCCCGGTAATATGTCAAGAGGTGAGTGATATTACACTAATATAACAGCTTATCGTTAAACAACATAAGCACAACAAGAATACTCTCTTATACAAACGTTACAAGACACCAACACACATAGCATCATATCATGTCTACTTATCAAACCATCTTATTATTCTTTTCACAAATCAATATAAGTCTGTTATAAACACATAGGCAAACTGTTTCTTTTATCAAGCTTAAGTGGTTATACCTAACTTCCCATAAAGCTAGTATAACTCTTAAGCTTCGCTTAAAACCAATTAGTTCTCTTCGCTTAAAAATGATTCAAGAATCTTTTGAAATGCTTTGATCCTTATTATTCAGCTTAAGTCGCAAGACATTGCCGTAAGTATTATTCGTGCTTAAGTCAAAAGACATTGCCGTAAGTATTATTCGATTAACACGCACGCCTACCGTACTATATATATATATTTTAAAATATCATGCTTTAGGAAGAATCACATACCTTCTCAAATAAACCACCTGCCAAGTTGAATATGTCGCGCGCAGAGATTCAACCTATAATAGTCAGACACGTCTATCAACGTTCAGACTACTCTGAAAACAGTTCTAAGCAGAGGGTTCTCTATTCTACGGAAAATTGGGCAGCACTTCCCTACCCGGTGAGCTACTCAAGTTCATCAGAAAACAAATTGTAAGTACGTTTGATTATTCTTCTTTAAACCCTTCTATCGTGATAACGATTCAATTCTATTCGTGATATTCTTCTAAGTATTTATACTTATTCTTATACTACTACGATGTATTCTCTAATTCAAAAGAGGGTTAGGATTATTTACCTCGGTAAGCCCAATAATATCCTATATAAAAGTCGCGCCTGAGCAAGGTTTAGCTCCTAAGTTGTATGCTCCGATAGTTCCAAGGACCTTAGAAGTTCTTTACAACTTCTACAAGTACTAAAGGATTTGGGCTAGGGTATTTTGGGCATTATAACAATACTAGAAGGCAACTTTTCTACCAAGGAGGGGGCTAGTGTTTGGCTAGGCTACTTTTAGAGAGGGGTATTCGCCAAGACTTCACAAGGGGGGAGAAGTGAGGCTTAGGACGATGGCTCACAAGGGGGGGATGATGATTTAGGCTTGGAAATTTGTGATGAATAAGTCTTCAAAGAGAGGGGTATTTATAGGGAAACCAAGGGCCAAGATTTGCCCAAGTGCCCCCTAACCTACTCCTCAAATCACTCCACAAACAAAGGTCCATGTTCTATGCCCCAAAAGCCTCCCAATCGTCCAAGGCAAAAGGCCACTTGGCCGTCCACTGAGGTGACAAGTGTCACCTCTCGTTGGTCCAAAAGGTTCCGCCGCCGGAAAATCCGCAAAAATAAGAAATGGCATAGCCGGAATTTATCCTACGCGAGTTGTGTAAAACGTTTCGCCGAAACGATTCTTTGTGAGGTTGTGCCCAAAAAACGTGCCATGCCTAAACTTTAAGGCCAAACTTTTGTACGTACTCCCTCACGTACATACTCCAGAAATACGGGGTATAACATTCTCCCCTCCTTAGAAACATTCGTCCCGAATGTTCCTTCCCAAGACAGTTAACGATAAGATTCTCCATAACTTAAACAGTTGCAAATGCCACACACGCCACGTAACAACACTTAGGCATAAACGATAATGAAGATTTACAAGTAGGAAAGTGAATTACCGGAGGTGTGGGGAATAGGTGAGGATACTTCGCCTCATGTCCTCCTCGCCTTCCCACGTCATCTCCTCCTCGAGCTCGTTCCGCCACAAGACTTTGACGGCCACGCCCTTCGTCCGCAGACGCCTAACTCGACGATCGATTATCGCTATGGGAATCTCTCATACGATAACCCTCGTCACTGGACATCGTCAATCGGGTGTACCCTAGATGGATCCCCGATACATCTCTCAAAGATAGATACGTGAAACACCGGATGCACGCCTCCGGACGGACGGCAGATCAACTCATAGCAACCTTGCCTACCTGCGGACAATCAAACGACCCAATGTACCTTGGGCTGAGTTTCCCCTTCTTCCCGAATCTCATCACACCCTTCATGGGTGACACCTTCAGGAAAACCCAATCATCAACTGCGAACTCCAGATGCCGACGACGATGATCTGCATACGACTTCTGTCGACTCTGAGCTGTCAATAGCCGCCTTGATAAGCTTCACCTTATCCATCGCTGCTGCACCAAATCTGGTCCCACTAGCTGCACCTCGCCCACATCGAACCAACCTATAGGCGATCTGCACTTCCTCCCATACAAGGCCTCATAAGGCGCCATCTGAATACTGGAGTGATAGCTATTATTGTACGCGAACTCAACTAGAGGCAAATGATCCTCCCAGCTACCCCTGAAGTCGATAACACAGGCTCGCAGCATATCCTCAAGAGTCTGGATAGTGCGCTCGGCCTGTCCGTCTGTCTGTGGATGGAATGCAGTACTCAGGCTCACCTGCGTCCCTAAACCTCTCTGGAAAGACCTCCAGAAGTTAGCCGTAAACTGGGCTCCTCTGTCTGATATGATCGAAATAGGGACTCCATGCAGTCTGACGATCTCTCGGATATATAGTCTGGCATAATCCTCAGCCGAAAAAGTCGTCCTGACGGGAAGAAAGTGGGCTGATTTCGTCAGCCTGTCGACGATAACCCATATAGAATCATGTCTCCTCTGAGTGCGAGGTAATCCTGTGATGAAGTCCATGTTGATCACCTCCCACTTCCAGGTCGGGATCTCTATCGTCTGTAACAAACCACCAGGCCTCTGGTGCTCTACCTTCACCTGCTGACAACACGGGCACTGAGCTACGAACTCTGCAACGTCCCTCTTCAAGCCATCCCACCAATACACAGATCTAAGGTCGTGGTACATCTTGGTCGCACTCGATGGATAGAGTAACGCGCGCTACGCTGCTTCCCAAGAACTCGCACAAGTCCTCAAACATCCGAACACACAACTCGCTCAAACCTCGGACCATCAAAGTGCTATCTCAAAAGGACCCTTGCCCTCACGAAGAGTCAGACACGATAACGTGTCAAAACGGATCCTCGAATCGTTGCCTCTTCACCTCCTCGACGATGGAAGACTCGCAACCTCACGAACTCGAACTCCATCGCTATCGTAATCAATCAAACGGACACCAAGGCTCGCTAATCGATGCAAATCACGAACCATGTCCCTCCTCTCTAGCTGCACATCCGATAGGCTCCCATCGACCTACGACTAAGAGCATACGCCACAACATTGGCTTTGCGGGTGGTACAGGATATCAACATCGTAATCCTTAAGCAACTCTAACCACCGCCTCGCCGTAAGTTCAGCTCTCTGGTGAAGATATACCGAGGCTCTTGTGGTCTGTAAAAATATCCACGTGAACCCCATACAAATAGTGCCTCCAGATCTTCAAAGCGTGAATCACCGCCAACTCCAAATCATGGGCGGGTAGTTCCTCGTGTTTCTTCACCGCCGATGCATATGCTATAACCCCGCCATGCTGCATCAACACACATCCCAACCCGATGCGCTCGACGATCACAATACACGACATAACCATCCGACCTCTCCGAAGAGTAAGAACGGGCGGTCGTCCTCTTTCAAGAATCGAAACCCCGCCACAAGCATCACCATCAAACTTGGCCGCTTCCGAGTCACTCTAGTCAACGGTGCGAAGATAGAAGCAAACTTCTACGAACCGCCGATAATATCCTGCAAGGCCCGAAATCGCGAACCTCTGTCGGAGTAGTAGGTCTAGGCCAAGTCCCGATCGCTTCGATCTTGGCCGTATCCACTGAATGCCATCACCACAATGTGCCCAAGAAAAGCCACCGTCAACCAAAACTCACATTTGGAAAACTTGGCGTACAATCGCTGGTCTGGAGAATCACAAGACAAATTAAATGTTCCGCATGCTCCTGCTCTGAGCGAGAATAAACCAAGATATCATCAATGAACACTATCACAAACGTGTCCAAAAATGGTTTGAACACTCGGTTCATCAAATCCATGAATACCGCCGGAGCATTGGTCAACCCAAAAGACATGACCAACTCATAATGCCCGCATCGTCCGAATGCATCTAGGGACATCCACCTCTCGACTAACTCGATGATAGCCCGATCGCAGATCAATCTTGAGAAACATCTCGCGCCGCAACCGGGTCGAACAAATCATCAATCCCAGGAAGGGTATTCGTTCTTAATGGTCACCTTGTTCACCGCCTCAGATCAACACACATGCGCAGCGTCCCGCCCTTCTTCTTTACGAACAATACCGGCTCCTGTGGAGAAACACTAGGCCTGATGAAGCCCTTCTCCAGCAAATCCCTAAGCTGATCCTTCAACTCTCTCAACTCGGCAGGTGCCATTCTGTATGGCGGAATGGAAATAGGCCGAGTGTCTGGCAATATGTCTATACAAAACTCGATCTCCCTCTCGTGAGGATACCCGAGGTCGTCTGAAACACGTGCGGGAACTCTCTCGACCATCGAATCGATCAAAACTGCACCGCAGCCTCGTGATCAAACACCCGAACGAGATGGTAGATATACCCTTCGCACCATCTTCCTAGCCTTGAGGTAGGAAATAAACCTACCCTGCGACACCGTGCTCCTCCCACTCAACAACCGGCTCTAAGGAAACTGAATCGCATTACTCTCTCTCGCAGCTTACATTGGTGTAGCAAGAAGCTAGCCAATCCATCCCCATGATCACGCCGGTCAATCATCTCTAACTCTATCAAGTCGGCTAGGTCCGACGATCAAATGGTCACAGACAAGCACTATATACCCGCCGAGCTACCACCGAATCACCCACTGGCGTAGCTACCTCGAAAGGGTCTATGGACTCAGGCTCTATCCCTATCCTACTAGCAACAAGGGGAGATATATAGGACAGAGTAGAACCCGGATCTATCAAAGCATACACATCAAACCAGAAACTGATAAGGTACCTGTGACGACATCAGGTGAGGCCTCCTGATCCTGTCGGCTGGACAAAGCATATATGCGGTTCTGAGGACCGCTAGAATCGACTGCGACTTACCGCCGCCTCGCCGCTGGTCCATGAGTACCTTCTCTCGGGCGAGTAATCGCTTGGGATGAAGAAGACCCGCGAAAGAACCGATGGTGACTCCTACCACCCGCGCCACTCCTAGTCGGGCGCCGCAGTGACCTCGCTGCCACAATCAAACAAGCTCCCGTAGCACCACAACTCCCGTGGGATCTACCGTGACGCCACACCGGGGGGTGGTCCCGATCGCCGCACTTCGCCGCTCGACGCTCAAGTCCTCGGGCCCCGTGCGCCTCGAATATCTCCGGCCGTGCCGAGGACGGTGCAGAGTGCTCGAGCCACCGTGGTGCAAATCTAGATCGCTGCCGAGGCCGCCACCACGATAGCCACCAAAAGACCTCGCCGCCCTGGTCTTCTTCTCGCCGTCACAACCCGCTTCTGCCTCTACGCCTCACAACCAAGAGCATGAGCTGCATGCGGTAATGTCCATACCCGGCCGAAGAGAAACACCCGCATACGACTCGGCCATATAATCATCTAGCCCTGACGTAGCGGTGCACCCTATCCTCCATATCGCTACCAACGCTGGGACATATCGAGCCAATGAATCAAACTCGACATTGTACTCCATGACATCGCCCTCTCGCCGCCAAAGCAGAAAAATCTATCACCGCGCCTCCTCATCCGCGAGGCAAGAAGTGAGTGAGGAAAGCCTCCGAGAACTCATCCCAAGTAGCCGGGACGCGCGTGCTCTCCGGGGATAACTCCA
This sequence comes from Przewalskia tangutica, assembly GCA_029844215.1. Lineage (NCBI taxonomy): Eukaryota > Viridiplantae > Streptophyta > Magnoliopsida > Solanales > Solanaceae > Przewalskia > Przewalskia tangutica. The sequence continues at coordinate 46,567,876 of CM056722.1, read as the reverse complement.
CGAATCAAACCAATCGATCGCGGTATCACGCACCTATGTGAACCAAAGATCACGGACTCGGTCTCCGACGCCCGATCACTCTCAAAATCCTCAGAATGACGGATGAACTCCTCGCGATCATCCTCCGCCGAATCAGAAAACTCGCGGGCTACAACTCAGAAATCTCGTAGCCTCAAACTCTCGCCTCGTGAACCACGGTACGATCGGGCTGGACTGAATCGCCGTGATCCACTGTCCTCATGTTCGCCACGATCCCGCCAATAGTCGGGCCATCTCCTTGTACCCTAACTCTCCGCCCGTGCCGTGGGACGAGGTGGGTACTGTGGTCTCATCGGCCGCTGCGCCCTAAACCCTCTCGGGTCGGGCGTCAGAACTCGCCGCCTCGGTATAGACCGCCCGAGCCCTCGTGACTCTAGGTGTCCTACTAGCGCCTCCTCGCCGCTTGCCCTTCTCGGGCCCGGTCCTTACGCGAGGCATAATCATATGTAAAAGGAATACGTTAGAGGTCCAACTTAACACAAATCTAAAGCACGATCTCAGAGTGAGAAGAATGGAAACCAATCCTAAATATCCTATAGCCTCCGATTATTGGTGTGGTGCACAACACACCGATAATCAAGACTTACTAGATACGGTCAGAGACACTTTCCGAGGATTAATCGCTCGATACCACTTTTGTCACGACCCGTTCCGGGGCCCGTGACTGGTGCCTTACCCGGGCATCCAAGTAGTCATACATCAGAGAAAATCAGCGGAATATAAAACAAGACATGAAGTAATTGTAAATAATACACAGTATCTTAGAAAAGGTTAGCCTTTCTGCATATATATAAATAACCCAAGTGTAGCAGTTACAACCCAAATGTACAATATGACTACAGACCTATAAGGAAGTAACAACTATGGCGGGACAGGCCCCGCCATACCTGAATGTACAAACTATCTACAATACAGGAGATCATACCAAAAGTAGAGCCTCCGAGAAGATGGAGCACCGACACCAATGCAAAGAGATCCTAAGGATGTGGATCTAGCACTGCTGCCCTTACCGCGGCATGAACGCACTTCAAGGAGGTCGATAACAGTACTAAGTATGCGAAACTGTAAGTACTTAATCAAAACATATCATTTTAAAATCGGTTTACATATATACGTATGAAACAACTAAGGTAATCGCATAGTGCCACATCATAAACAAGAGCAACAATAGGTAAATCAGAACAGGTCTTTTCTAGGCTGCGAATGATCGAAGCAGGGCCAATTGCCCGTAGTATCACCAAGCAAGCCTAATCCTGGACTCCCGTAGTCCGCATAGGCCACTCTCAGAGGCCCGCATAGGGTATATAACCCCGCATCGAGGGTAGCTATTCCTCGGCATCGTCCTGGACTCGTAGTCCGCATGGCCACATAGACCGCATGAGGTATAACCCCGCATCACTAACCTGGAACTCCCGTAGCTCCGCATAGGTCCCATGGACCCGCATGAGGTATTCTCGAATCATGGTCCCAGACCGCCTGAGTCTACCCCGCATCGGAGGGCAGCTTAACCCCCGGTAATATGTCAAGAGGTGAGTGATATTACACTAACATAACAGCTTATCGTTAAACAACATAAGCACAACAAGAATACTCTCTTATACAAACGTTACAAGACACCAACACACATAGCATCATATCATGTCTACTTATCAAACCATCTTATTATTCTTTTCACAAATCAATATAAGTCTGTTATAAACACATAGGCAAACTGTTTTTTATCAAGCTTAAGTGGTTATACCTAACTTCCCATAAAGCTAGTATAACTCTTAAGCTTCGCTTAAAAACCAATTAGTTCTCTTCGCTTAAAAATGATTCAAGAATCTTTTGAAATGCTTTCGATCCTTATTATTCGTGCTTAAGTCGCAAGACATTGCCGTAAGTATTATTCAGCTTAAGTCAAAAGACATTGCCGTAAGTATTATTCGATTAACACGTACGTCTACCGCATTATATATATATTTTAAAATATCATGCTTTAGGAAGAATCACATACCTTCTCAGCGAAAACCACCTGCCAAGTTGAATATGTCGCGCGCAGAGATTCAACCTATAATAGTCAGACACGTCTATCAACGTTCAGACTACTCTGAAAACAGTTCTAAGCAGAGGGTTCTCTATTCTACGGAAAATTGGGCAGCACTTCCCTACCCGGTGAGCTACTCAAGTTCATCGTGAAAACAAATTCTAAGTAAGTACGCTTTGATTATTCTTCTTTAAACCCTTCATCGTGATAACAGTTCAATTCTATTCGTGATATTCTTCTAAGTATTTATACTTATTCTTATACTACTACAGTATGTATTCTCTAATTCAAAAGAGGGTTAGGATTATTTACCTCGGTAAGCCCAATAATATCCTATATAAAAGTCGCGCCTGAGCAAGGTTTAGCTCCTAAGTTGTATGCTCCGATAGTTCCAAGGACCTTAGAAGTTCTTTACAACTTCTACAAGTACTAAAGGATTTGGGCTAGGGTATTTTGGGCATTATAACAATACTAGAAGGCAACTTTTCTACCAAGGAGGGGTAGTGTTTGGCTAGGTTGCTTTTAGAGAGGTGGGGTATTCGGCCAAGACTTCACAAGGGGGGGGAGAAGTGAGGCTTAGGACGATGGCTCACAAGGGGGGGAGGATGATTTAGGCTTGGAAATTTGTGATGAATAAGTCTTCAAAGAGAGGGGTATTTATAGGGAAACCAAGGGCCAAGATTTGCCCAAGTGCCCCCTAACCTACTCCTCAAATCACTCCACAAACAAAGGTCCATGTTCTATGCCCCAAAAGCCTCCCAATCGTCCAAGTCAAAAGGCCACTTGGCCGTCCACTTGAGGGTGACAAGTGTCACCCTCTCGTTGGTCCAAAAAGGTTCCGTCGCTCGGAAAAATCCGCAAAAATAAGAAATGGCATAGCCGGAATTTATCCTACGCGAGTTGTGTAAAACGTTTCGTCGGAAAACGATTCTTTGTGAGGGTTGTGCCCAAAAAACGTGCCATGCCTAAACTTTAAGGCCAAACTTTTGTACGTACTCCCTCACGTACATACTTCAGTCATCGCTTCTGCTTTCGAACTCCTGGGGTTCCTACCATCCAACTTGGTCACCTTACTAGCTTCGATTTCCTCTAAGGCCATTCCCGGCCTTCACGATCCGATTCTGGTTGAACACATCCGCGAACTCGAACGATGGTTATCTAAACTTGGGCCTTGCACCCTCGTGATCCCACCACCTGGCGGGACCACCACAAATTTACCTCACTACAATCCGGGTTGCGGGTTGACCCGCAATCTGGCCTCAACCCGACCCATTATCGCGCCAAACTCTCTCGTTCCCCGATCCGGAACAATCTTACTAATTCACGTCATGGAAGCTACCACTTCTGTTATACCCCGTATTTCCAGAGTATGTATGTGAAGACGTACGTACGAAAGTTTAAGCCTTAAGGTAGGCAAGGTTCGAAATTTGTGCACAACCCCCGAAAAGAGTCGTTTTCCGACGAAACGTTTTACAAACTTTGCGAAGGGAAAATTCCGGCTATGTCATTTATTATTTTTGCGGATTTTTCCGAGAGATGAAATATTTTGGACCAACGGGAGGGTGACATGTGTCACCCTCAAAAAGTGGACGGCAAGGGCATTCTTTGGCATGTTTTTTGTGCACTTTCTTGGTCAAGGGTTAGGTAGGATATTTTGTGTGGTAGATGGATAAGGACACATGGATGAATCCTCCCCCTACACTTGCCTTACACTTGGCTTCATCTTGGCCATTGGTTGGCCATTGCTTGACCTATAAATACCCCCCTTAGTTGATGAACTTCTTCATCCACAAAATGTTTTCTAAGTGTTAAAATCCTCCCCCGCTCTTAGTAAGAGCTCTCGTCCAAGCCCTCTCCCCCTCCCCCTTAGAGAGGCCCTCGGCCGAGAACCTTCCCCCTTGCCTAGTTGGTTTCGAGAAATACACCCCCCCTTTGTGGTATAGAAATACTTCTCCAAGTATTGTTATAATACCAAAATACTCTAGCCCAAAACCTTTGTAGTATTTCCAAGTACCCTCTATACGAAAAGCCCGGAAAATACTACTATACTTTCCTTTAGCCACTAAACGAAACCCTAAGGAAAATCTTCATAATTGGTTGGAGTACTAAGTAGAAGTTGTGTAGAACTTCTAAGGGTTTCTTGGAGCGAATTGGAGCGTTCAGAATCGGAGCTAAACGTTGCTCAGGATCGACATTAAACTTGGATAATTGTGGGCTCATCGAGGTAAATACTACTGTCCTTCTTTTGTAATTGGAAATTACATACTGTAGTTGTATAGAAATGAATATAAGATTCATAGAAGAGAATTGAACTGTAATAGAGGGATATTACAGAAAAGACTGGAATAGATCACATCAGAAGAATATTAAAGTAGAAGTTTAAACTGTACTTACATAGGACTGTATTTACAGTAGACTTATAACCTTTATTGGTTGAATGTTCTGCAAGTAGCATGTACTACTTGGAAGGTGGACAAGGCTAGCCGGATTATAGCCGTGGAGCGTTTTGCTAATAGTCGATAATCGTCGCGAGGTATGTGATTCTTCCTATACTCTTGAGCATGATATTTTAAAGGAATATATATAGTACGGTAGACGTACGTGTGGCAATGTCTTTTGACTTAAGCCTGAATAATAAGAATCTGGAAGTATTTTACAAGAATATATATATAGTACGGTAGACGTACGTGTGTTAACTGAATATAGTTTTACGACAATGTCTTTTGACTTAAGCCTGAATAAAAAGAATCTTGAAGTATTTCAAAAGAATTAAGAAACCTTGTTGAAAGAAGAATAATGCTTGGTTTTAAAAGCTTAAGAGTTATACTAGCTTTATGGGAAGTTAGGTATAACGACTTAAGAGAGATAAAAAGAATGGTTTATTAATTTTAGAAGTTAAGAGACTTGATCTTAAAAGATAAGAGGTTTGACTTAAATGAATTAATATGAATGTTTGTGTGAAACCTCATTCGTGAGTAATGAGTACTTGGTTGTTAAAAGGAATAATGTTTTACTGGTTTCGGAAATCAGAATAAGTATCGAACAAACCACAAGAAATGCTAATAAAGGGAAATGTATTGACTAATAAAGTATTATTAAAACCAGTAGAAACCTCCATCTGCATAGAAGCTAAGATGAGACAAAATGATATTACATTCCCTAGATCATGGCTGCTTTAATAAGATTGTTATGAACAAAGAATAACCTACTCACACATAAGGCATATGTTTCTCAAATTATTTTAAAGGATTAAAACTATGAACTACGAAACCTTTTCGAAAATGAGAAACTTGAGCATTTGAAATTAGGCAAACTTGAACGTTTGGAAAATAATGTTGTTACTTGATTTTACAAAGGGAAGTGTTTTGGTTTACTTAACAATGTTAGTCACTCTATTTTTATACTACGAGTATCAGGTGACCTTTGTAAAAGAAATGGATCTTTAAAAAAAAAAGGAATTTAACGTACGTAGTACTTTAGGGTTAAAACCCGGACTTTGACATAAAATGAAAGTACCTTGAGTTGTGTATAACTTGCCTATGCTTGTTGTTGTGTAACTTGCCTATGCTTGTTGTTGTGTAACTTGCCTATGCTTGTTGTGATAGCCTTTGTTGTGCAAAAATTGTGTTTCTATACTACCTCGTCTCTCGATGGAGGACCGGTTGACTTGTTTAGAACTTACTTGGACGTACCGGCAGAGACGGAAGATTCCACGGGTATGCTTCCATTATCATTGTTACATGGGCATGTCTACACCGATGATGGATTCTGTGGACATGTGACCATTATGGTTATTTATGGCGAAGTATTGTGACTTACGGTTGTGATCGAGTGTATAGCCTGTTTACTTGCCCCCGTCAGCTACGTGATGCAGGTGGATCTGGTATAGGTTATCGCACTTGCCACGTGTCAGCTTCGCGGCGAAGTATCGTGACTTACGGTTGTGATCTGGTGCTTAGCCGATTCACTTGCCCCCGTCAGCTACGTGGCGCAGGGAGGACTGGTGGAGGCTAGTACACTTGCCACGTGTCAGCTTCGCGAGTCAGTGTTTGGATGGAGCTTCGTGACTTACGGTTGTGATCTGGTGCGTAGCCGATTTACTTGCCCCGCCGCCACGTGGCGCAGGAGGAGTGGAGGCTATTGCACTTGCCACGTGTCGCCTTCATGATATGGTTGTACAAGATTATCGTACGGTCGGATCCGTAGTTATACTTGCCTCAGACGGCGGTTTTTATGACACAGGTGGGACCTGGTGTTCATGTATACTCCTTGGTGTTGTTATATCATAGACTGCCGGCAGTGAGGAAGGAATTCCACGGGCACGAGTGATGATTTGGAGGGCGTGAGTCCCTGACTTGATATGACTGTTTATATGTTGTGTACTGTAGTTTGGTTATCATACATGTCTGTTGCTTTATATAGACTATCATGATTTCATTTTCAGTATTTCAGTTTCACATACTTGGTACCTGTTGTACTGACCTCCTTCGGGGGGCTGCGTTCATGTCGCAGGTAGAGGTACATCGGTTGTCGATCCCCGCTAATAGGATCACATTTCAGCGTATTGGGAAGCTCCGTTCCTTCGGAGGCTTATCTTTTGGTATGTTACCCTGAGTTTGTAGGTTCTTGTACATTCAGGGGTATGGCGGGGCCCTGTCCCGTCATAGTTGTTGTAAAAATCTTAGAGGTCTGTAGCATCGCTGTAAGCGTGGTTGTAAGGATTGTAATCGCTCAAAGGTCGATATATATATATATCTTTGAAAGGCAACCGCTTTGGTTGGCCTATTTTCTTTTATTTTGATCCATATCTAATTGTATGTTTAAGTTTTTATTTTCACGGTTTTTCTCTCGATGTTGTATCACTAGGTGCCCGGTAGGCACCGATCCACTGCCCGTTCGGTCGTGACAAAAGTGGTATCGAGCGATTAGTCTCGGAAAGTGTCTACGCACCGTGTTCAGTAGAGTCTTGATTATCGATGTGTTGTGCACCACATCTATAATCGTGAGGTCGCAGGAAATTTAGGATTGGTTTCATTCTTCTCATTCCGAGATCGTGCCTAGAGCCGCGTGATAAGTTGGACCCTCCGACGATTTCGTTTTACCGCTATGCCTCCGCGCAAGGCAACCCGCCCGTGGCGGCAAGGCAAAGCAGGAGGAGTCGCGAGTAGAGCAATGGCGCCTCTGGAGACCACAAGACTGAGCCTCCACCCCACACCGAAGCGAGAGAAGGGTTACGCGAGTTGGCGATTATTGCCGTGGTTGTGGCAGACTTGATGATAGGCGGACGCAGCGGCCCAAAGAGCACCGCGGTTCACCCTAGATCGGATAGTTTGAGGCTACGGGACTTCCTGAGTTGTAGCCCGCCAGAGTTCTACGGTCGAGGCCTGAGGATGATCCGCAGGAGTTCATCCGACAGTTACAGCGGATCATGAGAGTGATCAAGGCATCGGAGACCGAGTCAGTGGTCCTAGGTTCGCATCGGCGCGTGATACCGCAATGATCGTTTGATTCGTGACAGCTGTCCCGGGGAGAGAATGCACTTCCAGCTATATGGGACGAGTTCTCAGGGGCATTTCTTGCACATTTCTTGCCTCCACAGATAAGGAGGGCTCGGGCCGACAGATTTTTGGTGTTGCGGCAGAACGGGCGTACGGTTCGGGAGTACAATGTGGAGTTCGACTCATTGGCCCGGTACGTCCCCGCGTTAGTAGCTAGTATGGAGGATCGAGTGCACCGATATGTTACAGGGCTCGATGATTACCTAACAGATAGTTGTTCGGGTGTAGCTCTTCAGCCGGGCATGGACATTGCCCGCATGCAGGGTTATGCACTTGGATGTGAGGAGCGGAGAGATCGTCGGAATGACCGAGATCAGCAGAAGAGGGCCAGAACAGCAGGGTCCTTTGGTGACTTTCGAGGCGGACCGCCTCAGCAGCAGACTAGTTATGTACCTCCACCAGTACAGAGTGGACCTCCACAACCTTCGGGACCTTCGGGATATTCAGGAGCAGGTCAGGGCTCCCAGGTTTCAGATTTTCAGGGGAGTAGAAGTGCTCGCCGGATGAGGCCACCCGTATCTCAGTGTGGCCGTTGTGGTAAAGCCCATAGGGAATGTCGATCGGTTTGGGAGATTGCTATACTTGCGCCGACAGGCCATTTGACGAGAGATCGTCCGACTGTGGGTAGCATCGGTGGGATAGCACAGACTACTAGATCGATTCTTGGTTCTTCACCTTCCATAGCTAGGCAGATGTTCATACACGGCGAGCCACCAGAGGTCGCGGTGGAAGTTCCCAGTTTTAGCGGTCCTTTGAACCGCCTATTTTTCAGGTATATCCTTAAACCCTCTAGAGATTTATATGTATTGATGTTATGATGATGTGTTTAGTGTTATGTTCGGATGGCTTTGTGCTAAAATGTGATTTAGAAGCCTGGTTAGTGAAAAGGGTAAGTCTGGGGATGAGAAAATTTTGAACCTTAGAATATTACAGTTGAGACCTTAGATGTAAGGCCGTCTTGAGTACAAGATTTTGCGGGTGATCTTTGTCAGAATGTATAAGTATACGTGGAGTAATTATGGGAAAATTCCTTGGGTGGTGTAAAATGGAAGTGGTAGCTTTCATGACCTGTATAGGTAAGATTGTTCCGGATCGGGGAACAAGAGCTTGACGCGTTAAGTGAGTCGGGTTGGGGCCATGTTGCGGGTCAACCCGTAGCCCGGTTTGGGGTTGGGTAAGTTCGAGGTGGTCCCGCCAGGTGGTAGGGTCACGAGGGCGCCAGGCCCAAGTTTAGATGACCATAATATGAATTCATGGATGCGTTCGACCTGAATCGGTTTGTGAAGGCCGGGAATGGCCTTAGAAGAAAGTGAAACTAGTAAGATGACCAAGTTTGGAGGTTGTGACTCCAAAGTTTTGGCAACAGAAGCGTTGACTGAAGTGTGGTACGTGTACTAGGAAGAGTTCGAGTGTTCGAGAAGGGTACGACGAGAAAAGAAAGAAGTGAACTTGTGCTGAAAGATGGAAGTAATCATTTTTGTGAAATGAATGTGCGAAGGGAGTATCCTTTGGATCAGAAGCGAGAGTTGGTACTGTTTTGCATCGTCGAGGTGATTCCTCGTTGGCTTGGATTTAAGTATTTGCGCGCGTGTTATTCTGTGACCATGTGCGGCATTTGCAAACTGGTTAAGCTATGAGGAACTTGATCGTTATTTGTCTTGAGAAGGAACATTCAGGACGAATGTTTCTAAGGAGGGGAGAATGTTATACCCCGTATTTCCAGAGTATGTATGTGAAGACGTACGTACGAAAGTTTAAGCCTTAAGATAGGCAAGGCTCGAAATTTGTGCACAACCCCCGAAAAGAGTCGTTTTCCGACGAAACGTTTTACAAACTTTGCGAAGGGAAAATTCCGGCTATGTCATTTATTATTTTTGCGGATTTTTCCGAGAGACGAAATATTTTGGACCAACGGGAGGGTGACATGTGTCACCCTCAAAAAGTGGACGGCAAGGGCATTATTTGGCACGTTTTTTGTGCTCTTTCTTGGTCAAGGGTTAGGTAGGATATTTTGTGTGGTAGATGGATAAGGACACATGGATGAATCCTCCCCCTACACTTGCCTTGCACTTGGCTTCATCTTGGCCATTGGTTGGCCATTGCTTGACCTATAAATACCCCCCTTAGTTGATGAACTTCTTCATCCACAAAATGTTTTCTAAGTGTTAAAATCCTCCCCCCTTCTTAGAAAGAGCTCGCCCAAGCCCTCTCCCCTCCCCTAGAGGCCCTCCGAGAACCCTCCCCTTGCCTAGTTGGTTTCGAAATACACCCCCTGTGGTATAGAAATACTTCTCCAAGTATTGTTATAATACCAAAATACTCTAGCCCAAAACCTTTGTAGTATTTCCAAGTACATTTATATGAAAAGCCCTAAAATACTACTATACTTTCCTTTAGCCACTAAACGAAAACCCTAAGGAAAATCTCCATAATTGGTTGGAGTACTAAGTAGAAGTTGTGTAGAACTTCTAAGGGTTTCTTGGAGAGAATTGGAGCGTTCGAATCGAGCTAAACGTTGCTCAGGATCGACATTAAACTTGGATAATTGTGGGCTCATCGAGGTAAATACTACTGTCCTTCTTTTGTAATTGGAAATTACATACTGTAGTTGTATAGAAATGAATATAAGATTCATAGAAGAGAATTGAACTGTAATAGAGGGATATTACAGAAAAGACTGGAATAGATCACATCAGAAGAATATTAAAGTAGAAGTTTAAATTGTACTTACATAGGACTGTATTTACAGTAGACTTATAACCTTTATTGGTTGAATGTTCTGCAAGTAGCATGTACTACTTGGAAGGTGGACAAGGCTAGCCGGATTATATCCGTGGAGCGTTTTGCTAATAGTCGATAATCGTCGCGAGGTATGTGATTCTTCCTATACTCTTGAGCATGATATTTTAAAGAAATATATATAGTACGGTAGACGTACGTGTGGCAATGTCTTTTGACTTAAGCCTGAATAATAAGAATCTGGAAGTATTTTACAAGAATATATATATAGTACGGTAGACGTACGTGTGTTAACTGAATATAGTTTTACGACAATGTCTTTTGACTTAAGCCTGAATAAAAAGAATCTTGAAGTATTTCAAAAGAATTAAGAAACCTTGTTGAAAGAAGAATAATGCTTGGTTTTAAAAGCTTAAGAGTTATACTAGCTTTATGGGAAGTTAGGTATAACGACTTAAGAGAGATAAAAAGAATGGTTTATTAATTTTAGAAGTTAAGAGACTTGATCTTAAAAGATAAGAGGCTTGACTTAAATGAATTAATATGAATGTTTGTGTGAAACCTCATTCGTGAGTAATGAGTACTTGGTTGTTAAAAGGAATAATGTTTTACTGATTTCGGAAATCAGAATAAGTATCGAACAAACCACAGCAGCGCTAATAAAGGGAAATGTATTGACTAATAAAGTATTATTAAAACCAGTAGAAACCTCCATCCGCATGAAGCTAAGATGAGACAAAATGATATTACATTCCCTAGATCATGGCTGCTTTAATAAGATTGTTATGAACAAAGAATAACCTACTCACACATAAGGCATATGTTTCTCAAATTGTTTTAAAGGATTAAAACTATGAACTACGAAACCTTTTCGAAAATGAGAAACTTGAGCATTTGAAATTAGGCAAACTTGAACGTTTGGAAAATAATGTTGTTACTTGATTTTACAAAGGGAAGTGTTTTGGTTTACTTAACAATGTTAGTCACTCTATTTTTATACTACGTATCGTGACCTTTGTAAAAGAAATGGATCTTTAAAAAAAGGAATTTAACGTCGTAGTACTTTAGGTTAAACCCGGACTTTGACATAAAATGAAAGTACCTTGAGTTGTGTATAACTTGCCTATGCTTGTTGTTGTGTAACTTTCCTATGCTTGTTGTTGTGTAACTTGCCTATGCTTGTTGTGATAGCCTTTGTTGTGCAAAAATTGTGTTTCTATACTACCGCGTCTCTCGATGGAGGGCCGGTTGACTTGTTGAGAACTTACTTGGACGCACTGCAGCGACTGGAAGATTCCACGCATGCTTCCATTATCATTGTTACATGGGCATGTCTACACCGATGATGGATTATGTGGACATGTGACCATTATGGTTATTTATGGCGAAGATCGTGACTTACGGTTGTGATCGAGTGCATGCCGTTTACTTGCCGCCGCCACGTGGCGCAGTGGATCTGGTATAGGTTATCGCACTTGCCACGTGTCGCCTTCGCGCGGCATCGTGACTTACGGTTGTGATCGGTGCTTAGCCGATTCACTTGCCCCGCCGCCACGCGCGCAGGAGCGAGTGGAGGCTAGTACACTTTCCACTTGTCGCCTTCGAGTCGGTGTTTGGATGGAGCCGTGACTTACGGTTGTGATCCGCACGTAGCCGATTTACTTGCCCCGCCACGCGCGCAGAGGAGGTGCGAGGCTATTGCACTTGCCACGCGTGTCGCCTTCGTGATATGGTTGTGCAAGATTATTGTACGGTCGGATCCGTAGTTATACTTGCCCCACGGTTTTATGACACGTGGGACCTGGTGTTCATGTATAACCCTTGGTGTTGTTATATCATGCATCGCCAGCGGAGAAAGGAATTCCACGCACGAGTGATGATTTGGAGGCGAGTCCACGACTTGATATGATTGTTTATATGTTGTAATCGTAGTTTGTTATCATACATGTCTCTTGCTTTATATAGACTATCATGATTTCATTTTCGTGATTTCGCCACATACTTGGTACTGTTGTCTCGACCTCCTTCGGGGGGCTGCGTTCATGCCGCAGGTAGAGGTACATCGGCAGTCTATCCCCGCTTATAGGATCACATTTCAGCGTATTGGGAAGCTTCTATCCTTCGGAGGCTTAACTTTTGGTATGTTACCCACGAGTCCAGGTTCTTGTACATTCGTGGTATGGCGGGCCCCGTCCGTCATAGTTGTTGTAAAAATCTTAGAGGTGCAGTAGACCGCCACAAGCGGGGTTGTAAGGATTAGAATCGCTCAAACGTCGATATATATATATATATGCTGAAAGGCAACCGTTTTGGTTGGCCTATTTTCTTTTATTTTGATCCATATCTAATTGTATGTTTAAGTTTTTATTTCCGCTGGTTTTTCTCTGATGTTGTATCACTAGGGTGCCCGGGGTAAGGCACCAGTCACGGGCCCGGGTTCGGGTCGTGACAACTTCTATCTCAAACTACCCATGGAATTATCACACAAATACTCCACGTATACTATGCACTCTGACAAAGGTTAACCGTAAAGTCTTTTACTCAAGACGGCTTTACATCTAAGGTCTCAAAATTTCCTCATCCCCAGACTTACCCTTTTCACTAACCAGGCTTCTAAATCATATTTTTAACACAATGCCATCCGGACATAACACTAAACACATCATCATAACATCAATACATACTAGTCTCTAGAGGGTTAAGGATATACCTGAAAATCAAATAGGCGGTTCAAAGGACCGCTAAAACTGGGAACTTCCACCGCGACCTCTGCCGTGGCCTGCCGGTGTATGAACATCCTGCCTAGCTATGGAAGGTGAAGAACCCGCAACTGATCCCGTAGTCTATGCTATCCCACCAGTGCCACCTCTGGTCGGACAGTCTCTCGCCAAATGGCCCTGTTGGCCGTAAGCATAACAATCTCCCAAACTAGTACGACACTCCCCCTATGGGTTTTACCACAACGGTCACACTGAGATACGGGTGGCCTCATCCGGCGAGTACTCCTACTCCCCGGAAAATCTGAAACACAGAGCTCGACCGCCCGGAATACTGGACGCCAAGATCGTGGAGGACCACTGCATGAGGCGGAGGTGTATAACTAGCTCGCTGAGGCGGTCTGTCTCCTGAGTTACTGAAGGACCCTGCTATCCTGGCCCTCTTATGCTGATCCTGGTCCCTACGTCGGTCTCTACGTTCCTCCATCCCCTGTGCATAAGCCTGTATACGGGCAATGTCCATGCCCGGCTGAAGAGCTACTCCTGTACAACTCTCTGCCAGATAATCGTCAAGTCCTGTGACATATCGGTGCACTCTATCCTCCATGTCTGCCACTAAAGCGGGGACATAACGAGCCAACGAGCCAAACTCTATACTGTATTCCCGAACCGTCCGCCCGTTCTGCCTCAACATCATAAATCTATCTGCCCGAGCTCTCCTCATCTGCGAGGGCAAGAAGTGTGTAAGAAATGCCTCCGAGAACTCGTCCCATACGGCTGGAAGTGCATGCTCTCCCCGGGACAGCTCCCACGAATCAAACCAGTCGACTGCAGTATCACGCAGCCGATGTGAACCTAGTACCACCGACTCTGTCTCTGAGGCCTTGATCACTTTCATGATCCGCTGCAGCTGTCGAATAAACTCCTGAGGATCTTCCTCAGTTCTCGATCCATAGAACTATGGTGGACTGCAACTCAAGAAGTCCCGAAGTCTCCAATTATCGGATCTTAGGGTGAACCACTGGTACTATCGGAACCGCGGCCTCACGTCTGTCCTCAATCCTTGCCACAAGTCTATCTAGTAACTGGGCCATCTCCTTGTAACTCATATCCTCGGCTCCTGGTCGTGGAACTGGAGACTCAGGTACTGCGGCCTCAGTAGAGACCGCTGCTGCTCTAGACTCTGCTGGGGCTAACGGCGTCGCAGAACTCCCCATCTGAAGTACCACCTCAGGTAAAGACTGGGCCTGTGCCCTGGCAATCCTCTGTGCTCTACTCGCAGCTCCTCGCCGCTTGCCTTCGGGCTCACGGTTGCCTTGCGAGGCATAAGCGGTAAAAGAATACGTCAGAGGGAGTCCAACTTACAACACAGCTCTAAGGCACGATCTCAGAGTGAGAAGAATGGAAACCAATCCTAAATATACTGTAGCCTCCTGATTATAGATGTGGTGCACAACACACCGATAATCAAGACTCTACTAGACATGGTCTGTAGATACTTTCCGATGATTAACTGCTCTGATACCACTTTTGTCACGACCCGACCTCGGGCCCGTGACTGGTGCCTTACCCGCGGGCACCCTAGTGATACAATCATCAGAGAAAATCAGCGAAAATAAAAACTTAAGCATGAATCAAGACATAAAATAAGCAATAGGCTAACCAAAACGGTTACCTTCCTCGATATATATCAAAATTGAACAGTTAAATCCCTTACAAACCCTGCCCACAACAGTACTACAGACCTCTACGAATTTTATAATAACTATGACGGGACAGGGCCCCGCCATACCCCTGAATGTACAAGAACCTACAAACTCAGGGAATCATACCAAAAGATAAGCCTCCGGAGAAACGGAGCTTCCCAAAACGCTGAACTGTGATCCTATGAGCGAGGATCAACAACCGGTGTACCTCTACTGCAGATGAACGCAGCCCCCCGAAGGAGGTCAGTACAACAGGTACCAAGTATGTGAAACTGAAAATACTGTAAATGAAATCATAATAGTCTATATAAAGCAGGAGACATGTATGATAACCAAACTACAGTACAACATACATAAGCAGTCATGTCAAGTCAGGGACTCACGCCCTCAAAGTCATCACTCAAATATAACTATGGGTCTTGTCACGACCCGAACCCGGGCCCGTGACTGGTGCCTTACCCCGGACACCCTAGTGATACAACATCAGAGAAAAACCAGCGGAAATAAAAACTCAAGAATGAAAACAGTGAAATAAGAAAGTAGGCTAACCCAAACGGTTACCTTTTTTTTTACATAATTTAAAACTTGAACAGTTACATCCCCTACAAACTCGCCACAACAAAGGCATGCACTTCTAAGAATTTTGAAACCATAATGACGGACAGGGGCCCCGCCATGCCCCCGAATATACAAAAGTCTACTACTGAGGAACCGTACCACAGACAAGCTTCCGAGATATGGAGCTTTCCGAGAACCGAACAAATGATCCTAAGAGAGTGGATCGCAAGCTATGTACCTCAACTGCGGCATGAGATGAACGCACCCGAGGAGGTCGATAACAGTACCAAGTATGTGAAATCAGAAATATCAGAAATGAAATCATAATAGTCTATATAAAGCAGGAGACATGTATGATAACCAAATTACAACACCACAACTTAAAAGCAGTCATATCAAGATAGGGACTCATGCCCGTGAAATCATCACTCAAATACAACCCGGGAATTTAACCCGCACAAAGGCCGCATGCCCCGGCATCTCACCTCGGTATAAGCATGGCCCTGGAACCGTCCTAGTGGGCCCATACCCGTGGACCATCCAACGTGTCGGTATGCCCAAAGGAGATAACAAGATAACAATCCTTGTGGAAGCATACCCGTGGGCTACCCAACGTGTCGGTATGTTCAAACAACTAACAAGAGAATACTCACCGTGGAAGCATACCCGTGGGCTACCCAACGTGTCAGTATGTCCGATCAAATAACAATAACAACACCCCTAATGGAAGCACACCCGTGGGCTACCCAACGTGTCGGTATGTCCATCAATCAACGGATAATGCCCTCCAACGAGAGGCGCGGTAGCACATAAATACAAAACTTGCACACAGAAGCTATCACTACAAGCATAGGCCCGTTACACACAACTCAAGGTACTATAAATATTTCTTAACACAATGTCAAGTATACCATTTAAAACCCAAGTACTTAACCCCTTTAGGATCAAGATACTCCTACCTTTTGTAAACAAGTCACTTATGTTTTTCCATCACAAGAAGTTCAATATTTGAAAACGAGTTACTTCCCTTTTCCCAAAATCAAGTTACCATTTTAAATCTAATAATGAAACCATTTCTTTATTTTCATAAAGTCGTTATAACTAACCTCCCATAAAGCTATTACAACACTTTATGATTAATAAAACAAGGCAAGACAAAATCATGCCTTTCTTTTAAACCAAAATACTTCAAATTCTTAAGTCTCTTTTCCTTTAGAAAATCGAATTCCTTACTTTGGAATTTTTAAGAAGATCAAAACTTGATTTCAATAATTCTCATTAGAGCATGCATGATCTAGGAAATGTAATGTCATTTTGTCTTATCTTAGCTTCTATGCGGATGGAGGTTTCTACTGGTTTTAATATGATTAATGTCATTACTTCTTTCCTTTATCGACGCATCGCTTGTTCGATCCTTATTCCCATTTCCGAAATTGTAACGTTATTCTTTAAAACCAAGTATTCATATCTCACGAATTAGGTTTTATACTTTTCAACACCATTTAGGTCAATTACAAGTCACGTCTCTTATCTTTGAAAACAACAAACCATTCTTTTAGCTACATAAAGCGGTTATAACAAACTTCCCATAAAGCCGTTATAACACTTTATGTTTTAAACCAACCAATTACCACTATAAACATTTATGAGACCAATAGGCTCATTCTTTAACCACCGAAAATTCAAGCACTAACGGATAAGACTTTACTACTATTTTCACACAACGAAGCCCTTAACACTTCATATCAAGTCAAGGCACAAAAGGGAAATCAAATTCCTTTAACACTCGCAAGGCCTACCGCACTATATATTTTACAAATAGTCATGTCAAGAGGATAGGAAGAATCACATACCTCGCGACGATTGTCGACAATAAGCAAAATGCTCCACCGTATTATCGCCCTTAAGTAGAATATGCTACCGTAGTACTTCAATCCTATAAGGGTCATGAAACGTCTATCAAACTCTAGCTTCGAACGTAGAATCAACTAAGTGCAAAGTCCCTAAATTCTACGACAATTTGGACGGCACTTCCTTTGCTTCTACTAACTTGCCACCTTTGTTAAGGTCGAATTCAATAACCCAACGCCCCACAATAATACAAAATAACCCAATACTTTCCATCCCATTCTTGGCCAACCATAAACCAATTCTTAAATCTCTTTCAATACTTTCCAATCCAAGTCCTTAGGTCTAACATGATATCTAGCCCTAGACATCTTCAACAATTACAATCTTAAGGCTAGCATGCCCATATCAGTTTTTAACAAGACAACAAGATCCAAATCTATACAATATAAAACATCCTCAGGCTCAATTCTATACTACTACAATATAACAGCCTTAGGCTCAACTCTAAACTACTAAAATAAAACAGCCTCAGGCTCATATCTATACTACTAAAATAAAACAGCCTTAGGCTCATAACCAAGAGAAAGGGGAAACTCTTACCTTAAGGAATAGCCCACAAAAGCCCCTTTTTCTTCCTCCTCTTCCACAAAATCGCCCACCAAATTACTCCACAAGTTTACCCACACTTTTTCTTCTTGCCGCCTCCAACAATCTCTCTAAAGCTAGGTTTTCTTCCAAAAACTAGAGAGGGAGAGGTTTTCCATGGAAGGGTTTTGAAATGAAATGGCCAAGTCTTCAAGACTTGGCCCTAAAATAGGCCCTAATCTGGTCAAAGGGATGGGAGGGACACTTGTCACCCTCCCTTAGGTTTTTAACAAAATATCTCCTGATTTCAGCCCTTTTATCGCGAAACAACTTGCGCCGCGCTTGGCGCGGCCAAGCGCCGCGGCACTTCCGAGAAAATGTTCCAGCAATCCGGCCGCTGCGTTCGCATTCCGGGCGCGCTGCAACCCCGCGACCCCAGAACAAACGCGCGCATGCCTCAGATTCGGCCGCGCTGCACTTCGAATCAAATCGCTGCTGCTGCGCACGCAAACTTGAAACTTCCATAACTTTTGACTCGATGTCCAAACGATTTAACGGTTTGTTGCGTTGGGATCTAGATTTAACGGACTACACATTAGGCCTTTTAAACACCTCGAAATTCTTAACAACTGGGGTACAACACTCCAAGGCAAACTCAAAATCCGGCCCAACACATGTTGTCAACTTATCTATCAACTTTTACATCTTAAATTCCTTGGTATGTTCTTATCTAACTCCTTGAATTTACTGGTGTAACATTCTCCCCCTTAGAAACATTCGTCCCGAATGTTCCTTCTAAGACTCCAAAACGCAGACGCCGGTATAGTCTTCACTACTCCACTCATGAAAGAATCAGTTATGCCACTCATGGACTTATCACTAGAAAAAATACTCTCCACATACTATGTACTTCCGACAAGGATCACTGTAAAATCTTTTACTCTAGTCGGCCTTACCTCTAAGGTCTCGATTGTTATAAATTCTAAGGTTCAAAACTTCTCATCCTCGGACTTACCCTTTTCACTAACCGGGCTTCTAAATCATATTTTTACACGAAGCTATTCGAACATAACAATTAACACATCACCATAACAACAATGCATACTAGTCTCTAGAGGGTTAAGAATATACCTGTAACTACTGCTTCGCTTTCTCTTTCTGCCGTTCTACTCATGTTCCTTCCCTGCACGGCGCACAAAAGGAGGAGATGAATCAGCCACTGATCCCGAAGGCTGAGTCTCTACATCCGTGCTATCTCTGTGTTACACCCCGTAGTTCCAGTGTATGTATATGAGGACGTACGTACGTAAATACGACATTAAAATTGGAAAGGAAGAAAGATGTGATTTTTCGACGGAAAAGTTTCCGAATTTTGAGAAGGAAAAATGTTCGTTAATGGGAATTGGATTCCCAGATTTGGTATTCGGACTTTTTGGAATATTTGAGAATTATGGAATTTTATTTCCGAAATTGGTCACGTGGGGTCCACGGGAGAATTTACGGTTTTGTGGGGCCCACTTTATTTTCGGATTTTTGGCATTGCGGATATTTTCGGAAGATGAAATATTTTGGACGAGTAGGGGGGCGACACGTGTCACCCCCGTGTGGCCATGTTGGCCGAATTGGAGAAGGCGAGTGGGGCGTTTTTAGGTGGACAAGTGGCCCATTTTGTGGCGCCACTTGTCCCATTTTTTGTAGCCAAATGGTTGGCCAACTACCCACACACATGTACCCCATCCTCACCACACACTTGCCTAGATCTTGGCCATTGATTTTCCTATAAATACCCCATTGTTTCAAGACTTATTTCATCCACACTTTGAGATTCAAGTCACAAAATACTCCCTTTGTTGAGGTTCTCGTCCTACTCTCCCTTGGTGTAGGAAAAATTCTTCAAGTGTTGATATAGTCCCAAATACCTTAGCCTAGTATCCCTAGTTGTATTCCAAGTTATTTCAATACTAGGAGCAGGAAATTCTACTTTATTCCTTTAGTCGCAAAAACGAAGCCCTAGAAAAATCTTCATAGCTTAGATGAAGTGTTAAGAGGTTATTTGGAAACTTCTAAGGGTTGCTTGGAGCGGGTTGGAGCGTCGGAATGGAGCTAAACGTTGCTCAGATCGACTTATAATCTTGGATAATTTTGGGCTTATCGAGGTAATGATCTATGTCCCCCTATTGTAATTGGAAATTACATGTTGTAGTAGTTAATCATTGAGTATAAGATATATTGGAAGTATAATTATAAGGAATTGAACTGTATTTACATTGGACTGTATTTGAAGTAGACTTGTAGTATTATTGTGGAGTAGAATTGTACACGTCCGGTTAGACGTGTAACCCCCCCTGGAATTGTTGGTTTGGTAGCAGGCCTCGTTTGAGGAGGAGTTTTATGTGGTTGCGGGGGGGGGAGGTGCTGCTGAATTTTTCGTAGAATAAGGAATCTTGTATCTAGAATTATTCTACGAAGAGAGCTAGAGGTTGATAGACGTTTTGTGGCCTTTATAGGTTGAAGTACTACGAGTAGCGTATTCTACTTGAAGGGTGGAAAAGGCGAGCAAGGTTAGAGTACTTTGGAACGTTTTGCTAATTGTCGATAATCGTCGCGAGGTATGTGAACCTCTTCCTATCCTTTCTAGCATGATATTTGTGAAATATATTTAGTGCGGTAGACGCACGTGTGTTTAAAGGAAGTTGATTTTCCTTTTGTGTCCTTTACTTGATTTCAAAGTTAAGTGACTTGTTATGAAACATTAAGGACTTGAATTATGTTAAAAAGTTATAAAATCTCACTCATGATTAATGGGTGTGTGGTCTTTTAAAGAATAAAGTTATCTTGATTTCGAAAATAAGAATGGTTTTATCATTGGATTTAAAATGATAACTTGACTTATAAACAACTTGATTTTGGGAAAGGAGAAGTAATTTGATTTAAAGGTATAGATTACTTGTTTTTAAAAGAGTAAGACACTTGGTTTAAAAAGTATATTGCTACTTGACTTTTAAAGGAGAAGTGCTTTTGTTTTAAAAGAAGGTATGTAAATTGTTTTGGTTTTACTTTGATGTCTTTTGACTTGAGTTTAAATAATAAGAATCTGGAAGTATTTCAAAAGAGTTATTAACCATTTTTGAAAGAAAAGAAATACTTGGTTTTAAAAGCTTAAGTGTTATACTAGCTTTATGGGAAGTTAGGTATAACGACTTAAGGAAGATAGAAGGAACGGTTTACTTATTTTATTTTTTTATGAAAGTCTTGTATTGATTCTGGAAAGTGTAGTAAGATGGTTTGATAAGTAGACATGTTAGGATGCTACGTGTGTTAGTGTCTGTGATGTTTGTATAAAGGGGTTTCCCTTGTTGTGCTTATGTTGTTTAACGATAAGCTGTTATGTTAGTATTATATCACTCACCTCTTGACATGATTCCGGTTAAGCCTCCGACGCGGGTGACTCAGCGGTTTGTGTGACCTATGATTCGAGAATACCTCATGCGGTTTGTGTGACCTATGCGCGAGCTACGAGTTCCGTGTTAGTGTGCGGCCTTTATGGTCACGCGTCTATGTGGCCACGCGGATCGCGAGTCCGTGACGCCCGGGAGAGCTACCCTCGATGCGGGAATACCTCACGGGCCATCGGAGTGGCTTATGCGAGTCGCGGAAGTTCCGTGACTAGACGCGCGCACATTAGATATCGCGCGAGTGGCGGCCTCGATCATGTGGCGGTCTAGACAGATCTCATGATACGATTTATGACGCTTGTGCGTGGGGTTTTAGTAGTCGCTATGCCTTCGTACTTACCCCAGACGTTTTATTATGACACGTAGGACTCGTGTTCATGTGTATTCCTTGGTGCTTTTATATCATAGATCGCCGGTGAGGAAGATATTCCACGGGCATGATTGATGTTGTGGGCGTGAGACCCATAGTTGTATTTGAGTGATGACTTTGGCGTGAGTCCACGACTTGACATGATCGCTTATTTATCAGGAATCGTAGTTTGGTTATCATACATGTCTCCCGATTTATATAGACTACTATGATTTCATTTACGATTTTCGTTTCACATACTTGGTACTGTTATCGACCTCCTTGGGCGCGTTCATGCCGCAGTAGAGGTACACCGTTGATCCTCGCCTAGGGTCACAGCTTCGCGTTTGGGAAGCTCCGTTTCTCCGAGGCTTATCAGTGGTATAGTCCTGTCGTTGTAAGTGCTTATATTCAGGGTATGGCGGGCCCCGTCCCGCCATTATTGTCATATCATTCTGCAGGTCCTGTAATCACTGTGGGCGTAATTGTAAAAAGGGATGTAATCGTTTCTAGTTGTTATATATTTATGCCGAAAGGCAACTTTTCTCAGATAACTGTTTTACACTTCACTTTATTCATGTCTTGTTTTATATTCCGCTGATTACTCTAATGTATGGCTACTTGTGTGCCCGGGGTAAGGCACCAGTCACGGGCCCGGGTTCGGGTCGTGACACTCTGGTTGGACAATTCCTCGCAAAATGGCCCTGCTGGCCGCATACAAAACAAACCCCCATTCCAGCACGACACTCCCCACCATGGAGCCTACCACAACGGCCACAACGAGGTAGGGGTGGTCCCATCTGACTAACGCCCCCGCTTCCCAAAACTCAAACACAGGAGCCCCGACCGCTTCTCGATTTCAACGCCCCAAGATCGTGATGGAGCACTCTGTCTTGCCGAGGTAAATAACTAGCTCGCCGAGGCCGCCGCCTCGAAGGTCACCGGAGGACTCTACCGCCCGCCTTCGCTGATCTTGGTTATTCCGTCGACTCACGTTTCTCACCGCGCGATAGGCTGGACGCGGCAATGTCCATGCCCTACAAGAGCTACACTGCATCCTCCGCTAAATAATCATCGAGTCCGGTGACATAACGGTGCACTCTATCCTCCATATTGGCCACCAAAGCGGGGACATACCGCCAATGAGTCAAACTCTACATTGTACTCGAATCCGGCGCCTCTTTGTCTTAGCATCGTAAATCTTACCGCGCCCTCCTCATCCGCGAGGCAAGAAATGGCCAAGGAAAGCCTCTGAGAACTCACACCAACCAGCTGGAGGTGCATGTTCCCCCCGGGACAGCTCCCACGAATCAAACTACCGATCGCAGATCACGCACCGATGTGAACCCAAAACCACCGACTCGGTCTCGAAGCCTTGATCACTCATGATCCGTCAGAATCGCTTTGATGAACTCCTCGGATCATCCTCGTGCCTCGACCCGTAGAACTCGTGGGCTACAACTCGTAAAATCCCGTAGCCTCAAACTATCTCGACTCGGGTGAACTATGGGTACTACAGAATCTGCCGTGATCCAGCCTATCCTCGTGCACGCCACGATCCCGCCAATAATCGGGCCATCTCCTTGTAACCCATCTCCTCTCGCCTGTGCCGCGGATCGAGGCTCAGTGCCGTAGTCTCGTGAGAGACCGCCGCCGCTCTACTCAGCGACTCCTCTCGCCGCTTGCCTTCTCGGGCTCGTTGCCTTCGCGCGAGGCATCACCGTATACAAAGAACACGCCGAGGAGTCCAACTTATAACACCGATCTAAGGCACGATCTCGGAGTGAGAAGAATGGAAACCAATCCTAAATATCCCATAGCCTCACGATTATTGATGTGGTGCACAACACACCGATAATCAAGACTCATCGATACTGCTGTAGACACTCTCCGAGACTAATCGCTTCGATACCACTTTGTCACGACCTCGCCCGTGGATCGTGCCTTATCCTGCACCCTAGTGATACAACATCGAGAAAAACCAATGAAATAAAAACTCAAGAATGAAAACAAAGTGAAATAAGAAAGTAGGCTAACCCAAACGGTTACCTTTTTTACATAATTTAAAACTTGAGCGATACATCCCCTACAAACTCGCCCACAACAAAGCATGCACTTAAGAATTTTGAAACCATAATGACGGACAGGCCCCGCCATGCCCTCGAATATACAAAAGTCTACTACTTGGAACCGTACCACAGGACAAGCTTCCGGAGATATGGAGCTTTCCGAGAACCGAACAGCGATCCTAAGAGAGTGGATCAGCAAGCTATGTACCTCAACCTGCGGCATGAACGCAGCCCCCCGAAGGAGGTCAGTACAACAGGTACCAAGTATGTGAAATCAGAAATATCAGAATGAAATCATAATAGTCTATATAAAGCAGGAGACATGTATGATAACCAAATTACAACACCACAACTTAAAAGCAGTCATATCAAGATAGGGACTCATGCCCGTGAAATCATCACTCAAATACAACCCGGGAATTTAACCCGCACAAAGGCCGCATGCCCCGGCATCTCACCTCGGTATAAGCATGGCCCTGGAGCCGTCCTAGTGGGCCCATACCCGTGGACCATCCAACGTGTCGGTATGCCCAAAGGAGATAACAAGATAACAATCCTTGTGGAAGCATACCCGTGGGCTACCCAACGTGTCGGTATGTCCAAACAACTAACAAGAGAATACTCACCGTGGAAGCATACCCGTGGGCTACCCAACGTGTCAGTATGTCCGATCAAATAACAATAACAACACCCCTAATGGAAGCACACCCGTGGGCTACCCAACGTGTCGGTATGTCCATCAATCAACCAGATAGCCGGCCCTCCAACGAGAGGCGCGGTAGCACATAAATACAACACTTGCACACAGAAGTTATCACTACAAGCATAGGCCCGTTACACACAACTCAAGGTACTATAAATATTTCTTAACACAATGTCAAGTATACCATTTAAAACCCAAGTACTTAACCCCTTTAGGATCAAGATACTCCTACCTTTTATAAACAAGTCACTTATGTTTTTCCATCACAAGAAGTTCAATATTTGAAAACGAGTTACTTCCCTTTTCCCAAAATCAAGTTACCATTTTAAATCTAATAATGAAACCATTTCTTTATTTTCATAAAGTCGTTATAACTAACCTCCCATAAAGCTATTACAACACTTTATGATTAATAAAACAAGTCAAGACAAAATCATGCCTTTCTTTTAAACCAAAATACTTCAAATTCTTAAGTCTCTTTTCCTTTAGAAAATCGAATTCCTTACTTTGGAATTTTTAAGAAGATCAAAACTTGATTTCAATAATTCTCATTAGAATGACCATGATCTAGGAAATGTAATGTCATTTTGTCTTATCTTAGCTTCTATGCGGATGGAGGTTTCACTGGTTTTAATATGATTAATGTCATTACTTCTTTCCTTTATCGACCATGCATCGCTTGTTCGATCCTTATTCCCATTTCCGAAATTGTAACGTTATTCTTTTAAAAACCAAGTATTCATATCTCACGAATTAGGTTTTATACTTTTCAACACCATTTAGGTCAATTACAAGTCACGTCTCTTATCTTTTGAAAACAACAAACCATTCTTTTAGCTACATAAAGCGGTTATAACAAACTTCCCATAAAGCCGTTATAACACTTTATGTTTTAAACCAACCAATTACCACTATAAACATTTATGAGACCAATAGGGCTCATTCTTTAACCACCGAAAATTCAAGTACTAACGGATAAGACTTTACTACTATTTTCACACAACGGCCCTTAACACTTCATATCAAGTCAAGGCACAAAAGGGAAATCAAATTCCTTTAACACTGCGGCCTACCGCACTATATATTTTACAAATAGTCATGTGAAGAGGATAGGAAGAATCACATACCTCGCGACGATTGTCGCACAATAAGCAAAATGCTCCACCGTATTATCGCCTTAAGTAGAATATGCTACCGTAGTACTTCAATCCTATAAGGGTCATGAAACGCCTATCAAACTCTAGCTTCGAACGTAGAATCAACTAAGTGCAAAGTCCCTAAATTCTACGACAATTGGACGGCACTTCCTTTGCTTCTACTAACTTGCCACCTTTGTTAAGGTCGAATTCAATAACCCAACGCCCCACAATAATACAAAATAACCCAATACTTTCCATCCCATTCTTGGCCAACCATAAACCAATTCTTAAATCCCTTTCAATACTTTCCAATCCAAGTCCTTAGGTCTAACATGATATCTAGCCCTAGACATCTTCAACAATTACAATCTTAAGGCTAGCATGCCCATTTCATTTTAACAAGACAACAAGATCCAAATCTATACAATATAAAACAAATTTGTGCTCAATTCTATACTACTACAATATAACACCTTAGGCTCAACTCTAAACTACTAAAATAAAACAAATTTCGGGCTCATATCTATACTACTAAAATAAAACAAATTTTTAGGCTCATAACCAAGAGAAAGGGAAACTCTTACCTTAAGGAATAGCCCACAAAAGCCCCTTTTTCTTCCTCCTCTTCCACAAAATCGCCCACCAGTTACTCCACAAGTTTACCCACACTTTTTCTTCTTGCCGCTCCAACAATCTCCTCTAAAGCTAGGTTTTCTTCCAAAAAACTAGAGAGAAGAGAGAGGGTTTTCCATCGAAGGGTTTTGAAATGAAATGGCCAAGTCTTCCAAGACTTGGCCCTAAAATAGGCCCTAATCTGGTCAAAAGGGATGGGAGGGACAATTGTCACCCTCCCTTAGGTTTCTAACAAAATATCTCCTGATTGCAGCCTTTTATCGCGAAAAACCCGCTTGGCGCCAGCTGGCCACGGCCTGGCTCCACTTCCGAGAAAATGTTCCAAAGAATCCGGCGCCATGCCTCGCATTCCGGCGCGCTGCAACCCCGGACCCCAGAACAAACGCGCGCGCCTCAGATTCCGGCCGCGGCGCTGCACTGAACCGAAATCGCTGCCGCTGCTGCGCACCAAACGTGAAACTTCCATAACTTTTGACTCCGATGTCCAAACGACGAACGGTTTGTTGCGTTGGGATCTAGATTTAACGGACTACACATTAGGCCTTTTAAACACCTCGAAATTCTTAACAACTGGGGTACAACACTCCAAGGCAAACTCAAAATCCGTCCAACACATGTTGTCAACTTATCTATTAACTTTTTACATCTTAAATTCCTTGGTATGTTCTTATCTAACTCCTTGAATTTACGGGGTGTAACAGGTCTCACGCCCACAACATCAACCATGCCCGTGGAATACCTTCCTCACTGCCGGCAGTCTATGATATAACAACACCAAAGAGTACACATGAACACCAGGTCCCACCTGTGTCATAAAACCGTACGGGACAAGTACGAAGGCATAGCTACCAGATCCAACCTGCATCATCAACTGACCGGGGCAAGTACGAGAGCCAGCTACCAGAACCTACCGTACCAACAATACTAAATAATTATATCACGAAGCTGACACGTGGCAAGTGCGATAGCCTCTACCAGATCCTCCCTGCGCCACGTAGCTGACGGGGGCAAGTAACCAGGCTAACCACCAGATCACAACCGTAAGTCACGAAACTTCATCCAAACACTGACTCGCGAAGCTGACACGTGGCAAGTGCGATAGCCTCTACCAGATCCTCCCTGCGCCACGTAGCTGACGGGGGCAAGTAACCAGGCTAACCACCAGATCACAACCGTAAGTCACGAAACTTCGCCGCGAAGCTGACACGTGGCAAGTGCTATAGCCTCTACCAGATCCACCTGCGTCACGTAGCTGACGGGGGCAAGTAACTAGGCTAACCACCAGATCACAACCGTAAGTCACGAGACTTCGCCACAAAACTGAATGGGGCAAGTACGAAGGCTAACTACCAGAACCAAAGCCGAATCAGCCACGACCGGGGCAAGTACGAGAGCCAACTACCAGATACCAAAGCCGAATCAGTAAAACCTCATGGAGAGCTAGTCCATGGAATAACAATAATGGTCACATGCCCCCGGAATCCCTCATCGGTGTAGACATGCCCATGTGACAATAATAATGGAAGCATACCCGTGGAATCCTCCGTCACTGCCGGTACGTCCAAGTAAGTTCACAACAAGTCAGTCGGTCCTCCATCGAGAGACGCGGTGGTATAGAAATACAATACTTGCACAATAAAAGCTATCACAACTAGCATAGGCAAGTTCAACATACTTTTAGACTTTCATTAACATGTAAATTGATTCACCATTTATATAAACTCAAGTACTCTCATTTTGTGCCAACAAATCCGGGTTTTAACCCTAAAGTACTACGTACTTAAATTCTTTCAAAAGATCCCTTTCTTTTTACAAAAGTCATACGATACCTATAGTATCAAAAATAGAGTATTATCATTTCAAGTAAACAAAAACCATTTCCACACCTTCTTTTGAAATAAACCATTTTAAGACAAAACCATGCCTTCTTTTTAAACCATTTTAAGACAAAACCATGCCTTTCTTTGAAACCCAAACACTTTAATTCCTCAAGTCTCCTTTCTTTTAGAAATCAAGTTCCTTACTTTGGAATTTTAAGAAAAATCAATACTTGTTATTAATGATCTTATTAAAGCAACCATGATCTAGGAAATGTAATACAATTTTGTCTTATCTTAGCTTCTATGCAGATGGAGGTTTCTACTTGTTTTAATATAATTAATTGTCATTACATTTTCCTTTATTAACGCTGCAATGACTTGTTCGATACTCATTCACATTTCCGAAATCAATATAACATTATTCTTTAAAAACCAAGTACTCATTACTCACGAATGAGGTTTCACAACTTTTAACACAATTTAAGTCAAGTATAAGCCAAGTCTCTTATCTTTTAAAAACAATCAACCATTATTTTACCTACATAAAGTCGTTATAATTAACTTCCCATAAAGCCATTATAACACTTTATGTTCTAAACCAACCAAATTCATTTAGCACACGTACGTCTACCGTACTATATAGTTTACAACAATCATGCTAGAAAAGATAGGAAGAGGTTCACATACCTCGCGACGATTATCGACAATTAGCAAAATGCTCCAAGTACTATAACCTTGCTAGCCTTTTCCACCCTTCAAGTAGAATACGCTACTCGTAGTACTTCCACCTATAATGGCCATAAAACGTCTATCAACTTCTCGATCTCTTTGTAGCACAATTCAAAGTACAAGGTTCCTTATTCTACGGAAAATTCGGCAGCACCTCCCCCCCCGTAACCACATAAATTTCCTCCTCAAACAAGGTCTGCTACCAAGCCAACAACTCCAAGGGGGTGTTACACGTCTAACCGGACGTGTACAACACTGCCCGCATGATAATACTACAAGTCTCATCAGAATACACCAATGTAAATACAGTTCAATTCTTTATAATATCCTTCCAATAGATCTTATACTCAATTCTAAACTACTACAATATGTAATATCCAATTACAATAGGGGGACAAAGATCATTACCTCGATAAGCCCAAAATTATCCAAGATTTATATGTCGATCGTGAGCCTCGGTTAGCTCCAATTCCGTACGCTCCAACCCGCTCCAAGCAACGCGTAGAAGGTTCTCACCGACTTCTCTTAACACTTCAACCAACTATGAAGATTTTCCTGTGGTTTCATTTCATGACTATTGGAATAAAGTAGTATTTCCGGGCTCTTATGTTGGGATAACTTTGGAATACAACAAGGGATTTAGGCTAAGGTATTTGGGATTATACCACAACTATTGAAGAATTTCTACACAAGGTGGGGGGGGGGGGGTTGGACGAGAGCTTCACAAAGGGAGGGAGGGAGAATTTGCCTTGGAAAAATATTTCAAGTGTGGATGAATAAAGTCTTGCAACATAAGGGGTATTTATAGGCCAACCAATGGCTAGGATTAATGCAAGTGTAAGGTGAGGATTGGGGACATGTGTGTGGGTAATTTACCAACCATATGTCCACCACAACAATGGGACAAATGGCTTGCCACTTGTCCTCCACAAAAAATGTCCAAGTGCCCCTAATTCCGGCCATAGGGCCACATGGGGGTGACACGTGTCTCCCCCCTACTCGTTCAAAATATTTCATCTTCTGAAAATATCCGTAATGCCAAAAATCTCGAAAATAAAGTGGGCCCCACAAACCGTAAATTTCTCCCGTGGGCCCCACGTGACCAATTCCGAAAATAAAATTCCATAATTCTTAAAAATTCCAAAAAGTCCGAATACCAAATCTGGGAATCCAATTCCCTTTAACGAACCTTTTTCCTTCACAAAATCCGGAAACTTTTCCGTTGAAAAATCACATCTTTCTTCCTTTTTAATTTAAATGTCGTATTCTCGTACGTACGTCCTCACATACATACCCTGGAACTACGGGGTGTAACAGTTTTGGCACTTCATTGGCCTCTTAAACAACCTCATAATGGCCCTTTAACACCTCTCCTCCTCCTAAAACACTATATATACATACCTTATTTCAGATTTGAGGATAGATTACACACCATAAGATATATGACACAAAACAGTGAGGAAAACCACTGCAAAGAACAAGTTCTTCTTTTCCAATCTTAAGCAATAGTTTCGTGTTTGTTTTCTTCGTCAGGATCACGAGTGTTTGCTTTGCACATGTGATATTTTGATGTTTTATCTTGGGAGACAAATCGCAACTCATCCGTACAAAATATGTATACGGGCAATATTGTCTTAAGGAAAGATGGAACATCCATCGACTCAACAACACAGATTTAGTGTCTATTGGTTTCAGGTTAATAGGATTCAAGGAGCTTGCTGAAACTAGAACGAAGATCCAAGGCGGAAGATTCAAGACGAATTCAAGAATAAAGATCAAGACACCAACCATAATTGTTGCCTCAACTCTCGTTGGCGTCAAGTATATTGTAACACATAATTGATTATCCTTTCCTAGCACTTGTAATAGTAGATTACTATTTCCCGTACATCAAAAGGAGTTTAGACTCACAATCTTAAGATAATATTTTGTTATAGTGCTAGAATGATGTTTGCCACCAGATCTACTCCCAAATTTGGTTGTGGCTTATTGTTGAAACTAGTTCCGCTATAAACAGTTCAAACACTGTCTCTGTCAACAGATCTGGTCCTAGTTATGGATCTCTCTTTGACGATAGTTACAAATCTGTCTCCGTCAAAAGGGAGATCTCTGTTGGTGATCCTGAACTTGAAGATACTGCTGATAATCATGTTGGCAAGGCTAAGGATCAAGGAAGAGTTGTTGTCACCGCTCCAGAGAGTGGTGGAAACAACCGCCCACGAGAGGTGGAGGACATCAACTGGGACAAAAGGAGAAGGCTAAAAATGATGGTCTATCTTATAGCCGAAGGGCTACATCTGTCCCAGACAAGGAATCCGAAGATGAGTTAGGTAAACTTTTCTTTTATGTCAATAAGGAGATTAAATCATGTCTGAATAAAACGAGTAAAATAAGGCAAGGAATATGAAGTGGGTTCATTAAAAACTTGTACTCCATACTCTTTAAATCAGAAGTTTTGATCTCGCTTTCCTTCCCCTTTAAATGTTGGACTGTTATAAACAACGGCCTAAAAGATATGGACTCAGATTGTAATAAATTAAATTTATGGACAATCCTAAGCAAGGGAAGAAGACTGGAGGACTAAAGACAAGGACTAGAGGACTAGAGACAATCTTGTCACCGTTTCCAACAGAAGATCTGTCCTTTGACAGGATAGTAGTGGACACTCAGTCATACAAAGCCCTCGGGCGACTGGAGTGGTTCAGAGTTACTAGATCTCAATAGATCTGAAGGCCAAAAGGAAGGCAGACATTCTGTCTGCCAAGGCAACTGGAGTGGGCTAGAATATCTAGATCTCATACGATCCGGTTACGCTCTAACCACGGGCAAGAGGTTGTTCATGTGGAACAACGCTACCTTCAAAATAGAAGAAGTTGAAGAGGTAGTCCTCAAAAGGACTTAAGGAATAGGATCATTCTTAAAAGAGGTGATTAATGTCTTAAACTTGGTGTCAAGGACGCTGTTGGACAACATGGCTTGAGTTTTTCGCCTCATGTCCCGCAGGTCGATAATAACCAAAAGTGGTACAGTAAAACTGTAGCCAAGTGGATGATATATGTGTAATCTGTGCATCTATGACAACATAGATTAAGACACGTTTAAAAGATAGGCATTCAAAAGCCAACGAAATTGAGATTGTTGTCGTTTGTCGACATAAACCCTCGAATGAATGTGAGGTAGGTGAAGAGGCAAAATCATCTTTCCGTTCCATCAAAGGATTAGCAAAAGAAGCACCGCTCCTCTATAACTTGGTAACACCTACATGGGTGATTTGAAGTTTGTATAAATAGAGGAGGGAGACAAGTACGTTGTGATCTTAATTGATGATGATACAACGTGTTGCATCCTTTGTTGAAGAACAAAAATGAAACGAGTCAGAAATGCTGTAGAGTCGTAAAGGGCCACGACGCCTCTAGCCAGTGCCACGGCGCCGGTGATGACAAAAACTCTGTGAAGTTTCGGCGTCGCGGCACCTCCCTGCAGGGCCACGGTGCTGACCAAGCCAAATTCAGGAACTGCGGCACCTCTCAGGCAGGGCCGCGACGCTTCGGAAGTAGAAATTGAAAATTCTACGGATTGATAAATTCGTAGTGATATAGGGGGAGAATGTGAAGCATCGTTGATCAAACGACTGCTCCTTACTCACCTCAGACTAACGGTGTTAACCAAGCGCATATCCGTAAGGATAACCCTCCATGTGAAATATGGAAAAGGATTTCATCTTCAAATGTTGTGATATGGGATAGTTTGGCAAAGGGTTGAAATGCCTAAGCCAAAGTAGGTCAAAATTGGACCTAAGAATGTAGAGAGCATATCCACTGGATCTGCAAATCACTCGCATCTTGGTGTCAAAGAATGCTGAATTCTTTAAAGTGATCTTTCCTTAAGTAGGAAAAAGAAGTGGTTGCTCGAGGTTAACAAGAACCTGCTAGGGCCTGATTATACGGAACTAGACGTTCCAAATCTACAGGACTCGAAAGTTGCTGACTATCCAAAACTTAATGTTCCAGATATATAGAACTCAGGGATTCTAGATATTAAACCAAACCAGAGCAAAAGAGGGGACAAAGACTTGTTCCAGGCCTTCTAGATTGTATGGTTGAAATGTACCATGGATAATTAGTACAGAATTGTCAACCCCAAAAGCATCACTTTGGAAAGAAGCTAAACATAGAGAAATAGATTCCGTCATATTGAACCATACTTATGTTATGGTTGATATTCCTCCGGGAAAAGAATCTTTGGGCTGTAAAAGTGTATACTCTAGTTGAGTATACATTAGATGAATCTATTAATAAGTATAAGGCCTCGGCTACCAGGACATATGTTCCTCTGTGAATAGCTTAACATCCAGGGCCACCGCAGTCACACGTGACATGGATGTTGAGATAATTTTCCTAACCGGAGAGTTGAGCTTGAGGACTGTTGGGCTTCTTACTGAAACTCCTTATGGCCCCGTAAATGTCTACATTTTGGTCCTGGAAGTTTCAGATAGAACAGAAATAATGAATCTGACTACATAAATATTGACTCGGATGTTAGAAAGCCAACAGTTGGAAAACTAAAAGTCCGAAAGTAGAAAAAGAAAGTAATACGGAACAACCCGAGGGGTTTGAGGTTCCAGGAGAGAGAAGAAAGTCTGTCGGATTGTCAAATCTCTGTGCAGGCTGAAACAAGCCCAAAATATTGGCGTGAAATATCCTCAAATATATGTTTCAACATAAAAGGATGTGGGTATTGCAGATGACATCTTAGGAGTTGGAATCCCTAAGACATCTAACGGACTTGTCTTATTCCAAACTCATCTGTGATGAGTTCGACAGTCTCATTGAAATCACAAATGGATTTAAATCATAGAGTTGATTTGGAATCATGGTGCACCCATATGCCAGGAGGGATATGCTCAGGTCACATTGTAATTGACTTGGTATTGGTTCATAAAATAAGATCAGTGGAACTAAGGTTCACTCGTGATTCTGGAAATGATCAATAGAAGACGTTGAATCAGATGTGATGACATCTGAATTATTCGCTCATCTATGATCTATGGTATTCTGGATGTCCAGTGGTTCTGGGAGAACAAAAATGATGCAAACTGGACATAAGACCTGAAGAACACCAATGTGCATGGTGTGTCTTAGGAAAATCCTCTAAGCAAACCTTGCATCAGACGATTCATGATGGAATCGTAGTTCATCGCTTCGCACAAAGGATGATGAGAAGTTGAGTAACTTCACAACCTCTTAGAGGATGTCCCTTCTTGGGGGTAACTCGTGCCTGCTCTAGTTTGACACTGTGAGAGCAGGAATGACGGCTTCTGGGCATATCTGTCGCAGACATAAGATCGCATAGCAATTGATCGGGTGACACATCTTTGATATCTAAATCAGAGGATATATTGGACCCTTTAATTAAGGGACAACTCGAAGATCAAGAGTTCTGCCATCTAGGGGAATGGGCCTAAAACCCAATCACTAAGAACTGATATAACGGACACCCAACCTAACAGACTAGAGATCCCAGGACTTAGGTTCAATGAGAAAACTAAATCGTAAAGGTTCAGTGGAGCGCTTCGGTGGAAGCAAGAGCACTTCGGAGAATGTTTCTACATAAAAACATGAATCCAAGGTCATTTCCGTGATAGACATCAAGTGCTACCTGCAAAGGGGTAAGAGGTTAAGTTTCCAAAACCTATAATAATTCTCAACAGTTGAGGTTAGGTTTGGGGAAACTTTTAATGGTTCCTAATACTTGTAAAGTTGGGTATAGTAGAATACATTGTAGGAGACCACCTATTTAAGTGTAAGGACTGGCCAGCCTCAATTTGAAGCACTTAAGAATCCAAGACATGTCATGGCCACAACGAACGGAACAATAAGAAGAAAACGAGTAATGGAGAGTTGTTGTGTTGGT
This sequence comes from Przewalskia tangutica, assembly GCA_029844215.1. Lineage (NCBI taxonomy): Eukaryota > Viridiplantae > Streptophyta > Magnoliopsida > Solanales > Solanaceae > Przewalskia > Przewalskia tangutica. The sequence goes on along the minus strand of CM056722.1, from coordinate 46,533,287 downwards.
ATCATTGTCTTGCCATATACTAAACACTGACGGTTCCAGACATCACGTTCACCGCGCAGTAAATATGTCTGATGGTATTCTACTATGGAAGGTTCAAAGCTTCGGCTACCTCTCCAGATGCAATATCTATCCGCTGAAAAATTGCTGAAAGAAAGCACCATGTGTGTGCATCAAAATCTCTTCCAATAGGGGATTGTTGGAAATTTGCCTTTGGTGGAGGTTGGGTCCATCCATATTCAATGACTTAAACATCATGGTTCCATATGTTGAAGAACCTGGTTCTCTACGCGTGTGTAATCTACTAAGTGAGTAGATGACCGTAGGATAAAGAATCGTCAAATTCCATTGAGAAATGGAAGAGATATTGGTCCACGAAGTAAGGTGTTTGAGACATGAAAGAGTGGTGTGTGACAAATCTACCACATCGGTAGGAAAAGGAAGAATTGTTCATGTTATAAGTCTTTAAACTGAATAAGGGATTGGGACCCCAAGGGGTAACCCATGTGTTTTGTCACGACCCGCCCTCGGGCCCGCGACTGGTGCGTTACCCCGGGCACCCTAGTGATAATACATCAGAGAAAATCAGCGGAATAAAACTCATAGACATGGAACAATATAAAAGAAGAAACAGACTAACCAATAAGGTCACATTTCTGCATATATATATAAAACCCGAACAGTTATCCTTTACAAGTCCAACTCACAACAGTACTACAGACCTCTAAGAGTTTTTAAAACAACTATGACAGGACAGGGCCCCGCCATACCCCTGAATGTACAAGAATCTACAATCTCAGGGAATCATACCAAAAGATAAGCCTCCGGAGAAACGGAGCTTCCCAAAACGCAGAACTGTGACCCAAAGAGCGAGGATCAACAACCGGTGTACCTCTACCTGCGGCATGAACGCAGCCCCCCGAAGGAGATCAGTACAACAGGTACCAAGTATGTGAAACTGAAAATACTGTAATAAAATCATAACAGTCTATATAAAACAGGACACATGTATGATAACCAAACTACAGTACACAATATATAAACAGTCAAGTCAGGGACTCATGCCCTCAAAGTCATCACTCAAACATAACCATGGGTCTCACGTCCGCAATATCAATCATGCCCATGGAACTTCTTCCTCACTACCGACAGTCTATGATATAATATAACACCAAAAAGTACACATGAACACCAGGTCCCACCTGTGTCATAAAAACCGTACGGGCCAAGTAGGAAAGCTAACCACAAGATCCAGCCTGCATCATAAAACTGACCGGGGCAAGTACGAAGGCAAAGCTACGATCCACTGCGTCATCAAATGGCCGGCAAGTACGAAGTCACTACAGATCCAGCCTGCCGCCACGAGATATGACCGGGGCAAGTACGGAAGCCATCTACCAGAGCCTACCGTACCAACTATGCTATAAAACTGACCGGGGTAAGTACGAAATCCAACTACCAGATCCATCTCAGATCAAGAACGCATCGGCAAATGCGGGCTACTTACCGATCCTTCCTGCGTCATCAACCTCATGGAGAGCTAGTCCATGGCATAACAATAACAATGGAAGCATACCCGTGGGCCACCCAACCTGTCAGTATGTCCAAGTAAATAACACGATAAAGAACTGACCGGGGCAAGTACGAAAGCCAACTACCAGATCCATCTCGCATCAAAGAATCGATCGGCAAGACGGGGCTAGCTACCAGATCCTGCATGCGTCATCAACCTCATGGAGAGATAGTCCATGGCATAACAATAACAATGGAAGCATACCCGTGGACCATCCAAAAGCGTCAGTATGTCCAAGTAAACAACAAGATAACCGGCCATCCATCGAGAGACGCGGTAGCATAGAAATACAACACTTGCACAACAAAGGCTATCACAACTAGCATAGGCAAGTTTAACATACTCTTTGTTACACCCCGTAGTTCCAGGGTTCGTATATGAAGATGTTCGTACGAGAATACGACACAAAAGTTGGAAAGGAAGAAAGATGTGATTTTTCGACGGAAAAGTTTCCGGATTTTATGAAGGAAAAAGGTTCGTTGATGGGAATTGGATTCCCAGATTTGGTATTCAGACTTTTTAGAATATTTGAGAATTATGGAATTTTATTTCCGGAATCGGTCACGTGGGGCCCACGGGGAAAATTTACGGTTTTGTGGGGCCCACTTTATTTTCGGATTTTTGGCATTACGGATATTTTCGGAAGATGAAATATTTTGGACGAGTAGGGGGGCGACACGTGTCACCCCAATGTGTCCATGTTGGTCGAATGGCTAGAGGACATGTGGTCTTGGACGTTTTAGTAGCCACTTGTTCCATTTTTGTGGTGGACATATGTCCCATTGTTGTGGTGGACACTTGGTTGGAAGACTCCACTCCCACTTGGACCAAATCCTCACCTTACACTTGCTTTGATCCTAGCCATTGGTTGGCCTATAAATACCCCCCTTGTTTGCAAGACTTTATTCATCCACTTAAGAGTTTCCAAGGCAAAAATTCTCCTCCCCTTAGTTGTTCTCGCCCAAACACCCCCTTTGTGTTGAAATTCTTCAAGTGTTGGTATAGTCCCAAATACCTTAGCCTTGTATCCCTAGTAGTATTCTAAAGTTATCCCAACATAAGAGCCCGGAAATACTAACTGTTTTTCCAATAGTCGCAAAATGAAACCCTAGGAAAAACCTTCATAGATGGATGAAGTGTTAAGAGAAGTTGTTTAGAAACTTCTAAGGGTTGCTTGGAGCGGGTTGGAGCGTAAGGAAGTGGAGCTAAACGTTGCTCAGGATCGACTTATAAACCTTGGATAATTTTGGGCTTATCGAGGTAATAATCTTTATCCCCCTATTGCAATTGGAGATTACATGTTGTAGTAATGTATAGTTGAGTATACTATATATAGAATGAATATTGATAAGAATTGAACGTATTTACATTGCACTATATTTACAGTAGACTTGTAGTATTATTGTAGGGCAGAATTGTACACGTCCGGTTAGACGTGTAATCCCCTGGGAGTTATTGGCATCAAATAAAAGTACCTTGTGTGAGTAACTTGCCTATGATTTTCCTGTGATAGCCTTGTAATACTTCTTGTCGGTTTGATAAGGCACCAGTCACGGGCCCGAGGTCGGGTCGTGACAAAAGTGGTATCAGAGCAGTTAATCCTCGGAAAGTGTCTACAGACCGTATCTAGTACAGTCTTGATTATCGACGTGTTGTGCACCACACCTATAATCAGGAGGCTGCAGGATATTTAGGATTGGTTTCCATTCTTCTCACTCTAAGATCGTGCCTTGAAGTCATGTTATAAGTTGGACTCTCCTCCGTCAGATTCGTATGTGCTAGTTGCCTCTACGCAGGCAACCAGTGGCCCGGATGGGCAAGGCGAGAGGAGCTACGAGTAGAACACGGAGGGTTACGAGGGCACGAGCCTGGTCATTACCCGAGATAGTACTGACGACGAGTTTTATGACGCCGCTAGCCCCATCGTGAGTTTAGAGCGGCAATGCTTCTCACGAGACTACGATACCCGAGTCTCCACCCACGCCGAGGCGAGGATATGAGTTACAAGGAGATGGCCCGATTAGCTAGTCCGTGGTGGGAATGAGGACGGACGAGCCGGTGGTTCCGCAGCATCGTGAGTTCACCCTAGATCCGATAGTTTTGAGACTTCGACTTCGAAGTCGCACCACCCGAGTCCTATGGATTGAGAACTGAGGAAGATCCTCATGAGTTTATTCGACAGTTGCAACGGATCATGAAAGTGATCAAGACCTCAGAGGCATTTCTTACACACTTCTTACCCTCGCAGATGAGGAGAGCTCGGGCAGATAGATTTTTGAGGTTGAGGCGAAGCGCGACGGTTCGAGAATGCAGTATAGAGTTTGACTCATTGGCTCGTTATGTCCCCGCTTTAGTGGCAGACATGGAGGATAGAGTGCACCGATATGTCACAGGACTTGACGATTATCTAGTAGAGAGTTGTACAGGAGTAGCTCTTCAGCCGGGCATGGACGTTGCCCGCGTCTGCACTTATATCGCATCGGTGAGAGCGTAGAGATCGACGGATTAACCAAGATCAGCAGAAGAGGGCCAGAACAGCAGGGTCCTTTGGTAACTTTCGAGGCGGACCTTCTCAGCAGCAGACTGGTTAGGCGCCTCCGCCAGTACAGAGTGGTCCTCCACAGGCTTCAGGACGTTCGGGGTATTTAGGAGTTGGTCAGAGCTCCAGGGTTTCTGGTTCACAGATTACATAGGTTCTAGCCAGCCAGATTCAGTTTTTCCTCAAGTGTTCACTATGTGGTAGGTGTCATTGAGGGGAGTGTCGTACTACTTCGATAGCTTGATATGCTTGCGGCCAGCAGGGCCATTTTGCGAGAAATTGTCCGACCAGAGGTGGCGCGGATGTTACGACTCAGCCTTCGGGATCAGCGGTTGGTTCATCACCTTCTATAGCTAGGCGCCCTGCAGGGCAGGATTATGATTAGAATGACAAAGGGAAAGTGAGGCAGTAGTTACAGAGATATTTCCAGCCCTTAAGAGACTTGTTTATGTCGTTATGGTAGATACATGTGGGGCGCTATGTACGGATAGCATTGTGTTAGTTGAGGGGAAAAAAAAACAGAGGTAGTTAGAAAGGTAAGTATGGGGACATGGTAGGTGTGAGCCTTAGAATATTACACGTGGAGACCTTAGATGCAAGGTCGTCTTAAGTAAAAGATTGTACGTTTGATCGTTGTCGGGGTACGTTGGATACGTGGAGTATATTCAGGTGATAAGTCCATGAGTGGTGTGAAAGGGAAGTGGGTAGTTGGGCTTAGAAGACCACTAGGTTCTCATGACTTGAATAATGAGATTGTTCCGGACCAGGAACGAGAGTTTAGTACGAAGTGGGTCGGGTTGAGGCCATATCGCGAGTCAACCCGCAGCCCGGAATGTGGTGGGGTCAGTTTGGGGTGGTCCCGCTAGATGATAGGGTCACGAGGGTGTTAGGCCCAAGTTTAGGTAACCATCGTACGAGCTGTGGATGCGTTCGACCAGTAGTCGGGCCGATGGGGTCAGCCCATCTTGTCTTTTAGTCAGGACTGTTTACTCGGCGGAGGGTTATGCGAGATGTTGTATATCAGGAAGGTTGTAAAGTGCCGCAGGTTCCTACTTTTTATGGCGACGGTGGGCGGTTTTCGGCTATTTCTTTTGTTTCGGAGGTTTTACGGCGGGGTTAGGAACTTCGGGTGAGTCTCGATGTGCATTCACCCTCGGGCGGCCGACAACAAGCGCGTTTATCCAGGCCAGGTGAGGATAGGTTACGGGCGGTGTTTTTATTTCGAGGGTAGTGTAGGATTAATTGCCTCTTGTTGAGTGAGTATTATAATAGCTACCATTTCAAGATTCGGATGTCGCCTTATGAAGCCTTGTATGGCGGAAGTGTAGGTTGTGGCCGATTGGTTCGAGGTTGGCAAGGTTGGATAGTTGGTCCATACTTGATTCAGCGGGATGTGGGTAAGGTGAAGCTTATCGTAAGAGGTTTTTAGCGGCTCGAGTCAGCGAAGTCGTGCGGATAATCGGCGTCGACACTTGGAGTTCAGGTTGACGGTGGGTCTTCTTGAAGGTACCACCCCGGAAGGGTGTGACGAGATTTGGAAAGTAGGGGAAACTTAGTACTTTGGGCCTTTTCAGATCGTTTGTAGAATAGGCCAGGTTGCCTGCCGTCCGACTTAGGAGGCAGTACGTCCGGTCTTCCATGTTGCTATGTTTCGGAAGAGTATCGGAGATCCATCCAGAGTGTTCCCAGTTAGTGATGACCAAGTTGGAGATGGTAACCCCGAGATTTTTGAAAACTGAAGCAATGACAGAAATGTGGTACGTATAGTAGGAAGAGTTCGAGTGTACGAGGAGGGTACGACGAGTAAGAAAAGAGGCGTAGATGTGTTAAGAAGATGGAAGTGTCCTTTTTATAAGTGAAGATGTGAAGAAAGTATCCTTTGGACCATGGGTGGAGCTATTAGTATTGTTATACGCTTTAGAGATGATTCTTCGTTGGCTTGGATTTGAGTTTTGTGCGTAAGTTATATTATGGCCATTGGTGGCATGATTGGTTTAAGTAAGTATAGTAGCGAAGACTATCTAACGCAGTGTGCTTGGAGACTTAGAAGGAACATTCGGGACGAATGTTTTTAAGGAGGGAAGAATGTTACACCCGTAGTTCGAGTGCATTATCTGAAGATGTTAAATGCGAGAATACACAAAAATTGGAAAGGAAGAAAGATGTGATTTTTCGACGGAAAAGTTTCCGGATTTTATGAAGGAAAAAGGTTCGTTAATGGGAATTGGATTCCCAGATTTGGTATTCAAACTTTTTAGAATATTTGAGAATTATGGAATTTTATTTCCGGAATTGGTCACGTGGGACCCACGGGGAAAATTTACGGTTTTGTGGGGCCCACTTTATTTTCGGATTTTTGGCATTACGGATATTTTCGGAAGATGAAATATTTTGGACGAGTAGGGGGGCGACACGTGTCACCCCCATGTGGCCATGTTGGCCGAATGGCTAGAGGACATGTGGTCTTGGACGTTTTAGTAGCCACCTGTCCCATTTTTGTGGTGGACATATGTCCCATTGTTGTGGTGGACACTTGGTTGGAAGACTCCACTCCCACTTGGACCAAATCCTCACCTTACACTTGCTTTGATCCTAGCCATTGGTTGGCCTATAAATACCCCCTTGTTTGCAAGACTTTATTCATCCACTTAAGAGTTTCCAAGGCAAAAATTCTCCCTCCCCCCCTTAGTTGTTCTCGTCCAAAAACCCCCCCCCCCCCTTTGTGTTGAAATTCTTCAAGTGTTGGTATAGTCCCAAATACCTTAGCCTTGTATCCCTAGTAGTATTCTAAAGTTATCCCAACATAAGAGCCCGGAAATACTACTTTTTTTCCAATAGTCGCAAAATGAAACCCTAGGAAAAATCTTCATAGATGGATGAAGTGTTAAGAGAAGTTGTTTAGAAACTTCTAAGGGTTGCTTGGAGCAGGTTGGAGCGTAAGGAATTGGAGCTAAACGTTGCTCAGGATCGACTTATAAATCTTGGATAATTTTGGGCTTATCGAGGTAATAATCTTTATCCCCCTATTGCAATTGGAGATTACATGTTGTAGTAATGTATAGTTGAGTATACTATATATAGAATGAATATTGATAAGAATTGAACTGTATTTACATTGCACTATATTTACAGTAGACTTGTAGTATTATTGTAGGCGAATGTACACGTCCAGGTTAGACGTGTAATCCCCTGGGAGTTGTTGGCCTGGTAGCGGGCCTTGTTAGTGGAGGTTATTTATGTGGTTACGGGGGGGAGGTGCTGCCGAATTTTCCGTAGAATATGGAACCTTGTACTTAGAAATATTCTACGAAGGGATCTAGAAGTTAATAAACGTTTTATGGCCATTATAGGTTGAAGTACTACGAGTAGCGTATTCTACTTGAATGGTGGAAAAGGCTAGCAGGGTTATAGTACTTTGGAGCATTTTGCTTATTGTCGATAATCGTCGCGAGGTATGTGAACCTCTTCCTATCCTTTCTAGCATGATTGTTGTGAAATATATATAGTGCGGTAGACGCACGTGTGTTTAAAGGAATTTGATTTTCCTTTTGTGTCCTTGACTTGATTCCAAAGTTAAGTGACTTGTTATGAAAAATAAGGACTTGAATTATGTTAAAAAGTTGTAAAACCTCATTCATGAGTAATGGGTGTGTGGTCTTTTAAAGAATAGAGTTATCTTGATTTCGAAAATGAGAATAGTTGTCCTTGGTTGGTTTAAAACATAAAGTGTTATAATAGCTTTATGGGAAGTTATTTATAACGACTTTATGAAAACAAAAGAATGGTTTTATCATTGGATTTAAAATGATAACTTGACATTTTAAAAGTTGGAGGTTGGTTTCCTTAAAAGATATGATTTAAAGGTATAGGATACTTGTTTCTAAAAGAGTAAAACACTTGGTTTAAAAAGTATATTGCTATTTGACTTTAAAAAGGAAAAGTGTCTTTGTTTTAAAGGAAGGCATGGTTTTGTCTTAAAATGGTTTAAAAAGGAAGGCATGCTTTTGTCTTAAGATTGGTTTAAAAAGAATGTATGGAAATTGTTTTGGTTTACTTAAAAAGATAGTTACTCTATTTTGATACTACGAGTATCGTGTGACTTTTGTGAAAGAAATGGATCTTTTTAAAGAGTTAAAGTATGTAGTACTTTGGGGTTAAAACCCGGATTTGTTGGCATCAAATAAAAGTACCTTGTGTGAGTAACTTGTCTATGATTTTGCTGTGATAGCCTTGTAATACTTCTTGCTCGGTTTGATAAAGTGAACATGTTATGATCTTACGTGTGTTAGTATCTTGTGGTGTTGTGTAAGGGGTTATTCTTGTTGTGCTTACGTTGTTTAACGATAAGCCCGTTATCTTGGTATTATATCACATACCCCACGACTTGTTATGTTGCACGTTAGCTACCGTCACGAGAATACCTCATACAGTCCATGTGACCTATGCGGGCTGCGGGAGTTCAGGCGGGATGATCACTCGGTGTGTATTCGCCGTCGAGAATACCTCATGCGGTCCATGTGTGGCTATGCGGACTTTGGGGTCCAGTTGATGCGGGTTAGCTACCCCGATCGAGACTACCTCATGCGGGCCTATGTGGCTTTATCGCGAGTGCGGTGAGTTCGAGTTAGACGCGCGCATTGATCACGAGGCGAGTGACCCGCTTCGATCATGTGGCGGTCTAGAAAGACCTCGTGATACAGTTTTATAGCATTGTTGGTACGGTGGGTTCTAGTAGTCGGCTATGCCTTCGTACTTACCCCGTACGGTTTTATGACAGGTGGGACCTGGTGTTCATGTGTATTCCTTGGTGCTTTTATATCATGGACTGCCGGCAGTGAGGAAGGAATTCCACGGGCATGATTGATATTGTGGGCATGAGACCCATGGTTATATTTGAGTGATGACTTTGAGGGCGTGAGTCCCTGACTTGACATGACTGCTTACATATTGTGTATCGTAAATTGGTTATCATATATGTCTTCTGTTTTATATAGACTATTATGATTTCATTTCTGATATTTTGATTTCGCATACTTGGTACTGTTATCGACCTCGCCGAAGCTGCGTTAAATCTGCGGTAGAGGTACACCAGTTGTTGATCCTCGCTCATAGGATCACAGTTCAGCGTTTTGGGAAACTCCGTTTCTCCGGAGGCTTATCTGTGGTATAGTCCCCTGTCGTTGTAGGTACTTACATTCAGGGGTATGGCGGGGCCATGTCCCGTCGTTGTTGTTATAACATTCTTAGAGGTCTGTAGTACTGTTGTGGGCAGGGTTTGTAAAAGGGATGTAACTGTTCAGGTTTAATCTTTTTATATATATATATATATGCAGAAAGGTGACCGTTTTGGTTAGCCTATTTTTTCATTGTATATCTTGTTTCATGTGTAAGTTTTTATTTCCGCTGATTTTCTCTGATGTTGTATCACTAGGGTGCCCGGGGTAAGGCACCAGTCGCGGGCCCGAGATCGGGTCGTGACACTCTTAGACCCTCATTTTATGCCAACAATCCGGGTTTTAACCCCAAAGTACTACATACTTCAATTCTCTTAAAAAGATCCCTTTTAAGTAAAAACCACACGATACTAATACCCGTAGTATCAAGACACTTTCATGTTTAAATCAAGTACTTTATACTTTTTAAACCAAGTGGCTTACACTTTTAAAACAACGTCAAGTATACTTTTAAATCAAGTTACTTCTCCTTTCTCAAAATCAAGTCGTTTATAAGTCAAGTCTTTCAAGATCAAGTCTCTTAACTTTCAAAATCAAGTCTCTTAACTTTCAAAATCAAGTCTCTTAACTTTCAAAATAATCAAGTCTCTTATCTTTTAGAATAATCAAACCATTCTTTTATCTTCATAAAGTCGCTATAACTAACTTCCCATAAAACCATTATAACACTTTATGTTTTAAACCAACCAAAGACAACCACACTCATTTCTGAAATTAAGAGAACTTTATTCTTTTAAAGACCAAGTATCAATTTCATTCTGAATAATGATTCATAACTTTTTAGAATAATTCAAGGTTCTTAACATTTAGAACTCAATTCAAGGACATCAAAGTGAAACCAAATTCATTTAACACACGTACGTCTACCGTACTATATATTTTACAACAATCATGCTCAAGAGGATAGGAAGAATCACATACCTCCTCGGCTAATCCACTTGCCAAGTCGAATATGCCGCTCGTAGAATATCAACCTATAATAATCAAACACGTCTATCAACGTCTAGACTTCTTCGTAGAATATTTCTAAGTATAGCGTCTCTTATTCTACGGAAAATCGGGCAGCACTTCCCCTGTTTTTACGTACTTTTCCACCTTTTTCAAGGCCCGAAATTCAATAACCAACATGCCCCATTTAAGGCGTAACAACACAACAATACTAAAGGGGATTACACGCCTAACTGGACGTGTAAAATTCTGCCCCACAATAAACAAAATAGTCCATTAGTCCAAAGTAAATACAGTCCAATGTAAATATAGTCCAAGGTAAATACAGTCCAATGTAAATATAGTCCAATGTAAATACAGTCCATTAGTCCATTAGTTGGTGTTCTTGGCCAACTACTACAATCAAATTAATCCAATTTTCAGCTAGCATGCCGGAATTACTTCTTCAAATCTTCCAACTTATTTTCCAATCTTTATATAAGTTATAATTACTTTGTTATTAATTGTCAACAGGTAATAGGTACGTTTTTACCATTTTAATGGCTAGCATGCCAATTTCTCCATTTTAGCAACTTAACAAGGTCCAAATCTTTTCCATCTTCCTTCCATGTATCACATACTCATTTATATACAACCAACATATATAATATCCAACTTCACAAGGAGGACAAAGTTCATTACCTCAAAGAGCCCAAAATAATCCAAGAACAAAAAGTCGATCCGTAGCACGTTTAGCTCATATTCCTTACGTTCCAATCCGCTCCAAGCAACCCTTAGAAGCTCCTAACCAACTCTTCTTCAAGATCCAACTTCAAAAAGTGAAGAACACTTTAGGCTTCAAACTAGCAAGTTTCGTCCAAGGGGGTGTGTTTAGGCTAGGGGTGTGAAATCTTGTCTAACACTTGGTTAACAACCTTCCTAACACATCAAGGAAGAACACTTAAGAGTTTAAGAATTGTTGGACAACTTTAGGTCAATGGGAATGGCCATAGCCGAAAGCACAAGACAAGGGAGAGAGTATTGTCCAAGTCTTGAAATAATTCTAAGTGTGGAAGATTTCATCCTACTAGTGTGATGATATAACACAACCAAGGGCTAGGATTAAAGCATGTGTGTGGTTGAGATTAGGGACAAGTGTGTGTGGGTCCCACAAGCCACTTGTCCACACAAATATCTCACAAAATATCTAGCACAAGCCTTGTCATCTTAGCACGCATGACATGGGCCCGTGGGGTGACACGTGTCGCCCTATTAAATCAAAAATATTTTCATCTCCCAAAAACATCCATAATGGCCAAAATCTCAAAAATAATGTGGGCCCCACAAAACCGTAAATTTCTCCCGTGGGCCCCACGTGACCAATTTCGGAAAATAAAATCCATAATTCTATTATATTCCCAGAAGTCTAAATACCAAAATTGAGAATCCAATTCCCAATAATAAACCTTTTTCCTTCACGAGGTTCGGAATATTTTCCGTCGAAAATTCAAAATTTTCTTTCCTTTCGTACTTAGTGTTATATTCTCGTACGTACGTCCTCACATACATACTCTGGAACTACGGGGTGTAACATTCTTCCCCTCTTAGAAACATTCGTCCTGAATGTTCCTTCTAAGTCTCCAAAAACACACGCGCCGGTATAGTCTTCACTACTATACTTAAAAAAACCAATTATGCCACCTATGACCATAATATATCACACGCGCAATACTTAAATCCAAGCCAACGAGGAATTACCTCTAAAGTGTATAACATCACTATTAGCTCCCACCCATGGTCTAAAGGATACTCTCTTCGCACCTTCACTTCACATAAATAGTCACTTCCATTCTTTTAACACATGTTCGCTTCTTTTCTTACTCGTCGTACCCTTCTCGTACACCCGAACTCTTTCTAGTACACGTACCACATTTCAGTCATCGCTTCAGTTTTCAAAACCTTGGAGTTACCACCTCCAAACTTGGTCAATACTAGCTTCAATTTCCTTTAAGGCCATTCTCGGCCTTCACGACCCGGTTCTGGTCGAACGCGTCTACGAACTCGTACAATGGTTACCTAGACTTGGGCCTTGCTCCCTCGTGACCCTATCCCCTAGCGGGACCACCTCAAACTGACCCCACTTCATTCCGGGTTGCGGGTTGACCCGCGATTGGTCCTCAACCCGACCCATTAACGCACTAACTCCTCATTCCTCGTCCGGAACACATCTCACTATTCAAGTCATGAAAGCCTAGTGGTCTTCTTAGCTTGACTACCCACTTTCATATCACACCACCTATGGAATTATCACACTAATATACTCCACGTGTACAATGTACTTCGACAAAGATCAACCGTAAAAAAATTCACTCAAGACGGCCTTGCATCTAAGGTCTCTACGGTCATCAATATTCTAAGGCTCACAATTTCCAGGCACCCAAACTCACCTTTTCTACTAACCAGGTTTTCTTAAACACAATTTACACAATACTTATCCGAACACAACACTTAACATAAAATCATCTTATCAACGCATACTAGTCTCTAAAGGGTTAAAGATATACATGTAACTATTGTTTCACTTTCCCTTCGTCGCTCTAATTATAGTCCTGCCCTGCACGACGCATAGCTAGTGAAGGCGATGAACCATCCACTGATCCTGAAGGCTGAGTCTTAACATCCGCGCTACCTCTGGTCGGACAATTCTTCGCAAAATGGCCCTGCCAGACACAGGTAAAGCAAACCCCCCGAACACCTTGACACTCCCCAGTATGGAACCTATCATAATGGACACACCGAGGTAGGGGTGGTCTCATCTGACTAACATCCCTGTTCCCTAAAAAACCTGAAACCTTGGAGCCCTGACCTGCTCATGAATACCCCACGCCCCAAGGCGCGAAGAAGTACTTCATCGCTGCAGTGTATATCTAACTTTTCTTGAGGCTGTCCGCCTCGAAAGTTACCAAAGGACCCTGCTGTTTTGGCCCTCTTATGCTGATCTCGGTCATTTCGTCGACATCTACGTTCCTCAGTCCCCTGTGCATAAGCCTGCATGCGGGCAATGTCCATGCCCGGCTGAAGAGCTACTCCCGTACAACCCTCTGCTAGATAATCATCAAGTCCTGTGATATATCGGTGCACTCTATCCTCCATGTCCGTCACTAGAGTGGGGGCATACCGAGCTAATGAGTCGAACTCTATGTTGTACTCCCGAACCGTCCGCCCATTCTGTCTCAACATCATAAAACTATCCACTCGGGCTCTCCTCATCTGTGGAGGCAAGAAGTGGTTAAGAAACGCCTCCGAGAACTCGTCCTAACTAGCTGGAAACGCATGCTCCCCCGGGACAGTTCCCATGAATCAAACCAGTTGACTGCAATATCCCGCAGCCGATACGAACCCAGTACCACTGATTCGGCCTCTGAGGCCTTAATCACTCTCATGATCCGTTGTAGCTGTCGAATGAACTCCTGAGGATCATCCTCAACTCTCGATCCATAAAACTCTGGTGGATTGCAACTTAAGAAGTCCCGAAGCCTCACACTATCGGTTCTAGGGTGCACCACCGGTACTACCGGAACCTCCGACTCTCGTCTGTCCTCATGCCTGGCCACGATCCTAGCCAGTAACTGGGCCATCTCTTTGTAACCCATATCCTCGGCTCCTGGTCGTGGAACTGGAGGCTCAGATATCATGGCCTCAGTAGATACTGCTGCCGCTGTGCTAAACTCTGCTGGAGCTTGCGGGGTCGCAGAACTCCCCGTATGAAGTACTTCCTCAGGTAATGACTGGGCTTGTGCCCTCGCAACCCTCTGTGTTCTACTCGCAGCTCCCTCTGCTGCCTTGCCCTTCTGGGCCCTGGTTGCCTTGCGTAGAGGCATAACTGGTACATAAGAATACGTCAGAGGGAGTCCAACTTATAACACAACTCTAAGGCACGATCTTAGAGTGAGAAGAATGGAAACCAATCCTAAATATCCTGCAGCCTCCTGATTATAGGTGTGGTGCACAACACGCCGATAATCAAGACTCTACTAGATACGGTCTGTAGACACTTTCCGAGGACTAACTGCTCTGATACCACTTTTGTCACGATCCGCCCTCGGGCCAGCGACTAGTGCCTTACCCCGGGCACCCTAGTGATAATACATCAGAGAAAATCAGCGGAATAAAACTCATAGACATGGAACAATATAAAAGAAGAAACAAGCTAACCAATAAGGTCACCTTTCTGCATATATATATAAAACCCGAACAGTTATCCTTTACAAGCCCAACTCACAACAGTACTACAGACCTCTAAGAGTTTTTATAACAACTATGACGGGACAGGGCCCCGCCATACCCCTGAATGTACAAGAACCTACAATCTCAGGGAATCATACCAAAAGATAAGCCTCCGGAGAAACGGAGCTTCCCAAAACGCAGAACTGTGACCCTAAGAGCGAGGATCAACAACCGGTGTACCTCTACCTGCGGCATGAACGCAGCCCGAGGAGGTCGATAACAGTACCAAGTATGTGAAATCAAAATATCAGAATGAAATCATAATACATATAAAACATGAGACATGTATGATAACCAAACTACAGTACACAATATATAAACAGTCATGTCAAGTCAGGGACTCATGCCCTCAAAGTCATCACTCAAACATAACAATGGGTCTCACGCCCGCAATATCAATCATTCCCGTGGAACTCCTTCCTCACTACCGACAGTCTATGATATAATATAACACCAAAAAGTACACATGAACATCAGGTCCCACCTGTTTCATAAAAACCGTACGGGCCAAGTAGGAAAGCTAACCACCAGATCCAGCCTGCATCATAAAACTGACCGGGGCAAGTACGAAGGCATAGCTACCAGATCCAGCCTGTATCATCAAATGACCGGGGCAAGTACGAAAGCCAACTACCAGATCTAGCCTGCCGCCACGAGATATGACTGGGGCAAGTACGGAAGCCATCTACCAGAGCCTACCGTACTAACTATGCTATAAAACTGACCGGGGTAAGTACGAAAGCCAACTACCAGATTCAGCCTGCATCAGCAACGACCGGGGCAATTACGGGGGCTAGCTACCAGATCCTTCCTGCGTCATCAACCTCCTGGAGAGCTAGTCCATGGCATAACAATAACAATGGAAGCATACCCGTGTGTCACGCCCCGACTTTTCCTAAGTCTTTACTTAGGGCGTGATGGCACCTGGACAATTATTTTCCACCAGGAGCACCATTTAATTCTCTTTATTTAGAAATTTAAACTTATATCCAAATACGGAGCTATTAATAAAATAACAATAAAGAAATTTGCTTATGACTTTATTAAAAATATAACGCGAGTCCATGCTCGTGCAAATATTGTTTCAACATAGACATACTGACAAATATTATTCTAAGTTGGAAGGGAGACCATTCCACACGGGCATTTCCCGAGATATTGGAACTGACATTCTGAACCTGACGAGTACCAAGCCCGAAACAATGGACTTGGTATGTCAAGAGGCTGCGGGACGATCGCTAGCCTTGGCGTGAAGCCTTTCCTCTATCACGTTTTCCTGAAACATGTTAAATAAAGAGTCAGCCCTACCATCTGGGGCTGAGTGAGAACCTTACCCTGCAATTCAAAGCAACACCACAATATTCCAAGTGCAATCACATTATAACGTAATAAGCATATTGCAAAAACATATCAGGTTACAACACTTTTTAAATATGCAACAACTCCTCATAGGAAATTTTCGGTTTAATTAACACTTCATTTTATCTCGTATTATACGTTAAGACATTCCCCTGCATTTCCACATGTTTATTACATTTATATATTTGTGAACGCGTATTCACTTTCCATATTTATATATAGGTGAACATGTATTCATCTTTCATATTTGTTGCGCGCAACCCGATCCATTATATTTACGTATTTGTGAACACGTATTCACTTTACGTTTTGTTGCGCGCAACCCGATCCATTATGTTTACGTATTTGTGAGCG
This sequence comes from Przewalskia tangutica, assembly GCA_029844215.1. Taxonomy (NCBI): domain Eukaryota; kingdom Viridiplantae; phylum Streptophyta; class Magnoliopsida; order Solanales; family Solanaceae; genus Przewalskia; species Przewalskia tangutica. The sequence goes on along the minus strand of CM056722.1, from coordinate 46,517,017 downwards.
TGTATTCACTTTACGCTTTGTTGCGCGCAACCCGATCCATTATATTTACGTATTTGTGAACGCGTATTCACTTTACGTTTTGTTGCGCGCAACCCGATCCATTATGTTTACGTATTTGTGAACGCCGTATTCACTTTACGTTTTGTTGCGCGTGCAACCCGATCCATTATATTTACGTATTTGTGAACATATATTCACTTTACGTTTTGTTGCGCGTGCAACCCGATCCATTATGTTTATGTATTTGTGAACGCGTATTCACTTTACGCTTTGTTGCGTGCAACCCGATCCATTATATATTTATATATTTATTTGAACACGTATTCACTTTTCATATTTTTCAGAAGATCAAATAAATACTATTCTCTTTTCTAACATTATGTCATTCATACTTGTAACGATTATAACTTTTTAACCATAACTCCAACTAAGGTGTTTCTCAAGCGGAAACTAAGGTAAGACGGGGATCTTTCACTGTACCAAATTTCATTTAAAACTACTTTGGGTAACTAACACAAATTTATCCTCAAAACAGCCACATGAAATTTGTTTCGGCAGAATTTTTATTAAACAACACCCAATCTTATAATAGTCATAACTCCTAATCTGTAAACCCGTTCAATCCCCATAAATTCTCAAAACGACGAGAACAGAGAGCTAAACGTCTCCATGTGAACCATTCTTTCATATTCTGTACCATTTGGTACAGTTTTACACTTTTATTCGCTGCCCTTCCTGGATCTCGATAGATCCGAGGCAGAAACTTTAAACAGCGATAACTCTCAATCCGTAAGTCGTATAGACCCCCGTAAGGTCTCAAAATGTCCAAAACAAAGATATCTAGAACTTTCATTTAACAACAATTTTCATATTCCCCACAGATTAGTACAGTTTTACGTTTCAACGTCCTGCCCTTCTGGATTCCGACGAATCCGAGGCAGCAACTTCAAACTACAATAACTCTCAACTCGTAAGTCCGTTTTAATAAATCTTTATATATATCTGTCCGTAACAGAGAGATTTACAACCATGTAAATTTTCATTTAATTCTAATAAGTAAAACTCAACAAAAACAGTCCGTAATTATGCCTTTCCGAATTTCGACCAAATCTAAGGCAGAAACTTTGAACTATGATAACTTTCAAACCGTACGTCCATTTTACCTCATTTTTGGTTCTATATGATCATATTAGAGAGGTGTACCACTCCTCCGAATTTCATCAAATTCTAACAATTATAACTCAGTGAGAACAGTTCGTAAAGTTCATGACGCAACTAGTTGTCTAAACAATCAAAAGTTCAATATTTCCTTTCAACACTCAATTCTTATTCTAACATGTATTGAACTAAAAATAAAGGATGTTACCAAGAATTTCTGAGTGAGAAAACTCACCTTGTAAGTGTGAAGATTATTGTTGTGTGGTTGCTAAAATTATCCTTACTCTCTAGTATTTTGATTCTTGTTCTTCTTGCCCTCTGGTATTTTTTCCGCATTTTTCCTCTTCTTTTCACTTGTTTTTTCTGATTTTCTATTCTTTGTGCTATATACTTTGTTTGTGTGTAAATACAATGTATAAGTGGAGAGTTTTCTATAACCTATGGGAGGTGAAATGACAAGAGTTTGAGGGGAAATGAAAAGGGGGGAAGAGTGAAGGGATTTACGTACCTGCATGTTTCTTCTTCTTTCTTTTTTTTGTTTTTTTTTTGTTTTTGTTTCTCTTTTGTTTTTTTTTATTTTATTTTTTATTTTCATTTTTATCCATCTATTTATCCAACTTTAACACTAACTCCATTCCATGCAATTTATTTTTTATTTTCTTATATATATGTATTTTTATTAACTCAACCAACAACTATATATTATTATTATTTTCCGGATTTTACATTCTCTCCTCCTTAAGCAACATTCGTCCTCGAATGTGAATAAGGTCGTAACATAATCACATGGACACAATAATAACATAATCACATGGACACAATAATAACATAATCACATAGACACAATAATGTTTATTGTTGTTGTCACAAATTTGGGGCTTCACATTCTCCCTTCCTTAAGAAGCATTCGTCCTCGAATGGAATAAGGTTGTAACACATGCATATAGACACGCAAATGACACACATATGAAGTACTATGTAATGCATTTTTTTTTTACCTTAGTCAAATAGGAATGGATATTTGACTTTCATCGCCTCTTTCGCTTCCTGCGTGGCTTCCTCAGGAGTGATTCTTCCATAGGACTTTCACTAAGCAATATCTTTATTTCTAAGGCGTTGGACCTTTCTATCAAGTATTTCTACCGAGCCTCTTCATATCAAGCTCTTTATTAAGAACTATCTCCTGGGGAAGGATGACGTGACTTGGATCATGCAAGTATTTTCGTAACATTGACACATGAAATACCGGATGCACTGCTTCCAGCTCTTGTGGAAGTGCTAATTCGTAAGCCACATTCCCCACTCTTCACAAGATCTCATATGGCCCAACAAACCTTGGGCTCAATTTCCCTTTCTTACCAAAGCGCATCACTCCCTTCATTGGGGACACTTTTAAAAATACTTTCCCTCTCGAATTCAAGATCTCTTTTCCGATGATCCGCATAGGACTTATGACGACTATGAGCTGTTTTGATCCGCTCCCGAATCATATGTACCTTATCATTTGTTTCCTGAATGACTTCAGGTCCGAACAATTGCGTCTCACTCACCTCGAACCATCCAAGTGGCGACCTACATTTTCGTCCATATAATGCTTCAAACGGGGCCATTTGTATACTAGAGTGAAAACTATTGTTGTAGGCGAACTCAATTAGACATAGATGGTCCAACCAGCTTCCCTGGAAATCTAACACACACGATCGCAACATGTCCTCAAGTGTTTGAATTGTTCGCTCAGCTTGCCCATCTGTTTGCGGGTGGAAAGCCGTGCTTAACTTAACTTTTGTCCCGATACCCTGCTGGAAACTTTGCCAAAAGTGTGAGGTGAACTGGGAACCCCTATCTGAAATAATTTGTAAAGAAATCCCGTGTAACCGCACAATCTCATTCAAATAAATCTGTGCGTACTGTGGTGCGCGATACGTAGTCTTGACCGGTAAGAAATTGGCTGACTTTGTAAGCCGATCAACAATCACCCAAATAGAATCATACCCTTCTCGAGTTTTCGGTAGACCAGTTACAAAATCCATATGAATCGCCTCCCATTTTCACATGGGGACCCCAATGTCCTGAAGTAATCCGCCAGGTTTTTGATGTTCAGCTTTCACCTGTTGACATATAAGACACCTCCCGACAAACTCCGCAACGTCTTTATTCATCCCGTCCCACCAGTAATTTGCCTTGAGGTCCTGATACATTTTTGTTGACCCTGGATGAATGGAATCTCTTGTGTTGTGACCCTCATCTAAGATCTTCCTCCTTAGATTCTTTACCTTAGGAACACATAACCTACCCTTATACCGAAGGGTCCGTCATTATCTCCCAATGTAAAACTGTGAAGGTTTTCCCTGTTGGATCCTCTCCCGAAATCCAACAAACTCCGTATCCTCAAGCTGACTTTCTTTTATTTCTGCAGCTAAGGCAGACTGCGAGGTATCATGTACCACCACCCTACCTTCACCGACCTCAGTTAAGCTAACCCCGAGGTTTCCCAATCTTTGTACCTCCCGAACAATACCCCTCTTTTGTATTGCCAAATGGGCTGTTGCCCATTGATCTCCCATCGAGTCGCCACCACCACGTTGGCTTTCCCAGGATGGTAAAGAATACTAAGGTCGTAATCCTTAAGCAACTCTAACCATCTTCTTTGTCGGAGATTCAAATCCTTCTGCGTGGTTATGTACTGCAAACTCTTATGATCTGTAAATATGTCCACATGCACACCATACAAATAATGTCTCCATATTCGTAAGGCAAACACCACCGCAACTAATTCCAAGTCATGAGTTGGGTAATTCTTCTTATGTATCTTCAATTGTCTAGATGCATACGCAATAACCTTTCCAAACTGCATCAAGACACATCCTAACCCAACTCTGGAGGCATCGCAATAGACTGTGAACCCTTCTTGTCCCGATGGTAAGGTTAGGATGCGCAGAGTCAACAATTCCTTTAGTTTCAAAACTTGCTTCACATGCTCCCGACCACCGGTACTTAACCGCTTTGAGTCAACCGGTCAAAGGAGCAGAAGACTAGAAAACCTTTACGAATCTTCTATAATACCCACCAAACCCAAGAAACTTCTAACCTCCGCTTGAGTGGTCGGTTTTGGCCGCTTCTTCACCGCTTCTATCTTCCGAGGTCTACCATAATTCCATCCTTTGACACAACATGACCCAAAAAGGCTACCTTTTCCAACCAAAATTTACACTTGAAAATTTAGCATATAGTTTCTCCTGTTTCAAGACTTCAAGACTACCCTCGATGCTCTTCCTGCTCTTCAACACACTTGCAGTAAATTAGGATATCATCTATAAATACAATTACGAACAAATCCAAGAATGGTTTAAAGATTATGTTCATTAGATCCATAAAAGTTGGGGCATCGTTAATCCGGAAAGACATGACCAAGAACTCATAATGGCCATATCAGTCCTAAAGGTCGTTTTGATATATCATTCAGATTTATTTTCATCCGATGATATCTCGAACGAAGATCAATCTTGGAAAAATAATTGGCTCTCAAGTTGGTAAAAAGATCATCGATTCTTGGTAATGGATATCGATTCTTGATCGTGACCTTATTGAGTTGTCGATAATCGATGCACATTCTGGCGATCCATTTTTTTTTCTTCACAAAGGATCAGCGCCTGTGGAAACACTAGGCCTTATAAATCCTTTATCCGTAAGATCATTCAATCGTTTCTTTAACTCTCTCAATTTAGCTGGGCCATTCGATATGGAAGAATAGAAATAGGTCTTGTACCTGCATTAACTCTATAGCGAACTCCACTTCTCTATCCTAGGAAGGCCCGAGAGATCTTCAGAAAACCTTAGAAATTTTTCAAACAATAGGGACATCATGCACTGGGACTCTTTTTGGGTATCTACTATATTAGCCGATATGCGCATCCACTTTGTGACTCCTTAATAACTTTTGAGACATAAGGTAGGAAATAAGTCGACGTGAGGATATTCTTCGCATCATGGGTAGCAAATCCACTAACAGTGGTATAACGTCTTGGGTTTTCCTCATTTATACTCTTACCTCAAGCGGGTGGTATGACGTCTTGGGCTTTCCTCATTCATACTCTTACCCCGGAGAAGGTGGTATGACGCCTTGGGGCTTTCCTCATTCATACTCTTACCCCGGAGGTGGTATAACGTCTTGGGGCTTGCCCTCATTTATACTCTTACCCTAGAGGCGTGGTATAACGCCTTGGGTTTACCCTCATTTATACTCTTACCCTGGAGAAGGTGGTATAACGTCTTGGGGTTTACCCCTCATTTATACTCTTACCCTGGAGAAGGTGGTATAACGTCTTGGGGGTTTACCCCTCATTTATACTCTTACCCTAGCTCAACCGGCTATCCTACATAACATAAGTAAGTCAAGAAATCCCCTAACTTCTTATTGACATTATTAATATATCCTCTCATTTTAGTTCACTTAAGGCACTAACATGTCTTAATAAAAGAATCTGGAAATTTAATCCCAAGTACTACATACTTCTACTCTTTTAAAACGAATGACTCTTTTTTATATAAAACTTCCAAGATACTAATAACCATAGCATCAAGTCACTTGTCCTTACTTATCTTACTTAAAGTAAATCTCTCCTTTTAACTTTCCATAAAACGAATATAACCAACTTCCCATAAAGTCGTTATATTAATCTTATACCTTAGTCAATTACATTTTCCTATTTCCAAGGGACTTAAACTTTTAAAACAAAACAAGTATCATATACTCAAAACACTTCAAGTCCCTTAACTTTGAAAACTTAAGACATCCTTAATAGTTTTAAAGTGGTTAACCTCCTAACTCGCCCAACTTGGCCATTCTTAAATAAGTAAAGGATATCAAAGTATCAGACGCTCACCGCACTATATAAGTACAACTATTCATGCTCAAGAGATAGGAAAGTTCCACATACCTTTATTGATCTTCTAAACGATAAGTGGAACTCTCTCTGGATGGAGTTGACTATTTTCTATAGTATGACTCCAATCGGATAGTTGAAAAAGGTCGAGTCACATAAATGCCTTTTTCGTGAATACTCTCTTTTATTTGGCAAAACCTTCTACCCTCATTGTCATGTTGACGATCCAAGGTACGTCCGATCATAGGCTAATGCCACTACCTTCTACCAAGTTCGGTTTAAACCCTCACAAATCTCTTGACTCTATCCATTTCGTAGGGACGACATGTGTGTTGTATGTCGATAACCTCACGAAATGTGTATCATATTCTTGTACACCGCGTCACCTTGCTTCAATTGTTCAAACTCCGTCCGAGCGCATCCTTGCGCGATTAGGCATAAATTTCTCAACGAATGCCGCTCAACCTCCCCAAGTCATTGGTGGTGACATCGGGGACGATTTTTTCCTAAAATTCCTCCACCACACCCGCATCATCCACTAACCGCAAGGACATCAAATTGACGCCATGCGTCTCCACACATCCTCGTAAATGTGAGGTTTTCTACCTCATCGAGAAATACTATCAAGTTAGACTTGTAGTCCTTCCTCGTATAGATATGTTCCCTTCTTCTCACAAAATTTGCCCCATAGTCTATCCGTACCTCTCCTACCTTTTCGGTCGATGGTGCAGTCACATCTGGTTATTTTATCGTTGTACACTCCCTTCCACAATCCTTTGAAGGAGGTAGTACGAGCACCAAGTCTTTGAAAAGACTCAAGATAGGCACGAGAAGAGTATGAAAGAAGTGAAACTTTAGGATGTTATTCCGTTTACTTATTACTAAGGTGGCGCGCACACCGTCGCAATAAGTAACCGTTCAAACACCCAACTCGAAGAGACTTCCTAGAATCTCCTAACCTGGTTTAGCTTTGATACCAACTTGTCACGCCCCGACTTTTCCTAAGTCTTTACTTAGGGCGTGATGGCACCTGGACAATTATTTTCCACCAGGAGCACCATTTAATTCTCTTTATTTAGAAATTTAAACTTATATCCAAATACGGAGCTATTAATAAAATAACAATAAAGAAATTTGCTTATGACTTTATTAAAAATATAACGCGAGCCCATGCGTGCAAATATTGTTTCAACATAGACATACCGACAAATATTATTCTAAGTTGGAAGGAGACCATTCCACACGGGCATTTCGAGATATTGAACCGACATTCGAACTCGACGAGTACCAAGCCCAAACAATGGACTTGGTATGTCAAGAGGTCATGGACGATCGCTAGCCTTGGCGTGAAGCCTTTCCTCTATCACGCTTTCTGAAACATGTTAAATAAAGAGTCACCTACCATCCAATGAGTGAGAACCTTACCCGCAATTCAAAGCAACACCACAATATTCCAAGTGCAATCACATTATAACGTAATAAGCATATTGCAAAAACATATCGAGTTACAACACTTTTTAAATATGCAACAACTCCTCATAGGAAATTTTCGTTTAATTAACACTTCATTTTATCTCGTATTATACGTTAAGACATTCCCGCATTTCCACATGTTTATTACATTTATATATTTGTGAACGTATTCACTTTCCATATTTATATATAGGTGAACATGTATTCATCTTTCATATTTGTTGCGTGCAACCCGATCCATTATATTTACGTATTTGTGAACACGTATTCACTTTACGCTTTGTTGCGCGCGCAACCCGATCCATTATGTTTACGTATTTGTGAACGTGTATTCACTTTACGCTTTGTTGCGTGCAACCCGATCCATTATATTTACGTATTTGTGAACGCGTATTCACTTTACGCTTTGTTGCGCGCAATCCGATCCATTATGTTTACGTATTTGTGAACGCGTATTCACTTTACGCTTTGTTGCGCGCAACCCGATCCATTATATTTACGTATTTGTGAACATATATTCACTTTACGCTTTGTTGCGCGCAACCCGATCCATTATGTTTATGTATTTGTGAACGCGTATTCACTTTACGTTTTGTTGCGGCGTGCAACCCGATCCATTATATATTTATATATTTATGTGAACACGTATTCACTTTTCATATTTTTCAGAAGATCAAATAAATACTATTCTCTTTTCTAACATTATGTCATTCATACTTGTAACGATTATAACTTTTTAACCATAACTCCAACTAAGGTGTTTCTCAAGCGGAAACTAAGGTAAGACGGGGATCTTTCACTGTACCAAATTTCATTTAAAACTACTTTGGGTAACTAACACAAATTTATCCTCAAAACAGCCACATGAAATTTGTTTCGGCAGAATTTTTATTAAACAACACCCAATCTTATAATAGTCATAACTCCTAATCTGTAAACCCGTTCAATCCCCATAAATTCTCAAAACGACGAGAACAGAGAGCTAAACGTCTCCATGTGAACCATTCTTTCATATTCTGTACCATTTGGTACAGTTTTACACTTTTATTCGCTGCCCTTCCTGGATCTCGATAGATCCGAGGCAGAAACTTTAAACAGCGATAACTCTCAATCCGTAAGTCGTATAGACCCCCGTAAGGTCTCAAAATGTCCAAAACAAAGATATCTAGAACTTTCATTTAACAACAATTTTCATATTCCCCACAGATTAGTACAGTTTTACGTTTCAACGTCCTGCCCTTCTGGATTCCGACGAATCCGAGGCAGCAACTTCAAACTACAATAACTCTCAACTCGTAAGTCCGTTTTAATAAATCTTTATATATATATGTCCGTAACAGAGAGATTTACAACCATGTAAATTTTCATTTAATTCTAATAAGTAAAACTCAACAAAAACAGTCCGTAATTATGCCTTTCCGAATTTCGACCAAATCTAAGGCAGAAACTTTGAACTATTATAACTTTCAAACCGTACGTCCATTTTACCTCATTTTTGGTTCTATATGATCATATTAGAGAGGTGTACCACTCCTCCGAATTTCATCAAATTCTAACAATTATAACTCAGTGAGAACAGTTCGTAAAGTTCATGACGCAACTAGTTGTCTAAACAATCAAAAGTTCAATATTTCCTTTCAACACTCAATTCTTATTCTAACATGTATTGAACTAAAAATAAAGGATGTTACCAAGAATTTCTGAGTGAGAAAACTCACCTTGTAAGTGTGAAGATTATTGTTGTGTGGTTGCTAAAATTATCCTTACTCTCTAGTATTTTGATTCTTGTTCTTCTTGCCCTCTTGGTATTTTTTCCAGATTTTTTCCTCTTCTTTTCACTTGTTTTTTTCTGATTTTCTATTCTTTGTGCTATATACTTTGTTTGTGTGTAAATACAATGTATAAGTGGAGAGTTTTCTATAACCTATGGGAGGTGAAATGACAAGAGTTTGAGGGGAAATGAAAAGGGGGGAAGAGTGAAGGGATTTACGTACCTGCATGTTTCTTCTTCTTTCTTTTTTTTGTTTTTTTTTTGTTTTTGTTTCTCTTTTGTTTTTTTTTATTTTATTTTTTATTTTCATTTTTATCCATCTATTTATCCAACTTTAACACTAACTCCATTCCATGCAATTTATTTTTTATTTTCTTATATATATGTATTTTTATTAACTCAACCAACAACTATATATTATTATTATTTTCCGGATTTTACACCGTGGGCCACCCAACCTGTCAGTATGTCCAAGTAAATAACACGATAAAGAACTGACCGGGGCAAGTACGAAAGCCAACTACCAGATCCATCCTGCATCAGCAACTGACCGGGGCAAGTACGGGGGCTAGCTACCAGATCCTGCATGCGTCATCAACCTCATGGAGAGATAGTCCATGGCATAACAATAACAATGGAAGCATACCCGTGGACCATCCAACAGCGTCGGTATGTCCAAGTAAACAACAAGATAACCGGCCCTCCATCGAGAGACGTGGTAGCATAGAAATACAATACTTGCACAACAAAGGCTATCACAACTAGCATAGGCAAGTTTAACATACTCTTAGACCCTCATTTTATGCCAACAATCCGGGTTTTAACCCCAAAGTACTACATACTTCAATTCTCTTAAAAAGATCCCCTTTTAAGTAAAAACCACACGATACTAATACCCGTAGTATCAAGACACTTTCATGTTTAAATCAAGTACTTTATACTTTTTAAACCAAGTGGCTTACACTTTTAAAACAACGTCAAGTATACTTTTAAATCAAGTTACTTCTCCTTTCTCAAAATCAAGTCGTTTATAAGTCAAGTCTTTCAAGATCAAGTCTCTTAACTTTCAAAATCAAGTCTCTTAGCTTTCAAAATCAAGTCTCTTAACTTTCAAAATAATCAGTCTCTTATCTTTTAGAATAATCAAACCATTCTTTTATCTTCATAAAGTCACTATAACTAACTTTCCATAAAGTCATTATAACACTTTATGTTTTAAACCAACCAAAGACAACCACACTCATTTCTGAAATTAAGAGAACTTTATTCTTTTAAAGACCAAGTATCAATTTCATTCCGAATAATGATTGTTGACACCCAATTTTGACCCTCCCGTCCAGTCATTAACTATAAAATTGCACTAATTTTGTAAAATAATTTTTAGGGATTTTTATAATAAAACGCAGCGAATAAAACATAAATACAGGCATAAATAAATAATTTAATAATGGCATCGCATCTTACGTAGAGTTTCAAGCACTTAGAGTCCCGCGTCCGCGTTAATTGATTTCAAGCTCTGTCGTAATTCTTAAATAATTAATAAATACATAAAATAAATAATTTAGCAATGACGTCGTATCAAGTAGCATAGTCGCGTTTATTAATACACAAGAGAATTTCATAATCATTCGTAATTTAAAATCAATTTTAATCTAACACATGCACTTAATAGCGTCGCATTTATAAAAGCTTTAAACAATTCTTAAATATCATACTTGCATTTAACATTTAAATAATTTAATCTAAACTCAATTGTTTTAATTTAACTTCGCAATAATGCACAATAAATAAGATTTTAAATAATAGCGCCGCATTCTAAAGTATTAAGCATTAATTAAGTAGCACGTCCGTCTTTATTTCTTTATAATAATTTAAACTCAAGCATTAATTAAATAGCACGCCCATTTTTTCTTGTAATAATTTTAATAAAGCACCTAAATAATCTAAGCACAATTTATTGATTTAATTTACTACTAATTAATTAAATAGCACCTAAAACTAACATTAATTAACTAGCCTAAAACTAATACCTAGAATTAATTATAAACACTAACCTAACACTTAACCTATTTCTACCCAGCCCAAACCCGCAGCCCAAACCCGTCAGCCCAACACCCCAACGCCCTTTATTCAGCAATTGAGCCCCCACTCTCTCCTTTTTTTCAGCAGACGCCCATCGTCTCTCCCTCACAACGAACCACTAATTGCGCCGTCGCCAGTGATTCTCGCCGGAGAATCCGGCGACTTCTCCCTTACTTTCCTTTACCCATGCACGAAGCCAGCCCTTCTTACCATAGATAAACCGAATCCCTACACAAATACCTCAGATCGTACCTTATCGAATCACGACAAATCGCACGAAATATCCTTCAAATCCCTCAATCTTTTCCTTACCTTACCTGTTCAAACAGCACGAATCAGCACCAATATTAGCCCAATCTCAGCCCTAAAAGCTTACCATTATTGGAACTCAATGAGGGCTATATAAGAACATGCAAAGGCATCGATAAAGGATCTCGGCAGCATTTAAGAAACACAAGGGGAATCGATGGAGAGCGGAGTCGAGGGCAACCACACAGCAATTTAGGGATCGATTAAGGGCTTAGGGAGCAGAGTTTAGAACCCTTAGCCATAGTCAGCAACTCAGAAGGCATCGGAGACCTGAGCAGCAGTGAAGAAACACAGTAGGCATATACGAGAGAGCAATCAGAGGGAATAGGGCAGAAACATAGGAAGTTCAAACCCCTTCTTTCAATTCAAGCCAAGAATCAGCAAACAAACCTTGCCTTTCATTCGCGTCGCAAACCCAAAACCCGTCGATTGGACCGACGACTTGATACGCTGCCCCGGGTCGCTGTCCGGAGAAGGTAAACCCAACTCCTTTCCGATTCTAGTTTATTTCTGTGATTTATGTGCTTTTACGTATGTTTTGTTGTTTAGTCATGTTTAGCCTAAAAATTGATTTATGTTTGGAAAGATCGACTCATAAGATTAAATATTTCTGATGTTAGAAATAATCGTTGGTGGCTTGTTTGGTTTAACAAAATGGACTGTGTGTAGTGTGGTTGCTATAGGTTTGTAGATGACCCTGGTTAGCAAAATGTGATGTTGGCGATTTATTAACTCTTATTCGGATTGTATGCCAGCCTAATAATTACTAGCTTTACTGTCAATGTGCCTATACTTGCTTCGAGATTAGTTAGAAAGGAATATACCTCTTAGCTGTTTGTTTGTATACTAAATGTGTCTCAATGCTCCCTGACATGGACTCATTTGCATGCTTGTTGATTATTTTGTATAACTAGGTGCTTGCTAAACCAGTTTTCCAGGTAGCCTTAAGGTCTAAAAATGTCCATATTCTGTTTTAAATCGATCTTGAACATCGTCAGATACGCTAATGGATATCGTTAGTTATGTACCTAAGACCTATCACACCCTAAGTTAAAGTAGTGTGTTATTGGCAAGATAACATACATCCCTAAGTTGCTCTTTTGTCCCCCGCCGCGAGAATACGAGTATCGGGTCTAGCACATTGTCTATTTTCTTCTCTGCTTTTTCCCGCCTACACGCACTGCCGGGCCATTTTAAGGCTAAATGACTCTTCGGATGTTTAGTTCGCTTCGCCATCGCTTACCGCCATCGCTCATCGCCATCGCCATCGCTCGCATACACCCTGTTTGCCTATTATCTTCCCTCTCCTCTGTTTGTTACTGTGTACTGCTCTGCTTGTTTACTTGAGGAAAGGGGTTCAAGAAGAGGGAATCACCAAAGTTTGTTTACTTGTCTTCACTGCTGGGTGTGGTATATGATATTAGAAGCTTGTCTGCATCGCTCGCACCGCCATCCCTATTTCTTTTACCATCCGCCGCTTATAGCGTCTTATATTGTCACATGTTGGTCTTTATGCGCATACTTGCTCAAATACAAACTATGTGTCAAGTGCTTGTTGGTTGTTTAATTCTTTGGGCATATACTAATCCTTATCTTTTCTTATATTTTACATGAAACGCACCGGAGCAAAATGAAGAGTCTCACGGCGAGACTCATCACGAGTTACTTCAAATGACAACCCGCGTCTATGTGCACCCGCGTTTGCATTCCCGCTTCAGAAATTCCTAAGACAAAATAGGATAAGACGATGTCGCCACGCATCTTGGAAGCAGCGATCATATCCACCCTCTATATTATTTGTTTGAAATTTGTTGCCTAATTATTTAACTTTGTAATTAATAGGATATCTAGAATAATTAGTCTTTGAATATATAAGTGGGGAAGATAATTTAAAGTTCATCGCTTAACTCACTTGCTTTTTTAGGATTTGTCATGCATGTCTAAATAATTTAACTTGCATCACATTTGTTTCTTACTAAAATCCATAACAGATTTCTTCCTAAAAAATCATCTTAAAGCATCTCTTATACAATATTGTACGCAGGTTAAGCAAGATTAATTTAGCTAGCAGTATACCTAACTAGTTCATAAATAACCTTTGCATGAACACATAATCAGTCCATAAAGCACCCTTTTAGCATTCTTTAGCATTTCTAGCCCTTTTAGCACTTTAAATCACCTCTGGGCGTTTAATACCTTTAGCATTTTAGCATTTAGCACCCTTTAGCATTTTTAGCACCTCTTTTAGCATTTTTGCACTTTTAGCACCCTTTACTTTTAAAATTAATCCCTTAGCACTCTTTTAATATGTAATCACCCTAGCACTACTTTGTTTACACTTAGCACTTTTAAATTGCTAGCACTTTTTAAGCGTCTTTAACCCTTAATATTTTAGCACCTCTTAGCATTCTTTCGCATATAGCACCTTTTGCCCCTTTTAGACTTAAGCACCTTTAAACATTTTAACATTTTAGCATTTATTTTATTTCCTAACATTTTATTAAGCAAGAGGAGCTTTTATTTTGCATTTTTCTTAAATATAATAATTACCCTAGGTTTGGCAGGACAACCGCAAGTTAATGATCTTAGAGGTGCCTAACCCCTTCCCTCTAGATTAATAAAGAACCCTTACCCAAAATCTCATTAAGTTTAGCAGACCATAAAAATGGAGTTAGTGTTGACTTTAACCTAGTTGACATTTAGGTGTCCTAATTCACCCAATTAATTAGGTGGCGACTCCGCGAACCCTTAGCATTTAAGCACCCTTTTGCACTTTTAGCACCCTTTTATATTTTAGCATTCTTTTAAATATTTAGCATTTTATTTTATTTTCTAACCTTTTATTTGAGCAGGAGTTTAGAAAATAAAGTCGCGGTCGAAAATGGGCGTGACAATGATTCATAACTTTTTAGAATAATTCAAGGTTCTTAACATTTAGAACTCAAGTCAAGGACATCAAAGTGAAACCAAATTCATTTAACACACGTACTTCTACCGTACTATATATTTCACAACAATCATGCTCAAGAGGATAGGAAGAATCACATACCTCCTCGGCTAATCCACTTGCCAAGTCGAATATGCCGCGCGTAGAATATCAACCTATAATAATCAAACACGTCTATCAACGTCTAAACTTCTTCGTAGAATATTTCTAAGTATAGCGTCTCTTATTCTATGGAAAATCGGGCAGCACTTCCCCTGTTTTTACGTACTTTTCCACCTTTTCAAGGCCGGAAATTCAATAACCAACATGCCACAATTAAGGCGTAACAACACAACAATACTAAAGGGGATTACACGCCTAACTGGACGTGTAAAATTCTGTCCCACAATAAGCAAAATAGTCCATTAGTCCAAAGTAAATACAGTCCAATGTAAATACAGTCCAAGGTAAATACAGTCCAATGTAAATACAGTCCATTAGTTGGTGTTCTTGGCCAACTACTACAATCAAATTAATCCAATTTTCGGCTAGCATGCCGGAATTACTTCTTTAAATCTTCCAACTTATATTCCAATCTTTATATAAGTTATAATTACTTTGTTATTAACTGTCAACAGGTAATAGGTACGTTTTTACCATTTTAATGGCTAGCATGTCAATTTCTCCATTTTAGCAACTTAACAAGGTCCAAATCTTTTCCATATTCCTTCCATGTATCACATACTCATTTATATACAACCAACATATATAATATCCAACTTCACAAGGAGGACAAAGTTCATTACCTCAAAGAGCCCAAAATAATCCAAGAACTAAAAATCGATCTGTAGCACGTTTAGCTCCTATTCCTTACGTTCCAATCCGCTCCAAGCAACCCTTAGAAGCTCCTAACCAACTCTTCTTCAAGATCCAACTTCAAAAAGTGAAGAACACTTTAGGCTTCAAACTAGTAAGTTTCGGCCAAGGGGGTGTGTTTAGGCTAGGGGTGTGAAATCTTGTCTAACACTTGGTTAACAACCTTCCTAACACATCAAGGAATAACACTTAAGAGTTTAAAAATTGTTGGACAACTTTAGGTCAAGGGGAATGGCCATAGCCGAAAGCACAAGACAAGGGAGAGAGTATTGTCCAAGTCTTGAAATAATTTTAAGTGTGGAAGATTTCATCCTACTAGTGTGATGATATAACACAACCAAGGGCTAGGATTAAAACATGTGTGTGGTTGAGATTAGGGACAAGTGTGTGTGGGTCCCACAAGCCACTTGTCCACACAAATATCTCACAAAATATCTAGCACAAGCCTTGTCATCTTAGACACCTTGCACGTCCAACATGGGCCCCATGGGGTGACACGTGTCGTCCCCCTATTCGTCCAAAATATTTTCATCTCCCAAAAACATCCATAATGGCCAAAATCTCGAAAATAATGTGGGCCCCAGAAAACCGTAAATTTCTCCCGTGGGCCCCACGTGACCAATTCCGAAAAATAAAATCCATAATTCTATTATATTTCCAGAAGTCCAAATACCAAAATTGAGAATCCAATTCCCAATAATAAACCTTTTTCCTTCACGAGGTTCGGAATATTTTCCGTTGGAAATTCAAAATTTTCTTCCCTTTCGTACTTAGTGTTATATTCTCGTACGTACATACTCTGGAACTACGGGGTGTAACATGTTTGAAGGAGGGAGGACCTAGGTGTTCTTGGGTTCGAAACTAAGTCCACACATGCACCGCCGCCACCACCCGCCCGGTCCGAGTCGGGTTGTGGGCTGTTGGACGTCTGATACTATCTTTTTGGACCCCAAACTTTATAATATTTACAATTTGGTCCCTGAAGTTTCCAGAAGCAGAAATTGGTCAAGCGTCGTGGCTCTAAATGTCCAGAGAGCTGCCCAGCAACGGTAAAGCCAGCAGTTTAATGTCATTAAGTTGCTGAAATGTTTGGCACTTCATTGGCCTCTTAAACAACCTTATAATGGCTCTTTGACACCTCTCCTCCTCCTAAAACACTATATATACATACCTTATTTCAGATTTGAGGATATATTAAACATCATAAGATATATAACACAAAACAGTGAGGAAAACCACTGCAAAGAACAAGTTCTTCTTTTCCAATCTTAAGCAATAGTTTCGTGTTTGTTTTCTTCGCCAGGATCACGAGTGTTTGCTTTGCATAAGTGATATTTTGTTGTTTTATCTTATGAGAAAAATTGCAACTCGTCCGTACAAAGCATGTATACGGACAATATTGTCTTAAGAAAAGATGGAACATCCATCGACTCAGCAACCCAAATTTAGTGTCTATTGGTTTCAGGTAAATAGGATTCAAGTAGCTTGCTGAAACTAGAACGAAGATCCAAGGCGGAAGATTCAAGACGAATTCAAGAACAAATATCAATACCACCAACCATAATTGTTGCCTCAACTCTTGTAGGCGTCAAGTCTATTGTAACACATAATTGATTATCCTTTCCTAGCACTTGTAATAGTAGATTACTATTTCTCGTACATTAAAAGGAGTTTAGGCTCACATTGAGATTGATATAATATAATGGTTGAACCCATCGCAGGTCCCTTGTGGTTGGCAAGATTTTTCACTTAAACACCTAAGTACGCTTTGTTCCATTTAGACTAGGGGTGTACAAAAACCGGTTTAACTGATAAACTGAACCAAAAAAATGTTATTGATTGATCAGTATCGGGTTATTGAGTTATCGATTTCTTAACGATTTTGTAATTTTTCTTATTGGATTATTGGTTCGGTTACCGATTTTTAGGTTTTAGTTAATTGTTAAACCGATAATCTAATAAAATCATATTAAAATTACCTTGTTATCCTTAATTATAGAATATTGGCTTTATTTTTCCTTTTAGAGCAAATATTGGATTGGAAGATGAACTTTGAATTTGAACCTTGGCCTCGTTTATGAAATTCTAATAGTTCATGACAATTGTTAAGAATCCGAGTCTTTTTATTTTTAAGTTCGATGAGAAGAATTTTCTATCAAATAAAGAATAACATATCCGGTGTAATCTCATGAATAGTCTATCAAATCGTTGAAACTATATAAAAAAATTGTCAATCTTGCTACTATGACCATATACTTACTACTCAGAATCCATTGAATGTATCAATTTTATAATACAAACAAAGAGAAACGGAAAATTTTTGGATGATCATTTTTTTATCGATTAAATCGAAAACCGAATCGTTAAGGAACGTTAATCGATTAACCGAAAATCGATAATAAATATTTTATTGGTTTGATTATCGGTTTAACATTTTTACAAACCGATAACCAATAACGTATAAAATCGAACCGACCAATAAACACTCCTAATTTAGACATATCAGGTGGGCTCTTATAATTTTATTTAGACACATCAGGTGGGCCCTTATAATTTTATTTAGACACTTTTCGCTGACTCAACCAAATATATAAAGAGCGTGTAACACACTCGTTGATGACTTGGCAAAATAGTCATTAACTTATTACATTTGGAATTTTGAGTCCGAAATAATAGTTAAATGAATTATGAGAAAAAAGTTTTTTTCAATAAAAATTCAAAAATAATTATATATAAAAAAATCTAAACAAACTCTACATACTTTTCTCTGGAAAATGAATGCTTTTGCCGGTTTAGATTTATGCTATTATAATACTAGTCTCATTAAATATCATCTCATTATCAGCTCGAACTGGAAAAAAAAGAGCAGCTAAGACGACTTGCCCATCGACCTATTATTTTTTATATTTTATTTATTTATTTAATTAAAGTTATATGTCAATGAAAGAAAAAAGATGAAAAAATTAACACCCTGTGGGATGATTTTTCTTTCTTTTTTTTTGGCTGAAATTCTTCTTTTTTTTAAAAAACTTAAAATTCATTTTTGATATTAATTTCATAATAGTGGTGGAAGGTTTGTTAATGGTAGAATATTAGGTGGAAAATAAAGAGAAAAAAAGATGGAGGAAATTAAAGGAGTTAAAAAAATAAAAATAAAAAATCGTTATTTTAGCCTTCCCACTCGCTTGTTACACAACTTGTCAAGTCAGTGAAAAGTATCTAAATAGAATCGTAAGGCCCACCTAAGTGTCTAAATGAAACAAAGCTTAAAATCTTACCGATCACAAAGAGCCGCGATGATTTTAGCCTAATATAATTACTGTCTCGCAGTTTTATGGTACCATCTCTATCAATGCAGTCAAATTCCAGAAATTAAAACTAAAAATATACCATCCGATGAAAAAACTTAATATTTATTCAATATCTAGCAGGAAAAACATTCATGGATGTATTCGGTGTTGGTCCTCTTCATGCATTTTGATTGCTCATCGATGATCAATAGGTGAGTTAGTAATATTGTTTATTTACACCTTAATCTTTTTTATTTCTTGCAAAATCATGAAAAGTCATTTTTTCAATATATTTATGTGGGTAAATAGAAAATTGTTTGCCTTTGAGTTTGCTTAGTCAAGAGTATAACAATAACAACCACAAATTAATGAAGACACTTATAGGGTATTAAAGTTTGGTCAATATTTTTTTTTGCTTGTAAGTTCACTTTAATTAATTCCACACAATTTCAATAACTAATAACATAGAGAATCAAAGTTAGTACTCTCTGTTTCAAAATAGGTGTCATCTTAGCCGCATAAAAAATTGTTTCAAAATAAGTTACCTTAGAAATTCAAGACAAAAATTGATAAATATTTTTAATTATGCCCTTCCATTTAGGGTGACAGATGAGTCGTTTGGGCTGAAGTTGGGCGAGTTAAGATGGGTTGAAGTTGTAGATGGGTCAATTCTCAACCCACCCAAAACTTACATGGGCTAAGATGGGCTAAATGATGGATCATCACCCAACTTGACCTATTACTTTTACAAATTTCAAACTTACCTTCTATGATATTATTTTATTTTGTATGATATTTGATTTTTCATATCTTTATTTTTAAAATAAGAATAAAAATTTTAAGAATTTTTTTATTTTTTATAAAAGCAAAAAAAATATGAAATAAAAATTTGTGAATAGAGTGGGGTGAAAGGGGGTAGGTGTGGAAAGTAAGAAAAAAAATCATATTTTTTATAAATTGTTTATAAAAGTAAAAAATATAAAATAGAAATTTAAGAATGGGGTGGGGGGGTAGCTGGGGATAGGGCAGAGATGGATAAGAAAAAAATTCATATTTTTTATAAATTGTTTATAATAGTAAAAATATATAAAATAGAAATTTGAGATTGGGATAGGGTGGGGGTGGAGGGGTTAGGTGTGGGTAGGGCGGGGCGGGGAGAGGGGGGGAGGTAAGAAATAATCATATTTCTTTTATAAATTGTTTATAAAAATAGAAATTTGAGAATGTGATAGGGCGGAGGGGGTAGGGCAGGACGTGGGGATAGGTGGAGGAGGTAAGAAAAAAATCATATTTTTTTATAAAATTTAAAAAATATGAAATGAAATATTTGGGTAAACAATAGAATATAGTTATTTTGAGCTAATGTAATTGATTGATTTAGGCTGTTCAAGATGAATGTATTAAGTTGGGCTAATCCAAACTTAATCCATTTATTAGTATTTCAATGTTCAAACCCATTAAAATTTGAACGAGTTGGACGAATCAATTAGGCTTGAGTTCAATTTGTTACCCCTAAGGTAAACGTGTCGAGATGGGTTGAAAATTGAAATGAATCAACCTGATGTCCTATGCAGGTTGACTAGACCCGTTCCAAGAGCTACATGACAACCAATGTTTGTTGAATTTCAACATATAACCCACACGACATTATAAAATGTACAGGACTGCATTTATTACTTTTGAAATACACGTCATATAAATAGGTAGGAGCACATTTGAGACTTTTTGACATGTAGCTCCATATGACAAGGGCTGCTAAGGGTGGGGGATTGGGAGAATGGGGTTTACACTACCATATCAAAAGAAATATTTTTCTGGACACTTATCATACATGAGTTGCAATACAACAAATCCTCAATATCTTCATTTCAACATAAATGGACCTTCAGTATCTAAAATAATGAGAGAAGCTGAATAACAACTGGAGGCAAACCCCAAAAAATCTGAATTTTGAACTCATGATAGGGCTCCGTTTAGGAACTTAAGGATCATGATCAACTTAACTAATCGAGGTCCTTACTCTACTTTGGTTGGTGCATTTTCAAATGGAGGCAATCCCCAATCGGCTGGGTTGAAATCAAGTAAAGAACTCAAAACCTGATCAGCGACTTCATGATACGAACTATCCAACCTTTCATCTGGAACCATAACCACTGACCTGAATGGAGTAACATAAAACCCAAGTCAGTAGATGATAACCCGATCAGAGCTTTTATGCATTCCTATGACAGCTGTACTTTCACATTTTCTCATAAGAACATTAATGCAACGAACAGGGATAAAAAAGATCAAAATGCAACCAAGTGATCTTCTATACCAATGAAAATCACAATGCAACTTCAGGGCCCACTTGGCATTCGTTGTTACATCTACCAGAAGAAACCCTCATCAACGAACAGAACTTCGGGGATTTTTAGTAGCTAAAGCATGTTATTGGCGTTTAATCATGCCTCGTAGGACCCAAAAAACGTAGTAATAATAGTAGCAAACAAAAAATGAGGAAGTTCAAAACTCATGAAAACGGCTAACATTCAAGACTGAACACACCTGAAGAAATCAAATTAAGGAAAAAGCATAGCCTCATAATGGATAAAACAGGAAAATTATCAGGGAAAAACAAGAAAGAGCAAACACCAAAAAGGGACCATGTTACAAGGACTCTGATGATCACTATTAGCAAGAGATTTGGGTCTGCATATGTAAGGACCCAAACAAGGACTATCGTCTATCCATCAAAGGCAAAACACTGGTGTTTGTGGTGGGTGTCAGAGAAAATTCAGGGTCCTGGACGAAATAATAATATGAATCTTTTAGATTATCGGATGACCCGGGAGGGACTGAAGAAGAATATTAATCAGACAGAACACCAGGAAACACCTTCAATGTTGAAGTTTGAAAGAGATTCTGGAAAGTCAAGACAAAATCCCAAAATAGGAGGAAGAATAAAGCAAGATCCTGAAGGAGGATTTCTCCGAGACCAAGTAAATTGACTTGTCAGACATCCAAAATGAGGAGAATGGACAAAATTAGCAGCTGCACAAAATGAGTGCCATCAGTGCAGCATAAAGAAAACCTTCCCAGATGAGATCAGGATCCAACTGAAAAACAAAGTTTAGAAACATATTTTAGAGAAATTAACTGACATACAGAGGGTTCTAAGAGTCCTTCAATATGAAGGTAACCTTGTTTGCCATAGTGAGCACATAGTTCAGACATGGAGAACCAAACCAAAATCATATTGTTCCTCAATTACTAGATGTTACCTTCAAGAGATTTACAACACGTATGATTAATCAACTAAACAGTCTTTAGTGCCAAATTGCTGAGACATATCTAGACGAAATATAAAAGACAAACTATTTACATGTTCATGAAACCAATCAGTGTAACCTTTTGCACAGGATGTCAAGTACATAAGACTGCTGTCGGAGGGAAAAAAATTCATAGTAATAACTACTAAGACGAAAACCATGCAGTGAAAAAAATATAAGATAAGCAGTGGTGCAAGCATTCAAATCAAAGTACAAGGAGAGCTAGGATCAGTAAACTCCTTGAAACCATGAAAAAATACTATAAAGTGAAATTTCACTCAACCAAAGAGGCACTTAATTCAAAAGCAATCATGTAGTTCTCTCAAGCTATTCTACTTGAAGAAAATAAAAAAATGATCACCAAACATTGAAATTTTAGTTGATAGACTTACATTCCAGCATTCTTGGCTGCAAGGACACCAGAGGGTGCATCTTCAAATACAAGAATCCTCTGTGGATCTACTGGTCCACCCTGTCAATATTAAACTTAAAATACAGCTCATAGGCATCTGTTATATTTCATACTTTACTAATTGTACTGACCATACTTCTACTTTCCATTATCTGAAGGACCTCCATTCCAATTTTACAAATTACAACTATCTCAGCCTTGGTAACCAAAATATGTTTTAACTTACTTTTTTTTTTGCCATGAAAGTTTGTACATTCAGAAAAAGTAGTCTCTTTACTGTACAATCTTGGGAGCAGATTTTGCCTTTCTGTAGTAAAACTTTTAGATGTTATGTACTCTCTGCTTCAAATTGAACGCCACCTTCCAATTTAGTTCATCCCAAAATAGTATCCTTCCTAAAAAGAGATCTTCTTAAACTCTATACCATATAAAATAACATGGGACCCTCTTTTGTTCTTTTAAATACTCCGTCAATGGAAGATGAAGTTGAACACAAGTGACTATACCTTGGACCAGAAGAAGCTGGGGGCTAGCATCAAAGCTTGGGGTTGTTAAGATGGCCAATGGAAGATTTCTTTTGGAATTTCCAATTTTCCATCTGATATAGAAGTTGCCAGGGTTAAGATTGATAAATGGAGATGGAAGGGACAGAATTAATCTTGTGAATTGGACTTCGCTGACATCATGTCTGGAAAATACAAGTTCCAACGACTCAAGATGGGTTAGGCTTAACAATTTTACGGCACATCTCTTGTCGAGAAATGCTTTGAAACAGGTAGGCGATAATAGACAGAACGTGTACTTGAGCCTAATTAGCTTAGGATTAGTATTTAAATATTGACATAGCTTAGTATTAGTTACTCCCTCCGTCCCAGTTTCACCGGGACTTCTCCATCAATTCATAGTTATATGTCCCATAAAATTGAAATCCTCAAACTATCTTGTTTGGAGAAACAAGATAAGCCGATGGATGCAGACCCTGAAGATTGGTGATATTACTGTAAAGGAACCGCCATCTAAGGTTGTGGTAAACGAAAAGGATGATGAAGAAAATGTCAACCCTAAGTTTATAGAATGGGAAGAAAAAGTCGTCTTGGTGAGAAGTTGGCTAACTGGAACCATGATTGAAGAGTCGATGTTCCTTATTATTAGCTAAACTTCGACCAAACAAACTTGGGAGAATCTTGAGGATAATTACCAACAAGCTACCAAGGATAAGGAATTTCAATTGAAGCAACAAATTTGAAGTATCAAGATGAGATAAAAATCTGTAGATGAATACATAAAGAATTCAAAGGAATTTGTGATAGTCTCACTGCTATACACAAACAGTTAGACGAATATAGCAAGGTTATATTTTTTGCGAAAGGTCTTGGAAACAAATACAAAACATTGAGGACTGTTATACTAGGCAAGGCTCCATATCCAACCTTCACTCAGTTTGTTAGTGCACTGAATACGATATGAGAGAAGAAGATAGCGAGAAGGATCGTATTGATCAAGCCATGACTTTTCAAGCCCAAAAAACACAAGATTTGTTATATGGACTCTGGAGCAAGCTTGGAATTGTATCATTGCTACAATCCAGCTTTGGGGGGGATGATAGACAGAACGTGTAGTAGAGCCTAATTAGCTTAGGACTAGTATTTAAATATTGACATAGCTTAGGATTAGTTATATTACTAAGATTGGGATAGTAAAGTCCAATCCCAATCTAAATAGAGAAGGCATGGCATTATAATGAAGCCATTGCCTCATTTAGAGAGGTAAGAAAAGAACATAGAGAGTTGTATTTTTACACTCAATATTGTTCTATAATCTTCTTCAGGCGATAGATGTGGTGGATCTGTGTGCCTTGATGCTAACACTCAATTAGGTTACATTGGGGAACGGAAAGCAAGGGGTATCACGTACGTAAAAGTATATTTGTGTATAGTTCTTTTTTATACTTTTTTTTGCTGATACGTTACAGTATTGTGCAACACCTGGATTAGTTTAAGTTGAAGATGGCAAGACAATTGTAGAACATGTGGAGGAGGAAGATCGGATTGATATGAGCAAGTCAGATTCATAAATTAACTTCTGAGATGGCAAAACAATGCAACATCCTAACAAAAATTCTTGACTTTACTTTTTTTATTTGGAAGCTAACAATTAAAAATAACTAATGTGTTTGATCATTGTGTCACCGTAAATAGATCACAGAGCAAAATTTATATTTCTAAAGAATAAGAATATTTGAAGTTTGATATAAGAACTAAGCCAACAAAACATGCATATTTGAAAAGTCTAGTAGGTAAATTATAAGTTAGATCATCCTAAGGGAGGTTCATGTAATAGAAGATTGACCAAGAGCAGATTAGCATCATAGCTGTGGGATCTCTCAGAATATGTCAATCTAGAGAAAAGGAAATCACAGAAGTACCTCAAATCTGTTTGCAGCTGCAAGGAATATATCAGGTGATGGCTTCCCTTGTTTAACTTCTGGATCATCACCACGAACGATATGATGCATCAGTGAAAAAAGTTCACTGTGTCTTTGAGTTTTCAAATCAAAGTGTCGCGTGTGAGTACTGAAAAATGCATTTATATTAGTTCACTTGTTGCATCTTACTTCTTAAACATTATTTTAGCGTATGTTAATTCTTACACTTCTACTTGCTATGCTAATTATGCCACCAATATTAAACCTTCTGGTGAACAAAACTAAAAGAGATGACATACCCCGTAGCAACACAAATTGGTATCCCATTTTCATGAAGGTGATGAATCAGGCGGCTGGCCCCTATAACAGGACAAAAAGTTAAAACAAGCAAGGAAATTCGTGTATACTAATCCAATGTGGCATCAAATGAAATCAAAAGATTGAAATGAACAGTATGTAGAATGTATTTGCTAGTCTTCTTATTTAATATCCACTCTACTTCATAAATAACTGTTCTAAAATAACATTACTGGATGCAAAGAACTTGAAAACATAATTATCCTACAGGTTGTTGGACAGGATTTAAAGGGAAGGAGAATAAGGAATTAGATTTATGATCATGGTGTAATCTTGCAAGATATGCCAAGTTGATAGGTAGATTTACTCACACAAACTAGAAATATTAATTTCAATCCTTTTCATAAGTTTGAATTGCGAAATTTGGCCCATGCAGACATTGTTGTCTACATTATGCATAGGGACCTCTCGAATGGTGAACTTTTCGCAACGAGTTAAAGATGCACAATACACATAATGAACAGTCAAACTAATCATTTACCAATGCGATGGTAGGAGCAAAAAGAAACCTCTGAAAATCATTTCTCATGTGCACAGCAAAAGGTGTTCCAACTTTGGAGAGTATACCACAAGAGGGTAATGAAGGTGTTTTCCTTGATAACTAGGAAATCATATGCTCCAAGTCACTTAAAATAGGCCTTTTTCTCAAGTTTCAAGGTTTAAACTTTTCTGATAATAACTATGTCGAGGCTAGCTTGCAGTACACCTCGACTAAAATCCATCTGGTAACTGTTACTTCCCACAAGCACAGGTACCGGATAACTCTACCCACCAAAACTTAGACAAATTGGAAGTTTCATCTAGGGTTGCCTCCGGTGAGATTCGAATATTAATTGATCGAGGTTGTTATTCCAGCTCTCAACAGCTAGACCATCCCAGGAACAGTTTTAAGACTTTAATATGCAAAATAGAGCATAATGTTATGGAGGAACCTTTTATTCTGCATCTAGAGATTACATGTCCCTGCTAATATTTTGGGTGAAGAAAGAAAGCAGAGCTATTTTCATCAAGTAAAGCATAGCTTGTCCAAAACTTTAGAACCAGTTAAAGTTATCCTCTATTGGTAGTTCATCGTCAAATACCGTATAAGCTAGGCCCCATTAGCTGGCAAAAATGGAGATAAGAGAGTAAGGATTGTAACCCCATTAGCTGCTCGTATGTTCACACAATATGGATGTCTCATCCTTAAGAACTGGTTATTCCCTCGGGAAAATTTGGAAAGTTGAAGGATAAGATCTTGTTTCACCAGAGATTCATGAGAACGTGACCCACCGCCACCACTCTTCTCTTTTTCAAATTTCATAAATAGGAAATTTAGAATCCTACTTGAATATTGAAAGGATTACTAGACATAACACAAAAAATTCTCCTGACCCTGCATGTTTATTTAACACCATTCAGAATTTAATTCGACACCTTCTAGATCAATAATACTTCCCCATTGCTTTTTGCACAAGTCATGGAGGTAAAAGTATATCTAGGAGTTGAATACTCCAGTACAGAAAGTAATAGGTAAAAGGTAGTATGATTGATCACAGATTGTTCTAGACCTAAATTTCATCATACAACCAGAAAAATTGATCTTCGAGAAATTGATGTCTTACTTCATATCTTTGAGGAAACAATAGCCTGACAAAGGGTTCAGTCCAATTTGGACGCCTATTTATGAGGTTATATATATGCAAATCGGAATTCTCTTTTAAAGGCAAATCATATATAGTACAGTTAAGGCTTTAGTCAAGAAGGTTATATAGAAAGTGAAGAAATTGATTTGAATATTTGATCAAGTTCCGCAAATTTATTCCATTTCAAGACAAAATAGTGATTTCCATAAGTTTTACATCATGTGCATTTGTCTGATACACTTTATGTACAGAACCAAGGAAGGGTGAAAACCTGAAACTTGAGAAATGAATAAACAAAAATAATCTATCTCTTGTGCTTATTAAAATTGTACCTGGCATGAGGTCGCTTGTGGGAAACATTTTCTGCAACATTTCCTCTCTCTCTACAAGAAAATCTTCAGCTGTAAGAGAATCACTTATTCCGGTCTCTTCAACAAAGACCCTGGCAGCCTCTATTGCTTTCTTCCCCATCATCTTTGCCTTGAGTGACCAATCAAAAGTCTTATTATACCTAGAAAGTATAATCTCCTGGACCTCCGTGTAGAATTTCTCAGTGTCTGATACCCAAAAAGAAACAACAAAGAAGCTAGTCAACCAAGATTCGTCTTCAAGTAGCATCTATTCGACCACACAAAGATTTATCTGTTTTCTTTCCGATAGAATCCAACAAACGGGAAAGGCCTGGTAAATATCAATCCTCCATTTGATCCCCTATGTTAATAATCTACCCTCACACCTTCCCGTTACTTATTTGCTTCAATCCTCAGAAGCTCTTTTTTTTTGTCTAAAACAAACTGGCGTGTCTTAATGTATCACGTGATGGGATAAATCTATATCAAATAATAAGCCTTGCAATGTCCACTGTGGTGAAAGGACATATGTATTACCAAGGGGCATAACAGACGTGGCTGTGTGAATGTGTTTTGTGGTTATATAACTTGGATAACACTAAAAATCAAAATAACAAAACTCCTAGAGCAAAAAAGTAAATGAACTCACGAAAAATCAAATGAAACAGTCCATGCATCTTTTTTCTAATCTTTAAAATCCCCTATGATAAATCAACATCAATCTAACAATTGCTTTGAGAGAACAAGGGAACTAGATTTCTCTAGAATATCATAAATCTTAAAAGAGCAGACAAGCTGTCTTAGGTATAAGAGTTGATTGTCGTATTGTACTTTTCTAAAAAGAATTCGTAAAAGATAAGACAATGCAGGTGGGAGGAACTTTCTCCGACTATCCTATTGCTTATTTGTCCTCTACAGACGCACACCGGTAGAAGTTTTTTACAGAATAAAAATCATAACATCATACAGGCAGTGAGTAATATATCATTTACAAAAAGAACGCAATTCTCTGCTATGGTGACATGCTTTCAGAACTAACAATCCTCTGTGATTTATTGAGTCCTTTTAATTAGGGGAATGTATAATCAAAGAACTTATATCACTTACAGAGAGAATGCAATTCTCTGCTATGGTGACATGTTCTCAGAACCACCAATCATCCGTAATTCATTCTTGTTTCCTCTTAAAACAACAACAACCACATACCCAGTGAAATCCCACCAACGTGGGGTCTGGGGAGGGTAGAGTGACCTTACCTCTACCGAAGGTAGAGCAGCTGTTTCCGAAAACTTGTTTCCTCTTAATCAGTGGAACATATAATCAAAGAACTAAGAAATGCCACTGTATTTTCTTTGATAGGTGAGAAATGCCTTAGTTCTTGAGTGCTTATGCGCCAAATATGTGATGTTACATCAGAAGACATAGACGTACAAACATGTACACGCGCTTAAGGAACACACTGATCATACCATCTCCAGTGGAATGTGGAGTGTCTTAGTCTACCAATAGAGAGAAGTAGTTATAGAATACAGAAAAATACTCTTCCTCTGTATAAGAGATGTCCTAATGGTCACAGGGACTCACTTAAAGAGACTAGAAATTATGGAGTTGTTCACCTATCAATTATAATTGACAACCTGTGCCCAACCATCTTCCAAGAATGCAATTTTGAAAGATTTTGAAAATGCCTTACAAAATTACTTGTGAAGAGGAGATGTATGGATGCTCCGTGTGGAGGTGTGAGAGATTGGCTATGGATGGCTTCAGAAGAGGTAGAGGTAGGCCGAAAAAAATATTGGGGAGAGGTGATTAGACATGACATGGAGCAGTTGCATCTCACCGAGATCATAACCTTAGATAGGAGGTTGTGGAGGACACGTATTAGGGTAGAAGGTTAGTAGGTAGTAGAGCGACGTCTCGCTTATCACTCCTTACTAGTAGTCATAGTATTTCTCGTGTAGCTTCTTATCTTTCGATCTTTGTTACTATCTATTGTCACTTGTTATTTTCTTAACGTCTCTTTCACCTGTTTTGCTTTTGGTTTATCCTGAGCCAAAGGTCTATTGGAAAAGCCTCTCTATCTCCCAACTAAGTCAGGGGTAATATCTGTGTACACTCTACCCTTTCCAGATCCCACTTGTGGGATTACACTAGGTATATTGTTGCCTCACAGAATTACTTAGTGTCCCCCTCCGCCTAGAAGATTTTTATCAGAAGTTCATTTAAGCCTTTTTCCAATATATGAGCTTCCCCACCCTATCTTTACAAATCCTGAATCTGCCACTGCTTTCAAAAGTCACAGTGCTCAACTCTTCATTTTCAATGAAAGAGAAATTTAAGCGCACAATGGCATACCAAGATTACATCAATCCTTAAAGGCAATTCCCAGTTATTGGAATATTGAGTCACAAAAAAATTTAAAGTAGAGGAGAGGAAAATCAAAGAGAGATGTTATACCTAGAAGAAGGCCGTCCATGTCAAAGATCACATGACTGATTGAGCCTTTTCTTGCATCATTGCTGCCTTCTTCATTCGCCATATTTCAACAACTTTTACCTGCACTCCGGCAGATCTCAAGGAGTATTTTCTCTTTTTTCTTCCTAGAATCTAGGATGGTCAATACTTATATTTCTATTTTAATTTTATATTTCTTGTTCTATATTTCTCATATTTTAAAACACGTTATGAGCAAATAATTTATATTTCTTGTTTGATATTTTTCATTTTTTTATGAAACATTATCAAGAAAGTTATGTTTTTCAAAAAAATTACTTTATTTGGTGCTTGGAATATATAATTATTATTATAATAATTTTTTTTAGATATGATAGTTCAGACCTAAATTATATCTTGAATTCTTTATGAAGTAATACTAAGGACAGTAATTGTGAGTAATTTGTGTGGCAACACGAAAACGAGAATGAAAAACAACAACAAGAAATTGGTAAGAAATTTGGAAATAAACAAATAAAGTGGTTTGCTGAGTCGATTGATATTTAATTTTTCCTTAAGATAATATTGTCTCGTATATTCCTTTCGACGGTTGTATGACAACTTATCTTCCAAGATAAAACACCAATCAAACAAATGAGCAAATGAGACTCAAGTGTTCGCTAAGTAAGAACGATCTTTGAGTGTTTGGATATTGCTAGAGAGGAAGACAATTTGCAGGAAATTATTGAGTGTTCAAGTGTGTTTTGCAAATTAGCTTAAAGTCTCATTTTATAGTGTTGAGAAGATGACCATTCAAATGGCCATTAATGGCTTTGAATGTCATGTAATTGCACATAATTGAGGGGAGTAATTTTATAGTGTTGAGAAGATGACCATTCAAATGGTCATTAATGGCTTTGAATGTCATGTAATTGCACATAATTGAGGGGAGTAATTTAGCAAAATAATGGTTGAATTCATTTGGGAAGTTATGGAGATTTAATGCCTCAAACCCAGCCCAAACGCCATGTCTTTTCGTCTCCCGTCGCGACCTTCTAGAACCCAAGCGTCGCGGCGCTGCCAAGTACCGTCGAAGGCGCCAAGGCTCACGGGAAGGCGATGTGGCGCTAATTCATCCAGTAGCTACTGGAAGTTAAGCGTCGCGGCCCTGGACCAAGGCACCGGGGCGCCTAAATTCCAATGACCAAACTCCGAATTAGAGTCGCGGCTCAGGGGAGGAGGCGTTGCGGCTCTTCAACCGCCGCGGCCCTTCCGAGACAGCGCCGCGGCCCTTGCGGCTCCGCGGCGATTTCATGACATGTTTCATCTTTCAACACATTATACACTTCTTCCTTCATTTATCAACGTGAAACCATTGTCATTTGGCGATAATCGTATTAACTTATCGCGACCCAGGCCGGGCCGCGATTAGTACCTCTTGGGTACCTCTTCGGTATATGTCAGAGAATAGCAGCGGAACATACATAACTTTATAAAAGGGTAAAACATCACCGCCACCGATAAGGTCGCTTCCATAAACATACTTAAACAAAGTATTTATAATACAACCGTTCTTGTAGCCCAAAATACATACGTGACCACGCACTTAAATATAACAATGGCGGGACAGGCCCCGCCATACCCCGAATGTACAAAATACCTATAGCATCGGGAATATCCGCACTAATAGACAAGCTTCCGAGGATGGAGCTTCGACCGAGTAGTGATCCTAAGAACGAGGATCCTCAATCGCTACCCTTACCGCGGCGTTAACGCAGCCCCGAGAAAGCGGGTCGATTACACATATGTACCAAGTATGTAAAGCTAGAAAAATCGTAATAATGATATCATAAGTCCGAAAGTAAGCCGAGTCATGGAAGTCAATAAAATACCTTTTATCGTGCCTTACTAACAATGAGAGTGACAAGTATATATAATAATCGCATAAAATAGGAGGCTCATGATCAAAACGGTACCTCGCCTGTGGTATCAATAAAACCATCCTACTCCCGGGACTATTTCACCGCACGGGTCCCGCGGACCCGCACGAGGTACTCGTCGCATCACTGCACCACGGCGTGGGACTATTTCACCCGCATAAGCCCATAAGGACTCGTATGAGGTATTCTCGCGTCACGGGTAGCAAATCCACTAACAGCGGTATAACGATCTTGGGGACTTTCCCTCGATATACTCTTACCCAAGCGGATGGTATAACGATATTGGGTCAGAATCCTCGATATACTCTTACACCGAGCAGATGGTATAACGATCTTGGGCTTGCCCGCCGGATATACTCTTACACTGGTGCAGATGGTATAACGATCTTGGATCTGCCCCTCAGATATACTCTTACACTGGAGAAGGTGGTATGA
Source organism: Przewalskia tangutica (assembly GCA_029844215.1). NCBI lineage: Eukaryota > Viridiplantae > Streptophyta > Magnoliopsida > Solanales > Solanaceae > Przewalskia > Przewalskia tangutica. The sequence goes on along the minus strand of CM056722.1, from coordinate 46,484,961 downwards.
CGATCTTGGGGCTTACCCCTCAGACATACTCTTACCCTGGAGAAGGTGGTATAACGATCTTGGGGCTTACCCCTCAGATATACTCTTACCCTAACTCAAACTGTCATCATATCATAATCATAAATAAGTTAAGAAAACTTATAACTTCTTATTGGTCTTGTTCATATACCCTCTCATTTTAGTTTACTTAAGGCACTTAACCACATCTTTAATAAAAGAACACCGGGAGTTTAACCCAAGTACTACATACTTCAACTCTTTTGAAAATGACTCTTCTTTATACATAAAACCTTTGGGCAATTGATACCTTAAAACCAATTTGCCTCTCCATATACTTATCTTATTTAGAGTAAATCTCTTCTCATTAACCTTTTATGAAGCTAATAAACCAACTTCCCATAAAGTTGTTATATTAACTCTATACTTTAGTAAAATCATATTTTTCCCCTAACTAAGGGAATTATACATTCTTAAAATGAAACAAATCATTATATACTTAAAACAAGTAAGAATACCAAATCTTGTACGTCTACCGTACTACATAGCTTCATCTATTCATGCTCAAGAGATAGGAAAACTTCACATACCTCTTTGGTCAATCCACTTGCTAAGCTCAACTGCCGCAAGTAATATTTCAACCTATAATAATCACGATACGTTTGTTAACCTCTAATCTCAAAGTAGAACAATCTAATTTCAAGGCCACTAAATTCTATGGAAAATTGGGCAGCATTTCCTTTGTTTCTACTCACTTTGCCACCTTTCTCAAGGCCGAATTTATCATCCAAATACCACATTTAAGGTTCAATCAATCCAATCAATTCAAAGGGGATTACATACCCAAAATTCTGCCCATAAGTTTACAACAATTCACTTAACAATTCTAAGGTAGTTTTTAGGCTACAACATGCTCATAATCTCTTCTTAACCCATTCTTCATATCCAAACCACATTTCTAGCATGCAATGACTCTAAGAGCATTATTTACTACCACAAGTTCTTTCTTCTTAACATGCAAAACTAAATCTAAAGGAAGAATCATTACCTTAAAATTTTAGCCAAAACTTATTCCAAATATTGCTAGCTTCCTTGCCAAGAACACCACCACAACAATGCCAACAAGCTAGCTACAAGCTTCCTTTTTGGTTCTAAACTATTCAGATTTTTCTTGGGTTTTTAGAGAGAAGGAGGAGCTGATTTTTAGAGAGAGGAAGATGTTTGAGAGATGACCAAGTCTACAAGACTTGGTCAATATAAGACATGCAAGCAAAATCAGATGGGGGGGGGGGGGGACACTTGTCACCCTCCCATGGCCTTTTTTAAAGAGAAATCGACTTACCTAAGTTTTTCCGCCAAAATCCGCCGCCGCGCCCTTCCCCGGCCATGGCACTAAACCTCCGCAGTTTCAACTTTCGCCGCGGCCCTGCTATCCCGGCGCTGCAACGTCAGCGACTCGCATTTTAGGCGCCATGCTTCGCATCCGCGCCATGCGCCGCTTTGCTCAAACGTTACGCCCGATCACGAACTTGTAACTCTCATAACTTTCTACTCCGACGTCCTATCGATGAACGGTTGGTTGCGTTGGAATCTAGACTCAACGAACTACGCCCTAGGCCTTTGAAAATTTTAAGTCTTACATTCTTTCGTACGCTCTCATACGTAGGGTCAGAACTACGGGGTATAACATTCTCCCCTCCTTAGAAACATTCGTCCCGAATGTTCCTTCTAGGCGTACTCAAATCATAACATCAACATAGACCCTCTTACTATTCTCTTGCAAATAAAGAAGCTCCACGAGCCACAACATACTGAAGCGTAAATGCTAAATCAAAACTAACAAGCAGGAAAGTGGGTTACGTGGAGGTATAGGAAATAGGTGAGGGTACTTCTTCATCATGTCATCCTCTGCTTCCCATGTCATTTCCTCCCTGTTCTCGTTCCGCCATAGGACCTTGACGGAAGCCATGTCTTTCGTCCGAAGTCGTCTAACCTGACGATCGAGTATCGCTATGAGACTCTCCTCATACGATAACTCCTCTGTCACTTGGACATCTTGAACCGGGTGCACTCTAGATGGATCTCCAATACATTTCTGCAACATGGACACATGGAAAACTGGATGTACCGCCTCCAAATCGGACGGAAGATCTAACTCATAGGCAACCTTGCCTACCCTACGGACAATGCACGCCCAATGTACCTTGGGCTAAGCTTCCCCTTCTTCCCAAATCTCATCACGCCCTTCATGGGCGATACTTTTAGAAAAACCCAATCATCTATCTCAAAGTCCAAGTGTCGACGCCGATGGTCTGCATACGACTTTTGCCGACTCTGAGCTGCCAACAACCACTCCTGGATAAGTTTCACCTTATCCACTGCCTGCTGAACTAAGTCTGGCCCGACTAACTGAACTTCTCCCACCTCGAACCAGCCTATCGGTGACCTGCACTTCCTCCCGTATAAGGCCTCATAAGGCGCCATCTGAATACTGGAATGGTAGCTATTGTTATAAGCAAACTCCACAAGAGGTAAATGATCCTCCCAGCTACCCCTGAAATCAATAACACAAGCCCGCAACATATCCTCAAGTGTCTGGATAGTGCGCTCGGCCTGTCCGTCAGTCTGAGGATGAAACGCCGTACTGAGACTCACCTGTGTCCCTAATCCCTTCTGAAAAGACCTCCAGAAATTAGCCGAGAACTGGGCTCCTCTATCTGATATAATCGACACCGGGACTCCGTGCAGTCTCACAATCTCTCTAATATATAATCTGGCATAGTCCTCAGCTGAAAACGTCGTTCTGACCGGAAGAAAATGGGCTGATTTCGTCAGCCTGTCGACAATCACCCAAATGGAATCATGCTTCCTCTGAGTGGTAGGTAGCCCTGTAATAAAATCCATATTTATCACCTCCCACTTCCAAGTCGGAATATCAATGGCCTGCAAATGTTCAAGCTTCGGTGTTCAATCTTAACTCACGACAATTCCGCACGCGTGCCACGAACTCCGCAACGTCCCTCTTTAGGCCATCCCACCAATACACGCATCTGAGGTCATGGTACATCTTAGTCGACCCCGGATGAATAGAATAACGAGCACTGTGTGCCTCCCCCAGAATCTGCTGACGAAGTCCTGTCACATCGGGAACACACAACCGGCCCTCGAATCTTAGCACCCCATCAGGCGCTACCTCAAATAGACTCCTCTCTTTCTGAACAGCGGTATCTCGGTACCGTACCAAAATCGGATAGCCTGGGATGTTTTATTGTTACACATGTGTTTATGTTGTGTATGTTCCGCTGCTACTCTCTGATGTATACCTGAACGGGGTGCCCAGGTAGGGCACCAGTCGCGGCCCAGGGTCGGGTCGTGACAATTTCTAAGACACAGCTCCACCACCAATTGTAAAGATACACCCACTGGTGGATTTGATGTCATCTATGTCAGATATCCAGTTTGCATCACTGTACCCCTCTAGTATAGCTGGATACCTCGAATAATGTAACCCATAATTTTGCGTGTATTTTAGGTATTGTAATACCCAAGTCAATGTTATCCAGTGGTTATCACTCCGATTACGGGTGAACCTAGCCAACAAGTTGATTGTATAAGCAATATTAGGTCGAGTGCAGTTTGTAATGTACATTAAACTGACAATCACCTGTGCATACCGCTCTTGGCGAATGGGCGCACCATGATGTTTATCAATTTTTAGATTTGCATCTAGTGGTGTCGTAAGTGGCGAACTGTCGTATATCCCAAATTTCTTCAGCACATCCTCGACGTAATGAGATTGAGACAAGAACAGTCTGTCAGATGTCTTAGAGATCTTGATCCCTAAGATGACATATGTGATACCCATATCTTTCATGTCCCACTGTTTTAACATGTTCTTAGTCTCTAGGATTATCCTAGGACTACTCTCAGTGATCAACATATCATCTACATAAAGGCATATCATGACGAACGAATCGACATCTCCTTTCATGTAAAAACATTTGTCACACTTGTTAATGGCGAACCCTTTCGACAGAAGGGTATTATCAAATTTCTCATGACATTGTTTCGGGGCTTGTTTCAGCCCATACAAAGATTTGACAAGCCGACAAACTTTTGTCTCTTGTCCTGAAACCACATACCTCTCGGGTTGGTCTATATATATTTCTTCTTCTAAATCACCATTAAGGAATGCTGTCTTGACATCCATTTGGTGTATTTCAAGATCCCGCAAGGTGGCGATAGCTATGAACATATGTATGGATGTCATTCTGGACACAGGAGATTAGGTGTCAAAGTAATCAAGGCCCTCCTTTTGGCGACAACCCTTGACTACTAATTTGGCCTTGTACTTGTCGATAGATCCATCTGCCTTTAACTTCTGTTTGAGGATCCACTTACAACCCAAAGGTTTGTGACCCGAAGGAAGGTCAACCAACTCCCATGTGTGGTTATGCAGTATGGACTATATCTCACACTCTATAGCTTCCTTCCAGAGCAGTGCTTCTGGAGTTGACAATGCTTCGGCGATTGTCCGTGGCTCGTCCTGAACTAGATAAGATACAAAGTTTGGATCGAAGGATTTGTCCTTCCGGGCCCTTTTACTTCGTATTGGTTCCATCTCTAAATCTTCTAAGTCCTGAGAATCTGGAATGCTGGATTCTGGATAGTCAGCTACTTCAGAATTCACTAGATTTGAACCGTTTAGATCCGGGAAGTCATCGACTCCAGGATCCTGAGAGGTTTGCTCATAACTTTGTTTGTGAGAGGTTATGTTTCTTTTCTTTCTAGGAAATGTGTCTTCAAAGAACCTATCATTCCTTGATTCCAAGATGGTACCTACATGAATGTCCGATACATCCAACTTATGCACTAGAAAGCGATAAGACTCATCGTTATCGTAGTGTTATATCGGTCCGACCGTCCCGTATCCACTTACCGAACCGTCCGAGCAGCCACGGCCCGACCGATCCCGACCGATAAGGTTTCGGCCTGGAATGAGATCCAGATCGACCGAAACCTTATTTGCCCGATTCTCGTCCGACCGTAAGAATTTTCCTGTCGCCGATTTTTTTAAAATTGAATTTCCAATACTGAAATTGACAGTCTCGGACACATTACCACGAAATTTTTACGTTGAAATATATTGTATAGCGCAAGATATTTAGATTTGAAAATGGACAATTGGTAACAATTTGGGGTAAAAGTGAAATTGATTGGCAAGACGGATGTTTTTTGAGAAATCAAAAAAACATTAGGTCAAACGAACATCCGAGCGCAAAGTTATGACCATTTAAAATTTCATTAATTTACAACTAATTATGGATCACGTGGCCACGGGGGCTTATGGGCCGGGCCGGAGTGGACCGGGGAGAAGGGGTTGGGGTGTTACACGTATTTTATCGTTACCGGTCCGACTTTATCGGTCCGTATTTTTGGTACTCGTATCCGACCGTATGTTTCGTCCGAGTATCGGTCAAGCCACTGGCCGGTTCTCGTAATTACCGGGAGTATTCGGATCGCTAACAGCCCTAGTTATTGGCATATCCGATGAATATGCAGTCCACAGTCTTAGGTCCAATCTTGATCTGCTTTGGCTTAGGTACTTCTACCTTGGCCAGACAACCCCACACCTTCAAATATTTGTAGGTGAGTTTCTTTTCTTTCCATAGCTCGTATAGAGTCTTGTGCTTACCCTTGTGCGGGACTCTATTAAGAATCTTATTAGCGGTAAGGACTGTTTCTCCCCACATGTTTTGAGGGAGGCCCGAATTGATGAGTAAAACATTCATCATTTCCTTTAACGTTCGGTTTTTGCGTTCAACAACACCGTTTGATTGAGGTGAGTAAGGCACCGTTGTTTGATGAACTATACCCGATTGGGTACAAAATTCTTCAAAATGCGCTACATATTCTCCCCCTCAATCGCTATGGATTGATTTAATCCTTCCGCTTAGTTGGTTCTCAACTTATGCTTGTAGCGTTTTAATACTTCAAATACTTCATCTTTACTTTTAAGTAAGTAAAGGTAGCAAAACCTTGTGCTATCATCTATGAAAGTTACAAAGTACTTGTTCCCCCCTCTAGTTTGAACGAACTTCAAATCACATATGTCGGTATGTATGAGTTCTAGAGGAGCGGTTTTCCTTTCGACAGATCTAAAGGGACTCTTGAATATCTTTGCCTCTACGCACACCTCACACTTACGTTGAGGGTTTATGTTGATAGCCGACAACAATTCCAACTTTACCAACCTTTAGATAGATTGATAGTTAACATGTCCTAACCTATGATGTCATAAATTAGAAGACCCAACCAAGTAAGTAGAAGACTCAGTTTTATTGATATTAGAAGTCGAAGGCATTACAGGTGCAGCGTTAACCTTAAAGAGGCTTTCACTGACGAAGCCTCTTCCAACAAATGTTCCATTTTTAGTGATTACAAATTTGTTAGCTTCTAACACTAGCCTAAAACCAGCGTTCACTAACACAAGTCCAGAAATTAAATTTCTTCGAATTTCTGGGACATGCATCACTTCCTTCAGAGTCAGCTCCTTCCCGGACGTCATCTTTAGGATCACCTTTCCTACCCCCAGCACCTCTGAAGAAGAATTGTTTCCCATGAATAACTTCTTGTCTGTGACTGGTGTATAAGTGGAGAAGGCTTCTTTATTGGAAAATATGTGACGGGTGGCACGTGTGTCCAACCACTACTGCACTGGATTCTCAACGAGGTTTGCTTCAAGAACCACCGCTGAGAACTCCTCAATCATATTGTCTACGAGCGTGTCTTTGACGATGTTAGCCTTGACCTTGCCTTTGGACTTCTCTTTATTCTCACGTTTGAGCTTGCGGCAGTCTTTGGCCATGTGACTAACTATACCACAATGGTTACAATTTCCCTTGAACTTTTCAGTTGTTTGGGTCTTGCCTACCTTCTGGAACTTTCACTTTTTGCTTGAGTTCCCTTTGACTTCCGTCAGGTTCGTCTTAGCCTCAGCGGGTTGTTTCCCCTTTGGGATGGTCTTCTTATTGTCCTCCTGAATCTGGAGTTTGACAATAAGTTTGTCTAAGGTCATCTCCTTCGTTTTGAGTTTCAAATAGTTCATAAACTCAGTCCACGAGGGAGGCAGCTTCTCGATCAACGCCCCAACCAAGAATTGCTCGGTGGGTTTCAATTCCTCCAAATCCAGGTGATATAGAATCATTTGAAATTTTTGGACTTTGGATGACAGGCTTTTGTTGTCCTCCATTTGAAATTTCAGGAATTTCCCAATATGAACTTCTTACTACCCGCATCTTGGGTGTTGTATTTCTTCTAATCCCACGTGAAACAGTCCATATACTAAGTAGGAGAGTCGTTATGCTTTGTTTATCTTTCTCCTTCAGCAAACCACTAATTTGTGTGAGCCGGTGAACTTCCTCAGTACCCAAGTTGATATCTTCCAAGGGATCCTGAGACTCAAAACTAGGTATGACTCTCCTTATGGGCGATTCAAGTTCCATTGGAAACTCAATGTCATCGGTTGCCAGTATTGGTTCTCTGTCGTGGTCCTCCACCTGTAATGCCTCGGTTATCCTTGCTTCAGAACTTAAAGCCGACAGCCGATGCCACAGATACTGTATGACTTGGGTCTCCTCAATCATTTAACTCTTCCAAGGTAAGTCGTAGTTCGACTAATTATTTTATCTCAAAACCTCATGAAATAAGATTGCAGTATTCCCAAGATCCTTCTTTGTATTGCTCTATAATAGCTATATGAGCCACATAAGGTAAATATATGACAACCTCCAAGTTCTTAACCCTTGCTTGGAATGGGTTATCATCGGCTAAGACGACTTCTATCTTATCTCCTTCCCAGAAAATAAGCTTTTGATGCATGGAAGAAGGAAGACATCGGCTAGTGTAAATCCAGTCTCTGCCCAACAAAATGGCGTAGATCGGCTTGCCATCTATTACAAAGAAGGTAGATCTGGTCATTTTAGGACCTACGGTGATTTCTGCTACTAAGATCCCCAAAGCTTTAAAAGCTTCTTCTATAAAGCTAGCCATTTTCATGTTAGTTGGGATGAGATCCTCACTAGTTTTGTTGAGTCTTTTCAGAGTAAGCAGCGACGTCACATTCAGCACAACCCCATTGTTGGAAACAAACTGACCATTTCAATAGCTGCCCAAATCTCATCGGCCGAATCATGCTTAAATAAATCAAGGATGGAGTCTCCCATCCCGTTCAATTCGGCTGACAAGAAGTTAATATCTTCCATGTCCTGGAGACATATAAGAACTAGTTGAGGTTCTAATGCTTTGATCCCTTGTGCGATTGGTGGAACCGTCTCGGCTAAGGATTCCTCTGTCGGGTTGTCATCAGGCTGTATATTCAGCTCTGGTTAATCCAAAGCTTCTTCTTTATGCATCACTGTTTCTAAAGAGATTGAACCAAATGCCCATTCGATAGCCTCATCTATAGCAGACTCAGGAATCTCCTGCTTATCGGCCGCCCTAGCGCTGGATATCAAGTGTAATGTCTGCTTCATCTTGCGCAAGTATTTGGCATGCTGCATTCTTCTTTTCTAAGTCCTAGATAAGACAATTGGCGGTGCCTTTCTTTCCAGAAACCTGATTAATGAACCATTTTCCTTCTTCAATATTGGCGGTTGGCTTAATTATCCTCTAGGGTTTCAGCTGACTTTCATCCCTTACTGTGATACACAATGAATAAACACCTTTCTTTACTTTGAATTCAACCACCCTCTATTTATCTATGGGGAGTATTCCCTCATCTATCTGGGGCATGCTCAACTTCTCATAGACACCCAATGCTTGCCCCCCAAGCCTGCGTTTGGGGTCTATTGGGTCCCTTTTGAATTTTGGGTATTGCTTGTGAGGTTCTCGAGCAATGTGATCTGATTTATAAGGGCGGCCACAAAAAATACTTCTAGCTGGCTGCCTGTCTGTGTCCTCATAGATGTCACGTAAGTCTCCTAGCTGATCAAACACAGAGGTCTTTGTGGCCTCCTCCTTATTAGTGGGCTTCTTTGGGACTCATATATTTTTCATCGGTTGTTTCCCCTTGACATACTTTGATTTATCCGGCTTAGCAAAGGATATCATAGATATTGGTATTGCGGGAAAGGGTCAATATCAACAGACATTTCAGCTATGTTTTTATCGACTAGCTTGAACCTCCCCTCTTTGATGCCCTTTTGAATTGCTTTCCTGAAGACCACACAATTAAAAGTAGTATGGCTATATGAATTGTGTCATTTACAGTACTTCTTATCCTTGAGCTCTTTGGCAGGCAGAATCCTATGACTTCAAGCAACCGAATCTATTTATATTTAAGCAGATGATCAAATATCTGATCTGCCTTTGTAATGTCAAACGAGTAACCGACCCTGTCATCGGTTGAACTAATCTCCTTGCCTTTCGTAGCTTTCAAGGCTGGGCAAGAATAAACCTTACACCTGACAATTTCGGCTACCATTGCGTCTGTTGTATAATCGGTTGCTTTGAGTCAGACTCATTTGCCTCAATAATGGATATAAAATGGGAGCCTCTATTTCGGTTAGATTTTCTTTTCTACTTCTCCTGAATATACTTCTCTATTTGGCTAGCCTTCTCGGCTAACTAGATTAAGTCAGATCAGGATTGTCCCACTAATTTATCTTTTAGCTGATGATGCATGTTGTTCATTATCATGTGGGTGCATTCCGATTCAGTGAAGTGTACAATGCATTTACCAACCTCTCTTTTGAATCTCTCGATATAATCGGCAACCGACTCATCGACCTGTTGCTTGAGATTCATCAAATAAGTTACAGTGACCTGAGGTTGGGGCCAATAAAATCTATCATGAAAACAACGCTCTATGTCAGCCCAGCTCTGTATGGAGTCGGGGTCAAAGATGAGTACTAGGAAAATATTGTTCCAGTTAGAGAAACGGAGAACAACTACAGCTTGTGATACTCATTTTGGCCAACCTCACCATATTAGGCGGTAAATCACTGATATGCTTAATGGTAGATTTATCGTCGTTACCCGAGAATGTGGCAAAATTAGGCATTTTGAAGCCTCTTGGAAGTGGTGATATCCTATCTACCCAATCGGGGTAAAGCTTCCTGTAAATGGGCCTGTCCAAGGGTTTCAGTTGGCTACAAACTAGATAACTAAATCTTCCTAATAATAATTAGAATATAAATTTACCTAATATAAAAGATATACACAATATGGTAATATTCTAGCAATGGTAATATATAATATATGAAAATATTTTATCACACTCCCGTAGTCGAAGCAGGAGGTTCTCGTACGCCGATACTGACTAGAAAATCATCAAAAAAATGTGTGAAAGTCCTTTAGTGAATATATCAACAATCTGATATCTGGAAGGAACATGTGGGACACACACTTGGCCACGAGCCACTTTTTCACATACAGAGTGAATATTCATCTCAATGTATTTAGTGCGCTGATGTTGAACGAGATTTCCGGAGAGATATATCACACTGTCATTATCATAGTAAACCAATATAGCCTTGCGGATTGGACAGTGAAGTTCCAACAGAAGGTTGCGTATCCAACAAGATTCAGAGACAACAATTGTGACTCCTCTGTACCCGGCTTTGGCACTGGATGGCTTTTAGAAGACCAAGAAAATAGGTTATCTCTGAGGAAGACACAGTAATCATGGAGCGATGAGTGTCCGGACAACCACCTGTCAAGGTCAGAATAAGAGGTGAGATCAGAGAGTGTGGACTTGTACATGTTACACCCCGTATTTCCAGGACATGTTTATAAGGACGTACGTAAGAACTCATAAATGTTGAGATTTGAGACTAGTAAAAATTTATCGGAATTATGGAATTGTCGGAAAATGAAATATTGCGACGAATGGGAGGGCGACACGTGTCACCCCCTTAGTGGTCTTGGACGAAATGGACATGGCTAGAATGGTCATTTGACCATATAAGAGATGACCAACTCTTGCTAAGGGCTAAAGCTTGAGTTATTTGACTTAGTCAAAGGGCCACTTGGCTTGATCCTTGTGAAATGCATCCAAGCCACCCATTTGTTTTAATCTTGACCCTCCATGTTTCTATATAGTAACACTAGTAGCAAGACTAGTTCCCACACTTAGTCATATTTCAAGAAATTTGAAGAACACTAAAGGGGAGCTCTCGGCCAAGGCTAGGGTTTCAAGAAAAAAAATTCGTTTGTTGTTCAATAAGCTCCACACTTTAAACCAAGGTTCCTAAGGGTATTGTAAGGGTATTTCAATAGAAAGATCCCGGAAAAATATTGTTTTCGTATTAGTCGCAAGGTGAAAACCTAGTTGCTTTCCTAGGTTTGGATTGAAAGTTAAAGGAAAGTTGTTGGTGATCTTCTAAGGGCTTCAAGTGGCGGATTGGAGTGTCAAGGAGAGTCTCTAAGTTGCTAGGGAGCGACTTCGGATCTTGAAGTTGGATTAAGGCTCGTTAAGGTAACAATCTTGTTCTCTTAGTGTTATAAGATTACATATCGTTGTAGCCTTACATTTTTACTAGCATGAGGTATATGTATTAAGGTTTGATAAGTGATATGGATTGTGGAAGCCTATAGCCGAAATGGCATTGTGAGCCTTTGAAATTGAAATATAATTTGGTCGTTAATTAGAATCGTCGCATGTAATCTACTTGAAGATTGTAGTTGTTATAATCGATTGCGGCTTTGTAACATGTTATACTAAACCACTTGGATTGAAAGGGATTTGGAAAAGATGATATGTTGTTGCACCTTAGCCGAGAATGACATTGTATTATTGGATTGTTTTGTATCATTTGTGGGGCGGAATTTTACACGTCTTGTAGGCGTGTAATCCCCTATTGTTAACTTCATTGTTGAGCCTTAAATGTGGCGTGTTTTGTTATTGAATTCGGGCCTTGAAAAAGGTGGAAAAGTATGTAGAAACAAAGGAAGTGCTGTCCGATTTTCCGTAGAATTTAGTGACTTTGCACTTAGAATATTCTACGTTTGAAGTAACAAGTTAATAGACGTATTATGACCATTATAGGTTGAAGTACTAGGAGTAGCGTATTCTACTTTAAGGGTGGAAAAGCTAGCAAGGTTATAGTACTTTGGAGCATTTTGCTACTTGTCGATAATCGTCGCGAGGTATGTGAACCTCTTCCTTCCTTTGGCATGATTCTATGTATGGAATATACATGTGGTACTATTTCATGTTCCTTTCTACTCTTGGAAGTTAAGAGGTATGTATGTTGATTTACTCTATGTAAAGGTTATGTCTAAGTTATCCTAAGTTCTTACCAAGTCTTATGGGGGATGTTGGTAAGAGTCGTTAGGAGGTATTTGGAGCCAAGTTGACTTGGCTAATTTACGGCACGAATGAGAATAAGTATCGAACAAGCCATTGCAGCGTTAATAAAGGAAAATGTAATGACAATTAATTATATTAAAATACGTAGAATTATCCATCTGCATAGAAGCTAAGATAAGACAAAATTGTATTACATTTTCTAGATCATGGCTGCTTTAATAAGATCGTTATAAACAAGTATAACCTATTCACACACATAAGACATATGTTACTTAACTTAAAGAATTTACGTTATGAAGTGTTAAGACTATGAACTATGAATTCTTAAAAGGTTAAGAGACTTTATTTTTCAAGTTATGGGACTTGATTCTTAAAGGAAGAAACGACTTGATTTTAAAAGTATAGAATACTTGATTTGGAAAGTATTGACTTCTTGACATTCGAAAGATAAGAAGACTTGATTTCTAAAGTAAGAAACTTGAAATATTTTGAAAGTATACGATACTTGGTTTTCGAAAGTATAAGTCTCTTGGTTATAAAAAGAATGTATTTGCCTAAAGTATAAAGTTAGTATAACGACTTTATGAGAAGTTAGTTATAATAGCTTTATGGAAAAAATTAAAAGAGTGGTTTACTCTAAGTAATGTAAGTAATGATAAATGACTTGAAATAAAGAAAGGCAAATGGATTTTGAAGGCATCAATTGCTTAAGGTTTTAAAGAAAGAAGTCACTTGATTTAGAAGCCTAAATGTATTTCTAAAAAGGTATTGTGACTTGTCTTGAAAGTAGCTATGACTCGATACTACGGTTATTAGTATCTTGGAAGTTTATATGAAAAAGAGTTATTTTTTTAAAAGGAAAGAAGTACGTAGTACTTTGGGTTAAATTTCCGGATTTTTATGTGAAATGAAAAGTGCCTTGAGTATATAAAATAAAAGTCTAAAGATTTTATGAACTTGCCTATGCTTGCTTGTGATAGCCTTGAGTGCAAGTATTATATGTTTACGCTGCCGTGACTCTCAGTTGGAGGGTCGGTTGTCTTGTTGTGAATCTACTTGGACGTACCGACAGTGACGTAGGTTTCCACGGGTATGCTTCTATTGTGATTGATCCTTGGACATGCTTATACGATGTGGGATTCCGGGGCATGCGACCGTGACGCGTTAGATTCGGATTGTCTTTATTACTCCTCGACACGCTTATACGATGAGGATTCCGGCACGCGACTGCGAGGCGTTAGATTCCTGATTTGTTTTATTACCCATGGCCATGCTTATACGATGAGGATTCCGGCACGCGACCATGTTATGTACGACTATTACTCCACGGACTAGCTCCCATGAATACATGTACTGAGATGAGGATTCCACGCATGTTATATACGATTATTACCCCACGGATTAGCTCTCCATAAGTCATGTACTGAGATGAGGGATTCCACTGCATGAGATATATATATATATATATATATATATATATATATATATATATATATATGTATGTATTGTATATGTATATGTGTATGTATCAAATGAGGTAGGATGCCACTGCGCCACATGGTTATATGTTACACTTACTACCGTCGGTGATGGGGATTCCACGGGCAATAGATATAGATATATATATATGTATTGTAGGTGTGTACGCCGACAGTGAGGTAGGATGCCACGGGCGCGTCACATGGTTATATTCTTCACTTATAGCTGCCGACAGTGATGGGGGAATCCATGGGCACGCTTTGATATTTGTGGGCTTGAGACCCTTACTGGACTATGTGATGATATTTGAGGGCTTGTGTTTCAGAGCCGCGCGATCGTTGTTCATGTGTTGAAATAGTCTTTAAAAAGGTAAAACTGACTTTCATTACTTTCACTTTGGCAAGGCACAATGTACTGTTATTTTGGTTATCATACATGTCTCCAGCTTTATATAGACTGTTATGATTTCATTACAGTATTTTCAGTTTCACATACTTGATACATATTTCGTACTGACCTCCTTCGGGGGGCTGCGTTCATGCCGTAGGTTGAGGTACATAGCTTGCTGATCCGAAATCTTAGGATCACTGTTCAGTTCTTGGAAAGCTCCATTCTCCGGAGGCTTTGTCTTTTGGTACGGTTCCCTGAGTTGTAGGTTTATGTATATTCAGGGGTATGGCGGGTCCCTGTCCCGCCACAATTGTTATGTTAAAACTCTTAGAGGTCTGTAGTCACATATTGTGGGTCAGTTTGTAAAGGAAATGAGGCAACTGCTTCGGTTATGTTTTTATATACACAGGGAGGTAGCCTCATCGGCTAACCTGTTGATTTTATTTCGGTTGAGTTATTGTATAAGTTTCATGTATGTTCCGCTGATTATATCTGATATATACTTGTAAGGGTGTCCAGGTAGGGCACCAGTCGCGGGCCCGGGGTCGGATCGTGACAGTACAGATGGAGGCCAAAGTGAAGAGTACATTGTGCATAGCGCAAAATACATTTGAGCGCATTCATATGTGCATCAGTCGGATTGTGCATATGTAAGCATATTTGTTGCACGATATAAGATATATCTGGTCTCATGAAAGTGAGATATTGTAATGCTCCTGCTAAAGTGCGATAGTGAGTCTGGTCGGCATACAGGGTACCCGAAGAGGCTCTAAGTTTGGAATTAGTGTCCACCGGTGTGTGAGCCGATTTGCAAGACGTCAACCTGCTCAGTCAAGGATCTCTTCAGCGTACTTCTTTTGATAAAGAACTAAGCCACATGCATGTCTCGTAACAGTTTTGCCTAAAAATAGCTTAGGGGGCCCAAATCTTTCATAGCAAACTCAGAGGCGAGGAGTGACATGATGGGAAAGTCCACAGAAAATTGGAATAATCATCCAAAAATAACACATAATATTTATGTTCGACCGTGCTTAAAATGAGAGAAGTCCATAAATCACTATGTATTATATCAAATGACATTAAAGTACAGGTGGATGAAGAATCAAATGGCAATTTGACATGTTTCCTAAAAATGCAAGATTTACAGATATGAGTAGTAGTAGTAGTAGAGACATGTTTGCATTGAATAAATTTATTTTTGCTAAGGAGCGTAAAACAGAATCTTCCCGATGTCCTAGTCTATTATTCCATAAAGAAGACGAAAGAGTTGCAAAGGTTGATAGAGAGGAGGCTAGATGACCGACGGTGGTGGTGATAGGATAGAGGTCCCCGATGTTGTCACATATCATTATTCGCATCCTTGTCATAAGGTCCTTCACAGAAAAACCAAAAAGATAAAATTTAAGGGAAACATTATTGTCGATTGTGAAACGACGCACAAAGATTAGATTTTTGATGAGTTTCAGGGCATGAAGGACATTGTTTAAGACTAACGGTGGATGTGGTGGGGAGAGGGATGATTGTCCATAACATCGAATGGGAATGCCTTGTCCATTGTCAAAAATAATATTTCAATTTAAATTGCTCCTATTGAAATAAGAAGAGAGAGTACCTAGGGATGTCGTCATATCAGATGTGGTGCCAGTATCCATGAAAATTCGAGGTTGAAATGTATATGTGATATTGCTATAAAGCGCATTTTATTTAATGATAAGGTTATTAATCAACAAAGAAAAATGAAAATTCTTAAAAGATGAGTCAGCCATCGATAAAGGAATACCGAACTCTAACTATAGAATCAGAGGGTTATATTATAACATCGGTGGAAAGGTAGAGAAGGCACCTAGTTATGGTTCCAATTTCAGAAAGTTCAGATTCTCCCTTTGTAGGTACTTCCAAACCAACAACTCCTGTACGGATTTAGTTTCTTTTACGAGGTAACTGAGCCTCCTTCTTAGTCAATGGGGCACAGCAGGTTCGACATCTACTACAAAAGAGAGAATCCACTGCTTTTCGTGCCCTTACTTTTGAGTCTATCAGCTGCAACAAGGGTTGCAGGTCAAACCACGGGACAGGGAAAAAAGAGATGCTTTCTAGGTTCTGCCATTGTAGGGTCAAAAATAATAATCAACCGTTGTCTGGTGCATTGAGAGACACCGTGTTCATAGCCGCCTCAATATCCGCCAGTACGTAGGTTGAAGGAGGAGAGACCTGTGCACTGTATGCCTATTGCGGAAGTGCACAGAGGATGTCTGGCTGGGGTTGTCGGGACAAAGGTAGGACCCAGGATGACATCAGATAGAGACACGGTGGGCCCACCCAGACCATGATGGGTAGGCATACCATGAAGGGGGACCCAGGATGACGCTGGATAGGGACATGGTGGGGCCAAATGGTATGTAAATTTGTCAGAATCGACAATAAGGACTTAGAAACAAGCAAAAAACAACAAGAACAAAATTATGAGTTTCATTGGTTGGATTCTTTAATTTAAAAGTAAACATATTGTTTTCTCAGAAACGAAACCAGCAAAGCAAACCATCAAAGCACCGATTTTAGGGCTTAGAATAATTTTAGGGGTCAAAACGATTTTAGGGCTCAAATTTCGGTTTGCAGCAGCTAAGAACGAATTTAGAGTTGATAAAAATTGATATTTAACATCAATGTAACCTTCAATACCCTAACACAGTGGGTTAGCAATCGATGGTGAGAAAGCTCAGATGGAACGAAAATGATGGGTTAACAATCGATGGTGAGAAATCTCAGATGAAAAATTGGGGTTAGCAATTGATAGTGAGAAATCGATGGTGAAAAATCATTGGGTAAGAAATCGTTGGCTGTGAGAATGGGTTAGCAGCTCACAGATGTGTACGAATTCGACCTAATCTAGATGGGTTTTACCACGATGTTACTACAAGAAAAACAAAGCATCAGGATAGTAAAACCGCCATCTAACCCCTAAGACGACGCTCACGTAAGTGTCATCTTTGCTAATCGCCACAAAATGATTTACGACTGCTCAGATTCACGACATGTGACAGTTTTTACCCGTCACACAAATGTCACAAACATATGACGGTTCAAACCCGTCACACAAATGGCACATAAATTTAAATTTTGATTCAATTTTTTTTTATTTTTTTTATTAAATTAATAATTAATTTTAGGGAAAAGGGGCATATTTGCCCTCCGTCAAAGTTTGGGGATAAATATACTCTCCGTTAGTCCAAACTTAATATATTTGCCCATTTTTAACAGAAATGACACGTGGACGCCACGTGGAAGACACATCAGCAGGTGGGACCCACATCACTTCCAAGAACCTCCAATAACATGGGTAGAAGCTTGAAGGAGAAACAATGGTGAAATGCAATTTAGGAAGAATTGAGGCACGGGGTTGGGTGTATATTGTAGAGAATGATTCCACGAACTTAGTGATACTATCCACTGCCGACGTCGATGGCTGAGTTTACCGGAAAATTCGAAAGATCCGCCGGAGTTTTGATTTGGTCGACGTGACTGTAGCGAACGAATTGAGGAACGGGGCTTAGTGATTATTGTAGTACTGATCAAGACAAACCTATTGGTACTAACCATGAGCTTCGATTATTACTCAGTTCGCCGGAAAACCCACGACGGCGTCTAGGGTTCCACAGTAATGTGATTTGGTCGTCAGACCTGTAGAGGTTGAGTCGACGGACGTCGTTGGTACCAAAATGACCGCCGTGAGATGGCGGTCACACTGGTCTATCCCTCCGCCGTCGATATTAGCTCAGGCGATCAAAATTTGTAAAAACTCGAACAACAGTGAACGAGATTTCGATCTGAAATTGATCGCGATTAAGGATGAATCGACGGTGGTGGTTGGTATGAAAATGACGGGCTAGATGAGACGAAGCTAATTGTATAAGTTTCGTCTCCAATGGTGTTCTGTGGTGCCGACGATTTTACTGTTCACAGCCGGAGAAGAAGAAGTTCTTGGAGATTCTTGGAGGTGATGTGGGTCCCACCTGCTTGTTACACCCCGTAATTCCAGGACATGTCTAAGAGAATGTACGTAAAGAATCAGGACTTAAAAATTTGAACGAAAGAAAGAGTTGTTATTTCTAAGGGAAAAATCTTCCGAACCTCGGGAAGGAAAAATGTTTGTCGGTAAGAATTGGGTTCTCAGAATTGTTATTTGAGACTGATGGAATTTATCAGAACTATGGAATTTTATTTTCGGATTTGGACACGTATGGCCCACCCGAGGAATCTTACGTTTTGTGGGGCCCATAAGGTTTCCGATATTTTGACCAATTATGGAAAATCTGAATCTATCAATGAACGTATGATTCAAAAGAATCGAAATATACTTGTAACCCCATGCGATGTTGCCTCTCCGATCTCGCCAAGAGCCACGCCATCTATGCGTTCAAGGACCGCCAGAATCAGAAACTCCACTCGACTTACCCCGATCGATCGACATTCAACACCTCGCTCGGGCGCATACCGTGGAAGAAAGGAACCAACCACCGCTCATAGCCGAGCCACCTCACCGGTGCTCTTTCTAAAAGGACATACTCGTGATATGGCGGACGCCACAATAAAAACAAACACCGTGCCATAACGGCATTTCCCATACGACGCTGCATTACATAGAAACACCGAGGAATAAGTTGCCTCGATCGAGAAAATCCTCTTCCTCTCGAGAACTTGAACCTCGAGCGCGACCGGCTCCTAAATACCTTGTGGGTCCAATATCCCACCTGTGAGCTGCGGGGGTATGTACTGGGTTGGCTGGGACGAATATCTCACTCGCTGCTGAGGCTGCTCGTCCAAAAACTCACTGGGATAACCAACCGGTCTAGCCCTCTTACGCTGATTCCCGCTGCCCTCTACCATCCGTACACTGCCTGCATCGCCGAATAACCTTCTTCGATGAAATCAGTAGCACCGTTATCTTGGTCAATAACATAATCGCTTCCTTATGACTCCTATAGTCTTCCCTAAATGGGAAATCGAGGATCTCGTGCCGGGCCTCAAAACTCGCGCAGGTTAACTCGCCGATCGTGGCACAATATTCGATACCTCGGCATGAGCCCTATCAACTCTCTCGAGTCTAACGGTAGCTCTCGCATCGATTTGCCTCTTCAGGCGATCGTTCTCCTCGAGGCATAATCAGAACATAATAATACGTCAGAGAGGAATTATCTTAATAACACAGCTTTATGTCACGATCTCAGAGTGAGAAGAATAGAAACCAACTCCTAAATGTCCTGTAGCCTCCTGTTTATGGGTGTGGAGCGCAATACACCGATAATCAAGACTCTACTAGACACGGTCTGTAGACATTCCAAGGACTGACTGCTCTGATACCACTCTGTCACGCCCCGAACCCCGGGCTCGTGATTGGTGCCCTACCTGAGCACCCTTCTACCTGACTGACACAAGTAAATCGCGGAACTAAATAACACCTCATTTTTTTTTCTTTAAAACCAATGAACATGCAAGGGAAAAGCCGACAAGGCTGCCATATAATATACATAATCAACAGACACTACACTGTACACGAGTCCAAGCCCACATATGAATACGCACTTAAGAGTTTTATCAACTATGACGGACAAAGCCCCGCTGCACCCATAATCGCATAAAAGCTTTGTCAAGGATCTATACCAAAATGATAAACTCCTGAACTGATGGAGCTATCCAAAAACTCTGAGCAGGGTCCTACACCTGCAGATCACCAAACTACGTACCTAAACCTACGACATGAACGCAACCCCCCGAAAGAGGTCAGTACGAAGAATGTACCAAGTATGTGAAACAATAAATACTGCAGTGTAATCATAACAGACTATACAAAACAGGAGACATGTATGATAGCCAAACTACAATACACAATACATAAGCAGTCATATCAAGTCAGGGACGCATGCCCTCAAAGTCATTACTCAAATATAACCATGGGTCTCACGCCCATAATATCAATCATGCCCGAGGAATCCTTCCTCACTACCGGCAGTCCATGATATAATATAACATCAATAAGCACACTGAACCTTGCAATCATGAGAGTAATGCAATCCTTTTATCTTTTAAGTTATGTTTTTAACAATGAGACCAACTGTTCCACTTTAAGTCATAAACACACTGCACCCTTTCATTAATGAAATCACTACCGTTTCAAAATACGGCGCCGTGCGCCTCGTGTTCAACCACCCTCTGTGTTATAATGCAACCTATCATGGGACTATTTCACCCGCAAGGGACTATTTCACCCGCTTAGGTCATGTGGACCCGCAATGAGTCATCGGTACACGATACTCGTATCACGGATAGCTAATCCATAGCTTATATATATCCCGGGAATTTAACCCACTCGAGTCTAATACCGATCCTCCGTGAGTGTGTACCACTCACCACCATGGGGAGCTACTCCATGATATCCTTGAAACAAGTCACGCCGCCTTTGGAGGACGCGGAGATGTGGAAATATGACACTTGCACGAATGTCTATATGAGCAACCCATATGCAAGTAAACCAAGACAACACCATGCCTTTTCCTTTTCACATAAACCAAGACAATACCATGCCTTTATACAAACCAAGACAATTACCATGCCTTTCCTTTTTACATAAACCAAGACAATTACCATGCCTTTATACAAACCAAGACAATTATCATGCCTTTCCTTTTTACATAAACCAAGACAATTAACATGCCTTCTTTTTACATATACCAAGAGAAATCCTTATTTAAGCAAGCCAAAGTACTATCAAGGCACAAATAGAATAATTCTCATTTACACAAGCCAAAGTACTATCAAGGCACAAATAGAATAATTCTCATTTAAACAAGTCAAAGTACTACGTACGTCCATTCTTTTAAAAAGACTCCTTTTTATATAAAACCCCAAGATACTAAAGTTATACCCTGTAGTTCCAGGGTATGTATGCAAGGACGTACGTACAAGAATACGACATTGAAATTGGAAAGGAAGAAAGAGGTGATTTTTCCACGGAAAAGTTTCCGGTTTTTGTGAAGGAGAAATGTTCGTTAATGGGAATTGGATTCCCAGATTTGGTATTCAGACTTCTTGGAATATTAGTGAATTATGGAATTTTATTTTCGGAAATGGTCACGTGGGGCCCACGGGAGAAATTTACGGTTTTGTGGGGCCCACTTTGTTTTCGAGATTTTGGCCATTGTGGATATTTTCTAAGATGAAATATGTTGGACGTGTAGGAGGCGACACGTGTCACCCCTAGTTGGCTTCGACGATTTCACTTTGTGCACAACACCCGCTAGAGTCGTTTCCGACGAAACGCTTTACAAGACTCGCGTAGGATAAATTCCGCTATGTCATTTCTAATTTCGGATTTTTCCGAGAGACGAAACACTTTGGACCAACGAGAGGGCGACACTTGTCACCCTCTCATCGTGGACTTGTGCGTATGTGGCCGAATGGAGTGGCTTATTTTGTCAAGTAGTTGGTAGGATATTTTGTGTACAAGTCAAGCAGACACTTGCCCTAATCCTCACCCTACACTTGCCTTGCACTTGTCACCATCTTGGCCATCCCTTGACCTATAAATACCCCCCCTTTAGATGAAGAGTTCTTCATCCACATTTCACTTTCCAAGTCTTGAAAATCCTCCTTCCTCTGTGTTTTCGCCCAACCTCTCCCCTCTAGCCTTAGTGGCTTGGCCGAGAGCCCCCTCTAAAGCTAGCCTAGCCGTAACACTACCGCCCCTCCCGTGGTAGACAAGTTGCCGTCTAGTATTGTTATAATGCCCAAATTACCCTAGCCCAAACCCCTAGTACTTAGTTGAAGTTGTGAAGAACTTCTATGGTTCTTGGAGCGCATCGAGCGGAGTAGAGCTAAACCTTGCTCAGAGCGACTTTTATCTAGGATATTATTGGGCTTACCGAGGTAAATAACCTTATCTTCCTTTTGTAATTAGAGTATATATACTGTAGAAGTATAGGAATAAGTATTAAATACTTAGAAGGATATTGCAGAATAGAATTGAATCAAGTATCACAGTAGGCGGCTTAAAAGAAGAATAATAGAATCAGATTTACATGTGATCGTTTTCACATGAGACTCGAGTAGCTCACCGCAGTGGAAGTGCTGCCCAAATGTCCATAGAATAGCGAACCCTCTGCTTAGAGCTTTATACAAGATGCCTAGACGCTGATAGACGATTTGATGATATAGTCGATACTCGCGCGACATATTCAACTCGCGGTGGTTTTCACGGAAGGTATGTGATTCTTCCTATACTCGAGCATGATATTTTAAATAAATATATATATAGTACGGTAGACGACGTGTGTTAACGAATAATAATAATAACTACGAATGTCCTCTGACTTAAGCTGAATAATAACTACGCAATGTCTTTTGACTTAAGCCCAATAAAAAGAATCAAGTGGTTCAAAAGAATTAAGAAACCTTTTAAGAGTAACACGTGGTTTTAAAAGCTTAAGAGTCATACTAGCTTTATGGGAAGTTAGGTATAACGACTTAAGAGTGATAAAAAGGAATAATGTTTTACTGATTTCTAAAATCAGAATGAATGTCGAACAAACCACAAAGAATAGCTTAATAAAGGGAAATGTGTTGACTATTAATGTATTAAAACCAAGAGAAACTTCCATCCGCATAGGATCTAAGATGAGACAAAATGATATTACATTTCCTAGATCACTACGTAATAAGATTGTTATGAACAATAATAACCTACTCACACATAAGGTATATGTTTCTCAAAATTGTTTTAAAGGTTTAAAACTATGAACTACAAAACCTTTCGAAAATGAGAAACTTGAGTAATTGAAATTAGGCAAACTTGAACGTTAGGAAAAGAATGTTGTTACTTGATTTTACAAAGAGAAGTGTTTTAATTTACTTCAAAAGATAATTACTCTATTTTTATACTACGTATCAGTGACTTTGTGAAAGAAACTGATCTTTTAAAAGAGTAATACATGAAGTACTTGGGGCTAAAAACCCGAACTTGTTAACATAATGTAGAAAGTACCTTGTGTGAATAACTTGATTGTATTGATTTGTGATAGTCTTGTAATACTTTCTTGTTGACTTGATAAGTAAACATGTTAGGATGCTACGTGAGTTAGTATTTTGTGATGTTTGTGTAAAGGGTTTTCCTTGTCGCTTAGGTTGTTTAACGATGTTCGTCATGTTGATATTATATCACCATGATTCCGGGTTAAGCCTCCGACGCGGGTAGACTCAGCGTCTAGTGACCTATGATTCGAGAATACCTTATGCAGTGCAGATGGCCTATGCGCGAACTACGGAGTTCCGTGTTAGTACGCGCCCTTGTGGTCACGCGGTCTTCAGGCTACGCGGACGGGCGAGTCCAGACGCCGCCGGAGTAGCTACCCGACGCGGAATACCTCACGCGGGCCATCGAGTGGCCCACGCGAGCTACGGAAGTTCCGTGGCTAGACGCGCACATTAGATATCGCGGCGAGTGGCCGCCTTTGATCATGTGACGGCCCAGACAGATCTCATGATACAGTTTACGACCTTGTTTGTACTGTGGGTATTAGTAGTCGGCTATGCCTTCGTACTTACCCCGTACGGTTTTATGACGACACAGGTAGGACCTGGTGTTCATGTGTTTTTCCTAGGTGCTTTTATATCATGCATCGGCAGTGAGGAAGGTATTCCACGTACGAGTGATGACTTTGAGGCGTGAGTCCTCGACTGACGTGGATCGCTATTTATCAGGAATCGTAGTTTTGGTTATCATACATGTCTCGCTTTATATAGACTACTATGATTTCATTTACGATTTTCGGCCACATACTGCAATTGTCAGATCGACTCCTTCGGGATCGCGTCACGCCGCAGTAAAGGTACTCCTACCGTTGATCCCCGCTCTTAGGATCACCGCTTTCAGCGGGAAAAGCTCCGCTTTCTCCGAGGCTTAGCATTTTGGTATGGTCCTCGCCGTTGTAGATATTTGTATTCGTGGTATGGCGCCCTGCTTCGCCATTGTTGTTTTAAAACTCTGCAGGTCTGTAGTCCTGTTGTAAAGTTGGGATGTAACTGTTCATTTTGGGTATTGATATATATATATTCCGAAAGGCAACTTTCTTCAGATAACTGTGTCTCAAATTTATACTATTTCTTATCTTGATTGTTTTTATATTCCGCTGATTACTCTGATGTATGACTACTGGGGTGCCCGGGTAAGGCACCACCACGCCCTGAACGGGTCGTGATGAAGTGGTATCGAGCGCTTAATCCTCTGAAAGTGTCTACAGATCGTATCTAGTAGAGTCTTGATTATCGGTGTGTTGCACTACACCAATAATCGTGAGGCTATAGGATATTTAGGATTGGTTTCCATTCTTCTCACTCGAGATCGTGCTTTAGAGTCGTGTTATAAGTTGGACCTCTAACGTATTCCTTTCCTTTACTGATGCCTCCGCCAGCAACTCGACCAGAAGGCAAGGCAATGGCGAGTCGCGAGTGGAGTTCGTGAGAGTTAGAAGGGCACATGCCCAATCATCACCTGGGGTGATGCTTCATGCGGGGAGTTCTGAGACGTCGCCAAAGAAGAACAGAGTTTGGCACACGGCAAGTAGCTCATCGCGCCATGACATCTCGACCTTCGCCCACGACTGGAGCGTAAAATATGGATTGGAAGGAGACAACCTCACATTAGCAAGGGACTTGGCACAGAGAGTATTTTATGTACTCCAGATACCAAGGATATTGATGATTATCTAAAAGGCGGTTGTGAGGAAAGAGCTCTTCACCGAATGAGCCAAAGCCATGCTCGTGATTATGTGCAACGGCCGAGATGTAGAGATCGATGTGTTAGCCAAGAACAACGTAAGAGGCCCGATTGGCGTGATCATTTGGTAACTCTCGAGGCGGACCGCTCAAGAATGATTAGACATGCGCCCCGCCAGGTGCAGTGTCCCTCCACGTGGTTCGCTTTTTCCTCGTTGTTCACAGGTGGCAAAGCGCCATCCCGAAATGCCGCTTTTTATCAGTGCTTGCTTTTCTTGCGGCCGTGGCCATATGGCGAGGAATGTTCTATGAGGAAGGATGCAGTAGGAGGCCTAGCCTACTAGACTGGGCCAGGATGCAGTGGTTCTGAGAGGAGGTGTTAGTCGGGAGGCCACCCCACCTCGGTGTGGCCGTGTGGTCGATGCCATCGCGTGAGTGTCGTGCTTCGTCGCCTTGTTATGTTTGCGACAGCAGGCCATTTTGCGAAATTGTCCAACCGAGTTGGCGGGGATGTAGAGACTCTTTTCGGGATCGGTGGATAGTTCATCACCTTCCTCACATGCGCCCAATGTATGATTGATTAAAACGACCTAGGGGAAGTGCCGCGTAGATACAGGTATATCCTTAACCCTTTAGAGATTTATATGTATAGTAAGATGCGAATATCTTAAAGTATTGTTTTCGGTTAGCATGGTGTTAGTGTGATTAGAATTATTTTTAGTTAACACAGTAAGATTGGGGATAGAGAGAGGAGCCTTAGAATATTATACGTAGAGACCTTGTAGAGGCAGGCCATCTTTGGTAAAAGAATTATTTCGTGTTTGACCCTTATCGAGGTGCATAGTATACGTGAGATATTTTTTGTGGGATGAATCCCTGAGTGATGTGAAATGAAAGAGGGTAGTTGAGCTTAGAAGACCGCTAGGTTTTCGTAACGTGATCGCGAGATTGTTCCGGATCGGAGCTAGTGTTTGCGCGCCACGGGTCGGGTTGAGGTCAGTTGCGGGTCGACCCACGCCCTGCTTGGTGATGGGGTCAGTTTGTGGTGGTCCCGCTTTGTGTTAGGATCACGAGGGTGTTAGGCCCAGGTTTAGTTAACCATTGTACGATTTCGTGGATGTGTTCGACCGAAGAGTCGCCGACGGGTCAACCCGCCTTATCTTTTAGTCAAACCGTACTCGGTAGTAAGTTGCGAGATGATTATTTCGAAGGTTGTAAGGCTGCACGACGGTGCCTACCTTCACCTTATGGCCGATGCGGAGTCCAAGTTACTACTGCTTTTTCCGGAAGAGTTACCGTGCAAGGTTAGGAACTCAGGTGAATCTCGTCGCATTCACCCTGCAAGTGGTTGGATTTCGAGTATTGTAAGGACTCTTCGCCTCTTGTTGAGTATGTATTATATAGCTACCATTTCAGATTCGTGTCGCCGTTGGAGCCTTTTATAAGCGCTAGTGTAAGATTGCCGATCGATTGATTCGATGTAAGCAGGTGCATATTGGTTCGCACTTGTTCAAGAGGCGTGGATAAAGTGGAGCTTATCCGTAAGAGGTTATTGGCAGCTCAGTCGGTGGGAAGCAATACCAAACATGGTAAGTGATAAGGAAGAGTTCGAGTGTCACGAAGCGGCGACGAGTAAGGCAAAGTGACAAAAGTGGTATGGGAAGAAGCGAGCATGTACGACATAGGTGTGATCATTTCGCTTGTAAAGAGTAGTAACGGCGGAGTATCTTTTTAGACCTCTAGTAGGAGCTTTCGTGATAGAGGTGATTCCTCGTGGACTTGGAGATAAGTATGTGCGCTTGTTGTGTTGTGGCCAAAGTGTGGCGTGGATGTTTCCGTAAAGATAGCAGCAGCGACTATAATCGCGCCGCTCGCTTTGAGACTTAGAAGGAACATTCGTGATGAATGTTTCTGGCGAGGAGAATGTTATACCCGTAGTTCCGTGGTATGTATGCAAGGACGCACGCATGAATACGACATTGAAATTGGAAAGGAAGAAAGAGGTGATTTTTCCACTAAAAGTTTCCGCTTTGTGAAGGAGAAAGGTTCGTTAATGGGAATGGATTCCCGATTTGGTATTCAGACTTCTTGGAATATTAGTGAATTATGGAATTTTATTTTCTAAATGGTCACGTGGGCCCACGAGAAATTTACGCTTTGTGGCCCACTTTGTTTTCGAGATTTTGGCCATCAGGATATTTTCTAAGATGAAATATGTTGGACGTGTGAGGGCGACACGTGTCACCCCCTAGTTGGCTTCGACGATTTCACTTTGTGCACAACACCGCTAGAGTCGCTTTCCGACTAAACGCTTTACAAGACTCGCGTAGGATAAATTCCGCTATGTCATTTCTAATTTTTGCGGATTTTTCCGAGAGACGAAACACTTTGGACCAACGAGAGCGACACTAGTCACCCTCTCATTGGTGGACTTGTATGTAATAGGGCCGAATGGAGTGGCTTATTTTGTCAAGTAGTTGGTAGGATATTTTGTGTGCAAGTTGGCTGGGACACTTGCCCTAATCCTCACCCTACACTTGCCTTGCACTTGGCACCATCTTGGCCTCGTTGGCCATCCCTTGACCTATAAATACCCCTTTAGATGAAGAGTTCTTCATCCACATTTCACTTTCCAAGTCTTGAAAATCCTCCCCTTCCTTGTGGTTTTCGCCCAACCTCTCCCCTCTAGCCTTAGTGGCTTGCCGAGAGCCCTCTAAAGCTAGCCTAGCCGAAACACTACCCCCCCTCCCTTGGTAGAAAAGTTACCTTCTAGTATTGTTATAATGCCCAAATTACCATAGCCCAAACCCCCTAGTACTTAGTTGAAGTTGTGAAGAACTTCTAAGGGTTCTCGAGCGCATCGAGCAAGGAGTAGAGCTAAACCTTGCTCGTGAGCGACTTTTATCTAGGATATTATTGGGCTTACCGAGGTAAATAACCTTATCTTCCTTTGTAATTAGAGTATATATACCGTAGAAGTATAGGAATATGTATTAAATACTTAGAAGAATATTGCATAGAATCAACTGTTATCACAAAGTAGGCGGCTTAAAAGAAGAATAATAGAATCAGATTTACATGGACTGTTTTCACATGAGACTTGAGTAGCTCACCGTAGGGAAGTCTGCCCAAATGTCCATGTAATAGCGAACCCTCTGCTTAGAGCTTTATACAAAGATGCCTAGACGCTGATAGACGATTTGATCGATATAGTCGATACTCACGCGACATATTCAACTCGCGGTGGTTTTCGCCGGTAGGTATGTGATTCTTCCTATACTCGAGCATGATATTTTAAATAAATATATATATAGTAGACGACGTGTTAACTGAATAATAATAATAACTACGGCAATGTCCTCGGACTTAAGCCTGAATAATAACTACGGCAATGTCTTTCGACTTAAGCCTGAATAAAAAGAATCTGAAGTGGTTCAAAAGAATTAAGAAACCTTTTTAAGAGTAACACTTGGTTTTAAAAGCTTAAGAGTCATACTAGCTTTATGGGAAGTTAGGTATAACGCCTAAGAGTGATAAAAGGAATAATGTTTTACTAATTTCTAAATCGAATGAATGTCTAACAAACCACAACAAACTAATAAAGGGAAATGTGTTGACTATTAATGTATTAAAACCAGTAGAAACTTCCATCTGCATAGGATCTAAGATGAGACAAAATGATATTACATTTCCTAGATCACAGCTGCTGTAATAAGATTGTTATGAACAATAATAACCTACTCACACATAAGGTATATGTTTCTCAAAATTGTTTTAAAGGTTTAAAACTATGAACTACAAAACCTTTCGAAAATGAGAAACTTGAGTAATTGAAATTAGGCAAACTTGAACGTTAGGAAAAGAATGTTGTTACTTGATTTTACAAAGAGAAGTGTTTTAATTTACTTCAAAAGATAATTACTCTATTTTTATACTACGGGTATTGTGTGACTTTTGTGAAAGAAACGGATCTTTTAAAAGAGTAATACATGAAGTACTTTGGGCTAAAAACCCGAACTTGTTAACATAATGTAGAAAGTACCTTGTGTGAATAACTTGATTGTATTGATTTGTGATAGTCTTGTAATACTTTCTTGTTGACTTGATAAGTAAACATGTTAGGATGCTACGTGAGTTAGTATTTTGTGATGTTTGTGTAAAGGGGTTTTCCCTTGTTGTGCTTAGGTTGTTTAACGATGTCGCCATGTTGATATTATATCACCATGATTCCGGTTAAGCCGCCTCCACGCGGGTAGACTCAAAGCGTCTAATGACCTATGATTCGAGAATACCTTATGTAGGTCCAGATGGCCTTGCGGAACTACGGAGTTCCGTGTTAGTACGCGCCCTTGTGGTCACGCGGTCTTCGCGCTACGCGACGGGCGAGTCCAGACGCCGCCGGAGTAGCTACCGATGCGGAATACCTCACGCGGCCATCGAGTGGCCCGTGCGAGCTACGGAAGTTCGTGGCTAGACGCGCACATTAGATCATGCGCGCGAGTGGCCGCCTTTGATCATGTGACGGCCTAGACAGATCTCATGATACGATTTACGACCTTGTTTGTACCGCTGGTTTTAGTAGTCGGCTATGCCTTCGCATTTACCCCGCAGACGGTTTTATGACGACACGTAGACCGTGTTCATGTGTTTTTCCGGTGCTTTTATATCATGATCGCCAGAGTGAGAAGGTATTCCACGCACGAGTGATGACTTTGGCGTGAGTCCCCGACTGACGCGGATCGCTTATTTATTATGAATCGTAGTTTTGGTTATCATACATGTCTCCCGCTTTATATAGACTACTATGATTTCATTTACTGATTTTCGCCACATACTTGGTACCACTGTTATCGACTCTCGGGGCCGCGTTCATGCCGCAGTAAAGGTACTCTACCGTTGATCCTCGCTCTTAGGATCACCGTTTCAGCTGGGAAAAGCTCCGCTTTCTCCGAGGCTTAGCATTTTGGTATGGTCCCCGTCGTTGTAGATATTTGTATTCGGGGTATGGCGCCCTGCTTCGCCATTGTTGTTTTAAAACTCTTAGAGGTCTGTAGTCCTGTTGTAAAGTTGGGATGTAACTGTTCATTTAGGGTATTGATATATATATATGCCGAAAGGCAACTTTCTTCAGATAACTGTGTCTCAAATTTATACTGTTTCTTATCTTGGTTGTTTTTATATTCCGCTGATTACTCTGATGTATGACTACTGGGGTTCCCGGGTAAGGCACCAGTCACGGGCCCCGGAATGGGTCGTGACAACTAACACCCGTAGTATCAATACATGTCTATTTTTCAAAATAAGTTACTACACCTTTAGAAATTCATATCAAGGCTTTGACACTAAGTAACTTTAAATTTCACAACCTAGGCAACTCATGCCTATCAATCAAAATAGACAATTTTCTTAACCTTCCATAAAGTCGTTATAACTAACTTCTCATAAAGCCGTTATAACCCTTTATGGTTTTAGACAAATACATTCTTTTTATATCCAAGAGACTTATACTTTTAAAACCAAGTATCACATACTTTCAAATCAAGTTTCTTAACTTTCAAAATACTTCAAGTCTCATAATCTTTAGAAGTCAAGTTTCTTAACTTTAGAAATCAAGTTTCTTCTACTTTTAAATCTCAAGTAACTCACACCTTTAAAACAAGTTACTTCTCTTTAAGTCATGTCATTTCTCCTCTTTTAAATCAATTAAGTAAATCACTCCTTTCACTCCCCTAAAGTCATTATAACAACCTTTAGGTTTTGGAACTAAGACACTAGCCAAAAGATTTGGAAACCACTTCCTTTTTAAGACTCTAAGTACTTCAAGTAAAACACTTTCACTTTTGAGAATCCAAACTTCATTAAGGGAATGGATTATAACAACTTACACTTTAATCACCCAAAGTACAATCAAGGAAGTATATAGAACAACTTCTATATTAGGCAATCCAAGTACAATCAAAGAATGGATCATTTAAGGAGTAGGATTTACTTTCTTTATCGTAAGGAATCATGCTAGAAGAAGAGGAGATGGTTCACATACCTTTTCGACTTAATCCACAAGCTAAGTCGAATACGCCGCACGTAGAATTGTCAACCTATAATGGCCACAACATGACTATCAATTTCTATTTTCTAACGTAGAATAATACTAAGTATTCGGTCTCTTATTCTACGGAAAATTGGGCAACAACTCCTTTGTTTCTACATACTTTTCCACCTTTTTCAAGGCCCGATAATCAATAACCAACATGCCACATTTAAGGATCAATACATCAACCAATCAAAGGGGATTACACGCCTTACAATACGTGTAAAATTCTGCCCCACAATTAAAACCAACTAAGTCCATATTCAAAGTCATTCTCGGCTAACTTGTACAACAACAAAAGTCCTTTCCAATTCATTTTCAATCCAAGTTCTTAGGTCTAACATGTTATATAGTCATAAACAACTTCACCAACTACAATTCATTCTTTATATATCATGTGACGATTTAAACTAATAATCAAATTGAATTGCAATCTCAAAGGCTAAACATGCTAGTTTCGGATTAGGGTTCCAATATCCATAACACTTATCAAACATCAATATATACATCTCATGCTTGCTAATATCCATAGCTACAACAATAAATAATCTTAATTACTAAAACGACAAGATTGTTACCTTTATAAGCCCTTATAAATTCCAAGATTCAAAGTCGCTCCTTAGCAATTCTTAGCTCCTTTCCTTTACGCTCCAATCAGCTATTTGAAGCCTTTAGAAGTTCACAACCAACTTCTCTTCCATTTCCAATCCAAAACTATGAAAACGACTTAGGTTTTCGCCTTGCGACTAACGTGAAAACGTCGTTTTTCCGAGATCTTTCTATTGAGATATCCTTACAATACCCTTAGGGCCTTGGGTTAAAGTCTTGTGAATAATGAACCAAAATTAAAAAAAATTGTGTGGAAGGAACCTCAAACCCGAGAGCAACTAATGGAGAACAAGGTATCTCTAATTTTTTTCTAAGTGTTGGAGCTAAATCTTGCTACTAGTGTAGTATATATAACACAATGGAGGGTCAAGATTACAACATATGTGTGCCTAGGATGAAGAACATTAAATATTTAGCCAAGTGGACAAGTTGACTTAGTCAATAATCTCAAGCTTTGAAGACTTGATCATCTACAATGGTCAATGACTAATACACCCTTGTCTTAATTTCGTCCAAGACCATGTGGAGGGGGGGTTCCACGTGTCGCCCTCCCATTCGTCCATAAAATTCTATAACCCTCGTGGGCCCCACAAAACGTAAAATTTCTCGGATGGGCCCCACGTGACCAAATTCGTAAAAATAAATTTCCATAATGATAATAAGTTCCATAATCCTCAAATAATGCATTTTGAGAATCCAATTCTCATCAACGAACATTTTTCCTTTCCGACGTTCGGAAGATTTTTCGTCGGAAAAAAACAATTCTACCTTTCGTACCCATTTTTCAAGTCTTGTGTTCTCGCGTCTTTTATCTTATACATGTCCTGGAATTACGGGGTGTAACATTCTTCCCCCCTTAGAAACATTCGTCCCCGAATGTTCTTAGTCGGTTGTCAAGCTATACAAACTCCGGCATAGTCTGTTCACTATGCCTATCAATCAATACTCCACAAGACCAACGATGCCACATATGGCCGCCACATAACATACGTAAACATATCAATGGACCTTCCATACGCGGTCCCTTCTCACAAAACTCGAAGGTTACAGTCTTCAAAAACGGGATCCTTAGAGGTTACTTTCTTTTTCCCCGCATAAAGGGATGTCCCTGTCGTATTCTAAGTCATGGGGCTAACACTATCTGAATCCTTCAGTCGGACTTCCACTCAGCTAACTGATGTGTTCCCCCGTGTTACTTCCCTTCTCTTTCTTACTCAGTCACAAAACCAGTTGGGACATGAACCTATAATCTGCCTAGCTTAGTTTACCAACCGATGTAAACTCTAATACTAGTAGCATCTCAATCACGAGCACCTGTGGACAATGTTACTGAACCTAAGGCGTGTGTATCATCACAATTAACCTTCACTCAAGGCCTAAAATTATTTTCTCTACGCACCTTTATTACTCATAACCATAACCACTATATTTCTCTTAACCAATGTTCCTTCCTTTTCTTACTTGTCATACTTTCTCGTACTTCCAAACTTATTTAGTACACGTACAAAATCTCAAATATTGTTTCTGTTCTCCCATCCTTGGAGTTACTATCCAAACTTGGCCATTATGCTACTTGCATTCCCGTTAAGGCTCTTCTCGGCCCTTACAACCTGGTTCTGGTGGAACGCGTCCACGAACTCGTACAACGATTAACCCGACTTGGGCCTGGCATCCTCGTGACCCTATCACATAGCGGGACCATATCCAACTGACATCACCCCATTTCATACTATCGGTTGACCCGAAATGAGTCCATAACCTGACCCATCGTCACACTTAACTTCTCATTCTTAGTCTGCAATAAATCTCTCTCTTATCTCAAGGTACTTCTTACCCTATCCCCCTATTCACAAGGGGTTCGTCACATAGGCCGAAGTATTTCTACTGTACATTCTTCCCTATCGGTCTCACACTGTTATGGGGTAATTACAACTTGTGAACCCTACACAACTATAGTCTCAGTTCACTTTAGCATTCTTGTCAACCTTCTTCACTTTTCACTTTACTAATCAAAGTATCCCTACCTCTGGTGGTACTATCACTTTACAACTGCTAGCAACAAAGGAAAACATATACGCTAGGGCAAAATCTGAATCTATCAATGCACGTATGATTCAAAAGAATTGAAATATACCTGTAACCCCATGCGATGTTGCCTCCTGATCCTGCCCAGTAGCCACGTCATCTATGCGGTTCTAAGGACCGCCGTAATCAGAACTCCACTCGACTTACCCTAACCGATCGACATCCAACACCTCGCCTGGGGCGCATACCGTGGAGGAAAGAGAACCAACCACCGACCTCATAGGCTGAGCCACCTCACCGGTGCTCTTTCTAAAAGGACATACCCTCAGTATTTGGCCCGGACGACCACAATAAAAACAAACACCTGTGCCATAACGACATTTCCCCATATGATGCTTACTACATCGTAAACACTGAGGAATAAGTGGCCACGACTGAGAAAATACTCTGCTCCTCTGAGAACTTCGAACCCTGGAGCTCGGAACGGCTCCTAAATACCTTGTGGGGTCCAATCTCTAACATGTGATCTGCGGGGGTATGTACTGGGTAGGCTGGGACGAATATCTCACTCGCTGCTGAGGCTGCTCGTCCAAAAACTCACTGGGATAACCAACCGGTCTAGCCCTCTTACGCTGATTCCCGCGTTGGCCCTCTACCATCTGTACACCTGTCTGTACTGGCCGAATAACCTCCTGCTGATGAAACTGTAGCACCGCAATCTTGGTCAATAACATAACTGCTTCCCTTATGACCGTATAGTCTTCCCCTAACTGGGAAACTAGAGACTCTGGTGCTGGGGCCTCAAAACCTGGCGCAGAAGAACTCGCCGACTGTGGCAAAATATCCGGTATACCCTGGGCATGAGCCCTATCAACTCTCTGAGTCTGACTGGTAGCTCCTACTACTGATTTGCCCTTCTTCGGGCATCAAGTTCTCCTCGAGGCATACCAGAACATAATAATACGTCAGAGAGGTATTATTTTAATAACACAGCTCTATGGCACGATCTCAGAGTGAGAAGAATAGAAAACAACTCCTAAATGTCCTGTAGCCTCCTGTTTATGAGTGTAGCGCGCAACACACCGATAATCAAGACTCTACTAGACACGGTCTGTAGATATTCCGAGGACTGACTGCTCTGATATCACTCTGTCACGCCCCGAACCCCGGGCCCGTGACTGGTGCCCTACATGGGAACCCTTCTACCTAACTGACACAAGTAAATCACGGAACTAAATAACACCTCATTTTTTTTCTTTAAAACCAATGAACATGCAAGGATAAAGCCGACAAGGCTTCCATATAATATACTTAATCAACAGACACTACACTGTACACGAGTCCAATCCCACATATGAATACAGACCTCTAAGAGATTTTTACTGAACTATGACAGGACAAGGCCCCGCCGTACCCATAAGTGTACAAAAGCCTGTACTGAAGGATCTATACCAAAATGATAAACTCCTGAACAGATGGAGCTATCCAAAACTCGAAAGGTGGTCCTACACTGCAGATCACCAAATCACAGACCTAAACTCATGCGGATTGAACGCAGCCCCGGGCGAGGTCAGTACGAAGAATGTACCAAGTATGTGAAACAATAAATACTGCAGTGTAATCATAACAGTCTATACAAAACAAGAGACATGTATGATAGCCAAACTACAGTACACAATACATAAGCAGTCATATCAAGTCAGGGACGCATGCCCTCAAAGTCATTACTCAAATATAACCATGGGTCTCACGCCCATAATATCAATCATACCCGTGGAATCCTTCATCACTGTCGGCAGTCCATGATATAATATAACATCAATAAGCACACTGAACCTTGCAATAATGAGAGTAATGCAATCCTTTTTATCTTTTAAGTTATGTTTTTAACAATGAGACCAACTGTTCCACTTTAAGTCATAAACACACTGCACCCTTTCATTAATGAAATCACTACCGTTTCAAAACATGAAGGTCGTGCCAGTGCCAGGGTCAACCACCCTCTGTGTTATAATGCAACCTATCATGGGACTATTTCACCCGCAAGAGACTATTTCACCCGCTTAGGTCATGTGGACCCGCAATGAGTCATCGGTACACGATACTCGCATCACGGAGAGCTAATCCATGGTTTATATATATCCCGGGAATTTAACCCGCCCGAGTCTAATACCGATCCGTCGTGAGTGTGTACCACTCACCACCATGGGGAGCTACTCCATGATATCCTTGAAACAAGTTGCCGGCCCTTTATGGAGGGACGCGGAGATGTGGAAATATGACACTTGCACGAATGTCTATATGAGCAACCCATATGCAAGTAAATCAAGACAACACCATGCCTTTTCCTTTTCACATAAACCAAGACAATACCATGCCTTTATACAAACCAAGACAATTACCATGCCTTTCCTTTTTACATAAACCAAGACAATTACCATGCCTTCTTTTTACATATACCAAGAGAAATCCTTATTTAAGCAAGCCAAAGTACTATCAAGGCACAAATAGAATAATTCTCATTTACACAAGCCAAAGTACTATCAAGGCACAAATAGAATAATTCTCATTTAAACAAGCCAAAGTACTACGTACATCCATTCTTTTCAAAAGACTCCTTTTTATATAAAACCCCAAGATACTAACACCCGTAGTATCAAGGCATGTCTATTTTTCAAAATAAGTCACTACACCTTTAGAAATTCATTTCAAGGCTTTGACACTAAGTAACTTTAAATTTCACAACCTAGGCAACTCATGCCTATCAATCAAAACAAACAATTTTCTTAACCTTCCATAAAGCCGTTATAACTAACTTCCCATAAAGTCGTTATAACCCTTTATGATTTTAGACAAATTCATTCTTTTTATATCCAAGAGACTTATACTTTTAAAACCAAGTATCACATACTTTCAAACCAAGTTTCTTAACTTTCAAAATACTTCAAGTCTCTTAATCTTTAGAAATCAAGTTTCTTAACTTTAGAAATCAAGTTTCTTCTACTTTTAAATCTCAAGTAACTCACACCTTTAAAACAAGTTACTTCTCTTTAAGTCATGTCATTTCTCCTCTTTTAAATCAATTAAGTAAATCACTCATTTCACTCCCCTAAAGTCATTATAATAACCTTTAGGTTTTGGAACTAAGGCACTAGCCAAAAGATTTGGAAACCACTTCCTTTTTAAGACTCTAAGTAGTTCAAGTAAAACACTTTCACTTTTGAGAATCCAAACTTCATTAAGGGAATGGATTATAACAACTTACAATTTAATCACCCAAAGTACAATCAAGGAAGTATATAGAACAACTTCTATATTAGGCAATCCAAGTACAATAAAGGAATGGATCATTTAAGGAGTAGGATTTACTTTCTTTATCGTAAGGAATCATGCTAGAAGAAGAGGAGATGGT
Source organism: Przewalskia tangutica (assembly GCA_029844215.1). Classification (NCBI taxonomy): domain Eukaryota; kingdom Viridiplantae; phylum Streptophyta; class Magnoliopsida; order Solanales; family Solanaceae; genus Przewalskia; species Przewalskia tangutica. The sequence goes on along the minus strand of CM056722.1, from coordinate 46,447,884 downwards.
TCACATACCTTTTCGGCTTAATCCACAAGCTAAGTCGAATACACCGCACGTAGAATTGTCAACCTATAATGGCCACAACATGACTATCAATTTCTAGTTTCTAACGTAGACTAATACTAAGTATTCGGTCTCTTATTCTACGGAAAATTGGGCAGAACCTCATTTGTTTCTACATACTTTTCCACCTTTTTCAAGGCCCGATAATCAATAACCAAAATGCCACATTTAAGGCTCAATACATCAACCAATCAAAGGGGATTACACGCCTTACAATACGTGTAAAATTCTGCCCACAATTAAAACCAACTAAGTCCATATTCAAAGCCATTCTCGGCTAACTTGTACAACAACAAAAGTCCTTTCCAATTCTTTTTCAATCCAAGTTCTTAGGTCTAACATGTTATATAGTCATAAACAACTTCACCAACTACAATTCATTCTTTATATATCATGTGACGATTTAAACTAATAATCAAATTGAATTGCAATCTCAAAGGCTAAACATGCTAGTTTCGGATTAGTGTTCCAATATCCATAACACTTATCAAACTTCAATATATACATCTCATGCTTGCTAATATCCATAGCTACAACAATAAGTAATCTTAATTACTAAAACGACAAGATTGTTACCTTTATAAGCCCTTATAAATTCCAAGATTCAAAGTCGCTCCTTAGCAGTTCTTAGCTCCTTTCCTTTACGATCCAATCCGCTATTTGAAGCCTTTAGAAGTTCACAACAAACTTCTCTTCCATTTCTAATCCAAAACTATGAAAACGACTTAGGTTTTCGCCTTGCGACTAACGTGAAAACATCGTTTTTCCGAGATATTTCTATTGAGATATCCTTACAATACCCTTAGGGACCTTGGGTTAAAGTCTTGTGAATAATGAACCAAAATTACAAAACAATTGTGTGGAAGGAACCTCAAACCCGAGAGCAACTAATGGAGAACAAGGTGTCTCTAATTTTTTTCTAAGTGTTGGAGCTAAGTCTTGCTACTAGTGTAGTATATATAACACAATGGAGGGTCAAGATTACAACATATGTGTGGCTAGGATGAAGACCATTAAATATTTAGCCAAGTGGACAAGTTGACTTAGTCAATAATCTCAAGCTTTGAAGACTTGATCATCTACAATGGTCAATGACCAATACACCCTTGTCTTAATTTCGTCCAAGACCATGTGGGTGGGTGCCACGTGTCGCCTCCCATTCGTCCATAAAATTCCGTAACCCTCATGGTCCCCACAAAACGTAAAATTTCTCGGGTGGGCCCCACGTGACCAAATTCGTAAAAATAAATTTCCATAATGATAATAAGTTCCATAATCCTCAAATAATGCATTTTGAGAATCCAATTCTCATCAACGAACATTTTTCCTTTCCGACGTTCGGAAGATTTTTCGTCGGAAAAAAACAATTCTACCTTTCGTACCCATTTTTCAAGTCTTGTGTTCTCGCGTCTTTTATCTTATACATGTCCTGGAATTACGGGGTGTAACATTCTTCCCCCCTTAGAAACATTCGTCCCCGAATGTTCTTAGTCGGTTGTCAAGTTATACAAACTCCGGCATAGTCTTTTCACTATGCCTATCAATCAATACTCCACAAGACCAACGATGCCACATATGGCCACCACATAACATACGTAAACATATCAATGGACCTTCCATACGCGGTCCCTTCTCACAAAACTCGAAGGTTACAGTCTTCAAAAACGGGATCCTTAGAGGTTACTTTCTTTTTCCCCGCATAAAGGGATGGCCCTGTCGTATTCTAAGTCATGGGGCTAACACTATCTGAATCCTTCAGTCGGACTTCCACTCAGCTAACTGATGTGTTCCCCCGTGTTACTTCCCTTCTCTGTCTCACTCAGTCACAAAACTAGTTGGGACATGAACCTATAATCTGCCTAGCTTAGTTTACCAACCGATGTAAACTCTAATACTAGTAGCATCTCAATCACGAGCACCTATTGACAATGTTACTGAACCTAAGGCGTGTGTATCATCACAATTAACCTCCACTCAAGGCCTAAAATGATTTTCTCTACGCACCTTTATTACTCAAAACCATAACCACTATATTTTTCTTAACCCTTGTTCTTTCCTTTTCTTACTTGTCATACTTTCTCGTACTTCCAAACTTATTTAGTACACGTATAAAATCTCAAATATTGTTTCTGTTCTCCCATCCTTGGAGTTACTATCCAAACTTGGCCATTATGCTACTTGCATTCCCGTTAAGGCTCTTCTCAGCCCTTACGACCTGGTTCTGGTGGAACGCGTCCACGAATTCGTACAACGATTAACCCGACTTGGGCCTGACATTCTCGTGATCCTATCACATAACGAGACCATATCCAACTGACATCACCCCATTTCATACTATTGGTTGACCCGAAATGAGTCCATAACCTTGTTACACCCCGTAGTTCCAGAGTATGTATACGAGGACGTACGTACGAGGATACTACATTAAAATTGGAAAGGAAGAAAGATGTGATTTTTCGACAGAAAAGTTTCTGGTTTTTGTGAAGGAAAAAGGTTCGTTAATGGGAATTGGATTTCCAGATTCGGTATTCGGACTTTTGGGATTATTTTAGAAGTATTGGAATCTTATTTCCGGAATTGGTCACTCGGGGCCCACGGGAGGATTTACGGTTTTGTGGGGCCCACTTTATTTTCGGATTTTTGGCATTACGGATATTTTCGGAAGATGAAATATTTTGGACCAATAGGAGGGCAACATGTGGCACCCTTAGGTGGCATGTTGGACGAAATAGTAGGCAAGTGGCCAAGTCAAATAGTCAAGTCTTGGAAGATATATTTTTTTTTTGGATAGTGGGAGTAGGTTTGGATGGTTTTGTTGGTGCAAGTGGATGGCCACATGGCTCATTTTTTTGTGGTGGACATATGTCCCAAAGTTGTGGGGGACATATGTCCCAATGTTGTGGTGGACACTTGGTGGAAGACTTCACTTGCTCAAGCTACCAAATCTCCACCCTCCACTTGCTTGAATCTTGGCCCTTGATTGTTCTATAAATACCCCCTTAAGTTGCAAGACTTCTTCATTCCACACTTGAGAAATTCCAAGGCAAAAATACTCCCTCCCTTTGTAGTTGTTCTCGTCCAAAACACTCCCTCCCCTCTAAGCTCTCGTGAAATACCCCTTTGGTAGAAAGATGTCTTCAAGTATTGTTACTATTCCAAAATACCTTAGCCTAAATCCCTTGTAGTATTCCCAAGTTACCTCTATACTAAAAGCCCGGAAATACTACTTTATTTCCTTTAGTCACAAAACGAAACTCAGGAAAATCTTCATTGTTGGTTGAAGTATTAAGTAGAAGTGTTTAGAAACTTCTAAGGTTTCTTGAGCGAATTGGAGCGTGCGTAATAGGAGCTAAACCTTGCTCAGATCGACATATAAAACTTGGATAATTTTGGGCTTATCGAGGTAATGATCTATGTCCCTATTGTAATTGGAAATTACATGTCAGAGTAGTTAATAATTGAGTATAAGATATATTGGAAGTATAATTATGAAGAATTGAACGTATTTACTGATGACTTGTAGTATTATCAGGCAATGTTGTACACGTCCCGTTAGATGTGTAACCCCTCAGAGTTGTTGGCTCGATGGCGGCCTTGATAGGAGGAGATTTTATGTGATAACGTGTGGGGTGTCGAATTTTCCGTAAAATATGGAACCGTGTACTTAGAAATATTCTACGAAGGGATCTAGAAGTTAATAGACGTTTTATGACCATTATAGGTTGAAGTACTACGAGTAGCGTATTCTACTTGAAGGGTGGAAAAGGCGAGCAAGGTTAGAGTACTTTGGAGCGTTTTTCTAATTGTCGATAATCGTCGCGAGGTATGTGAACCTCTTCCTATCCTTTCTAGCATGATATTTGTGAAATATATTTAGTGCGGTAGACGCACGTGTGTTTAAAGGTAATTGATTTTCCTTTTGTGTCCTTGACTTGATTCCAAAGTTAAGGACTTGAATTATGTTAAAAAGTTGTAAAACCTCACTCATGAGTAATGGGTGTGTGGTCTTTTAAAGAATAAAGTTATCTTGATTTCGAAAATAAGAATGGTTTTATCATTGGATTTAAAATGATAACTTGACTTATAAACAACTTGATTTTGGGAAAGGAGAAGTAACTTGATTTAAAGGTATAGGTTACTTGTTTTTAAAAGAGTAAGACCCTTGGTTTAAAAAGTATATTGCTACTTGACTTTAAAAAGGAAAAAGTGCCTTTGTTTTAAAGGAAGGGATGGTTTTGTCTTAAAATGGTTTAAGAAAAAGAAGGCACGCTTTTGTCTTAAGATTGGTTTAAAAAGAAGGCATGGAAATTGTTTTGGTTTTACTTTGATGTCTTTTGACTTGAGTTTTAAATAATAAGAATCTTGAAGTATTTCAAAAGAGTTATGAATCATTTTTGAAAGAAAAGAAATACTTGGTTTTAAAAGCTTAAGTGTTATACTAGCTTTATGGGAAGTTAGGTATAACGACTTAAGAAAGATAAAAGGAACGGTTTACTTATTTATTTATGAAAGTCTTGTATTGATTTCTGGAAAGTGTAGTAAGATGGTTTGATAAGTAAATATGTTATGATGCTACGTGTGTTAGTGTCTTGTGATGTTGGTGTAAGGGGGTTATTCTTGTTGTGCTTACGTTGTTAAACGATAAGCCCGTTGTAATGCTATTATATCACATACCCCCCTGACTTGTTATGATGCCGAGGCCTTGCCACCCTCGATGCGAGGAATAACCCATGCGGTCTGTGTGACTATGCGGAGCTGCGGGAGTTCCAGGATGATCACTCCGGGTGTGTTACCCGATGCGAGGAATGCCTCATGCGGTTCTGGTGACTATGCGATCGCGGAGTCGAGATGATGCCGCGTTAGCTACCCCGATGCGAGAATACCTCATGCGGGTCCGCGTGACCTATGCGGATCATGGAGTTCCAGGATTAGGCACGCATAATGATACTATGGGCGATTGGCCTTGCTTGATCATTAGCGCCTAGAAAAGACTGTTACATTATATCTATTTTTGCTCTTGTTTATCGCCGCGCACTATGCGGTTGAATTGGTTGTATTTGTAAGTGGTTTTAAAATGCTTTGATTTCATTTCGATTTTTACGCTTTCACATACTTGGTACTGTTAGATCGACCTCCTTCAAGTGGTGCGTTCATGCCGCAGTGAGGTACACCGCCGCCGATCCTCGCTCATAGGATCACGCCAAAGATTTTGGGAAGCTCCGCTTTCTCCGAGGCTTATTCGTATAGTCCCCTGTCGTTGTAGGTACTTACATTCAGGGGTATGGCGGGGCCCTGTCCCGTCGTTGTTGTTGTTATAACATTCTTAGAGGTATGTAGTACTGTTGTGGACAAAGTTTGTAAAAGGGATGTAACTGTTCAAGTTTTTATTTATGTATACAGAAAGGTAACCGTTTTGGTTATCCTGTCTTCTTATTTCACTGTTTGTCTTTATGAGTTTTTATTTCTGCTGATTTTCTCTGATGTTGTATCACTAGGGTGCCCTGGGTAAGGCACCAGTCGCGGGCCCGGGGTCGGGTCATGACAAAAGTGGTATCAGAGCAGTTAATCCTCGAAAAGTGTCTACAGACCGTATTTAGTAGAGTCTTGATTATCGGTGTGTTGTGCACCACACCTATAATCAGGAGGCTGCAGGATATTTAGGATTGGTTTCCATTCTTCTCACTCTGAGATCGTGCCTTAGAGCTGTGTTATACGTTGGCCCTCTGACGTATTCTTTTCACCCGTTATGCCTCTACGCAAGGCAACCAGAGCCCAGGAGGGCAAGGCAGCAGAGGGAGCTTCGAGTAGAGCACAGAGGGTTACTAGGGCACGCCCACCATTATCCGAGACGCTCATTCGGGAGTTCTGCGACGCCGCTAACCCCAGGAGAGTTTAGAGCAGTAGCAATAGCTACTGTGACCACGATACCTGAGCCTCTAGTCCCACGGCCAGGAACATAGGATATGAGTTACAAGGAGATGGACCGCCATTACTAGCTAGTCCGTGGTCGGGAATGAGGACGGACGGGAGCCGGTGGTTCCGGCAGTACCAGTAGTTCACCCTAGATCCGATAGTTTTGAGACTTCGAGACGTCTTGAGTTGCAGTCCACCCGAGTTCTATGGATTGAGAACTGAGGAAGATCCTCAGGAGTTTATTCGACAGTTGCAGCGGATCATGAATGTGATCGAGACCTTAGAGGCATTTCCTACACGCTTCTTGCCCTCGCAGAGGAGAGCTCGCGCTTAGATTTTTTATGTCGAGGCGTAACGGGCGACGGTTCGGGAATTGAGATCGAGTTTGACTCATCGCTCGTTATGTCCCCGCTTTAGTGGCAGACTTGGAGGATAGAGTGCACCGATATGTCACAGGACTTGACGATTATCTAGCAGAGAGTTGTACAGGAGTAGCTCTTCAGTCAGACATGGACATTGCCCGCGTACAGGCTTACGCGCAGCAGACTGAGAAACGTAGAGATCGACGGGTTAACCAAGATCAGCAGAAGAGGGCCAGATCAGCAGGGTCCTTTGGTAACTTTCGAGGCGGATCTTCTCAAGAAGGTGGTTATGCGCCTCTACCGGTCGCAGTGGTCCTCCACAGTGGTTCGGGACGTTCGAGTATGCAGGAGTTGGTCAAAGCTCCGTGGCTTCCGGTTCACGATTTACATAGTTCTAGCCACCGGTTCGCTTTTTCTCGTTTCACGATGTGACAAAGCGCCATCCCGGAATTTCGTCTTTGCTAGTGCTTGTTTTACTGCGCCGTCGGGCCATGTGAGGAGAGGATGTCCTAGTAGGAGGGATGCAAGTAGGAGGACTCAGCCTACCAGTCGGGCCATGATTCAGTGGTTCGGAGAGGAAGGGGTGTTAGCCAGAGGAGGTCGCCCCCACCTCGGTATGGCCGTTGTGGTAGGTGTTCTTATGGGGAATGTCGTACTACTTAGATAGCTTGTTAGGCTTGCGGCCAGCAGGGCCATTTTGCGAGAAATTGTCCGAACAGAGGTGGCGCAGATGTTACGACTCAGCCTTCGGGATCAGTGGCTGGTTCATCACCGTCTGTAGTTATGCGCCCAGCAGAGCAGGATTTGAAAGAGCGACAAAGGGAAAGTGAGGCAGTAGTTACAGAGATATCTTCAGCCTTAAGAGACTTGTTTAGGTCGTTATGGTAGATACAGGTGGAGTGCTATGTTCGGTTAGCATTGTGTAAGTTGTGATTAGAAAACATGGGTAGTTGAAAAGGGTAAGTCTGGAGACGAGAAAATGGGGAGCCTTAGAATTTATAACAGTTGGGACCTTGGATGCAAGGCCGTCCTGAGTGGATGTTACGGTTGGTCTTTGTCGAAGTACTAGGTATGCGTGATATATATCGTAGGATATATTTGTGTGATAGGTCCCTGAGTGGTGTGATGAAAGAGGGTAGTTGAGCTAAGAAGACCACTAGGTTTTCGTGACTAGGTTAGTGAGATTGTTCCGGATCGGGGAACAAGATCTTGGCGCGATAAATAGGTCAGGTTGAGGCCAGATTGCGGGTCAACCCGCAGCCCGGTTTGAAGTAAGGAAAATTTGTGGTGGTCCCGCTATGTGATAGGGTCACGAAGGTGTTAGGCCCAAGTTTAGTTAACCATCGTACGAGTTCGTGGATACGTTCGACCAGTAGTCGGGCCGATGAGATCAGCCCATCTTGTCTTTCAGTCAGGACTGTTTACTCGGCGGAGGGTTATGCGAGATGTTATATATCAGGAAGGTTGTAAGGCTGCACGGGGTTCCTATTTGTTTTTTACTTTATGACGGGCAGTGGAGCCCAGTTTACGTCTATTTCTTTTTCTGGAGGTGTTACCAGGCGGGGTTAGGAACTCAGGTGAGTCTCAGTATTGCATTCACCCTCGGGCCGACGACCAAACAACGCGTTTTATCCAAACATTTGGGGATAGGTTACGGGCCGGTGTTTTGATTTCAGGGGTAGCTGTGAGGATTCTTTGCCCCTTGTTGAGTGAGTGTTATATAGCCACCATTTTAGTATTCGGATGGTGCCTTATGAAGCCTTGTATGGGCGGAAGTGTAGGTTACCGATCGATTGGTTCGATGTTGGCAAGGTTCAGATAGTTGGTCCATACTTGATCCAGCAGGATGTGGATAAGGTGAAGCTTATCCAGAAGAGGTTATCGCGCTCGAGTCAACCGTAAGTCGCGGATAATCGGCGTCGACACTTGGAGTTCAGGTTGACGGTGGGTCTTCTTAAAGGTACCACCCCGGAAGGGTGTGACGAGATTTGGAAAGCATGGGAAACTTAGCCCGAGGTACTTTGGGCCTTTTCAGATCGTTGTAGAATAGGCTAGGTTGCCTATAAGTTAGCACTGTCGTCTGACTTAGGAGGCAGTACGTCCGGTATTCCATGTTGCTATGTTTCGGAAGAGTATCGAAGATCCATCCAGAGTGTTCCCAGTTAATGATGACCAAGTTGGAGATAGTAGCCCCGAGATTTTGGAAAATGAAGCAATGACAGAAATGTGGTACGTATAGTAGGAAGAGTTTGAGTGTACGAGGAGGGTACGGTGAGTAAGAAAAGAGGCGTAGATGTGTTAAGAAGATGAAAGTGTCCTTTTTATAAGTATATATATGAAGAAAGTATCCTTTGGACCATGGGTGAAGCTAATGGTATTGTTATACGCTTTAGAGATGATTCTTCGTTGGCTTGGATGTGCGTTTTTGCGAGTATGTTGTATTATGGCCATGTGTGGCATAATTGGTTTCGTAAGTATAGTAGGGAAGACTATACCGGCGCAAGCATGTTTGGGGACTTAGAAAGAACATTCGGGACGAATGTTTCTAAGGGGGAAGAATGTTACACCCCGTAGTTCCAGAGTATGTATACGAGGATGTACGTACGAGGATACGACATTAAAATTGGAAAGGAAGAAAGATGTGATTTTTCGACGGAAAAGTTTCCGGTTTTTGTGAAGGAAAAAGGTTCGTTAATGGGAATTGGATTTCCAGATTCGGTATTCGGACTTTTGGGATTATTTTAGAAGTATTGGAATCTTATTTCCGGAATTGGTCACGCGGGGCCCACGGGAGGATTTACGGTTTTGTGGGGCCCACTTTATTTTCGGATTTTTGGCATTACGAATATTTTCAGAAGATGAAATATTTTGGACCAATAGGAGGGCGACATGTGGCACCCTTAGGTGGCATGTTGGACGAAATAGTAGGCAAGTGGCCAAGTCAAATAGTCAAGTCTTGGAAGATATTTTTTTTTTGGGATAGTGGGAGTAGGTTTGGACGGTTTTGTTGGTGCAAGTGGATGGCCACATGGCTCATTTTTTTGTGGTGGACATATGTCCCAAAGTTGTGGGGGACATATGTCCCAATGTTGTGGTGGACACTTGGTGGAAGACTTCACTTGCTCAAGCTACCAAATCTCCACCCTCCACTTGCTTGAATTTTGGCCCTTGATTGTTCTATAAATACCCCCCTTAAGTTGCAAGACTTCTTCATTCCACACTTGAGAAATTCCAAGGCAAAAATACTCCCTCCCTTTGTAGTTGTTCTCGTCCAAAACACTCCCTCCCCCTCTTAGAAGCTCTCGTCGAAATACCCTCCCCCCTTGGTAGAAAGATGTCTTCAAGTATTGTTACTATTCCAAAATACCTTAGCCTAAATCCCTTGTAGTATTCCCAAGTTACCTCTATACTAAAAGCCCGGAAATACTACTTTATTTCCTTTAGTCACAAAACGAAACCCTAGGAAAATCTTCATTGTTGGTTGAAGTATTAAGTAGAAGTGTTTAGAAACTTCTAAGGGTTTCTTGGAGCGAATTGGAGCGTGCAGAATAGGAGCTAAACCTTTCTCAGGATCGACATATAAAACTTGGATAATTTTGGGCTTATCGAGGTAATGATCTATGTCCCCCTATTATAATTGGAAATTACATGTTGTAGTAGTTAATAATTGAGTATAAGATATATTGGAAGTATAATTATGAAGAATTGAACTGTATTTACATTGGACTGTATTTACAGTAGACTTGTAGTATTATTGTGGGGCAGTGTTGTACACGTCCGGTTAGACGTGTAACCCCCCTAGGAGTTGTTGGCTCGGTAGCGGGCCTTGATAGGGGAGGAGATTTTATGTGATAACGGGGGGGGGGGGGGGGGGGGGTGCTGCCGAATTTTATGTACAAAATGGAACCGTGTACTTAGAAATATTCTACGAAGGGATCTAGAAGTTAATAGACGTTTTATGACCATTATAGGTTGAAGTACTATGAGTAGCGTATTCTACTTGAAGGGTGGAAAAGGCGAGCAAGGTTAGAGTACTTTGGAGAGTTTTGCTAATTGTCGATAATCGTCGCGAGGTATGTGAACCTCTTCCTATCCTTTCTAGCATGATATTTGTGAAATATATTTAGTGCGGTAGACGCACGTGTGTTTAAAGGAAGTTGATTTTCCTTTTGTGTCCTTGACTTGATTCCAAAGTTAAGGACTTGAATTATGTTAAAACGTTGTAAAACCTAACTCATGAGTAATGGGTGTGTTGTCTTTTAAAGAATAAAGTTATCTTGATTTCGAAAATAAGAATGGTTTTATCATTGGATTTAAAATGATAACTTGACTTATAAACAACTTGATTTTGGGAAAGGAGAAGTAACTTGATTTAAAGGTATAGGTTACTTGTTTTTAAAAGAGTAAGACCCTTGGTTTAAAAAGTATATTGCTACTTGACTTTAAAAAGGAAAAAATGCCTTTGTTTTAAAGGAAGGGATGATTTTGTCTTAAAATGGTTTAAGAAAAAGAAGGCACACTTTTGTCTTAAGATTGGTTTAAAAAGAAGGTATGAAAATTGTTTTGGTTTTACTTTGATGTCTTTTGACTTGAGTTTTAAATAATAAGAATCTTGAAGTATTTCAAAAGAGTTATGAATCATTTTTGAAAGAAAAGAAATACTTGGTTTTAAAAGCTTAAGTGTTATACCAGCTTTATGGGAAGTTAGGTATAACGACTTAAGAAAGATAAAAGGAACGGTTTACTTATTTGTTTATGAAAGTCTTGTATTGATTTCTGGAAAGTGTAGTAAGATGGTTTGATAAGTAAACATGTTATGATGCTACGTGTGTTAGTGTCTTGTGATGTTGGTGTAAGGGGGTTATTCTTGTTGTGCTTACGTTGTTAAACGATAAGCCCGTTGTACTGCTATTATATCACATACCCCCCTGACTTGTTATGATGCTGAGGCCTTGCCACCCTCGATGCGAGGAATACCTCATGCGGTCTGTGTGACTATGTGGAGCTGCGGAGTTCCGGGATGATCACTCCGTGTGTTACCCACGCGAGGAATGCCTCATGCGGTCTGCGTGACTATGCGGATCGCGGAGTCTGTGATGATGCCGCGTTAGCTACCCCGATGCGAGGAATACCTCATGCGGTGCTGTGACCTATGCGGATCGCGGAGTTCCGAGGATTAGGCACGCATAATGATACTATAGGAGATTGGCCTTGCTTCGATCATTAGCGCCTAGAAAAGACCGATACATTATATCTATTTTCGCTCTTGTTTATCTTTGCGCACTATGCGCGTTGAATTGGTTGTATTTGTAAGTGGTTTTAAAAATGCTTTGATTTCATTTCGATTTTTACGCTTCACATACTTGGTACTGTTATCGACCTCCTTCGAGGCCGTTCATGCCGCAGTAGAGGTACACCGCCGTCGATCCTCGCCAGGATCACAGCCGCTTTGGGAAGCTCCATTTCTCCGGAGGCTTATCTTTGGTATAGTCCCCTGTCGTTGTAGGTACTTACATTCAGGGGTATGGCGGGGCCCTGTCCCGTCGTTGTTGTTGTTATAACATTCTTAGAGGTCTGTAGTACTGTTGTGGGCAAGGTTTGTAAAAGGGATGTAACTGTTCAAGTTTTTATTTATATATACAGAAAGGTAACAGTTTTGGTTAGCATGTCTTCTTATTTCACTGTTTGTCTTTACGAGTTTTTATTTCCGCTGATTTTCTCTGATGTTGTATCACTAGGGTGCCCGGGGTAAGGCACCAGTCGCGGGCCCGGGGTCGGGTCGTGACAAACCTGACCCATCGTCACACTTAACTTCTCATTCTTAGTCTGCAATAAATCTCTCTCTTATCTCAAGGTACTTCTTACCCTATCCCCCTATTCACTAGGGGTTCGTCACATAGGCCGAAGTATTTCTACTGTACATTATTCCCTATCGGTCTCACACTGTTATGGGGTAATTACAACTTGTGAACCCTACACAACTATAGTCTCAGTTCACTTTAGCATTCTTGTCAACCTTCTTCACTTTTCACTTTACTAATCAAAGTATCCCTACCTATGGTGGTACTATCACTTTACAACTGCTAGCAACAAGGGAAAACATATACGCTAGGGCAAAATCTGAATCTATCAATGCACGTATGATTCAAAAGAATCGAAATATACCTGTAACCCCATGCGATGTTGCCTCACGATCTCGCCAAGAGCCACGCCATCTATGCGGTTCAAGGACGCCGTAACTCTAAACTCCACCGACTTACCCCTACCGATCGACATCTCAACACCTCGCTCGGGCGCATACATGGAGGAAAGGGAACCAACCACCGGCCTCATAGGCTGAGCCACCTCACCGGTGCTCTTTCTAAAAGGACATACCCTCAGTATACGGCCCGGACGTCCACAATAAAAACAAACACCTGTGACATAACGACATTTCCCCATATGACGCTTACTACATCGGAAACACTGATGAATAAGTGGAAGGAACCTCAAACCCGAGAGCAACTAATGGAGAACAAAGTATCTCTAATTTTTTTCTAAGTGTTGGAGCTAAGTATTGCTACTAGTGTAGTAAATATAACACAATGGAGGGTCAAGATTACAACATATGTGTGGCTAGGATGAAGAACATTAAATATTTAGCCAAGTGGACAAGTTGACTTAGACAATAATCTCAAGCTTTGAAGACTTGATCATCTACAATGGTCAATGACCAATACACCCTTGTCTTAATTTCATCCAAGACCATGTGGGGGTACCACGTGTCGCCCTCCCATTCGTCCATAAAATTCCGTAACCCTCGTGGGCCCCACAAAACGTAAAATTTCTCGGGTGGGCCCACGTGACCAATTCTGTAAAAATAAATTTTCATAATGATAATAAGTTCCATAATCCTCAAATAATGCATTTTGAGAATCCAATTCTCATCAACGAAAATTTTTCCTTTCCGACGTTCGGAAGATTTTTCGTCGGAAAAAAACAATTCTACCTTTCGTACCCATTTTTCAAGTCTTGTGTTCTCGCGTCTTTTCTCTTATACATGTCCTGGAATTACGAGGTGTAACAGTAACAATAATAATATACCGGGAGTTGAACCCGCTGCATGGCCGCATGCCCCCGGAATTCCTTCATCGGTGCAGACATGTCCATGTAATAATAATAATATACCGGGAGTTGAACCCGCTGTGTTCTCGCGTCTTTTCTCTTATACATGTCCTGGATTTACGGGGTGTAACAATAACAATAATAATATACTGGGAGTTGAACCCGCTGCATGGCCGCATGCCTCCGGAATTCCTTCATCGGTGCAGACATGTCCATGTAATAATAATAATATACCGGGAGTTGAACCCGCTGCATGGCCGCATGCCCACGAAATTCCTTCATCGGTGTAGACATGTCCATGTAACAATAATAATATACCGGGAGTTGAACCCGCTGTATGGCCGCATGCCCCCGGAATTCCTTCATCGGTGCAGACATGTCCATGTAACAATAATAATATACCGGGAGTTGAACACGCTGCATGGCCGCATGCCCCCAGAATTCCTTCATCGCGCGTATACGCCCATGTAACAATAATAATATACCGAGTTGAACTCACGCATGGCCGCATGCCCCTAATTCCTTTATCTGCGTATACGTCCATGTAACAATAATAATATACCGAGAGTTGAACCCGCTGCATGGCCGCATGCCCCCGAAATTCCTTCATCGATACAGACATGTCCATCTAACAATAATAATATACCGGGAGTTGAACCTGCTGCATGGCCGCATGCCCCCGGAATTCCTTCATCGGTGCAGACATGTCCATATAACAATAATAATATACCGAGAGTTGAACCCGCTGCATGGCCGCATGCCCCCGGAATTCCTTCATCGATACAGACATGTCCATGTAACAATAATAATATACCGGGAGTTGAACCTGCTGCATGGCCGCATACCCCCGAAATTCCTTCATCGGTGCAGACATGTCCATGTAATAATAATAATATACCGGGAGTTGAACCCGATGCATGGCCGCATGCCCCCGGAATTCCTTCATCGGTGCAGACATGTCCATGTAACAATAATAATATACCGGGAGTTGAACCCGCTGCATGGCCGCATGCCCCCGGAATTCCTTCATCGGTGCAGAAATGTCCATGTAACAATATGGTGGAAGCATACCCGTGGGCCTCCCAACAGTGTCGGTATGTCCAAGTAAATAACAAGATGACCGACCCTCCATCGAGAGACAAGGTAGCATAAGAATACAACCCTTGCACAACAAGGCTATCACAAGCAAGCACAGGCAAATTACCATACCTCTAGACTTTCATTAACATGTAAACTGATTCACCATTTTATAAACTCAAGGTAGTTTCATTTTATGCCAACAATCCGGGTTTTAACCCCAAAGTACTACATACTTTAATTCTTTCAAAAAAAGTCTCTTTTTACGTAACAGCCACACGATACTAATATCCGTAGTATCAAAACACGTTTTCTTTTCAAACCAAATTACTACACCTTCAGAAAATCTTTACAAGGCCTTTAAAATCAAGTAAGTAAACCGTTCCTTTATCCTCCTCAAGTCGTTATAACTAACTTCCCATAAAGCTAATATAACACTTATGTTTTAAGAAATTCAAAACAACTACATTCATTTGGAAAACCAAGAGAACTTATTCTTTTAAAACCAAGTATCAATTTCTTTCCAAATAACGATTCACAACTTTTTAGAATAATTCAAGGCTCTTAAGATTTAGAAGTCAAGTCAAGGACACCAAAATTAAACCAAATTCATTTAACACACGTACGTCTACGGTACTATATATTTCACAACAATCATGCTCAAGAGGATAGGAAGAATCACATACCTCTTCGGCTTAATCCACTAGCCAAGTCGAGTATGTCGCGCGTAGAATATCCACCTATAATAACCATAACACGTCTATCAACTTCTAGTTTTTTTCGTAGAATATTTCTAAGCATAAGGTCCCTTATTCTACGAAAAATTGGGCAGCACTTCCCCTGTTTCTACGTACTTTTCCACCTTTTTCAAGGCCCGAAATCAATAGCCAACATGCCACATTTAAGGCGCAATAAATCAGTAACTCAAAGGGGATTACACACCTAACTGGATGTGTAAAATTCTGCCCCACAATATACAAAACAGTCCATTAGTCCAAAGTAAAAACAGTCCAATGTAAATACAGTCCATTAAGTCCACTAATACCATCCATTAGTTCAGTCCTTTAGTTGGTGTTCTTGGCCAACTACTACAATCAAAACTGTCCAGTTTTCGACTAACATGCCAATACTTGTTTCATTACTTCTTTAATAATCCTCCAACTTATATTCCAACCTTTATATAAGTTATATTAACTTGTTATTAACTGTCAACAAGTAATAGGTAATGTTTTAACAACTTTTATGGCTAGCATGCCAATTCTCGATTTTTAACAACTTTATTAAGGTCCAATTCTTTTCAATCTTCCTTCCAGATCTCATATACTCAAATATATACTACTACAACATGTAATCTCCAATTACAATAGAAGTACAAAGATCATTACCTCGATAAGCCCAAAATTTTCCAATGATTAAAAGTCGATCCTTAGGAATCTTAGCTCCAATTCCTTATGTTCCAATCCATTCCAAGCAACCCTTAGAAGTTCCTAACCAACTTCTCTTAACACTTCATCCAAAAAAATATGAAGATCGCCTTAGGGTTTCACTTTGCGACTATCGAATTAACATAGTATTTTCGGGATTTTTGTGTTGGGATATCTTTAAAACACCACAAGGGACACTTGGTTTTAAGGGTTGGGATTAATCAACAACAATTGCACAATTTCTAAGCCTAAGGGGTGTGTTGGCCGAGAGCAATTCTCAAGAGGGAGGGAGTATTTTTGTCTTGGAAAAATTCTAAGTGTTGTTGAAGTCTTGCTACAAGTGTGTATTTATAAGAAAACCAAGGGCTAGGATGCAAGCATGTGTGTGGTTGAGATTGGGGACAAGTGTGTGTGGGTCCCACAAGCCACTTGTCCAACAAATATCTAAAGCCAATTGGCTTGTCCACTTGACACAAGATTTCGGCCAACATGGGCCACATGGGGTGACATGTGTCACCCTCCTATTCGTCCAAAATATTTTTATCTCCCAAAAACATCCATAATGGCCAAAATCTCGAAAATAATATGGGCTCCACAAAACCGTAAATTTCTTCCATGGGCCCCACGTGACCAATTCTGGAAAATAAAATCCACAATTCTATTATATTCCAAAAAGTCCAAATACCAAAATAGAGAATCCAATTCTCAATAATAAACTTTTTTCCTTCACGAGATTCGAAATATTTTCCGTCGGAAAAACAAATCTTTCTTCCTTTTTCGAACTTAATGTTGTATTCTCGTACGTACGTCCTCACATACATACCCTGGAACTACGGGGTGTAACATTCTTCCCCCCTTAGAAACATTCGTCCTGAATGTTCCTTCTAAGTCTCCAATAACACATGCGCCGGTATAGTCTTCACTAATATACTCACAAAACCAATTATGCCACATATGACCATAATATAACACACGCGCAATACTTAAATCCAAGCCAACGAGGAATCACCTCTACAATGTTGTTACACCCCGTAGTTCAAGGACATGTTTAAGAGAATGTATGTAAGGAACACAAGACTTGAAAAGGGTACGAAAGGAAGAATTGTTTTTCCGACGGAAAATCTTCCGAACGTCGGAAAGGAAAAATGTTCGTTGAAGAGAATTGGATTCTCAAAATGCATTAATTGAGGATTATGGAATGTATTATCATTATGGAAATTTATTTGTACGGATTTGGTCATGTGGGGCCCACCCGAGGAATTTTACGTTTTGTGGGGCCCACGAGGGTTACGGAATTTTTATGGACGAATGGGAGGGCGACACGTGGCACCCCCCCACATGGCTTGGTCGAATTAATGCAAGGGCAAAAGGGTCATTTGACCATTGTAAAGATGAGAAAGTCTTACTAGGCTTGAGCTTGAGATTGTTGACTAAGTCAATAGCCACTTGGCTTGACCCCTTTCATCCAAACTTACCATGTGTTGTAATCTAGACCCTCCAATGTGTTATATATCATCCTAAGTAGCAAGACTTAGCTCACAACACTTAGAAAATTTTTAGAGAAGCTTTGTGCTAGCCATGTTGCTCTCGGCTTTAGGGAGATTTCCACACAAAAAATTTGCAATTGTTGTCCATAATTCACAAGACTTTAACCCAAGGTCCCTAAGGGTATGTTGACACCCAATTTTGACCCTCCCGTCCAGTCATTAACTATAAAATTACACTAATTTTAAAACAATTTTATAATAATAAAATACAACAATAAAACATTAATACAGACATAAATAAACAATTTAATAATAAATAATAATCTAACACACGCGTTTTAATAGTAGCAGTCATAAAAGAATTAAGAAGTCCTAATTTTATTCAATAAGTCTTAATAATGACATCACTTTATAAACATTAAACACTAATTAAATAGCACGCCCGCATTTATTTTAGATAATTTAATCACAATTAATTAATTAATTTATCACTAATTAAAAGCCTAAAACTATTAATTAAAATTAGCAACACACCTCTACCACTACCAGCCCAATCACCCGCAGGCCCAATACCACTAACTACCCAGCCCAATTCCTCTACCCCTTTATTTTCCGCTTTCAGCCCATTACCCTCATTTCCCCTTTCATCTTCTCGTCCGATCCACAAGAAAAGGAAGCCCTTATCATTTCCTTCCTTATCAGCAGCCCTTTACCCTCACTCGTCTCCCTTAAACGAAACCCTAAACCCGCCGCACCAACACCAGCACACCCCGAGATTCTCGTCGGAGAATCCGGGGGCCTTCCTTACCCATGCAAACGAAGCCAACGATTTCTTACCATAACCAAATATCCTTCAAATCCCTCAATCTTTTCCTTACCTTACCTGTTACATCGCGCAAAATCACACAAAATCAGCACCCAAATGGCAGTCTAGCATAATACCGATTGCTTACCATATTAGAACTCAAAGGAGGGCTATATAAGCACATGCAAGTCGAGCACATTAGGTGGCAAACCCATAGCATCGATTCAGAGACAGGGATCGAGGTGGACACTCCTCAGCAGCAGTCGAACACAGAGCTTGGAGGGCAGAATCGGTACATGCATCAGTCGAACACAGTTAAGAACCCTTATCCGTAGTCAGCAACTCAGAAGGCATCGACGGCGAGAGCAACAGAGAGGACAAGGCGGTGAGAAGGCAGAGCTCAGTCGGGGAGAATCGACAGGCATCGGGAATTAGGGGACTCAGTACCTAGGCCACTAGCATCTCAAGAATAGGTAATCCGAATCCCTCTCTCAATCTTAGCCAAAAAAAATCCGCAGACAGCTTTACCCCTTTCATTCGCATCGCAAACCTAAAACCCGTCGAGTGGACCGACGACTTGATACGCCGGTCGCTGCCGGAAAGGTAAACCCGCCGCCTCTTCGCTTGGATTCTATTCAATGTTTGTGTTTTTTTTATGACTGATTAAGTATGTTTAAGCAAGGTTAATGGCTATTTGTGTGCGCTGAATTGACTGGCTGAACCTGTTAGATTAATAGGTGACATAATTAAGTTGGTTCAGTAAATTGAAAGTCGAACATGTTTAATCGAGAGTTAATATCTGTTTGGGCTCATTAAGCCAATACTCTGCTTTGCTGGGCTAAACTTTGCATTCGATGGTTTTCTACAATGACCTTTCGTACCTTACGGTCCTTCATTTGCCAAACTGGATCGGCTCATGTGATTATCGTTAGCATGTTGTTTAGTTTATAGAAAGCATATGAAGATTCCTTGTAGATTGGGTTTGGATAATCTATACTTTTTTACATTCTTGCAACCTCTAACATTAACTTGGAACTGTGTAAAACCAAAACCATGTCTGAATGGGTTAGAATCTATATTAACTAGTATGCAGATTGCTGGTGCTTGAGATAGGGTCAGTATTACAATTTGAGACCTGTTTTGATTGAGAGGAACTGGTTCATGTTGATAAGTATGTAAATATGAAACTGGTCTAGGCTTGATCTCCCCTGCAACACATAGTTGGTCTTATTATATGCTTGTAATCGAGTCTGCTTAAATATTATTTGGAATGGTTTATTTGACTGTTAAGGGTATAGAATGCTTACTAAATCAGTTCATTATTTTCTAAAGTGAATGCTCTTCCTACCAATCTGCGCTGATTGTCTAAACCATGTAAAATAGGTGTATATGTCTCTATTCCATCCTGAAATTGCTTATCTGCTGGTTTCAAGTGAACTAGAGATGTATAGGTTTGGTATTTGATTTCTTATCCTGACTAAAGGTCTCCGTTTATGTTTTTGAGCCATGAGCCTGTTTGCATGATCATCTCACATTCGCTTCGTGTGGTAGGGTATGATTTAGACAGAACCCATCCTATAAATCCCTGTATACCTGCAATTCTCTAGTCGGAATAAATATTTGCTTTGTTTTCCTGAATTGTCCCCTGTGTACTGTTTTGATTGCATGCATTTCTTGTTACTACCATGACACATAAAGGAGTCATGATTCGACCATCTACTCTTACTATGTGCATCTGATTGTTAATACTCCAGTGTGATTGAGTATTGTTTGGTGTAATGTCAACCTGATAGAGAGCCTTAAATATTGTATGAACCTTGTTTATAAAATAAGACTGTCTCCTCTTTGTTTTGCTCCTGCTCGCATATGCTAACTGAAACTGAATAGGTGTTGTGTATGATATTAGAAGCTGATTTGTATCGCCTATATATCTGCCCATTCTCATTTATTTTACCACCTGCTGGCTGTCTACTTACTGTCATTATGTACGAACAAACTCCGTGCTAAATGTTTGCTTGTTAGTTAAATGAATTTGGACAGTTATTAATCCTTATCTTTTCTCTTATTTTTTTCATGAAACGCATCGGGGCAAAAATAAAAAAAATCTCACGGCGAGACACATCGCAAGCCATTTCAAATGGCAACCCGCATCCGCGTTCGCATTCCCGCTTCAGAAACTCCTAGAAAAACAAATAGGACGGAGTCATCCGCTCCAATCCCTTCACTCTCTTAATCTCTTTATCTCATTTTATGCCTTTATTTGTTTATTGTAATTTTATTATTTGATTTTGTAATTAATAGGAGAATTTCTAGCAATTAGCCTTTAAACATATAAGTGGGGAAGGTAATTTAAAGTTCACCGCTTAACTTACTTGCCTTTTAGGATTGTCATGCATGTCTAATTTTGCCAAAAAAACAATCTAGCTTGCATCACAAAACCAACAGTAATAAAAACCTAAACTATACTTTTGCATGATTAACAAAGCAAATTCATAAGTAACTAACTTTCCCTTTATTTCCCACTGCCCAAAAAGTATTTTACAAACAACATGAATGCATATTTTTGAACTTTATACTATGTTTATAAATTATGACAGGCCTATTTATTGTCTTCGCACTATACCATGCAATATATATTTAGGTACCTTAATCGCATATTTTTCAAAATTGACTTTGTCTTTTATACACAAATCTAGCAAAGTATTTTAAAGAATATATCTTATACTTACAAATCTCTTTTTCTTAAATGCTTTTAAACACGCATTTTACATAATAATTACCCTAGGTTTGGCAGGACAACCGCAAGTTAGCGGATCTTAGAGGGTGCCTAACCCCTTCCCTTTAGGATAATAAAGAACCCTTACCCAGAATCTCACTAAGTTTAGCAGACCTTTAAATGGAGATCATTTATAGCATTTTATGCTATTTAAAAAGTGTCCTAATTCACTATAATAATTAGGTGGCGACTCCTTAAAATACATTTTTTGGAATCAACCATACGTAGAATCCCGTTTTCGACTCCGGTTTTAAAATGGGGTGTTACAGAATGACGACTCCACTGGGGATTTTAGGTTCTTGACCATAACAAACCTAGGTTTATTATTGCTTAGCTTTATTTGTTTGTTTTAAATGCCTTAAAATTGCTCGCTTAATTTTGTATGTTTAAATTTTTTTATTGCTATTTGTTTTTACTGCTTTCCTTAAACTGGCATTCCGCTCATATTTTTTCCACTCTGGAAAATTCACACAATCACACACTACATGCGAGGTGCGCTGGGTGCATCAGCAAAATTCTTTCTTCAAAACCCAAATTTAGGAGAGTTGGTAACATACGTGGAGTGTCCGGTCTAACCGGTGGCCGCGTAGCCTTCTCACTCGAGTTGTCCGCTCGGGAACCTTGCGTCCAGAAAAGCCAAATCTTAGAAACTTAAGATAGAGCTATACCACCCTTTATTTTAGGGCATGCATGCATTTACCTTAGGTGGGTCGGTCCTTGGCATCGACACCACAATTAGGAAGACACCAAACCTGTCGACGAGTTTCTCAACCCAACGGCCAACCAGCATATTATGTGTAGCATGGTAATGACAGACAAATCCAAGCCTAATCATGACATGCTGAAATTGGGAAAAGTGCACCGTCATTTGGTCGCCATTTCCAACAAAGGCATTATAGTTGGACGACTTGGACAAGTCTATCATGGCCTCGTATATGTGACGTTTAGGCCTACCTCTGGCATAAAGAGGTCCCCCCTGCATGTTAGGAAAGCGTTTGAATGTGCTATATGCGATATATCCATTACATACCGCAAATTACGTGCTTTATGCTAACACCGCTTGTTGCATTTTTAGAAAGATTTATCATCTCCCCAAAGGTCGATTTGTATTTGACTAAACAATGGCAGAACATCGATATCTCACAAGATCAAAGGCACGGTCCAGCGACATGACTGATTCAAGGGCATCCGAGCGGAACGAGTCGGAACCTGTCTTGGTTCCTATAGGCAAGCGGGTCTCGAGAGAAAGCGGCATAGATCCGGTCGAGCAGCTCGCCCAAATACCGCAGCAAATAGCAAACCTGCAGGCCGAAATCAGAAGGCTCAGAAACATCACTGAAGTACTCGTCACTGCAAACAACCAAAACAAAAAATCCTCCAAATTACTACGGTACCTTACTACATATCTCATTCACCAATATACAATGCACCCATACATCCCACAAAACCAAATTATGCTCGGCAAACACAAACCAAAGGCCACCAAACCCACTTTGCAATGCATACGACATACCCTACGATACCCATCCGTCATACGCCAGCGAATGCCCGCTCACTAAACACATTCAAACCCCGTAGGTGTTAAGAAAACCAACGAACCTATACACCTTTAACCAAACCCATAGCCCAAGTGTATGAGGAGAAAGCGCGAGAATACTCCACCAATTCGAAATATCCCGTGCCTACTTCCCAGGCACGATAAAACCAAACATTGTGCATACCACCACTCGGTGTCGAGGCACGACATCGAAAATTGCTACTCCTCGCAGACGTAATCGAGGCGTTGATCAAAGAAGGGGTAATTCAGCTGAAGGAGTCTGCCCCAAATCCCTTGCCAAACCACGGCCACGTCAATGTGCACCTGACAACCTTAGGTGAGGAATACATTCCCTGGCCGGAACCCGCCCCGCCTGAATCAATCATTTATCCGAGCATGCACCACGCAGAAGCCAAAAGAAGAAGATATTGATAGCAGAGCATGAAGACCCAGCCAGCCATGACGCAGAGCAAGAAGGCGTATTGGTTGGATTTGCACCCTTGTTCTGGTCCGCCTAGAGCCCGGATAAGAAAGAACAATTTAGTTTAGCAGAATAATTCAAGCTTTAATAATGTTTTCCTTTGTTTTGCTTGTAGTTGGAACTACGTTAGACCTGATTCCCTTGGCGGATACGTAGGCGGCCATATCGGCTTCGGTCCCACCTTTAGAATTTTACCCAATATTCGCTTGTAATGAACTACGTCATGACCTGATTCCCTCATGGGGATACGTAGGCGGCCTAAATCGGCTTCGGTCACACCATTAGGAAACTTTCCCTTCGTTCTGAAAATAACGAGAATACAAGCAACTCCATTGAGACCCCCTTAGGCCAAACACCCTTTTCAAAACTGGGACAATGCAGGAAACCAGACAGGGGTTGCAAGCCCAAACAGGCCAGACACGCAGATGTCGAGCGAAGCGGCGAAGTCAAATCTGAATCGACCACCCCCAAAACTCACAAAATTTTCTTTGGCGCAGTCCTTCATATTAGCGTAAGATACAACAAAGTTCTTCATATTAGCAAAGCGAAAAGAAACAACATAAAGCGGAGAGAGGCCGACAATCAACGATCGAATTCAAAAGTCCGCAACAAAGTCTAAGCGCGTCGGCTCGGGCATAAAGCACAACAAAAGCATCATGGCAATTCGTCGATTGCGAGAAACATCTCGGGGCGACATCTCTACCACATAATTGCCTTTCTCAAATATTTATCATTCTGCTTTTAACATTTATACACTAACCTTTTCTCAAGCTTAGCTTGCGGGAGCATTTATTCTACGGGAAGGCGGCAACACGTCGGACAACGGCGTTATCGATGCAGAAGTCGAAACGACGCCCGAAGAACACGCCCAGTAACGCGGCGTTATCAGCATTATGTCCAGGCGACGACATATATCCGACTCAGTTTCGTCAGTCAAAACTGGGACAATTTTTAAGGACTTCGCCACGAAAGGACACCGACAAATATGATTCCATATGCTCGAAAGATCGACATAAACTGGGACAATTTTTAAAAGAGAGCCTGACGGCAGCAGAGCACTGAGAGTATGGGAGAATATACCGCCGATTTCGGATAAGGATGTTCGCTCTGTTTCATAACATGTCACTATTCAAAAATCGACATAATTTCCTACTAGTATTTTCTCAAGATAGAATATTTTCAACAAATGTTTTCGACCGAGACTCGAAATCAGACAGGGGTCACATGGTCCAGACAAGACAACGCGTGCAAATATCAAGAGCCAATACAAATCGGCCGACCCCTCCCCGAACTCACAATTTTTCCTTGAGTGAATTTTGCAGGTCAACAGGAACAAGGAGGACAATAAAATTCCAATACAACATCCACATCTCGTCCATACAACGACGAACATCTACATCTCGTCCATACAACGACGAACATCTGCATCTCGTCCATACAACGACGAACATCTACATCTCGTCCATACAACGACGAACATCTGCATCTCGTCCATACAACGACGAACATCTACATCTCGTCCATACAACGACGAACATCTACATATCGTCCATACAACGACGAACATCTACATATCGTCCATACAACGACGAACATCTACATATCGTCCATACAACGACGAACATCTACATATCGTCCATACAACGACGAACATCTACATATCGTCCATACAACGACGAACATCTACATTTCGTCCATACAACGACGAACATCTGCATTTCGTCCATACAACGACGAACATCTGCATCTCGTCCATACAACGACGAACATCTGCATCTCGTCCATACAACGACGAACATCTGCATCTCGTCCATACAACGCATTTAACATCTACATATCGCCCATACAACGTTAACATCTACATATCGTCCATACAACGACGAACATCTACATTTCGTCCATACAACGATTTAACATCTGCATCTCGTCCATACGATGGCGAACATCTGCATCGTCCATACAACGACGAACATCTGCGTCGTCCATACGACGAACATCTGCGTCGCCCATACAACGATGAACATCTGCATTTCGTCCATACAACGGCGAACATCTACATTTCGTCCATACAACGACGATTTAACATCGTCGCATATCGTCCATACAACGATTTAACATCTGCATATCGTCCATACAACGATTTAACATCTGCATATCGTCCATACAACGATTTAACATCTGCATATCGTCCATACAACGACGAACATCTGCATTTCGTCTATACAACGACGAACATCTGCATTTCGTCCATACAACGACGAACATCTGCATTTCGTCCATACAACGACGAACATCTGCATTTCGTCCATACAACGACGAACATCTACATCTCGTCCATACAACGACGAACATCTACATCTCGTCCATACAACGACGAACATCTACATATCGTCCATACAACGACGAACATCTACATATCGTCCATACAACGACGAACATCTACATATCGTCCATACAACGACGAACATCTACATATCGTCCATACAACGACGAACATCAGCATATCGTCCATACAACGACGAACATCAGCATATCGTCCATACAACGACGAACATCTGTATTTCGTCCATACAACGACGAACATCTGCATTTCGTCCATACAACGACGAACATCTGCATTTCGTCCATACAACGACGAACATCTGCATCTCGTCCATACAACGACGAACATCTGCATCTCGTCCATACAACGACGAACATCTGCATCTCGTCCATACAACGACGAACATCTGCATTTCGTCCATACAACGACGAACACCTGCATTTCGTCCATACAACGACGAACATCTGCATCTCGTCTATACAACGACGAACATCTGCATCTCGTCTATACAACGACGAACATCTGCATCTCGTTTATACAAGACAGCGTATCATCACATCATTTCATAGTATATACAATTTGACTACAACCACAACACAAAATTTACATTCTTACATTATTTTGTTTTGACAGTTATGCACTAACCGTTTGCTTAAGTCTTAGCATGCAGGAGCAGGAGCACAACGTGGATTTTCTCTTACAGCGAACCGGGGCAATTTGTTGGGGGGCCAACCTTCCCAATGAATGGCAGAAGCGGCCTCAAGCGTCGGTCCACTCGTTCTACATCACCATAAAAACCAGCACCATAAGCCATAGCGGTACACCCCAGGTTCAAGCCAGTTATTTTTATTTCTTTACCTTTTGCACCATAGCCCAGTGTCATCATAACTCGACACTGGGACAATTTTTGAGTCCGCGTTAGCCCGCCTTGGTGTTTTGACCATGGTAGCCCAGTGTCGTCGTAACTCGACACTGGGACAATTTTTGAGTCCGCGTCAGCCTTGCCTAATCGCCCAACATTCTAGTTCTGAGGGTCGAGACAAAATTGGCTATGAGTCAACGTCTTTGTCCGAAGATTCTTCCATCATCTCCATACAAAGAGGGACAACTGTTGACACCCAATTTTGACCCTCCCGTCCAGTCATTAACTATAAAATTACACTAATTTTAAAACAATTTTATAATAATAAAATACAACAATAAAATATTAATACAGACATAAATAAACAATTTAATAATAAATAATAATCTAACACACGCGTTTTAATAGTAGCAGTCATAAAAGAATTAAGAAGTCCTAATTTTATTCAATTAGTCTTAATAATGACATCACTTTATAAACATTAAACACTAATTAAATAGCACGCCCGCATTTATTTTAGATAATTTAATCACAATTAATTAATTAATTTATCACTAATTAAAAGCCTAAAACTATTAATTAAAATTAGCAACACACCTCTACCACTACCAGCCCAATCACATGAGCCCAATACCACTAACTACCCAGCCCAATTCCTCTACCCCTTTATTTTCCCCTTTCAGCCCATTACCCTCATTTCCCCTTTCATCTTCTCGTCCGATCCACAAGAAAAGGAAGCCCTTATCATTTCCTTCCTTATCAGCAGCCCTTTACCCTCACTCGTCTCCCTTAAACGAAACCCTAAACCCGCCGCACCAACACCAGCACGCCCCGAGATTCTCGCCGGAGAATCCGGGGGCCTTCCTTACCCATGCAAACGAAGCCAACGATTTCTTACCATAACCAAATATCCTTCAAATCCCTCAATCGTTTCCTTACCTTACCTGTTACATCGCGCAAAATCACACAAAATCAGCACCAAAATGGCAGTCCAGCATAGTACCGATTGCTTACCATATTAGAACTAAAAGGAGGGCTATATAAGCACATGCAAGTCGAGCACATTAGGTGGCAAACCCATAGCATCGATTCAGAGACAGGGATCGAGGTGGACACTCCTCAGCAGCAGTCGAACACAGAGCTTGGAGGGCAGAATCGGTACATGCATCAGTCGAACACAGTTAAAAACCCTTAGCCGTAGTCAGCAACTCAGAAGGCATCAAACAGTCGAGGAGCAACAGAGGACAAGAAGGCTGAGAGGGAAGCGAGCTCGATCGGGAGAATCGACAGCATCGGGGTGGGGACTCGAGACCTAGGCCACTAGCATCTCAAGAATAGGTAATCCGAATCCCTCTCTCAATCTTAGCCAAAAAAATCCATGACGACTTTACCTTTCATTCGCATCGCGAAACCTAAAACGTCAGTGGGACCGACGACTTGATACGCCGGTCGCCGCGAGAAGGTAAACCCATCGCCCTTTCTGTCTTGGATTCTATTCAATGTTTGTGTTTTTTTTTATGACTGATTAAGTATGTTTAAGCAAGGTTAATGGCTATTTGTGTGCGCTGAATTGACTGGCTGAACCTGTTAGATTAATAGGTGACATAATTAAGTTGTTTCAGTAAATTGAAAGTCGAACATGTTTAATCGAGAGTTAATATCTGTTTGGGCTCATTAAGCCAATACTCGCTTTCTTTGGGCTAAACTTTGCATTCGATGGTTTTCTACAATGACCTTTCGTACCTTACGGTCCTTCATTTGCCAAACTGGATCGGCTCATGTGATTATCGTTAGCATGTTGTTTAGTTTATAGAAAGCATATGAAGATTCCTTGTAGATTGGGTTTGGATAATCTATACTTTTTTTACATTCTTGCAGCCTCTAACATTAACTTGGAACTGTGTAAAACCAAAACCATGTCTGAATGGGTTAGAATCTATATTAACTAGTATGCGATTCTTTGGTGCTTGAGATAGGTCGATGATACAATTTGAGACCTGTTTTGATTGAGAGGAACTGGTTCATGTTGATAAGTATGTAAATATGAAACTGGTCTAGGCTTGATCTCCCCTGCAACACATAGTTGGTCTTATTATATGCTTGTTTTCGAGTCTGCTTAAATATTATTTGGAATGGTTTATTTGACTGTTAAGGGTCTAGAATGCTTACTAAATCAGTTCATTATTTTCTAAAGTGAATGCTCTTCCTACCAATCTGCGCTGATTTTCTAAACCATGTAAAATAGGTGTATATGTCTCTATTCCATCCTGAAATTGCTTATCTGCTGGTTTCAAGTGAACTAGAGATGTATAGGTTTGGTATTTGATTTCTTATCCTGACTAAAGGTCTCCGTTTATGTTTTTGAGCCATGAGCCTGTTTGCATGATCATCTCACATTCGCTTCGTGTGGTAGGGTATGATTTAGACAGAACCCATCCTATAAATCCCTGTATACCTGCAATTCTCTAGTCGGAATAAATATTTGATTTGTTTGCCTGAATTGTCCCCTGTGTACTGTTTTGATTGCATGCATTTCTTGTTACTACCATGACACATAAAGGAGTCATGATTCGGCCATCTACTCTTACTATGTGCATCTGATTGTTAATACTCCAGTGTGATTGAGTATTGTTTGGTGTAATGTCAACCTGATAGAGAGCCTTAAATATTGTATGAACCTTGTTTATAAAATAAGACTGTCTCCTCTTTGTTTTGCTCCTGCTCGCATATGCTAACTGAAACTGAATAGGTGTTGTGTATGATATTAGAAGCTGATTTGTATCGCCTATATATCTGCCCATTCTCATTTATTTTACCACCTGCTGGCTGTCTACTTACTGTCATTATGTACGAACAAACTCCGTGCTAAATGTTTGCTTGTTAGTTAAATGAATTTGGACAGTTATTAATTCTTATCTTTTCTCTTATTTTTTTCATGAAACGCATCGGGGCAAAAATAAAAAAAATCTCACGGCGAGACACATCGCAAGCCATTTCAAATGGCAACCCGCATCCGCGTTCGCATTCCCGCTTCAGAAACTCCTAGAAAAACAAATAGGACGGAGTCATCCGCTCCAATCCCTTCACTCTCTTAATCTCTTTATCTCATTTTATGCCTTTATTTGTTTATTGTAATTTTATTATTTGATTTTGTAATTAATAGGAGAATTTCTAGCAATTAGCCTTTAAACATATAAGTGGGGAAGGTAATTTAAAGTTCACCGCTTAACTTACTTGCCTTTTAGGATTGTCATGCATGTCTAATTTTGCCAAAAAAACAATCTAGCTTGCATCACAAAACCAACAGTAATAAAAACCTAAACTATACTTTTGCATGATTAACAAAGCAAATTCATAAGTAACTAACTTTCCCTTTATTTCCCACTGCCCAAAAAGTATTTTACAAACAACATGAATGCATATTTTTGAACTTTATACTATGTTTATAAATTATGACAGGCCTATTTATTGCCTTCGCACTATACCATGCAATATATATTTAGGTACCTTAATCGCATATTTTTCAAAACTGACTTTGTCTTTTATACACAAATCTAGCAAAGTATTTTAAAGAATATATCTTATACTTACAAATCTCTTTTTCTTAAATGCTTTTAAACACGCATTTTACATAATAATTACCCTAGGTTTGGCAGGACAACCGCAAGTTAGCGGATCTTAGAGGGTGCCTAACCCCTTCCCTTTAGGATAATAAAGAACTCTTACCCAGAATCTCAGTAAGTTTAGCAGACCTTTAAATGGAGATCATTTATAGCATTTTATGCTATTTAAAAAGTGTCCTAATTCACTATAATAATTAGGTGGCGACTCCTTAAAATACATTTTTTGGAATCAACCATACGTAGAATACCGTTTTCGACTCCGGTTTTAAAATGGGGTGTTACAGGGTATTGTAAGGTTATCTCAATAGAAAGATTTCGGAAAAACGACGTTTTTACATTAGTCGCAAGGCGAAACCCTAAGGTGTTCTTCAACTTTGAAGATGGAACTTGAAGGAGAGTTCTTCATGAGCTTCTAAGGAGTGCTTGGAGTGGATTGGAGCGTAAAGGAAAGGAGCTAAGAATTTCTAAGGAGCGACATTGAATCTTGGAAATTATAAGGGCTTGTAAAGGTAAAATTCTTTTCGTTTTAGTAATTAAGATTACTTATTGTAGTAGCTATGGATATTAGCAAGCATGAGGTTTATAATATGAAGTTGATAAGTGTATTGACTATTGGAACCCTAATCCGAAAACTAGTATGTTTAGCCTTGAGATTTCAATTCAATTGGATTATTAGTTTAATCGTCACATGTTATATAAGGAAGGAATTATAATTGTTAAGTTGTTTTATGACAATATAACATGTTGGACCTAAGAAGTTGGATTGAAAAAGAATTGGAAAAGGACTTTGTGTTGTTGTATATGTTTAGTCAAGAATGACTTTAAATATGGAACTAGTTTCGTATTAATTTGTGGGGCGGAATTTTACACGTCTTGTTAAGGCGTGTAATCCCATTTGGTTAGCTGAATTGTTGGGCCTTAAATGTGGCGTGTTTGGTTATTGAATTCGGCCTTGAAAAAGGTGGCAAAGTATGTAGAAACAAAGGAAGTGTTGTCCGATTTTCCGTAAAATTTAGTGACTTTGCACTTAGAATATTCTACGTTTAAAGCTAGAGGTTTAATGGACGTATTATGGCCCTTATAGGTTTAAGTACTAAGTATAGCGTATTCTACTTGAAGGATGGAATAGCTATCAAGGTTGAAGTACTTTGGAGCATTTTGCTATTTGTCGATAATCGTCGCGAGGTATGTGAACCTCTTCCTTCTTTTGACATGATTCTATGTATGGAATATACATGTAGTACTATTTCATGATTCCTTCTACTCTTAGAAATTAAGAGGTATGTATGTTGATTTACTCTACGTAAAGGTTATGTCTAAGTTATCCTAAGTTCTTACCAAGTCTTATGGGGGATGTTGGTAAGAGTCGTTAGGAGGTATTTGGAGCCAAGTTGACTTGGCTAAGTTACGACACAAATGAGAATAAGAATCGAACAAGCCACTGCAGCGTTAATAAAGGAAAATGTAATGACAATCAATTAAGTTAAAATGAGTAGAATTCTCCATCTGCATAGAAGCTAAGATAAGACAAAATTGTATTACATTTTCTAGATCATGGCTACTCGATTAAGATCGTTATAAATAAGTATAACTCATTCACAACACACCAAGGTATATGTTACTTAATTTATAAGAATTTACGTATGAAGTTTTAAGACTATGAACCTCAATTCTTAAAAGGTTAAGAGACTTTATTTTTCAAGTTATGGGACTTGATTCTTAAAGGAAGAAATGAATTGTTTTAAAAGTTAAGAAACTTGATTTCTAAAGTTAAGAAGCTTGATATTCTAAGTTAAGAAACTTGTTTTCTTAAAAGTTAAGAGACTTGAAGTATTTTGAAAGCTATGTGATTTGAATTGAAAGTATAAGTTTCTTGGTCATAAAAGGAATGAATTTGTCTAAGACATAAAGAGTTATAACGGATTTATGGGAAGTTGGTTATAACAGCTTTATGGAAGATTAAAAGAATGGTTTTCTTCAGTAATGTAAGCAAAGAAATGATTTGAAATAAAGAAGGGCAAATTGTTTTAAAGGTACCAATTGCTTAAGGTTTTAAAGAAAGAAGTCACTTGATTTAGAAGCCTATAAATGTATTTCTAAAAAGTATTGTGACTTGTCGTGAAAAGTAGATATGACTTGATACTACGGTTATTAGTATCTTGGAAGTTTTATTTGAAAGAGAATCATTTTAAAGGAGTAGAGGCATGTAGTACGTTGGGTTAAATTCCCGGATTTTATAATGACATGTTAGTGCCTTAAGTAAACAAAAATGAGAGTGTATATGAACAAGCTAATAAGAAGTTAGGGAATTTCTTAACTTGCTTATGTAATGTATGATAAGCCGGTGGTGCTTATGTTATGTATGATAAGTCGGTAGTGCTTATGATAATATGATAAGTCGGTAGTGCTTATGTGATGTATGATAAGCCGGTAGGGCTTATGTTATGTATGATGGCCGGTTGAGTTAGGGTAAGAGTGTAAATGAGGGGTAAACCCCCAAGACGTTATACCACCTTCTCCAGGGTAAGAGTATAAATGAGGGGTAAATCCCCAAGACGTTATACCACCTGCTTCAGGGTAAGAGTATAAATGAGGGGTAAAACCCCCAAGACGTTATACCACCTGTTCCGTGGATTTGCTACCCATGATGCGAGGAATACCTCATGCGAGTCCTTATGGGCTTATGCGGGTGAAATAGTCCTATGCGGTAGTGCTGACTATCACGAGGAATACCTCATGCGGGTCCACAGGACCTATGCGGGTGAAATAGTCATAAGAGTAGGATTGCTTATCGATACTGCGGGCGAGGGACCCTACTTTGATCGTGAGCCTCCTATTTTTATGCAGTATACCTTTATGGGCAGACTTATGTGATATTATCGCATCCCAGAAATGGGCCGAACAGTATACCTTTATGGGCATACTATATGACATTATCGCGTCCCAGGAATGGGCCGGGCAGTATACCTTTATGGGCAGGCTATGTGACTTTATCGCGTCCCAGATTGGGCCGGGCAGTATAGGCGTCCCTCCATAAAGGGCCGGATTATGTTATGCAAGATAAGTAAGTTATATGGTAATGAACTTGACGGTTTTTCCTAAGCATGTACGTAAGAATGTGACTATAACGTTTATGTAAAAATGGGAAAAGATAATGAGGTACGATTAAGTTCACGAGATGGTAATGACACGGTAGGATCTGGTATTTACCCTTTTTATACTTGCCCTTGTCATTCTTTTATCTGATTATGATCATTTCTCGCACCTTATTTTTCGCTCCATATTCGCATTTTTGTTATCGACCCCGCCGAGTGCGTTAAATGTCCGCAGTTTAGGTACCGATTGTGGATCCGCGAGCTTAGGATCTGATTCAAGATTTGAGATGGCTCAATGTTCGGAGTTGTCATGGCTATGTATATTCAGTGCGGCGGGGCCTTGTCGTCATAGTATTTGTTCAAATCTTAGAGGTTTGTATTCATCCGTAGGTTGGGTAGCTAGAGTTGTTTTTACATTGTTAAACAGTGTAGACCCTTTCGGGTAATTTTTATGATTATGGCAGCCTTATCGGCTTGGCCTTGGTTTTAAAAAAAAAAATGTGTTATTTATCTTTCGCAGTTTATTATGTTGTATGATTAGAAGGGTGCCCAGGTAGGGCACATCATGACTCCGGTCGGTCGTGACAAAAAGTGGTATCGAGCGATTAGTCCTCGGAAAATGTCTGCAGGCGTGTCTAGTATAGTCGTGATTATCGGTGTTGCGCACTACATCTATAATCGGAGGCTGCATGACATTTAGGATTGGTTTCCATTCTTCTCACTCGAGATCGTGCGATAGAGTCAGTTGTTAGGTCGTCTCTCCCTAACGAGTTATGTTGATTGCATTCTGAGAAAGCGTGATGACCCAGGAAGGACTATGTGGATTGCGTATCCAGGTGGGTAATAATTATAGTATAGTTGGCATTGTGACATACAGCTATACGGAGTTATGTATGAGGGTCAGACGCGTGTTGCCTAGAATGATTTTAGATTACCGTGAGTTGGTAAAGACTAACTAGATACCGGAAGGTATGGAGCGATTAATGAATTCGCCAAGGTCTTATGTTTTATTTTGAGATAATTGGGAAGGATGAGTCATGCGATAAGGCGGTGGACCCTTAAGAAGTCATGTTGAGAAACTTAATGGAATCGCCGTGTTAATAGATTAAGCTACGTGGTATGCGTAAGAGGATTGTGCGGATGAGATCCGTATAGAGTAAGTAAGGGTTGTGGTGATCAAGACGACACGATTATGGTATTATGAGAAGTTATTGTACCCGTTCTGAGGGATCGTAAGGTAGGCTTGGGCATGGAAATTGCGAGCCTAAGAGTATTGATAACCGCCGAGACCTTAGGTATATATAAGGCCTTCTCGCATAATAAGATTTTATTCATACTAAGGGTAAGAGTTAAGTGCGGCGGGTCGGGGTGAGTACATTACGGGTCGCCCAGCCCGAAATAGAGTGGGATCGGTTGGTAGTAGTTCCGCCACGTGACGAGTCACGAGTGCAAGGCCAGTCTAGTTAATTGTTTTACTGTTCGTGGACGCGTTCCACCTAACCAGTCGTGAGCCGGAAATGGCCTTATGTTGTTTAAGAGTGACTCAAAAGATTGGGGCGAGAATCGGTATGGGGTTATGTATGTATGCTAGTATGAGTTGGAAGTACGGAAAGAGTGCGACCAGTAAGAAGGATAACAACCAAGTGTAAAGGAATAGAGCCTGAATCGATAAGAACCTTTCAAGGTAACTACACCCGTGAGTGTTTGGGGTGGTAGCTGAGCGGGTATATGAGATTTGCCCGGTAATGATATAGTCGTCAGACCCTAGTAGACCTAGTAGAGATGATTATGATGGACTTTGAGGTTATTATGAGTATGGGCTAGTTGGCTTCGTGAGTGCCAAGGCTGACATTTTAGTATAAGTATTGTTATGTGGCCATGGGTGGCATATGTTGTAAGAAGGGTGTAGTAAAAGGAGACTATGTCGCGCTCTAATTAGATTGGACTCCGAAAGAACATTCGAGGACGAATGTTTCTAAGGGGGGAAAAATGTTACACCCCGTAGTTCAAGGACATGTTTAAGAGAATGTACCTTATTTTTCGTTCCATATTGCATTTGTTATCGACCCGCCGAGGCTGCGTTAAATGTCATGAGTTTAGGTACGATTGTGGATCCGCGAGCTTAGGATCCTGATTCAGCATTTTGAGATGGCTCCAATGTTCCGGAGTTGTCATGGCTATGTATATTCGAAGTGCAGCGGGGCCTTGTCCGTCATAGTATTTGTTCAAATCTTAGAGGTTTGTATTCATCCGTAGGTTGGATAGCTAGAGTTGTTTTTACATTGTTAAGCGATGTAGACCACTGGGTAATTTTCTGATGATGGCAGCCTTATCGGCTTGGCCTTAGTTTTAAAAAAAAATGTGTTATTTATCTTTCGCAGTTACTATGTTGTATGATTAGAAGAGGTGCCTGTGTAGGGCACCGATCGCGTTTCGGTCGGGTCGTGACAAAAAGTATCGAGCGATTAGTCCTCGGAAAATGTCTACAGACCGTGTCTAGTATAGTCGTGATTATCGGTGTGTTGCGCACCACATCTATAATCAGGAGGCTGCATGACATTTAGGATTGGTTTCCATTCTTCTCACTCTGAGATCGTGCGATAGAGCTGTGTTGTTAGGGTCGTCTCTCCCTAACGAGTTATGTTGATTGCAGCTACGAGAAAGCGTGATGACCAGGAAGGACTATGTGGATTGCGTATCCAGGTGGGTAATAATTATAGTATAGTTGGCATTGTGACATACAGCTATACGGAGTTATGTATGAGGGTCAGACGCGTGTTGCCTAGAATGATTTTAGATTACCAGGAGTTGGTAAAGACTAACTAGATACCGGGAAGGTATGGAGCGATTAATGAATTCGCCAAGGTCTTATGTTTTATTTTGAGATAATTGGGGAAGGATGAGTCATGCGATAAAGCGATGGACCCTTAAGAAGTCATGTTGAGAAACTTAATGGAATGCCGTGTTAATAGATTAAGCTACGTGGTATGCGTAAGAGGATTGTACGGATGAGATCCGTATAGAGTAAGTAAGGGTTGTGGTGATCAAGACGACACGATTATGGTATTATGAGAAGTTATTGTACGTTTGCAGAGGGATCGTAAGGTAGGCTTGGAGCATGGAAATTGCGAGCCTAAGAGTATTGATAACCGCCGAGACCTTAGGTATATATAAGGCCTTCTCAGACAATAAGATTTTATTCATACTAAGGGTAAGAGTTAAGTGCGACGGCGGGTCGGGGTGAGTACTGCACGGGTCGCCCATAGCTTTGAAATAGAGTGGGATCGTTGGTAGTAGTTCCGCTCGTGGCAGGTCACGAGGTGCAAGGCCCAAGTCTAGTTAATTGTTTCTGGGTTCGTGGACGCGTTCCACCGGAACCAGGTCGTGAGAGCCGGAAATGGCCTTATGTTGTTTAAAAGAGTGACTCCAAAAGATTGGGGGCCAGAATCGGTATGGGGGTTATGTATGTATGCTAGTATGAGTTGGAAGTACGGAAAGAGTGCGACCAGTAAGAAGGATAACAACCAAGTGTAAAGGAATAGAGCCTGAATCGATAAGAACCTTTCAAGGTAACTACACCCGTGAGTGTTTGGGGTGGTAGCTGAGCGGGTATATGAGATTTGCCCGGTAATGATATAGTCGTCAGACCCTAGTAGACCTAGTAGAGATGATTATGATGGACTTTGAGGTTATTATGAGTATGGGCTAGTTGGCTTCGTGAGTGCCAAGGCTGACATTTTAGTATAAGTATTGTTATGTGGCCATGGGTGGCATATGTTGTAAGAAGGGTGTAGTAAAAGGAGACTATGTCGCGCTCTAATTAGATTGGACTCCGAAAGAACATTCGAGGACGAATGTTTCTAAGGGGGGAAAAATGTTACACCCCGTAGTTCAAGGACATGTTTAAGAGAATGTATGTAAGGAACACAAGACTTGAAAAGGGTACGAAAGGAAGAATTGTTTTTCCGACGGAAAATCTTCCGAACGTCGGAAAGGAAAAATGTTCGTTGAAGAGAATTGGATTCTCAAAATGCATTAATTGAGGATTATGGAATGTATTATCATTATGGAAATTTATTTGTACGGATTTGGTCATGTGGGGCCCACCCGAGGAATTTTACGTTTTGTGGGGCCCACGAGGGTTACCGGATTTTTATGGACGAATGGAGGGCGACACGTGGCACCCCCCACATGTCTTGGTCGAATTAATGCAAGGGCTTAAGGGTCATTTGACCATTGTAAAGATGAGAAAGTCTTGCTAGGCTTGAGCTTGAGATTGTTGACTAAGTCAATAGCCACTTGGCTTGATCCCTTTCATCCAAACTTACCATGTGTTGTAATCTAGACCCTCCAATGTGTTATATATCATCCTAAGTAGCAAGACTTAGCTCACAACACTTAGAAATTTTTTGCAGAAGCTTTGTGCTAGCCATGTTGCTCTCGGCTTTAGGGAGATTTCCACACAAAATATTTGCAATTGTTGTCCATAATTCACAAGACTTTAACCCAAGGTCCCTAAGGGTATTGTAAGGTTATCTCAATAGAAAGATTTCGAAAAAACGACGTTTTTACGTTAGTCGCAAGGCGAAACCCTAAGGTGTTCTTCAACTTTGAAGATGGAACTTGAAGGAGAGTTCTTCATGAGCTTCTAAGGAGTGCTTGGAGCGGATTGGAGCGTAAAGGAAAGGAGCTAAGAATTTCTAAGGAGCGACATTGAATCTTGGAAATTATAAGGGCTTGTAAAGGTAAAATTCTTGTCGTTTTAGTAATTAAGATTACTTATTGTAGTAGCTATGGATATTAGCAAGCATGAGGTTTATAATATGAAGTTGATAAGTGTATTGACTATTGGAACCCTAATCCGAAAACTAGTATGTTTAGCCTTAAGATTTCAATTCAATTGGATTATTAGTTTAATCGTCACATTTTATATAAGGAAGGAATTATAATTGTTAAGTTGTTTTATGACAATATAACATGTTGGACCTAAGAAGTTGGATTGAAAAGAATTGGAAAAGGACTTTGTGTTGTTGTATATGTTTAGTCAAGAATGGCTTTAAATATGGAACTAGTTTCGTATTAATTTGTGGGGCGGAATTTTACACGTCCTGTTAAGGCGTGTAATCCCCTTTGGTTAGCTGCATTGTTGGGTCTTAAATGTGGTGTGTTTGGTTATTGAATTCGGCCTTGAAAAATGTGGCAAAGTATGTAGAAACAAAGGAACTGTTGTCCGATTTTCCGTAGAATTTAGTGACTTTGCACTTAGAATATTCTACGTTTAAAGCTAGAGGTTTAATGGACGTATTATGGCCATTATAGGTTGAAGTACTAAGTATAGCGTATTCTACTTGAAGGATGGAATAGCTATCAAGGTTGAAGTACTTTGGAGCATTTTGCTATTTGTCGATAATCGTCGCGAGATATGTGAACCTCTTCCTTCTTTTGACATGATTCTATGTATGGAATATACATGTAGTACTATTTCATGATTCCTTCTACTCTTAGAAATTAAGAGGTATGTATGTTGATTTACTCTACGTAAAGGTTATGTCTAAGTTATCCTAAGTTCTTACCAAGTCTTATGGGGGATGTTGGTAAGAGTCGTTAGGAGGTATTTGGAGCCAAGTTGACTTGGCTAAGTTACGACACAAATGAGAATAAGAATCGAACAAGCCACTGCAGCGTTAATAAAGGAAAATGTAATGACAATCAATTAAGTTAAAATGAGTAGAATTCTCCATCTACATAGAAGCTAAGATAAGACAAAATTGTATTACATTTTCTAGATCATGGCTACTCGATTAAGATCGTTATAAATAAGTATAACTCATTCACAACACACCAAGGTATATGTTACTTAATTTATAAGAATTTACGTATGAAGTTTTAAGACTATGAACCTCAATTCTTAAAGGTTAAGAGACTTTATTTTTCAAGTTATGGGACTTGATTCTTAAAGGAAGAAATGAATTGTTTTAAAAGTTAAGAACCTTGATTTTTAAAGTTAAGAAGCTTGATATTCTAAGTTAAGAAACTTGTTTTCTTAAAAGTTAAGAGACTTGAAGTATTTTGAAAGCTATGTGATTTGAATTGAAAGTATAAGTTTCTTGGTCATAAAAGGAATGAATTTGTCTAAGACATAAAGAGTTATAACGGCTTTATGGGAAGTTGGTTATAACAACTTTATGGAAGATTAAAAGAATGGTTTTCTTCAGTAATGTAAGCAAAGAAATGATTTGAAATAAAGAAGGGCAAATTGTTTTAAAGGTACCAATTGCTTAAGGTTTTAAAGAAAGAAGTCACTTGATTTAGAAGCCTATAAATGTATTTCTAAAAAGTATTGTGACTTGTCGTGAAAAGTAGACATGACTTGATACTACGTTTATTAGTATCATGGAAGTTTTATTTGAAAGAGAATCATTTTAAAGGAGTAGAGGCATGTAGTACGTTGGGTTAAATTCCCGGATTTTATAATGACATGTTAGTGCCTTAAGTAAACAAAAATGAGAGTGTATATGAACAAGCTAATAAGAAGTTAGGGGATTTCTTAACTTGCTTATGTAATGTATGATAAACCAGTGATGCTTATGTTATGTATGATAAGTCGGTAGTGCTTATGTTATGTATGATAAGTCGGTAGTGCTTATGTGATGTATGATAAGCCGGTAGGGCTTATGTTATGTATGATGGTCGGTTGAGTTAGGGTAAGAGTGTAAATGAGGGGTAAACCCCCAAGACGTTATACCACCTTCTCCAGGGTAAGAGTATAAATGAGGGGTAAATCCCTGTCACGACCCGAATCCGGGCCCGTGACTGGTGCCTTACCCCGGGCACCCTAGTGATACAACATCAGAGTAATCAGCGGAATATAAAACAAGACATGAAAAATATTATGAAGTAAGAACAGTAATCTGAGAAAGCTTGCCTTTCGGCATATATATAAATCAATTTAAAACCGAACAGTTACATCCCATATACAACTCTGCCCACAAAGCATTACTACGCACCTCAAGAGTGACATGACAATGGCGGGGCGGGGCCCCGCCATACCCTGAATGTAAGCACCTACTACGGGGACTATACGGCGATAAGCCTCGAGAAACGGAGCTTCCCAAACGCTGAATCGTGACCACGAGCTAGGATCAATGGCGGTGTACCTCAACTGCGGCGTGAACGCAGCCGAAGAGGTCGATCTGACAATTGCAGTATGTGAATCGAAAATCGTAAATGAAATCATAGTAGTCTATATAAAGCGGGAGACATGTATGATAACCAAACTACGATTCCACAATAAATAGCGATCATGTCAAGTCGTGACTCACGCCTCAAAGTCATCACTCAAATATAACTATGGGTCTCACGCCATAACATCAATCATGCGTGGAATACCTTCCGCCACTGGCGATGCATGATAGAAAAGTACCGAGGAATACACATGAACACGGGTCCACACGTGTCCAAATAAAGCGATGCAGGTAAATACGAAGGCATAGCCGACTACTAACACCAGCGGTACTAACAAGGTCATAAATCGTATCATGATGTCTGCAGGCCGTCACATGATCAAAGGCCGTCGATCGCGCGATGATCAAATGTGCGCGTCTAGCCTTGGAACTCCGCGACTCGCGTAGGCCAACCTCATAGGCGCATGAGGTATAACCCCGCATCGAGGTAGCTACTCCGGCGTATCACCGACTCGCGATCCGCATGGCACGAGACCGCGTGACCATAAAGGCCGCACTAACACGGAACTCGTAGCTCGCGCGTAGGCCCCGGGACCGCGTGAGGTATTCTCGAATCATGGTCCCGCATCACGAGTCTACCCGCGTGGAGCGGCTTAACCCGGAAACATGTCAAGAGGTGAGTGATGTACTACTAGCACAACGGCTTACCGTTAAACAACATAAGCACAACAAGGGGAAACCCCTTTTACACAAATATCACAAAATACTAACACACGTAGCATCCTAATATGTTTACTTATCAACTCAACAAGAAGGTATTACAAGGCTATCACAAACCAATACAATCAAGTTATTCACACAAGGTACATTCTTCTTTATGTTAACAAGTTCGGTTTTTATCCCCAAAGTACTTCATACATTAACTCTTTAAAGATCCGTTCCTTTCACAAAAGTCACACCATACGTAGTATAAAAATAGAGTGACTATCTTTTTAAGTGATTCAAAACACTACTCTTTGTAAATTCAAGTAACAACATTCCTTTCCAAACGTTCAAGTTTGCCTAATTTCAATTACTCAAGTTTCATTTTCAAAGGTTTGTAGTTCATAGTATTAATCACTTAATAACAATTTGAGAAACATATACCTTATGTGTGAGTAGGTTATTCTTGTTTATAACAATCTTATAACAATGACCATGATCTAGGAAATGTAATATCATTTTGTCTCATCTTAGCTTCATGCGGATGGAAGTTTCTCTGGTTTTAATAATACTTGATTAGTCAATACATTTCCCTTTATTGGCGCTTTGTGGTTTGTTCGATACTTATTCTCATTTCCAAATCAAAAACATTATTCTTTAAAATCAATACTCATTACTCGCGAATGAGGTTTTACAACATTTTTAACAAAATGTTACACATTAAGTCAAATAGGTTAAGTCTCTTATCTTTCAAGATCAAGTCTCTTAACTTCTAAAATAAATAAACCGTTCTTGTACCTACAAAGAGTCGTTATAACAAAAGTCCCATAAAACTATTATAACACCCTATGTTTTGAACCAACCAAACTCATTTAGCACGTATGCGTCTACCGTACTACATAGTTTACAAAACATCATGCTAGAAAGGATAGGAAGAGGTTCACATACCTCGCGACGATTATCGACAATAAGCAATACGCTCACGATCGCACTCGCTAGCCTTTTCCAATCTTCAAGTAGAATACGCTACTCGTAATCTTCCACCTATATAGGCCACAAATGTCTATTAACACTCGGTCCCATATTCTACGTAAAATTCGGCAACTCCCCATGACAGCGTGAATCTCCTCCTCTACCGGGCGCTACCAAGCCAACCGGGGGTTTATACGCCTAACCTGACGTATACAATTTTACAACACAGAATACCACACAAGTCTCAGTAATACAATCTATGTAATTACAGATTCGATTCTCTTCTTTATTGAGCTTAAGTCCAAAGACATTGCCGCAAAGCTATGTTCGAATCTATATATAGTATACTTCAACCATATAATCCTACAACATGTAATTCCAATTACAACAAGGGACAAGAATATTTACCTCGATAAGCCCAAAATTATCCAAGTTATAATGTCGATCCTGAGCAAGGTTTAGCTCTACTCGTGCGCTCCAACCCGCTCAAACAACCCTTAGAAGTTCTACACAACTTCTTCTTAATACTCCAACCAACTATGGAGATTTTCCTTAGGGTTTCGGTTTGAGACAAAAAGGACATAAGGTAGTATTTCTGACTCACGTATAGAGGTAACTTTTGGAATACTACAAGGTATCTGGCTAAGGTAATTTTGGGTATAAGTAAATACTTGGAGAGTATTTCTACCAAGAGGGGTGTATTCTACGAGAACAACAAGGCAAGGGGTACCCCACTTAACCCTAAAGGAAAGGGGTGGGTCTCGGCCACACCACGAGGAGGGTGCTACTCTCGGCCAAGGGGCCTCACGAGAAAGGGAGGGCTTTCAAGACTTGAGGAGTGAGAGTGGATGAAAACTCATCAAAGGGAGGGGTATTTATAGGAAACCAAGGGCAAGATCTAGCCAAGTGGGGGCAAGTGGAGGGCCAAGATATGCCCAGTGCCCTAGTCCCTACTCCCAAAACCCTCAAATATCTACACAAAATATCCTACCAACTTGCCTCCAAAATCGTCCAAAAGCGCGCTTCACTCAACTCGAGGTGACAAGTGTCATCTCTCGTTGGTCCAAAACATTTCGTCTCTCGGAAAAATCCATAAAAATACTAAATGACATAGCGAATTTTCCTTCGCAAAGTTTGTAAAGCGTTTAGTCAGCAACTCTGTCGGGTGTTGTGCACAAACATATTTCGGCGAGGGTGCCACGTGGGGTGACACGTGTCGCCCCGATTCGTCCAAAATATTTCGTCTTAGAAAATATCCAAAATACCGGAAATCTCAAAAACAAAGCGGGCTCCACAAAACCGTAAATTTCTCCTGTGGGCCCCACGTGACCATTTCCGAAAATAAAATCCCAAAATTCTAATATAATCTATGAAGTCCAAATACCAAATCTGGGAATCCAATTCCCATTAACGAACCTTTTTCTTCACAAAAACCGGAAACTTTTCCGTCGAAAACTCACATCTTTCTTTCTTTTCAAAATTTCTGCCGTACTCTCGTACGTACGTCCTCACTTACATACCCTGCAACTACGGGGTATAACATTCTCCCCTCCTTAGAAACATTCGTCCCGAATGTTCCTTCTAAGTCTCAAACAAACATGCGCCAGTATAGTCTTCACTGCTATACTTGCGAAAACAATCCTGCCATACCTGGCCATAGAAACACCTGCGCAAATACTTACATCCAAGTCCACGAGAAAACACCTCTGACATCACAAAAGCCCTTACTCGAGGTCTAAAATATACTTCCTTCGCACCTTCTCCTTACAAAAGAAATGATCACCCCTATGCTCGCAATACATGCTCGTTTCTTCCCTTACGCGTCGTACTCTTCTCGTACACTCGAACTCTTTCTCATAACTTACCACCTTTCTGTTACTGCTTCCGTTTCCGA
Organism: Przewalskia tangutica; assembly: GCA_029844215.1. Classification (NCBI taxonomy): domain Eukaryota; kingdom Viridiplantae; phylum Streptophyta; class Magnoliopsida; order Solanales; family Solanaceae; genus Przewalskia; species Przewalskia tangutica. The sequence continues at coordinate 46,404,206 of CM056722.1, read as the reverse complement.
AATCTCTGGGTTACTATCTCCAACTTGGTCATCATTAACAGGGAACACTCTGGATGGATTTCCGATACTTTTCCGAACCTAACAACATGAAGGACCGGACATACTGCCTCCTAAGTCGGACGGCAAAAGCTAACATATAGGCAACCTGGCCTACTCTTCACATGACCTGAAAAGGCCCAAAGTAACTCGGGCTAAGCTTCCTCTGTTTTCCGAATCTCGTCACACCCTTCCGGGGTGGTACCTACAAGAAAACCCACCGTCATCCTGAACTCCAAGCGTCGTCGCCGATCATCCGCACGACTTCTGTTGATTCTGAGCTGTCGATAACCTCTCCTGGATAGGCCTCACCCTATCCCCATCCTGCCGAAACAAGTATGAACCCACTATCTGAACTTTGCCAACATCGAACCAATCGACCGGCAACTTACACTTCCGCCCCTACGAGGCTTCGTAAGGCGACATCCGAACACTGAAATGGTAGCTCAAACACTTCCTTAACAGGAGACAACAATCCTCACAAGTACCCCTGAAATCCAAACACTGGCCCGAGGGCGAATGCGCTACTGAGACTCACCTGAGTTCCTAACCCTGCCTGGTAAAACTTCCAGAAAATAAAAATAGCCGTAACCTGGGCTCCACTGCCTGACATAATCTGAAAGCAGGCACCTCGTGCAGCCTTACAACCTTCCTGATATAATCATCTCGCATAACCCATCGCTTAGTCAATTGCGATCGACTAAAAGACAAGAGGATCGACCATCGGCCCGACTACTGGTCGAATGCATCCACAAACTCGTACACTGGTTAACCAAACCTGGGCCTAACACCCTCATGACCCTATCACAAGGCGGGACCACCACAAACTGACCCCACCACCATACAGGCCGCGGGTTGACCCGCAACATGGCCTCAACCCGACCCGGCAACGCGCAAAACACTAGCTCCCCGATCCGGAACAATCTTACTAATCACGTTACGAAAACCTAGCGGTATTCTTAGCTCAACTACCCTCTTTCATTCCACACTACTCAGGGACTTATCCCATAAGCATAGCTCACGTGCATCATGCACTCCGACAAGGTTTAAACGTAAAAAAATATAAATCTTTTACTCGAGATGGCCTTGCTTCTAAGGTCTCTACGTATAAAGCTCTAAGGCTTACACTTTCTCTAATCACAATTAACATTATGTCATCTGAACATAACTCTTAAGATATACCCATCTTATCACACAACTATATCTCTAGAGGGTTAAGGATATACCTGTATCTTCTTGCTCATCCCTTAGTCGTTCTAATCAAACACCGTGATAGCTAGGGAAGATGATGAACTGGTCACTGATCATGAAGGCTGAGTCCTCCTACTTGCATCCCTCCTACTAGGACATCCTATCGACACATGGCCCTGACGGCCGCCGGTAAAACGAGCATCAACAAAAAGACGACATTCCCCGGGATGACGTCTGCCACACTGTGAATACTGGGGAAAAACTGAATCCGGCTGGCTGGAACCTACGTGTAGCTGTGAACCGGAAGCTCTGGAGCTCTGACCAACTCCTGCATACCCGAGCGTCCCGAACCACGGAGGACCTCTGCATGGTGGATGTGCATAATCTAATCTATTTGGTGAGGTGACTCGACTCGAAAGTTACCAAAGGACCTTCATTATTCGACCTCGTCTGCTGTCCTTGGTTAACCCGTCGATCTCTACGTTTCTCGGCCTGCTGTGCATAAGCCCGTACACAGGCCATGCTCAAGCCTAACGGAAGAATTACTCTTGTACAACCTTCTCTTAGATAGTCATCAAGAGCGGTACATCAATATACTCTCTGGTAGCCAAATCCATAGCTAGTAACAGGGTCGCCTCTTTGCAATCTATAATCTCTGTCCCCGGTCGTGGGACTGAAGGTTCATATATCATGGCCGCAGTAGGAACTGTTGTCGCTGTGTTAAACTCTCGAAATTTGGTGATGTCGCAGAACTCCCCAAGAAGCACCATCCTGTGATGATTGGGGCGTGCCCTAGTAACCATGTGCTCTTGGATACGGTCTGAGACACTTTCCGAGGATTAATCGCTCGATACCACTTTTGTCACGACCGAACCGGGCGTGGTAGTGCCTACCGGGCACCCTAGTGATACAACATCAGAGTAATCAGCGGAATATAAAACAAGACATGAAAAATATTATGAAGTAAGAACAGTAATCTGAGAAAGCTTGCCTTTCGGCATATATATAAATCAATTTAAAACCGAAACGATTACATCCAGCCTCTGACTACGCCTGTGATTACGGACCTCTAAGAGTGACATGACAACAATGGCGGGACGGGGCCCGTCATACCACGAATGTAAGCACTACTACGACGGGGACTATACGGCTGATAAGCCTCCGAGAAACGGAGCTTCCCAAATTGACGTGACCACGAGCTAGGATCGATGATCGTGTACCTCAACTGCGGCATGAGCGGCCCGAAGGAGGTCGATAACAGTACCAAGTATGTGGCGAAAATCGTAAATGAAATCATAGTAGTCTATATAAAGCGGGAGACATGTATGATAACCAAACTACGATTCCTGATAAATAGCGATCGTATCAGTCGGGACTCACGCCTCAAAGTCATCACTCAAATATAACTATGGGTCTCACGCCATAACATCAATCATGCGTGGAATACCTTCTTCACTGGCGATCTATGATAGAAAAGTACCAAGGAATACATGAACACGTGTCCCACGCTGTGTCCAAATAAAGCGATGCGGGGTAAGTCGAAGGCATAGCCACTACTAACACCTACGGTACTAATAAGGTCATAAAGCGTATCATGATGTATGTCTGGACGTCACATGATCAAAGCTGGTCACTCGCGCGATATCAAATGTGCGCGTCTAGCCACAGAACTCCGCGACTCGCGTAGGCCAACCTCATAGGCGCGTGAGGTATAACCCGCGTCGAGGTAGCTACTCCCGGCGTAAATCGCCCCGACTCGCGATCGCGTAGCCACAGAGACCGCGTGACCATAAAGGCCTCACACTAACACGGAACTCTCGTAGCTCGCAGGCCCCCAGGACCGCGTGAGGTATTCTCGAATCATGGTCCTGCATCACTGAGTCTACCAGCGTCGGAGCGACTTAACCCGGAAATATGTCAAGAGGTGAGTGATGTACTACTAGCACAACGGCTTACCGTTAAACAACATAAGCACAACAAGGGAAACCCCTTTACACAAATATCACAAAATACTAACACACGTAGCATCCTAATATGTTTACTTATCAACTCAACAAGAAGGTATTACAAGGCTATCACAAACCAATACAATCAAGTTATTCACACAAGGTACATTCTTCTTTATGTTAACAAATTCGGGGTTTTATCCACAAAGTACTTCATACATTAACTCTTTAAAGATCCGTTCCTTTCACAAAAGTCACACCATACCCGTAGTATAAAAATAGAGTGACTATCTTTTTAAGTGATTCAAAACACTACTCTTTGTAAATTCAAGTAACAACATTCCTTTCCAAACGTTCAAGTTTGCCTAATTTCAATTACTCAAGTTTCTCATTTTCGAAAGGTTTGTAGTTCATAGTATTAATCACTTAATAACAATTTGAGAAACATATACCTTATGTGTGAGTAGGTTATTCTTGTTTATAACAATCTTATAACGACCATGATCTAGGAAATGTAATATCATTTTGTCTCATCTTAGCTTCATGCGGATGGAAGTTTCTCTTGGTTTTAATAATACTTGATTAGTCAATACATTTCCCTTTATTGGTACTTTGTGGTTTGTTCGATACTTATTCTCATTTCCAAATCGGAAACATTATTCTTTAAAATCAAATACTCATTACTCGCGAATGAGGTTTCTGACATTTTTAACAAAATGTTACACATTAAGTCAAATAGGTTAAGCCTTTTATCTTTCAAGATCAAGTCTCTTAACTTCTACAATAAATAAACCGTTCTGTTACCTACATAGAGTCGTTATAACTAACTTCCCATAAAGCGATTATAACACCTATGTTTTGAACCAACCAAACTCATTTAGCACATGTACGTCTACCGTACTACATAGTTTACAAAACATCATGCTAGAAAGGATAGGAAGAGGTTCACATACCTCGCGACGATTATCGACAATAAGCAATACGCTCCACAGTACTGTACCCCTGCTAGCCTTTTCCAATCTTCAAGTAGAATCGCTACTCGTAGTCTTCCACCTATATAGGCCACAAACGTCTATTAACACTCGGTCCCATATTCTCTGAGAAAATTCGGCGACCTCCCCATGACAGCGTGAATCTCCTCTGCAGAAGCGGCTACGAAGCCAACGAGGGTTTATACGTCTAACCGGACGTATACAATTCTACAACACAGTAATACCACACAAGTCTCATAATACAATCCTATGTAATTCTGATTCGATTCTCTTCTTTATTCAGCTTAAGTCCAAAGACATTGCAAAGCTATGTTCAGATCTATATATAGTATACTTGACCATATAATCCTACAACATGTAATTCCAATTACAACAAGGGACAAGAATATTTACCTCGATAAGCCCAAAATTATCCAAGTTATAATGTCGATCCCGAGCAAGGTTTAGCTCTACTCGTGCGCTCGACCCGCTCAAACAACCCTTAGAAGTTCTACACAACTTCTTCTTAATACTCCAACCAACTATGGAGATTTTCCTTAGGGTTTCGGTTTGAGACAAAAAGGAGATAAGGTAGTATTTCCGGACTCTACGTATAGAGGTAACTTTTGGAATACTACAAGGTATACGGCTAAGGTAATTTTGGGTATAGTAACAATACTTGGAGAGTATTTCTACCAAGAGGGGGGGTGTATTCTACGAGAACAACAAGGCAAGGGGATACCCCAGCTCCCTAAAGGAAGGGGGGGTGGGTCTCGGCCACACCACAAGGAGGGGGGTGCTACTCTCGGCGAGGGCCTCACGAGAAAGGGAGGGCTTTGAGACTTGAGGAGTGAGGTGGATGAAGAAAACTCATCAAAGGGAGGGTATTTATAGGAAACCAAGGGCGAGATCTAGCCAAGTGGGAAAGTGGAGGGCAAGATATGCCCAGTGCCCTAGTCCTACTCCTAAAACCCTGCAAATATCTACACAAAATATCCTACCAACTTGCCCTCCAAAATCGTCCAAAAGCGCCGCCCGCTGACTTGAGGGTGACAAGTGTCGCCCTCTCGTTGGTCCAAAACATTCGTCTCTCGGAAAAATCCAAAAATACTAAATGACATAGCCGAATTTTCCTTCGCAAAGTTTGTAAAGCGTTTAGTCAACGACTCTGTCGGGTGTTGTGCACAAACATATTTCGGCCAAGGGTGCCACGTGGGGTGACACGTGTCGCCCCGATTAAATCCAAAATATTTCGTCTTAGAAAATATCCAAAATCTGAAATCTCAAAAACAAAGCGGGCTCCACAAAACCGTAAATTTCTCCTGTGGGCCCCACGTGACCATTTCCGAAAATAAAATCCCAAAATTCTAATATAATCTATGAAGTCCAAATACCAAATCTGGGAATTCAATTCCCATTAACGAACCTTTTTCTTCACAAAAACCGGAAACTTTTCCGTCGAAAACTCACATCTTTCTTTCTTTTCAAAATTTCTGCCGTACTCTCGTACGTACGTCCTCACTTACATACCCTGCAACTACGGGGTATAACAATCCCCAAGACGTTATACCACCTGCTTCAGGGTAAGAGTATAAATGAGGGGTAAAACCCCCAAGACGTTATACCACCTGTTCCGTGGATTTGCTACCCATGATGCGAGGAATACCTCATGCGAGTCCTTATGGGCTTATGCGGGTGAAATAGTCCCACGTGCGGTAGTCTGACCCATGCGAGGAATACCTCATGCGGGTCCACAGGACCTATGCGGGTGAAATAGTCCCAGGAGTAGGATTGCTTATCGATACTGCGGGCGAGGGACCCTGCTTTGATCGTGAGCCTCCTATTTTTATGCAGTATACCTTTATGGGCAGACTTATGTGATATTATCGCGTCCCAGAAATGGGTCGGGCAGTATACCTTTATGGGCAGACTATATGACATTATCGCGTCGAGAATGGCCGGCAAGATACCTTTATGGGCGGACTATGTGACTTTATCGCGTCCCGGTTCGTAAGGCGATATGGCGTCCTCTATAAAGGGCCGGATTGTGTTATGCAAGATAAGTAAGTTATATGGTAATGAACTTGACGGTTTTTCCTAAGCATGTACGTAAGAATGTGACTATAACTTTTATGTAAAAATGGGAAAAGATAATGAGGTACGATTAAGTTCACGAGATGGTAATGACACGGTAGGATCTGGTATTTACCCTTTTTATACTTGCCCCTATCATTCTTTTGTACTGATTATGATTTGTTTCATGTACCTTATTTTCGTTCCATATTCGCATTTTTGTTATGCGACCCCCGAGGCTGCGTTAAATGTCCGCAGGTTTAGGTACTAAGTTGTGGATCCGCGAGCTTAGGATCCTGATTCAGCATTTTGAGATGGCTCCAATGTTCCAGAGTTGTCATGGCTATGTATATTCAGGGGTACGGCGGGGCCTTGTCCCGTCATAGTATTTGTTCAAATCTTAGAGGTCTGTATTCATCGTAAATTTGGGTAGCTAGAGTTGTTTTTACATTGTTAAACAGTGTAGACTCTTTCGGGTAATTTTTATGATTATGGCAGCCTTATCGGCTTGGCCTTGGTTTAAAAAAAAATATGTGTTATTTATCTTCCGCTGTTTATTATGTTGTATGATTAGAAGGGTGCCCAGGTAGGGCAGCAGTCGCAGCCCGGGGTCGGGTCGTGACAAGTGTAACATCACTATTAGCTCCCACCCATGGTCTAAAGGATATTTTTTTCGTACCTTCACTTCACATAAATAATCACTTCCATTCTTTTAACACATGTTCGCTTCTTTTCTTACTCATCTTACCCTTCTCGTACACCCGAACTCTTTCTAGTACACGTACCACATTTCAGTCATCACTTCAGTTTTCAAAACCTTGGAGTTACTACCTCCAAACTTGGTCATTATACTAGCTTCAATTTCCTTTAAGGTCATTCTCGGCCTTCACGACCCGGTTTTGGTCGAACGCATCTACGAACTCGTACAATGGTTACCTAAATTTGGTCCTTGCACCCTCGTGACCCTATCACCTAGCGGGACCACTTCAAACTGACCCCACTCCATTCTGCGTTGCGGGTTTACCAGCGATTGGTCCTCAACCCGACCCATTATCGCACTAAATTCTCATTCCTGGTCCGGAACAAATCTCACTATTCAAGTCATGAAAGCCTAGTGGTCTTCTTAGCTTAACTATCCACTTTCATTCCACACAACCCATGGAATTATCACACTAATACACCCCACGTATACTATCTACCTCGACCAAGATCAACCGTAAAATCTTTTACTCAAGATGGTCTTGCATCTAAGGTCTCAACGGTTATCAATATTCTAAGGCTCATAATTTCCATGTCCCCTAACTTACCTTTCCTTCTAATTAGGTTGTATTAATCACATTTTACACAATACTACCCGTACATAACACTTAACATACAACCATCTTATCAATACATACTAGTCTCTAAAGGGTTAAAGATATACCTGTAACTATTGCTTTATTTTCCCCTTTGTCGCTCTAAACATAATCCTGCCCTGCATGGCGCATAGCTATAGAAGGCGACGAACCAGCCACCGATCCCGAAGGCTGAGTCCTAATATCTACGCTACCTCTGGTCGGACAGTCCCTCGCCAAATGGCCCTGACGGTCGTAAGTATAACAGGCTCCCATAGTAGCACGACACTCCCCAAAATGGGGTCTACCACATCGACCACACCGAGGTAGGGGTGGCTTCATCTGGCTAACACCCCTGCTCCCCTCGAAACCTGAAGCCCTGACCTGCCCCTGAATACCCCGGACGTCCCGAAGACTGCGAAGGAGTACTCCGCACTAGCTGAGTTACATAACTAGCCTGTCGCTGAGGTTGTCCGCCTCGAAAGTTACCAAAGGACCCTGCTGTCTTGGCCCTCTTATGCTGATCTCAGTCATTTCGTCGACCTCTACGTTCCTCAGTCCCCTGTGCATAAGCCTGTATGTGGGTGATGTCCATGCCCGGCTGAAGAGCTACTCCTGTGCAACCCTCCGCTAGATAATCATTAAGCCCCGTGACATATCGGTGCACTCTATCCTCCATGTCTGCCACTAGAGTGGGGGAATACCGAGCTAATAAGTCGAACTCTATGTTGTACTCCCGAACCTTCCGCCTATTCTGTCTCAACATCATAAACCTATCCACCCGGGCTCTTCTCATCTGCGGAGGCAAGAAGTGGTTAAAAAATGCCTCCGAGAACTCGTCCCAACCAGCTGGAAGCGCATCCTTCCCCCGGGACAGTTCCCCCATGAATCAAACCAGTTGACTGCAATATCACGCAGCCGATGAGAATCCAATACCACTGACTCGGCCTCTGAGGCCTTAATCACTCTCATGATCCACTGCATCTGTCTGATGAACTCCTGAGGATCATCCTCAGTTTTCGATCCATAGAACTCTGGTGGATTATAATTCAAGAAGTCCTAAAGCCTCAAACTATCGGTTCTGGGGTGAACCACCGGTACTGCCGGAACCACCGGCTCCCGTCTGTCCTCACGCCTCGCCACAATCCTAGCTAGTAACTGGGTCATCTCCCTGTAACCCATATCCTCGGCTCACAGTCGTGGGCGGAGGCTCAGTGCGTGGCCTCTGTAGGCTCTGTCATTTGCTCTAATCTTTGCTGGGGCTGATGGCGTCGTAGAACTCGCCGTCTGAAGCACTACCTCAGGTAATGACTGGGCCTGTGCCCTCGTAACCCTCTGCGTTCTACTAGCAGCTCCCTCTGCTGCCTTGCCCTTCTGGGCCCTGGTTGCCTTGCGTGGAGGCATAACTGGTACATAAGAATACGTCAGAGGGAGTCCAACTTATATCACAGCTCTATCGCACGATCTCTGAGTGAGAAGAATGGAAACCTGTCACGACCCGACCCAGGCCGGGGCGGTCGTGCCCTATCGGGCACCACTCGGTCTGCACATCGAGAGAATAGCGGCGGAACATACATAACACATAACTTATAAAAGGTAAACATCGGCGGTAGATAATTTGCCTTCCATAAAAAAAATACTTAATCAGAAGTACAACTTATTCTTACAGCCCCAAACCACAAACGTGACTACAGACCTCTAGGAATAACAACTGTGGCGGGACAGGGCCCCGCCATACCCCCTGAATGTACAAAAGTCGATAACCTCGAGAATCATACCAAAGCGACAAAGCCTCGGAGAGATGGAGCTTTCGAAATGAGCAGTGATCTAAGAGTGCGGATCGGTAAGCTACGATCTCGACTCTGGCGTGACGCAACCCGAAGGAGGTCGATAACAAGTACCAAGTATGTGGCCAGAAATCTTGTAATGAAATCATAATAGCATATATAAAGCGGGAGACATGTATGACGGCCAAACTACGATTACCTGACATATACGCAGCCGTGTCAAGTCGGGGACTCACGCCTCTAAGTCATCACTCAAATATAACCATAGGTCGTACGTAATATCAATCATGCGTGGAATTCCTTTCTCGCTGAAGCGATCTATGATATCACAACACTAAGGTACACATGAACACTAGATCCCACTGTGTCATCAAAACCGTGCGAGGCAAATGCGAAGGCATAGCTACGAGATCCACTGCGTCCTCAACCGATCGGCAAATACGAAGCCTACGGATCCACCCGTACAATAATACTATACGAATCACGGCTCACCGGCAAGTCGATAGCCTCTACCGAATCCACCCTGCGTCGCATCGGCCAAGGCAAATCGCAGCTAACCACCGATCCACCTGCATCACGCGCCGCTAACCCGACGGCAAGGCGAAAGCCAACTACGGATCCACTGCATCACGTCTCGACCGGGCAAGTACGAGGGCTAACTACTAGATCCACTGCGTGATGAGCCTCATGGAGAGCTAATCCATGGAATAATCGTCAACGAGAAGCGAACCCTCATCGTGGCGCATACGTGGAATCCTCCATCACCGACGATGCGCCCAAATAGACTCATAACTACATGCTTTTAATTGGTGCGATTACCATGCCTTTACATAAACCAAGACAATTACCATGTCTTCTTTTCACATAAACCAAGAGAATTCTTATTTAAGCAAGCCAAAGTACTTATCAAGGCACACATAGAATAATTCTCAATTAAACAAGCCAAAATACTACGTACGTACATTCCTTTCGAAGCCTCCTTTTTATGTAAAATCCAAGATACTAACACCCGTAGTATCAAGACGTGTCTATTTTTCAAAGTAAGTTACTACACCTTTAGAAACTCATTTCAAAGCTTGAAACCAAGTAATTTCAATTCTTCACAATCTAGACAACTTATGCTCATTAATCAAAATAGACAACTTTCATAACCATCCATAAAGTTACTATAACCAACTTCCCATAAAGCCGTTATACTAACTTTATGCTTTAGAAATTTAAGACATCATTATCCCTTCATAAGGCCGTTATAACTAACTTCCCATAAAGCCGTTATCACTCCTTATAAACCATTTCGTTCTTTTACTAACCAAGAGACTTATACTTCAAACAAATTCATACAATTTTCAAAATACTTCAAGCCTCTTATCCTTTAGAAAACAAGTTTCTTACCTCAAAAATTTAAGTCTCTTATCTTTTAGAATAATTCAATACTCAATACTTTCACACCAAGTACTTTATACTTCATTATGTCAAGAATTCCTTGTCTACCTTATTTAGGATAAACCACTCCCTAAGAACAAGCGGGTTAACTTCTTAACCCAACCAACTTAGACATTTTCTTAAAACAAGTCAAGTATAACACAAGGGTTTACTTCATTCAAAACACGTACGTCTACCGTACTATATAGTTATAACTACTCATGCTCAAGAGATAAGAAAGTTTCCACATACCTCTTCGGTCAATCCACTTGCTAAGCCCAAACTACATGAGTAATAAGTCAACCTATAATAACCATAATACGTTTATTAACCTCTAATTTCAATGTAGAAATAATCTAAGTTCAAAGCCCCTAAATTCTATGGAAAATTGGGCGGCATTTCCTTTGTTTCTACATACTTTGCCACCTTTCTCAAGGCCGAATTCAACATCCAAATGCCACATTTAAGGCTCAACAATCCAAACATTTCAAAGGGGATTACACACCTAAACTTGGGTGTGTAAAATTCTGCCCCACAAGGTAAAACAACTAACTTAACAAGTCTAAGGTAATTTTTAGGCTACAACATGCTCACATAATCTTCTTAACCAATTCTTTCACATCCAAACCACATTTCTTGCATGCAATGACTCTAAGAGCATTATTTACTACCACAAGTTCTTTCTTCTTAACATGCAACACTAGAAACTAATTCTAAAGGAAGAAATGTTACCTTAAAGTTTTAGCCAAACTTATTCCAAATATTTTGCTAGCTTCCTTGCCAAGAACACCACCACAAAAACACCAACAAGCTAGCCACAAGTTTCCTTCTTGTTCTTAACTTTTCAGATTTTTCTTAGGCTTTGAATTTCCTTTGGAAATGTAGAAGGAGGAGCTAATTTAGAGAGAGGTGAGGTTTGAAAGATGACCAAGTCTTCAAGACTTGGTCAATATAAGGCATGCAAGAAAAATCAGATGGGGACACTTGTCACCCTCCATGGCCTTTTAAAGAGAAAATCATATTTTCCTAAGTTTTCCGCCCAGAATCCCGCCTCGGCGCCTGGAAACCTCATGACCTTCGAACTTCCGCGCGCGGCCACTCATCTGGCGTCGCGGCGCTGCAACTTCAGCGACCCCTCAGTACTTCGGCGCGCGCGCATCGGCGCCGTGGCCTGTGCCTTTGCTCGAAACGCATTTATGTCTGTCTGCGCACTGAACTTGTAACTCCCATAACTTTCTACTCCGACGTCCTATCGACGAACGGTTGGTTGCGTTGGAATCTAGACTCAACGAACTACGCCCTGGGCCTTTGAAACACTTAGGAACTCTCAATGTACCGGGTCATAACCCGTCTCAAAGTTGACTAAAACCCATCCGGAACAATCCGTCAACCTATCTTTTGAAAATTTTAAGTCTTACTCCCTTTCGTACGCTCTCATGCGTATGACCTGAACTACGGGGTGTAACAAAACCAATCCTAAATATCCTGTAGTCTCTTGATTATAGGTGTGGTGCACAACACGCCGATAATCAAGACTCTACTAGATACGGTCTGTAGACACTTTCCGAGGACTATCTGCTCTGATACCACTTTTGTCACAACCCGACTTTGGGCCCGCAACTGGTGTCTTACCCCGGGCACCTTATTGATAATACGTCAGAGAAAATCAGTGGAATAAAAACTCATAGACATGTAACAATGTAATACAAGAAACAGGCTAACCGATAGGTCGTCTTTCAGCATATATAAATATATCTCAAAATCCCGAACAGTTACATCTTTTACAAACCCAACTCACAACAGGACTACAGACCTCTAAGAGTTTGACATAACAACTATGACGGGACAGGGCCCCGCCATACCCCTGAATATACAAGTACCTACACTGACAGGGAACCATACCAAAAGATAAGCCTCCGGAGAAGCGAGCTTAAAACTTCGTAATCGTGATCCTATGGCGAGGATCAACAACCGTGTACCTCTACTGCGGCATGAACGCGGCCCGAAGGAGGTCGATCTGACAATGTACCAAGTATGTGAAATTGAAAATCAGTAATGAAATCATAATAGTCTATAATAAAGCGGAGACATGTATGATAACAAAATCTGATTACAAAGTCTGGTTAACAACAAGGGTAATGAAAATCAATATCATCTTTTAAAAGACCATTTCACAATATAAGCAGTCATGTCAAGTTAGGGACGCATGCCCTCAAAATCATTACTCAAATATAACCACGGGTCTCATGCCCACAATATCAAGCGTGCCCGTGGAATTCCGTCCTCACTGTCGGCAAGCGCCAATGTAATATATGCCTATATATATATATATATATATCATGCCCGTGGTATTCCTGCATCTCGGGTACATGACTTCATGGGGAGCTAGCCCAAAGGATAATAATAAACACGAGTTGAACGTGCGTGGTCGCATGCCGGAATTCCTTCACTGCGAGCGTATCCATGTAACAATAATAATATCGAGTTGAACCGCTGCATGGACGCATGCCCGGAATTCGCCGTGGTGCGACGTATCCATGTAACAATAATAATATACGAGTTGAACGCATTGCGTATTGCATGCCGAAATTCCTTCATCCGGTGCGAGCGTATCCATGTAACAATAATAATATCCGAGTTGAACGATGTATGGCGCGTGCTCGGAATTCCTTCGGTGCGACGTATCCATTTAATAATAATAATATCACCGAGTTGAACATTGCGTGGCGCGTGCCGGAATTCCTTCATCGCGGTCTGACATGTCCATTTAACAATAATAATATACCGGAAGTTGAACCCGCTGCATGTGTTACACCCCGTAGTTCCAGGGTATGTATGTGAGGACGTACGTATGAGAATACGACATTAAGAGTAGAAAGGAAGAAAGATTTGATTTTCCGACGGAAAATTTTCCGGATTTTGTGAAGGAAAAAGGTTCGTTAATGGGAATTGGATTCCCAAATTTGGTATTCGGACTTCTTGGAATATTATAGAATTATGAAAATTTTATTTCCGGATTTGGTCACGTGGGGCCCACGGGGAAAATTTACGATTTTGTGAGGCCCACTTTGTTTTCGAGATTTTAGATATATTGGATATTTTCGGAAGATAAAATATTTTGGACGAGTAGGAGGGCGACATGTGTCACCCAGGGATGGCCGAAATGTGGTGCCATGTGTCCTTGGCCGAAATGGCCTTACAAGTGGCAAGCCACTTGTCTTGAATTTTGTGTGGACATGTGGTGGGTAGGACCCACACACACTTGTCCCCCAATCTCACCACACACTTGCCTTGATCTTGGCCTTTGATTTATCTATAAATACCCCCCTTAAGTTGCAAGACTTCATCATCCACACTTGAGTTTTTCCAAGGCAAAAATACTCCCTCCCTTTGTAGTGTTCTCGTCCACCCCCCAACTTTGTGTAGAGAAATACTTCAATTGTTGTTTTATAAATCTCAAATACCTTAGCCTAGTGTCCCTAGTAGTATTCTAAAGTAATCCCAACATAAGAGCCCGAAAATACTACTTTATTCCAATAGTCGCAAAAATGAAACCCTAGGAAAATCTTCATAGCTTGGATGAAGTGTTAAGAGAAGTTGTTTAGAAACTTCTAAGGGTTGCTTGGAGCGGATTGGAGCGTAAGGAATGGGAGCTAAACGTTGCTCAGGATCGACTTATAAATCTTGGATAATTTTGGGCTTATCGAGGTAATGATCTATGTCCTTCTATTGTAATTGGAAATTACATATTGTAGTAGTTTATAATTGAGTAAGATATATGGAAGGATGATTAAAAAGAATTGAACTGTATTTACATTGGACTGTATTTACAGTAGACTTATGTAGTATTATTGTGGGGCAGTTTTGTACACGTCCAGTAGGCGTGTAAACCCCTTTGAGTTGTTGGCTTGGTAGCAGGCCTTGATAAAGGAGGATATATGTGGTTACGGGAGGGGAGGTGCTGCCGAATTTTCCATAGAATAAGGAACCTTGTACTTAGAAATGTTCTACGAAGAAGTCTAGACGTTGATAGACGTGTTTGGTTGTTATAGGTGGATATTCTACGCGCGACATACTCGACTTGGCTGTGGATTTAGCCGAAGAGATATGTGATTCTTCCTATACTCTTGAGCATGATTGTTGTGAACTATATAGTACGGTAGACGTACGTGTGTGAAATGAATTTGGTTTGTTTAAAACATAAAGTGTTATAATGGCTTTATGGGAAGTTAGTTATAACAACTTTATGAAGATAAAAGAGAAACTTGATTTCGGAAAAGGAGAAGTAACTTGATGTAAGAGTATAGGTTACATGTTTTGAAAAGAGTAAGTTACTTGGGTTTTAAAAAGTATACTTGATGTTGTTTTAAATGAAAAGCACTTGGTCTAAAAAGTATAGAGTACTTGATTTTAAAGGCCTTGTAAAGATTTTCTGTAGGTGTAGTAATTTGGTTTGAAAAGAAAACATGTTTTGATACTACGAGTATTAGTATCGTGTGGCTTTTACGTAAAAAGAGGTCTTTTTGAAAGAATGAAAAGTATGTGGTATTTTGGGGTTAAAACCCAGATTTTTGGCATAAAACGAAAGTCTATGAGTACGTTGAACTTGCCTATGCTTGTTGTGATAGCCTTTGTTGTGCAAGTGTTTTGATTCTGTGCTACCGAGTGTCTCGATGGAGGGCCGGCTATCTGGTTGATTGATGGACATACTGACACGTTGGGTGGCCCACGGGTATGCTTCCACTATATCGATCCTTTGGACATACTGACACGATGGATGGTCCACGGGTATGCGTCCATTAGGATGGTTACATGGACATGTCTACACCGATGAAGAATTCCGGGGGCATGCGGCCATGCGGCGGGTTGATCACCCGGTATATTGTTATTGTTGTTTCTTTTGGACATACTGACACGTTGGGTGGCCCACGGGTATGCTTTCACTATGAGTGTTATCTTGTTGTTTCTTTTGGACATACTGACACGTTGGGTGGCCCACGGGTATGCTTCCACTATGAGTGTTATCTTGTTGTTTCTTTTGGACATACTGACACGTTGGGTGGCCCACGGGTATGCTTCCACTATGAGTGTTATCTTGTTATTTCCTTTGGACATACTGACACGTTGGGTGGCCCACGGGTATGCTTCCACTATGCGTGTTATCTTGTTATTTCCTTTGGACATACTGACACGATGGATGGTCCACGGGTATGTGTCCATTAGGATGGTTCTATGGCCATGCTTATACCGAGGTAAGATGCCGAGGCATGCGGCCATTGTGCGGGTTAAATTCCCGGGTTATATTTGAGTGATGACTTTTCGGGCGTGAGTCCCTGACTTGACATGACTGCTAATATATATTGTGTACTGTAGTTTGGTTATCATACATGTCTCCTGTTTTATATAGACTGCTATTTGTTGTAACAAGTGGAGACGGTTGTGTACTGCAGAAGCTGTAAATGCACAAGTGGAGACGGTTGATGTTGAAGGAGGAATTGGTGATCGGAGCCATTTTAGAACATGGTCTAGGAGCACCGACAACATCAGCAGGATCTGATTGCAAACAAATCGGCTACCACCGAGCCGCTTTTGAGATTGGAAGAAATGGATCTAGAGCACTGAGCAGGTGCCAATTCAACAAGGCAACAAAGGCTTGGCTGTATTTCGTCAGTGCCCGCATGACCCCATCCACGTACTTCACCAGAGTGCCAGAAGATAGGATTAAGTAGATTTATGGAATTATGAGGGGGCTGACAATTGATGTGGGGAAAGAAATAGTGCAGAGCATTGAAGAAATCAGCAGGTTGGTGACAACAGGTGGATTGGGACACGGCTCGCTTATTACCAGTCTATGCCACATGAATGCGGTCCCAATCCTACCCACTGACACTCATGAGAGAAACCAACTGCCCGTGTCCTATGGGATAGTGCACTCTTTCCCAGACCCAAGCCCACCAGCATCCAGACGGAGAGTACAACCAGCAGCAGCAGCAGCAGCAGAGGCCAGCATGGACGAAGAAGAGCCTGAAATAGGGGCTCAATATGAGGCAGGACCTAGCCACAGGCCAACCACAGGAGCAGAACCTCCAACGCCCACAATGGAGCAATTGTATCAGAATCAGATGAGGATGATGCAGACCTTGGGCACAGTAGTACAAGGACAGCAAGAAACAAGGCAACAAATCAACGAGCTGAGTTCCTTGTTCAACCAATGGTCGATGCATTATCCACCGCCACCACCACCATTTTAACCAAAGTTTGTAAGTGTCTATTTCTTTTACTGTCTTTGAGTCTACACACATTGGGGACAATGTGTGTTTTAAGTTTGGGGGTGTTTATTTGGGTTTTGTTTTCTTTATGTGTCATGTTATGTTTTACTTAAGTCTTTTTGATTGTTTTTATGTTTATTTTGAGTCACCAAATTTTTTTCTTTTTGAGTCATAATTGTCTGTCAAAGATCATAATTGTTGTAGTTGCTAGAAACACCTAGTGAAGTAAGGTGAAATAATGTAACGGAATTGAAGCAACTATCTAAACACTTAGGTTAGATATGCCAAAAACTCATAGAATCTGTCTATTTGGAGTTCTTGCTTGAATTACGCATACTAAATGATAAATGCTTATGTATTATGATTGCTTGCTATTTGAGGCGAAATAGTTAGGATATGCATGTTAGGGAGATGACTCAGGCATTTCTTTGATAGCCAATTCTTACCATTCTTTTATATCCCGTACTTTAAAAATATCCCTAGTCAGCCCCATTGAGCCTAAAAATTGAAACTTCTTCTTTGACACCCTATATTCCCACAAATTGTACCATAAGTGAAAATATGAAATAGTGGAATACATTGTGTTAAAAAAGAGACAAAAAGAGTGAATAAGTCTGTTGCACCCCAATACAAAAGTAATAAGAAATAGGCAAAAGCCTAAGTTTGGGGGTTCTTAACATTATTATATACTTCACTCTCCCAAAACAAAAGAGGGGAAAGATAGAATCGAAATGAAGAAAAGAACAAAAAGAACAAAAAAAAGGGAAATACTGAAAAGCTGAAGAGCTTATGGTACACAAAAATGAGCCTAAATGCCTATTTTTACCAACCCCTACCTAAGCCTACATTACAACCCTTAAAGCCCTGAAGATCTCTTTTATGCATATCCAGAATTAGTGGAGAATAGCAAGTAAGCATGCCATAGGAATTCTTGAATTTATATGCATGATTTAGTATATTGACTTCCATTAAGCATGATGAATATGAGTTTGCGAAATATTTAGCTTCATGTGTTTAGTGTGCTGAAAATTTCATGCTATATGTTCCTGCATATTATTATGCTAACCTTCATGTTTTTCTAGATAACACTAATGCAGCAAAAGTGATCAATGTCATTGAGTTTTTTTTTGTTTTCCTTGAGTCTGTATTTCTTTCTTTTGATCTTTGCTCGAGGGCGAGCAAAGGTTAAGTTTGGAGGTATTTGATCGGTGTATTTTATATACACCTTTTGAGTCAGTTTTAGTTAGTCTTTTGTCTCATTTTGCACATATAAGTGTCGTATTAGGATAGTTTTTCTTTCTTTTGAGTCAAAGTGGTTAAAATGGCCAAATGGCGGAAAAAGAGCAAAAAGAGGGCAAAAGAGGAGACGCCAGAGCTGGAAAGCAGAAAGTGGCGAGCGAGGAAAAATCAAGACCGTAGCGGCCTCCTGCGATCAGCGAGGCGCGGCGCCATCATTCGAAGGTGCGAGAAGATCCAGTAGCGCGGCTAGCGAACGCGGCGCCACTATCGAGAGGGCCGAAGATATAGCGCGCGGCTACCGAACGACAGCGAGGCGCGGCGCCTACACATCAAAGCCACGGGAGATCGCGTCGCGGTGCCCTCGAGCAGCGAATATCGGGGCAGCGCGAAACAATCGACGGATTGCGAGAACTTCCGGCGCGCTGTCTGCGAAGCGGCGCAAACAACAACGGATTGCAGAACTTCCGCGCCAATGCTACAGGCCGCGCCGGCGAAAAAATAGGTTTTGACGGATTTTGGGCGAGCTGCGAGGAAAAGTTGAGGCGGTTTCAGCCTATAAAAGGAGAACCCTAGGCGGTTTTAAGGGTTCCCCTTCTTGCAACACAAGACTTTTGGCTTGGAGATTGGATACCATTAATTTAGTACTTTCTTTTCCTTTTCTTTACTTTATTTGATTTTGCATGATGAACTTTGAATTAGTTCTTGTCATCTTTATGGCTAGGAACTAATTCTCTTATAAGACTTTCCATGTTGAATTACTAGAAACTTATGTTATAAATTAATGCTTATGGTTATTTTTCTTATTGAGAGATCTATCCAATAATTGAGTTGAATTCTTGGTAATTAATTGACAACTAATTATCACTATATGATTTCTAATCAGTTACGAAAAGGGGATTGTGAATATCTTTGTAAGTTGGGTAGACATTCTTGGATTGGGGATGAAAATACCTCAATTATTTATGTAGCGTTGATGAGAGGCTTAACAACCCTAATTTTGCGCATTGTGCATGGTCAACTAGGTTTTGTTCTTAATCCTCCTATAAAGTTATCCTTATCAGAAAGTTAGGTAAGGTGCGATCATTGAGGTTGAGTGTTTATATAACCTAACGGGAGTATAAAGCGATTTCGTAAACCTGCTTTCTCCTAAAGAAGAATACCATGAGTTAATGCATTAGTAAGTAGCATAAGCGGATAGTAAGGATACATGGAAGCCCTATTCTCATCACAACTGAAGTAAAACCTTGATAGTTAAATAGCTTTTATAATTCGTAGTTATAAACAACCAATCAATCATAAATTCACCAAATAGATACTAGAAAATAGATAGTTGGTAATTGGACCCTAATCCTTGTGGACGATATTCGGTCTTATCAAAGACTATACTACTTGTCACGATAACGTGCACTTGCGTTTAAAGTGTGTGCATCTTAACGCGCATCAGCTATGTACGGATAGCATTGTGTATATTGTTATTTAGAAAACATGGTTAGTTGAAAAGGTAAGTTTGGGGACAGGTAAATTGTGAACCTTAGAAATTATAAACAGTTGAGACCTTAGATGTAAGGTCGTCTTGAGTAAAAGATTTTACGGTTAGTCTTTGTCGAAGTACTTGGTATGCGTGAAATGTATTGTGGGATAATTCCATGGGTTGTGTAAGATGTAAGTGGTAGCTTTCATGACGAGAATAGTAAGATTGTCTCGGACGGGAACAAGAGTTTGGCGCGATGGTGGGTCAGGTTGAGGGCATATCGCGGGTCAACCCGCAACCCAGAATGAGGTGGGGTCAGTTTGAGGTGGTCCCGCCAGGTGGTAGGGTCACGAGGGTGCTAGGCCCAAGTTTAGGTAACCATCGTACGAGTTCGCGGATGTGTTCGACCAGAATCAGATTGTGAAGGCCGGGAATGGCCTTAAAGGAATGTGAGGCTAGTAAGATGACCAAGTTTGGAGGTAGTAACTCCAAGGTTTTGGAAACTGAAGCGATGATTGAAGTGTGGTACGTGTACTAGAAAGAGTTCGGGTGTACGAGAAGGGTACGTCGAGTAAGAAAAGAAGCGAACAGGTGTTAAGAGAATGGAAGTGATCATTTCTTTTGTGAAGTGAAGGTGCGAAGAGAGTATCTTTTTAGACCATGGGTGGGAGCTTTTGTGATGTTAGAGGTGATTCTTCGTTGGCTCGGATTTGAGTTTTGCGCATGTATTATATTATGGCCATGTGTGGCATAATTGGTTTCGTAAGTATAGTAGTGAAGACTACACCGGCGCATGTATGTTTGGAGACTTAGAAGGAACATTCGGGACGAATGTTTCTAAGGGGGGAAGAATGTTACACCCCGTAGTTCCAGGGTATGTATGTGAGGACGTACGTACGAGAATACGACATTAAGAGTAGAAAGGAAGAAAGATTTGATTTTTCGACGGAAAATTTTCCGGATTTTGTGAAGGAAAAAAGTTCGTTAATGGGAATTGGATTCCCAGATTTGGTATTCGGACTTCTTGAAATATTATAGAATTATGGAATTTTATTTCCGGATTTGGTCACGTGGGGCCCACGGGGAAAATTTACGGTTTTGTGGGGCCCACTTTGTTTTCGAGATTTTAGATATATTGGATATTTTCGGAAGATGAAATATTTTGGACGAGTAGGAGGGCGACATGTGTCACCCCCTTAGGTGGCACATGGCCGAAATGTGGTGCCATGTAATCGCCGAATGGCCCTACAAGTGGCAAGCCACTTGTCTTGAATTTTGTGTGGACATGTGGTGGGTGGGACCCACACACACTTGTCCCCCAATCTCACCACACACTTGCCTTGATCTTGTCCTTTGATTTCTCTATAAATAGCCCCCTTAAGTTGCAAGACTTCATCATCCACACTTGAGTTTTTCCACGGCAAAAATACTCCCTCCCTTTGTAGTGTTCTCGTCCACCCCCCCCCCCCACTTTGTGTAGAGAAATACTTCAATTGTTGTTGTATAAATCCCAAATACCTTAGTCTAGTGTCCCTAGTAGTATTCTAAAGTAATCCCAACATAAGAGCCCGAAAATACTACTTTATTCCAATAGTCGCAAAAATGAAACCCTAGGAAAATCTTCATAGCTTGGATGAAGTGTTAAGAGAAGTTGTTTAGAAACTTCTAAGGGTTGCTTGGAGCGGATTGGAGCGTAAGGAATAGGAGCTAGACGTTGCTCAGGATCGACTTATAAATCTTGGATAATTTTGGGCTTATCGAGGTAATGATCTATGTCATTCTATTGTAATTGGAAATTACATATTGTAGTAGTTTATAATTGAGTAAGATATATGGAAGGATGATTAAAAAGAATAGAACTGTATTTACATTGGACTGTATTTACAGTAGACTTATGTAGTATTATTGTGGGGCAGTTTTGTACACGTCCAGTAGGCGTGTAAAACCCTTTGAGTTGTTGGCTTGGTAGCGGGCCTTGATAAATGAGGATATATGTGGTTACAGGAGGGGAGGTGCTGCCGAATTTTTCGTAGAATAAGGAACCTTGTACTTAGAAATGTTCTACGAAGAAGTCTAGACGTTGATAGACGTGTTTGGTTGTTATAGGTGGATATTCTACGCGCGACATACTCGACTTGGTTGTGGATTTAGCCGAAGAGGTATGTGATTCTTCCTATACACTTGAGCATGATTGTTGTGAACTATATAGTACGGTAGACGTACGTGTGTGAAATGAATTTGGTTTGTTTAAAACATAAAGTGTTATAATGGCTTTATGGGAAGTTAGTTATAACAACTTTATGAAGATAAAAGAGAAACTTGATTTCGGAAAAGGAGAAGTAACTTGATGTAAGAGTATAGGTTACATGTTTTGAAAAGAGTAAGTTACTTGGTTTTAAAAAGTATACTTGATGTTGTTTTAAATAAAAGCACTTGGTATAAAAAGTATAGAGTACTTGATTTTAAAGGCCTTGTAAAGATTTTCTGAAGGTGTAGTAATTTGGTTTGAAAAGAAAACGTGTTTTGATACTACGAGTATTAGTATCGTGTGGCTTTTACGTAAAAAGAGGTCTTTTTGAAAGAATGAAAAGTATGTGGTATTTTGGGGTTAAAACCCAAATATTTGGCATAAAACGAAAGTCTATGAGTACGTTGAACTTGCCTATGCTTGTTGTGATAGCCTTTGTTGTGCAAGTGTTTTGATTCTGTGCTACCGAGTCTCTCGATGAAGGTCCGGCTATCTGGTTGATTGATGGACATACTGACACGTTGGGTGGCCCACGGGTATGCTTCCACTATATCGATCCTTTGGACATACTGACACGATGGATGGTCCACGGGTATGCGTCCATTAGGATGTTTACATGGACATGTCTACACCGATGAAGAATTTCGGGGGCATGCGGCCATGCGGTGGGTTGATCACCCGGTATATTGTTATTGTTGTTTCTTTTGGACATACTGACACGTTGGGTGGCCCACGGGTATGCTTCCACTATGAGTGTTATTTTGTTGTTTCTTTTGGACATACTAACACGTTGGGTGGCCCACGGGTATGCTTCCACTATGAGTGTTATCTTGTTATTTCCTTTGGACATACTGACACGTTGGGTGGCCCACGGGTATGCTTCCACTATGAGTGTTATCTTGTTATTTCCTTTGGACATACTGACACGATGGATGGTCCACGGGTATGCGTCCATTAGGATGGTTCCATGGCCATGCTTATACCGAGGTAAGATGTCGGGGCATGCGGCCATTGTGCGGGTTAAATTCTCCGGTTATATTTGAGTGATGACTTTGCGGGCGTGAGTCCCTGACTTGACATGACTGCTAATATATATTGTGTATTGTAGTTTGGTTATCATACATGTCTCTTGTTATATATAGACTGCTATGATTTCATTACAGTATTTTCAGTTTACCATACTTGGTACCTGTTGTACTTACCTCCTTCGGTGGGCTGCGTTCATGCCGCAGGTAGAGGTACACCGGTTGTTGATCCTCGCTCATAGGATCACGGTTCTGCGTGTTGGGAAGCTCCGTTTCTCCGGAGGCTTATCTTTTGGTATAATCCCCTGTCATTGTATCTACTTGTACATTCAAGGGTATGGCGGGGCCCTGTCTCGTCATAGTTGTTATAAAAACTCTTAGAGGTCTGTAGTACTGTTGTGGGCAGGGTTTGTAAAGGATGTAACTGTTCGGTTTTGATATATATCTGAAGGTATTTATTTTGGTTAGCCTGTTTCTTATTTCATATTGTTCATGTCTTGAGTTTTTATTTCCGCTTATTTTCTCTGATGTATTATCACTAGGGTGCCCGGGGTAAGGCACCAGTCGCGGGCCCGAGGTCGGGTCGTGACAGCATGGCCGCATGCCCCCGGAATTCCTTCATCGGTGCAGACATGTCCATGTAACAATAATAATATACCGGGAGTTGAACCCGCTGCATGGCCGCATGCCCCCGGAATTCCTTCATCGGTGCAGACATGTCCATGTAACAATAATAATATACCGGGAGTTGAACCCGCTGCATGGCGCGTGCCGGAATTCGCCATCGGTGCAGACATGTCCATGTAACAATAATAATATACAGGGAGTTGAACCCGCTGCATGGCCGCATGGGCCCAGAATTTCTTCATCGGTGCAGACATGTCCATGTAACAATAATAATATACCGGGAGTTGAACCCGTTGAATGGCCGCATGCCCCCGGAATTCCTTCATCGGTTCAGACATATCCATGTAACAATAATAATATACCGGGAGTTGAACCCGCTGCATGGCCGCATGCCCCCGAAATTCCTTTATCGGTGCAGACATGTCCATATAACAATAATAATATACCGGGAGTTGAACCCGCTGCATGGCTGCATGCCCCCGGAATTCCTTCATCGGTGCAGACATGTCCATGTAACAATATGGTGGAATCATACCCGTGGGCCTCCCAACAGTGTCGGTATGTCCAAGTAAATAACAAGATGACCGGCCCTCCATCGAGAGACGCGGTAGCATAAGAATACAACCCTTGCACAACAAGGCTATCACAAGCAAGCACAGGCAAATTGTTACACCCCGTAATTCAAGAACATGATTATAGAATTAAGATTGGAATGTCGAAAGGAAAGGATTTTTACATTTCCTTATACGAAAATTTTTCGAGTTTAATGTGATGACAAGAATTAATTCTAGTAATGGAATTATTTTTCATTAGAATTATGGACTTAGTGGATTTATTAAGTCTTGGTATACTATGTTACATGTCCATCGAAATGGGATGAAAAATAACTAAGTGTGGATGAAATATTTTGTGAAGAAATACTTGGCCAATAGGAGGTTAGCAAGTGCCCTCCCCACTTGTCTTGTGAAGACTCCACACACCTTTATATAGATAAGTCTTGAAAACTTAGAACAAAAGATATTCATCCATACAAACCCTCATCTCTCCAAAAATCTAGAGCAATTCGAAATCCCCATATCCAAAGACAAGATCAAGATCAAAGTATTTTCTTTCCAAGATTAAGCACCCTTAACCCCTAAATCTAGGTTGGGCCGAAAATAGAATGAAACCCTAGGGGTTTTCCGTCGACTTTTTGGAAGCAAAACGTGAAGAGAAGTTGATCCTAAGGTTTTAGGGGATACATATATGTGATTGGAACTTGAAGAAGTGGGCGAAAGCAGCTGCGGACCAATAATGACCGGACTGTTTTGGGGCGTTTTTGGGCAAACAATGAGGTAAAAGTCCTTCTTATTTTAAAGTAATTGGATATTACTTATTGTTATAATGTATGGATGAACTCGTGTTAAAAATAATGAAGAATAAAAAGCGTTTGAGCCATTTTTTGGGGCTAAAACCGATTTGGGACAGATTTGGTGTAAATGGAATTCGTTGGTTATTGTCGTTGTTATCTTCACCTATTTCATGTTATAAAGGATTAATATTGTTGTTAATAAGTTGTTATAACTTATGTAGATGTTTTGAAACTCGAATTGGAATAAAAAGGATTAAGGAAAGAGTTATCGGATTTTAGTTGTTGCCGTAGAATCTATAAAACTGTTGGATATTGTCGTGCAGTTTTTAGGGACTGCTTTAGACGTGTTGTATGCTGTAAAATCAGACCCTATATTTCATGTTTAATGTAGTAGATTGCTAATGAAAACCCCGAAGGAATAAGGGTGTGGAAAGGCGTTGAAAGATCTCACATTCCACCCTCGTTATAGTAATTATGGACTGTTTTAGGGGCTGTTTTGGTATGGTTTTGGGGCAGAATTTTACACGTCCTGTTAAGGCGTGTAATCCCCTTTGGTTAGCTGAATTGTTGGGCCTTAAATGTGGCGTGTTTGTTTATTGAATTCGGCCTTGAAAAAGGTGGCAAAGTATGTAGAAACAAAGGAAGTGCTGTCCGGTTTTTCGTAGAATTTAGTGACTTTGCACTTAGAATATTCTACGTTCTAAGCTAAAGGTTAATGGACGTATTATGGCCATTATAGGTTGAAGTACTAAGTATAGCGTATTCTACTTGAAGGATTGAATAGCTATCAAGGTTGAAGTACTTTGGAGCATTTTTCTATTTGTCGATAATCGTCGCGAGGTATGTGAACCTCTTCCTTCTTTTGACATGATTTTATGTATGGAATATACATGTAGTACTATTTCATGATTCCTTCTACTCTTAGAAGTTAAGAGGTATGTATGTTGATTTACTCTACGTAAATGTTATGTCTAAGTTATCCTAAGTTCTTACCAAGTCTTATGGGGGATGTTGGTAAGAGTCGTTAGGAGGTATTTGGAGCCAAGTTGACTTGGCTAAGTTACGGCACAAATGAGAATAAGAATCGAACAAGCCACTGCAGCGTTAATAAAGGAAAATGTAATGACAATCAATTAAGTTAAAAGGAGTAGAATTCTCCATCTGCATAGAAGCTAAGATAAGACAAAATTGTATTACATTTTCTAGATCATGGCTACTCGATTAAGATCGTTATAAATAAGTATAACTTATTCACAACGCACCAAAGTATATGTTGCTTAATTTATAAGAATTTACGTATGAAGTTTTAAGACTATGAACCTTAAATTTTTAAAAGGTTAAGGGACTTTATTTTTCAAGTTATGGGACTTGATTCTTAAAGGAAGAAATGAATTGATTTAAAAGTATAGAATACTTGATTTGGAAAGTATTGATTTCTTGCCATTCTAAAGTTAAGAAACTTGTTTTCTTAAAAGTTAAGAGACTTGAAGTATTTTGAAAGCTATGTGATTTGAATTGAAAGTATAAGTTTCTTGGTCATAAAAGGAATGAATTTGTCTAAGACATAAAGAGTTATAACGGCTTTATGAGAAGTTGGTTATAACAACTTTATGGAAGATTAAAAGAATGGGTTTCTTCAGTAATGTAAGCAAAGAAATGATTTGAAATAAAGAAGGGCAAATTGTTTTAAAGGTACCAATTGCTTAAGGTTTTAAAGAAAGGAGTCACTTGATTTAGAAGCCTATAAATGTATTTCTAAAAGGTATTGTGACTTGTCTTGAAAAGTAGATATGACTTGATACTACGGTTATTAGTATCTTGGAAGTTTTATTTGAAAGAGAATCATTTTAAAGGAGTAGAGGCACGTAGTACGTTGGGTTAAATTCCCGGATTTTATAATGACATGTTAGTGCCTTAAGTAAACAAAAATGAGAGTGTATATGAACAAGCTAATAAGAAGTTAGGGGATTTCTTAACTTGCTTATGTAATGTATGATAAGCCGGCGGTGCTTATGTTTTGTATGGTAAGCCGGTGGTGCTTATGTTATGTATGATAAGTCGGTAGTGCTTATGTTATGTATGATAAGTCGGTAGTGCTTATGTTATGTATGATAAGCCGGTAGGGCTTATGTTATGTATGATGGCCGGTTGAGTTAGGGTAAGAATATAAATGAGGGGTAAACCCCCAAGACGTTATACCACCTTCTCCAGGGTAAGAGTATAAATGAGGGGTAAACCCCTAAGATGTTATACCACCTTCTTCAGGGTAAGAGTATAAATGAGGGGTAAACCCCCAAGACGTTATACCACCTGTTCCATGGATTTGCTACCCATGATGCGAGGAATACCTCATGCGAGTCCTTATGGGCTGATGCGGGTGAAATAGTCCCATGCGGGCGGGTACATCCTATGCGAGGAATACCTCATGCGGGTCCACAGGACCTATGCGGGTGAAATAGTCCCAGGAGTAGGATTGCTTATCGATACTACGGGCGAGGGACCCTGTTTTGATCATGAGCCTCTTATTTTTATGCAGTATACCTGTTATACCCCGTATTTCCAGAGTATGTACGTGAGCGCGTACGTATTATAATTTGAGCCTTAAAGTTGGCTAGTTTCGAAATTTGTACACAACACCCGATTAGAGTCGTTTTTCGACGAAACGTTTCCACAGCTTTCGTAGGGAAAATTCCGGCTATGTCATTTATAATTTTTGCGGATTTTTCCGAGAGACGAAACATTTTGGACCAACGAGAGGGCGACACTTGTCACCCTCTAATTGGAAGGAGTGGACGGACGAAAGTGGGAAGGTTGGCACGTTTTTGTGCATTATTTTTGGTCGAGGAGTTGGTAGGATATTTTGGGTAGATGGATAAGGTTGCACATGGCTTAATCTTGGCCTTACACTTTCCTAACACTTGGTTGGATCTTGGCCATTGGTTGGCCTTCACTTGACCTATAAATACCCCTCTAGTTGAAGACTTTCTTCATCCAAAAACTTGAGCAATCTAACTAAGTCTCAAAACACTCCCTCTCGAGCTTTAGCCCACCACACCCCTCCCCTTGAGAGCCCTGGCCGAGCCACCTCCTCCTTTGAGGTGTTTTGCCAGGGGTACCCCCCAGCCTAGTTGTCTCGTATAAATACCCCTTTTGTGGTATAGAAATACTCTCCAAGTATTGTTATAATGCCCAAATACCTTGCCCAAATACCTTGTAGTATTCCCAAGGTTACACTTTTACAAAAGCCTAAAATACTATTATACTTCCTCACCACAAAAACGAAACCCTAAGTAAATCTTCACCCGTAGTTGAAGTCATAAGTAGAAGTTGGTTAGAACTTCTAAGGGTTGGTTGGAGCAGTTGGAGCGCCGAGTAGGAGCTAAACGTTGTTCAGATCGACATATAAACTCGGATAATTTTGGGCTTATCGAGGTAAACATTCTTGACTTTCTGTTGTAATTGGAAATTACATGTTGTAGGAGTATATAGTTAAGTATACTATATATAGAACTGAACATAGTTGTGCGGCAATGTCTTTTGACTTAAGCCTGAATAATACTTACGGCAATGTCTTGCGACTTAAGCCTGAATTTAAAGAAGAGAATCGAATCAGTAATTACATAGATCAGTATTACGAGACTTGTGTAACATTACCGTAGTAGAATTGTACACGTCCGGTTAGGCGTGTTAACCCCCAGTTGGCTTGGTAGCCTCGATAGAGAGGAGATTTACGCTGCCATGTGGAGGTCTTCAATTTTTCTGTAGAATATTCTACGTCGGGATCTAAAGATATTAATAGCGCCTTTGTGGCCTCTATAGTTGTAGTACTACGTGGAGTGATCTGCTTGACCGAGAGTGTAGCCGACGGTTTGAGGTACTTGGAGCGTTTTGCTATTAGTCGATAATCGTCGCGGTATGTGAACCTCTTCCTATTTGTTCTAGCATGATATGTGTATAACTATGTAGTACGGTGAGACGTACATATGTTTAATGTATTTGATTGGTTTGAAACATAAAGTGTTATAACGGCTTTATGGGAAGTTGGTTATAATACTTTATGTAGGTAAGAAAGTACTTGTGGTTTTTAAGAGGTAATCGATTTGAACTATAATCGGTGGCTATGTGATAATAAAGAACTTGAAGTATTTCAAAAGATTTTTGAATCATTTTGAGAGAAGAAGTAATACTTGGTTTTGGAAACTTAAGAGTTATACTAGCTTTATGGGAAGTTAGGTATAACGGCTTAAAATGTTTTCTTGATTTCGTAAATCGAATGTGTATCGACAAACCACTGCGGCGTTAATAAAAGGAAATGTTTTGGACAGATTTAGTATTATTAAAACCAAGAGAAACTTCCATCCGCATAGAAGCTAAGATGAGACAAAATGACATTTCCTAGATCATGGTCGCTTAATAAGATTGATTATAAACAAGAATAACCTACTCACTTATAAGACATAGGTTTCTCAAAACGTTTAAAGGAGAATTATGTTTTAAAGGATTTAAAACTATGAACTACGAAACCTTTTTCTAAAATGAGAAACTTGAGCATTCAAATTAGGCAAACTTGAGCGTTTGGAAAATAAGGTTGTTACTTGATTTTACAAAGGAAAGCATTTTGGTTTACTTAACAATGTTAGTCACTCAAATTTTATACTACGTATCGGGTGACCTTTGTAAAGAAATGGATCTTAAAGGGAATTTAACGGACGTAGTACTTTAAGGTTAAAATCCGACTTTGACATAAAATGAAAGTACCTTGAGTCGTGTAACTTGCTTATGCTTGTTGTTATGAAACTTGACCATGTTACGTGTGATAGCCTTGTTGTGCAAGTATCGTGTTCTACTCGACTACCGGTCATCCGAATGTATTTCACTTGATTCACGGTCATACGGAATGTATTTCACTTGATTACCGGGTCATCCGAATGTATTTCACTTGATTATCGGGTCATCCGAATGTATTTCACTTGATTACCGGTCATCCGAATGTATTTCACTTGATTACGGCTCATCCGAATGTATATCACTTGACTACCGGCTCATCCGAATGTATTTCATCGACTACCGTTCATCCGGAATGTATTCCACACGCTTTCTATATCGGGTCCATAAGATGGGCCGAGACTGTTATACGTATCACATGATTTGTACCTAGATCACGGCGGTGAGGAAGAAGTTCCACGTACGGAGGATGACTTTGAGGCGTGAGTCCACGACTTGACATGATCGCTTCTATGTCAGGAATCGTAGTTTGGTTATCATACATGTCTCCCGCTTTATATAGACTATTATGATTTCATTTACTGATTTTACGATTTCACATACTTGGTACTGTTATCGACCTCCTTCTGGCCGTGCGTACGCCGCAGTAAAAGGTACATCATTGTCGATCCCCGCTTTAGGATCACCTTTCAACAGATTGGGAAGCTCCGTTCCTTCGAGGCTTATCTTTTGGTATGTTACTCGAGTCCAGATTCTTATACATTCGTGGTATGGCGGGCCCCGTCCCGCCATACCGTTGTAAAAAAATCTTAGAGGTGCAGAGTAATCACAAGTGTGGTTTGTAAAAAGGATAACCGTCGGTATTTATGTATATATGATGGCAACTGTTTGGTTGGCCTGTTTATTTATCTTTTCTCTTAATTCATGTTCATGTTTTTTATTTCCGCTGATTTTCTCTGATGTTGTATCACTAGGGTGCCCGGGGTAAGGCACCAGTCACGGGCCCGGGTTCGGGTCGTGACAAAAGTGGTATCAGAGCGATTAGTCTCTGAAAGTGTCTACTGCACCGTGTCTAGTAGAGTCTTGATTATCGGTGTCAGGCACCACATCTATAATCGTGAGGTCTGCAGGACATTTAGGATTGGTTTCTATTCTTCTCATTCTGAGATCGTGCCTTAGAGCTGTGTGATAAATTGGACCCCTCTGACATATTCCTTTCATTTACCAGTTATGCCTCCGCGTAAGGCAACCTGTGCCCAGATAGGCAAGGCGATCGAGGAGTCGTTAGTGAGATACTGAGGAGTACGAGGCGCAGCCCGGCCAAGACTGAGACAAGATTCGACGGCGGGTTTCGCGACGCCAAAGACCAAAGAGTTTAGAGCCGCAGCGGTGGTCACTGAGACTACAAGACTGAGCCTCCATCCCCACACTGGAGCCGATGAGACGGGTACAAGGAGATGGCCATCGCCGTGGTCGTGGCGATATGAGGATAGGCCGGATGCAGCAGCCCATTTCAAAGAAGACCCGTAGTTCACCCCGAGCGCATTTGAGGCTACGGACTTCACGAGTTGTAGCCTCCGGTGTTCTATGGATCGAGAGCCGAGGACGACCCTCGAGTTTATCCGACCTACACGGATCATGAGAGTGATCGAGCCTCGAGGCGAGTCGGTGGTATTGGTTCGCATCACCGCGTGATCTGCGATTGGTAGTTTGATTCGTGAGCTGTCGGGAAGAGCATGCACTTCCAGCATTTGGGACGAGTTCTCGAGGCATTTCTTGCACATTTCTTGCCTCCACGCATGAGGAGGGCTCGGGCCGACAGATTTTTGACATTCGAGGCGGGCGGACGGTTAGAGAGAGTACAATGTGGAGTTCGACTCATTAGCTCGGTATGTTCCCGCCGTAGTAGCGGATATGGAGGACGAGTACACCGCTACGCCACCGGGCCGACGATTACTTGGCGTAGGCTTGTGCGGGTGTAGCTCTTCACCGGCATGGACATTGCCCGCATACAAGCTCATGCACTAGGATGTGAGGCACGGAGAGGTCGACGGAATGGCCGAGATCGCAGAAGAGGCCGAGCAGCAGGTCCTTTGGTAACTTTCGAGGCGGACCGCCTCGCCAGCGAGCCTAGTTATGTACCTCCGCCAAGATGCAGTGGTCCTCCGCGCCTTCGTGTCGTCGGGTATTCGAGTGGTCGAGCTCCGTGGCTTCCGTTCACAGTGTTTACGTGAGTGCTAGCGCCAGGATTCATGTCCTCAGCCGGGC
Source organism: Przewalskia tangutica (assembly GCA_029844215.1). Taxonomy (NCBI): domain Eukaryota; kingdom Viridiplantae; phylum Streptophyta; class Magnoliopsida; order Solanales; family Solanaceae; genus Przewalskia; species Przewalskia tangutica. Next base: position 46,372,223 of record CM056722.1, on the reverse strand, counting down.
ACGATGTGGCAAACATCATCCCGAAATGTCGTCTTTTTATCGGTGCTTGCTTCACCGCGTCGCCGTGGCCATGTGACGAGAGATCGTGCTTATAGAGAGGTACCGCGGCTGGCGCAGCCTACCGGATCGATGGCGAGTTCATCGCTTCTACATTATGCGCCTGCAGGCGCACTTATGATTAGAGTGAGCGGTAGCTTCGGTATATCCTTAACCATCTAGGCTTGTATGTTTTGATGTTATGTTAATGTGTTAAGTGTTATGTTCGGATAGCTTTGTGCTAAAATGTGATTTAGGAACACAGTTGGGAAAAGGGGTAAGCACTGGGGTGAGAAAATGATGAACCTTAGAATATTACAGTTGAGACCTTAGATGTAAGCGCCGCTTGAGTACAAGATTTTGCGAGTGATCCTTGTCGAGTGCATTTTATGCCTAGAATATATTGTGTGATAAGTCTGCAGGTTGGGTAAATGAAAGTGGTATCTTTCATGATGTGATTAGCAAGGTTGTTCGGATCGAGAAACGAGAGAGTCGGCGTGTGAGGCTCGGGTTGAGGGCGTGTTGCGTGTCAACCCGTGGCCGGAATGGTGGGGTCACTCAGTGGTCCCGCCAGCGGTAGGGTCACGAGGGTGCTAGGCCCAAGTTTAGATGACCATCGTATGAGTTCGTGGATATGTTCGACTGGCGGATCGTGAAGGCGGAGTGGCCTTAAGGAAGATTGAGGCTAGTAAGATAACCAAGTTGAGGTGGTGACTCGAAGGTTTGGAGAATCAAGTGATGATCAAGTGTGGTGCGATATCTTGGAAGAGTTCAAGAGTTCGAGAAGAGTACGACGAGTAAGGGTAGAGGCGAGCATGTATTGCGAGCTTAGATATGATCATTTCTTGTAAAGGGAGAAGGTGCGAAGGATGTATATTTTAGACCTCAGGAATCGCATGCAGTCCGGTACCATTTGTTGGGTCGCCGGAGTGACACTAGAACCTCGCGGCAAAGTGACAAAAGTTTGTGATGTTAGAGGAGTTTCCTCGTGGACTTGGATATAAGTATTTGCGTGCATGTGTTGTTTCGTGGCCAGTTGTGGCGTTGGCAACTTATTAGAAGAACTTTATCGTTATCCGTCTTGAGAAGGAACATTCGGGACGAATGTTTCTAAGAAGGGAGAATGTTATACCCCGTATTTCCAGAGTATGTACGTGAGCGCGTACGTATTATAATTTGAGCCTTAAAGTTGGCTAGTTTCGAAATTTGTACACAACACCCGATTAGAGTCGTTTTTCGACGAAACGTTTCCACAGCTTTCGTAGGGAAAATTCCGGCTATGTCATTTATAATTTTTGCGGATTTTTCCGAGAGACGAAACATTTTGGACCAACGAGAGGGCGACACTTGTCACCCTCTAATTGGAAGGAGTGGACGGATGAAAGTGGGAAGGTTGGCACGTTTTTTGTGCATTATTTTTGGTCAAGGAGTTGGTAGGATATTTTGGGTAGATGGATAAGGTTGCATGGCTTAATCTTGACCTTACACTTGCCTAACACTTGGTTGGATCTTGGCCATTGGTTGGCCTTCACTTGACCTATAAATACCCTCTAGTTGAAGACTTTCTTCATCCAAAACTTGAGCAATCTAACTAAGTCTCAAAATACTCCCTCTCCCTTGAGCTGGCCCACCACACCCCCTCCCCTTGAGAGCCCTGGCCGAGAGCCACCTCCCTCCCTTGAGGTGTTTTGCCGTGGTACCCCCTAGCCTAGTTGTCTCGTATAAATACCCCTTTGTGGTATAGAAATACTCTCCAAGTATTGTTATAATGCCCAAATACCTTGGCCCAAATACCTTGTAGTATTCCCAAGGTTACACTTTTACAAAAGCCCAGAAAATACTATTATACTTCCCTCAGTCACAAAAACGAAACCCTAAGTAAATCTTCACCCGTAGTTGAAGTCATAAGTAGAAGTTGGTTAGAACTTCTAAGGGTTGGTTGGAACGGATTGGAGCGCCCGGAGTAGGAGCTAAACGTTGTTCAGGATCGACATATAAACTCGGATAATTTTGGGCTTATCGAGGTAAACATTCTTGACCTTCTGTTGTAATTGGAAATTACATGTTGTAGGAGTATATAGTTAAGTATACTATATATAGAACTGAACATAGTTGTGCGGCAATGTCTTTTGACTTAAGCCTGAATAATACTTACGGCAATGTCTTGCGACTTAAGCCTGAATTTAAAGAAGAGAACTGAACTGTAATTACATAGATCAGACATGATAGACTTGTGTAACATTACTGTGTAGTAGAATTGTACACGTCCGGTTAGACGTGTTAACCCCCCCTGGTTGGCTTGGTAGCCGGCCTCGATAGAGGAGGAGATTTACGCTGTTGCGGGGGGGGGGGGAGGTGCTGCCGAATTTTTCTGTAGAATATTCTACGTCGGGATCTAAAGATATTAATAGGCGCCAGTGGCCTCTATAGTCAGTAGTACTACGTGTGGAGTGATCTGCTTGACTGAGAGTGTAGCCGACGGTTTGAGGTACTTGGAGCGTTTTGCTATTAGTCGATAATCGTCGCGAGGTATGTGAACCTCTTCCTATTTGTTCTAGCATGATATGTGTATAACTATGTAGTACGGTAGACGTACATATGTTTAATGTATTTGATTGGTTTGAAACATAAAGTGTTATAACGGCTTTATGGGAAGTTGGTTATAACAGCTTTATGTAGGTAAGAAAGTACTTGTGGTTTTTAAGAGGTAACTGATTTGAACTATAACTGGCTGGCTATGTGATAATAAAGAACTTGAAGTATTTCAAAAGATTTTTGAATCATTTTGAGAGAAGATGTAATACTTGGTTTTTGAAACTTAAGAGTTATACTAGCTTTATGGGAAGTTAGGTATAACGGCTTAAAATGTTTTATGATTTGTAAATCGAATGTGTATCGACAAACCACTGCGGCGTTAATAAAAGGAAATGTTTTGGACAGATTTAGTATTATTAAAACCGGAGAAACTTCCATCCGCATAGAAGCTAAGATGAGACAAAATGACATTTCCTAGATCATGGTCGCTTAATAAGATTGATTATAAACAAGAATAACCTACTCACTTATAAGACATAGGTTTCAAAACGTTTAAAGGAGAATTATGTTTTAAAGGATTTAAAACTATGAACTACTAAACCTTTTTCTAAAATGAGAAACTTGAGCATTCAAATTAGGCAAACTTGAGCGTTTGGAAAATAAGGTTGTTACTTGATTTTACAAAGGAAAGCATTTTGGTTTACTTAACAATGTTAGTCACTCAAATTTTATACTACGGGTATCGGGTGACCTTTGTAAAAGAAATGGATCTTAAAGGAATTTAACGGACGTAGTACTTTAAGGTTAAAATCCGACTTTGACATAAAATGAAAGTACCTTGAGTCGTGTAACTTGCTTATGCTTGTTGTTATGAAACTTGACCATGTTACGTGTGATAGCCTTGTTGTGCAAGTATCGTGTTCTACTCGACTCACCGTCATCCGAATGTATTTCACTTGATTCACGGGTCATACGGAATGTATTTCACTTGATTACGGGTCATCCGAATGTATTTCACTTGATTATCGGGTCATCCGAATGTATTTCACTTGATTACCGGTCATCCGAATGTATTTCACTTGATTACACGGTTCATCCGAATGTATATCACTTGACTAATGGTTCATCCGAATGTATTTCATCGACTACCGTTCATCCGGAATGTATTCCACACGTTTCTATATTGGGTCCATAAGATGGGCCGAGACTCGTTATACGTATCACATGATTTGTACCTAGGCTGGCGGTGAGGAAGAAGTTCCACGCATGAGGATGACTTTGAGGCGTGAGTCCACGACTTGACATGATCGCTTCTATGTTGTAATCGTAGTTTGGTTATCATACATGTCTCCCGCTTTATATAGACTATTATGATTTCATTTACTGATTTTCTGATTCACATACTTGGTACTGTTATCTCGACCTCCTTCGGGGCCGTTCATGCCGCAGTAAAAGGTACATCGGTTGTCGATCCCCGCTTAGGATCACCTTTCAGCGTATTGGAAGCTCCGTTCTTGGAGGCTTATATTTTGTATGTTACTCGAGTCAGCAGATTCTTATACATTCGGGGTATGGCGGGGCCCTGTCCCGTCATACCATTGTAAAAAAATCTTAGAGGTCCATGAGCATTGTGGGCGGGGTTTGTAAAAGGATAATCGTCGTATTTATGTATATATGATGAAGGCAAATCGCTTTGGTTGGCCTGTTTATTTATCTTTTCTCTTAATTCATGTTCATGTTTTTTTATTTCCGCTGATTTTCTCTGATGTTGTATCACTAGGGTGCCCGGGGTAAGGCACCAGTCACGGGCCCGGGTTCGGGTCGTGACAATACCTTTATGGGCAGACTTATGTGATTTTATCGCGTCCCAGATTGGGCCGGGCAGTATACCTTTATGGGCAGACTTATGTGACTCTATCGCGTCCCAGATTGGGCCGACAGTATAAGCGTTCCTCCATAAAGGGACGGATTAGGTTATGCAAGATACGTAAGTTATATGTTTATGAACTTGATGAATTTTCTTAAGTATGTACGTAAGAATTTGACTATACTCTTATGGAAAAATGGGAAAAGATAATAAGGTACGATTAAGTTCACGAGATGGAAATGACACGGTAGGATCTGGTATTTACCCTTTCTTTATACTTGCCCTCATTCTTTTGTACGCTTATGATTTGTTATCAGACCTTATTTTTCGTTTCATATTCTGCACTGTTAGATCGACTTCTTCGGGGCCGCGTTAAATGTCCGCAGGTTTAGGTACACAGTTGTGGATCCGCGATCTTAGGATCCCGGTTCAGCATTTTGAGATGGCTCCAATGTTCCGGAGCTTGTCGTCATGGTTATGTATATTCAGGGGTACGGCGGGGCCCTATCCCGTCATAGCATTGGTCCAAATCTTAGAGGTCTGTATTCATCTGTGGGCTGGACTGGCTAGAGTTGTTATTACATTGTTAAACAGTGTAGACCCTTTCGGGTAATTTTTATGTTATGGCAGCCTTATCGGCTTGGCCTTAGTTTTTTTTTAAAAAAAGTGTTATTTATCTTCCGCAGTTTATTATGTTGTATGAGTATAAGGGTGCCCAGGTAGGGCACCAGTAGCGGCCCGGGGTCGGGTCGTGACACAAATTACCATACCTCTAGACTTTCATTAACATGTAAACTGATTCACCATTTTATAAACTCAAGGTAGTTTCATTTTATGCCAACAATCCGGGTTTTAACCCCAAAGTAGTAACATACTTTAATTCTTTCAAAAAAAAGTCCATTTTTACGTAACAAGCACACGATACTAATACCCGTAGTATCAAAACACGTTTTCTTTTCAAACCAAATTACTACACCTTCAGAAAATCTTTACAAGGCCTTTAAAATCAAGTAAGTAAACCGTTCCTTTATCCTCCTCAAGTCGTTATAACTAACTTCCCATAAAGCTATTATAACACTTATGTTTTAAGCAATTCAAAACAACTACATTCATTTGAAAAACCAAGAGAACTTATTCTTTTAAAACCAAGTATCAATTTCTTTCCAAATAACGATTCATAACTTTTTAGAATAATTCAAGGCTCTTAAGATTTAGAAGTCAAGTCAAGGACACCAAAATGAAACCAAATTCATTTAACACACGTACGTCTACCATACTATATATTTCACAACAATCATGCTCAAGAGGATAGGAAGAATCACATACCTCTTCGGCTTAATCCACTAGCCAAGTCGAGTATGCCGCGCGTAGAATATCCACCTATAATAACCATAACACGTCTATCAACTTCTAGTTTTCTTCGTGGAATATTTCTAAGCATAAGGTCTCTTATTCTACGGAAAATTAGGCAGCACTTACCCTGTTTCTACGTACTTTTCCACCTTTTTCAAGGCCTGAAATCAATAGCCAACATGCCACATTTAAGGCGCAATAAATCAGTAACTCAAAGGGGATTACACGCCTAACTGGACGTGTAAAATTCTGCCCCACAATATACAAAATAGTCCATTAGTCCAAAGTAAAAACAGTCCAATGTAAATACAATCCAATGTAAATACAGTCCATTAAGTCCACTAATACCATCCATTAGTTCAGTCCTTTAGTTGGTGTTCTTGGCCAACTACTACAATCAAAACTGTCCAGTTTTCGGCTAACATGTCAATACTTGTTTCATTACTTCTTTAATAATCCTCCAACTTATATTCCAATCTTTATATAAGTTATATTAACTTGTTATTAACTGTCAACAAGTAATAGGTAATGTTTTAACAACTTTTATGGCTAGCATGCCAATTCTCGATTTTTAACAACTTTATTAAGGTCCAATTCTTTTCAATCTTCCTTCCACATCTCATATACTCAAATATATACTACTACAACATGTAATCTCCAATTACAATAGAAGGACAAAGATCATTACCTCGATAAGCCCAAAATTTTCCAATGATTAAAAGTCGATCCTTAGGAATCTTAGCTCCAATTCCTTACGTTCCAATCCATTCCAAGCAACCCTTAGAAGTTCCTAACCAACTTCTCTTAACACTTCATCCAAAAGAATATGAAGATCACCTTAGGGTTTCACTTTGCGACTATCGGATTAACGTAGTATTTCCGGGATTTTTGTGTTGGGATATCTTTAAAACACCACAAGGGACACTTGGTTTTAATGGTTGGGATTTATCAACAACAATTGCACAATTTCTAAGCCTAAGGGGTGTGTTGGCCGAGAGCAATTCTCAAGAGGGAGGGAGTATTTTTGTCTTGGAAAAATTCTAAGTGTTGATGAAGTCTTGCTACAAATGTGTATTTATAAGACAACCAAGGGCTAGGATGCAAGCATGTGTGTGGTTGAGATTGGGGACAAGTGTGTGTGGGTCCCACAAGCCACTTGTCCAACAAATATCTAAAGCCACTTGGCTTGTCCACTTGTCACAAGATTTCGGCCAACATGGGCCACATGGGGTGACATGTGTCGCCCTTCTATTCGTCCAAAATATTTTCATCTCCCAAAAACATCCATAATGGCCAAAATCTCGAAAATAATGTGGGCCCCACAAAACCGTAAATTTCTCCCATGGGCCCCACGTGACCAATTCTGGAAAATAAAATCCATAATTCTATTATATTTCAAAAAGTCCAAATACCAAAATAGAGAATTCAATTCTCAATAATAAACTTTTTTTCTTCACGAGATTCAGAATATTTTCCGTCGGAAAAACAAATCTTTCTTCCTTTTTCGAACTTAATGTTGTATTCTCATACGTACGTCCTCACATACATACCCTGGAACTACGGGGTGTAACATGGTTATTGATTTCAGGCCTTGAAAAAGGTGGAAAAGTACGTAGAAACAAAGGAAGTGCTGCCCAATTTTCCGTAGAATAAGAGACCTTATACTTAGTATCATTCTACGTTAGAAACTAGAAGTTGATAGTCGTATTGTGGCCATTATAGGTTGACAATTCTACGTGCGGCGTATTCGACTTAGCTTGTGGATTAAGCCAAAAAGGTATGTGAACCATCTCCTCTTCTTCTAGCATGATTCCTTATGGTAAAGTAAGTAAATCCTACTCCTTAAATGATCTACTCCTTGATTGTACTTGGATTGCCTAATATAGAAGTTGTTCTATATACTCCTTGATTGTACTTGGATTGCCTAATATAAAAGTTGTTCTATATACTTCCTTGATTGTACTTTGGATGTTTAAATTAGAAGTTGTTATAATCCATTCCCTTGATAAAATTTGGATTTTCAAAAGTGAAAGTGTTTTACTTGAAGTACTTAGAGTCTTAAAAAGGAAGTGGTTCCTAATCTCTTGGATAGTGCCTTAGTTCCAAAACCTAAAGGTTGTTATAATGGTTTTATGGGAAGTTAGTTATAACGACTTTAGGGGGGGTCAAAGGAGTGATTTACCTAATTGATTTTAAAGAGGAGAAATGACATGATTTAAATAGAAGTAACTTGTTTTAAAGGTGTGAATTACTTGGGATTTAAAAGTAGAAGCTACTTGATTTCAAAACCTTGAATTGAAGTTTTAAAAATGTAGTTTGATTTGAAAAAAAATAGAAGTGGCTTGATACTACAAGTGTTAGTGTAATAGGGGTCATAAATGAATTTTGGCTTCATTGTCGTACATAAAAGAAGTGACTAGAATATAAAGAATGTAAGCCACTTAATTTGAAGAATATGTAACTTGATGTTGCAAGGCTAGGGCCTTGGGATTTTATGAAAAAGGTAAAGAACGTGCGGCGGATGTACGTAGTTGTCACGACCCGTTCCGGAGCCCGTGACTGGTGCCTTACCGGGGCACCCAAGTAGACATACATCAGAGTAATCAGCGGAATATAAAACAAGACATGAAACAATTGTAACATAAGACACAGTTTATCTGAGAAAAAGGTTGCCTTTTGGCATATATATATATAAAGAGTGAACAGTTACATCCCAACTTTACAACATGACTACGCACTTAGGAATGTAAACAACTATGGCGGGACAGGGCCCCGCCATACCCTGAATGCACATATATCTACAACATCAGGGAGAACCATACCAAAAGTCGAGCCTCCGGAGAAGATGGAGCTCCTGACACCAAAGTAGAGATCCTAAGGATGCAGATCTAGCACCTGCTTTCCCTTACCTGCGGCATGAACGCAGCCCCGGCGAGGTCGATAACAGTACCAAGTATGCGAAATCAGAAAGTACTTTTAAATGAAATCAAAGTATTTAAAACCATTTGCAAATACAATCGGTTCAATTGCACATAGTGCCATATCACAAACAAGAGCAATAAGTAGGTAATGTGTGTCTTTTCTAGGCCGCGAATGATCGGGCAAGGCCGATCGCCCGTAGTATCATTATGCGTGCCTAATCACGACTCGCAGACCGCATAGGTCACACAGCACCCGCATGAGGTATTCTCGACGGAGTAGCTAACCCCTGCATTCTCCGGACTCCGCACCGCATAGTCTCAATAGACCGCGTAGTCACACGCATCGCATGGCATCCCCGCGTGACGGATAGAACACCCGAATGATCAATCCTGGAACTCCCGCAGCTCCGCATAGTCACACAGACCGCATAGCCGATAGACCCGCATCGCGGTGGCAAGCCCTGTATAACAAGTCGAGGGTATGTGGTATAACAGTACAACGGTCTTAACGTTTAACAACGTAAGCACAACAAGAATAACATCACAAGACACTAACACACGTAGTATCATAACATGTTTACTTATCAAACCATCTTACTACAATTTGCAGAAGTCAATACAAGATTTTCATAAACAAATAAGTAAAACCGTTCCTTTTATCTTTCTTAAGTCGTTATACCTAACTTCCCATAAAGCTAGTATAACTCTTAAGCTTCGCTTAAAAGTCAAGTATTACTCTGCTTTCAAAAATGATTCATAATTCTTTTGAAATACTTCAAGATTCTTATTATTCAGGCTTAAGTCAAAAGACATTGCCGTAAAACTACGTTCAGTTAACACACGTACGTCTACCGTACTATATATATATATTCTTAAAATATCATGCTCAAGAGTATAGGAAGAATCACATACCTTCTTGGCGAAGACCACCTGCCAAGTCGAATATGTCGCGCGCAGAGTATCGACCTATAACAGTCAAATACGTCTATCAACGTCTAGACTATACTGTATAAAGTTCTAAGCAGAGGTTCTCTATTCTACGGAAAATTGGCAAGCACTTTCCTACCCGCTGCTACTCAAGTTCATCAGAAAAACAGTCCTATGTAAGTACAGTTCAATTATTCTTCTTTTAAACCCTTCTACTGTGATAACAGTTCAATTCTATTCGGTAATATCCTTCAGTGCAATTACAGTTCAATTCTTTCTTTAATACCCTTCTAAGTATCTTATACTCAAGTCTTAACTATTCTTACATGTAATATCCAATTACAATAGAAGGACAAGAGTATTTACCTCGATAAGCCCAAAATTATCCAAGTTAAAAGTCGATCCTGAGCAAGGTTTAGCTCCTAATTGCACGCTCAGATAGCTCCAAGAAACCCTTAGAAGTTCTTCACAATTTCTACTAAGTACTAAACGGATTTGGGCTGTGGTATTTAGGAATAGTAACTACACTTGGAAGACAACTTCTACCAAGGGGTGTACTCGGCCACGAGGCTAGAGGGAGGGGTGTTTCTGGCTAGGGCTTTCTCAAGGGGAGGAGTGTTGGACGAAACACTACAAGAGAGGGGGAAAGATTTTCAAGACTTGGAGAAATGATTTTGTGGATGAAGAAAACCTTCAAGTTAGTGGGTATTTATAGGCCAACCAATGGACAAGATGAAGACAAGTGCTATGCAAGTGTAGGGAGGATTCATCCATGTGTACCTTATCCAACTACCACACAAAATATCACAAATATCCTACCTACTCCAAGACCTCCAATTGTCTCATCACGCCACACATCCGCCATTAGAGGTGACAAGTGTCGCCCTCTCGTTGGTCCAAAGTATTTCGTCTCTCGGAAAAATCCGCAAAAAATATAAATGACATAGCCGTAATTTTTCCTTCGCAAGTTTTGTAAAACGTTTCATCGAAAAACGATTCTTTTTGATAGGTGTGCACAATATTTTCGTCCAAAGTGTCTAACTATGGCTAAACTTTTGTACGTACGTCCTCACGTACATACTCTGGAAATACGGGGTATAACATTCTCCCCTCCTTAGAAACATTCGTCCCGAATGTTCCTTTCTAAGACAGTTAACGATAAAGTACCTCACAACTTAACAGTTTGCAAGTGCCACACACGGCCACAATATAACACTTAAGCAAATACGATAATTAAAAACCAGCAAGTAGGAAAGTAAGTTACCTAGAGGTGTGGGGAATAAGTGAGGATACCTCTGCCTCATGTCCTCCTCTGCTTCCCACGTCATCTCCTCCCTGTTCTCGTTCCGCCATAAGACCTTGACGGAAGCCACATCCTTCGTCCGCAACCTCCTAACCTGACGATCGAGTATCGCTATGGGACTCTCCTCATACGATAACCCATCGGTCACCTGGACATCGTCAATCGGGTGCACCCTAGATGGATCCCCGATACATCTCCTCAGCATAGAAATATGAAACACCGGATGCACTGCCTCTAGATCGGACGGCAGACCCAACTCATAGGCAACCTTGCCTACCCTACGGACAATCTGATAGGGCCCGATGTACCTTGGGCTGAGTTTTCCCTTCTTCCCGAACCTCATCACACCCTTCATGGGTGAAACCTTCAGGAAAACCCAATCATCAACCTCAAACTCTAGATGCCGACGACGATGATCTGCATATGACTTCGCCGACTCGAGTGTCAAGAATCGCCTCTGGATAAGCTTCACCTTATCCATCGCTCGCCGCACCAAATCTGGTCCCACTAATCGCACTCGCCACGTCGAACCAGCCTATCGCGATCTGCACTTCCTCCCATACAAGGCCTCATAAGGCGCCATCCGAATACCGGAGTGGTAGCTATTATACGCAAACTCAACTAGAGGCAAATGATCCTCCCACTACCACGAAGTCAATAACACAGCTCGCAGATATCCTCGAAGTGCGGATAGTGCGCTCTGCTCCGTCTGTGCGAGGATGGAATGCGATGCTCGTGCTCACTGCCCCTAAACCCTTCGGAAGGACCTCCGAAGTTAGCCGAATCGGGCTCTGCTGCGATATGATCGAAATAGGGACTCATGCGATCGACGATCTCTCGGATGTAAAGTCCGCATAATCCTCAACCGAAAAGTCGTCGACGGAAGAAAGTGGGCTGATTTCGCCACCGTCGATTTATAACCCATATAGAATCATGTCTCCTCTGAGTGCGAGGTAATCCTGTGAAAAAGTCCATGTTGATCACCTCCCACTTCCAGGTCGGGATCTCAATCGTCAGAACAAACCACCGGGCCTCCGTGCTCTACCTTCACCGCTCGACAACACGCACTGAGCTACAAACTCGCAACGTCCTCTTCAAGCCATCCCACCAATACACGGATCCGAGGTCGTGGTACATCTTGTCGACCGGATGGATAGAGTAACGCGCTTGCAGTGCTTCCCCTAGAACCTGCTGCCAAAGTCCTGCAATATCCGGAACACACAACCTTCCCTCGAACATTAGCACCCCATCAGGTGCTACCCCAAACGGACCCTTCCCCTCACGAAGAACCGTATCACGCATCGCCAAACCGGATCCTCAAATCGTTGCCTCTTCACCTCTCGACGATGGAAGACTCGCAACCTCTCGAACTCGAACCCCACAGCTATCGAATCAATCAAGCGGACACCAAGGCTCGCTAATCGATGCAAATCGCGAACCATGCCCTCCTCTCCTTGCCGCATCCGATAGGCTACCCATCGACCTACGACTAAGGGCATACGCCACAACATCGCCTTCCCGTGGTACAGATATCGACATCATAATCCTTAAGCAACTCTAACCACCGCCTTCGCCGTAAGTTCGGCTCCTCTCGTGAAGATATACTGGAGGCTCTTGTGGTCTGTATAAATATCCACATGAACCCCATACAAAATAATGTCTCCAGATCTTCAAGGCGTGAATCACCGCTGCCAACTCCAAATCATAGGTGGGGTAGTTCCTCTCATGCTTCTTAAGCTATCGGGATGCGTACGCTATAACCTTGCCCTGTTGCATCAACACACATTCCAACCCGATTCCTGACGCATCACAATACACGACATAGCCGTCTGGACCCTCTGGAAGAGTAAGAACGAAGCGGTCGTCGCCTCCTTCAAGAATCGAAACCCTGCTCACACGCATCAGTCCACTGAAACTTAGCTGCCTTCTGAGTCAGCCTAGTCAATGGTGCAGAGATAGAAGCAAACTTCTCTACGAACCACCGATAATAACCTGCGAGGCCCAGAAAACTGCGCACCTCTGTCGGAGTAGTAGGTCTAGGCCAAGTCCTGACTGCCTCGATCTTGGCCGTATCCACCTGAATACCATCAGCCCCGACAATATGCCCAAGAAAAGCCACCGAAGCTAACCAAAACTCACATTTGGAAAACTTAGCGTATAACTGCTGGTCCTGGAGAACTCTCAACACAGTCCTCAAATGCTCCGCATGCTCCTGCTCTGAGCGAGAATAAACCAAGATGTCATCAATGAACACTATCACAAACGTGTCCAAAAATGGCTTGAACACTCGGTTCATCAAATCCATGAATACCGCCGGAGCATTGGTCAACCCGAAAGACATAACCCTGAACTCATAGTGCCCGTACCGGGTCCGGAATGCAGTCTTAGGGACATCCGCCTCTCTAACACGCACCTGATGATAGCCCGATCACAGATCAATCTTGGAGAACCATCTCGCACTTCGCAATCGGTCGAACAAATCATCAATCACAGGAAGGGATATTCGTTTAATGGTCACCTTGTTCACCGCTCAGAATCAACATACATGCGCAGCGTCCCGTCCTTCTTCTTCACGAACAATACCGGCGCTCCCCAGGGAGAAACATTTGGCATGATGAAGCCCTTCTCCAGCAAATCTCTAAGCTGATCCTTCAACTCACTCAACTCGGCAGGTGCCATTCTGTATGGCGGAATGGAAATAGGCCGTTTCTGGCAGCACATCGATACAAAACTCTATCTCCCTCTCCGGAGGGATACCTGGGAGGTCGTCTGGAAACACATCTGGGAACTCTCTCGACTCTGGGAATCGATCAAAATCTGGTACCGCAGCCTCGATCAAACACCCGAATGAGATGGTAGATATACCCTTCTCGCACCATCTTCCTAGCTGAGGTAAGAAATAAACCTACCCTCGGCGACACGGTGTTCCTCCTACTCAACAACCGGCCTCAGAAATCGAACCGTACTACTCTCTCTGCAGCTACATTGGCATAGCAAGCTAACCAATCCATCCCCATCACGTCAAATCAATCATCTCCAACTCTATCAAGTCGGCTAGGGTCCGACGACTGTAAATGGTCACAGGACAAGCTCTATATACCCGCCGAGCTACCACCGAATCGCCCACTGGCGTAGCTACCTCAAAGGGGTCTATGGATACATGCTTTATCCCTATCCTACTAGCAATAAGGGGAGATATATAGGACAGAGTAGAACCCGGATCTATCAAGGCATACACATCACCACCAGAAACTGATAAAGTACTGCGACGACGCCGCGACGCCCCGATCTGCCGGCCGACAAGGCATAAATGCGTTCGAGGACCGCTAGAATCGGGACCAGCGCCACGACTCTGCCGCGACTGGCCTGGTCCATGAGTACCGCCCTCCGGCGAGTAATCAAGAGGATGAAGGCCGACAACGCACTGCAGGTGACCCACCCTCTACGCTCGCCGCCTGACAAGCCCTCGCATAATGACCCTGCTGGCCACAAGTATAGCAAGCTCCCGAAGTAGTACTACAGCTCCCTGAATGGAATCTACCACAACGGACACACTGAGCAGACCTCGATCGGTTAGCACCCTTGCTACCCTGGAAATCCGAAGTCCTGGGGCCCTGACCTGCCCCCGAATGCTCTGGCTGTACCGAAAACGATGTAGGAGTGCTCTGAGCTGGCTGAGGTGCAAATCTAGACGTCTGCTGAGGCCGTCCACCCCGAGAGCTACCAAAAGATCCGGCCGTCTTGGCCTTCTTCTGCTGCTGATATCTGTCGACCCGTCGGTCTCTACGCTCCTCGCATCCAAGTGCATGAGCCTGCATACGGGTAATGTCCATGCCTGGCTGAAGAGCCACGCCCGCACAAGACTCGGCCATATAATCATCTAGCCCGGTGACGTAGCGGTGCACACGGTCCTCCATATCTGCTACTAGCGCAGGGACATATCGAGCCAAAGAATCGAACTCGACGTTGTACTCCCTAACTGTGCGCCCTCTCTGTCTCAGCAACAAAAACTTGTCGGCCCGTGCCCTCCTCATCTGCGGAGGCAAGAAGTGAGTGAGGAAAGCCTCCGAGAACTCGTCCCATACTGCTGGAGGCGCATGCTCTCCCCGGGAAAGCTCCCACGAATCAAACCAATCGACTGCGGTATCACGCAGCCGATGCGAACCGAAGATCACGGACTCGGTCTCTGAAGCCTTGATCACCCGCATGATCCTCTGTAACTGACGGATGAACTCCTGCGGATCATCCTCAGGCCTCGACCCGTAGAACTTTGGCGGGCTACAACTCAGAAAATCCCGTAGCCTCAAATCGCTCGATCTCGGGTGAACCGCAGTGCTTCTGAATCGTACCGCCTCACTTATCCTCGTTCAGCCACAATCACGCCAATAATCGCCATCTCCTTGTACCCTAACTCCTCCGCCCCATGCTGTGGGACATGAGGTGCGGGTACTGTGGTCTCTGCTGGGGCCGGCGGCGTCATGGAACTCGCCGTCTCGGGTATAGACTGGTCCTGAGCCCTCGTGACTCTCGATGTCCGACTAGCAGCTCCCTCGGCTGCCTTGCCCTTCTGGGCCCGGGTTGTCTTACGTGGAGGCATAACTGTTACAGAAAAGGAATACGTTAGAGGGGTCCAACTTATAACACAGCTCTAAGGCACGATCTCAGAGTGAGAAGAATGGAAACCAATCCTAAATATCCTATAGCCTCCTGATTATTGATGTGGTGCACAACACACCGATAATCAAGACTCTACTAGATACGGTCTGTAGACACTTTCCGAGGATTAACTGCTCTGATACCACTTTTGTCACGACCCGTTCCGGGGCCCGTGACTGGTGCCTTACCGGGGCACCCAAGTAGACATACATCAGAGTAATCAGCGGAATATAAAACAAGACATGAAACAATTGTAACATAAGACACAGTTTATCTGAGAAAAAGGTTGCCTTTCGGCATATATATATAAAGAGTGAACAGTTACATCCCAACTTTACAACATGACTCTGCACCTCAGGAATGTAAACAACTATGGGGACAGGCCCCGCCATACCCTGAATGTACATATATCTACAACATCAGGGAGAACCATACCAAAAGTCGAGCCTCCAGAGAAGATGGAGCTCCTGACACCAAAGTAGAGATCCTAAGGATGCGGATCTAGCACCTGCTTGCCCTTACCGCAGATTGAACGCAGCCCCGAGGAGGTCGATAACAGGTACCAAGTATGCGAAACTGTAAAGTACTTTTAAATGAAATCAAAGTATTTAAAACCATTTGCAAATACAATCAGTTCAATTGCACATAGTGCCATATCACAAACAAGAGCAATAATAGGTAAGCCAGAATGTATTTTCTAGGCGCGAATGATCGGCAAGGCCGATCGCCCATAGTATCATTATGCGTGCTAATTACGACTCCGCGATCCGCATAGTCACACACGCACCGCATGTAGGTATTCCTCGCGACGGGGTAGCTAACCCCTGCACTCCTCGACTCCCGCACGGCATAGTCTCGATAGACCGCGTAGTCACACAGCATCGCATAGGGCATCCCCGTGACGGATAGAACACCCGAAATGATCAATCCTGGAACTCCCGCAGCTCCGCATAGTCACACAGACCGCATAGGCCGTATAGACCCGCATCAAGGGTGGCAAGCCCTCGGTATAACAAGTCAAAGAGGTATGTGGTATAACAGTACAACGGTCTTAACGTTTAACAACGTAAGCACAACAAGAATAACATCACAAGACACTAACACACGTAGTATCATAACATGTTTACTTATCAAACCATCTTACTACAATTTGAGGAAGTCAATACAAGATTTTCATAAACAAATAAGTAAAACCGTTCCTTTTATCTTTCTTAAGTCGTTATACCTAACTTCCCATAAAGCTAGTATAACTCTTAAGCTTTCTGTTTAAAAGTCAAGTATTACTCTTCTTTCAAAAATGATTCATAATTCTTTTGAAATACTTCAAGATTCTTATTATTCAGGCTTAAGTCAAAAGACATTGCCGTAAAACTACGTTCAGTTAACACACGAACGTCTACCGTACTATATATATATATTCTTAAAATATCATGCTCAAGAGTATAGGAAGAATCACATACCTTCTTGGCGAAGACCACCTGCCAAGTCGAATATGTCGCGCGCAGAGTATCGACCTATAACAGTCAAATACGTCTATCCACGTATAGACTATACTGTATAAAGTTCTAAGCAGAGGGTTCTCTATTCTACGGAAAATTGGGCAGCACTTCCCTACCCGTCAAGCTACTCAAGTTCATCAGAAAAGCAATCCTATGTAAGCAGTTCAATTATTCTTCTTTAAACCCTTCTATCGTGATAACAGTTCAATTCTATTCGGTAATATCCTTCAGTGCAATTACAGTTCAATTCTTTCTTTAATACCCTTCTAAGTATCTTATACTCAAGTCTTAACTATTCTTACATGTAATATCCAATTACAATAGAAGGACAAGAGTATTTACCTCGATAAGCCCAAAATTATCCAAGTTAAAAGTCGATCCTGAGCAAGGTTTAGCTCCTAATTGCACGCTCCGATAGCTCCAAGAAACCCTTAGAAGTTCTTCACAACTTCTACTAATTACTAAACGGGATTTGGGCTAGGGTATTTAGGAATAGTAACTACACTTGGAAGACAACTTCTACCAGGGGAGGGTGTACTTACCAAGCCACCGTGCTAGAGGAGGAGGGTGTTGGCCAGGGCTTTCTCGAGGGGAGGAGTGTTGGACGAAACACTACAAGAGTGGGGGAAAGATTTTCAAGACTTGGAGAAATGATTTTGTGGATGAAGAAAACCTTCAAGTTAGGGGGGTATTTATAGGCCAACCAATGGCCAAGATGAAGCCAAGTGCTATGCAAGTTTAGGGTGAGGATTCATCCATGTGTACCTTATCCAACTACCACACAAAATATCACAAATATCCTACCTACTCCAAGACCTCCAATTCGTCCCATTGCCGCCCACACATCCGCCAATTAGAGGGTGACAAGTGTCGCCCTCTCGTTGGTCCAAAGTATTTCGTCTCTCGAAAAAATCCGCAAACAATATAAATGACATAGCCGTAATTTTTCCTTCGCAAGTTTTGTAAAACGTTTCGTCGAAAAACGATTATTTTTGATAGGTGTGCACAATATTTTCGTCCAAAGTGTCTAACTAAGGCTAAACTTTTGTACGTACGTCCTCACGTACATACTCTGGAAATACGGGGTATAACAGTAGTACTTTGGCTTGCTTAAATGAGAATTATTCTATTTGTGCCTTGATAGTACTTTGGCTTGCTTAAATGAGAATTATTCTATTTGTGCCTTGATAGTACTTTGGCTTGCTTAAATGAGAATTACTCTTAGTTTGTTAAAAAGAAAAGACATGGTATTGTCTTGGTTTGTGTAAAAAGGGAAGGCATGATAATTGTTTTGGTTTGTGTAAAAAGGAAAGACATGGTATTGTCTTGGTTTGTGTAAAAAGGAAAGACATGATAATTGTCTTGGTTTGCTAAAATTATGGTTTATTCATTTTATAAATAAAGGTCAAGAATGGTTTGCTTGCATATGGGTTGCTCATATAGACATTCGTGCAAGTGTCGGATTTTCACATCTCCGCGTCCCTCCATAAAGGGCCGGCAACTTGGTTCAAGAGATATCATGGAGTAGCTCCCCATGGTGTGAGTGGTACACACTCACGGCGGGTCGGATAGACTCGGGCGGGTTAAATTCCCGGGATATAAGCCATGGATTAGCTATCCATGATGCGAGTATCGTGTACCGATGACTCATTGCGGGTCCACAGGATCTATGCGGGTGAAATAATCCTTTGATAGGTTGCATTATAATACAGAGGGTGGTTGACCCTGGCACGGCCTTCATGTTTTGAAACGGTAGTGATTTCATTAATGAAAGGGTGCAGTGTGTTTATGATTTAAAGTGGAACAGTTGGTCTCATTGTTAAAAAACATAACTTAAAAGATAAAGATGATTGCATTACTCTCATGTTTGCAAGGTTCAGTGTGCTGTTGTTTTGAGTTATCATGCTTGCTTCCTGTTATATGTGGATTGTGTGATCTCTTTTACAGTACTTATTGTTTCATATACTTGGTACATCTTCGTACTGACCCCCTTTCTCCGGGGGGCTGCGTTCATGCCGCAGGTTTAGGTACGCAGTTTGGTGATCTGCAAGTGTAGGACACTTGCTCAGAGTTTTGGATAGCTCCATCTGTTCAGGAGCTTATCATTTTGGTATAGATCCTTCATTCTGAGCTTTGTACGATTATGGTACGCAGCGGGGCCTTGTCCCGTCATAGTTCAGTAAAACTCTTAGAGGTCTGTATTCATATGTGGGATTGGACTCGTGTACAGTGTAGTGCTTTTTTATTATGTATATTATATGACAGGCTTGTCGGCTTTGCCCTTGCATGTTCGTTGGTTTTAAAAAAAACATGAGGTGTTATTTAGTTCCGCGGTTTAATTATGTCATTTAGGTAGAAGGGTGCCCAGGTAGGGCACCAGTCACGGGCCCGGGGTTCGGGTCGTGACACTATTGATGTGTCTTCCACGTGGCGTACGACTGTCATTTCTGTTAAAAATGGGCAAATATAACAAGTTTAAACTAACAGATGGTATATTTGTCCCCAAACTTTGAAGGAGGGCAAATATGTCCCTTTTCCCTTAATTTTACTATGACGGGAAAATTAAATTTGGCTGGATTTTTTTTTTCCGCAATTTATTTGGCGGGATTTTTTTTAGCAATTTAATTTCAATATTGCAAATTGAGTGCACCGATGAAATGAACTAAGAATTTAAATAACACCAAAAATATACATTAAATAGCTAGAATATGTTGTACAAAGTCTTCTCAAAATAGATAATCATTCAAAGCGTTAATAAAGTGCTTAATACAAGACTAAAACATTGTTAATCAACTATCTTATCAATCTAAAATGTTCACTCATCAACATTTAGTTTATCAACTTCTGTTTCAGCAAGTATCTTCGAAAAATGCAATCCCCACTTGACAAACCGAAGAAGATGTGGTGGTTCTTTCAACTTGAATAGAGAAGAGCTTAGCTTGTCCTCTTCTTTTTTCCAAATTCCATCTCCTATGCAATACGAACACGAACTCTTCAAATATTTTCATGATCATCATCTCCTTCAATCCGCTCACGATCAAAATATTCTCGATACATATATGACAGAAGAAGATTCCAACAAATTAGAAGAAGAAAGTCATAAATTTTTCATGTTAATATAATGAGGATGACAACTTAAATGATGCATTATGAAGTGGAACATATACAAATAGTGCAAACATATATAGAAGTGTCTTATTCATAATTAAATAGGATATCAACTTAGTTTATGCATTAAGCAAGGTAGACCAAGGTTTCAAACATTATTGGATGGACATGATTCATTTGATTCAGTTCCACTTAATATAGTCTCAATAATACACTAGACATGTCCTGTTTAAACTATGGAACCTAGCTACTCACTTTGAACACATCACTAAACATGATCAATACATAATTAAACCATATCAACTTGAATAACATTGATCACACCTAGCAACCGACACAAAACAAGACCCAAATTACTTAAATTAAGCATACAACATAATCAAACAGATTATATTAGCCTAATTAAAACTAATCTATGCATTTAAACCACTAAATGCAGTAATTAAAAAGGGAGAATGGAAGGAAATTGATATACCTTCTTTGAGTGCAGCCGTAGTGAATCAGAGGATTTCCACCTAAATACATTATAAACCACAAAAATTGATCTAAGTCTTGCACAGGGAATGACTCATTCTCAGGAACTTCATTCTCCTCCTCCCATTTCATATAAATCTCTTGGTTTCAAGTGAACAGCAGTGCTCCAACCTTTATTCACCTTATCATCTACATAATATACCATTTGAGCTGGTGAAGCTTCAATGTATGGATCATGCTCTAAAATTTACCAAAATGCACTCATCCACATAATAGTGTCCAAAATGTTAGCAGAAACATGTTTCATTAGTGTAGAGAACTCTAAAATTTACCAAAATGCACTCATGCAGGTAATACCATAACTAAAACTGCTGAAATTTAAAGAAGCACATCAATCCAGCTTCTAAAACTAAAACTACACTATCATACCTAAAACTGCTGAAATTTGATAATATTTGATACCTCTCAAACAGTTCACCGTCGACGTCAACCCCAATAGCTTCTCCATCAGTTTTTGATCCCTCGCCTATATATATATATATATATATATATATGATATGTACTGCTAATTAACCAAAGAATTGTCAAACAAGTGAAATCGACCGCTCGTAGCAACAAATTTACACACTTAGAACAGTAAAATCACTACACATAAACTAAAATTTCAAAGTTACAGGAAATTTCTTTCATGCATGAACCCTGAAAATCAATTTAAAAGAGGAATTCACGATTTCCAGCTAACAATCCCGACAATAGAAAAAACTACATGAAATAAAAACATATAATCACCCACAGTAAACAGAAGAACAAATAAATTGAGCTAAATCTGAAACAAAAACAAAGAAAAAAAATCCCAACTTCGTTTTTCTATAGTAAGTTTTTGCTATGATGAGTTTATTCTTGGGGTGATTTGGGAGACGAATTTGGTACGATTTTGAATGATATTTGGAGGTGATTTTGGTATGGTAAGTCGGAAGATTTGGTATGAGTGTGAGTACGATTTTCAGTAGATTCTCGGATATTTTGGGGTAAGGATGACGGGGAGATAGTTTTTCCGACTGACGCGTCGGGGATGGGGCAGCGGTTTAGGTTGAGATTAGGGCTCATTTAGTTTTGGACGATTTCAACTGGGATGTGGATTAAAAGGGAAAAGACTTGGGTATTAAATGGGTATAAGAGAGTTGGGTTTGGGCTAAGGGATTTAGGTGGTTTTTTGAAGTCTTTGGTAGTTTTAGTATTTTATTTTATTCATGGGTTGTGGTTTAAAATAATTTATTATTAAAAGATGTTGTGCACAACTATAAATTATAAAGATAAAAATACTCATGTGATAATATAATATAGAATGCTAGGGCGAAAACATGATTGTGATAAAAACGCGCGATTATATATATGTATATATATTAAAATTATTTTGCGGTGTCGAAAAAATAGTTTAATTGCCGATAAATAATCGGAAGAGATGGTCAAAATTGGGTATCAACAAGCGTGAAGACACTTAGTATTTTTACAGAGTTTTTTATCTTTTACTTTTTCAAATATTAAAATGACAACGTTTAATTTGTTTTTATTAAAAACGATTTTAAAAAATAAATAAAATCATGTAGGTCTTAATTCGAATTAAAAAAGTGCTAAATAATTAATAAAAATGGTGTCGTTTTAATTTGTCAAACGCGTTATTTTTTGTCAATTTAAAACACAAGTCATTTATTTATGTGACATTTCACAAACCCGTCACACAAACGTCATAAATAAACGACACTTAAAAAATCGTCACACAAGTGTCATAATTTTATGAAACTTAAAAAATCCGTCACACAAATGTCATAATTTAATGACACTTAAAAAAACCGTCACACAAATGTCATAATTTTATGACATTTAAAAAAACCGTCACATGAATGTCAAGAAAAAACATAAATTTAGTAGAAAGATGTGACACTTGCATTTCTGTCACATGTGAACTGTCACCGTACCCTATTTTTCTTGTAGTGTGTGTATTTTGTATGGGCTGGTTTTTAAGATTAGGGTCAAGTCAATTAAAAGCAAAATGGGTCAACTATATAAAACTGTTACACAACATGTGACGGTGCAAATATCCGTCATATGACTGTCATAATTGTATGACAGTCTAAATAACCGTCACACATATGTCATAAGAGTGTGTTGACCAAGAAGTCAAGGAAAAAACTGTCACACATAGACAGTTGCAAAAACTGTTGACTATCACCATTAGAGATGGCAATGGATCCTGGACCCGATCCGGATCCGGTGGATCCAGATCCGTTTTATAGGATATGGATATTCAAAGTTTGGACCCGGCGGATCCGGATCGGACCCGGATCCGTTTATGATGGATCGGATCTGGATATGGATCTTGTCTTTGAGATCCGTATCCGGTCCAGATCCGACCCGTGAATCCGTTTTTTATTAAATTAATTATACATTTATTATTTATACATCATGGCACCGAATCCTTTGTAATCTTAATTTTATTTTATATTCAAAGGGCCGAAGGCCATTATTTTTTTAATTGAGACACGTTTTGCGTGTTATTCTTTAATCATTATATTAATCATTTATGTGGTACTTATGTAGTAACTTAGGTATTGAGAGAATTGTTTCTCACTACAGCAATAGCCAATAGGCATAACAATTGTCAATAATGTCATTTAGTCCTAATTTACGGATGCATTTCCCATGATTCCGTTAAATTAAATTGACTCTTTTTCTAGAAAATTTGGACTGATTAGAAGGTATAACTTAATAATCAGTCACTTTGATTTGGATCCAGATCCGATCCGTGGATCCGATGGATCTGGATTTGGATATGATTTTATAGACCCTATGGATCTGGATACATGTATGTAAAACGGATCTAGATCTAGATTTGGTAGGATCTAGATCTAGATTTGGTAACCATTCACATAAGCAAGCAGGGTCATTTGCAAGAGTTCTAGAAAAAGACAACAGTTTTTGTCTAGTTTGAAAATGGCAAAGCCTCATTTTAGTGAAACCCACCGCTTAAGTTAAGGGGGAAGACCGAACCCACAAGCTCACATACTTTACAAGTCTTTTAATCTGTTATTTTATGATCTTCTTGAGTCCCAAACCGTAACAATATATACCATGCCATGTTTCTGACCTTCTCTAACGAGTAAACAACGGAGCTAAAAAAGGTTCTAACAGATATGATTATATTTCCTTTTGTATGTAAAACATCATTGGTATACATAAAATAAACAAGAATATAATCTACTGGTCGATGCGAACCCACATTCCACGGCTAGGCACGCCACGGTGAACCACAAAGAGTAAATAGTATCCTGGTGGAGCAATTCTGCCTGAGGGTGGTGCCACTACAGTGACCTCTTGGTTAGTCACTGTTTTAAGCTGCAAAATGAGCAATCTTTGTCCCTGAGAGTAGCCATGTGTGGTAAAAGGTGGTGCATACATGGTGACCCTAATGTCAGTCTCATCCACAACTTCATCCAACTTGATATTGACCTTGAAATCCTGGCCATATCTCATCTCATTGTTGGGTCCATTGTCAAGAATTTGGGGCCTGTGTTTGTCCAAGTCAGGTGCCAAGTAAGGAGGTGAGAATTTCTCCACTCTCAAATCAGTTGGATACTTAGCCTGGAAGTCATACAAGGCATGGGTATTGCTGCCTGCCACCAAAATCTTGCCATCTGGCAAAACAGCAGAAACAGAATGGTACATTCTAGGAATCTGTGAAGGCCTCAACTCCTTGAACCTCTGTCCTTTTGGTTTGTTTGGGCTATAAAGAAGAGGCACAAGATTAGGTTCCTCAGCAGCATCCCATGCAGAAGTCCCTGTCTTTGCTCCATTGATGATCAATATATCTCCAGTTGGTAAAAGCAACATGTCTCCCATTACTCTTGGCGACGTCATTTCTTCAATATCCCATTGAGCTCCTTGTTTGTTAACAAATATCCTTCCACAATCTTTTCGTGCAGGGAAGAATTGTCTTGGTGGAAACTCAGAATATTTGAAGGCGTCATGGGTATTACCACCACAAACAATGACCTCAACTTCAACATTCTCAGGATTAGGAGTATTGAGATTGATTGGCAAAAGTGCAGACGTCCCTGATGCTGGATAGTTTCTTGAACCTCCAGGAAGTACAGGAAGTTCGCGGATGGTTTTTCCACTATAAGGGTCAATGATTATTGATCTATCGTTGGCAAAAATGAATACATTCCCATCAGGGAGAAGATTGACGAATGGGTAGAGATTGTTCTCTTTCTCATCTTCAGTCTCAAGAAGGAAATTTAACCCAAATTGTTGCGCCTGTAATTGCAATCTTCCTGGTGGAATGATTTCGTAGTTGTGTGCACCACGACCTCCAACAAGAATGAAGCTACCATTCTCAAGCATATGTTGAGTAGCATACCTGTAATTTCATTCAGAAACATGAAGCTTCTCCATCATTTTTGTAAATTGTGAGTTTTCATTTTAAAGAAAGGATTTACTCATCTTATATCCAACAACGGTGTTATTTATATTATCAGTGCAATTTAACATGTTGTAAAAAGTAATTTACCTCTTTTTAGGTTGCTAATTTCAGTTATATAAATGATCATTGTATAAAATGTTTTTTTTATGTTGTGCATAGAAGTTAAACTCTTTAAAAGAATAAGATTAAAATGATATTTGTACCATCTAATAGCAGAAAGACCATTTGCATTTTCCTCAAACTCGCAGTTATCGCATGGATTCATGATTCTGACACTGCGAATTCCTTCTCGATAACCTCCTGTGCTTACTAGTTCACCGTTGGAGGACAAACCTCCCGATGAGCACCATGTATCAGTCATTATCTGAATATCAATTCAAGAAAGAAAGAAAAATATGAAAAAGAGACCTATGGAATATTGACATCACAGAGCATTTTTTGTTTCCTTCATTTTTTCAATGTCTTTCTAGTTTTAGTCAGCTAGTACATCTTCTCGATGTTGCTTTCTGAGAGATCTCTTATCAGATATTTATGCCTAGAAAAAGAAAAGATCGCTTTATTGATCTTTGAGTAAATAAAGCTTTCCCATGAGAAAATGTAAAAAGGTTACGGAAATAAAATGGAAACAAATCTAGGTGTAAGTTAATTTAATAGTTTACTATTTGGACAGTCAAATAATATTTTCTTTGACCATTGTTTTTAAATACTTTCTAAATATTTTGAATTATAAACTGTTGTGACTAATAGTACTTTTTATATAGTTCTATAAATATGTAATATTTATTTTAAAAAAATTAAGATTCTATGTCTGAATTTACACCGAACATTAGCTAGTTTGACCATCGTAATTCAAATTATGACAATTTTTTTGGGATGGAGAGAGTATGATTCTAAGTTCTTGTGGGAATGAACAAATGTGACCTAATGGTAAAAATAATTAGATAAAATAGTTCTCAAGAAAAATCTCCTTAATGAGGTCTGTTCCACCAATTTCATATTGATAGAAGCCGTGTCATGATATACACGGACAAAGCCCAAAGCCGTGTATATCAAAAGAATGAATTTTATATATTAACTTATCATAGTTGTAAAATTCTTGTACAAGTGTAATTATTGTATTAGGAAAAACTATTAGAATTATAATAGGAAAAGATAAAATTTATTTTATTGTATATTTGTATATATACCTCTTTCACTAATGAAAATAATCAATGCAATATGTATATGCCTCCTATGCATGTTTGTGTGTGTATCAGCTTAAATGCAATTTCATATATATGCATTATGGGTGCATGTGTTACCAAAATGAGATATACAAATTAGCAGATTGGCAAACCTTCAATGTCCTGACTTGACCACTCTCAACGTCGTATTGAACGCCATGAGCCCAACAATCTGTCTCACCAGGCTTTTCTGGAACTGGCTTGCAAAATGGAGGGTTGTGTTGAATTGCAGATGGTCCAAGATTTGTGGTATCAAACCAAACAGCCTTGTTATTTGGCATCAATTGTATATGCATAGCTGCAACACCAGCATTTGGTGAATGTATTACCCAACCACCAGGACTTTCTGTCTCGAAATCCGGCTTGACATAGCCTTGTTTGCCCCCTGCTACTGCTGCTCCTCCTCCAACAGCCGGGTCTACTGGTGCTGCTTCTTCTTGTTGGTTTCCTTGCTCTCCAAGAAAGGGAAAATATGGAAAGTGAAATTTAGGTTTCTTGATTTTCTTCTTTCCGTCGAGGAATTCCAAAAGTCCCTCTGGGGAAGGATCAACATTGATGCCAACGGAAGAGTCGTCATCATTGTCAAAGTCTCGGTCAATATGTTTGTTTCTAGCATAGGATGAAACAAAAAGTAAAGGAAGAAGAACCAAGACTTTGATGTAGATAGCCATTGAAGAAGCCTTTTTCTATTTCTTCAATGGCTTTTCTGATAGATCCTTGTTTGATGCCTCTTATTCTCCCTATTTATAATAGCTTCATTTATCAACAAAACCACATATTTGTTCAACCGTACCATCTCACGTAATTTTCGCTAAGGAAGGATTAAAAGAAAATCTGATTATTCTTTGTTAATAGTATATTAGTTCCTATTTTTCTGCTTTATCAATTATTTCCAATTATGGTACTAGTTGTGTGGTTCTTGTAAATGCTAGGAGCTGTTGTGATAGTTGTTTTTCCACCCCAGATTCCGAGAAAAGCTGGCCAATTCCATTAGACAACAATAAGCATTGCAAACGCTAGAGCTTCCAAGTGTGTGGGTCAATATAAAATACTAATTCCAATTATTCTTTTAGCTTTCAACAAAAATCAGAACTTTTTCTCTCTTGCACTTTATATAAAACCAACAATATTTATGCTTATGACTATTCTCCATTTATGCACTTAAGAACGATAGTTCTATCCATCGCTCCTAAATATTTTTTAGGATGGGAGAAGCTCCGGGTGGAGAAAGTTTTTTTTATTTCTGAGGAAAAAGGGAAAAAATATAAAAGAGTGGTACAATAAGCTCTCGCTATATGCAGAGTTTCAAGAAACAGTCAGACCATAAAAGGGAAAAGAAAATGTTTTAATGAAAATCAAACTTTACATTTCTGATACGCAAGACGGTGGTAGCAGGCTCAAATTCTTTAACTAACTAATTATCATACAAACTCTCCAATTGCTATGAGGGAGCCGTAGTTCAAGATGCATGGGATCTACGTTTCTTTAAAGATGTGGAGTTTAGCAGTTACATATATATATATATATATATATATATATATACTAACATTGTTGTGGGGTCCAGTCCAAAGATATGACATGAAAGTTTTTGAATTTGGCCGGCCAAATTATTGACTGTGTAAGAAAATAATCTATGAAGAAAAAAATAGAGTGTGAGCGATATTGTAGTAAGGTAAAAAAATCAAAAGAGTGTTATTTCTTCTGTCGGAGTATGATTTGTGGTTGCAACACAGTTTAAACTTCCACATCAGAAAATAATTACTTTGGTCTTCCGCTAATAAATAATATTTAGTTTTGTGATAAACGATGGAAGTCAACACTAGTAGAATGATTACTTTGAATGGAGTCAATTATGTCATTTGGAAGGGCAAAATGAAAGATTTGTTTATTGTCAAAAAAAAATTATCAACCAGTCTTTATCATTAAAAAGCCTGATAATAAATCAGATAAAGAGTGGAATATTTTACATAGATAAGTCTGTGACTTTATTAGACAGTGGGTTGACGATAATGTGTTGAACTATATTTATGGGGAGACATATGCTCGGACCTTATGGGAGCAGCTTGAAAGTTTGTATGCTCGAAAGACTAGAAACAACAAGATATTCTTCATTAAGAATATATTGAGTTTAAAATATGTTGATGGTTCTCCAATGACAGATCATCTCAATAACTTTCAAGGGATCATGAACCAATTATCTGCTATGGGCATTAAATTTGATGAAGAAATTCAAGGGTTATTTCTACTTGATTCCCTACCAGATTCTTGAGAAACTTTTAGAACTTCATTGTCAAATTCTACCCCGGATGGTGTGATCTCTATGGATCTAGCCAAAAATAGTGTTTTAAATGAATAAATAAGAAGAAAATCTCAAGGTTCCTCCTCGTCAGATGTCTTTGTGACTGACTCAAGTGGGAGAAACAAAAATTGTGATTCTCAAAATATAGAACATACTAGAAGTAAATATAGAGGAAGACTTAAAGATATTGAGTTCTATCATTGTGGAAAGAAAGAGTACAGAAAGAAGTTCTACCAGATATTAAAGAATGAGAACAAAGACAAAGAGAAAAAGAAAGAAGATGGCGATGAAAATTGCTTGGCCACCGTCACTACAGAAGATATTGTTACTGTACTTGATGAAAATATGATAAATATTACTTGTGATGAGTCAAGTTGGGTTGGGGACAGTGGTGCCGCATCAAGGAAGGATTTTTTTCTCATCCTATACTCTAGGTGATTTTGGAACCTCGAGTATGGGTAATGAGATTGTCTTTAAGGTGGATGGTATTGGAACAATTTGTTTGAAAACTAGTATTGAAACTAAACTAGTGTTGAACAATGTGAAGCATGCACCTGATGTTCGTTTGCACTTGATATTTGTTGGCATTCTGGATTATGAAGATTATGTTAGTACAAATGGTGCTAGAAAGTGAAAACACACTAAGGGTTCCTCGATTGTGTCTCATGGTACAAAGCATCGTGCTCTATACTGGACTATAATTTCTACTCGTGCTAATATAGTAAATGCAATTGAGA
Source organism: Przewalskia tangutica (assembly GCA_029844215.1). Taxonomy (NCBI): domain Eukaryota; kingdom Viridiplantae; phylum Streptophyta; class Magnoliopsida; order Solanales; family Solanaceae; genus Przewalskia; species Przewalskia tangutica. The sequence goes on along the minus strand of CM056722.1, from coordinate 46,342,805 downwards.
TCTATAACTCTTCAACGTTATGGCACAAAAGGATTAGCCACATTAGTGAGATATGACTCAATGTCTGGCCAAGAAGAAATTATTGTCAAATTTTGAAAGTGCTAAATTAAAAAAGTGTGGGCACTACTTGGCTGGAAAACAAAATAGAGTTTCTTTCAAATTTCATCCTCCTTCAAGAAAGACAGAGTTTCTTGAGTTGGTGCATTCAGATTTATGTGGTCCTATGAAGACAATGACTTTGGGTGATACACTTTATTTTGCTACGTTTATTGATGATTGCTCAAGAAAACTCTGGGTCTATGTATTGAAGACTAAAGACCAAATATTGGTTGCCTTTAAGCAGGATTCAGTGGAAAGAGAAATTGGAAAGAAGGTAAAGTGTATTCGGACTAATAACAGTGGTGAATATTGTGGACCGTTTGAAGAATACTGCAGGCAAAAAGGTATTAGACACTATAGACTCCTTCCTAAGACTCCTCAGCTTAATGATTTGGAGGAGAGGATGAATAGTACCTTGATGGAAAGAGTTAGATGTTTGCTTTCTGAAGCAAAGTTATCGAATTTATTTTGGGGTGAGGCTTTGTTGACCGTTGCACATGTTATTAACCTATTATGTTGTTGCTTTGCAAAGTGATGTTCCAAACAAAGTTTGGTTTGACAATGAAGTTTCCTATGACCATTTGAAAGTATTTGGTTACAAAGCTTTTGTACATGTGCCTAAATATGAGAGGTCAAAATTAATTGCCAAGACAAGGCAGTGCATCTTCATCTGCTATGGCGTTGATGAGTTTGGTTACAAACTATATGATCCAATTGATAAGAAGGTTGTGAGAAGTCGTGATGTTGTCTTCGTGAAGGATCGTACCATTGAAGATATTGACAAAGCGGAGAAGCTAAAATATTCAAATTCTTATGGTTAAGTTAATCTTGATCAAGTTTCGCATACACACGTTGATGACATCGGTGGGCTCGATGATAATGGTGATGTACAGAATCATAGTCTAGATCAACATATTGATGTTGACGATAACGATGCTATAATTTATGAGGTAAATTCTCCTACTTATGAAGTTGTGGATGAGTCAGATATTCCACTTAGAAGGTCTACTAGATAACATATTTCTTCTTCCCGTTATTCTCCTAATGAGTATGTATTACTCACTGATAGGGAGGACCTGGATGTTATTGTCACGACCCGTTCCAGGGCCCGTGACTGGTGCCTTACCGGGGCACCCAAGTAGTCATACATCAGAGTAATCAGCGGAAATATAAAGCAAGACATGAAACAGTTTATAAAATAGAACACAGTTTAAGTGAGAAAACATCGCTTTCGATATATATAAAAACATGGTTTAGCGATACATCCGAAATCGCATAACAGACTACGCACTCTAAGGAAATATACAACTATGGCGGGACAGGCCCCGCCATACATGATCAGACAAAACTATCTACAATGGGGAGATCATACCAAAGTAGAGCCTCCGGAAAGGATGGAGCTCACGACACCAACGTAGAGATCCTAGGAATGTGGATCTAGCACTGCTGCCCTGCGGCATGAACGCAGCCCAGGAGGTCGATAACAGTACCAAGTATGTGAAACTATAAAGAATCAAATAAAATCAAAGTATTTAAAACCTTTTCACAAATACAATCGTTCAATTGCACATAGTGTCACATCACAAACAACAATAATAGGAAAGCTGAATGTGTCTATCCTAGGCCGCGAATGATCGCAAGGCGATCGCCCATAGTATCATTCTGCGTGCCTAGTCACGGACTTCCGCACCCGCATAGGTCACACACGCACCCGCGTAGGTATTCCCGCGTCGGGGCAGCAACCCCCAGATCCGCCTAGGCTCCCGCACTCGCATAGCCTCAAAAGACCGCGTAGTCTCAACAGATCGCGTAGGAATCCCCGCGTCGCTAAACACCCGAATGATCAATCCGGAGCATACCGCTGCTCGCGTAGTCTCACAGACCGCATAGCCGTATAGACCAAGATCGAGGGCAAGCCCTCAGTATAACGATCGAGGGTAGGTGATACAATAACAAGACAACGGACTTACCGGTTAGCAACGTAAGCACAAAGAATGACCCTTTTCACAAAGAATTCAAGACACTAACCTGTAGCATCATAATATGTCTACTTATCACACAAATCTTACTACACTTAAGAAATCAATACAAGGCTTTTATAAACAAACAAGTAAATAGCCTTTTATCTTCTTAAGTTGTTATACCTAACTTTCCATAAAGCTAGTATAACTCTTAAGCTTTTGTTTTAAAACCAAATATTTATCTTCTTAAAAATGATTCGATATTCTTTTGAAATGTTTTTTCTTTGTTATTCAAAGCTTAAGTGAGGCATTCTTGTAAGTATTATTCAGCTTAAGCCAGGCATTACCATAAGTATTATTCAGCTTAAGTCAAAGACATTGCGTAGTTATTATTCGATTAACACGTATACGTCTCACCGCTATATATTGTAAAATATCATGCTTTAGGAAGAATCACATACCTTCTCAATGAAAACCACCGCCAAGTCAATATGTCGCAGAGAGTCACCATAATAGTCACGGATATCTATCAAAGACTACTCAAGGTCATTCTAAACAGAGGGTTCATAATTCTACGGTAAGTCGGGCGACTTCCTACACAGTGAGCTATATAAGTTCACTGTGAAAACAGTCCTATGTAAATACATTTGATTATTCTTCTAAGTATTTATACTTATTCTTATTCTACAACAGAAGTATTCTCTAATTCAAAAGAGGGTTAGGATTAGTTACCTCGGTAAGCCCAATAATATCCTAGAAAAGTCGCGCTGAGCAAGGTTTTGCTCCTAAGTTGTATGCTCCAGAAACCTTAGAAGTTCTTCACAACTTCTACTAAGTATTTAGGTATTTGGGCTTGGTTACTTTGTGAATTATAACAAAACAAGAAGGCAACTTTTCTACCAAGGGAGGGGGGGTAGGTTTCGGCTAGGCTAGGGGGTGGGGTAGCCTCGGCCAAGCTTCTCAAGGGGAGGGGGGGTGTTGGACGAATTGCTACAAAGGGAGAGGGAAGGATTTTTAGACTTGGAAAGCTTTTGTGGATGAAGAACTCTTCATCTCAAGAGGGGTATTTATAGCTCTAGCCTTGGCCAACCAATGGCCAAGATGAAGACAAGTGCAAGGCAAGTGTAAGGCCAAGATCAAGCCAAGTGCACCCTAACCCCTACTCCACAAAACACTCCACAAAACACTCCACAAAACATGGCACAAAACAAGGCCTAAGCAAGGAACCAATCGGCCAAGGCCAACACCCTCTCGACGCCAATCGTCCCAAAGCCACCCTACTTGCTTCAATGTGAGGTGACACGCCACCCTCCCGTTGGTCCAAAATGTTTCGTCTCTCGGAAAAATCCGCAAAAATAAGAAATGGCATAGCCGGAATTTACTCTACGAAAGCTGTGGAAACGTTTCGTCGGAAAACGATTCTTTTAGTGAGTTGTGTACAAAAGAAAACGTCCAAGGCTAACTAAGGCCAAACTTTTTGTACGTATTCCCTTACGTACATACTCTGGAAATACGGGGTATTACATTCTCCCCTCCTTAGAAACATTCGTCCCGAATGTTCCTTCTCAAGACAGTTAACGATAAGATTCTTCATAACTTAAACAGTTTGCAAATGCCACACGCGGCCACAAAACAACACTTAGGCATAAACGATAACGAAAATTTACAAGTAGGAAAGTGAATTACCTGGAGGTGTGGGGAATAGGTGAAGATACTTATGCCTCATGTCCTCCTCGGCTTCCCACGCCATCTCCTCTCTCGAGCTCGTTCGCCACAAGACTTTGACTGGCCACGCCCTTCGCCCGCAGACGCCTAACTGACGATCGACTATCGCTATGGGAATCTCCTCATACGATAACCCCTGGTCACCAGACATCGTCAATCGGGTGTACCCTAGATGGATCCCCGATACATCTCTCAAAGATAGATACGTGAAAAACCGGATGCACCGCCTCCGGATCGGACGGCGGATCCAACTCATGTGCAACCTTTCCTACCTGCGGACAATCAAACGCCCAATGTACCTGGGTGAGTTTCTTCTTCCCAAATCTCATCACACCCTTCATGGGTGACACCTTTAGGAAAACCCAATCATGAACCTCGAACTCAAGATGCCGACGACGATGATCTGCGTACGACTTGCCGACTCGAGTCACGATAGCCGCCTTGATAAGCTTCACCTTATCCATCGCTGCACCAAATCTGGTCCCACTAGCCGCACTCGCCCACATCGAACCAACCTATAGGCGATCTGCACTTCCTCCCATACAAGGCCTCATATGGCGCCATCCAATCTTGGAGTGGTAGCTATTATTATACGCAAACTCAACTAGAGGCAAATGATCCTCCCAACTACCATCGGGTCAATAACACAAAGCTCGCAGATATCCTCAAGAGTGCGGATAGTGCGCTGCTCGTCCGTCATGCTCGTGGATGAAATGCGACTCGTGCTCACCGCCCCTAAACCCTTCGAAGGACCTCCGAGTTAGCCGTAAACCGGGCTCTGCATGCGGTATGATCGGTAGGGACTCATGCGATCGACGATCTCTCGGATGTAAAGTTCGCATAATCCTCACCAAAAGTCGTCCGGACGGAAGAAAGTGGGCTGATTTCGCCACCGTCGACGATAACCCATATAGAATCATGTCTCCTCCGAGTGCGAGGTAATCCTGATGAAGTCCATGTTGATTACCTCCCACTTCCGTGTCGGGATCTCAATCGTCAGAACAAACCACCGGGCCTCGTGCTCTACCTTCACTGCCGACAACACGGGCACCGAGCTACGAACTCGCAACGCGTCTCTTCAAGCCATCCCACCAATACACGATCTAAGGTCGTGGTACATCTTGGTCGACCCGGATGGATAGAGTAACGCGTACCGTGTGCTTCCCAAGAACTCCTGCCAAGTCACGAAACATCCGAACACACGATCGCCCTCAAACCTTAGCACCCCATCAAAGCTACTCAAAATGACCTTGCCCTCACGAAGAGTCAGATCACGATATCGAATCAAAGTGGATCCTCGAATCGTTGCCTCTTCACCTCCTCGACGATGGAAGACTCGCAACCTCACGAACTCTAACCCCATCGCTATCGTAATCAATCAAACGGACACCAAGGCTCGCTAATCGATGCAAATCACGAACCATGTCCCTCCTCTCTAGCCGCACATCCGATAGGCTCCCCATCGACCTACGACTAAGAGCATACGCCACAACATGGCCTTCCCGTGGTACAGATATCAACATCGTAATCCTTAGCAACTCTAACCACCGTCTCGCCGTAAGTTCACTCCTCCGTGAAGATATACCGGAGGCTCTTGTGGTGCGTATAAATATCCACGTGAACCCCATACAAATAGTGCCTCCAGATCTTCAAAGCGTGAATTACTACGCGACTCCAAATCATGGGTGGGTAGTTCTCTCGTGTTTCTTCACCGTCGATGCGTATGCTATAACCCCGCCATGCTGCGTCAACACATCCCAACCCGATGCTCGACGATCACAATACCACGACATAACCGTCGACCTCCGGAAGAGTAAGAACGAGGCGGCCAATCTCTCCTTCAAGAATCGAAACCACGCTCACAAGCATCAGTCCATCGAACTTGTCGCCACGAGTCGGCTAGTCAATGGTGCGAGAGATAGAAGCAAACTTCTACGAACCGCCGATAATATCCTGCAAGGCCCGGAAAAATGCGAACCTCAGCCGGAGTAGTAGGTCTAGGCCAAGTCCCGATCGCTTCGATCTTGGCGTATCAACTCGAATGCCATCACCACAATATGCCCAAGAAACGCCATCAAGTCAACCAAAACTCACATTTGGAAAACTTGGCGCATAAATCTGGTCTGGAGAATCGGCCAAGATCCTCAAATGCTCCGCATGCTCCTGCTCTGAGCGAGAATAAACCAAGATATCATCAATGAACACTATCACAAACGTGTCCAAAAATGGTTTGAACACTCGGTTCATCAAATCCATGAATACCGCCGGAGCATTGGTCAACCCAAAAGACATGACCCTGAACTCATAATGCCCGTACCGGGTCCGGAATGCAGTCCTAGGGACATCCACCTCTCTGACTCGCACCTGATGATAGCCCGATCGCAGATCAATCTTGGAGAAACATCTCGCACCCTGCAACTGGTCGAACAAATCATCAATCCTGGGGAGGGGGTATCTGTTCTTAATGGTCACCTTGTTCAGCTGCCTGTAATCAACACACATGCGCAGCGTCCCGTCCTTCTTCTTCACGAACAATACCGGCGCCCCCCAGGGAGAAACACTGGGCCTAATGAAGCCCTTCTCTAGCAAATCCCTAAGCTGATCCTTCAGCTCTCTCAACTCGGCAGGTGCCATTCTGTATGGCGGAATGGAAATAGGCCGAGTATCTGGCAACACATCTATACAAAACTCGATCTCCCTCTCAGGAGGGATACCCGGGAGGTCATCTGGAAACACGTCTGGGAACTCGCTGACCATCGAATCGATCAAAATCTGGTACCGCAGCTTCAGTATCAAACACCCGAACGAGATGATAGATATACCCTTCGCACATCTTCCTAGCCTTGGTAGGAAATAAACCTACCCCGGCGATACTGGTGCTCCCACTCAACAACCGGCTCCTCAGGAAACTGGAACCGTACTACTCTCTCTCTGCAGTCTACATTGGCATAGCAAGAAGCTAGCCAATCCATCCCCATAATCACGTCGAAGTCAATCATCTCCAACTCTATCAAGTCGGCTAGGGTCTGACGATCAAATGGTCACAGACAAGCTCTATATACCCGCCGAGCTACCACCGAATCACCCATCGGGCGTAGCTACCTCGAAAGTGGTCTATGGACTCGGGCTCTATCCCTATCCTACTAGCAACAAGGAGATATATAGGGCAGTAGAACCCGGATCTATCAAAGCATACACATCAAACCCGAATCGATAAGGTACTGTGGCGACATCGGTGAGGCCTCACGATCTGTCGCTGGACCGACAAAGCATATATGCGGTTCGAGGATCGCTAGAAGCCGACTGCGCCACGACCTCGCCGCGACCGCTGATCCATGTACCTTGCCTCCGGGCGAGTAATCGCTCGGGATGAAGTGCGCAATGCACCAGATCGGGCCCTACTACCAAGACCGCTCTGGTCGGACAACTCGCGAAATGACCTGCGGCCACAAGTATAGCGGGCTCGAGTCTGACTCGAATGGTATTCGCCACAATGGGCACACCGAGCGGACCTCGAGCAGTTAGCACCTCGCTACTCGGAAATCAAGTCCCGCCCCGACCGCCCCGATCGCTCTGGCTGTCTTCAAATGAGGTAGAGCGCTCTGCTGGCCGTGGTGCAAATACGGACTTCACGATGCCGCCACCCCGAGGACCACCAAAAGAACCGGCCGTCTTGGCGCCTTCTTCGCCGCTGATATCGCTTACCCGCGGTCTCTACGCCTCACATCCTGCATGAGCTGCATACGGGTTATGTCCATGCACGTGAAGGACACACCCGCACAAGACTCGGCCATGTAATCATCTAGCCCAGTGACATAGCGATGCACCGCCTCCATCTCTGCTACCGGTCGGGGACATATCGAGCCAAAGAATCAAACTCGACATTGTACTCTCACCAAGCGCGTCCTCCTGTCTCAAAGAATAAGAATCTATCGGCTCGTGCCCTCCTCATCTGCGGAGGCAAGAAGTGTGTGAGAAAAGCCTCAAAACTCATCCCATACCACGAGGTGCATGCTCTCCCGAAAGCTCATGATCAAACCAATCGATCATGGTATCACGCAAATGACGCGAACCGAATATCACGCAGATCACTGAAGCCACGATCACCCGCATAATCCTGCGGTGACGGATGAACTCGCGGATCATCTTCCGCCTCGACCGTAAAACTCGAGGGCTACAACTAAGGAAATCCCGTAGTCTCAAACTATACGCCTGGTGCACTACGGCGCGACCGAGTGGGCCGGATCGAATCGCCGATCCAGCCTCTCTCGTATCGGGCCACAACTTTAGCCAAAAGTCGGCCATCTCTCAGACCTAACTCTCCGCCCAGCCGTGGGAGCGAGGGGTACTGTGGTCTCGCTTTGGTGGCGGCGTCATAGAACTCGCCGTCTCGTATAGATCGGGCACGAGCCCTCGTGACTCTGGGTGTCTGCTAGCGACTCCTCACGCCGCCTTCGGGCGGGTTGCCCTTACGTGGAGGCATAATCACATAGAAAGGAATACGTTAGAGGGTCCAACCTATAAAACTTCTAAAGCACGATCTCAGAATGAGAAGAATGGAAACCAATCCTAAATATCCTATAGCCTCCTGATTATTGGTGTGGTGCACAACACACCGATAATCAAGACTCTACTAGATACGGTCTGTAGACACTTTCCGAGGATTAACTGCTCTGATACCACTTTTGTCACGACTGCCGTTCGGTTCGTGGTCGTGCCTCACCGGCACCCAAGTAGTCATACATCGAGTAATCGGAAATATAAAGCAAGACATGAAACGATTTATAAAATAGAATACGCTTTAAGTGAAAACATCGCTTTCGCATATATATAAAAACATGGTTTAGCGCTACATCCGAAATCGCATAACAGACTACAGACTTAAGGAAATATACAACTATGGCGGGACAGGGCCCCGCCATACCCTGACTGTACAAAACTATCTACAACAGGGAGATCATACCCAAAAGTAGAGCCTCCGGAAAGGATGGAGCTCCTGACACCAACGTAGAGATCCTAGGAATGTGGATCTAGCACCTGCTTGCCCTTACCTGCGGCATGAACGCAGCCCGGCGAGGTCGATAACAGTACCAAGTATGTGAAACTATAAAGAATCAAATAAAATCAAAGTATTTAAAACCTTTTCACAAATACAATCGTTCAATTGCACATAGTCACATCACAAACAACAACAATAATAGGAAAATCAGAATAGTCTATCCTAGGCCGCGAATGATCGGGCAAGGCCAATCGCCCATAGTATCATTCTGCGTGCCTAGTCACGACTTCCGCACTCGCATGGGTCACACACGTAAACCGCACGAGGTATTCCCGCGACGGGGCAGCCAACCCCAGATCCGCCTAGGCTCCCGCACCGCATAGCCTCAAAAGACCGCGTAGTCTCAGCGGACCGCATGGAATCCCCGTCGGGCTAAACACCGGAATGATCAATCACGAGCATACCGCTGCTCGCGTAGTCTCACGGACCGCATAGCCGTATAGACCGCGTCGCGGCAAGCCCTCCGATAATAACGATCGGGGTAGGTGATACAATAACGATAAGCGGACTTACCGTTAGCAACGTAAGCACAAAGAAGAATGACCCTTTTTCACAAAGAATTCAAGACACTAACCTGTAGCATCATAATATGTCTACTTATCACACAAATCTTACTACACTTAACAGAAATCAATACAAGGCTTTTATAATCAAACAAGTAAACAGTTCCTTTTTATCTTCTTAAGTTGTTATACCTAACTTTCCATAAAGCTAGTATAACTCTTAAGCTTTTGTTTTAAAAACCAAATATTTATCTTCATTAAAAATGATTCGATATTCTTTTGAAATGTTTTCGATTCTTTGTTATTCAAAGCTTAAGTGAGGCATTGCCGTAAGTATTATTCAGCTTAAGCCGAGGCATTGCCATAAGTATTATTCAGCTTAAGTCAAAGACATTGCCGTAGTTATTATTCGCTTAACACACGACGCTTCACCGCACTATATATTGTAAAATATCATGCTTTAGGAAGAATCACATACCTTCTCAAAAACCACCGCCAAGTCAATATATGTCGCAGAGAGTCACCTATAATAGTCACATATATCTATCAAAGACTACTCTGAAGGTAATTCTAAACAGAGGGTTCATAATTCTACTGTAAGTCGGGCAGCACTTCCATAACTTGTGAGCTATATAAGTCTACTGTGAAAACAGTCCTATGTAAGTACAGTTTGATTATTCTTCTAAGTATTTATACTTATTCTTATTCTACAACATGAAGTATTCTCTAATTCAAAAGAGGGTTAGGATTAGTTACCTCGGTAAGCCCAATAATATCCTAGAAAAGTCGCACTGAGCAAGGTTTTGCTCCTAAGTTGTATGCTCCAAGGAAACCTTAGAAGTTCTTCACAACTTCTACTAAGTATTAAGGTATTTGTGCTAGGGTACTTTGGGCATTATAACAAAACAAGAAGGAACCTTTTCTACCAAGGAGGGTAGGTTTCGCTAGGCTAGGGTGGGGTAGCCTCGCCAAGCTTCTCGAGGAGGGGTGTTGGACGACTGCTACAAAGGGAGAGGAAGGATTTTTAGACTTGAAAGCTTTTGTGGATGAAGAACTCTTCATCTCAAGAGGGTATTTATAGCTCAAGCCTTGGCCAACCAATGGCCAAGATGAAGACAAGTGCAAGGCAAGTGTAAGGCCAAGATCAAGCCAAGTGCACCCTAACCCCTACTCCACAAAACACTCCACAAAACACTCCACAAAACATGGCACAAAACAAGGCCTAAGCAAGGAACCAATCGGCCAAGGCCAACACCCCTCTTGGACGCCCAATCGTCCAAAGCCACCCTACTTGCTTCCAATGTGAGGGTGACACATGTCACCCTCCCGTTGGTCCAAAATGTTTCGTCTCTCGGAAAAATCCGCAAAAATAAGAAATGGCATAGCCGGAATTTACTCTACGAAAGCTGTGGAAACGTTTCGTCGGAAAACGATTCTTTTAGTGAGTTGTGTACAAAAGAAAACGTCCAAGGCTAACTAAGGCCAAACTTTTTGTACGTATTCCCTTACGTACATACTCTGGAAATACGGGGTATTACAGTTATGAGGAGGCCATGTAAGATGAGCACAATGATCAATGGATTGAAGCCATGTAAGATGAGCACAATGATCAATGGATTGAAGCCATGTAAAATGAGATGAAATCTCTGCATAAGAACCAAACTTATTGTCACGACCGACCGGGCGCGATCGGTGCCCTACACAGGCACCCTGCTCAGTATACATCGAGAATAGCAATGAACATACACAACATACAACATTTAGACAATAATAACACAGGCTAGCCGATAAGGCCGCCTTCCATAAAATATGCATAATAATAAAAAACTGTACAACTTAGTTCTTACAGCCCCAAACCACAACATGTGACTACAGACCTCTAGGAATAACAACAGTGGCGGGACAGGGCCCCTCCATACCCCTGAATGTACATAAATCTACAACATCAGGGAAAAGCGTACTAAAAGACAAGCCTCCGAGAAATGGAGCTTCGACGTCGATATGTGATCCTAAGAATGAGGATCCACCACCGCTACCCCTACATGCGGCATGAACGCACCCAGGAAGGGGTCGACACAATATGTACTAAGTATGTAAACTGTAAATCAAATTTCATCATAAGTTTAAAACAAAGCCGAGACATGTATGATAATAAAATTACGATGACACGGCCTTACTAACAATGAGAGTAACTAATAGTATCGTCAACATAAAAACAGAAGCTCACGATCAAAGCGGGACCATCCGCCCGCAGATCATTAAGCAATCATACTCGGGACTATTTCACCCGTGATAGTCGTGTGGACCCGCATTGAGGTATTCTCGCGATAGTCAGATCCGCCGCACGGGACTATTTCACCCGCATAAGCCCATAAGGACTCGTGACGAGGTATTCCTCGTGATCGTGGGTAGCAAATCCACTAAACAGTGGTATAACTATCTTGGGATTTACCCTCAATTATACTCTTACCAGGCGGGTGGTATAACTATCTTGGGGATTTACCCCTCAGATATACTCTTACCCTGGAGAAGGTGGTATAACTATCTTGGGGATTTACCCCTCAAATATACTCTTACCCTATCTCAACCGGTCATCATACATAAAGTAAGCAAGTTAAGAAATCCCCCTAACTTCTTATTCATATACACTCTCATTTTAGTTTACTTAAGGCACTAGCATATCGTTTATAAAAAATCCGGGAATTCAACCCAAGTACTACATACTTCTACTCTTTTAAAACAAATGACTCTTTTTAGTATAAAACTTTCAAGATACGATTAACCGTAGTATCAAGTCAAAATTACTTTTCAAGACAAGTCACAATACCTTTAGAAATAAGGTTAGGTTTCTAAATCAAGTGACTCATTTTCTTATAAAACCTTAGGCAATCGATGCCTAAAAATCAAATTTGCCTTTCATTTAAATCAAGTCATTTATCTTTCCCTAAAGCTAATATAACCAACTCCCCATAAAGTCGTTATATTAACTTTATACTTTAGTCAAATACAATTTCCTATCCAAGGGACTTATACGTTTAAAACGAAACAAGTATCACATACTTTAAAATTCTTCAAGTCCCTTAACTTTAATAAAACTTAAGATATCCTTAATACTTTCAAAGAAGTGAGTTAATCTCCTAACTCACCCGACTTGGCTATTCATAAAACTAGTAAAGGATATCAAGGTCTTGCACGTCTACCGTACTATATACGTGCAACTAGTCATGCTCAAAAGATAGGAAAAGTTCTACATACCTCTTCGGGTCAAACTACTTGCCAAGTACAAATTCCCGCCCGTAGAATGTCAACCTATAATATCCACAATACGTCTATTAACGCCTTACTTCAAACGTAGAATATTATAAGTGTAAAGTCTCTAAATTCTAAAAATCTGACAAAGACCTCCTTTGTTTCTACTTACTTTGCCACCTTTTTCAAGGCCGAATACAATAACCAAACACGCCACATTTAAGGCCCAATCAATGCAACCAACAATAGGGGATTACACGCCTACTAGACGTGTAAAATTCCGCCCCACAAACGATATCAAATTAACACAACTTACTAGGCCAATTCGGCTAACTTGAGGTACTATAACATCAATTCTTATCCAATTTCCATTTCAATCCAAGTTATTAGCCTAACATGATATCAAGTTGCAATTGATTAAAACTACTATAATCTTCAAGTAATTAACATGCGACGATTCTAATAAACGACCAATTTGTAATCCAACTTCACATGACTTACATTACATTTCAGATTTTAAGGCTACAAGCAATCCATAATACTTATAAACTTCAACACATATACTTCATGCTAGCAACATGTAAAGCTAACAACAATATAAATAATCTTGTAACACTTTTAAGAGACAAGATTATACCTCAACGAATCTTAATCCAACTCCAAATCCGAAGTCGCTCCTTAGCAACTTAGAGCCTCTTCAAGACACTTCAATCCGCTACTTGAGAACCTTAGAACAACACCAACAAATTTCCTTCAAACTTCCAAACAAAACCTAGAAAGCAACTAGGTTTTCACCTTGCGACTAACACGAAAACTCTCTCTTTCCGGGATTTTTCTATTGAGATACACTCACAATACACTCATGAACCTTGGTTTAAAGTGTGGAGCTTAATGATCAAGAAACAAAAAATTTCTCTTTTCAAAATGCCTTGAACCCGAGAGCTAGTAGCTCTTGTTCTTCAATTTTTCTTGAATTTTTTTCTAAGTGTTAAGCTTGTCTTGCTACTACTAGTATTATATAGTACAATGGAGGGTCAAGATGTAAACAAATGGGTGGCTTGGATGAGGTCTTATTAAATATCAAGACTTTGTGGACCCATTGACCAAGTCAATTATCTCAAGCTCACTACTTGCAAGACTTAGTCATCCTAAGACTATGGTCAATGACCATTTTGGCCATGACATTTTCGTCCAAGGCAACAATAAGGGGGTGACACGTGTCGCCCTCCCATTCGTCACAATATTATGTTTTCCGACAATTTCATAATTCCGATAAATTTTTACAAGTAATTCTCAACATTTGTGAGTTCTTACGTACGTTCTTAAAACATGCCCTGTAAATACGGGGTGTAACATTCTTCCCCCCTTAGAAACATTCGTCCCCGAATGTTCTTTCGGAGTCAAACTTATAATTAGCGACATAGTTTCCTTTCACAACCCCGACATACCAACAATGCCACACATGGCCACATAATAGCATTTACACAAAACAAATGCTTCAATTAAAACTTGACAAGTAAGGGAAAAGAATTACCTGAAGGTGTAGGGAATAAGTGAGGGTACCTCCTCAACATGTCCTCCTCCGCTTCCCAAGTCATCTCCTCCCGGTTATCATTCCTCCACAAGACCTTGACGGAAGCCACATCCTTGGTCCGCAGTCGCCTGACCTGGCGATCGAGTATCGCTATGGGACTCTCCTCATACGATAACCCCTCGGTCACCTGGACCTCACTAGCAGGGAAAACTCTCGCTGGATCTCCGATACACTTCCGCAACATAGAAACATGGAAGACCGGATGTACCGCCTCTAACTCTGATGGCAGATCCAACTCATAGGCAACCTTGCCTACTCGACGGACGATCTGGTAGGGCCCAATGTACCTTGGGCCGAAGTTTCTTCATCGAATCTCATCACACCCTTCACGGTGACACCTTCAAGACCCAAACGCTCACCAAACTCCAAATGCCGACGCCGATTATCCGCATATGACTTCGCCGACTACGAGCCGCTATCAGCCTCTCCCGATAAGCTTCACCTTATCCACGACCATCGAACCAAGTCCGCCAACTAATCGCACTCGCCCACGCCGAACCAACCAATCGGCGATCTACATTTCCGCCATATAAAGCCTCGTATGACGCCATCTCAGATATCGGAATGGTAGCTGTTAAAAGCAACTCCACAAGAGGCAAATGATCCTCCCATACCCGAAATTAATCACGCAGCTCGCAGATATCCTCGAGTGTATGCGGATAGTACGCCCGCCGCCTGCCGTCCGTCGAGGATGAAATGATGTCTTGAGACTCACTGTGTCCTAAACCTTCTGGAAAGACCTCTAAGTTAGCCAGAATCCGGGATCCTATCGATATAATCGACACCGACACCGCGACCCTCACAATCTCTCGATGTATAATCGGCATAATCCTCACCAAAACGCTGCCCCGATCGAAGGAAATGGGCTGATTTCACACCACAACAATAACCCAAATGGAGTCGCATTTCCTCCGAGTGCGAGGTAACCTCAGAACAAAGTCCATGTTGATCACCTCCCACTTCCAAGTCGGAATCTCGATAGCTGCAATAATCCACTGGGTCTCTCGTGCTCGACTTGACCTGGGCAATTAGGACAACGGGCAACAAAACTCGCCACGCCTCTTCGTGCCATCCCACCAATACAAACATCCGAGGTCATGGTACATCTTGGTCGACCGGATGAATAGAATAACGAGCACCGCGTGCCTCCCCAATATCTCGTGACGAAGTCTCGCCACATCGGAACACACAACCGCCCTCAAATCTTAGCACCCCATCAGCGCTACTCTCGAATAGACTCTTCTCTCCCGAAGAGCTGCATCTCGATACCGCATCAACACCGGGTCCTCAAATCGCCGCCTCTTCACCTCATCAACGATGGAAGACTCGCAACTCACGAACCCGCACCACTATCGTCGGTATCGATCAATCGAACCCCAAGGCTCGCTAATCGTGGATTCGACGGACCATGTCCTGCTCTCCGTTGTACCTCCGACAGGGCTCCCATCAATTCACGACTCAAGGCATCAAGAACTACGTTGGCTTTCCCGGATGGTATAGAATATCAACATCATAATCTTTCAAAGAACTCTAACCACCGCTCTCGCCGCAAGTTCACTCCTCGCTCAAGATATACTGGAGGCTCTTGTGGTCTGTATAAATATCCACATGAACCCCATACAAATAATGTCTCCAAATCTTCAAGGCATGAATAACTGCGGCCAACTCTAAGTCGTGGGTAGGATAATTCCTCTCATGCTTCCATAACTGCCGGGAAGCATAGGCTATAACCTTGTCGTGCTGCATCAAAACACACCCTAGCCCGATACCCGAGGCATCACAATAGATCACATACCCGTCTAACCCCTCAGGAAGAGTAAGAACTGGAGTTGTAGTCAACCTTTCCTTCAGCAACTGGAAACCCCTCTCGCAAGCCTCTCGCCCATCGGAACTTGGCCGCTTCAGTCGCCTAGTCAATGGTGCTGAAATCAAGCAAACCGCTTCCACAAACCTACGATAATAACTCGCCATTTCTAAGAAATCGCGCACTCGGTCGGAGTAGTAGGTCTCGCCAAGACTTGATCGCCTCAATCTTTGCCGTATCCACCCAACACCATCGCTCAATAATATGCCCCGGGAATGCCACCGAGGCCAACCAAAACTCACACTTGGAGAACTTGGCGAATAATCACGGCCCGAGGACCCAATCTGGCATCCTCAAGTGATCTGCATGCTCTCGCTCATTCGCGAATAAACCAGATGTCATCAATGAATACTATCACAAATGTATCCTAGAATGGCTTGAACACCGGTTCATCAAATCCATAAATACCGCTGAGCGCTGTCAAACCGAAAGACATAACTCGAACTCATAGTGCCCATACCGGGTCCCGAATGCGATCTTTGGGATATTCGCTCTAGAACTCGCGACTGATGATAACCGCATCGCAGTCTATCTTGAGAAACATCTCGCACTCGCAATCGTCAAACAAATCATCAATACTGTGGAGGGGTACCTATTCTTGATGGTTACCTTATTAAGTCGCTCAGAATCAACACACATACGCAACGCCCCATCCTTCTTCTTCACAAACAAAACCGGCGCTCCTGCGGAGATACACTAGGCCCGATAAAGCCTTTCTCCAACAAATCTTTCACCGGTCCTTCAGCCCTCAACTCAAGAAAGCCATCCTCAGATGGCGGTCGAAATAGGTCGAGTGTCCGCAACGTGTCAATACAAAACTCAATCTCCTCTCGGGAGGATACCCTAAGATCGCGGGAACACATCCGAAACTCCCTAACCATCGCATCGATCAAGAACTGCACTCACCAGTATCAAATACCGAACCGGATGATAGATGTACTTTCTCGCACCATCTTCCTAGCCTTGAGGTAAGAAATAAACCTACCCTCCGACGTGTTGCCGCTTCCACTCGATAATCGCTCGCCAGAAATCGAACCGAACCAACTGTCCCCTACGATCAACATTGGCATAAAAGAAGCCAACCAAGACATACCCATAATGACATCAAAATCACATCTCCAACTCTATCAAGTCTGCAAGTGGTCCGACGATCGTAAATAAACACCGACAACCTCTATACACCCGCCGCCTAACACCGAATCACCCATCGCGTAGCTACCTCAAAAGGCTCTATCGACGCTTATCCCGATTCTATCCGCACAAGAGGGACACATAGACAAGGTAGAACTCGGATCTATCAAAGCATAAACGCTACAAAGATGAAATCAATAATGTACTGCGGCGACGCTGGAAGCTCTCCGATCTGGCGGTGGCTAATGAATATATGCGCTCGTGGACCTCTAGAACCGAACCACCACCACGACCTTTACCGCGCCACGGCCCGCGAGTACCACGCCCGGTGCATAACTACGTAGGAGAGGAAGACCAAAGAATCGATCTCGCTGGCCGTGATCAGACACCCATGCCGCCTAGACGGACAATCTTCATCAAATGGCCCTGCTGCCACAAGAGTAACAAGCTCCCGAGCTACGCGACACTCGCCGCGAGACTCTACCGACGAGCACATGAAATGTGGATGGTCTTGATCGGTGACGGCCGCCTCCTCGAAACCTCTCAAGTCTCGAGCCTCGACCGCTTCCCGAATGACTGGCTGATCGACCTCCACCGAAAACCGTGAAGGAGCACTCGTGATGGCCGGAATGTGGACCTAGTTCACCGAGGCCGCCCGCTCGAAATCGCCCGAGACCCCGTTGTCACGCCTCTTGGGCCGACTGAGCCATCCTGGTCCTCCTTTCTATCCTCTATCCTCGCATAGGCTGCATCTGGCAAAGTCCATACCGGCCAAGAGCCACCCCAAGCATGCGCAGAATCATATGATGGTTCAGCCTCATCACATAACGATGAACTTTATCCGCCATGTCGCCTACAATAGTGTGCGATGTTCGCCAAGGAGTCAAACCTGTGTACTCCCGATAGTCCTCCCATTCTCGCCTCAAGGTCAAGAATTTATCTACACGGCTCTCCTCATCTCGGGAGGCAAGAAGTGATCCATGAAGGCCTCAGAACTCCTCCCAAACAGTGGAAGAGCATTCTCACCTCTCGGCGGCTCCCATGACTCAAACCAGTTCAACGCAATATCGCAGAACCCAGTAGAGGCTAGCATAATGCACTGGCCTCTAAGCCCTAAGAACTCGCATAGTCCAGAGTCGCTGAATGAACTCCTGCGCGATCCTCCTCGCACTAACCATTAAACTCGGCGGATGACAACCTGTAAAATCTCGAATCCGCAAACCGTCGGCTAGTGGTTACTCGCCGCTTCCTCGCTACGCCGCTACTATATCGTCAATAACCGACCGCTTCCTCGTAGTCTCTATACTCGCCTCGCCGTGGGATCGAGGCTCGCACGGAACCTCTCGAGCTACCGCCGCTCGCCTCTCTAATACCGCCGCGTGGTGAACTCGCTGACCGCTTACTACCTCGTGCATAGTATGTGCTCGAGTCCGTAACCCTCGAGTACCGCCAGCGCCTCGCCGCTTTGCCCTTCGGGCCCCGGTCGCTTCCGTGGAGGCATAAGCGTTTCAAGAATAGGTCAAAGGGATTCAACCTAATAAGACAAATTTCATGCACGATCTCGGAGAGAAGAATGGAAACCAATCCTAAATGTCCTGCGCCTCCTCGATTATAGATGTGGTGCACAACACACCGATAATCAAGACTCTACTAGACACGATCAGCAGACACTTTCCGAGGACTAATCGCTCGATACCACTTTTGTCACGACCCGACCGGGCCGCATCGTGCCCTACCCAGGCACCCTGCCTGTATACATCGTAGAATAGCAATGAACATACACAACATACAACATTTAGACAATAATAACACAAAGCTAGCCGATAAGGCCGCCCATAAAATATGTATAATAATAAAAATCAGACAACTCGGTTCTTACATTTCAAACCATAACATGTGACTACTGCACTTAGAATAATAACAATGGCGGACAGTGGCCGCCATACCCCGAATGTACATAAATCTACAACATCGTGGAAAAATCGTACTAAAAGACAAGCCTCCGAGAAATGGAGCTTCGACGTCGATATGTGATCCTAAGAATGAGGATCCACCACCGCTACTCCCTACCGCGTGAACGCATCACCGAGGAAGGCGGGTCAAGACACAATATGTACTAAGTATGTAAATCGTAACATCAGAATTTCATCATAAGTTTAAAACAAAGCCGAGACATGTATGATAATAAAATTACAAGACACGATGCCTTACTAACAATGAGAGTAACTAATAGTATCGCATAACATAAAAACAGAAGCTCACGATCAAAGCGGGACCATCCGCCCGCGGATCATTAAGCAATCCTACTCGGGACTATTTCACCCGTGATAGTCGTGTGGACCCGCACGAGGTATTCCTCGATAGTCAGATCCGCCGCGTGGGACTATTTCACCCGCATAAGCCCATAAGGACTCGCATGAGGTATTCCTCGCATCGTGGGTAGCAAATCCACGGAAACAGGTGGTATAACTATCTTGGGGATTTACCCCTCAATTATACTCTTACCCTGAAGCAGGTGGTATAACTATCTTGGGGATTTATCCCTTAGATATACTCTTACCCTGGAGAAGGTGGTATAACTATCTTGGGGATTTACCCCTCAGATATACTCTTACCCTATCTCAACCGGCCATCATACATAAAGTAAGCAAGTTAAGAAATCCCCCTAACTTCTTATTCATATACACTCTCATTTTAGTTTACTTAAGGCACTAGCATATCGTTTATAAAAAATCCGGGAATTCAACCCAAGTACTACATACTTCTACTCTTTTAAAACAAATGACTCTTTTTAGTATAAAACTTCCAAGATACGATTAACCGTAGTATCAAGTCAAAATTACTTTTCAAGACAAGTCACAATACCTTTAGAAATAAGGTTAGGTTTCTAAATCAAGTGACTCCTTTTCTTATAAAACCTTAGGCAATCGATGCCTAAAAATCAAATTTTCCTTTCATTTAAATCAAGTCATTTATCTTTCCCTAAAGCTAATATAACCAACTCCCCATAAAGTCGTTATATTAACTTTATACTTTAGTCAAATACAATTTCCTATCCAAGGGACTTATACGTTTAAAACGAAACAAGTATCACATACTTTAAAATTCTTCAAGTCCCTTAACTTTAATAAAACTTAAGATATCCTTAATACTTTCAAAGAAGTGAGTTAATCTCCTAACTCACCCGACTTGGCTATTCATAAAACTAGTAAAGGATATCAAGGTCTTGTACGTCTACCGTACTATATACGTGCAACTAGTCATGCTCAAAAGATAGGAAAAGTTCTACATACCTCTTCGGGTCAAACCACTTGCCAAGTACAAATTCCCGCCCGTAGAATGTCAACCTATAATATCCACAATACGTCTATTAACGCCTTACTTCAAACGTAGAATATTATAAGTGTAAAGTCTCTAAATTCTACGGAAAATCGGACAGCACCTCCTTTGTTTCTACTTACTTTGCCACCTTTTTCAAGGCCGAATACAATAACCAAACACTCCACATTTAAGGCCCAATCAATGCAACCAACAATAGGGGATTACACGCCTACTAGACGTGTAAAATTCCGCCCCACAAACGATATCAAATTAACACAACTTACTAGGCCAATTCGGCTAACTTGAGGTACTATAACATCAATTCTTATCCAATTTCCATTTCAATCCAAGTTATTAGCCTAACATGATATCAAGTCGCAATTGATTAAAACTACTATAATCTTCAAGTAATTAACATGCGACGATTCTAATAAACGACCAATTTGTAATCCAACTTCACATGACTTACATTACATTTCGGATTTTAAGGCTACAAGCAATCCATAATACTTATAAACTTCAACACATATACTTCATGCTAGCAACATGTAAAGCTAACAACAATATAAATAATCTTGTAACACTTTTAAGAGACAAGATTATACCTCAACGAATCTTAATCCAACTCCAAATCCGAAGTCGCTCCTTAGCAACTTAGAGCCTCTTCAAGACACTTCAATCCGCCACTTGAGACCCTTAGAACAACACCAACAAATTTCCTTCAAACTTCCAAACAAAACCTAGAAAGCAACTAGGTTTTCACCTTGCGACTAACACGAAAACTCTCTCTTTCTGGGATTTTTCTATTGAGATACACTCACAATACACTCATGAACCTTGGTTTAAAGTGTGGAGCTTAATGATCAAGAAACAAAAATTTTCTCTTTTCAAAATGCCTTGAACCCGAGAGCTAGTAGCTCTTGTTCTTCAATTTTTCTTGAAAATTTTTCTAAGTGTTAAGCTTGTCTTGCTACTACTAGTATTATATAGTACAATGGAGGGTCAAGATGTAAACAAATGGGTGGCTTGGATGAGGTCTTATTAAATATCAAGACTTTGTGGACCCATTGACCAAGTCAATTATCTCAAGCTCACTACTTGCAAGACTTAGTCATCCTAAGACTATGGTCAATGACCATTTTGGCCATGACATTTTCGTCCAAGGCAACAATAAGGGGGGGGTGACACGTGTCGCCCTCCCATTCGTCATAATATTATGTTTTCCGACAATTTCATAATTCCGATAAATTTTTACAAGTCTCAATTCTCAACACTTGTGAGTTCTTACGTACGTTCTTAAAACATGCCCTGTAAATACGGGGTGTAACAATTATGAGTTGGTGAAATTGCCTAAAGGCATGAGAGCTTTGAAGAACAAGTAAAGGTACTATTATTAAAATATTAATAAATTAGGAGTATCATATACAATTAGTATATACACTAATATTTAATTAAAATACCTATGAAAACATATATATTTGTATCAAATTCTAATTTTTTTCAACCTAATATCAAGATTGCAAGCTTTTTACTATTAATTCTCAAAACAAGATTTTTTTAATTAAAAGATTTCACTTAACAGAAAATATGCACCATATCAAAGCAATATGTAATGGTTCAAGATTATCAACTTACGGGGTCTTACGCACATACATTTTGTATAACTTGTTCAACATTTCGAACTCATATTCTTTGATTCGTTTTAACCCCGAACCCTCATGACACTTAGTTACCACTTGTTAAAAATAACATAAACACTTATAACCTCAAAGATAATTTTGTTCTTCGAGCTTATGTTGATGTAACATCCTCCCCTTCTTAAGAACATTCGTCCGTGAATGTTGAGGAATATTCTAACTCTCAAGATTTTTTTTAAAATTTCGGCATAATTTTATTTGTAAACAAGATTATCAAAAACCTGTTAAACATATCAAACACATATCCAATGCCATATAAGGTAACACGACTGTCTATATATGCAATAATCGAAAGGAGTTAGCCATAACTCACCTCAACTTTCTCATGCCGACACATGTGCTCCGCCTGCCATATTTGTATCAACAATATCACCTAAATAAGGTACAATTATTAAGCTCGATAAATAGAATAGGCATAAAAGAATTGTATCGCACAAATGTTAATGTAAACCTGAAGTTGGAAACAAATAAGGGTATCTTGATTTCATATCCTCATCAGCCTCCCATGTCATTTCTTCTACATTATTATTCCTCTAAAATATATTAACTGAAGCTACCACTTTAGTATGTAACTTACAGACTTGACGATCTAGGATAGCAACATAAATTTCTTTGTATGACAGATCTTTTGTAACCTGAACATCTTCAATGCGAGTAATGCGGGAAGGATCACCTAAGCATAGATACATAAAATAATGGATGAACTGCTTCTAACTCTGGGGGAAACTTGAGCTTATAAGCTACTTGGCCAATTCTCTAAATAATCTGATACGGCCTGACATACCTGGGGCTAAGCTTGCCTTTCTTACCGAATCTCATCACACCCTTCATAGGTTACACCTTTAGGAATACCCAATCTCCCATAACAAATACTAATTATTGATGATAGTCGTCTGAATAAGACTTTTGTCGACTCTGGGCCATCAACAATCACTCCTGAATCACTTTCACCTTTCTATAACTTATTGTACCAGATCATGTCCTAATAACTTCATTTCACCCACATCAAACCAGCCGATAGGAGACCTGCACTTCTACCCATAAATGTCATCATATGGTGCCATCTGGAAACTAGAATGATAGTTGTTATTATTGGCAAACTCAATGAGCGATAGATGGTCCTTCCAACTTCTCTTGAAATCTAAAACACAAGTTTGCAACATATGGAGTGTCTGAATAGTGCACTCGACTTGCCCGTCTGTCTGCAGATGGAAAGTTGTGCTAAAGCTAATCTGAGTACCCCCAAGACTTTTTGAAAGGACCTCCGGAAGATAGATGTAAACTGCGCACCTCTGTCAAATATAATAGAAATCAAAACCACATGAAGTCGTCCTATCTGTTTGATATATAGTCTGACATAATCTTCAGTTGAATATGTAGTTCTAACAGGTAGAAAATGAACTGACTTTGTGATTATATCCACGATACCCAAATAGAATCAAACTTCTGATGAGAATTAGGTAACCCTGTAATGAAGTCCATGTTGATTGTCTCCTATGTCCAGGTTGGAATCTCTATATTTTGAAGTAATCTCCCAGATTTCTGATGCTCAATATTAACTTGTTGGCAATTACGATACTAAGTGATGAATTCTGCAATGTTCTTTTTCATATCATTCCACTAGTATATTTGTCGAAGGTCATGATATATTTGGTATATTCGGAGTGAATGGAATACCTGGACTGGTAGATCTCTGCCATAATCTGTCCTCAAAGTCCTCCAACATCAGGCACACACAATCAACCCTTATATTTGAGAACCCCGTCATCTAATAACTCAGTCAACTATTTCTTCTATGAGGGATCCCTTCTTTGGTTTTAACTAATTCTGGATAATCAAATTGCTGCGTCATATGCATCAAGAAATCACACACTTAAATTGGCCAATCAATATAGATATTTAGTTATCTCCAACTTTCACATGCCTCAGGCTGCCCATATATTTATGACTTAGTGCGTTATCTACTATATTTGCCTTATCGGGATGGTAGAAGATATTGACATTATAATCTTTCAGCAACTCAAGCCATCTCCGCTGCCTTAGATTCAATTATTTATGTCTGAATATATATTTCAAGCTCTTGTGATATATAAACAAATCGACATGAATTCCATATAAATAGTGGAGTCATATCTTAGAGCAAATATAACAGCCACTAACTCAAGATCATGAGTTGGGTGATTTTACTCATGCTTCCTCGATTGTCTTCAGGTGTATGCAATAACTTACTGTGCTGCATCAAAATACAACCCAATCCCACTCTGGAAGAATCACAATATACAACATAACCCTCTGATCCTTCGAGAATGGCTAGAATAGGTGCTGATGTTAATCTGCTATTTAATTCTTGAAAACTCTTTTCACAAGTATCTGTTCACTGGAATTTAGCTGCCTTATGTGCCAACTTTGTCAATGGAGCGGAAATAGAAGATAAATTCTCTACAAACCTCCGATAGTAACCATCTAAGGTAAATAAACTACGCACCTCGATAGGAGTTGTGGGTCTTGACTAATTCTTAACTGCCTCAATCTTCTGATTATCAACTTTGATGCCTTTATCTGATACAATTATATGTCCAAGAAAGGCCATCGAGTTCAGTCAAAACTCAAATTTAGAGAACTTAGCATATAACCTACGATCCTGGAGAAACTATAATAGCTCTAGCAAATGATTTGCCTGTTACACCTCTGATCGAGAATAGCCAAAATATTATCAATAAATACAATTACAAAGATGTCCAAAAACAAATTGAACACCTTATTCATCAAATCATAAAAGCTGGTAGCACATTAGTAAGACCAAAGGACATAACGAGAAACTCATGATGACCATATCTGGTCTTGAAGGTAGTCTTGGAAATATCTATCTCCTTAACCCTTAGCTGATGGTACCCAGATTTAAGATCAATCTTTGAAAAATATTTTGTGTCTTGCAATTGATTAAACAAAGTCATCGATTTTGGGAAGCGGATATTTGTTCTTAATAGTTACATTGTTCAACTGACGATAATCAATACACATTATCAACGAACCATCATTCTTGTCAATGAATAGTACTGGCGCACCCCACAGAGAAGTACTAGGACTGATAAAGCCTTTACTCCAAGAGATCTTTCATATGTGCTTTCAATTTTCAGCTCAATAAGGGCTATTTTGTACGGAGGAATAGATTAGGTTGAGTATTAGGAAGCACGTCGATGAAAAATTCAATTTCCCTTTTGGGAGGAATGCCTGAAAGCTCGTCAGGGAATTCATTAACAACAGGGACGACTAAAGGGTTGGAGGTTGTACCTACACATCTTGGACTCGTACTAAATGATAGATATATCCCATTGTAATAATTTTGCGAGCCTTATGGTAGGAAATAAATCTCCCCTTAGGTGCTGAAACATTTCCTTCCATTCAATAACTGGCTCACCTGGAAAATTAAAGCGAATGACTTTCATCCAACAATCCACATTAGCATAACAAGAAGCCAGCCAGTCCATACCCATAATAACATCAAATTCCACCATCTCTAATTCTTTTAAGTCAGCTAAAGTGTGACAATCATAAATCATCACATCACAACCCCGATATACCCGCCTAACAATGACGTACTCACCCACAGGCGTAGATGTTACACCCTGTAATTCCAGGACATGTTTAAGAGAATGTACGTGAGGAATCAAAACTTAAAAATTTGAACGAAAGAAAGAGTTGTTATTCTTAAGGAAATTCTTCCGAACCTCGGGAAAGAGAAGTGTTTGTTAATGAGAATTGAGTTCTCAGAATTTTTTATTTGAGACTGTTGGAATTTATCGGAATTATGGAAGTTTATTTACAGAGTTGGATACGTGGGGCCCACCCAAGAAATTTTACGTTTTTGTGGGGCCCACGAGGTTTCCGTTATTTTGACCAATTATGGAAATTTCGGAAAACGAAATATTATGGACCAATGGGAGGGCGAAACGTGTCACCCTCCACATGAATCATCTTGGACGAAATTGTATGCTAGTGTAGCAAATATTAGCTTGATAAAATGGACCAAGTCAAAGGGCAAGTTGAGGCTTGACATAATGGACTAATCTTAGCCATCCATTTGTGTTGATCTAGACAATTGGTTGTAGTATATATCTATAGTATACTAGTAGCAAGATGAATTCCATACTTAGAATATTTTCAAGAAACTTTGTGCAAGCTCTTAAAGCTCTCGGCCAACCTCTCAAATCCACACAAATTTTTTTTGCAATCTTGCTTCATAATTCACAATACTTAAACCCAAGGTCCCTAAAGGTATTCTAAGGATATCACAACACAAAAATCCCGAAAAAAATACGTTTTACGTTAGTCGCAACATGAAAACCTAAGGCGTTCTTCAACTTTGAAGTTGGAACTTGAAGAGGAGTTCTTCACAAGCTTCTAAGGGTTACTTGGAGTGGATTGGAACGTCGAAAAGAGGAGCTAAAGTTGCTAGGATCGACTTTAGGTGTTGGATTGTATTTGGGCTTAAAGAGGTAATAATCTCCGTCTTGTTATTGTAATTCAAGATTTCATGTTGTAGTAGTTGATAAGTGAGCATGTGTTATATAGAATGAAGTATGAAAAGATTTGAATCATGTTGAGATGTTAAAACCGAAAATTGGCATGCTAGCCATTAAAGTTGTTAGTTGTAATCATCGCATGTTATTTAAGGAAAGGACTATAGTCGTTATAATTGATCATGACTTATATTACATGTTGGAATAACGACTTGGATTAGAAAGGGAATTGAAAAGAAATAGATGTTGTTGTTGTCCTTGATATTGCCGAGAATTGCCTAAAGTTATTGGATATTTTTATATTAATTGTGGGGCAGAATTTTACACGTCCTGTTAAGGCGTGTAATCCCCTTTGAATTGTTGGTTTGTTGCGCCTTAAATGTGGCATGTTGGTTATTGATTTCGGGCCTTGAAAAAGGTGGAAATGTACGTAGAAACAAAGGAAGTGCTGCCCAATTTTCCGTAGAATAAGAGACCTTACACTTAGTATGATTCTACCTTAAAAAGGCTAGGAATTGATAGACGTATTATGATTATTATAGGTTAAAGTACTACGTATAGCGTATTCTACTTGAAGGGTGAAATAGCTATCAAGGTTGAAGTACTTTGGAGCATTTTGCAACTCGTCGATAGTCGTCGCGAGGTATGTGAACCTCTTCTTTCTTTTGGTATGATCCTACGTATGAAATAGCCATGTGATATTATTTCATGATTCCTTCTACTCTTAGAAGTTAAGAAGTATCCACATTATTGATTCTAAGTTAAAGGTATACCTAAGTTATCCTAAGTCCTTACCAAGTCTTATGAGAGATGTTGGTAAGAATGGTTAGGAAGTTATGAGGTTTGATTTAAAGCTATGTGCCTTTATTTATATGAGGTAAGTAAGTTGATTTTATATTTAAAAATGACTTGAATTTATAATTGAAAAGGGACTTGTTTTTATAAGTGAAAGTTATATGATTTTAAAGAGTATATGATACAAGGTTTTAAGTCTATAAGCCTTGATTTTATAAGTGGAAATGACTTGATTTAAAAAGCATGACATTTTAATTTATTTCAAAAGTTAAGAAGATTGATTTCAAAAGAGTATGTGACTTGAGTTTCAAAAGAAAGGAGTTTTATGATTCTTTTTAAGTATGTATGTACGTAGTACTTTTGGGGTTAGTTTCCCCAATGTGATAAGAAATAAAAGTGCTTTAAGTTCTCTAAAATGAAACGTTGTTATAATAGCTTTATGGAGAGTTGTTATAACGACTTAAGAAGAAGTGAAAGGGTGGTTTAAAATGTTATGTAAGGAAAATCACACCGAGCCCCACAGGCGGGCCGGATTATGCTACATTATTCCACAGTACACCGTGCCCCACAGGCGGACCGGATTATGTTACATGATTCCATAGTACACCGAGCCCTACATGCGGGCCGGATTATGCTACATGATTCCACAGTACACCGAGCCCCACAGGCGGACCGGATTATGCTACATGATTCCACAGTACACCGAGCCCCACAGGCGAGCCGGATTATGCTACATGATTCCACAGTACACCGAGCCCCACAGGCGGGCCGGATTATGCTACATGATTCCACAGTACACCGAGCCCCACAGGCGGGCCGAATTATGCTACATGATTCCACAGTACACCGAGCCCACAGGCGGGCCGGATTATGCTACATGATTCCACAGTACACCGAGCCCCACAGGCGGGCCGGATTATGCTACATGATTCCACAGTACACCGAGCCCTACAGGCGGGCCGGATTATGCCACATGATTCATCAGTATACCGTGTCCCGCAAATGGGCCGGGTTACGTTATCACATATGGATAATCAAAGTAAGCTCTCAAATAAGAAGTCCCTCCATAAAGGGCCGGATTATGTTATGTAAGATATGTAAGTTATGTGGAAAATCTTGATCAAATTCTTAAGTATGTATGTAAGAATATGTTTATAATTCTTTTTTTGAAAAAAAGGAAAAGAACGACTAATGTACGATTGATTCCATGAGTTAAAACGGCACGGTAGGATCTGATATTTCATTATTATACTTGCCCCTGTCATTCTTTTATACAGTTATGATTTGGTTATTGTACCTTATTTCGCTCCATACTGTTGTGCGACCGATTTTCTGGGGTGCGTTCATGCCCGCAGGTGTTAGGTACACATGTTGGTGATCCTTGCTCTTAGAATCTCTGTTCAGTTTTTGGGAAGAAGCTCCATTCACTCCGGAGGCTTATATTTTGGGTACGGGTCCCTGTTGTTGTAGATTATGTATATTCAGTGGTATAGCGGGGCCCTGTCCCGTCACAATGGTTATGTCAAAAATTCTTAGAGGTCTGTAGTCATAGCTTGTGGGTCGATTTGTAAAGAAGAAGGATGTAACTGTTTTTGGTTAGGTATATATATATATATATATATATATATATCCAGGGAGGTAGCCTTATCGGCTAACCTGTTGTTTATTTCTTGTTGCTTTATTTTATAAGTTTCATGTATGTTCTGCTAATTTTCTCTGATGTATACTGTAGTGGTGCCTGTGTAGGGCACGATCATGCCCTTGGGTCGTGACAGTAGACTCCTCAAATGACTTAAAATATAATTCAAGTTCTTTACCATACTTGCTAGCAACAAAATGAGTAATATACGATAATGTGGAACTTGGGTCTATCAAATCATACACATCAAGGGAAATCCATATAATATACCTGTAACCACATATGGAGATGACTCAAGGTCTTGTTGACCTGACAATGCATAGATGCGGTTCTGACCGACGTATATGTACCTTGTCTAGGAGGGTGTACTGATGAGGAATAAGTTGCTACAGATCTTATCGGTTGGGCCATTTCGGCCCGTCGACGGATAAAATCTCATAGTATGACTTGGCTGCCCACACGAATAACACGTGTCTGAACCCTAACGACACTGCCCAGAATGTGTTTTACCACACCGATCATAATAGGGCAACAATTGTCTCACCTGACTATAGTCACTTCTTTACTACATGCCTAATGTACATGAACTCTGACCCTAAATAAAATATATGGTCCGGTCACGACGCTGGCCTTGAAACTGCAGTGGTGCACTGGCTGTCAGATAAGATGAGTGCCCAGTGAACCATGCTTTGAATCCACTTCTAAAGTCTCATGTATCACCCGTAGATAAGGCCCTCTTATGCTGACCCATATCCCGCTCTCAATCAACCTATTGTTGCCTCTTACGATCCTCCAAGTTCTGTGCATTGACTTGAATGCGAGCAATATCTATATTCGGATTCAAAGAAGCTGTGATATAGTCATTAACCAAATGTGGTCCCAAACCACCCATAAATTGATATACTTGATCACTCATCTCCGCCACAATTGTAGGAGCATACATAGCCAAGGAATTAAACTACAAAATATACCCACGGGCACTCATGTTACCTTTCTCCAAAAGTAGAAATCTATCTTGCCTAGCTCGTCGAATCTCCATAGGCAAATATTGCTGCAAAAATGCCTAAAAAAAACTCTCCTTCTTGCTGGATGGGCATAATGTTCTTTAGACTGCTCCCATGTCGCATACTAAGTGACGACAACATCCTGCAACCTATAAGAAGCGAAATCCACTGACTGAGTCTCTGTGGCATGCATAACTAGCAAGGTCCATTGCATTAAATATAGAAAATTCTACGGGTCCACATTAGGATAAGTCCATGTGAATACTGGAGGGTCCATGTTGATGAAATCCCAAACTCTCGCATTAACATCAATACCAAGGGGTTGACGTTGGGCCTGAGAGGCCACTAATCGAGTCAATAGTTGTACAATACTCTACATGTCTAAATCTCGATCAGGCGTAACTAGAGGAGAAACTGGAGTTATATCAACTCCTTTATGCCCCATTAGGGTGGGTGGGTGGGGATCTTGCCGTCGAAGCTTGAGAACCATTTCATTTGGGGCTCATCCTGATCTATCTTATTTTGGGGCTCTTGACTAGTGACTTCTCTCACTTCCTCATCTAATCTCTATATAAATTATATAGCCATTTGTCATCTAGTAGTAGTAGGCATTGCTGAGAAGGTAAAAAAATGAAGGTTAGAAATAAACACTTGCGACACAACTCTATTGCATGATCTAGATCAAGAAGAAAGATAATCATTTTAAATGTCATGTAGTCTTCTAGTTATAAGTGTGGTGCACTACACATCATAAATAATACTCTTCTAGACACGATTTGCAGACACCCTAAAATGACCTTACTCCGATACCAAGTTTGTTACACCTCAACCTTAGGGTGTGTGGCCGACACTCGCCACTCGAAGGCCCGAGAAAACCAACTATAGCACCTGGGATCTCTAACACAAAACTTGGGTCGACAAGGCCTCCAAATAACCATAACATGATAAAAGTGTACAACCTGCAACCAAAAGAAGCCCAACGATATATATATACATGATTGAGGCCAACAAGGCCAAACAAAATAAATATACACTAATACTAGTCTGCAAGCCTATACGAATACTATAATACAACAACAGGTTGGAATAGGGCCCTGACGTACCTGAAATTCCAAAATATATGTATATAAGTACCTATCAACTCCAAACAACAACTCCAGATAAGTAAGTGTGACTACCAACATCTGAAAGCAAGTACCATAATGGGGAGGTACGTCTTCCTATCTATCTGTACCTGCGGACATGAACACAACACTCCAGAAAAAGGAAATGTCAGTATGAAAGATGTATTGAATATGTAAGACAATTATCATATAGAAATAAGAAACATAATACAAGAGAAGAAGGTACATAAGTGAACTTGGAACTCAGAAAGAGCAATCAGGGGCATATAACTAGCACAACCACGAATATATATATGTAAGTAAAACTGAGCCACTCTATGAGGACATATAGTATCATATAAAATCCCTCTATGGGTTGTGCGCACATAATAACCTACCCGATCATATAGAATGCAGTAATATTTGTCCAACTGATCAGTGGTGTGCACATATAAGTATTTGTCCGACTGGCTATAACGCGTTGCAGTGTGGTAAAATAGATACTTATATATATTTGTGCAATGCAAGACCATGCTCAAGATACATTACATGAGAGTCAGAGTGTCCTATTATCGTTATCCTCCGACTATAACAAGTACAAAGAATATTATTAACAAAGAGTACTCAAGAGATATGAATGACTTGAACAAGAAGGAACATAAAAATCTTGGACTTCTTTGTAGAGAATCATTTTGAGGAAGTACTTTATGTTAAATCATGCCAAAGAGGGAAAATTAGCCTTACATATCTTAATTCAACATTCGAATGAGTATGACGAGTCAATCCTTCCGGTAGATGTTTAACCTTAATCCGAGCTCAAAAGTTGATATAAACATTCAATAGTCAGTTATCACGACCAACTTGTCCCTATCTGCAATGATGTTGTGCTTTGTTTTTTTGTTTAGGAGTATAGGAACTAAAGTGTTCGGAAAATATGTAAGCTAGGTTTATGTGCTCCCGTCGTAATTAGTTTGAAGTAGAAAGAGATATTTGGTGCTTTTTTTGGAATTGCTTGGTAAGAGATA
The DNA here is from genome assembly GCA_029844215.1 of Przewalskia tangutica. Lineage (NCBI taxonomy): Eukaryota > Viridiplantae > Streptophyta > Magnoliopsida > Solanales > Solanaceae > Przewalskia > Przewalskia tangutica. The sequence continues at coordinate 46,310,516 of CM056722.1, read as the reverse complement.
GTATAGTGTAGTGCAAATACCTATATATAGTCCTGGAATCCCTTTCTTAATTAGCATATGCATGAATGTGTATATAAAATGGTGAGCATATACTAAAAAATAGGCCCCACTATGCCTTGCATTAGCGGTGGAAGCACTTTGTTTAGGATAAATCTCATCTTTTATAAAATTATATATATGTAAGTACTTATCCAACAGCTTAGTAATATGTTAAGTGTATATATTTATTATGGGAACACAATCACGTCACGTGAACCCACTTGGAAAAAATTAATGATGATTATATTATTATCTAAAGGTACTACTATTAAAATATTAATAAATTAGGAGTATCATATAAAATTAGTAGATACACTAATATTTCATTAAAATACCTATGAAAACATATATATTTTATCATATTGTAATTTTTTTCAACTTAATATCAACAGTGCATGCTTTTGTTCTATTAATTCTCAACAGGGGAAACGATAATATTAAAAGATTTCACCTAAAAGATACGCACCATATCAATGAAATGCGTAACGGTTAAAGATTAATGTTACACTCCGTAGTTTGTGTTCCGGCATGCCATTGATAAATAATGATATCTCGGGGAGAGATATGACCTTACGAAAGGGTAATGAAACACTATGAGAAGTAAAATACCCTATCAGTTTTACTAGAAGATTGACAGATCATCGAGTATTTGACGGTACCGTCAATCCTACCGTCGAATTATGGCGGTGGAATTTTTTTCAGAATTATATACGGGTTGATCGACTTAATCCTCATTTTCACCCAAAAATTAGATTCTAACCCTCTCCAAACCCTCTCAATCATAGCATAATATTACTAGATCTAATCAAAATCGAATTATGAGCAGATATCATAGAAATCCTCTTTTCCAAAAGGAATCGATTTCGGGAACCCTTGGAGATGGAATGTCCCACTATTTTACGAGGATTTTGAGTCGTAAAGGTAAATTTTAACCACCTTTATCTATAATCATGATTAATCGATGACTCAAGGTATGTTATGAAAGGATTTTTGTAATCGAACATCATAGATATGAGAAATGTCACAACCCGTTCCCGGGTCCGCGACTGGTGCCTTACACCGGGCACCCTAGTGATACAACATCAGAGAAAATCAGCGGAAATAAAATCAAAGACATGAAATAATAGATTAACATAAGAACAGGCTAACCAAAATGGTTACCTTTCTGTATATAAACTAAAAACTTGAATAATAAATCCTTTTACAAACCTTACCCACAACAAGATTACTGCACTTAAGAATGAAATCAACTATGACGACAGGGCCCCGCCATACCCCGAATGTACAAAAGTATATGACCTCGTGGAACCGCAAAAGACAAAGCCTCCGAGAAATGGAGCTTTCCCGAATCGAACAATGATCCTAAGAGCGCGGATCAACAAGCTACGTGACCTCAACTGCGGCATGAACGCAGCCGGGGAGGTCGCATAACAGTACCAAGTATGTGAAACTGAAAATACTGTAATGAAATCATAATAGTCTATATAAAGCAGGAGACATGTATGACAATCAAAAATGTGTTTCGCAAAGCTCGGCTAACAACAAGAGTAATGAACATCAACATTGTCTCTAAAAAGATACCATTTCACAATCTAAAACAATCGTGTCAAGTCAGGGACTCACGCCCTCAAAGTCATCACTCAAAATATAACAATGGGTCTCACGCCCACAACATCAATCACGCCCGTGGAATTCCTTCCTCACTGCCGGCAGTCTATGATATAACAACACCAGGGAGTACACATGAACATCAGGCCCTACCTGTGCCATAAAACCGTACGGGGCAAGTACGAAGGCTAACTACCAGATACCAAAGCCGCATCATCAACTGACCGGGGCAAGTACGAAAGCCAACTACCAGATACCAAAGCCGTACTAACAATACTATACAACTATACCACGAAGCTGACCGGGGCAAGTACGAAGGCCGTCTACCAGATACCTCCTGCGTCATGTTGCTGACGGGGGCAAGTACGAAGCCAACTACCAGATACCTCCTGCATCACGACAATGACCGGGGCAAGTACGAAAACCAACTACCGGATACCAGCCTGCATCAGTAAACCTCATGGAGAGCTAGTCCATGAAACAACACTATCAACAGGGAACGAACCCTCATCATGGACGCATACCCGTGGACCATCCATCGAGAGACACGATAACATGGATACCACACTTGCACAACAAGGCTATCACAAGCAAACATAGGCAAGTTACTCACACTCAAGGTACTTTCATTTTATGCCACAAATCCGGGTTTTAACCCCGAAGTACTACATACTTTCATTCTTTCAAAAAAACATCCTTTTTACGTAAAAGCCACACGATGCTAATACTCGTAGTATTAAAACACGTTTTCTTTTCAAACCAAATTACTACACCTTCAAAGAATCTTTACAAGGCCTTTAAAATCAAGTATACTTTTAAAAACCCAAGTAACTCACTCTTTTCAAAACAAGTAACCCATACTTTTAAATCAAGTTACTTCCCTTTTTCCGAAATCAAGTCGTTTATAAGTCAAGTCTCTTATCTTTCAAAATCAAGTCGTTTAGCTTTCAAAACCAAATCAAGACAATGCTCACATTTCCGAAATCAAGATAACTTTATTCTTTTATAGACCAAGTACCTATTACTCACGAATGAGGTTTTACGACTTTTTAACATAATTCAAGTCCTTAACATTTTCCAACAAGTCACTTAACCAGAATTAAGTCAAGGACATAAAAGGGAAATCAACTCCTTCAACACACGTGCGTCTACCGCACTATATATATGTATTTCAAAAATATCATGCTCAAGAGAATAGGAAGAATCACATACCTCCTCGGCTAAATCCACTTGCCAAGTCGGATATGTCGCGCGCAGAGTGTCAACCTATAATAGTCAAAACATGCCTATCAATTTCTAGTTTTACGTGGGATTCTTCTAAGTAAGACTTCTCTTAGTCTACGAAAAATTGGGCAGCACTTCCCCCGTTTCTACTCAATTCTCCACCTTTTTCAAGGCCCGATAATGGTAACCAACATGCCATAAATAAGGTGCAATAATTCCGAAATTAAAGAAGGGGATAACACGCCCAAACGGAACGCGATTAACAATCTCTCCTTCATAACAACAATAATAAAAGAAGGGGATAACACGCCCAAACGGAACGCGATTAACAATCTCTCCTTCATAACAACAATAATAAAAGAAGGGGATAACACGCCCAAACGAAACACGATTAACAATCTCTCCTTCATAACAACAATAATAAAAGAAGGGGATAACACGCCCAAACGGAACGCGATTAACAATCTCTCATTCATAACAACAATAATAAAAGAAGGGGATAACACGCCCAAACGGAAAGCGATTAACAATCTCTCCTTCATAACAACAATGTAAATATGGTCCAAAGTAAATACAGTCCAAAGTAAATACGGTCCAAAGTAGATACGGTCCTTAAGTTGGGGTCCTTGGCCAACTTTTACAATTTTACTTATCCAATTACTTCATTAGTCCTTCAACTTATATTCCAATCTTTATATAAGTTATAGCTTCTTTGTTGTTAACTTCTTAGTAAGTAATGGATACATTTTTACCATTTTAATGGATAATATGTCAATTCTCCTTTTAACATCTTAACAAGATCCAAATCTTTCTTTATATCTTATAGTCCATAATATACTTCCAATATATGTATAATATCCATATATACCTAATAATCAACTTCACAAAGAGGTTAAGGTTCATTACCTCAAAATAGCCCAAAAAAAACGTGACTGTCCAGATTTTTAGCCACTGCTTCGTCAGCTGAACGTGTAACGTCGATAAATCTCTACTCCAGTGTCCTATCGACGAGCGATTTGTTGCGTTGGAAACTAGACTCGACGAAATTCATTTTAGGCTTTTGAAACACCCAAAAACTCCTAATATGCTAGGAGATATTCCCTTCCAAATTTGACTAAAAATCTGCCCAAAACAGTCTCGAAAATCTGCCCACTCTCGGCCAGGGGGGAGGTTTTGAGGCTAGGGGTGTGAAATCTTATCTAAATCTTGGTTAATAATCTTCCTAATACATTAAAGAAGAACACTTATAAGTTTAAGAATTTTTGGACAACATTTGGTTAAGGGGAGGGAGCAATTGACGAGAGCAACTAAGAAGGAGGGAGAGGGAAATATTTTCAAGTCTTGAAATGTTCTAAGTGTGGAAGATTTTCATCAACTAGAGGGGTTTATATAGGACAACCAAGGGTTAGGATGAAAACATGTGTATGGTAGAGATTTAGGATGTAGGTTTCTTTGTACACTTGTCCCACAAATGTCATGCAAGACCATGCAAGACTTTGACCATTTGACTTGCCCACTAATGGCACCAAAATCGTCCAACATGGCTCTTGGGTGACACGTGTCGCCCTCCAATTGGTCCAAAATATTAATCTCTCGGAAAAATTCCATAAAAATATTGAAAACGTAAAAATTTCCTTCACAAGGTTCGGAATATTTTCCGTCGGAAAACAATTCTTTCATTCTTACCCTAATTAGGGTTTATATATTCGTACGTACGTCCTCACATACATACTCCGGAACTACGGGGTATAACATTCTCCCCCCCTTAGAAACATTCGTCCCGAATGTTCCTTCTAAGTCTCCAAGCACATGCGCCGGTATAGTCTTCACTACTACACTTACCAAACCAATCATGCCACCAATGGCCATAATATAACATATGCGCAAAAACTTAAATCCAAGCCAACGAGAAATCATCTCTAAAGCGTATACAACACTATTAGCTCCCACCCAAGGTCTAAAGGATACTCCCTTCGCATCTTTACTTCATTAAAGGAACACTTCTATCTTCTTAACACATCTTCGCCTCTTTTCTTACTCGTCGTACCCTCCTTGTACACTCGAACTCTTCCTAGTATACGTACCATACTTCAGTCATTGCTTCAGTTTCCAAAACTTTGGAGTTACTACCTCCCAACTTGGTCATTTTACTAGCCTTACATTCCTCTAAGGCCATTCCACGCCTTCGACCGATTACGGTCGAACACGTCCGCGAACTCGTCGATGGTTACTAAACTCGGCCTAACACCCTCGTGACCCTATCACCTGGCGGGACCACCCCAAACTGACCCCACCTCATTCCGGGCTGCGGGTTGACCCGCGATATGGCCTCAACCCGACCCACTATCACTCCAAAGTCTTGTTCCCGTCCGGGACAATCTTACTATTCTCGTCATGAAAGCTATCACTTTTATCTTGCTCGACCCATGGAATTATCCCACAATATTTCTCACGCATACCAAGCACTTCGACAAGGACTAACTGTAAAATCTTTTACTCACGATGGCTGTTACACCCCGTAGTTCCAGGGTATGTATACGAGGACGTACGTACGAGAATACGACACAAAAATTGGAAAGGAAGAAAGATGTGATTTTTTTCGACGGAAAAGTTTCCGGATTTTATGAAGGAAAAAAGTTTATTATTGAGAATTGGATTCTCAACTTTGGTATTTAAGACTTTAAGAATTTTTAAGAATTATGGAATTTTATTTCCGAAATTGGTCACGTGGGGCCCACAGGAGAATTTACGGTTTTGTGGGGCCCACTTTATTTTCGGATTTTTGGCATTACGGATATTTTCGGAAGATGAAATATTTTGGACGAGTAGGGGGCGACACGTGTCACCCCCATGTGGCCATGTTGGCCGAATGGTTGGAGGACAAGTGTTGGACGTTTTTGGTGGACAAGTGGCAAGCCAGTTGTCCCATTTTTGTGGTGGACATATGTCTCAAGGTTGTGGTGGACATTTGGTTGGAAGACTCCACTCCCACATGGACCAAATCCTCACCATACACTTGATTTGATCCTAGCCATTGATTTCTCTATAGATACCCCCCTTGTTTGCAAGACTTATTCATCCCTCACTTGAAATAATTTCCAAGGCAAAATTCTCCCTCCCTCCTTAGTGTAGTTCTCGTGCAACACCCCCCCCCCCCCCTTTGTGTAGAAAAATTCTTCAAGTGTTGTTGTTATTCCAAATACCTTAGCCTAAATCCCTTGTAGTATTCCAAAGTTGCTTGGAGCGGGTTGGAGCGTAAGTAATTGGAGCAAAGCATTGCTCAAGATCGACTTATTAATCTTGGATAATTTTGGGCTTATCGAGGTAATGATCTTTGTCCCCCTATTGTAATTGGATATTACATATTGTAGTAGTTTAGAACTGAGTATAAGATATATTGGAAGGATGATTATAAAGAATTGAATCAGTATTTACATTGGGTATGTTCTGATGAAACTTGTAGTATTATTGTGGGCGGTGTTGTACACGTCAGGTTAGGCGATGTAACCCCAGAGTTGTTGGCTTGGTAGCGGGCCTTGATAGAGGAGGAGATTTATGTGGTTGGGGGGGAGGTGCTACCGAATTTTCCGTAGAATAAGGAACCTTGTACTTTGAATTGTGCTACAAAGAGATCGAGAAGTTGATAGATGTTTTATGGCCATTATAGGTGGAAGTACTACGAGTAGCGTATTCTACTTGAAGGGTGGAAAAGGCTAGCAAAGGTTATAGTACTTGGAGCATTTTGCTAATTGTCGATAATCGTCGCGAGGTATGTGAACCTCTTCCTATCTTTTCTAGCATAATGTTGTGAACTATGTAGTACGGTAGACGTACGTGTGCTAAACGAATTTTGGTTGGTTTAAAACATAAAGTGTTATAATAGCTTTATGGGAAGTTAGTTATAACGACTTTATGTAGGTAAAAGAATGGTTTGTTGAGTTTTTAAAAGATAAGAGACTTGACTTATATTTGACTTGATATGAAATGTGAAGAACTTTAATTGTGTTAAAAATTGGTGAAACCTCATTCGTGAGTAATGAGTACTTGGTCTTTAAAAGAATAAAGTTTTACTTGATTTCGGAAATGGGAATAACTATCGAACAAGCCATTGCAGCGTTAATAAAGGAAAATGTAATGACAAATAATTATATTAAAACAAGTATTGTTTTCTTAAATTCCAAAATAAGGAACTTGATTTCTAAAAGAAAAGAGATTTGAGAATTTGAAGTGTTTTGGTTTAAAAGAAAGGCATGGTGTTGTCTTAAATTGGTTTAAAACATAAAGTGTTATAATAGCTTTATGGGAAGTTAGTTATAACGACTTTATGAAAACAAAAGAATGGTTTTATTATTGGATTTAAAATGGTAACTTGATTTTGGGAAAAGAGAAGTAACTTGAGTTTAAAAGTATAAGTAACTTATTTTCAAATATCGAACTTTTCTTGATGAGAAAAATATAAGTGGCTTGGTTTTAAAAGGTAGGAGTACCTTGATCTTAAAAGAGTTAGTTACTTGGGTTTTAAAAGTATACTTGACGTTGTTTTAAAAGTGTAAGCCACTTGGTTTAAAAAGTGTAAAATACTTGATTTAAACATGAACGTGTTTGGTACTACGGATAATAGTATCGAGTTGTTTTTACGTAAAAAGAGATCTTTTTGAAAGGATTAATGTATGTAGTACTTTGGGGTTAAAACCCGGATTTGTTGTCATAAAATGGAAGTCTAAGAGTATGTTAAATTTTCCTATGCTAGTTGTGATAGCCTTGGTGGTATTACTATGTTACCGCGTCTCTCGGTTGGAGGCGGTGACTTGTTGTGAATTTGTTGGACGTCTGGCGGTGTGGAGGATTCCACGGGTATGCTTCCATTTTGTTTGATCTTGGCCAGCTTATACGATGAGGGATGTCGGGGCATGCGACCAGGATGCGGGTTAGATGCTCGTACGTTTCATTGGATGTCTGCGGCGATGTGGAGGATTCCACGGTATGCTTCCATTGTTATTATCACATGGACATGTCTACACCGATGAGGATTCCGGCGTGCGGCCATGCAATGAGTTAAACTCGGTATATTATTATTGTCACATGGGCATGCTACCGATGAGGATTAGGGGCATGTGACCATTACTATTATTCCATGGGCTAGCTCCGTGAAGACTGCACACACGATGAGGATTAGGGGCATGGTATATTACGATCATTATTCCATGGGCTAGCTCCCCATGAAGACCTGCACCTGCGATGAGGGATGCCGAGGGCACGTTATGGCCATGCTACACCGATAAGGGATTACGGGGCATGCGGCCGCTTATTATATATATATATATATATATTGTATATGTGTACGCCGACAGTGAGGTAGAATGCCACTGGCGGGTCACATGGTTATATGTTACACCTACGGCTGCCGGCAGTGACAGAGGATTTCACGGGCATGAGGTATATATATGTATTGTATATGTGTACGCCGACAGTGAGGTAGGATGCCACGGGCGCATCACATGAGTATGATTTATGTCATGGACTGCCGGCAGTGAGGAAGGAATTCCACGGGCATGAGTGATGACTTTGAGGGCGTGAGTCCCTGACTTGACATGACTACTTATATGTTGTACTGTAGTTTGGTTATCATACATGTCTCCTGCTTTATATAGACTATTATGATTTCATTTACAGTATTTTTCAGTTTCACATACTTGGTACATGTTATCGACCTTCTGGGCTGCGTTCATACCACGGTACAGTGCCGTTGTTGATCCTCGCTCATAGGATCACGGTTCTGCGTATTGGGAAGCTCCGTTTCTCCGGAGGCTTATCTTTGGTATAGTCCCCTGTCGTTGTAGGTACTTACATTCAGGGGTATGGCGGGGCCCTGTCCCGTCATAGTTGTTATAAAAACTCTTAGAGGTCTGTAGTACTGTTGTGGGCAGGGTTTGTAAAGGATGTAACTGTTCGAATATTGATATATATATGCAGAAAGGTGACCGTTTTGGTTAGCCTGTTTTCTTATTGTACATCTTGTTTCATGTTTAAGTTTTTATTTCCGCTGATTTTCTCTGATGTTGTATCACTAGGGTGCCCGGGGTAAGGCACCAGTCGCGGGCCCGAGTTCGGGTCGTGACAAAAGTGATATCAGAGCAGTTAATCCTCAGAAAGTGTCTACAGACCGTATCTAGTAGAGTCTTGATTATCAGCGTGTTGTGCACCACACCTATAATCAGGAGGCTACAGGATATTTAGGATTGGTTTCCATTCTTCTCACTCTGAGATCGTGCCTTAGAGTTGTGTTGTAAGTTGGACTCCCTTTGACGTATTCTTTTGTACCAGTTATGCCTCTACGCAAACGAGCCCGAGAAGGCAAGCGTGAGAGGAGGCGAGTAGAAACCTGAGAGGTTACGGGCCTGGCCAGTCTTTACCTAAGGTGGTACTTGGATGGGAGTTCTGCGGCCTAGCCCGAGGAGTTTAGAAGCGGCGGTAGCTGCGAGGCTACGATACCTGAGTCTCCATTTCCACGACCAGGAGCCGAGGATATGAGTTACAAGGAGATGGCCCAGTTACTATCTAGGCTTGTGGCTAGGAATGAGGCGAGCGAGTCGGAGGTTCCGTAGTACCATGGTTCACCCTAGATCCGATAGTTGGAGACTTGGGACTTCTTGAGTTGCGATCCACGAGTTCTATGGATCGAAGCGAGAAGATCATCAGGAGTTTATTCGACAGCTGCATCGGATCATGAAAGTGATCAGGGCCTCAGAGACAGAGTCGGTGGTATTAGGTTCACATCGGCTGCGTGATACTGTCGTCGACTGGTTTGATTCATGGGAACTATCCCGGGGGGAGCATGCGCCTCCAGCTGGTTGGGACGAGTTCTCAGAGGCATTTCTTACACACTTCTTGCCCTCGCAGATGAGGAGAGCTCGGGCAGATAGATTTATGATGTTGAGGCAGAACGGGTGGACGGTTCGGGAATACAATATAAAGTTTGACTCGTTGGCTCGTTATGTCCCCGCTTTAGTGGCAGACATGGAGGATAGAGTGCACCGATATGTCACAGGACTTGACGATTATCTAGCAGAGAGTTGTACAGGACTTCAGCCGGGCATGGACATTGCGTGTATCTGCTATGCATGCGAGGGATTGAGAGCGTAGGGACCGGGATCAGCGTAAGAGGCCGGGGCAGCGAGGACCTTTGGTAACTTTCGAGGCGGACCGCCTCAGGCGAGCGATTATGCGCCTCCGCCCGATCTGAGTGGTCCTCGCGATCTTGGGGCGTTCGGGATGTTCAGGAGCGGTCGTGGCTCCAGGCTTGAGCCGGGGAGGAGGGTGTTAGCGGATGGAGCCACCCCTACCTCGGTGTGGTCGATGTGGTCGATGTGGTAGACCCCATCTTGGGGAGTGTCGTACTATTTCGACAGCTTGTTATGCTTGCGGTCAACAGGGCCATTTGGCGAGATCGTCCAGCCGAGGCAGTGCGGTGGGATAGCACAGACTACGGGATCGGTTGCGGGTTTTTTACCTTCCATAGCTAGGCAGGATGTTCATACACCGGCAGGCCACGGCAGAGGTCGCGGTGGAAGTTCCCAGTTTTAGCGGTCCTTTGAACCGCCTATTTGATTTTCAGGTATATCCTTAACCTTCTAGAGACTAGTATGTATTGATGTTATGATGATGTGTTTAGTATTATGTTTGGTTGGATTGTGATAAAATGTGATTTAGAAGCCTGGTTAGTGAAAAGGGTAAGTCTGGGGATGAGAAAATTGTGAACCTTAGAATTTATAACAGTTGAGACCTTAGATGTAAGGCCGTCTTGAGTAAAAGACTTTACGGTTAATGTTTGTCTGAGTGCATTGTATACGTGGAGTATTTGTGTGATAATTTCATGGGTAGTTTGAGATAGAAGTGGTAGCTTCCATGACGTGAATTAGTAAGATTGTTCCGGATCGGGGAACGAGAGAGTTTTGAGCGATAATGGGTCGGGTTGAGGCCATATTGCGGGTCAAAGCGCAGCCCGGAATGAAGTAAGGTAAATTTGAGGTAGTCCCGCTAGGTGATGGGGTCACGAGGGTGCAAGGCCCAAGTTTAGGTAACCGTTGTACGAGTTCGTGGATGCGTTCGACCAGAATCGGATCGTGAAGGCCGGGAATGGCCTTAAAGGAATTTGAGGATAGTAAAATGACCAAGTTGGATAGTAGAAACCCCAAGAATTCGAAAGCAGAAGCGATGACTGAAATATGGTACGTGTAATAGAAAGAGTTCGGGTGTACGAGAAGGGTACGACGAGTAAGGAAAGAAGTGAACGTGTGTTAACAGAATAAAAGAGATCATTTTTGTGAAGTGAAGATGCAAAGAGAGTATCCTTTAGACCTTGGGTGGGAGCTTATAATGATGTTATGCACGTTAGAGGTGATTTCTCGTTGGCTTGGATTTGAGTTTTTGCACGTGTGTTATATTATGGCCAGGTGTGGCATAAGTGGTTTTGTAAGTATAGTAGGGAAGACTATACCGGCATAGGTGTGCTTGGAGACTTAGAAGGAACATTCGGGACGAATGTTTCTAAGGGGGAAGAATGTTACACCCCGTAGTTCCAGGGTATGTATACGAGGACGTACGTACGAGAATACGACACAAAAATTGGAAAGGAAGAAAGATGTGATTTTTTTCGACGGAAAAGTTTCCGGATTTTATGAAGGAAAAAGGTTTATTATTGAGAATTGGATTCTCAACTTTGGTATTTAAGACTTTAAGAATTTTTAAGAATTATGGAATTTTATTTCCGAAATTGGTCACGTGGGGCCCACGGGAGAATTTACGGTTTTGTGGGGCCCACTTTATTTTCGGATTTTTGGCATTACGGATATTTTCAGAAGATGAAATATTTTGGACGAGTAGGGGGGCGACACGTGTCACCCCCATGTGTCCATGTTGGCCGAATGTTTGGTGGACAAGTGATGGACGTTTTTGGTGGACAAGTGGCAAGTCAGTTGTCCCATTTTTGTGGTGGACATATGTCTCAAGGTTGTGGTGGACATTTGGTTGGAAGACTCCACTCCCACATGGACCAAATCCTCACCATACACTTGATTTGATCCTAGCCATTGATTTCTCTATAGATACCCCCCTTGTTTGCAAGACTTATTCATCCCTCACTTGAAATAATTTCCAAGGCAAAATTCTCCCTCCCTCCTTAGTGTAGTTATCGTCCAACACCCCCCCCCCCCCTTTGTGTAGAAAAATTCTTCAAGTGTTGTTGTTATTCCAAATACCTTAGCCTAAATCCCTTGTAGTATTCCAAAGTTATCCCAACATAAGAGCCCGGAAATACTACTTTATTCCAATAGTCGCAAAATGAAACCCTAGGAAAATCTTCATAGTTGGTTGAAGTGTTAAGAGAAGTTGTTTAGAAACTTCTAAGGGTTGCTTGGAGCGGGTTGGAGCGTAAGTAATTGGAGCAAAGCATTGCTCAAGATCGACTTATTAATCTTGGATAATTTTGGGCTTATCGAGGTAATGATCTTTGTCCCCCTATTGTAATTGGATATTACATATTGTAGTAGTTTAGAACTGAGTATAAGATATATTGGAAGGATGAAAAAACAGGATCAGAAAGATCCTAAAGAAACCCCAATAAAAAATGAAGAAAAATTAAAAGAAAAAAACGTTTGTGTGAATTTAGAACTTGAAAATAAAACCCAAAAAGAAAAGATAACAGAATTAGAAAGAGAAAATACAAAACTAAAATTATCTATTAACAAAGAATGGTTTGACAAATATAAAATGTATCAAGACATACTAGAAAGAATAGAACACAAAGAGAACTCTAAAATAACCATACCCGAAGAAATACAAATGGATTTTAATAAAAGAATCACAACAATAGTACAAAGGATGAAACCCCAGATAGAAGGAGCTAGACTAAGTATAAAAAGGGAAACACTAATAAAACAAGGAAGTTTAGGAATACCAAGAACACTAGATTTAATAAATGTGCCAAGTAATAGGTTAAGCATTAAAGTAATTATATTCAATGAAATTACAACAACTGATTGTATAACAGAAATAAATACAGGAGCTGTAAAAAGCTTTGTACATATAAGTAAGATAAATGAAAAGGATTGTCAGTTGATTCCACCAGAGACTTTCCATTACCCTGAAAATGAAAGAGAAATAATAGTTACCAGAAGTGTTAATCTAAGATTTAAGATTCAGGATTTAGAGTACAAAATAAACATAGCAGTCGGAGAATACGATAGCTTTAATGAATTACTACTAGGAAGTGATTTTTTAACCATGATAGATTATAAAATTAATAATAACGGAATAGAAATTAATGACCAAGGTAAAACAAGGTTTGTAAATAAAATATGAATATCCAAGAAAAAGTAGATAAAAAGGAAAGAGAATTAAAAGTAATAAAACAGATATTACTAGAAGAAGCTATTAATTCACAACTTAAATATCTCGAATATAGTGCTAAGAGAAATAGAACTAGAAAATGAGATAAAACAATTAAGAGATTTGATAAATAATAAACCCAATAAGGAATGGATAAACATAGGAAACGGTTGGATAAAAAGAATAAGGAAATAATAGTCAAATAAAATACCAAGAAAGTAGCAAAGACTTTAAATAAAAATGAATAAAAACACCGAATATAGCGTGGTTACATTTCTAAGAAATCATGCGAAAGAAATATTAAAACAAAAAGGGTATAAATATAAACCTATGGAACAAGAGGATCCGAAAGATCCTAAAGAAAACCCAACTAAAAATACCGATAATTTAAAAGAAACAAATATTTGTGTTGAATTATTAAAAGAAGAAAATAAAGAATTAGAAGAAGCAAATAAAAACTTATTAGCAAAGTATAAAATGTACAAAACCAAGTATAAAGATATAAAACACAAGCCCCACAAGAGTAAAGTAATAGTAAAAGAAGCCTCAAACGAAAGATTAAAAGAAAGAAATACTAGGAATAGTTCATCAGAAACCATACGAGAAATAGTCACAAAGTTAGAAAAAGAAAACGAGAAATTAAAGTTATCTAATGAAGAATTGTTTAGAAAGTACAAAAAATATAAGACCATGTATAAAAATATGAAACACGAATACGAATTAAAACCTAAAGCGATATTAGGAGAAACAAAGGAAGAATTAAAATCAGAAATAAGAGAATTTAGAGAAAAATTAAGGTCGAAATAAGTGAATTTAGAGAAGAACTACGTCTATGGAACAACAAATAACAAGAGAACAAAAGAGAAAAGAGTATACAATACTAGTAAAGATAATATTAAAAATAGTGATGTAGAAAAGAGCGATGTCTGAGATAAAGGGAAGAAGATACTAATAAAGAAAATATCATCAGGAAGAAATAAATAATTCAAATAATACAAGAACACAATCAGTACAGAACACTACAAAAGCAAATGCAATAATAGAGGAAAGACACGGAAATAATATGGAAGATAAGCATAATGAACCCTCAAAATAATAATACTAAAGCCGACTATAATAACAAAAGAAGTGTCTAAATTACCACCATATACTAGTAAAACACCAAACAAAACCTAGCCAAATCAAGAATCAATAAGAATAAGTATGGATAAATATTTACTAGATAAACAAGAACTAAACAGAGAAATAAAAGATTGGAGAAGGACGCTAATACCGCTCAACATGATATTAAAAGAGAATCTCTAGGAGAAAAAGCTAATAACAAGAGAACAATTAAAACCAACAAAAATACTTTAAAAGAAAAATAAGAATCCTAAACTCATATTTAATAAAAGGATACTGAAAATATAAGTTTGAAAGAAGTCGTGGAAAATAATAACCCGCGAGATAATAGGAAAAGATCTAAATTTTGGAGAAAATCGTAAGGCCGGATAATAGGAAGAGGTCAAAATTTTGGAGAAAATACGTAAGGCAAAAAGGACACAATTAAATTGACAACGCTCAAATAAAAATCCTATAATGGATTTACGGAAGAAAAAGAAAGTTAATAGACGAAAGAAATTATTGGGTACAATATGAAGATTATGCGTAATAAGCTTATTACGATTACTAACGAAAGCAGGAAGAAAATATTATCATGATAGATACAAAAGCTTGTGAAAAACCTTAATAAAATAAGACAAAGGTTAGCGGAAATAAGAACAAGGAACTGAGAACTAATACAAAGTTCGTGATTAAAAGAAGAAGTCGGGAATATGAGCAAGGCGAGAACTTAACCAAGAACTTAACAAGAAATAAATGGAAGAAATCCATAAAGAGATACAAACCAAAGATACCATCTTGACCAAGAAATTGGAATAAAAAGTGCAGATAAAATCCGATTTTATATACGTCTGAAAATTCCTAACATATATTGGTAACAGATACCAAGATGTCAGTTAACAG
Organism: Przewalskia tangutica; assembly: GCA_029844215.1. Taxonomy (NCBI): domain Eukaryota; kingdom Viridiplantae; phylum Streptophyta; class Magnoliopsida; order Solanales; family Solanaceae; genus Przewalskia; species Przewalskia tangutica. The sequence continues at coordinate 46,295,255 of CM056722.1, read as the reverse complement.
CGACAGCTTCGAAGATTATATCAGCAATATAATAAGCAAAGTTATCAGCAGCAATCAAGCCATGGAATCGAATACGAGGCGGAAGGAATACTCGGGGAAAATAATAGCTGATCGATCGGTTGAAAAAATGCTTCACGATTATCAAACATACAAGAACACGAGAGAATCTCCAAAAATACCACGAAACAACAGACTTTCTACCCTCAACTCAAGACTACTAAAAATGCCATCAACGTCCCAAATACCAACATCGGATAACATCAATGGTGAAAGATTAACATTTTCCCCGGATACCATCACACTATGAAACCATCTCAAAGTACTACACTTATAAATCCAACCCTAACATATTAAGAACATCAAGATTTAGCAAATACCCGAAGTACTATGTCTTGAAAAACCGATCCAAAGGTAGTCCATAAACTTTTTAAGTATGGATTCTAGATAAAGTCATGACAGATGATACCTCAAGAAGATATCGAATTACCAAACAACATAATACAATCAGTCGATCCATGAGAGAGACATTTGGACCAGAATATACGAATACAAGTGTTTGATGCATCATCGACCTAACAGAAAACCCATTATATTATGTCAACTTTTCAAATCAGCAGAATAGTACCATTCTGAGGAGAAAACACAGTTCAAAAAGGAAATGCCATGCAAAATAAACCGATTTCAAGAATGGCTAAGCAACAAAAGAGCTATTGGACTAACAACCTTAGCGGGAAGATTAGAAGATATGATCGAATGGGAAAGGCAAGCATTATTGGAAATACCAGGAGGAGAAGTAGAAGAAGCGGTTACCATATACTATAACCATGAAATAATAGCCCAAGATACGATCGAACTTACTAACATGATGAGCAGGATAATAAACTTGAAACACAAACATGCGAGGAGACGATAGAGCAATATCGGCTATAACAAAACAAAGAAAACCAATGACTTTCGGAGATAGCGGCGGAGGCGTAAAAAGTTATGAGCATAAAAGACGAAGGATCTTCTGATCCATGGGGATAATGTAATTTTATTACATGAAACCCAGAAAATGGAATAATAGCCCGTGGGGATAATGTAATTTTATTACATGAAACCAGAGCGGAATAATAGCCCGTGGGGATAATGTAATTTTATTACATGACACCCATCATATGAGATATCAGCAGGCCCAATATGATTTATCATATAAGCCGAAAACTATGACCCATAAAGCGGAATAATAGCCCGTGGGGATAATGTAATTTTATTACATGACACCCATCATATGAGATATCAGCAGGCCCAATATGATTTATCATATAAGTTTAAAACTATGAGATACAAGATAACAAAGAGCCCAATGTGATTTATCACAAAAGCCCAAAAATATGAGCTAACAAGACCAGCCAGGCGATTTATCGCAAAGAAAAAGAAATGAAAAGATAGAAAAGACAAAAATGAAAAGATGAAAAACAAAAGAAATGAAAAGGTGAAAAAAGAAGACAAAAAGATGAAAAAAGACAAAAGAAATGAAAAAGACAAAAGAAAGAAAAGACAGCAGCGGTGGAGAAAATGCCATCGAAAGAAAGAAAAAGACAACACAAAAGAAGTCAAAAAGATGATAATAGCAGCAAAGCAAGGACAACAGCGAAAGGATGAAAAATCAAAACATATCAGCTTTAAAGAGGAAGACAAAAACAGCGGAAGGACAAAACCATCAGATCAAAAGGAAGACAAGGATATCAGCAGAAAAGAAGAAAATATCAGCCGAGACATCAGCAAAATGTCCAGAAAAACAAAGCAAGATATCAGCGAAAATCACGGAAAAAGGCAAGAATAAAAAGACAAAGGAGAACTCAACAATAAAAGCACGAGTACCAGCAGAGATCAAGGAAAACACAAAGAAAGCAAGAAAATACCAGCAATAGCATCCAGAAAAACAAGACAACAAACAAAGACACGGATGAAATATCAGCAGAAAAATGTAATTTATCAGCTTTACTGTAGCATGAATAGTAACTTTCATCTTTGAGGAATAGTAAAGCTAAAAGCGTAGCAATCTGAGAAAGGTCGCATGATGAAGGCAGTCAGCATGGCGAGAATAGTAAAGCCGCCAGATACTGTAGCAAATAGTAAAGGTCGCACAGTAAAGGTCGCAAATAAAAGTAGCCTGATGAGTCAAATCTTTGTAGCACCAGGGTTATCTATATAAAGAGCCTCATTGTATCAGAAAAAGATAACAATTTTTGGAATACAACTTCAATCTTCAAGATAATCTCTCTCTATAATCTCTCTTCCGAAACCCTTTCTTTCGAGAAAAGAAATATTAGTCTTATTAGCATAACAACATCTATTAGCAAAAATCATGTTTAGCTAAAACCCTTCTATCGGTCTATAATCTTAAGCAGAATAATATCGTAGAAGAAGAAGATCTACTAAAAGAAACCGTAAGAACAAAGAATCAACGTATCGTAGTCTAAAGAAAATCTACTAAAAAGAATCATAAGAACTAAGAATTAACTTTGAAAGACATATAGTTAAACGCATGTTAAGTCTAGGAACCTTGACTCTTGTTGGAATGCTCGGAAAGAACTGTTGAGACTGTCCCAAGCTCTAGGCGAATTAGTACCCATACGCGGAAGCGGCGGAAGCGGCCAGGAGAGGATATTTCCGGTGATCTGAGATTCACGGCAAGAGGTACGATTCCTTTACTTATATGTTTTAATTATATTTCCGATAAGTTATTTTCTAGTGCTTATGCTTCTGATAAAGTAGAAATTCTTAGATTATGATATTATTTGATTTTTTATGCTTATGTTTCTTAAAGTAGAAAATCTGAAGCTATGATATTAGTAAATCTGAAAAAGGATTATAGACTGATTTAAATGAAAAAATGGACATAAAACCCCATATGAGTTTGTTAATACTACTTGTTAGTATACTACTGATAAGTTATTACTTAAGATTCCGCCATAGTAGTAATAAAACCAGGAATATCAGTGAAAGTACCACCAACGTTCTCCCCTCTTTAGGGTTGTTAGGTGATGAAAAGATCCGCCCAGAAAATGGTATCAGAGCGTGCAAAGAAGCCAGAGCCTCTCGCTCGGGATCTGACCCGAACCGTGACTCTCCGTATGGCACATCCTGCTACTAATTCCCTGAAGTGGGAAGGCAGAGATCGCAAGCTGATAGGTACCAGTCGTTGGGTCTCCGTGTGATCTCTAGGGGCACACGGAACTGAGACGATCCAGACGCTTTCAAGCGACCCTGGTAATATGCTGATAAATCATATTGGGCCTGCTGATATCTCATATGATGGGTGTCATGTAATAAAATTACATTATCCCCACGGGCTATTATTCCGCTTTCTGGGTTTCATGTAATAAAATTACATTATCCCCATGGGCTATTATTCCATTTTCTGGGTTTCATGTAATAAAATTACATTATCCCCATGGATCAGAAGATCCTTCGTCTTTTATGCTCATAACTTTTTTGCTGCCTCCGCTGCTATCTCTGAAAGTCATTGGTTTTCTTCTTTGTTTTGTTATAGCCTGATATTGCTCTATCGTCTCCTTGGCATGTTTGTGTTTCAAGTTTATTATCCTGTTCATCATGTTAGTAAGTTCGACTGTATCTTGGGCTATTATTTCATGGTTATAGTATATGGTAACCAGTTCTTCTACTTCTCCTCCTCTGGTATTTCCAATAATGCTTGCCTTTCCCATTCTGATCATATCTTCTAATCTTCCTGCTAAGGTTGTTAGTCCAATGGCTCTTTTGTTGCTTAGCCATTCTTGAAACTGGTTTATTTTGCATGGCATTTCCTTTTTTGAATCTGTGTTTTCTCCTGTAATGGTACTATTCCTGCCTGATTTGAAAAGTTGACATAATATAATGGGTTTTTCTGGGCGGATCTTTTCATCACCTAACAACCCTAAAGAGGGGAGAACGTTGGTGGTATTCTTACTGATATTCCTGGTTTTATTACTACTATGGCGGAATCTTAAGTAATAACTTATCAGCTTTATACTAACAAGTAGTATTGACAAACTCGTATGGGGTTTTACGTCCATTTTTTAATACAATCAGTCTATAATCTTTTTCAGATTTACTAATATCATAGCTTCAGATTTTCTACTTTAAGAAACATAAGCATTAAAAATCAAACAATATCATAATCTAAGAATTTCTACTTTACCAGAAGCATAAGCACTAGAAAATGACTTATCTGAAATATAATTAAAACATATAAGTAAAGGAATCGTACCTCTTGCCGTGAATCTCAGATCACCGGAAATATCCTCTCCTGGCCGCTTCCCCGTCGTCGCCTCATTTGCGGTACTAATTCGCCTAGAGCTTGGGACAGTCTCAACAGTTCTTTCCGAGCATTCCAACAAGAGTCAAGGTTCCTAGACTTAACATGCGTTTAACTATATATCTTTCAAAGTTAATTCCTAGTTCTTATGATTCTTTTAGCGATTTTCTTTAGGCTACGATATGTTGATTCCTCGTTCTTACGGTTTCTTTTAGTAGATCTTCTTCTACGATATTACTCTGTTTAAGATTATAGACCGATAGAAGGGTTTTAGCTAAACATGATTGTTTTGCTAATAGATGTTATGCTAATAGAAGACTAATATTTCTTTTCTTGAAAGAAAGTGTTTCGGAAGAGAGATTATAGAGAGAGATTATCTTGAAGATTGAAGTTGTATTCCAAAAATTGTTATCCTTTTCTGATACAATGAGGCTCTTTATATAGATAACCTCGGGTGCTCTGATTTGACTCTTCTTGTGCTACTTTTCTTGTGCGACCTTTCTTTGTCGACCTTTACTATTTGCTCACGATGTCGCGGCTTTACTATTCTGCTCTGATGACTCGTCTCTTCTTGTGCGACCTTTCTTTGTATTACTACGGTTTTAGCGACTTTACTATTCTGCTCTGATGAAAGTTACTATTCATGCTACAGTAAAGCTGATAAATTACATTTCTCTGCTGATATTTCATCCGTGTCTTTGTTTGTTGTCTTGTTTTTCTGGATGCTATTGCTGGTATTTTCTTGCTTTCTTTGTGTTTTCCTTGATCTCTGCTGGTACTCGTGCTTTTATTGTTGAGTTCTCCTTTGTCTTTTTATTCTTGCCTTTTTCCGTGATTTTCGCTGATATCTTGCTTTGTTTTTCTGGACATTTTGCTGATGTCTCGGCTGATATTTTCTTCTTTTCTGCTGATATCCTTGTCTTCCTTTTGATCTGATGGTTTTGTCCTTCCGCTGTTTTTGTCTTCCTCTTTAAAGCTGATATGTTTTGATTTTTCATCCTTTCGCTGTTGTCCTTGCTTTGCTGCTATTATTATCTTTTTGACTTCTTTTGTGTTGTCTTTTTCTTTCTTTCGATGGCATTTTCTCCACCGCTGCTGTCTTTTCTTTCTTTTGTCTTTTTCATTTCTTTTGTCTTTTTTCATTTTTTTTGTCTTCTCTTTTTTCACCTTTTTCATTTCTTTTGTTTTTTCATCTTTTTCATTTTTGTCTTTTTCTATCTTTTTCATTTCTTTTTTCTTTGCGATAAATCGCTCTGGGCTGGTCTTGTTAGCTCATATTTTTTGGGCTTTTTTGTGATAAATCACATTGGGCCTGCTGTTATCTTGTATCTCATAGTTTTCGGCTTATATGATAAATCATATTGGGCCTGCTGATATCTCATATGATGGGTGTCATGTAATAAAATTACATTATCCCCACGGGCTATTATTCCGCTTTCTGGGTCATAGTTTTCGGCTTATATGATAAATCATATTGGGCCTGCTGATATCTCATATGATGGGTGTCATGTAATAAAATTACATTATCCCCACGGGCTATTATTCCGCTTTCTGGGTTTCATGTAATAAAATTACATTATCCCCATGGGCTATTATTCCATTTTCTGGGTTTCATGTAATAAAATTACATTATCCCCATGGATCAGAAGATCCTTCGTCTTTTATGCTCATAACTTTTTTGCTGCCTCCGCTGCTATCTCTGAAAGTCATTGGTTTTCTTCTTTGTTTTGTTATAGCCTGATATTGCTCTATCGTCTCCTTGGCATGTTTGTGTTTCAAGTTTATTATCCTGTTCATCATGTTAGTAAGTTCGACTGTATCTTGGGCTATTATTTCATGGTTATAGTATATGGTAACCAGTTCTTCTACTTCTCCTCCTCTGGTATTTCCAATAATGCTTGCCTTTCCCATTCTGATCATATCTTCTAATCTTCCTGCTAAGGTTGTTAGTCGATAGCTCTTTTGTTGCTTAGCCATTCTTGGCCAGTTTATTTTGCATGGCATTTCCTTTTTTGAATCTGTGTTTTCTCCTGTAATGGTACTATTCCTGCCTGATTTGAAAAGTTGACATAATATAATGGGTTTTCCTGTTAGGTCTGATGATGCATCAAACACTTGTATTCCGTATATTCCTGGTCCAAATGTCTCTCTCATGGATTGGACTGATTGTATTATGTTGTTTGGTAATTCTGATATACTGCTGAGGGTATCATCTGTCATGACTTTATCTAGGAATCCATACTTAAAAAGTTTATGGACTACCTTTGGATCGGTTTTTTCAAGACATAGGTACCTTGGGTATTTGCTAAATCTTGATGTTCTTAATATGTTAGGGTTGGATTTATAAGTGTAGTACTTTGAGATGGTTTCATAGGCTGTGATGGTATCTGGGGAAAATGTTAATCTTTCAGCCATTGATGTTATCCGATGTTGGTATTTGGGGCGTTGATGGCATTTTTAGTAGTCTTGAGTTGAGGTAGGAAAGTCATTTGTTTCGTGGTATTTTTGGAGATTCTCTCAGGTTCTTGTATGTTTGATAATCAGTGAAGCATTTTTTCAACTGACTGATCAGGCTATTATTTTCCCTGAGTATTCCTTCCAGTTCCTGTATCTTGGATTCCATGGCTTGATTGCTGCTGATAACTTTGCTTATTATATTGCTGATATAATCTTCGAAGCTGTCGCTGTTAACTGACATCTTGGTATCTGTTACCAATATATGTTAGGAATTTTCAGACGTATATAAAATCGGATTTTATCTGTACCTTTTTATTCCAATTTCTTCGGTCAGTATGGTATGCTGGTTTGTATCTCTTTATGGATTTCTTCCATTTATTTCTTGGTTAAGTTCTTGGTTAAGTTCTCGGTCTTGCTCATATTCCCTGACTTCTTCTTTTAATCCTGAACTTTGTATTAGTTCTTGCAGTTCCCTTGTTCTTATTTATTTAACCTTTGTCTTATTTTATTAAGGTTTTTCACAAGCTTTTGTATCTATCATGATAATATTTTCTTCTGTTTAGTTAATCGTAATAAGCTTATTACGGGCATAATCTTCATATTGTACCCAATAATTTCTTTCGTCTATTAACTTTCTTTTTTCTTCCTGTAAATCCATTATAGGATTTTTATTTCGGGCGTTTGTCAATTTAATTGTGTCCTTTTTGCCTTACGTATTTTCTCCAAAATTTTGACCTCTTCCTATTATCTGGCCTTACGTATTTTCTCCAAAATTTAGATCTTTTCCTATTATCTGGCGGGTTATTATTTTCCCTGACTTCTTTTCGAAACTTATATTTTCTGTATCCTTTTATTAAATATGAGTTTAGGATTCTTATTTTTCTTTTTAAAGTATTTTTTGTTGGTTTTAATTGTTCTCTTGTTATTAGCCGTTTTTCTCCTAGAGATTCTCTTTTTAATATCATGTTGAGCGGTATTAGCGTCCTTCTCCAATCTTTTATTTCTCTGTTTAGTTCTTGTTTATCTAGTAAATATTTATCCATACTTATTCTTATTGATTCTTCAGTTTGGCTAGGTTTTGTTTGGTGTTTTACTAGTATATGTGGTGGTAATTTAGACACTTCTTTTGTTATTATAGTCGGCTTTAGTATTATTATTTTGAGGGGTTCATTATGCTTATCTTCCATATTATTTCCAGGTCTTTCCTCTATTATTGCATTTGCTTTTTGTAGTGTTCGTGTACTGATTGTGTTCTTGTATTATTTGAATTATTTATTTCTTCCTGATGATATTTTCTTTATTAGTATCTTCTTCCCCTTTATCTGTATTACTGCTCTTTTCTACATCACTATTTTTAATATTATCTTTACTAGTATTGTATACTCTTTTTCTCTTTTGTTCTCTTGTTATTTGTTGTTCCATAGTACGTAGTTCTTCTCTAAATTCACTTATTTCTGACCTTAATTTTTCTCTAAATTCTCTTATTTCTGATTTTAATTCTTCCTTTGTTTCTCCTAATATCGCTTTAGGTTTTAATTCGTATTCGTGTTTCATATTTTTATACATGGTCTTATATTTTTTGTACTTTCTAAACAATTCTTCATTAGATAACTTTAATTTCTCGTTTTCTTTTTCTAACTTTGTGACTATTTCTCGTATGGTTTCTGATGAACTATTCCTAGTATTTCTTTCTTTTAATCTTTCGTTTGAGGCTTCTTTTACTATTACTTTACTCTTGTGGGGCTTGTGTTTTATATCTTTATACTTGGTTTTGTACATTTTATACTTTGCTAATAAGTTTTTATTTGCTTCTTCTAATTCTTTATTTTCTTCACCTAACAACCCTAAAGAGGGGAGAACGTTGGTGGTATTCTTACTGATATTCCTGGTTTTATTACTACTATGGCGGAATCTTAAGTAATAACTTATCAGCTTTATACTAACAAGTAGTATTGACAAACTCGTATGGGGTTTTACGTCCATTTTTTAATACAATCAGTCTATAATCTTTTTCAGATTTACTAATATCATAGCTTCAGATTTTCTACTTTAAGAAACATAAGCATTAAAAATCAAACAATATCATAATCTAAGAATTTCTACTTTACCAGAAGCATAAGCACTAGAAAATAACTTATCTGAAATATAATTAAAACATATAAGTAAAGGAATCGTACCTCTTGCCGTGAATCTCGGATCAGGAAATATCCTCTCTGCCGCTTCCCGTCGTCGACACCTCATTTGCGGTACTATTCGCCTAGAGCTTGGGGCGGTCTCAGCTTCTTCCGAGCATTCCAACAAGAGTCAAGGTTCCTAGACTTAACATGCGTTTAACTATATATCTTTCAAAGTTAATTCCTAGTTCTTATGATTCTTTTTAGCAGATTTTCTTTAGGCTACGATATGTTGATTCCTCGTTCTTACGGTTTCTTTTAGTAGATCTTCTTCTTCTACGATATTACTCTGTTTAAGATTATAGACCGATAGAAGGGTTTTAGCTAAACATGATTGTTTTGCTAATAGATGTTATGCTAATAGAAGACTAATATTTCTTTTCTTGAAAGAAAGTGTTTCGGAAGAGAGATTATAGAGAGAGATTATCTTGAAGATTGAAGTTGTATTCCAAAAATTGTTATCCTTTTACGTCTGATGAGGCTCTTTATATAGATAACCTCGGTGCTTCTGATTTGACTCTTCTTGTGCGATTTTTCTTTGTCGACCTTTCTTTGTCATGCGACCTTTACTATTTGCTACAGTATTCGGCGGCTTTACTATTCTGCTCTGTTGACTTGTCTCTTCTTGTGCGACCTTTCTTTGTATTACTCTGATTTTAGTGACTTTACTATTCACCTTTCTGATGAAAGTTACTATTCATGCTCTGATAGCTGATAAATTACATTTTTCTGCTGATATTTCATCCGTGTCTTCGTTTGTTGTCTTGTTTTTCTGGATGTTATTGCTGGTATTTTCTTGCTTTCTTTGTGTTTTCCTTGATCTCTGCTGGTACTCGTGCTTTTATTGTTGAGTTCTCCTTTCTTTTTTCCTTGCCTTTCTTTGTGATTTCCGCTGATATCATGCTTGGTTTTTCTGGACATGTTTCGGCTGATATTTTCTTCTTTTCTGCTGGTATCCTTGTCTTCCTTGATTTGATGGCTTTGTCCTTCCGTTATTATTGAGATTTTTGTCTTCCTCTTTAAAGCTGATATGTTTTGATTTTTCATCCTTTCGCTGTTGTCCTTGCTTTGCTGCTATTATTCTCTTTTTGACTTCTTTTGTGTTGTCTTTTTCTTTCTTTCGATGGCATTTTCTCCACCGCTGCTGTCTTTTTTTTGTCTTTTTTCATCTTTTCTTTTGTCTTTTTTCATCTTTTTGTCTTTCCTTTTTTCACCTTTTTTCATTTCTTTTGTTTTTTCATCTTTTTCATTTCTTTTGTCTTTTTCCATCTTTTTTCATTTCTTTTTTCTTTGCGATAAATCGCTCTGGGCTGGACTTGTTAGCTCATATCTTTTGGGCTTTTTTGTGATAAATCACATTGGGCCTGTTGTTATCTTGTATCTCATAGTTTTCGGCTTATATGATAAATCATATTGGGCCTGCTGTTATCTTGTATCTCATAGTTTTAGACATATGATAAATCATATTGGGCTCTTGATATCTCATATGATGGGTGTCATGTAATAAAATTACATTATCCCCACTGCTATTATTCCGCTTTACGGGTTTCATGTAATAAAATTACATTATCCCATGGGCTATTATTCCATTTTTCTGGTTTCATGTAATAAAATTACATTATCCCATGGATCAAGATCCTTCGTCTTTTATGCTCATAACTTTTTTCTTTGCCTCATTGCTATCTCTGAAAGTCATTGGTTTTCTTCTTTGTTTTGTTATAGCTGATATTGCTCTATCGTCTCCTTGGCATGTTTGTGTTTCAAGTTTATTATCCTGCTCATCATGTTAGTAAGTTCATTTGTATCTTGGGCTATTATTTCATGGTTATAGTATATGGTAACGCTTCTTCTATCTCTCCTCCGTATTTCCAATAATGCTTGCCTTTCCATTCGATCATATCTTCTAATCTTCCGCTAAGGTTGTTAGTCAATAGCTCGTTTGTTGCTTAGCCATTCTTTAAACTGGTTTATTTTGCATGGAATATCTTATTTTGAATATGTATTTTCTCCTGTAATGGTACTATTCCTGCATGATTTGAAAAGTTGACATAATATAATGGGTTTACTCATTAGGTCGATGATCATCAAACACTTGTATTAGTATATTCTGGTCCAAACGTTTCTCTCATAGATTGGACTGATTTTATTATGTTGTTTGGTAGGTCTGATATACTGCTGAGGGTATCATCTGTCATGACCTTATCTAGGAATCCATACTTGAAAAGTTTATGGACTACCTTTGGATCGGTTTTTTCAAGACATAGGTACCTTGGGTATTTGCTAAATCTTGATGCTCTTAATATGTTAGGGTTGGATTTATAAGTGTAGTACTTTGAGATGGTTTCATAGGCTGTGATGGTATCTGGGGAAAATGTTAATCTTTCAGCCATTGATGTTATCTGGGATGTTGGTATTTGGGATGTTGACGGCATTTTTAGCAGTCTTGAGTTTAGGGTAGGAAAGTCTGTTGTTTCTGTGGTATTTTTTGGAGATTCTCTCAGGTTCTTGTATGTTTGGTAATCAGTGAAGCACTCTTTCAGCTGACTGATCAAACTAATATTTTCTCTGAGTATTCCTTCCAGTTCTTGTATCTTGGATTCCATGGCTTGATTGCTGCTGATCACTTTGCTTATTATATTGCTGATATAATCTTCGAAGCTGTCGCTGTTAACTGACATCTTGGTATCTGTTACCAATATATGTTAGGAATTTTCAGACGTATATAAAATAAAATCGGATTTTATCTGTACCTTTCTATTCCAATTTCTTCGGTCAGTATGGTATGCTGGTTTGTACCTCTTATGGATTTCTTCCATTAAGTTCTTGGTTAAGTTCTCTGTCTTGCTCATATTCCCTGACTTCCTCTTTCAATTCTAAACTTTGTGTTAGTTCTTGCAATTCTATCGTTCTTATTTCGGCTAACCTTTGTCTTATTTTATTAAGGCTTTTCACAAGCTTTTTGTATCTATCATGATAATATTTCCTTCCTGTTTCGTTAGTAACTGTAATAAGCTTATTACGGGCATAATCTTCATACTGTACCCAATAATTTCTTTCTTCTATTAACTTTCTTTTTTCTTTTTGTAAATTCATTATAGGGTTATTATTTTTATTTTTGGGCTTTTGTTAGTTTAATCGTGTTCTTTTGCCTTACGTATTTTCTCCCAAATTTAGATCTCTTCCTATTATCCAGGTTATTATTCTCTTTGATTTCTTTTCGAAACTTATATTTCATCCTTTTGTTAAATATGATTTTAGGGTTCTTCATTTTTCCTCTTGAAGTGTTTTTCTTTGGTTTTGATTGTTTATATTTTTTATTTGCTTTCGCATTATTGATCCTATGACGTCTCATACCTTTTATACCCATTATCATTTCACATTTTCTTTCTGCTAATAAGTGTTCTCTTGTTACCAGACATTTTTCTCTTAGAGATTCTCTTTTTAATATTATTTCGAATGGTGTTAGCATTCCTTTCCAATCCTTTATTTCTCTGCTTAGTCCTTTTTTATCAGGATCTAGAAAATGTTCATTCATATTCGTCCTTATTGATTCTACAGTTTGGCTAGGTTTTGTTTGGTGTTCTATTAGTATATGTGGTGGCAATTTAGACAATTCTTTTGTTATTAGAGTTGGCTTTAGTATTATTATTTTGAGAGGTTCATTACGCTTGTCTTCTATATTATTTTCAGATTTTTCTTCTATTATTGCATTTACTTTTTGTAGTGTTCCTGAACTCTGATTGTGTTCTTGTATTATTTCGGAATTATTTTTTCTTATTTCTTACGGGTGATATTTTCTTTATTAGTATCTTCTTCCTCTTTATCTGTATTACTGCTCTTTTCTACATCACTATTTTTAATATTATCTTTACTAGTATTGTATACTCTTTTTCTTCTTTGTTTTCTTGTCATTTGTTGTTCCATAATACGTAGTTCTTCTCTAAGTTCACTTATTTCTGACCTTAATTTTTCTCTAAATTCTCTTATTTCTGATTTTAATTCCTCCTTTGTTTCTCCTAATATCGCCTTAGGTTTTAATTCGTGTTTCATATTTTTATACATAGTCTTATATTTTTTGTACTTTCTAAACAATTCTTCATTAGATAACATTAATTTTTTGTTTTCTTTTTCTAACCTAAATATTGTTTCTCGTGTGGTTTCTGATGAGCTATTACTAATATTTCTTTCTTTACTAGTATTTCTTTCTTTTAATCTTTCGTTTGAGGTTTCTTTTACTATTACTTTACTCTTGTGGAGCTTGTGTTTTATATCTTTATACTTGGTTTTGTACATTTTATACTTTGCTAATAAGTTTTTATTTGCTTCTTCCAATTCTTCATTTTCTTCTTTTAATAATTCAACACAAATATTTGTTTCTTTTAAATTATCTGTATTTTTGGTTGGGTTTTCTTTAGGATCTTTCGGATCCTCTTGTTCCATAGGTTTATATTTATATCCTCTTTGTTCTAATATTTCTTTCGCATGATTCCTTAGAAATGTAACCACGCTATATTCGGTGTTTTTATTCATTTTTATTTAAAGTCTTTAAGTTATACTAATGCTTTTGCTACTTTCTTGGTATTTTATTTGACTATTATTTTCTTATTCTTCTATGTTTATCCATTCCTTATCGGGTTTATTATTTATCAAATCTCTTAATTGTTTTATCTCGTTCTCTAGTTCTATTTCTCTAGCACTATATTCGAGGTATTTTAGTTGTGAATTAATAGCTTCTTCTAGTAATATCTGCTTTATTTCCTTTAATTCTCTTTCCTTTTTATCGACTTTTTCTTGGATATTCATATTTTATTAACAAACCTTGTTTTACCTTGGTCATTAATTTCTATTCCGTTATTATTAATTTTATAATCTATCATGGTTAAAAAATCACTTCCTAGTAGTAATTCATTAAAGCTATCGTATTCTACGACTGCTATGTTTATTTTGTACTCTAAATCCTGAATCTTAAATCTTAGATTAACGCTTCTGGTAACTATTATTTCTCTTTCATTTTCAGGGTAATGGAAAGTCTCTGGTGGAATCAACTGACAATCCTTTTCATTTATCTTACTTACATGTACAAAGCTTTTCTGACTCAGTATTTATTTACATTATACAATCAGTTGTTGTAATTTCATTGAATATAATTACTTTAATGCTTAATCTATTACTTGGCACATTTATTAAATCTAGTGTTCTTGGTATTCTTAAACTTCCTTGTTTTATTAGTGTTTCCCTTTTTATACTTAGTCTAGCTCCTTCCATCTGGGGTTTCATCTTTTGTACTATTGTTGTGATTCTTTTACTAAAATCCATTTGTATTTCTTCGGGCATTGTTATTTTAGAATTTTCTTTGTGTTCTATTCTTTCTAGTATGTCTTGATACAGTTTTGGTACTAGAATATTCATTTCGTGTTGTTTCCTTACATGATGGTTACCTGTTAAGGCATACACCATTTTTGTTTCTATACTTATAACTTTACTTCCTGGTGGCATCTTTATTCCATCTAATTTATAGTATAATGTTAACGCTAGATCTTTATGTTCATCTTTTAACGAGATACTAAAATCTGGTTGTACTGTAAACTTTAATTTTTGATATATCAAGTTTCCTTTTATTATTGATATTAATGCGTCTTGTAGATTTTCTAGTATTCTATCATCTAATATGTATATCTGTATGGGTGTATCTATATTTCTTTGAAAATACGCTTTTATGGTAAATTCTACTCCTCCTAAATATACGTTTCTGTATTTTTTAGCTTCTTTTGTTGATAGTTTAGATAGTTCTCTTTTTATTATATCATCAGTTATCAAATTTATTCTAGCTTTTCCATTTATACTTGTGGTATCTATTATATTCTCATGTTTTTGTATTATATCTAACTTCTTTATTTCTTTCAAACCATTTTGTTTTAAATATCTTTTTTATTGATAATTCTTCTTGTTCATCTTGTATTTTTTGGTATGTTTCTGGTTTAAAACTTAATGTTTGTGTTGTTCCTCCTTCGTATTCATCCATCTGATAATATGTTTTATGTAGATCTGTTGCTATTTCTTTTCCTTTATCCATGAGTTAGCTGATTGATAAACTTATATTGTTCTTTTATGACATCATTTAAATCTTTTATTTCACGATCTTGCTTAATTATTTGTCCTATTTTTCTTCATTATCATTACGATTTCTTCTTCTTTTGCCTTATTGTTTCTCTTTTATTGTTAGCCTAAGCTTTAAGTTTTTATGATGTTTTCTTGTTCCATAAATTGTTTGGACTTAACAGTTATGGTATTATTTGCTTCTGCTATTAGATCCATACTTATTTTACAACTTATTATGTGTTCATTTATATCTTTGTTATATATTAATCTTTTTTCTGCTATGTGTTCTAATTGTCTTAGCATGTTCTGTCGTCTTCTCATTATTTCTTCACTCATTTTTAATATTGGTTTATTTCAAACCGTAAATCTATTAATAAATCTCTTATTATTAGTTCATGTACTTCTATTCTTGTCCTTATTAACATATGTTTAATTTCTCGACATTTCCATATCATTTTATTATATTTTATTATTCTTTCAAAAGATTGAATTGTTTTCGCTAGATCTATCAAATTGGTATGCATAATTATTTAATTTATTATGTTCATAATTTTTGTTTATATCCAAATCTGTTATTGTTCTATTTATGGCTCTGATACCATTTTCTGGGCGGATCTTTTCATCACCTAACAACCCTAAAGAGGGGAGAACGTTGGTGGTATTCTTACTGATATTCCTGGTTTTATTACTACTATGGCGGAATCTTAAGTAATAACTTATCAGCTTTATACTAACAAGTAGTATTGACAAACTCGTATGGGGTTTTACGTCCATTTTTTAATACAATCAGTCTATAATCTTTTTCAGATTTACTAATATCATAGCTTCAGATTTTCTACTTTAAGAAACATAAGCATTAAAAATCAAACAATATCATAATCTAAGAATTTCTACTTTACCAGAAGCATAAGCACTAGAAAATAACTTATCTGAAATATAATTAAAACATATAAGTAAAGGAATCGTACCTCTTGCCGTGAATCTCAGATCACCGGAAATATCCTCTCCTGGCCGCTTCCCCGTCGTCGCTTCGCCATTTGTGCGGGTACTAATTTGCCTAGAGCTTGGGACAGTCTCAACAGTTCTTTCCGAGCATTCCAACAAGAGTCAAGGTTCCTAGACTTAACATGCGTTTAACTATATATCTTTCAAAGTTAATTCCTAGTTCTTATGATTCTTTTTAGCAGATTTTCTTTAGACTACGATATGTTGATTCCTCGTTCTTACGGTTTCTTTTAGTAGATCTTCTTCTTCTACGATATTACTCTGTTTAAGATTATAGACCGATAGAAGGGTTTTAGCTAAACATGATTGTTTTGCTAATAGATGTTATGCTAATAGAAGACTAATATTTCTTTTCTTGAAAGAAAGTGTTTCGGAAGAGAGATTATAGAGAGAGATTATCTTGAAGATTGAAGTTGTATTCCAAAAATTGTTATCTTTTTCTGATACAATGAGGCTCTTTATATAGATAACCTCGGGGTGCTACAGTACTTGACTCTTACTGTGCGACTTTTACTGTGCGACCTTTACTGTGCGACCTTTACTATTTGCTACAAGATGTCCGTGGCTTTACTATTCTGCTCTGTTGACTTGTCTCTTCATGTGCGACCTTTCTTTGTATTACTACGCTTTTAGTGACTTTACTATTCCTGCTACAGTGAAAGTTACTATTCATGCTACAGTAAAGCTGATAAATTATATTTTTCTGCTGATATTTCGTCCGTGTCTTCGTTTGTTGTCTTGTTTTTCTGGATGTTATTGCTGGTATTTTCTTGCTTTCTCTGTGTTTTCCTTGATCTTTGCTGGTACTCGTGCTTTTGTTGAGTTCTCCTTTCTTTTATTTTTTCCTTGCCTTTCTTCGTGATTTCCGCTGATATCATGCTTTGTTTTTCTGGACATTTTGCTGATGTCTCGGCTGATATTTTCTTCTTTTCTGCTGATGTCCTTGTCTTCCTTACTGATTTGATGGTTTTGTCCTTCCGCTATTATTGAGATTTTTGTCTTCCTCTTTAAAGCTGATATGTTTTGATTTTTCATCCTTTCGCTGTTGTCTTTGCTTTGCTGCTATTATTCTCTTTTTGACTTCTTTTGTGTTGTCTTTTTCTTTCTTTCGATGGCATTTTCTCCACCGCTGCTGTCTTTTCTTTCTTTTGTCTTTTCTTTTGTCTTTTTTCATCTTTTTGTCTTTTCTTTTTTCACCTTTTTCATTTCTTTTGTTTTTTTTTTTTTTTTTTTTTTTTCATTTCTTTTGTCTTTTTCCATCTTTTTTCATTTCTTTTTTCTTTGCGATAAATCGCTCTGGGCTGGTCTTGTTAGCTCATATTTTTTGGGCTTTTTTGTGATAAATCACATTGGGCCTGCTGTTATCTTGTATCTCATAGTTTTCGGCTTATATGATAAATCATATTGGGCTCTTTGTTATCTTGTATCTCATAGTTTTTCGCTTATATGATAAATCATATTGGGCTCTTGATATCTCATATGATGGGTGTCATGTAATAAAATTACATTATCACTGCTATTATTCCGCTTCGGTTTCATGTAATAAAATTACATTATCCCATGGGCTATTATTCCATTTCTGGTTTCATGTAATAAAATTACATTATCCCCATGGATCAGAAGATCCTTCGTCTTTTATGCTCATAACTTTTTTGCTGCCTCCGCTGCTATCTCTGAAAGTCATTGGTTTTCTTCTTTGTTTTGTTATAGCCTGATATTGCTCTATCGTTTCCTTGGCATGTTTGTGTTTCAAGTTTATTATCCTGTTCATCATGTTAGTAAGTTCGACTGTATCTTGGGCTATTATTTCATGGTTATAGTATATGGTAACTAGTTCTTCTACTTCTCCTCCTCTGGTATTTCCAATAATGCTTGCCTTTCCCATTCTGATCATATCTTCTAATCTTCCTGCTAGGGTTGTTAATCCAATGGCTCTTTTGTTGCTTAGCCATTCTTGAAACTGGTTTATTTTGCATGGCATTTCCTTTTTTGAATCTGTGTTTTCTCCTGTAATGGTACTATTCCTGCCTGATTTGAAAAGTTGACATAATATAATGGGTTTACCTGTTAGGTCTGATGATGCATCAAACACTTGTATTCCGTATATTCCTGGTCCAAACGTTTCTCTCATAGATTGGACTGATTTTATTATGTTGTTTGGTAGGTCTGATATACTGCTGAGGGTATCATCTGTCATGACCTTATCTAGGAATCCATACTTGAAAAGTTTATGGACTACCTTTGGATCGGTTTTTTCAAGACATAGGTACCTTGGGTATTTACTGAATCTTGAGGCTCTTAATATGTTAGGGTTGGATTTATAAGTATAATACTTTGAGATGGTTTCGTAAGCTGTGATGGTATCTGGAGAAAATGTTAATCTTTCAGCCATTGATGTTATCTGGGATGTTGGTATTTGGGATGTTGATGGCATTTTTAGCAGTCTTGAGTTGAGGGTAGGAAAGTCTGTTGTTTCTGTGGTATTTTTTGGAGATTCTCTCAGGTTCTTGTATGTTTGGTAATCAGTGAAGCACTCTTTCAGCTGACTGATCAAACTATTATTTTCCCTGAGTATTCCTTCCAGTTCTTGTATCTTGGATTCCATGGCTTGATTGCTGCTGATAACTTTGCTTATTATATTGCTGATATAATCTTCGGTATCATTTGTTAATCGACATCTTGGTATTCATTACCAATATATGTTAGGAATTTTCAGACGTATATAAAATAAAATCGGATTTTATCTGTACCTTTCTATTCCAATTTCTTCGGTCAGTATGGTATGCTGGTTTGTACCTCTTATGGATTTCTTCCATTAAGTTCTTGGTTAAGTTCTCTGTCTTGCTCATATTCCCTGACTTCCTCTTTCAATTCTAAACTTTGTGTTAGTTCTTGCAATTCTATCGTTCTTATTTCGGCTAACCTTTGTCTTATTTTATTAAGGCTTTTCACAAGCTTTTGTATCTATCATGATAATATTTCCTTCCTGCTTAGTTAATCGTAATAAGCTTATTACGCATAATCTTTATCGCACTCCATAATTTCTTTCTTCTATTAACTTTCTTTTTTCTTCTTGTAAATTCATTATAGGGTTATTATTTTTATTTTTGGGCTTTTGTTAGTTTAATCGTGTTCTTTTGCCTTACGTATTTTCTCCCAAATTTAGATCTCTTCCTATTATCTGGTAGGTTATTATTCTCTTTGATTTCTTTTCGAAACTTATATTTCATCCTTTTGTTAAATATGATTTTAGGGTTCTTCATTTTTCCTCTTGAAGTGTTTTTCGTTGGTTTTGATTGTTTATATTTTTTATTTGCTTTCGCATTATTGATCCTATGACGTCTCATACCTTTTATACCCATTATCCTTTCACATTTTCTTTCTGCTAATAAGTGTTCTTTTGTTACCAGACATTTTTCTCTTAGAGATTCTCTTTTTAATATTATTCCGAATGGTGTTAGCATTCCTTTCCAATCCTTTATTTCTCTGCTTAGTCCTTTTTTATCAGGATCTAGAAAATGTTCATTCATATTCGTCCTTATTGATTCTACAGTTTGGCTAGGTTTTGTTTGGTGTTCTACTAGTATATGTGGTGGCAATTTAGACAATTCTTTTGTCATTAGAGTTGGCTTTAGTATTATTATTTTGAGAGGTTCATTACGCTTGTCTTCTATATTATTTTCAGATTTTTCTTCTATTATTGCATTTACTTTTTGTAGTGTTCCTGAACTCTGATTGTGTTCTTGTATTATTTCGGAATTATTACTTTACTCTTGCTTTCTCTGTGTTTTCCTTGATCTTTGCTGGTACTCGTGCTTTTGTTGAGTTCTCCTTTCTTTTATTTTTTCCTTGCCTTTCTTCGTGATTTCCGCTGATATCATGCTTTGTTTTTCTGGACATTTTGCTGATGTCTCGGCTGATATTTTCTTCTTTTCTGCTGATGTCCTTGTCTTCCTTACTGATTTGATGGTTTTGTCCTTCCGCTATTATTGAGATTTTTGTCTTCCTCTTTAAAGCTGATATGTTTTGATTTTTCATCCTTTCGCTGTTGTCTTTGCTTTGCTGCTATTATTCTCTTTTTGACTTCTTTTGTGTTGTCTTTTTCTTTCTTTCGATGGCATTTTCTCCACCGCTGCTGTCTTTTCTTTCTTTTGTCTTTTCTTTTGTCTTTTTTCATCTTTTTGTCTTTTCTTTTTTCACCTTTTTCATTTCTTTTGTTTTTTCATCTTTTTCATTTCTTTTGTCTTTTTCCATCTTTTTTCATTTCTTTTTTCTTTGCGATAAATCGCTCTGGGCTGGTCTTGTTAGCTCATATTTTTTGGGCTTTTTTGTGATAAATCACATTGGGCCTGTTGTTATCTTGTATCTCATAGTTTTCGGCTTATATGATAAATCATATTGGGCCTGCTGTTATCTTGTATCTCATAGTTTTCGGCTTATATGATACCATTTTACCAGGGTCGCTTGAAAGCGTCTGGATCGTCTCAGTTCCGTGTGCCCCTAGAGATCACACGGAGACCCAACGACTGGTACCTATCAGCTTGCGATCTCTGCCTTCCCACTTCAGGGAATTAGTAGCAGGATGTGCCATACGGAGAGTCACGGTTGGGTCGATCGGCGAGAGGCTCTGGCTTCTTTGCACGCTCTGATACCATTTTCTGGGCGGATCTTTTCATCACCTAACAACCCTAAAGAGGGGAGAACGTTGGTGGTACTTTCACTGATATTCCTGGTTTTATTACTACTATGGCGGAATCTTAAGTAATAACTTATCAGTAGTATACTAACAAGTAGTATTATCAAACTCATATGGGGTTTTATGTCCATTTTTTAATTGAATCAGTCTATAACCTTTTTCAGATTTACTAATATCATAGTTTCAGATCTTCTACTTAAGAAACATAAGCATTTAAAATCAAATAATATCATAATCTAAGAATTTCTACTAAATCAGAAGCATAAGCACAGAAAATAACTTATCTGAAATATAATTAAAACATATAAGTAAAGGAATCGTACCTCTTGCCGTGAATCTCAGATCACCGGAAATATCCTCTCCTGGCCGCTTCCCCGCCGCTCTCTGTGCGGGTACTAATTCGCCTAGAGCTTGGGACAGTCTCAACAGTTCTTTCCGAGCATTCCAACAAGAGTCAAGGTTCCTAGACTTAACATGCGTTTAACTATATATCCTTCAAAGTTAATTCCTAGTTCTTATGATTCTTTTTAGTAGATCTTCTTTGGATTACGATACTATTATCTTCTTGTTCTTATGGTTTCTTTTAGTAGATCTTCTTCTACGATATTAATCGCCTTAAGATTATGAAGATATAAGGGTTTTAGCTAAACATGATCTTATGCTAATAGAAGTTGTTATCTTTGATATAAGACTAATATTTCTTTTCTTCAAGAAAGGGTTTGGAAGAGATTATAGAGATAGATTATCTTGAAGATTGAAGTTGTATTTCAAAAACTGTTATCCTTTTCTGATACAATGAGGCTCTTTATATAGATAACCTCGGGTGCTACAAGATTTGACTCTTCATGCGATTTTCTTGTGCGACCTTTACTGTGCGACCTTTACTATTTGCTACTGATGTTCTGGCTTTACTATTCTGCACTGTTGACTTGTCTCATCAGGCGACCTTTCAGTATTACTCTGATTTTAGTGCTTTACTATTCTGCTTTGATGAAAGTTACTATTCATGCTCTGATAAAAGCTGATAAATTACATCTTTCTGCTGATATTTCATCCGTGTCTTCGTTTGTTGTCTTGTTTTTCTGGATGTTATTGCTGGTATTTTCTTGCTTTCTTTGTTTTTTCCTTGATCTCTGCTGGTACTCGTGCTTTTATTGTTGAGTTCTCCTTTCTTTTTTCCTTGCCTTTCTTTGTGATTTCCGCTGATATCATGCTTGGTTTTTCTGGATATTTTGCTGATGTCTCGGCTGATATTTTCTTCTTTTCTGCTGGTATCTTTGTCTTCCTTGATTTGATGGCTTTGTCCTTCCGCTATTATTGAGATTTTTGTCTTCCTCTTTAAAGCTGATATGTTTTGATTTTTCATCCTTTCGCTGTTGTCCTTGCTTTGCTGCTATTATTCTCTTTTTGACTTCTTTTGTGTTGTCTTTTTCTTTCTTTCGATGGCATTTTCTCCACCGCTGCTGTCTTTTCTTTCTTTTTTCATCTTTTCTTTTGTCTTTTTTCATCTTTTTGTTTTTTCTTTTTTCACCTTTTTTCATTTCTTTTGTTTTTTCATCTTTTTCATTTCTTTTGTCTTTTTCCATCTTTTTTCATTTCTTTTTTCTTTGCGATAAATCGCTCTGGGCTGGACTTGTTAGCTCATATCTTTTGGGCTTTTTTGTGATAAATCACATTGGGCCTGTTGTTATCTTGTATCTCATAGTTTTCGGCTTATATGATAAATCATATTGGGCCTGCTGATATCTCATATGATGGGTGTCATGTAATAAAATTACATTATCCCCACGGGCTATTATTCCGCTTTCTGGGTTTCATGTAATAAAATTACATTATCCCCATGGATCAGAAGATCCTTCGTCTTTTATGCTCATAACTTTCTTGCTGCCTCCGCTACTATCTCTGAAAGTCATTGGTTTTCTTCTTTGTTTTGTTATAGCCTGATATTGCTCTATCGTTTCCTTGGCATGTTTGTGTTTCAAGTTTATTATCCTGTTCATCATGTTAGTAAGTTCGACTGTATCTTGGGCTATTATTTCATGGTTATAGTATATGGTAACTAGTTCTTCTACTTCTCCTCCTCTGGTATTTCCAATAATGCTTGCCTTTCCCATTCTGATCATATCTTCTAATCTTCCTGCTAGGGTTGTTAATCCAATGGCTCTTTTGTTGCTTAGCCATTCTTGAAACTGGTTTATTTTGCATGGCATTCCCTTTTTTGAATCTGTGTTTTCTCCTGTAATGGTACTATTCCTGCCTGATTTGAAAAGTTGACATAATATAATGGGTTTACCTGTTAGGTCTGATGATGCATCAAACACTTGTATTCCGTATATTCCTGGTCCAAACGTTTCTCTCATAGATTGGACTGATTTTATTATGTTGTTTGGTAGGTCTGATATACTGCTGAGGGTATCATCCGTCATGACCTTATCTAGGAATCCATACTTGAAAAGTTTATGGACTACCTTTGGATCGGTTTTTTCAAGACATAGGTACCTTGGGTATTTACTAAATCTTGAGGCTCTTAATATGTTAGGGTTGGATTTATAAGTGTAGTATTTTGAGATGGTTTCATAAGCTGTGATGGTATCTGGGGAAAATGTTAATCTTTCAGCCATTGATGTTATCTGGGATGTTGGTATTTGGGATGTTGACGGCATTTTTAGCAGTCTTGAGTTTAGGGTAGGAAAGTCTGTTGTTTCTGTGGTATTTTTTGGAGATTCTCTCAGGTTCTTGTATGTTTGGTAATCAGTGAAGCACTCTTTCAGCTGACTGATCAAACTATTATTTTCTCTGAGTATTCCTTCCAGTTCTTGTATCTTGGATTCCATGGCTTGATTGCTGCTGATCACTTTGCTTATTATATTGCTGATATAATCTTGGTCGTCATTGTTAATCGACATCTTGGTATCTCATACAATATATGTTAGGAATTTTCGCACGTATATAAAATAAAATCGGATTTATCTGTACCTTTCTATTCCAATTTCTTCGGTCAGTATGGTATGCTGGTTTGTACCTCTTATGGATTTCTTCCATTAAGTTCTTGGTTAAGTTCTCTGTCTTGCTCATATTCCCTGACTTCCTCTTTCAATTCTAAACTTTGTGTTAGTTCTTGCAATTCTATCGTTCTTATTTCGGCTAACCTTTGTCTTATTTTATTAAGGCTTTTCACAAGCTTTTTGTATCTATCATGATAATATTTCCTTCCTGTTTCGTTAGTAACTGTAATAAGCTTATTACGGGCATAATCTTCATCTTGCACTCCATAATTTCTTTCTTATTAACTTTCTTTTTTCTTCTTGTAAATTCATTATAGGGTTATTATTTTTATTTTTGGGCTTTTGTTAGTTTAATCGTGTTCTTTTGCCTTACGTATTTTCTCCCAAATTTAGATCTCTTCCTATTATCTGGTAGGTTATTATTCTCTTTGATTTCTTTTCGAAACTTATATTTCATCCTTTTGTTAAATATGATTTTAGGGTTCTTCATTTTTCCTCTTGAAGTGTTTTTCGTTGGTTTTGATTGTTTATATTTTTTATTTGCTTTCGCATTATTGATCCTATGACGTCTCATACCTTTTATACCCATTATCATTTCACATTTTCTTTCTGCTAATAAGTGTTCTCTTGTTACCAGACATTTTTCTCTTAGAGATTCTCTTTTTAATATTATTTCGAATGGTGTTAGCATTCCTTTCCAATCCTTTATTTCTCTGCTTAGTCCTTTTTTATCAGGATCTAGAAAATGTTCATTCATATTCGTCCTTATTGATTCTACAGTTTGGCTAGGTTTTGTTTGGTGTTCTACTAGTATATGTGGTGGCAATTTAGACAATTCTTTTGTTATTAGAGTTGGCTTTAGTATTATTATTTTGAGAGGTTCATTACGCTTGTCTTCTATATTATTTTCAGATTTTTCTTCTATTATTGCATTTACTTTTTGTAGTGTTCCTGAACTCTGATTGTGTTCTTGTATTATTTCGGAATTATTTTTTCTTATTTCTTCTGGACTGATATTTTCTTTATTAGTATCTTCTTCCTCTTTATCTGTATTACTGCTCTTTTCTACATCACTATTTTTAATATTATCTTTACTAGTATTGTATACTCTTTTTCTTCTTTGTTTTCTTGTCATTTGTTGTTCCATAATACGTAGTTCTTCTCTAAGTTCACTTATTTCTGACCTTAATTCTTCTCTAAGTTTACCCATTTCTGATCTTAATTCTTCCTTTGTTTCTCTTAATATCGCTTTAGGTTTTAATTTCATATTTTTATACATAGTCTTATATTTTTTGTACTTTGTAAACAATTCTTCATTAGATAATTTTAATTTCTTGTTTTCTTTTTCTAACCTAAATATTGTTTCTCGTGTGGTTTCTGATGAGCTATTACTAATATTTCTTTCTTTACTAGTATTTCTTTCTTTTAATCTTTCGTTTGAGGTTTCTTTTACTATTACTTTACTCTTGTGGGGCTTGTGTTTTATATCTTTATACTTGGTTTTGTACATTTTATACTTTGCTAATAAGTTTTTATTTGCTTCTTCCAATTCTTCATTTTCTTCTTTTAATAATTCAACACAAATATTTGTTTCTTTTAAATTATCTGTATTTTTGGTTGGGTTTTCTTTAGGATCTTTCGGATCCTCTTGTTCCATAGGTTTATATTTATATCCTCTTTGTTCTAATATTTCTTTCGCATGATTCCTTAGAAATGTAATCACGCTATATTCGGTGTTTTTATTCATTTTTATTTAAAGTCTTTAAGTTATACTAATGCTTTTGCTACTTTCTTGGTATTTTATTTGACTATTATTTTCTTATTCTTCTATGTTTATCCATTCCTTATCGGGTTTATTATTTATCAAATCTCTTAATTGTTTTATCTCGTTCTCTAGTTCTATTTCTCTAGCACTATATTCGAGGTATTTTAGTTGTGAATTAATAGCTTCTTCTAGTAATATCTGCTTTATTTCCTTTAATTCTCTTTCCTTTTTATCGACTTTTTCTTGGATATTCATATTTTATTAACAAACCTTGTTTTACCTTGGTCATTAATTTCTATTCCGTTATTATTAATTTTATAATCTATCATGGTTAAAAAATCACTTCCTAGTAGTAATTCATTAAAGCTATCGTATTCTACGACTGCTATGTTTATTTTGTACTCTAAATCCTGAATCTTAAATCTTAGATTAACGCTCGTAACTATTATTTCTCTTTCATTTTCGTGGTAATGGAAAGTCTCTCGTGGAATCAATCGACAATCCTTTTCATTTATCTTACTTATGTACAAAGCTTTTTCTGACTCAGATTTATTTCTGTTATACAATCAGTTGTTGTAATTTCATTGAATATAATTACTTTAATGCTTAATCTATTACTTGGCACATTTATTAAATCTAGTGTTCTTGGTATTCTTAAACTTCCTTGTTTTATTAGTGTTTCCCTTTTTATACTTAGTCTAGCTCCTTCCATCTGGGGTTTCATCTTTTGTACTATTGTTGTGATTCTTTTACTAAAATCCATTTGTATTTCTTCGGGCATTGTTATTTTAGAATTTTCTTTGTGTTCTATTCTTTCTAGTATGTCTTGATACAGTTTTGGTACTAGAATATTCATTTCGTGTTGTTTCCTTACATGATGGTTACCTGTTAAGGCATACACCATTTTTGTTTCTATACTTATAACTTTACTTCTCGTGGCATCTTTATTCCATCTAATTTATAGTATAATGTTAACGCTAGATCTTTATGTTCATCTTTTAACGAGATACTAAAATCGTCAGTTATCAGAACTTTAATTTTTTATATATCAAGTTTCCTTTTATTATTGATATTAATGCGTCTTGTAGATTTTCTAGTATTCTATCATCTAATATGTATATCTGTATGGGTGTATCTATATTTCTTTGAAAATACGCTTTTATGGTAAATTCTACTCCTCCTAAATATACGTTTCTGTATTTTTTAGCTTCTTTTGTTGATAGTTTAGATAGTTCTCTTTTTATTATATCATCAGTTATCAAATTTATTCTAGCTTTTCCATTTATACTTGTGGTATCTATTATATTCTCATGTTTTTGTATTATATACCGAACTTCTTTATTTCTTTCGAACCATTTTGTTTTAAATATCTTTTTTATTGATAATTCTTCTTGTTCATCTTGTATTTTTTGGTATGTTTCTGGTTTAAAACTTAATGTTTGTGTTGTTCCTCCTTCGTATTCATCCATCTGATAATATGTTTTATGTAGATCTGTCGCTATTTCTTTTCCTTTATCCATGAGTTAGCTGATTTATAAACTTATATTGTTCTTTTACGACATCATTTAAATCTTTTATTTCACGATCTTGCTTAATTATTTGTCCTATTTTTTCTTCTGTTATCATTCTGATTTCTTCTTCTTTTTGCCTTAGCTGTTCCTCTTTTATTGTTAGCCTAAGCTTTAAGTTTTTTATGATGTTTTCTTGTTCAGTAATTTGTTTGGACTTTTACATATGGTATTATTTGCTTCGCTATTAGATCCATACTTATTTTACAACTTATTATGTGTTCATTTATATCTTTGTTATATATTAATCTTTTTTCTGCTATGTGTTCTAATTGTCTTAGCATGTTCTGTCGTCTTCTCATTATTTCTTCACTCATTTTTAATATTGGTTTATTTCAAACCGTAAATCTATTAATAAATCTCTTATTATTAGTTCATGTACTTCTATTTCTCTATTCATTGCGTATATCTTATTTCTTGTTTTTTGGGCATCAAAATATATCTCATGTATCTTTTTTAATTCTTCACTGTTATAAAATCTGTTATCTTCTTTTCTCTGAGTCAGCCATTCATTTTGTGTTTTTAATAATTCTTTAGCTTCTATTCTTGTCCTTATTAACATATGTTTAATTTCTCGACATTTCCATATCATTTTATTATATTTTATTATTCTTTCAAAAGATTGAATTGTTTTCATTCTGAATTCCAATTTTCTGTATCAAACTGTTCTAAGTTGTTTTCGCTAGATCTATCAAATTGGTATGCATAATTATTTAATTTATTATGTTCATAATTTTTGTTTATATCCAAATCTGTTATTGTTCTATTTATGGCTCTGATACCATTTTCTGGGCGGATCTTTTCATCACCTAACAACCCTAAAGAGGGGAGAACGTTGGTGGTACTTTCACTGATATTCCTGGTTTTATTACTACTATGGCGGAATCTTAAGTAATAACTTATCAGTAGTATACTAACAAGTAGTATTATCAAACTCATATGGGGTTTTATGTCCATTTTTTAATTGAATCAGTCTATAACCTTTTTCAGATTTACTAATATCATAGTTTCAGATCTTCTACTTAAGAAACATAAGCATTTAAAATCAAATAATATCATAATCTAAGAATTTCTACCAAATCAGAAGCATAAGCACAGAAAATAACTTATCTGAAATATAATTAAAACATATAAGTAAAGGAATCGTACCTCTTGCCGTGAATCTCAGATCACCGGAAATATCCTCTCTGGCGCTTCCCGTAAATCGCTTCCTCATGCGGTACTAATTCGCCTAGAGCTTGGGACGGTCTCAGCGGTTCTTTCCGAGCATTCCAACAAGAGTCAAGGTTCTAGACTTAACATGCGTTTAACTATATATCCTTCAAAGTTAATTCCTAGTTCTTATGATTCTTTTAGTAGATCTTCTTTGGATTACGATACTATTATCTTCTTGTTCTTATGGTTTCTTTTAGTAGTTCTTCTTCTACGATATTAATGCCTTAAGATTATGAAGATATAAGGGTTTTAGCTAAACATGATGTTATGCTAATAGAAGTTGTTATCTTTGATATAAGACTAATATTTCTTTTCTTCAAGAAAGGGTTTGGAAGAGAGATTATAGAGAGATTATCTTGAAGATTGAAGTTGTATTTCAAAAGCTGTTATCCTTTTACGTCTGATGAGGCTCTTTATATAGATAACCTCGGTGCTACTGATTTGACTCTTCTTGTGCGATTTTCTTGTGCGACCTTTCTTGTGCGACCTTTACTATTTGCTCTGATGTCCATGGCTTTACTATTCTGCTCTGATGACTTGTCTCTTCTTGTGCGACCTTTCTTTGTATTACTCTGATTTTAGTAGCTTTACTATTCCTGCTACAGTGAAAATTACTATTCATGCTACATTTCATTTGTCTAAGTTGCTGATATTTTATCCGTGTATTGGGTATTTTTGCTGATTTTCTTGCTTTCTCAGTGTTCTTCTTGATTTCTGCTGGTATTCTTTGCTGATGTCTTGGCTGATATTTTCCTCTGCTCTGCTGATATTTTTTCCTGTTCTGCTGATATCCTCTGCTGATATTCTTGCCTTCCTTTGATTTTCCTGGATTTTTTGTCCTTCCGCTATTATTGAGATTTTTGTCTTTCTTCAAATCTGATAGGTTTTGATTTTTCATCCTTTTGCTGTTGTCCTTGCTTTGCTGTCTTCTTTGCCTCTGCTTGCTATTATCCTCTTTTTGACTTTATTTGATTTTTCATCCTTTCGCTGTTGTTCTTGCTTTGCTGTCTTCTTTGCCTTTGCTTGCTATTATCCTCTTTTTGACTTCTTCTGTGTTGTCTTTTTCTTTCTTTCGATGGCATCTTTTCCACCGCTGCTGTCCTTTTCTTTCTTTTGTCTTTTCCTTTTTCTTTTTCATATTTCTTTTTCATATTCCATTTCTTTTGTCTTTTTTCTTTTGTCTTTTCTTTTTCTTCTTTTTTTTTTTTTTTTTCTTTGCGACGAATCGCTCTGGGCTAGTCTGTTAGCTCATATTTTTTGGGCTCTTTTGTGATAAATCACATTGGGCCTGCTGTTATCTTGTATCTCATAGTTTTCGGCTTATATGATAAATCATATTGGGCCTGCTGTTATCTTGTATCTCATAGTTTTCGGCTTATATGATAAATCATATTGGGCCTGCTGATATCTCATATGATGGGTGTCATGTAATAAAATTACATTATCCCCACGGGCTATTATTCCATTTTCTGGGTTTCATGTAATAAAATTACATTATCCCCATGGATCAGAAGATCCTTCGTCTTTTATGCTCATAACTTTTTTGCTGCTGCTATCTCTGAAAGTCATTGGTTTTCTTCTTTGTTTTGTTATAGCATGATATTGCTCTATCGTTTCCTTGGCATGTTTGTGTTTCAAGTTTATTATCCTGTTCATCATGTTAGTAAGTTCGACTGTATCTTGGGCTATTATTTCATGGTTATAGTATATGGTAACTAGTTCTTCCACTTCTCCTCCTCTGGTATTTCCAATAATGCTTGCCTTTCCCATTCTGATCATATCTTCTAATCTTCCTGCTAGGGTTGTTAGTCCAATGGCTCTCTTGTTGCTCAGCCATTCTTGAAACTGGTTTATTTTGCATGGCATTTCCTTTTTTGAATCTGTGTTTTCTCCTGTAATGGTACTATTCCTGCCTGATTTGAAAAGTTGACATAATATAATGGGTTTTCCTGTTAGGTCTGATGATGCATCAAACACTTGTATTCCGTATATTCCTGGTCCAAATGTCTCTCATGGATTGGGTGATTGTATTATGTTGTTTGGTAATTCGATATCTTTCTTGAGGTATCATCTGTCATGACTTTATCTAGGAATCCATACTTAAAAGTTTATGGACTATCTTTGGATCGGTTTTTCAAGACATAGTACCTTGGGTATTTGCTGAATCTTGATTCTCTTAATATGTTAGGGTTGGATTTATAAGTGTAGTACTTTGAGATGGTTTCATAGTCTGTGATGGTATCTGGTGAAAATGTTAATCTTTCAGCCATTGATGTTATCTGGGATGTTGGTATTTGGGACGTTGATGGCATTTTTAGTAGTCTTGAGTTGAGGGTAGGAAAGTCTGTTGTTTCTGTGGTATTTTTTGGAGATTCTCTCAGGTTCTTGTATGTTTGATAATCAGTGAAGCATTCTTTCAACTGACTGATCAGGCTATTATTTTCCCTGAGTATTCCTTCCAGTTCCTGTATCTTGGATTCCATGGCTTGATTGCTGCTGATAACTTTGCTTATTATATTGCTGATATAATCTTGAAGTATCATTGTTAATCGACATCTTGGTATCATTACCAATATATGTTAGGAATTTTTCGGACGATATAAAATCGGATTTTATCTGTACCTTTTTATTCCAATTTCTTCGGTCAGTATGGTATGCTGGTTTGTATCTCTTTATGGATTTCTTCCATTTATTTCTTGGTTAAGTTCTTGGTTAAGTTCTCGGTCTTGCTCATATTCCCTGACTTCTTCTTTTAATCCTGAACTTTGTATTAGTTCTTGCAGTTCCCTTGTTCTTATTTCGGCTAACCTTTGTCTTATTTTATTAAGGTTTTTCACAAGCTTTTTGTATCTATCATGATAATATTTTCTTCTGTTTAGTAAGCGTAATAAGCTTATTACGCATAATCTTCATATTGTACCCAATAATTTCTTTCGTCTATTAACTTTCTTTTTTCTTCCTGTAAATCCATTATAGGATTTTTATTTCGGGCGTTTGTTAATTTAATCGTGTCCTTTTTGCCTTACGTATTTTCTCCAAAATTTTGATCTTTTCCTATTATCTGGCGGGTTATTATTTTCCCTGACTTCTTTTCGAAACTTATATTTTCTGTATCCTTTTATTAAATATGAGTTTAGGATTCTTATTTTCTTTTTTAAAAGTATTTTTTGTTGGTTTTAATTGTTCTCTTGTTATTAGCCGTTTTTCTCCTAGAGATTCTCTTTTTAATATCATGTTGAACGGTATTAGCGTTCTTCTCCAATCTTTTATTTCTCTGTTTAGTTCTTGTTTATCTAGTAAATATTTATCCATACTTATTCTTATTGATTCTTCAGTTTGGCTAGGTTTTGTTTGGTGTTTTACTAGTATATGTGGTGGTAATTTAGACACTTCTTTTGTTATTATAGTCGGCTTTAGTATTATTATTTTGAGGGGTTCATTATGCTTATCTTCCATATTATTTCCAGGTCTTTCCTCTATTATTGCATTTGCTTTTTGTAGTGTTCCTGTACTCTGATTGTGTTCTTGTATTATTTCGGAATTATTTATTTCTTCCGGACTGATATTTTCTTTATTAGTATCTTCTTCCCCTTTATCTGTATTACTGCTCTTTTCTACATCACTATTTTTAATATTATCTTTACTAGTATTGTATACTCTTTTTCTCTTTTGTTCTCTTGTTATTTGTTGTTCCATAGTACGTAGTTCTTCTCTAAATTCACTTATTTCTGACCTTAATTTTTCTCTAAATTCTCTTATTTCTGATTTTAATTCTTCCTTTGTTTCTCCTAATATCGCTTTAGGTTTTAATTCGTATTCGTGTTTCATATTTTTATACATGGTCTTATATTTTTTGTACTTTCTAAACAATTCTTCATTAGATAACTTTAATTTCTCGTTTTCTTTTTCTAACTTTGTGACTATTTCTCGTATGGTTTCTGATGAACTATTCCTAGTATTTCTTTCTTTTAATCTTTCGTTTGAGGCTTTTACTATTACTTTACTCTTGTGGGGCTTGTGTTTTATATCTTTATACTTGGTTTTGTACATTTTATACTTTGCTAATAAGTTTTTATTTGCTTCTTCTAATTCTTTATTTTCTTCTTTTAATAATTCAACACAAATATTTGTTTCTTTTAAATTATCTGTATTTTTAGTTGGGTTTTCTTTAGGATCTTTCGGATCCTCTTGTTCCATAGGTTTATATTTATACCCTTTTTGTTTTAATATCTCTTTCGCATGATTTCTTAGAAATGTAACCACGCTATATTCGGTGTTTTTATTCATTTTTATTTAAAGTCTTTGCTACTTTCTTGGTATTTTATTTGACTATTATTTCCTTATTCTTTTTATCCAACCGTTTCCTATGTTTATCCATTCCTTATTGGGTTTATTATTTATCAAATCTCTTAATTGTTTTATCTCATTTTCTAGTTCTATTTCTCTAGCACTATATTCGAGATATTTAAGTTGTGAATTAATAGCTTCTTCTAGTAATATCTGTTTTATTACTTTTAATTCTCTTTCCTTTTTATCTACTTTTTCTTGGATATTCATATTTTATTAACAAACCTTGTTTTACCTTGGTCATTAATTTCTATTCCGTTATTATTAATTTTATAATCTATCATGGTTAAAAAATCACTTCCTAGTAGTAATTCATTAAAGCTATCGTATTCTACGACTGCTATGTTTATTTTGTACTCTAAATCCTGAATCTTAAATCTTAGATTAACGCTTCTGGTAACTATTATTTCTCTTTCATTTTCAGGGTGATGGAAAGTCTCTGGTGGAATCAACTGACAATCCTTTTCATTTATCTTACTTATATGTACAAAGCTTTTCTGACTCAGTATTTATTTACATTATACAATCAGTTGTTGTAATTTCATTGAATATAATTACTTTAATGCTTAACCTATTACTTGGCACATTTATTAAATCTAGTGTTCTTGGTATTCCTAAACTTCCTTGTTTTATTAGTGTTTCCCTTTTTATACTTAGTCTAGCTCCTTCTATCTGGGGTTTCATCTTTTGTACTATTGTTGTGATTCTTTTATTAAAATCCATTTGTATTTCTTCGGGTATGGTTATTTTAGAGTTCTCTTTGTGTTCTATTCTTTCTAGTATGTCTTGATACATTTTTGGTACTAGAATATTCATTTCATGTTGTTTCCTTACATGATGGTTACCTGTTAAGGCATACACCATTTTTGTTTCTATACTTATAACTTTACTACCTGGTGGCATCTTTATTCCATCTAATTTATAGTATAATGTTAATGCTAGATCTTTATGTTCATCTTTTAATGAGATACTAAAATCTGGTTGTACCGTAAATTTTAATTTCTGATATATCAAGTTTCCTTTTATTATTGATATTAATGCGTCTTGTAGATTTTCTAGTATTCTATCATCTAATATGTATATCTGTATGGGTGTATCTATATTTCTTTGAAAATAAGCTTTTATGGTAAATTCTACTCCTCCTAGATATATGTTTCTGTACTTTTTAGCTTCTTTTGTTGATAGTTTAGATAATTCTCTTTTTATTATATCATCAGTTATCAAATTTATTCTAGCTTTTCCATTTATACTTGTGGTATCTATTATATTCTCATGTTTTTGTATTATATCTAACTTGTTTATTTCTTTAGATTCTTTTTGTTTTATTTATATTTTTTATTGATTTATGTTCTTGTTCATCTTGTTTTTTTTGTTATTTTTGTGTTTTAAAACTTTATGTTTGTGTTGTTCCTAATTAGTATTCATCCATCTGATAATATGTTTTATGTAGATCTGCTATTTCTTTTCCTTTATCCATGAGTTAGCTGATTTATAAACTTATATTGTTCTTTTCGACATCATTTAAATCTTTTATTTCACGATCTTGCTTAATTATTTGTCCTATTTTTCTTCATTATCATTACGATTTCTTCTTCTTTTGCCTTAGTGTTCCTCTTTTATTGTTAGCCTAAGCTTTAAGTTTTTATGATGTTTTCTTGTTCAAGAATTTGTTTGGACTTTTACATATGGTATTATTTGCTTCTGCTATTAGATCCATACTTATTTTACAACTTATTATGTGTTCATTTATATCTTTGTTATATATTAATCTTTTTTCTGCTATGTGTTCTAATTGTCTTAGCATGTTCTGTCGTCTTCTTATTATTTCTTCACTCATTTTTAATATTGGTTTATTTCAAACCGTAAATCTATTAATAAATCTCTTATTATTAGTTCATGTACTTCTATTTCTCTATTCATTGCGTATATTTTATTTCTTGTTTCTTGGGCATCAAAATATATCTCATATATCTTTTTTAATTCTTCACTGTTATAAAGTCTGTTATCTTCTTTTCTCTGAGTCAGCCATTCATTTTGTGTTTTTAATAATTCTTTAGCTTCTATTCTTGTCTTTATTAATATGTGTTTAATTTCTCGACATTTCCATATCATTTTATTATATTTTATTATTCTATCAAATGATTTAATTGTTTTCATTCTGAATTCCAATTTTCTGTATCAAACTGTTCTAAGTTGTTTTCGCTAGATCTATCAAATTGGTATGCATAATCATTTAATCTATTATGTTCATAATTTTTGTTTATATCCAAATCTGTTATTGTTCTATTTATGGCTCTGATACCATTTTCTGGGCGGATCTTTTCATCACCTAACAACCCTAAAGAGGGGAGAACGTTGGTGGTTTTACTACTATTATTGCGGAATTTTAAGTAATAACTTATCAGTAGTATACTAACAAGTAGTATTATCAAACTCATATGGGGTTTTATGTCCATTTTTTAATTGAATCAGTCTATAACCTTTTTTCAGATTTACTAATATCATAGTTTCAGATTTTCTACTTAAGAAACATAAGCATAAAAATCAAATAATATCATAATCTTTAAGAATTTCTACCAAATCAGAAGCATAAGCACAGAAAATAACTTATCTGAAATATAATTAAAACATATAAGTAAAGGAATCGTACCTCTTGCCGTGAATCTCAGATCACCGGAAATATCCTCTCCTGGCCGCTTCCGTCGTGCTTCCTCATTGTGCGGTACTAATTCGCCTAGAGCTTGGGACAGTCTCAACAGTTCTTTCCGAGCATTCCAACAAGAGTCAAGGTTCCTAGACTTAACATGCGTTTAACTATATATCTTTCAAAGTTAATTCCTAGTTCTTATGATTCTTTTTAGTAGATCTTCTTTGGATTACGATACTATTATCTTCTTGTTCTTATGGTTTCTTTTAGTAGATCTTCTTCTTCTACGATATTACTCTGCTCAAGATTATAGACCGATAGAAGGTTTTTAGCTAAACATGATTGTTATGCTAATATAAGTTGTTATGCTGATATAAGACTAATATTTCTTATTAGCAACCCTAAAGAGGGGAGAACGTTGGTGGTACTTTCACTGATATTCCTGGTTTTATTACTACTATGGCGGAATCTTAAGTAATAACTTATCAGTAGTATACTAACAAGTAGTATTAACAAACTCATATGGGGTTTTATGTCCATTTTTTCATTTAAATCAGTCTATAATCCTTTTTCAGATTTACTAATATCATAGCTTCAGATTTTCTACTTTAAGAAACATAAGCATAAAAAATCAAATAATATCATAATCTAAGAATTTCTACTAAATCAGAAGCATAAGCACAGAAAATAACTTATCTGAAATATAATTAAAACATATAAGTAAAGGAATCGTACCTCTTGCCGTGAATCTCAGATCACCGGAAATATCCTCTCCTGGCCGCTTCCCCGTCGTCGCTTCCTCGCTGTGCGGGTACTAATTCGCCTAGAGCTTGGGACAGTCTCAACAGTTCTTTCCGAGCATTCCAACAAGAGTCAAGGTTCCTAGACTTAACATGCGTTTAACTATATGTCTTTCAAAGTTAATTCTTAGTTCTTATGATTCTTTTTAGTAGATTTTCTTTAGACTACGATACGTTGATTCTTTGTTCTTACGGTTTCTTTTAGTAGATCTTCTTCTTCTACGATATTATTCTGCTTAAGATTATAGACCGATAGAAGGGTTTTAGCTAAACATGATTGTTTTGCTAATAGATGTTGTTATGCTAATAAGACTAATATTTCTTTTCTCGAAAGAAAGGGTTTCGGAAGAGAGATTATAGAGAGAGATTATCTTGAAGATTGAAGTTGTATTCCAAAAATTGTTATCCTTTTCTGATACAATGAGGCTCTTTATATAGATAACCTCGGGGTGCTTCTGATTTGACTCTTCATGTGCGATTTTCTTGTCACGACCTTTCAGTGCGACCTTTACTATTTGCTCTGATGTCAGTGGCTTTACTATTCACCTTTCTGATGACTTGTCTCTTCTTGTGCGACCTTTCTTTGTATTACTCTGATTTTTAGCTTACTATTCCTATTCTGATGAAAATTACTATTCATGCTACATTTCATTTGTCTAAGTTGCTGATATTTTATCCGTGTATTGGGTATTTTTGCTGATTTTCTTGCTTTCTCAGTGTTCTTCTTGATTTCTGCTGGTATTCTTTGCTGATGTCTTGGCTGATATTTTCCTCTGCTCTGCTGATATTTTTTCCTGTTCTGCTGATATCCTCTGCTGATATTCTTGCCTTCCTTTGATTTTCCTGGATTTTTTGTCCTTCCGCTATTATTGAGATTTTTGTCTTTCTTCAAATCTGATAGGTTTTGATTTTTCATCCTTTTGCTGTTGTCCTTGCTTTGCTGTCTTCTTTGCCTCTGCTTGCTATTATCCTCTTTTTGACTTTATTTGATTTTTCATCCTTTCGCTGTTGTTCTTGCTTTGCTGTCTTCTTTGCCTTTGCTTGCTATTATCCTCTTTTTGACTTCTTCTGTGTTGTCTTTTTCTTTCTTTCGATGGCATCTTTTCCACCGCTGCTGTCCTTTTCTTTCTTTTGTCTTTTCCTTTTTCTTTTTCATATTTCTTTTTCATATTCCATTTCTTTTGTCTTTTTTCTTTTGTCTTTTTTCATCTTCTTTTTCATTTTTTTTTTTTTTTTTTTTTTTCTTTGCGACGAATCGCTCTGGGCTAGTCTGTTAGCTCATATTTTTTGGGCTCTTTTGTGATAAATCACATTGGGCCTGCTGTTATCTCATAGTTTTCGGCTTATATGATAAATCATATTGGGCCTGCTGTTATCTTGTATCTCATAGTTTTAGCATATGATAAATCATATTGGGCTCTTGATATCTCATATGATGGGTGTCATGTAATAAAATTACATTATCCACGGGCTATTATTCCATTTTTCTGGTTTCATGTAATAAAATTACATTATCACGTGGATCGTAAGATCCTTCGTCTTTTATGCTCATAACTTTTTTGCTGCTGCTATCTCTGAAAGTCATTGGTTTTCTTCTTTGTTTTGTTATAGCATGATATTGCTCTATCGTTTCCTTGGCATGTTTGTGTTTCAAGTTTATTATCCTGTTCATCATGTTAGTAAGTTCGACTGTATCTTGGGCTATTATTTCATGGTTATAGTATATGGTAACTAGTTCTTCCACTTCTCCTCCTCTGGTATTTCCAATAATGCTTGCCTTTCCCATTCTGATCATATCTTCTAATCTTCCTGCTAGGGTTGTTAGTCCAATGGCTCTCTTGTTGCTCAGCCATTCTTGAAACTGGTTTATTTTGCATGGCATTTCCTTTTTTGAATCTGTGTTTTCTCCTGTAATGGTACTATTCCTGCCTGATTTGAAAAGTTGACATAATATAATGGGTTTTCCTGTTAGGTCTGATGATGCATCAAACACTTGTATTCCGTATATTCCTGGTCCAAATGTCTCTCTCATGGATTGGACTGATTGTATTATGTTGTTTGGTAATTCTGATATGCTGCTGAGGGTATCATCTGTCATGACTTTATCTAGGAATCCATACTTAAAAAGTTTATGGACTATCTTTGGATCGGTTTTTTCAAGACATAGGTACCTTGGGTATTTGCTAAATCTTGATGCTCTTAATATGTTAGGGTTGGATTTATAAGTGTAGTACTTTGAGATGGTTTCATAGGCTGTGATGGTATCTGGGGAAAATGTTAATCTTTCAGCCATTGATGTTATCTGGGATGTTGGTATTTGGGACGTTGATGGCATTTTTAGTAGTCTTGAGTTGAGGGTAGGAAAGTCTGTTGTTTCTGTGGTATTTTTTGGAGATTCTCTCAGGTTCTTGTATGTTTGATAATCAGTGAAGCATTCTTTCAACTGACTGATCAGGCTATTATTTTCCCTGAGTATTCCTTCCAGTTCCTGTATCTTGGATTCCATGGCTTGATTGCTGCTGATAACTTTGCTTATTATATTGCTGATATAATCTTCGAAGCTGTCGCTGTTAACTGACATCTTGGTATCTGTTACCAATATATGTTAGGAATTTTCAGACGTATATAAAATCGGATTTTATCTGTACCTTTTTATTCCAATTTCTTCGGTCAGTATGGTATGCTGGTTTGTATCTCTTTATGGATTTCTTCCATTTATTTCTTGGTTAAGTTCTTGGTTAAGTTCTCGGTCTTGCTCATATTCCCTGACTTCTTCTTTTAATCCTGAACTTTGTATTAGTTCTTGCAGTTCCCTTGTTCTTATTTCGGCTAACCTTTGTCTTATTTTATTAAGGTTTTTCACAAGCTTTTTGTATCTATCATGATAATATTTTCTTCCTGTTTCGTTAGTAACTGTAATAAGCTTATTACGGGCATAATCTTCATATTGTACCCAATAATTTCTTTCGTCTATTAACTTTCTTTTTTCTTCCTGTAAATCCATTATAGGATTTTTATTTCGGGCGTTTGTTAATTTAATCGTGTCCTTTTTGCCTTACGTATTTTCTCCAAAATTTTGATCTTTTCCTATTATCTGGCGGGTTATTATTTTCCCTGACTTCTTTTCGAAACTTATATTTTCTGTATCCTTTTATTAAATATGAGTTTAGGATTCTTATTTTTCTTTTTAAAGTATTTTTTGTTGGTTTTAATTGTTCTCTTGTTATTAGCCGTTTTTCTCCTAGAGATTCTCTTTTTAATATCATGTTGAACGGTATTAGCGTTCTTCTCCAATCTTTTATTTCTCTGTTTAGTTCTTGTTTATCTAGTAAATATTTATCCATACTTATTCTTATTGATTCTTCAGTTTGGCTAGGTTTTGTTTGGTGTTTTACTAGTATATGTGGTGGTAATTTAGACACTTCTTTTGTTATTATAGTCGGCTTTAGTATTATTATTTTGAGGGGTTCATTATGCTTATCTTCCATATTATTTCCAGGTCTTTCCTCTATTATTGCATTTGCTTTTTGTAGTGTTCCTGTACTCTGATTGTGTTCTTGTATTATTTCGGAATTATTTATTTCTTCCGGACTGATATTTTCTTTATTAGTATCTTCTTCCCATATCTGTATTACTGCTCTTTTCTACATCACTATTTTTAATATTATCTTTACTAGTATTGTATACTCTTTTTCTCTTTTGTTCTCTTGTTATTTGTTGTTCCATAGTACGTAGTTCTTCTCTAAATTCACTTATTTCTGACCTTAATTTTTCTCTAAATTCTCTTATTTCTGATTTTAATTCTTCCTTTGTTTCTCCTAATATCGCTTTAGGTTTTAATTCGTATTCGTGTTTCATATTTTTATACATGGTCTTATATTTTTTGTACTTTCTAAACAATTCTTCATTAGATAACTTTAATTTCGTTTTCTTTTTCTAACTTTGTGACTATTTCTCGTATGGTTTCTGATGAACTATTCCTAGTATTTCTTTCTTTTAATCTTTCGTTTGAGGCTTCTTTTACTATTACTTTACTCTTGTGGGGCTTGTGTTTTATATCTTTATACTTGGTTTTGTACATTTTATACTTTGCTAATAAGTTTTTATTTGCTTCTTCTAATTCTTTATTTTCTTCTTTTAATAATTCAACACAAATATTTGTTTCTTTTAAATTATCTGTATTTTTAGTTGGGTTTTCTTTAGGATCTTTCGGATCCTCTTGTTCCATAGGTTTATATTTATACCCTTTTTGTTTTAATATCTCTTTCGCATGATTTCTTAGAAATGTAACCACGCTATATTCGGTGTTTTTATTCATTTTTATTTAAAGTCTTTGCTACTTTCTTGGTATTTTATTTGACTATTATTTCCTTATTCTTTTTATCCAACCGTTTCCTATGTTTATCCATTCCTTATTGGGTTTATTATTTATCAAATCTCTTAATTGTTTTATCTCATTTTCTAGTTCTATTTCTCTAGCACTATATTCGAGATATTTAAGTTGTGAATTAATAGCTTCTTCTAGTAATATCTGTTTTATTACTTTTAATTCTCTTTCCTTTTTATCTACTTTTTCTTGGATATTCATATTTTATTAACAAACCTTGTTTTACCTTGGTCATTAATTTCTATTCGTTATTATTAATTTTATAATCTATCATGGTTAAAAATCACTTCCTAGTAGTAATTCATTAAAGCTATCGTATTCTACATCGCTATGTTTATTTTGTACTCTAAATCCTGAATCTTAAATCTTAGATTAACGCTTCTGGTAACTATTATTTCTCTTTCATTTTCAGGGTGATGGAAAGTCTCTGGTGGAATCAACTGACAATCCTTTTCATTTATCTTACTTATATGTACAAAGCTTTTCTGACTCACCGTATTTATTTACGTTATACAATCAGTTGTTGTAATTTCATTGAATATAATTACTTTAATGCTTAACCTATTACTTGGCACATTTATTAAATCTAGTGTTCTTGGTATTCCTAAACTTCCTTGTTTTATTAGTGTTTCCCTTTTTATACTTAGTCTAGCTCCTTATCTGGGTTTCATCTTTTGTACTATTGTTGTGATTCTTTTATTAAAATCCATTTGTATTTCTTCGGGTATGGTTATTTTAGAGTTCTCTTTGTGTTCTATTCTTTCTAGTATGTCTTGATACATTTTTGGTACTAGAATATTCATTTCATGTTGTTTCCTTACATGATGGTTACCTGTTAAGGCATACACCATTTTGTTTCTATACTTATAACTTTACTACAGTGGCATCTTTATTCCATCTAATTTATAGTATAATGTTAATGCTAGATCTTTATGTTCATCTTTTAATGAGATACTAAAATCACAGTTTGTCAAGTAAATTTTAATTTACGATATATCAAGTTTCCTTTTATTATTGATATTAATGCGTCTTGTAGATTTTCTAGTATTCTATCATCTAATATGTATATCTGTATGGGTGTATCTATATTTCTTTGAAAATAAGCTTTTATGGTAAATTCTACTCCTCACAGATATATGTTTTACGTACTTTTTAGCTTCTTTTGTTGATAGTTTAGATAATTCTCTTTTATTATATCATCGTTATCAAATTTATTCTAGCTTTTCCATTTATACTTGTGGTATCTATTATATTCTCATGTTTTTGTATTATATACCTAACTTCTTTATTTCTTTCGAACCATTTTGTTTTAAATATCTTTTTATTGATAATTCTTCTTGTTCATCTTGTATTTTTGGTATGTTTCTGGTTTAAAACTTAATGTTTGTGTTGTTCCTCCTTCGTATTCATCCATCTGATAATATGTTTTATGTAGATCTGTCGCTATTTCTTTTCCTTTATCCATGAGTTATCTGATTTATAAACTTATATTGTTCTTTTCGACATCATTTAAATCTTTTATTTCACGATCTTGCTTAATTATTTGTCCTATTTTTTCTTACATTATCATTCGATTTCTTCTTCTTTTGCCTTAAATGTTCCTCTTTTATTGTTAGCCTAAGCTTTAAGTTTTTATGATGTTTTCTTGTTCAAGAATCTGTTTGGACTTTTCTATTATGGTATTATTTGCTTCTGCTATTAGATCCATACTTATTTTACAACTTATTATGTGTTCATTTATATCTTTGTTATATATTAATCTTTTTTTTTCTGCTATGTGTTCTAATTGTCTTAGCATGTTACTGCCTTCTTATTATTTCTTCACTCATTTTTAATATTGGTTTATTTCAAACCGTAAATCTATTAATAAATCTCTTATTATTAGTTCATGTACTTCTATTTCTCTATTCATTGCGTATATCTTATTTCTTGTTTCTTGGGCATCAAAATATATCTCATATATCTTTTTTAATTCTTCACTGTTGTAAAATCTGTTATCTTCTTTTCTCTGAGTCAGCCATTCATTTTGTGTTTTTAGCTTCTATTCTTGTCTTTATTAATATGTGTTTAATTTCTCGACATTTCCATATCATTTTATTATATTTTATTATTCTATCAAATGATTTAATTGTTTTCATTCTGAATTCCAATTTTCTGTATCAAACTGTTCTAAGTTGTTTTCGCTAGATCTATCAAATTGGTATGCATAATCATTTAATCTATTATGTTCATAATTTTTGTTTATATCCAAATCTGTTATTGTTCTATTTATGGCTCTGATACCATTTTCTGGGCGGATCTTTTCATCACCTAACAACCCTAAAGAGGGGAGAACGTTGGTGGTATTCTTACTGATATTCCTGGTT
Source organism: Przewalskia tangutica (assembly GCA_029844215.1). Taxonomy (NCBI): domain Eukaryota; kingdom Viridiplantae; phylum Streptophyta; class Magnoliopsida; order Solanales; family Solanaceae; genus Przewalskia; species Przewalskia tangutica. Next base: position 46,252,421 of record CM056722.1, on the reverse strand, counting down.
TTATTACTACTATGGCGGAATCTTAAGTAATAACTTATCAGTAGTATACTAACAAGTAGTATTCGCAAACTCATATGGGGTTTTATGTCCATTTTTTAATACAATCAGTCTATAACCTTTTTCAGATTTACTAATATCATAGTTTCAGATTTTCTACTTAAGAAACATAAGCATAAAAATCAAATAATATCATAATCTAAGAATTTACTAAATCAGAAAGCATAGCACAGAAAAATAACTATCTGAAATATAATTAAAACATATAAGTAAAGGAATCGTACCTCTTGCCGTGAATCTCGGATCAGGAAATATCCTCTCTGGCCGCTTCCGTCGTCTTCGCCATTTGTGCATGTACTATTCGCCTAGAGCTTGGGGCCAGTCTCAACAGTTCTTTCCGAGCATTCCAACAAGAGTCAAGGTTCCTAGACTTAACATGCGTTTAACTATATATCTTTCAAAGTTAATTCCTAGTTCTTATGATTCTTTTTAGTAGATTTTCTTTAGACTACGATACGTTGATTCCTTGTTCTTACGGTTTCTTTTAGTAGATCTTCTTCTTCTACGATATTACTCTGCTTAAGATTATAGACCGATAGAAGGGTTTTAGCTAAACATGATTGTTTTGCTAATAGATGTTGTTATGCTAATAGAAGACTAATATTTCTTTTCTTGAAAGAAAGTGTTTCGGAAGAGAGATTATAGAGAGAGATTATCGGAAAGAACTGTTGAGACTGTCCCAAGCTCTAGGCGAATTAGTACCCGCACAGCGAGGAAGCGACGACGGGGAAGCGGCCAGGAGAGGATATTTGTGTGAATTTAGAACTTGAAAATAAAACCCAAAAAGAAAAGATAACAGAATTAGAAAGAGAAAATACAAAACTAAAATTATCTATTAACAAAGAATGGTTTGACAAATATAAAATGTATCAAGACATACTAGAAAGAATAGAACACAAAGAGAACTCTAAAATAACCATACCCGAAGAAATACAAATGGATTTTAATAAAAGAATCACAACAATAGTACAAAGGATGAAACCCCAGATAGAAGGAGCTAGACTAAGTATAAAAAGGGAAACACTAATAAAACAAGGAAGTTTAGGAATACCAAGAACACTAGATTTAATAAATGTGCCAAGTAATAGGTTAAGCATTAAAGTAATTATATTCAATGAAATTACAACAACTGATTGTATATGTAAATAAATACAGGGTCAAAAAGCTTTGTACATATAAGTAAGATAAATGAAAAGTTGTCGATTGATTCCACTGAGACTTTCCATTACCACGAAAATGAAAGAGAAATAATAGTTACGAAGTGTTAATCTAAGATTTAAGATTCAGATTTAGAGTACAAAATAAACATAGCGATCGGAGAATACGATAGCTTTAATGAATTACTACTAGAAGTGATTTTTAACCATGATAGATTATAAAATTAATAATAACTAATAGAAATTAATGACCAAGGTAAAACAAGGTTTGTAAATAAAATATGAATATCCAAGAAAAAGTAGATAAAAGGAAGAGAATTAAAAGTAATAAAGCAGATATTACTAGAAGAAGCTATTAATTCACAACTTAAATATCTCGAATATAGTGCTAGAGAAATAGAACTAGAAAATGAGATAAAACAATTAAGAGATTTGATAAATAATAAACCCAATAAGGACTGGATAAACATAGGAAACGGTTGGATAAAAGAATAAGAAATAATAGTCAAATAAAATACCAAGAAAGTAGCAAAGACTTTAAATAAAAATGAATAAAAACAGAATATAAGCGTGGTTACATTTCTAAGAAATCATGCGAAAGAAATATTAAAACAAAAGGGTATAAATATAAACCTATGGAACAAGAGGATCCGAAAGATCCTAAAGAAAACCCAACTAAAAATACCGATAATTTAAAAGAAACAAATATTTGTGTTGAATTATTAAAAGAAGAAAATAAAGAATTAGAAGAATCAAATAAAACTTATTAGCAAAGTATAAAATGTACAAAACCAAGTATAAAGATATAAAACACAAGCCCCACAAGAGTAAAGTAATAGTAAAAGAAGCCTCAAACGAAAGATTAAAAGAAAGAAATACTAGGAATAGTTCATCAGAAACCATACGAGAAATAGTCACAAAGTTAGAAAAAGCGAGAAATTAAAGTTATCTAATGAAGAATTGTTTAGAAAGTACAAAAATATAAGACCATGTATAAAAATATGAAACACGAATACAATTAAAACCTAAAGCGATATTAGGAGAAACAAAGGAAGAATTAAAATCGAAATAAGAGAATTTAGAAAAATTAAGGTCGAAATAAGTGAATTTAGAGAAGAACTACGTACTATGGAACAACAAATAACAAGAGAACAAAAGAGAAAAGAGTATACAATACTAGTAAAGATAATATTAAAAATAGTGATGTAGAAAAGAGCGATGTCTGAGATAAAGGAAGAAGATACTAATAAAGAAAATATCGATCAGGAAAAAATAAATAATTCAAATAATACAAGAACACAATCGAGTACAGAACACTACAAAAGCAAATGCAATAATAGAGGAAAGACACTGAAATAATATGGAAGATAAGCATAATGAACCCTCAAAATAATAATACTAAAGCCGACTATAATAACAAAAGAAGTGTCTAAATTACCACCACATATACTAGTAAAACACCAAACAAAACCTAGCCAAACCAAGAATCAATAAGAATAAGTATGGATAAATATTTACTAGATAAACAAGAACTAAGCAGAGAAATAAAAGATTGGAGAAGGACTAATACCGTTCAACATGATATTAAAAAGAGAATCTCTAGAGAAAAAGCGACTAATAACAAGAGAACAATTAAAACCAACAAAAATACTTTAAAAGAAAATAAGAATCCTAAACTCATATTTAATAAAAGGATACAGAAAATATAAGTTTCAAAAGAAGTCGGGAAAATAATAACCCATGAGATAATAGGAAAAGATCTAAATTTTGGAGAAAATACGTAAGGCGGATAATAGGAAGAGGTCAAAATTTTGGAGAAAATACGTAAGGCAAAAAGGACACAATTAAATTGACAAGCGCTCAAATAAAAATCCTATAATGGATTTACGGGAAGAAAAAGAAAGTTAATAGGCGAAAGAAATTATTGGGTACAATATGAAGATTATGCGTAATAAGCTTATTACGATTACTAACGAAACAGAAGAAAATATTATCATGATAGATACAAAAAGCTTGTGAAAAACCTTAATAAAATAAGACAAAGGTTAGCGAAATAAGAACAAGGCTGCAGAACTAATACAAAGTTCGAGATTAAAAGAAGAAGTCGGGAATATGAGCAAGGCGAGAACTTAACCAAGAACTTAACAAGAAATAAATGGAAGAAATCCATAAAGAGATACAAACCAAAGATACCATACTTGTCAAGAAATTGGAATAAAAAGTGCAGATAAAATCCGATTTTATATACGTCGAAAATTCCTAACATATATTGTAATGAATACTAAGATGTCGATTAACGGCGACTTCAAGATTATATCGACAATATAATAAGCAAAGTTATCGAACAATCAAGCCATGGAATCGAATCAGAATCGGAAGGAATACTCGGGGAAAATAATAGCTTTGATCGATCGATTGAAAAAATGCTTCACCGATTATCAAACATACAAGAACACGAGAGAATCTCCAAAAATACCACGAAACAACAGACTTTCCTACCTCAACTCAAGACTACTAAAAATGCCATCAACGTCCCAAATACCAACATCCCGGATAACATCAATGGTGAAAGATTAACATTTTCCCGGATACCATCACGACTATGAAACCATCTCAAAGTACTACACTTATAAATCCAACCCTAACATATTAAGAACATCAAGATTTAGCAAATACCCAAGGTATCTATGTCTTGAAAAACCGATCAAAGGTAGTCCATAAACTTTTAAGTATGGATTCCTAGATAAAGTCATGACAGATGATACCTCAAAGTGATATCGAATTACCAAACAACATAATACAATCAGTCAATCCATGAGAGAGACATTTGGACCGAGAATATACTAATACAAGTGTTTGATGCATCATCGGACCTAACAGAAAACCCATTATATTATGTCAACTTTTCAAATCAGCAGAATAGTACCATTACTGAGAAAACACAGATTCAAAAGGAAATGCCATGCAAAATAAACCGGTTCAAGAATGGCTAAGCAACAAAAGAGCCATTGGACTAACAACCTTAGCGGAAGATTAGAAGATATGATCGAATGGGAAAGGCAAGCATTATTGGAAATACGGAGGAGGAGAAGTAGAAGAATCGGTTACCATATACTATAACCATGAAATAATAGCCCAAGATACAAATCGAACTTACTAACATGATGAATAGGATAATAAACTTGAAACACAAACATGCGAGAGACGATAGAGCAATATCGGGCTATAACAAAACAAAGAAGAAACCAATGACTTTCGAGAGATAGCGGAGAAGCGAGAAAAAGTTATGAGCATAAAAGACGAAGGATCTTCTGATCCATGGGGATAATGTAATTTTATTACATGAAACCCAGAAAATGGAATAATAGCCCATGGGGATAATGTAATTTTATTACATGAAACCCAGAAAGCGGAATAATAGCCCGTGGGGATAATGTAATTTTATTACATGACACCCATCATATGAGATATCAGCAGGCCCAATATGATTTATCATATAAGCTTAAAAATCTCACCCATAAAGCGGAATAATAGCCCGTGGGGATAATGTAATTTTATTACATGACACCCATCATATGAGATATCAGCAGGCCCAATATGATTTATCATATAAGCCGAAAACTATGAGATACAAGATAACAACAGGCCCAATGTGATTTATCACAAAAAAGCCCAAAAAATATGAGCTAACAAGACCAGCCCAGAGCGATTTATCGCAAAGAAAAAAGAAATGAAAAAGATAGAAAAAGACAAAAATGAAAAAGATGAAAAAACAAAAGAAATGAAAAAGGTGAAAAAAGAGAAGACAAAAAAAATGAAAAAAGACAAAAGAAATGAAAAAGACAAAAGAAAGAAAAGACAGCAGCGGTGGAGAAAATGCCATCGAAAGAAAGAAAAAGACAACACAAAAGAAGTCAAAAAGATGATAATAGCAGCAAAGCAAGGACAACAGCGAAAGGATGAAAAATCAAAACATATCAGCTTTAAAGAGGAAGACAAAAACAGCGGAAGGACAAAACCATCAGATCAAAAGGAAGACAAGGATATCAGCAGAAAAGAAGAAAATATCACCGAGACATCGACAAAATGTCGGAAAAACAAAGCAAGATATCGTGAAAATCACGGAAAAAGGCAAGAATAAAAAGACAAAGGAGAACTCAACAATAAAAGCACGAGTACCAGCAGAGATCAAGGAAAACACAAAGAAAGCAAGAAAATACCAGCAATAGCATCCAGAAAAACAAGACAACAAACAAAGACACGGATGAAATATCAGCAGAAAAATGTAATTTATCAGCTTTACTGTAGCATGAATAGTAACTTTCATCAGAAAGGAATAGTAAAAGCTAGCTAAAATCTGATAAAAAGGTCGCATGATGAAGAGGCAGTCACCATGGCAGAATAGTAAAGCGCGAATCTTGTAGCAAATAGTAAAGGTCGCACGATAAAAGGTCGCATGATAAAAAGTAGCAAGATGAAGTCAAGTAATGTAGCACCCCGAGGTTATCTATATAAAGAGCCTCATTGTATCGACGTAAAAGATAACGATTTTTGAAATACAACTTCAATCTTCAAGATAATCTCTCTATAATCTCTCTTGAAACCCTTTCTTCAAGAAAAGAAATAATAGTCTTATATAATCATAACAACTTCTATTATCAAAACAGATCATGTTTAGATAAAAACCTTATATCTGTCTATAATCTTAAATGATTAATATCGTAGAAGAAGAAGATCTACTAAAAGAAACCATAAGAACAAGAAGATAATAGTATCGTAATCCAGAAGATCTACTAAAAGAATCATAAGAACTAGGAATTAACTTTGAAGGATATATAGTTAAACGCGTGTTAAGTCTAGGAACCTTGACTCTTGTTGGAATGCTCGGAAAGAAGCGTTGAGGCCCCAAGCTCTAGGCGAATTAGTACCCGCGGCGAGAGCGGCGGGAAGCGGCCAGGAGAGGATATTTCCGGTGATCTGAGATTCACGGCAAGAGGTACGATTCCTTTACTTATATGTTTTAATTATATTTCAGATAAGTTATTTTCTGTGCTTATGCTTCTGATTTGGTAGAAATTCTTAGATTATGATATTATTTGATTTTAAATGCTTATGTTTCTTAAGTAGAAGATCTGAAACTATGATATTAGTAAATCTGAAAAAGGTTATAGACTGATTCAATTAAAAAATGGACATAAAACCCCATATGAGTTTGATAATACTACTTGTTAGTATACTACTGATAAGTTATTACTTAAGATTCCGCCATAGTAGTAATAAAACCAGGAATATCAGTAAGAATACCACCAACGTTCTCCCCTCTTTAGGGTTGTTAGGTGATGAAAAGATCCGCCCAGAAAATGGTATCAGAGCCATAAATAGAACAATAACAGATTTGGATATAAACAAAAATTATGAACATAATAGATTAAATGATTATGCATACCAATTTGATAGATCTAGCGAAAACAACTTAGAACAGTTTGATACAAAAAATTGGAATTCAGAATGAAAACAATTAAATCATTTGATAGAATAATAAAATATAATAAAATGATATGGAAATGTCGAGAAATTAAACACATATTAATAAAGACAAGAATAGAAGCTAAAGAATTATTAAAATATACGCAATGAATAGAGAAATAGAAGTACATGAACTAATAATAAGAGATTTATTAATAGATTTACGGTTTGAGATAAACCAATATTAAAAATGAGTGAAGAAATAATAAGAAGACGACAGAACATGCTAAGACAATTAGAACACATAGCAGAAAAAAGATTAATATATAACAAAGATATAAATGAACACATAATAAGTTGTAAAATAAGTATGGATCTAATAGCAGAAGCAAATAATACCATAACAGAAAAGTCCAAACAAATTACTGAACAAGAAAACATCATAAAAAACTTAAAGCTTAGGCTAACAATAAAAGAGAACAATAAGGCAAAAGAAGAAGAAATCGAATGATAATGTAAGAAAAAGCAGGACAAATAATTAAGCAAGATCGTGAAATAAAAGATTTAAATGATGTCATAAAAGAACAATATAAGTTTATCAATCATTAACTCATGGATAAAGGAAAAGAAATAGCAAGATCTACATAAAACATATTATCGGATGGATGAATACGAAGGAGGAACAACACAAACATTAAGTTTTAAACGAAACATACCAAAAATACAAGATGAACAAGAAGAATTATCAATAAAAAGATATTTAAAACAAAATGGTTGAAAGAAATAAAGAAGTTAGGTATATAATACAAAAACATGAGAATATAATAGATACCACAAGTATAAATGGAAAAGCTAGAATAAATTTGATAAGCGATGATATAATAAAAGAGAATTATCTAAACTATCAACAAAAGAAGCTAAAAAGTACGTAAACATATATCTAGGAGAGTAGAATTTACCATAAAAGCTTATTTTCAAAGAAATATAGATACACCCATACAGATATATACATATTAGATGATAGAATACTAGAAAATCTACAAGACGCATTAATATCAATAATAAAAGGAAACTTGATATATCAGAAATTAAAATTTACGGTACAACCAGATTTTAGTATCTCATTAAAAGATGAACATAAAGATCTAGCATTAACATTATACTATAAATTAGATGGAATAAAGATGCCACCAGGTAGTAAAGTTATAAGTATAGAAACAAAAATGGTGTATGCCTTAACAGGTAACCATCATGTAAGGAAACAACATGAAATGAATATTCTAGTACCAAAAATGTATCAAGACATACTAGAAAGAATAGAACACAAAGAGAACTCTAAAATAACCATACCCGAAGAAATACAAATGGATTTTAATAAAAGAATCACAACAATAGTACAAAGGATGAAACCCCAGATAGAAGGAGCTAGACTAAGTATAAAAAGGGAAACACTAATAAAACAAGGAAGTTTAGGAATACCAAGAACACTAGATTTAATAAATGTGCCAAGTAATAGGTTAAGCATTAAAGTAATTATATTCAATGAAATTACAACAACTGATTGTATAACAGAAATAAATACGGAGTCAGAAAAGCTTTGTACATATAAGTAAGAAAAATGAAAAGGATTGTCGATTGATTCCACTGAGACTTTCCATTACCCACGAAAATGAAAGAGAAATAATAGTTACGAAGTGTTAATCTAAGATTTAAGATTCAGGATTTAGAGTACAAAATAAACATAGCAGTCGTAGAATACGATAGCTTTAATGAATTACTACTAGGAAGTGATTTTTTAACCATGATAGATTATAAAATTAATAATAACGGAATAGAAATTAATGACCAAGGTAAAACAAGGTTTGTTAATAAAATATGAATATCCAAGAAAAAGTCGATAAAAGGGAAAGAGAATTAAAGGTCATAAAACAGATATTACTAGAAGAAGCTATTAATTCACAACTTAAATATCTCGAATATAGTGCTAGAGAAATAGAACTAGAAAATGAGATAAAACAATTAAGAGATTTGATAAATAATAAACCCAATAAGGAATGGATAAACATAGGAAACGGTTGGATAAAAAGAATAAGGAAATAATAGTCAAATAAAATACCAAGAAAGTAGCAAGAAGCATTAGTACAACTTAAGGACTTTAAATAAAAATGAATAAAAACACCGAATATAGCGTGGTTACATTTCTAAGGAATCATGCGAAAGAAATATTAGAACAAAGAGGATATAAATATAAACCTATGGAACAAGAGGATCCGAAAGATCCTAAAGAAAACCCAACCAAAAATACAGATAATTTAAAAGAAACAAATATTTGTGTTGAATTATTAAAAGAAGAAAATGAAGAATTGGAAGAAGCAAATAAAAACTTATTAGCAAAGTATAAAATGTACAAAACCAAGTATAAAGATATAAAACACAAGCTCCACAAGAGTAAAGTAATAGTAAAAGAAACCTCAAACGAAAGATTAAAAGAAAGAAATACTAGTAAAGAAAGAAATATTAGTAATAGCTCATCAGAAACCACACGAGAAACAATATTTAGGTTAGAAAAAGAAAACAAAAAATTAATGTTATCTAATGAAGAATTGTTTAGAAAGTACAAAAAATATAAGACTATGTATAAAAATATGAAACACGAATTAAAACCTAAGGCGATATTAGGAGAAACAAAGGAGGAATTAAAATCAGAAATAAGAGAATTTAGAGAAAAATTAAGGTCAGAAATAAGTGAACTTAGAGAAGAACTACGTATTATGGAACAACAAATGACAAGAAAACAAAGAAGAAAAAGAGTATACAATACTAGTAAAGATAATATTAAAAAGAGAAATGTAGAAAAGAAGCGATATCTGAGATAAAGAGGAAGAAGATACTAATAAAGAAAATATCAGTCCAGAAGAAATAAGAAAAAATAATTCCGAAATAATACAAGAACACAATCAGAGTTCAGGAACACTACAAAAGTAAATGCAATAATAGAAGAAAAATCTGAAAATAATATAGAAGACAAGCGTAATGAACCTCTCAAAATAATAATACTAAAGCCAACTCTAATGACAAAAGAATTGTCTAAATTGCCACCACATATACTAGTAGAACACCAAACAAAACCTAGCCAAACTGTAGAATCAATAAGGACGAATATGAATGAACATTTTCTAGATCCCGATAAAAAGGACTAAGCAGAGAAATAAAGGATTGGAAAGGAATGCTAACACCATTCTAATAATATTAAAAGAGAATCTCTAAGAGAAAAATGTCTGGTAACAAAAGAACACTTATTAGCAGAAAGAAAATGTGAAAGGATAATGGGTATAAAAGGTATGAGACGTCATAGGATCAATAATGCGAAAGCAAATAAAAAATATAAACAATCAAAACCAACGAAAAACACTTCAAGAGGAAAAATGAAGAACCAAAATCATATTTAACAAAAGGATGAAATATAAGTTTCAAAAGAAATCAAAGAGAATAATAACCTACCAGATAATAGGAAGAGATCTAAATTTGGGAGAAAATACGTAAGGCAAAAGAACACGATTAAACTAACAAAAGCCCAAAAATAAAAATAATAACCCTATAATGAATTTACAAGAAGAAAAAAGAAAGTTAATAGAAGAAAGAAATTATGGAGTACAAAGATAAAGATTATGCGTAATAAGCTTATTACGATTTACTAAGCAGGAAGGAAATATTATCATGATAGATACAAAAGCTTGTGAAAAGCCTTAATAAAATAAGACAAAGGTTAGCTAAATAAGAACGATAAATTGCAGAACTAACACAAAGTTTAGAATTGAAAGAGGAAGTCGGGAATATGAGCAAGGCAGAGAACTTAACCAAGAACTTAATGGAAGAAATCCATAAGAGGTACAAACCAAAGATACCATCTTGACCAAGAAATTGGAATAAAAAGTGCAGATAAAATCCGATTTTATATCGTCGAAAATTCCTAACATATATTGGTAATGAATACAAGATGTCGATTAACGACGGCCGAAGATTATATCAGCAATATAATAAGCAAAGTTATCAGCAGCAATCAAGCCATGGAATCCAAGATACAAGAACTGGAAGGAATACTCAGGGAAAATAATAGTTTGATCAGTCAGCTGAAAGAGTGCTTCACTGATTACCAAACATACAAGAACCTGAGAGAATCTCCAAAAAATACCACAGAAACAACAGACTTTCCTACCCTCAACTCAAGACTGCTAAAAATGCCATCAACATCCCAAATACCAACATCCCAGATAACATCAATGGCTGAAAGATTAACATTTTCTCCAGATACCATCACAGCTTACGAAACCATCTCAAAGTATTATACTTATAAATCCAACCCTAACATATTAAGAGCCTCGATATTCAAGAATACCCAAGGTACCTATGTCTTGAAAAACCGATCCAAAGGTAGTCCATAAACTTTTCAAGTATGGATTCCTAGATAAGGTCATGACGGATGATACCTCAAGAAAGGTATATCGGACCTACCAAACAACATAATAAAATCGGTCAATCTATGAGAAAGCGTTTGGACCAGAATATACGAATACTGAGTGTTTGATGCATCATCGGACCTAACAGTAAACCCATTATATTATGTCAACTTTTCAAATCGAGCGGGAATAGTACCATTCTGAGGAGAAAACACAGATTCAAAAGGAAATGCCATGCAAAATAAACCGGTTTCAAGAATGGCTAAGCAACAAAAGAGCCGTTGGATTAACAACCTAGCGGGAAGATTAGAAGATATGATCGAATGGGAAAGGCAAGCATTATTGGAAATACGGAGGAGGAGAAGTAGAAGAACTAGTTACCATATACTATAACCATGAAATAATAGCCCAAGATACGATCGAACTTACTAACATGATGAGCAGGATAATAAACTTGAAACACAAACATGCCAGAAGCGATAGAGCAATATCGGGCTATAACAAAACAAAGAAGAAAACCAATGACTTTCGTGAGATAGCGGAGGCGGCAAAAAGTTATGAGCATAAAAAGGCGAAGGATCTTACGATCCGTAGGGATAATGTAATTTTATTACATGAAACCCAGAAAATGGAATAATAGCCCATGGGGATAATGTAATTTTATTACATGAAACCCAGAAAGCGGAATAATAGCCCGTGGGGATAATGTAATTTTATTACATGACACCCATCATATGAGATATCAGCAGGCCCAATATGATTTATCATATAAGCCGAAAACTATGAGATACAAGATAACAGCAGGCCCAATATGATTTATCATATAAGCCGAAAACTATGAGATCTGAAGATAACAATGTGCCCAATGTGATTTATCACAAAAAAGCCCAAAAAATATGAGCTAACAAGACCAGCCCAGAGCGATTTATCGCAAAGAAAAAAGAAATGAAAAAAGATGGAAAAAGACAAAAGAAATGAAAAAAAAATGAAAAAACAAAAGAAATGAAAAAGGTGAAAAAAGAAAAGACAAAAAGATGAAAAAAGACAAAAGAAAAGACAAAAGAAAGAAAAGACAGCAGCGGTGGAGAAAATGCCATCGAAAGAAAGAAAAAGACAACACAAAAGAAGTCAAAAAGAGAATAATAGCAGCAAAGCAAAGACAACAGCGAAAGGATGAAAAATCAAAACATATCAGCTTTAAAGAGGAAGACAAAAATCTCAATAATAGCGGAAGGACAAAACCATCAAATCAGTAAGGAAGACAAGGACATCAGCAGAAAAGAAGAAAATATCAGCCGAGACATCAGCAAAATGTCCAGAAAAACAAAGCATGATATCAGCGGAAATCACGAAGAAAGGCAAGGAAAAAATAAAAGAAAGGAGAACTCAACAAAAGCACGAGTACCAGCAAAGATCAAGGAAAACACAGAGAAAGCAAGAAAATACCAGCAATAACATCCAGAAAAACAAGACAACAAACGAAGACACGGACGAAATATCAGCAGAAAAATATAATTTATCAGCTTTACTGTAGCATGAATAGTAACTTTCAACATGCGGGAATAGTAAAGCGCCAAAACTGTAATACTGATAAAGGTCGCATGATGAAGACAAGTCATGCGAGGAATAGTAAAGCCGCCGGATACTGTAGCAAATAGTAAAGGTCGCTGATAAAAGGTCGCGATAAAAATCGCCTGATGAGAGTCAAATCAGTAGCACCCAGGTTATCTATATAAAGAGCCTCATTGTATCGAGAAAAAGATAACGGTTTTGAAATACAACTTCAATCTTCAAGATAATCTCTCTATAATCTCTCTTCCGAAACACTTTCTTTCAAGAAAAGAAATATTAGTCTTATTAGCATAACAACATCTATTAGCAAAACAATCATGTTTAGCTAAAACTCTTCTATCGGTCTATAATCTTAAGCAGAGTAATATCGTAGAAGAAGAAGATCTACTAAAAGAAACCGTAAGAACAAGGAATCAACGTATCGTAGTCTAAAGAAAATCTACTAAAAAGAATCATAAGAACTAGGAATTAACTTTGAAAGATATATAGTTAAACGCATGTTAAGTCTAGGAACCTTGACTCTTGTTGGAATGCTCGGAAAAGAACTGTTGAGGCGTCCCAAGCTCTAGGCGAATTAGTACCACAAGAAGCGGCAGCGGGGAAGCGGCCGAGAGGATATTTCCGGTGATCGAGATTCACGGCAAGAGTGCGATTCACTGTACTTATATGTTTTAATTATATTTCCGATAAGTTATTTTCTAGTGCTTATGCTTCTGATAAAGTAGAAATTCTTAGATTATGATATTATTTGATTTTTAATGCTTATGTTTCTTAAGTAGAAAATCTGAAGCTATGATATTAGTAAATCTGAAGCTCTGATATTAGAACTGTATTTACATTGGACTGTATTTACAGTAGACTTGTAGTATTATTGTGGGGCAGTGTTGTACACGTCCGGTTAGACGTGTAACCCCCTTGGAGTTGTTAGCTTGGTAGCGGGCCTTGATAGAGGATGAGATTTATGTGGTCATGCGGGGTGAGGGGTGAGGGGAGGTCTTCGAATTTTCCGTAGAATAAGGAACCTTGTACTTTGAATTGTGCTACAAAGATATCGAGAAGTTGATAGACGTTTTATGGCCATTATAGGTGGAAGTACTACGAGTAGCGTATTCTACTTGAAGGGTGGAAAAGGCTAGCAAGGTTATAGTACTTGGAGTATTTTGCTAATTGTCGATAATCGTCGCGAGGTATGTGAACTTCTTCCTATCTTTTCTAGCATGATGTTGTGAACTATGTAGTACGGTAGACGTACGTGTGCTAAACGAATTTTGGTTGGTTTAAAACATAAAGTGTTATAATAGCTTTATGGGAAGTTAGTTATAACGACTTTATGTAGGTAAAAGAATGGTTTGTTGAGTTTTTAAAAGATAAGAGACTTGACTTATATTTGACTTGATATGAAATGTGAAGAACTTTAATTGTGTTAAAAAGTGGTGAAACCTCATTCGTGAGTAATGAGTACTTGACCTTTAAAAGAATAAAGTTTTACTTGATTTCGGAAATGGGAATAACTATCGAACAAGCCATTGCAGCGTTAATAAAAGAAAATGTAATGACAAATAATTATATTAAAACAAGTATTGTTTTCTTAAATTCCAAAATAAGGAACTTGATTTCTAAAAGAAAAGAGATTTGAGAATTTGAAGTGTTTTGGTTTAAAAGAAAGGCATGGTGTTGTCTTAAATTGGTTTAAAACATAAAGTGTTATAATAGCTTTATGGGAAGTTAGTTATAACGACTTTATGAAAACAAAAGAATGGTTTTATTATTGGATTTAAAATGGTAACTTGATTTTGGGAAAAGAGAAGTAACTTGAGTTTAAAAGTATAAGTAATTTATTTTCAAATATCAAACTTTTCTTGATGAGAAAAATATAAGTGGCTTGGTTTTAAAAGGTAGGAGTACCTTGATCTTAAAAGAGTTAGTTACTTGGGTTTTAAAAGTATACTTGACGTTGTTTTAAAAGTGTAAGCCACTTGGTTTAAAAAGTGTAAAGTACTTGATTTAAACATGAACGTGTTTGGTACTGCGGATAATAGTATCGAGTTGTTTTTACGTAAAAAGAGATCTTTTTAAAAGGATTAATGTATGTAGTACTTTGGGGTTAAAACCCGAATTTGTTGTCATAAAATGGAAGTCTAAGAGTATGTTAAATTTGCCTATGCTAGTTGTGATAGCATTGGTGGTATTACTATGTTACCGCGTCTCGGTTGGAGGTGGTGACTTGTTGTGAATTTGTTGGGCGTCTGCGCGTGTGACGGAGGAGTCCACGGGTATGCTTCCATTTTGTTTGATCTTGGACATGCTTATACGATGAGGGATGTCGGGGCATGCGACCAGGATGCGGGTTAGATGCCCGTACGTTTCATTGGATGTCTGCGGACGGCGAAGGATGTCACGACCCGTTCGGGGCGTGGTCGTGCCTTACCGGCACCAGTAGTCATACATCGAGTAACGTGGAATATAAAACAAGACAGAAGCGATTTATAAAATAAGATACGCTTTATCGATGAAAAGCTTGCCTTTCGGCATAATATAAATAACTCAAGTTTTGCGATTACATCCCAGTATACAATAGTACTCTGGACCTCTAAGAAGTAAACAACTATGGCGGGACAGGGCCCGCCATACCTGACAGACAAAACTATCTACAATACAGGGAGATCATACCCAAAAGTAGAGCCTCCGGAGAAGATGGAGCTCCTGACACCAACGCAAAGATCCTAAGGATGTGGATCTAGCACCTGCTTGCCCTTACCTGCGGCATGAACGCAGCCCCCCGAAGGAGGTCAGTACAACAGGTACCAAGTATGTGAAACTATAAAGTACTTAAATGAAATCAGAGTATTCAAAACCTTTTCACAAATACAATCAGTTCAATTGCACATAGTGCCACATCACAAACAACAACGGAATAGGAAAAGCGTATGTGTCTATTCTAGGCGCGAATGATCGGCAAGGCGATCGCCCATAGTATCATTCGTGCGTGCCTAGCCCGGACTTCCGCGGCGCATAGGTCCTGCACACCGCGTGAGATATTTCTCGCGCCGGGGCAGCTAACCGGCGTCCGCCTGGGCTCCGCGCCGCATAGCCTCAAAAGCGCGTAGTCTCAACAGACCGCGCAGGAATCCCCGCGTCGAGCTAAACGCCGGAATGATCAATCCTGGAGCATACCGCTGCTCGCATAGTCTCACAGACCGCATAGGCCGTATAGACCGCGTCAAGAGGCAAGCCGCGTATAACGATCGAGGGTAGGTGATACAATAACGAGACAATGGACTTACCGGTTAGCAACGTAAGCACAGCAAGAATGACCCCCTTACACAGCATTACAAGACACTAACACAGGTAGCATCATAACATGTCTACTTATCAAACAATCTTACTACACTTAACAGAAATCAATACAAGGCTTTTATAAACAAACAAGTAAACAGTTCCTTTTTATCTTTCTTAAGTTGTTATACCTAACTTCCCATAAAGCTAGTATAACTCTTAAGCTTTGTTTTAAAAACCAAGTATTTATCTTACGTTAAAAATGATTCAAGATTCTTTTGAAATGTTTTCGGTTCTTTGTTATTCAAAGCTTAAGCGTGAGGCATTCCGTAAGTATTATTCAGCTTAAGCGTGAGGCATTCGTAAGTATTATTCGATTAACACGTATGCGTCTACCGTACTATATATTGTAAAATATCATGCTTTAGGAAGAATCACATACCTTCTCAAATAAAACCACCGCCAAGTTGAATATGTCGCACAAGTGAGTCACTATAATAGTCACAGACATCAATCAAAGTCTAGACTACTCTGAAGGTCATTCTAAACAGAGGGTTCATAATTCTACGGTAAGTCGGGCAGCACAACCCTACCCGGTGAGCTATGTAAGTCTACTGTGAAAACAGTCCTAAGTGAGTACAGTTCAATTATTCTTCTTTTAAACCCCTACTGTGATAACAATTCAATTCTATTCTGTGATATTCTTCTAAGTATCTAATACTTGTTCTAATACTACAACAGTAAGTATTCTCTAATTCAAAAGAGGGTTAGGATTAGTTACCTCGGTAAGCCCAATAATATCCTAGATAAAGTCGCGCCTGAGCAAGGTTTAGCTCCTAAGTTGTACGCTCCGGTAGCTCCAAGAAACCTTAGAAGTTCTTCACAACTTCTACTAAAGACTAAGGGATTTGGGCTAGGGTATTTTTGGGCATTATAACGATACTAGAAGACAACTTTTCTACCAAGGGAGGGGGGGTAGATTTTTGGCTAGGCTAGGGGTGGGGTAGCCTCGGCAAGCTTCTCGAGGAGGGGTGTTGGACGATTTGCTAACAAAGGGAGAAGAGAGGATTTTTAGACTTGGAAAGCTTTTGTGGATGAAGAACTCTTCATCTCTAAGGGGGTATTTATAGGTCAAGTGAAGGCCAACCAATGGCCAAGATTTGTAAGTGCTAGGCAAGTGTAGGGCGAGATTCACCCATGTGTCCTAGGCCAACTAACACACAAAATATCCTACCAACTACACCTCTCCATTTCGTCCAATCAGAGCCCTCACGTCCTTGATGGGAGGGTGCCAAGTGGCGCCCTCTTGTTGGCCAACACGTTTCGTCTCTCGTAAAAATCCGCAAAAATTAAAAATGACATCGCCGTAAATTCCCCTACGAATGTTGTCAAAACTTTTCGTCGAAACACGACTCTAAACGGGTGCTGTGAACAAAATTAATTCGGCCAAGCCTTAGTACAAGTTCAAATTTTCTACGTACGTCCTTACGTACATACTCTGGAAATACGGGGTATAACATTCTCCTCTTAGAAACATTCGTCCGAATGTTCCTTCTCAAGACAGTTATCGAAAAAGCTTAAACAGTTAGCAAATGCCACACACGG
The DNA here is from genome assembly GCA_029844215.1 of Przewalskia tangutica. Taxonomy (NCBI): domain Eukaryota; kingdom Viridiplantae; phylum Streptophyta; class Magnoliopsida; order Solanales; family Solanaceae; genus Przewalskia; species Przewalskia tangutica. Next base: position 46,234,831 of record CM056722.1, on the reverse strand, counting down.
CCACAAAACAACACTTAGGCATAAATGATAATGGAAATTTACAAGTAGGAAAGTGAATTACCTGGAGGTGTGGGGAATAGGTGAGGATACTTCATCTCATGTCCTCCTCGGCTTCCCACGTCATCTCCTCCCTGAGCTCGTTCCGCCACAAGACTTTGACGGAAGCCACGTCCTTCATCCGCAGACGCCTAACCTGACGATCGACTATCGCTATGGGAATCTCCTCATACGATAACCCCTCGGTCACCTGGACATCGTCAATCGGGTGTACCCTAGATGGATCCCCGATACATCTCCTCAAAGATAGATACGTGAAACACGGATGCACCGCCTCGGTCGGACGGCAGATCTAACTCGTAGGCAACCTTGCCTACCTGCGGACAATCTGAAGCGCCCAATGTACCTTGGGTGAGTTTCCCTTCTTCCGAATCTCATCACCCCTTCATGGGTGACACCTTTAGGAAAACCCAATCATCATCGCGAACTCGGATGCCGACGACGATGATCTGCATCGACTTACATGCGACTCGGTGTCGATAGTCGCTCTCGGATAAGCTTCACCTTATCCATCGCTGCTGCACCAAATCTGGTCCCACTAGCCGCACTCGCCCACATCGAACCAACCTATAGGCGATCTGCACTTCCTCATACAAGGCCTCATAAGGCGCCATCGAATCTTTGGAGTGGTAGCTATTATTATACGCAAACTCAACTAGAGGCAAATGATCCTCCCAACTACCACTGAAGTCAATAACACGGGCTCGCGAGATATCCTCGAAGTGCGGATAGTGCGCTCTGCTGTCCGTCTGCTCGTGGATGAAATGCGATACTCGTGCTCACTGCGTCCCTAAACCCCTCGGAAGGACCTCCGAAGTTAGCGTAAACCGGGCTCCTGCATGCGATATGATCGAACTAGGGACTCCATGCGATCGACGATCTCTCGGATGTAAAGTTCCGCATAATCCTCGGTAGAAAGTCGCCCTAACGGGAAGAAAGTGGGCTGATTTCGCCACCGTCGACGATAACCCATATAGAATCATGTCTCCTCCGAGTGCGAGGTAATCCCGTGATGAAGTCCATGTTGATTACCTCCCACTTCCGGTCGGGATCTCAATCGTAACAAACCACGGGCCTCGTGCTCTACCTTCACCGCGACAACACGGGCGAGCTACGAACTCGCAACGTCCTCTTCAAGCCATCCCACCAATACACGGATCTAAGGTCGTGGTACATCTTGGTCGACCACGGATGGATAGAGTAACGCCTTGTTGTGTGCTTCCCCAAGAACTCTTGCCAAGTCTGAAACATCCGAACACACAACGCCCTCAAACCTTAGCACCCCATCGATGCTACCTCAAAGGACCGCTTGCTCACGAAGAGTCAGATCACGATAACGTGCCAAAACCGGATCCTCGAACTGTTGCCTCTTCACCTCCTCGACGATGGAAGACTCGGCAACCTCACGAACTCTAACCCCACTGCTATCAGAATCAATCAAACGGACACCAAGGCTCGCTAACTGATGCAAATCACGAACCATGTCCCTCCTCGCTGGCTGCACATCTGATAAGCTCCCCATCGACCTACGACTAAGAGCATCTGCCACAACATTGGCCTTCCCGTGGTGCAGTATATCAACATCGTAATCCTTAAGCAACTCTAACCACCGTCTCTGTCGTAAGTTCAGCTCCCTCTGGCTGAAGATATACTGGAGGCTCTTGTGGTCTGTATAAATATCCACGTGAACCCCATACAAATAGTGCCTCCAGATCTTCAAAGCGTGAATCACAGCTGCCAACTCTAAATCATGGGTGGGGTAGTTCCTCTCGTGTTTCTTCAGCTGTCGGGATGCATATGCTATAACTCTGCCATGCTGCATCAACACACATCCCAGCCCGATGCCTGACGCATCACAATACACGACATAACCATCTGGACCCTCTGGAAGAGTAAGAACGGGGGCGGTCGTTAGTCTCTCTTTCAGAATCGAAACCACGCCACAAGCATCACCATCAAACTTGCCGCTTTTTGAGTCACCCTAGTCAATGGTGCGAGATAGAAGCAAACTTCTCCACGAACCGCCGATAATATCTGCAAGGCCCGAAATCGCGAACCTCTCGGAGTAGTAGGTCTAGGCCAAGTCCTGATCGCTCGATCTCGCCGTATCCACTCGAATGCCATCGGCGACAATATGCCCAAGAAACGCCATCAAGTCAACCAAAACTCACATTTGGAAAACTTGGCGTCTAATCGCTGTCCTGGAGAATCACCAAGACAGCCTCAAATGCTCGCGTGCTCCCGCCTGGCGAGAATAAACCAGATATCATCAATGAACACTATCACAAACGTGTCCAAAAATGGTTTGAACACTCGGTTCATCAAATCCATGAATACCACGAGCATTGGTCAACCCAAAAGACATGACCGAACTCATAATGCCCGCACGTCCGAATGCGATCTGTGGACATCCACCTCTCGACACGAACTCGATGATAGCGACGCAGATCAATCTTGGAGAAACATCTCGCGCCGCAACTGGTCGAACAAATCATCAATCACGGGAAGGGTATTCGTTCTTAATGGTCACTTTGTTCACCGTCAGAGTCAACACACGCGCAGCCGCCCCGCCCTTCTTCTTCACGAACAATACTGGCGCTTCTGCGAGAAACACTAGGCTCGATAAAACCCTTCTCCAAAGAAATCTCTAAGTCGATCCTTCAACTCTCTCAACTCGGCAGTGCCATTCGTATGGCGGAATGGAAATAGGCCGAGTGTCCGCAATATGTCAATACAAAACTCAATCTCCTCTCGGGAGGATACCCGGAGGTCATCCGAAACACGTCTGGGAACTCACGACCATCGAATCGATCAAAATGGTACCGCAGCCTTTCAGATCAAACACCCGAACGAGATAGTAGATATACCCTTCCGCACTATCTTCCTAGCCTTGAGGTAGGAAATAAACCTACCCTCGGCGATACCGTGCTCCTCCCACTCAACAACCGGCCTCAGAAATCGAACTGCATTACTCTCTCTCTCTACATTGGCGTAGCAAGCTAGCCAATCCATCCCCATAATCACGTCAAGTCAATCATCTCCAACTCTATCAAGTCGGCTAGGTCCGACGATCGCAAATGGTCACAGACAAGCTCATATACCCGCCGAGCTACCACCGAATCACCCATCGCGTAGCTACCTCGAAAGTGGTTCATGGACTCGTGCTCTATCCCTATCCTACTAGCAACAAGGGAGATATATAGACAGTAGAACCCGGATCTATCAAAGCATACACATCAAACCTGGCCCGATAAGGTACTGTGGCGACATCGGTGAGGCCTCACGATCCCGGTACCGACAAAGCATATATGCGGTTACGAGGACCGCTAGGCCCGACTCGCGCCGACCTGCCGCGACCGTGATCCATGTGTACCTTGCCCGGGGCGAGTAATCGCGGGGATGAAGAAGCGGCAACAGACCTCGTAGGTGAGCCTACCACCGCCGCCCGGCCGGACAAACTCGCAAAGTGACCTGCCGCCACAAGTATAGCAAGCTCGAGTACACTCCCGAATGGTATCTGCCACAACGGGCACACCGAGCGAACCTCGAGCGGTTAGCACCCGCTACCGAAATCCGAAGTCCCGGGCCCCGACCGCCCCACCGCCTGGGTCGCTGAAAATGAGGTAGAGCGCTCTGCTGGCCGTGGTGCAAATCGACTTGGCGACGCCCACCCCGAGGACCACCAAAAGAACCGGGCCTGGCCTTCTTCGCTGCGATATCGCTCTACCCGGTCTCTACGCCTCACAACCTAGTCATGAGCTCGCATACGGGTTATGTCCATGCACGTCAAGGACACACCCGCACAAGACTTCGGCCATGTAATCATCTAGCCCGGTGACATAGCGATGCACCGCCCTCCATCTCGCTACGGTCAGTGGACATATCGAGCCAAAGAATCAAACTCGACATTGTACTCTCACCAAGCGCCCTCCTGCCTCGCCAAGAATCATCTATCACCGTGCCCTCTCATCCGCGGAGGCGAAGTGTGTGAGAAAAGCCTCAAAACTCATCCCATACTGCTGAGTGCATGCTCTCCCGAAAGCTCATGAATCAAACCAATCGATCGCGGTATCACGCACGGCCGTCGAACCGAATGTCACAGCCTCGCCTCAAGCCCCGATCACCCGCATAATCCTCTGCGGTGACGGATGAACTCCTGCGGATCATCCTCCCGCCTCGACCGTAAAACTCAAGCGGCTACAACTCAAGAAATCTCGTAGCCTCAAACTATCCGCCTCGGTGCACTACGGTGCGATCGGGTGGAGCCTGAACTGTCGCATCCAGCCTCTCTCGTGTCGGGCCACAACTTTAGCCAATAGTGGGCCATCTCCTTGTACTAACTCCTCCGCCCCAGGTGTGGGACAGGTGTGGTGCTGTGGTCTCTTTGGGGGGCGGCGTCATAGAACTCGCCGTCTCGTATAGACGGGCACGAGCCCTCGTGACTGGGTGTCCTGCTAGCGCCTCCTGCGCTTGCCGCTTCTCGGGCCCGTGTTGCCTTACGTGGAGGCATAATCATTAGGGAAAGGAATACGTTAGAGGTCCAACCTATAACACTCTAAAGCACGATCTCGGAATGAGAAGAATAGAAACCAATCCTAAATATCCTATAGCCTCGCGATTGTGGTGGTGCACAACACACCGATAATCAAGACTCTCATCGATACGGCCCGTAGACACTTTCCGAGGATTAATCGCTCGATACCACTTTTGTCACGACCCGTTCGGGCCCGTGGATCGTGCCTTACCGGCACCCAAGTAGTCATACATCGAGTAACTAGGAATATAAAACAAGACAGAAACAGCTTATAAAATAAGACATGCTTTATCGATGAAAAGCTTGCCTTTCAAGATAATATAAATAACTCAAGTTTTGCGATACATCCCAACTGCATAATAGTACTACGCACTTCTAAGGAAGTAAACAACTATGGCGGACAGGGGCCGCCATACCCTCGATCTGACAAAACTATCTACAATACAGGAGATCATACCCAAAAGTAGAGCCTCCTAGAAGATGGAGCTCACGACACCAACGCAAAGATCCTAAGGATGTGGATCTAGCACCGCTTGCACTCGCGGCAGATGAACGCAGCCCCGGCGAGGTCAAGACAACAGTACCAAGTATGTGAAACTATAAAGTACTTAAATGAAATCGAGTATTCAAAACCTTTTCACAAATACAATCCGCTCAATTGCACATAGTGCACATCACAAACAACAACAAAGAATAGGAAATCAGAATAGTCTATTCTAGGCCGCGAATGATCGAAGCAAGGCCAATCGCCCATAGTATCATTCTGCGTGCCTAGCCCTGGACTTCCGCACTCGCATAGGTCCCACAGCACCCGCATGAGATATTTCGCGTCGGGGCAGCTAACCCCAGATCCGCCTAGGCTCCCGCACTCGCATAGCCTCAAAAGACCGCGTAGTCTCAGCAGATCGCATAGGAATCCCGCGTCAAAGCAACGCCGAATGATCAATCCGAGCATACCGCTCCGCATAGTCTCACAGACCGCATAGCCGTATAGACCCGCATCAAGGGCAAGCCCTCGTATAACGATCGAGGGTAGGTGATACAATAACAAGACAATGGACTTACCTAGCAACGTAAGCACAAGAATGACCCTTACACAAGATTACAAGACACTAACACAGTAGCATCATAACATGTCTACTTATCAAACAATCTTACTACACTTAATGTAAATCAATACAAGGCTTTTATAAACAAACAAGTAAATAGCCTTTTTATCTTTCTTAAATTGTTATACCTAACTTCCCATAAAGCTAGTATAACTCTTAAGCTTTGTTTTAAAACCAAGTATTTATCTTCATTAAAAATGATTCAATATTCTTTTGAAATGTTTTCATTCTTTGTTATTCAGCTTAAGCCGTGAGGCATTCTGTAAGTATTATTCGACTTAAGCGTGAGGCATCACGTAAGTATTATTCGATTAACACGTATACGCTCACCGCACTATATATTGTAAAATATCATGCTTTAGGAAGAATCACATACCTTCTCAAATAAAACCACCGCCAAGTTGAATATGTCGCGCAGAGAGTCACCATAATAGTCACAGACATCAATCAAAGTCTAGACTACTCAAGGTCATTCTAAACAGAGGGTTCATAATTCTACGGTAAGTCGGCAGCACAACCCTACCCTGAGCTATGTAAGTTCATCAGAAAACAAAATTCTAAGTGAGTACTGATTCAATTATTCTTCTTTTAAACCCTTCTACTGTGATAACTTCAATTCTATTCTGTGATATTCTTCTAAGTATCTAATACTTGTTCTAATACTACAACAAAGAAGTATTCTCTAATTCAAAAGAGGTTAGGATTAGTTACCTCGGTAAGCCCAATAATATCCTAGATAAAGTCGCTGAGCAAGGTTTAGCTCCTAAGTTAGACGCTCAGAGCTCAGAAACCTTAGAAGTTCTTCACAACTTCTACTAAAGACTAAGGGATTTGGGCTAGGGTATTTTTAGGCATTATAACGATACTAGAAGACAACTTTTCTACCAAGGGAGGGGGGGTAGATTTTTGGCTAGGCTAGGGGTGGGTAGCCTCGGCCAAGCTTCTCGAGGAGGGTGTTGGACGATTTGCTAACAAAGGGAGAAGAGAGGATTTTTAGACTTGAAAGCTTTTGTGGATGAAGAACTCTTCATCTCTGGGGTATTTATAGGTCAAGTGAAGGCCAGCCAATCGCCAAGCGTTAGCCAAGTGCTAGGCAAGTGGAGGGCCACGATTCACCCACGTTTCCGAGGCCAACTAACACACAAAATATCCTACCAACTCCACCTCTCCATTTCGTCCAATCCGAGCCCTCACGTCCGCCAACGGAGGGTGCCAAGTGGCGCCTCTTGTTGGCCCAACACGCTTCGTCTCTGAAAAATCCGCAAAAATTAAAAATGACATAGCCGGAAATTCCCTACGAAGTGGAAAACGCTTTCGTAAAACGACTCTAAACGTGTCGTGAACAAAATTAATTCGCCAAGCCTTAGTACAAGTTCAAATTTTCTACGCACGCCCCACGCATATACTGAAATACGGTATAACAGAGGATTCCACGTATGCTTCCATTGTTATTATCACATGGACATGTCTACACCGGATGAGGATTCGGGCACGCGGCCACGCAATGAGTTAAACTCGGTATATTATTATTGTCACATGGGCATGTCTACACCGATGAGGGATTCCGGGGGCATGTGACCATTACTATTATTCCATGGGCTATCTCCCCATGAAGACCTGTCTACACCGATGAGGGATTCCGGGGGCATGGTATATTACGATCATTATTCCATGGGCTAGCTCCCACGAAGACCGCACTGCGATGAGGGATGCCGAGGGCACGTTATGGCCATGCTACACCGATGAGGGATTCTGGGGCATGCGGCTGCGTATTATATATATATATATATATATATTGTATATGTGTACGCCAACAGTGAGGTAGGATGCCACTGGCGGGTCACATGGTTATATGTTACACCTACTACGGCAGCGGACGAGGATTCCACGGGCAGGAGGTATATATATGTATTATATATGTGTACGCCGACAGTGAGGTAGAATGCCACGGGCGCATCACATGAGTATGATTTATGTCATGGACTGCCGGCAGTGAGGAAGGAGTTCCACGGGCATGAGGGATGACTTTGAGGGCGTGAGTCCCTGACTTGACATGACTGCTTATATGTTGTACTGTAGTTTGGTTATCATACATGTCTCCTGCTTTATATAGACTATTATGATTTCATTTACAATATTTTTCAGTTTCACATACTTGGTACCTGTTGTACTGACCTCCTTCGGGGGGCTGCGTTCATGCCGCAGGTAGAGGTACACCGGTTGTTGATCCTCGCCATAGATCACTTCTCACAGATTAGGAAGTTCCGTTTCTCCGGAGGCTTATCTTTGGTATAGTCCCCTGTTGTTGTAGGTGCTTACATTCAGGGGTATGGCGGGGCCCTGTCCCGTCATAGTTGTTATAAAAACTCTTAGAGGTGCATAGTAATCTTGTTGTGGGCAGGGTTTGTAAAGGTTGTAACTGTTCGAATATTGATATATATATGCAGAAAGGTGACCGTTTTGGTTAGCCTGTTTTCTTATTGTACATCTTGTTTCATGTTTAAGTTTTTATTTCCGCTGATTTTCTCTGATGTTGTATCACTAGGGTGCCCGGGGTAAGGCACCAGTCGCGGGCCCGAGGTCGGTCGTGACAACGGCCTTACATCTAAGGTCCCAACTGTTATAATATTCTAAGGCTCACAATTTCCCTGCCCCTAAACTTACCTTTTCAACTAACCATGTTTTCTAAATCACAATTTTACACAGTGCTATCCAAACATAACACTTTAACATAAAATCATCATATCACGCATACAAATCTCTAGAGGGTTAAGGATATACCTGTGACTACTGCTTCCCTCTAATCATAGTCCTTCCCTGCAGGGCGCATAGCAAAAGAAGGCGATGAACCAGCCACTGGTCCCGAAGGCTGAGTCTCCACATCCGCGCTACCTCTGGTTGGACAATTTCTCACAAAATGGCCCTGCTGGCCGCATGTATAGCAACCTCTCGAACCAGCACGACACTCCCCCTTATGGATTTTACCACAACGGCCACACCGAGGTAAGGGTGGCCTCATCCGGCTAGTACCCCCACTCCCCTGAAACTCAAACTCGAGCCCCGACCGACTGAATACCCGCCGTCCCAAGATCGGGAGAACTACTCGAATCGGGCGGAGGGCATAACTAGCTCCGCTGAGTGCCGCCTCGAAAGTCACCAAAGGACCCTGCTGTCTTGGCCCTATTCTGTTGATCTTGGTTATTTCGTCGACCTCTACGCTCCTCACACCCAAGTGCATAAGCTGCGCACGGGCAATATCCATGCCGGCTGAAGAGCTATTCCCGTGCAACTCTCTGCTAAGTAGTCATCGAGTCCTGTGACATATCGGTGCACTCTATCCTCCATGTTAGCCACTAAAGCGGGGACGTACCGAGCCAATGAGTCAAACTCTACATTGTACTCGGACCGCCCGCCTGCTCGCCAACACCAAATATCTATCGGCCCGAGCCCTCCTCATCTGTGGCTGCAAGAAATGGGCAAGAAATGCCCCGGAGAACTCGTCCCAAACTGTTGGAGGCGCATGCTCCCCCCGGGACAGCTCCCATGAATCAAACCAGTCGACTGCAGTATCACGCAGCCGATGCGAACCTAAGATCACCGACTCGGTCTCCGAAGCCTTGATCACTCACGATCCACAGAATCGCCGGATGAACTCCTGCGGATCATCCTCAGGCCTCGACCCATAGAACTCTGGTGGGCTGCAACTCAGGAAGTCCCGTAGTCTCAAACTATTGGGGTGAATTACGGGTGCTACCGGAACTGTTGTCTCCAGCCTATCCTCGTGCCTAGCTACGATCTCGCTAATAATCGCCATCTCAGTAGCCCATATCCTCCGCTCCAGGCTGTGTAACTGGAGGCTCCTGTATCGCGGTCTCGTGAGCTGCCGCCCCGAACTCGCTGGGGTGGCGACGCTGTGGAACTCGCCGTCAAACATCTCTCGTGTAAAGATCGGGCCTGTGCCTCGTAACTCTGCCCTACTAGCGCCTCCTCGCCGCTTCTCGGCTCGTTGTCGCGTAGAGGCATAATCGGTACATAAGAATACGTTAGAGGAGTCCAACTTATAACACAACTCTAAGGCACGATCTCAGTGAGAAGAATGGAAACCAATCCTAAATGTCTGCCTCCTCGATTATAGATGTGGTGCACAACACACCGATAATCAAGACTACTAGACACTGCAGACACTTTCCGAGGACTAATCGCTCGATACCACTTTTGTCACAACCCGTTCTGAACCGCGATCGTGCCTTACCCGCACCCTAGTGATACAACATCGAGAAAATCACGGAAATAAAATCAAAGACATGAAATAATAGATTAACATAAGAACAAAGCTAACCAAAATGGTTACCTTCAGATATAAACTAAAAACTCAAGCTTAAATCCTTTTACAAACCTTACCCACAACAAGATTACTGCACTCTAAGAATGAAATCAACTATGACGACAGGCCCCGCCATACCCCGAATGTACAAAAGTATATGACCGTGGAACCGTACTAAAAGACAAAGCCTCCGAGAAATGGAGCTTTCCCAGAATCGAACAGTGATCCTAAGAGCGCGGATCGCCAAGTTACGACCTCAACTCGCGGCATGAACGTAGCCCCCGGGCGAGGTCGATAACAGTACCAAGTATGTGAAATCGAAATATCAGAATGAAATCATAATAGTCTATATAAAGCAGGAGACATGTATGACAATCAAAAATGCGTTTCGCAAAGCCCGGCTAACAACAAGAGTAATGAACATCAACATTGTCTCTAAAAAGATACCATTTCACAATCTAAAACAATCGTGTCAAGTCAGGGACTCACGCCCTCAAAGTCATCACTCAAAAATAAAAATGGGTCTCACGCCCACAACATCAATCACGCCCGTGGAATTCCTTCCTCACTGCCGGCAGTCTATGATATAACAACACCAGGGAGTACACATGAACATCAGGCCCTACCTGTGCCATAAAACCGTACGGGGCAAGTACGAAGGCTAACTACCAGATACCAAAGCCGCATCATCAACCGACCGGGGCAAGTATGAAAGTCAACTACCAGATACCAAAGTCGTACTAACAATACTATACAACTATACCACAAAGCTGACCGGGGCAAGTACGAAGGCCGTCTACCAGATACCTCCTGCGTCATGTCGCTGACGGGGGCAAGTACGAAGCCAACTACCAGATACCTCCTGCATCACGAGACTTCGCCATAACACTGACCGGGGCAAGTACGAAGGCTAACTACCAGATACCTCCTGCATCACGACAATGACCGGGGCAAGTACGAAAACCAACTACCGGATACCAGTCTGCATTAGTAAACCTCATGGAGAGCTAGTCCATGGAACAACACTATCAACAGGGAACGAACCCTCATCATGGCCGCATACCCGTGGACCATCCATCGAGAGACACGATAACATAAGGATACCACACTTGCACAACAAGGCTATCACAAGCAAACATATGCAAGTTACTCACACTCAAGGTACTTTCATTTTATGCCAAAAATCCGGGTTTTAACCCCGAAGTACTACATACTTTCATTCTTTCAAAAAAACATCTTTTTTACGTAAAAGCCACACGATGCTAATACTCGTAGTATTAAAGCACGTTTTCTTTTCAAACCAAATTACTACACCTTCAAAGAATCTTTACAAGGCCTTTAAAATCAAGTATACTTTTAAATCAAGTTACTTCCCTTTTTCCGAAATCAAGTCGTTTATAAGTCAAGTCTCTTATCTTTCAAAATCAAGTCGTTTAGCTTTCAAAACCAAATCAAGACAATGCTCACATTTCCAAAATCAAGATAACTTTATTCTTTTATAGACCAAGTACCTATTACTCACGAATGAGGTTTTACGACTTTTTAACATAATTCAAGTCCTTAACATTTTCCAACAAGTCACTTAACCAGAATTAAGTCAAGGACATAAAAGGGAAATCAACTCCTTCAACACACGTGTGTCTACCGCACTATATATATGTATTTCAAAAATATCATGCTCAAGAGAATAGGAAGAATCACATACCTCATCGGCTAAATCCACTTGCCAAGTCGGATATGTCGCGCGCAGAGTGTCAACCTATAATAGTAAAAACATGCCTATCAACCTCTAGTTTTACGTGGGATTCTTCTAAGTAAGACTTCTCTTAGTCTACAAAAAATTGGGCAGCACTTCCCCCGTTTCTACTCAATTCTCCACCTTTTTCAAGGCCCGATAATGGTAACCAACATGCCATAAATAAGGTGCAATAATTCCGAAATTAAAGAAGGAGATAACACGCCCAAACGGAACGCGATTAACAATCTCTCCTTCATAACAACAATAATAAAAGAAGGGGATAACACGCCCAAACGGAACGCGATTAACAATCTCTCCTTCATAACAACAATAATAAAAGAAGGGGATAACACGCCCAAACAGAACACGATTAACAATCTCTCCTTCATAACAACAATAATAAAAGAAGGGGATAACACGCCCAAACGGAACGCGATTAACAATCTCTCCTTCATAACAACAATAATAAAAGAAGGGGATAACACGCCCAAACGGAACGCGATTAACAATCTCTCCTTCATAACAACAATGTAAATATGGTCCAAAGTAAATACAGTCCAAAGTAAATACGGTCCAAAGTTGATACGGTCCTTAAGTTGGGGTCCTTGGCCAACTTTTACAATTTTACTTATCCAATTACTTCATTAGTCCTTCAACTTATATTTCAATCTTTATATAAGTTATATCTTCTTTGTTGTTAACTTCTTAGTAAGTAATGGATACATTTTTATCATTTTAATGGATAATATGCCAATTCTCTTTTTAACATCTTAACAAGATCCAAATCTTTCTTTATATCTTATAGTACATAATATACTTCCAATATATGTATAATATCCATATATACCTAATAATCAACTTCACAAAGAGGTTAAGGTTCATTACCTCAAAATAGCCCAAAAAAAACGTGACTGTCCAGATTTTTAGCCACTGCTTCGTCAGCTGAACTTGTAACGTCGATAACTCTCTACTCCAGTGTCCTATCGACGAGAGGTTTGTTGCGTTGGAAACTAGACTCGACGAACTTCATTTTAGGCTTTTAAAACACCCAAAAACTCCTAATATGATAGGAGATATTCCCTTCCAAATTTGACTAAAAATCTGCCCAAAACAGTCCCGAAAATCTGCCCACTCTCGGCCGGGGGGGGGGGGGGGGGTTGAGGCTAGGGGTGTGAAATATTGTCTAACTCTTGGTTAATAATCTTCCTAATACATTAAGGAAGAACACTTATAAGTTTAAGAATTTTTGGACAACATTTGGTTAAGGGGAGGGAGCAATTGACGAGAGCAACTAAGAAGGAGGGAGAGGGAAATATTTTCAAGTCTTGAAATGTTCTAAGTGTAGAAGATTTTCATCAACTAGAGGGGTTTATATAGGACAACCAAGGATTAGGATGAAAACATGTGTATGGTAGAGATTTATGATGTAGGTTTCTTTGTACACTTGTCCCACAAATGTCATGCAAGACCATGCAAGACTTTGACCATTTGACTTGCCCACTAATGGCACCAAAATCGTCCAACATGGCTCTTGGGTGACACGTGTCGCCCTCCAATTGGTCCAAAATATTAATCTCTCGGAAAAATTCCATAAAAATATTGAAAACGTAAAAATTTCCTTCACAAGGTTCGGAATATTTTCTGTCGGAAAACAATTCTTTCATTCTTACCCTAATTAGGGTTTATACATTCGTACGTACGTCCTCACATACATACTCCGGAACTACGGGGTATAACAAGAAATCTTGAGAATATGAAATGTGGGCTATTTTGATTGGATTATGAATTGATATTGATAAATAAATCGATTATTATTATTGTGAAACCACGAAGGGTTGTTTCGTAAAATCGGGGATCAAATTATACAAGTATCTTGTTAAGAAATTTAAGAAGCCTTCGTATTGGGATTTTCAATACAAGACAAAAATGAAGTTTCATTATGGAATAAAGATTCCATATTGGTATCGATCCCGTTGTTTGCTATAGGTAACTACCGTAAGGAGTACGAGGACTTGTAAGGCGATTGTAACTTCAAGGACAAGATCTATAAGACAAACCTTCTTTCTTGGCATGCCATGTTATGTTATTTTTTTTGGATAAAAATCTCACTGAAAAAATAAAGTAGCGGAAGGTCTTCTTTGACAATAAATCATAATTCTTGATATTATTGTTCATAGCCTCGTTCCAGTTATATAAGTCCTAAATGTTCATATCAAGGTTCTTGAACGTAGCGCCAATAACAATAGTCGGAGGATAACGATGATAGGTCACACTCATACAGTCTGTATAACATGTTCGATATTCTGAAATTATATTCTTCGATTTGTTATAATCCCTAACCTTCATGAAACTTACTTATCACTTGTTAAATATAGCATAAACACTTATAACCTCAAAGATAATTTTGTTCTTCGACCTTATGTCGACCAACTTATAATGAAACTATGTATGAAAATACAAGATGTAACATGAATCATACATGGCCGGAGGTGACTAGTTTTGATGATTCTGATGGTTCTGAGGTGTTTGATAAGTAGGTGCAGACATCTGATAATTTGGTTGTGGAGCTTGGTAAGTGGATATTGGTGTTTGGTAATATGGATGTAGAGCTTGGTAGGCTGGAAACGGTGTTTGATAGTTGGGTTGTGCGTAGAATACCGACACATGGCTATATGGAGAATATATATAGTTGTTCGGAAGTGGAGATTGATATATGTGAAAGAAAGATTGTGATCCTTCCTTCTATCATCTTCTTGGGCTGGGAGTGTAGGAGACGTTTGCCACATCCTCATTCTTCTTCCTTATATCCCATGTAGTGCTTTGTAGGCCAACCTTGTTGGTTACGCTACCAATTCTTCCTGACTTGAGGCCGTCCTATATCGCCTCTTCCATTTTCACTAATTCAGAGAATAGCCTCCCAACCATAGATAACATGATGTCATAGAAATCTGATTTTTGTGATCTAATGAAGACGGAGACCAACTCTTTCTCACTCATTGACGGTTGTACTTGAGAAACTTTAACCCTCTATCCACTCCCATACTCGCGGTAGTTCTCGGTAGACTTCTACTTGACATTTTTCAGGTAGTAACGGTCATGCACAATCTCCACATTAAAATGGAATCTTTCTATGAAAGCCCCCGTCATGTCTTCCCAGGTGTCCCAACGACGTATATCATGGGTTGTTAACCATTTAGATACTTCTCCCATGTGGCTCCGGATAAACAACCTCATGATTAGATCTTGGTTTTGTTTGATCCTGACTAATTAGTCATACTACGCTCTCAAATGAGCTTTGGGATTTCCTGTCCCATTAAATAATTCAAACTTCAGCACTTTGAAGCCTTTAGGTAAGTCCAGGTCTAGATGCATACATAACTTTTCATAGCTTAGGCATGTCGCCTTCTGAGAGCCTCTATTATACTTCTCGAGCAGGTCTACCTGCTACATTTCCTTATCCCTTTTGTCTTATTCACCCCTCTACGCCTTTTTCATTTCTTCATAATGGTCGAGCTTGAGTGAAGAGTTAATAGGAGTGATTAGGGTGTGGAAAGATATTGTGGGATATATTGAGCAGTTTATGGGAGTGCCAACAGTTTTGGGTGTTTGATAAGAAGTGTTATTTGGGTGTATGCTAGGATCAACATAAGTAGTTGTGCCTGATATGCAGGTGTTGATCGGGAAGTTCTGGATAAGTGGGTGGTATTAATTGGTAGTGGGGTTTGGTATGAGGTACCCATATAGGCATTAGTAGCTGGGAAATACTCGTGTACTAGCGAGCTCCTGGATGGAAAAGGTGATAGAGTCCTTCTAATTTCAGTGGTGTTTATTGATTCATTATTCGCGATTTGTTCCTGAAGGTCCGCGATATTTCGCCATAGTAGGTTAATCACGTCTTCGTGATGTGATAGATTATGAAGGTCTGGAGGTGCAAGGTCCTCTATAACTAAAGCATCTTGTTACGCCCATCATCTAGAGTACCAGTCATATCTGCTCAATTTTGCTCGTTAAGGGATGCTGCTGTAGCTTTTGATCTTGTGAAGTATGCTAGTGTGATACACCACGAATCAATCCCCTTTTTAAGAAAAGAAAACTCAAAGGCAGATGACGTTAGTAAAGTTAGTGGAAAATAATAATACAAGATATTACACATAAGTTGTATATAAAGAACATAGATTACTGCATTTGATCCGAACTCTTGATTACTTCTCCATTTCAGGGGCATTTTGGTCATTTTGGTCATTTTTGGTTTATGAGGGTTTTGATTTGAAATTCTTATGGTTAATTTGCTACCATGACATCGTTTCGACCAAACCTCTGCTAAATATGGGAGAATTTAGTTTATATAATATAGGGGATGCGTCTTAAGTAGACAACCTACTTATCCTTTCACATGAAATCAGGTCCTTTGGTAGTTCGGGTTACATAGAAATAATACCTAATTTCATTCTACTCAAACCAATTCCCAAACTAGGCCCGATAAGGGCTTTCTATATATCTCTGCTTGGGGCATCAGGTCGAACGTAGTTCTTTTACAATAAGAGGGAGGGATACATTTGATAGAACACAAAAGGAGACGCCTAAACTACTCAAAATATGAATTTTCCTTGAAGTCATGGCGGGTCATCGTCCTTACGACCACACATTCTCCTGACAACTTTCCTTACTAGCAGCGGGGTTGAACTATCCAAATCTGACTAGTTTTGACTAGATTCTCCAACTCATATAAGAAAGCCTCACATTCTTCGATGTCGTGTCCTGGTGCCCCTGCGTAATATAAACAGATCTTCCCCTTTGAAGTATCGGCGGAGAGTTTCCAAGTAGACTTGTGTCACGACCCGACCTCGGGCCCGCAACTGGTGTCTTACCCCGGGCACCCTAGTGATCATACATCAGAGAAAAACCAGCGGAAATAACTCATAGACATGGAATAATGTAAAATAAGAAACAGGCTAACCGATAGGTCGCCTTTCAGCATATATAAATGTATCACAAAAGCCCGAACAGTTACATCCTTTACAAACCCAACTCACAACAGGACTACAGACCTCTAAGAGTTTGACATAACAACTATGACGGGACAGGGCCCCGCCATACCCCTGAATGTATCTGTACCTACACTGACAGGGAACCATACCAAAAGATAAGCCTCCGGAGAAACGGAGCTTCCCAAAACGCAGAACTGTGATCCTATGAGCGAGAATCAACAACCGGTGTACCTCTACCTGCGGCATGAACGCAGCCCCCCGAAGGAGGTCAGTACAACAGGTACCAAATATGTGAAATTGAAAGTACTGTAATGAAATCATAATAGTCTATAATAAATCAGGAGACATGTATGATAACCAAAATACAGTACACAAAGCCTGGTTAACAACAAGAGTAATGAAAATCAGTTTCATCTTTTAAAAGACCATTTAACAATATATAACCAGTCATGTCAAGTCAGGGACGCATGCCCTCAAAATCATTACTCAAATATAACCACGGGTCTCAAGCCCACAATATCAAGTGTGCCCGTAGAATTCCTTCCTCACTGTCGGCAGTCCATGATATAATATACCACCAATATGTGTACCGAACACGCACTCCCACCCACGCCATAAACCGGCGGGCCAAGTAGAGAGCCAATTACCGATCACGCTGCATCATAAAACTGACCGGGCCAAGTACGAAAGCCAACTACCAGATACCACTCGCCACGGCCGACCGGCAAGTACGAAAGCTAACTACCGTGAGCTCATCAGTATCACGAGATATGACCGGGGCAAGTATCTTAAGCCAACCTACCAGAGCCTGCCGCTCACGAGAAATGACCAGGGAGAGTATCTAAAGCATGGCCGCATGCCCCCGGAATCTCTCATCGGTGTAAGCATGGCCGCTTGCGTCACGAAGCTGACCGGGGCAAGTACGAAAGCTAACTACCAGGTACCTCCTGCATCACGTAGCTGACCGGGGCAAGTACGAAAGCTAACTACCAGGTACCTCCTGCATCACGAAACTTCGCCATAAAACTGACCGGGGCAAGTACGAAGGTCGACTACCAGGTACCTCCTGCGTCACTAAACCTCATGGGGAGCTAGTCCATGGAATAATACTATCATCCGGTAAAATAAACCCGCATCATGGTCGCATGCCCCCGGAATTCTTCATCGGTGCAGGCATGTCCATGAAACAAACATAGTGGACGTATACCCGTGGGCCTCCCAACAGTGTCGGTATGTCCAAGTAAATAACAAGATAACAATCATAGTGGAAGCATACCCGTGGACCATCCAGCAGTGTCGGTATGTCCAAGTAAATAACAAGATGACCGGCCCTCCATCGAGAGACGCGGTAACATAAGAATACAACACTTGCACAACAAGGCTATCACAAGCAAGCATAGGCAAGTTACCATACTTCTAAACTTTCATTAACATGTAAACTAATTCACCATTTTATAAACTCAAGGTACTTTCATTTTATGCCAACAATCCGGGTTTTAACCTCAAAGTACTACGTAATTCAACTCTTTTAAATAGACCTTTTTTTACGTAAAAGCCACACGATACTAATACCCGTAGTATCAAGACACGTTTTCTTTTCAAACCAAATTACTACGCCTTCAGAAAAGTATTATAAGGCCTTTAAAAATAAGTAAATAAACCGTTCTTTTATCCTCCTCAAGTCGTTATAACTAACTTCCCATAAAGCTATTATAACACTTATTTTTCAAGCCATTCAAAACAACTACAATCAGTTGGAAAACCAAGAGAACTTATTCTTTTAAAACCAAGTATCAATTTCTTTCCAAATAATGATTCACAACTTTTTAGAATAATTCAAGGCTCTTAAGATTTAGAAGTCAAGTCAAGGACATCAAAATGAAACCAAATTCATTTAACACACGTACGTCTATCATACTATATATTTCACAACAATCATGCTCAAGAGGATAGGAAGAATCGCATACCTCCTCGGCTAAATCCACTTGCCAAGTCGAATATGCCGCGCGTAGAATATCCACCTATAATAACCATAACACGTCTATCAACTTCTAGTTTTCTTCGTAGAATATTTCTAAGTATAAGGTCTCTTATTCTACGGAAAATTGGGCATCACTTCCCTTGTATCTACGTACTTTTCCACCTTTTTCAAGGCCCGAAATCAATAGCCAACATGCCACATTTAAGGCGCAATAAATCAACAACTCAAAGGGGATTACACACCTAACTGGACGTGTAAAATTCTGCCCCACAATATACAAAACAGTCCATTAGTCCAAAGTAAAAACAATCCAATGTAAATACAGTCCAATGTAAATACAATACATTAAGTCTACTAATAACATCCATTAGTTCAGTCCTTTAGTTGGTGTTCTTGGCCAACTATTACAATCAAAACTGTCCAGTTTTCGGCTAACATGCCAATACTTGTTTCATTACTTCTTTAATAATCCTCCAACTTATATTCCAACCTTTATATAAGTTATATTAACTTGTTATTAATTGTCAACAAGTAATAGGTAATGTTTTAACAACTTTTGTGGCTAGCATGCCAATTCTCTATTTTTAACAACTTTATTAAGGTCCAATTCTTTTCAATCTTCCTTCCACATATCATATAATCAATTATATACTACTACAACATGTAATATCCAATTACAATAGAAGGACAAAGATCATTACCTCGATAAGCCCAACATTTTCCAATGATTATAAGTCGATCCTTAGGAATCTTAGCTCCTATTCCTCACGTTCCAATCCACTCCAGGTAACCCTTAGAAGTTCCTAACCAAATTCTCTTAACACTTCATCCAAATATGAAGATCACCTTAGGGTTTCACTTTGCGACTATTGAATTAACGTAGTATTTTCGGAATTTTTGTGTTGGGATATCTTTAGAACACTACAAGGGACACTTGGTTTAAGGGTTGAGATTTATCAACAACAATTGCACAATTTCTAAGCCTAAGGGGTGTGTTGGCCGAGAGCAAGTCTCAAGAGGGAGGGAGTATTAATTCTTGAAATAATTATAAGTGTGGAAGACTTCATCCTCTAGGCGTGTATATATAAGACAGCCAAGGGCTAGCATTAAAACAAATGTGTGGTTGAGATTGGGGACAAATGTGTGTGGGTCCCACAAGCCACTTGTCCAACAAATATCTAAAGCCACTGTCATTCCACTCATTACACGATTTCAGCCAACATGGGCCACATGGGGTGACATGTGTCGCCCTCCTATTCGTCCAAAATATTTTCATCTCCCAAAAACATCCAAAATGGCCAAAATCTCGAAAATAATGTGGGCCCCACAAAATCGTAAATTTTTCCCGTGGGCCCCACGTGACCAATTCTGGAAAATAAAATCCATAATTCTCTTATATTCCAAGAAGTCCAAATACCAAAATTGAGAATCCAATTCCCAATAATAAACATTTTTCCTTCACGAGATTCGAAATATTTTTCGTCGGAAAAACAATTCTTTCTTCATTTTCGAACTTAATATTGTATTCTTGTACGTACGTCCTCACATACATACCCTGAAACTACGGGGTATAACAACTTGACTGGATGGACCTTGTCGGTGCTAGCTAGGTTAGAAAAGAGGTTTGTATACGAGTCTTCGAAGACAGTAAAGTCGTAGCGCCAAACTTGGGTGTCAATGGTGATTCCTTCACCAGGCATGATGGGATCATGAACCAACAGAGAATGTGGGCCCACAGGTTACGTATAACATTTTCGTCGATCAATCTTATGATCTTCCTTTTGAAGGCCAAGCACTCATCTGTGATGTGGCTAGGTTGGTTTTTTAGGAAAGGGCACCTCTTGTGATCATATATGGGTGCACAAGTTGGGAGGACATCGTGGCTGAGACACGACGCTCCAACAACTTTTAGTCTTTCATACTCATCGATATTCCGTATCGGCCTCGGTGTGGATCTTAAAGGTAAAGTGAGGATTTTAGAGCAATCTCCCAATAAATAGGAGGTGATGTTTGGGATGACCCTTGTGGCATCCCATAGTAGTTAGCATCTTCGTCAACATTTGAGGTAACTCCCTCAGGTGGCCCACTCGCTTCACTGGCGTATGGCACATGGTTTTTCTCGGGCAACTCGAATTCTTTCTTGGATGTTCAAACAATGGGATGTAATCATTGACCATTTCTTTGACCTCATTAGCGAGGTTTTGGAAGTGGCACTTTCGCTCGGTGGTCTTTTCTAAGAGTTTTCCTACGAAGTCCAAAATTTGGTCGACCTTTTTCATTTTGGCCTTGGCCAAGTCAATCTTTTCCTCGATCTTGCAAATCATTTTCCAAAGCGACTCTTCGGTTTCCTCATTGCTAATCAAATCAACCATATGTGAAGTGTCACTTTGGTTGTCTGGAGTATCCATTGGTAGCAAATCAACCTCTAAAGAAGGTGCAAAGTTAGTTTAGTTTTAGCATTTCCTGTGTTTTTCTTTTAGGTTGGTGGCTGGAATATGAACGAATGAAGAGTTCAGACGGAACACTTGAAATCATATAAGCAGTTATATCACATAATTATATATAATTAACGATTATATATTCGTGTTCTTAAACCTTTTTGTACCAAGGTATTCTAATCGTTTGAAACATAATTGTGTCAAATGTTGATTAAAACCATTTCCCCCATAATCATTTTCATTAATAATAAGGTTTTTCCTAGTGGGGTTACAAAACATGAATAAAATAGTAAAATAAAATATCAGTAGAAGTTGCCTCCAATGGCGGATGAGGAAGCTATGACTGTCTGAGCTTTCTCTGTGAAGGTGAGAAGACATCAACAATGAATCAACCTAGAACCATTTCTCTGTGAAGGTCATAGGTGCAGTCTCATTCATCGCTCTACTCGTTCGAGCATCAAGATCTTCTAAGCACTCATAAGTGAAGTCCAACTCCCCTGTCAAACTGGATATAACAGTTTGATCATGCTCCATCTTTTCTAAGTACCTAACATCTCGGTCATCAGTTTGTCTCTGAATTCGGCGTGCCTTGATATTGGCCTTTGAATACTTGTCATAGATACACTGATAGCAACTGGGCCCCGGAGTAAGGGTACCTTGCAAATTCTCTCTCAAAATCTACATAGTCGTTGTCACAACCCGAACAGAACCTATCTTCGGCTAGAGCCTCTAGTCCCTATCTCACTCGACCATTCCACTCTCAA
Source organism: Przewalskia tangutica (assembly GCA_029844215.1). Lineage (NCBI taxonomy): Eukaryota > Viridiplantae > Streptophyta > Magnoliopsida > Solanales > Solanaceae > Przewalskia > Przewalskia tangutica. The sequence continues at coordinate 46,212,898 of CM056722.1, read as the reverse complement.
ACAAGGTCAGCAACCCCCTTGATCCTATCTTCATTGTAGTCGACCACATACTCCCCCATTTTTCCTACTTGCGGTATCACTTGTCTCTTACCAAACTATCTTCAGACACTAATAGGTGCATAAGGGCAGATTACCCGGATTCCCATAAGTGACAGGAAAGGGCATTTTCTACCTCTCACTATGATGGTCTCGGTTATGAAGTCAGGGAATCTCCATTTTATGGTATCCGCTCGGAGTCTCAAAAAGATAAAAGCCCACCCTCTTTGGTTTGGTTCCCAAAATCTGGAGAATTAGTTTTGAGGTTATCTTTCCTACGCTTCGGGTCTAGGTACGAGGGATCCTCAGTTTTATTGAGGTGTTTGATAATCCACTATTGCACTAGTAGGTTACTCCCTTGGAAATACCTATGTATGTTCGACATTGACCTAAAGTTCGGTATATATCGGCAAAAATGACATGGACTAGGTCAAATTATTTGGTTTCTCCATAGGAGGTTATGCCATGAAAGATAGCATGAGTGACATAAATGACATTGGTATCTATGGCTTGGTGTCGATCTTTGGAAAATACCATAGTACCTAGAAGGCATATGGAAAAGGATAGGGGTCGGGTGGTTTCCTAATCAGCGTAAGATCAAAACTCCACAGAGTGTTCTAAATACCCTCTTTTGGACCCAAAACGGTTGTAGAGATCTATAAAGGTTATGGTGGACCGAATACCCAATTGGCACTGGCTATGGATAAGAACTTCATTATCTCATCGAGAGTAAGCTTATGGTGTACTAGAAGGTTATGGTCATGTTTTTTCCTCCTTCTCATACACGTTCCATTGCCATCTATGCAAATCATGTATCTCCTCTAAGGTCGGGGTAATCTCAAAATCTACGAACCTAAACGCCATTCTATCACAATCCCAATATCCGGTAAGGTCTTCTAATAGTTCCCTACTTCCTTTCATAGTCATGAGTGAGGGTAGGTGTCCTAGACATTTCATTACTTCTCTTTGTTGTGGAGCATCTAGCCACTACCAAACAAAGCACGTTTAATCCCCCCCACCCCTACCCCCCCACTCATCGAAAAGGATAATGGTTCATCACATAAAGCATGATCATGTTTCCACATTCCAAGTAGTTGGATGCAGTGCCGTCAGATCATAAACTGTCAAGACATGAGTTAGTCAACATAATGGGTTCAGATACGTCTAAAATATCTGAAGCATTCTAGGTAAGCATGTGTTAGTTCAATAGGGATTTGGCTTCGCTCTATCCTAGGCAAACTAGAGTGTTTTTGCAAATGACTAAGGGACCCGAGCGGACTACTCAGGGTGAACCGTTGTCAATTGTTAGACGACCGCGAACCAACTTCGTCTTCAACGTATTCCAAAGAAAGTAACTTGATTTTTTACTGGAGAACTATTGCAAAACTGCATAATCATCTTTGTGCACTGATACGAGTGTTTGCGCGTGTCATTTGGCGGAATAATGAGATGGATGAATAATAGTTATAATTTTCAGAAAGTAAACATATACACAATTTATATCAATTAAAACATGTTATATTGGAACCCTTATGGTTAGAACCTAGGTTTTTTCCCAGCGCAGTCGCCATCTATTATGGTTCACTTTTATGCATAGGCATAAAAGCTACTAAGAGATTGTTGATGCTCTAAGTCGGATAATTTGTGTTTTAGAGTTGCCACCCAATTTATAGGTAAATTAGAAAAACTTGGTTAAAAGGGTTTATTCAAAATACTGTGAAAATCCTTTCAAAACCAGAGTCAAGGTAACGATTGTGGTGATCCCCGTGGAAGGTGATAGACACCCCGATATTAAGAATCCATAAAATATGTTTGACCTTCGAGTTGTATAGTATGTTTAAAGTTTTAAATTTCTTTAAAACATTTACTTTCTACAAAAATTCATGTCATTTCCAACTCATAAATGATTTTTTGAAAATCAAGGAGTTAAATTTCGCCTGAAAATGATTTGTATAGGGGTAATTTCATCATTCGATTTTAAGACTAAAAGTACACTCAAAACTGAATTTGTGTAGAACTCTACTATTTTTAGTCCAATATTCCTCATACATTTTTGAAAAACTTTTTAAGTTTAAAAGAATATAGTTTTATTTGAAATGACATCAAATTTTGAAAATAGATGCAAGTTTTTCATTTTTATGCTACCTCCCAAAGGTCATACCATATCCTATAACATTTCTCAAAACCGATATATCAATTCAATTTCTCAAAGGTCTGAGTCTTAATTTAAATTACTTTATTTGGGCTTGAACCAAAAATAGTACAAAGGGGAAGTTACAAATTTGATCATATTTATCAACTTTTAAAGAAAAGCAAGTTTGTCCAAAAATATTTCAACTTTGTATTCTCTTCAAAAACAGTCCAGTATTATGCAAAAAAATCTAGATATTATGAGGCACAATCCAAATATTCATAATCGGTCCAATTTTTTAGTCAAACTTAATCCCAATTTCACTATAAAATCATTTCAAACTCCGAAATAAACATCCAAATTCTATTAAACCTTTGGAAGTCAATTTTGTTACGATTCTAACTAAACGATGTACGTATCGTTTGCCTATCCTAAGTTATAATCATAAGGGGCTCCAATTTATAAATATCAAATATTTATTTACAAGTAATACATATACAATACATATATTAAAGAATGGAAATGAGGGAGTTTAGGCTGGTATGCCTACCGGAGCCCACCAGTTGGGAATTTTCACTCATTGATGGGCCTTCATGCGCAACTACCCTTTGCAGGACTCAATTGAATAAAAATGGTTAGTAATGCAGTGGCTAGAGTGACCCATCGCAATGTGAAAAGGAAGAATAGAGTTAGAAGGTATCTTGAATAATCACATAATTAAACAGTAATATAAAAGAACAATCGAAGTGAGTTTAGCCCAAACTAAGCAAGTAGCAGAACACAATTTGTGAATATGAGGCACATGGGCCAACCCAAACTAATCGGCTAATAACAGCAGGGAAAATGAGATAGGAAGTAAAAGAAACATGGGCTAGGCCCATGTACATGCACTAATCAGTCGGGAAAAGTCTTAACATATAAAGCCTAGGGCCAAAGCCCAAAAGATACATGCTTACGGAGTTACGAGTGATATACATGGAGTATATTCAACTTGTATACATGATATACCAAGTATACTTAGTATACAATCGACACACCCTTTGTATATCGCACAGATACAACGTGTATAGCACAGAAATGAAGAAACAGTAGAGAGGCATAGGAAATAACACAAAGAAGGCCCTTAATTCTCCTTTCTTAGCATTTTTAAGAGAGTATGCACTAACACGATTACAAATTACCAATTAAGGTTCAAACAAATGTATATAGCAACACAACAACTGTGTTATGGCAAGACACACCCATGACATCTCCAGGTTTCAGATCTAAGTTATATAAACTAGAATCAATATATAGAAGCAGCACAAGCATAAAGAGACATGTCCTATTTGGAATATACACATGCTTAGCTATCTTCTTGTACAATTTAAACAGTCAAACAAAATGAGAAAAAGGGCCAAGTTAAACATGTTGAAAACATCTTAGGTAGGGCCAACATGGTTCTTATTTTAGGCTAGTATTTAGGAAGCAAACAAGGTATTTGGAGAGGTTAAAGGCATTCAGGACAATCATGATGGGAGAAGGCCACTAAGTTCACGCACATGCTCATATTTAGTCATTAACATGATGATCCTAAACTACCCAAACAACATGCTTTCTATAATCAAACTTAGGATCATATCTAGTCACTTTGACAAGCCTAATAGACTACTTATGATGATGACTCTTCATTCAGTTCATGGTCAACATATAGCATCTAAAGCATACAATCATACAACAGTTTTCAAACAAACTCTAGGCCTAATCAAGTTAAAGATAAACTGGTTCATGCATAATTTAGGAGGAGAAGCAGGCTATATGATATTCTCCAGGTTGTCACAGAGTCATGATGCTTAGTGTATCACATACCATGTGAGAGAATCACAAAATTTCAAAACCAGAAGGATAAAGGATACTTAACAACTCAAATCAACAAGAAGAGACAAGATTCCTAAATTCTTTTCCTAGTTTGTAGTGGACATACATGATTCAAGTGGGTTTTCTCATATTTTTAGACAAGATTCAGACAAATGGTTAGCATGACATTTCAAATCTCAAGTTTTTCTTAAACAAAAATGTAGACCAAGTGATTGTGGACTCAAAATTAGCAGTTTCATCATGGACATGCAAGCATATACAAGCAGATTCCTATCATATCACTATAGCCAATCTCGCACCATTTTAAGATCCTTAGAGATTTAATATTTCAATCAGACTAAGCTCATGAGCAAGTAGACATGGTTATGACATGACATTGGAAATCAAGACAGGTAAAATGATCTCAAAACAATCAACATATAAATAGAAACAAGCCATATTAAGACATACAAAGGGTTACTTGGTTCAAGATATGAGTAGGGGTTCTAAAATAGACATCTACCAGCCCACACAAGTCAAACACACCACCATTTTTAAGATTAAAATTGACAAATATATAACTAAGTCTAAAAAAGTTCATAAATACAATATGTAAGCTTCTCAGGGTGCAAGATCTGGATTAAGGAGTTCTAAAGGGTCCTCTTAACCTAAGCTAAGTTAGATTTCAACAAGTAATGAGCAATAGCAATACAAAATGAACACAGTAAGAATTTGGGCCACATTACATCAGATATGCCATGAATCAGTAAAACACAAGTCAAGACAAATTTGTACAGAATTCAAGGACATCATGAGTTTATAACCACCTTATTTCCTATCGTATACACATAACAGGCTAGGCAAGAGTAAGGTTACTCTCATTTTAAGTCAAACTAATCTCAGATCCAAGCAAATATGGCTCACAAGTTCAAACTACTTTATCATCTTAAAAATCATATCAAGTTTTAGCATTTTAACAAATTCCAACCTATACTTGTCTAAACAAACCTTAGACGAACATCTATGGGTTCAAATAGTTAAATAATGGACTGGATAGGTCATTTTAAACTTAATATCAACATTACAATGCTATCTAAGATGGTCAAGTAGTATTGTACCCTCCTCAAGTTACTAAACATGCTTCTAAATGTACACAGACACTCATAATCACATACCACGGTCAAATACTATCAAAATTATCAAGCACACAGGTAACAAGTTACAATGACCATAGTTGATTTAATAGGCTAATTGGAATGCCTTAAACTACCCAGAACTAACTTATATATATATGCTAGATTAACTACTGATTTTAGGCCATTTCATAACTTAACTAATCCATATATTAATTACACACTTCATGATCCTAATATGGTTCATAGATGCATATAAGCCCCAAAACATCCTTTGATTTCTACTAGTTAACTAAAAGGCAGTTGCAACTAGGGGGGCAGATGAGCCGTTTGGCTGAAGTTGGGCGGGTTAAGATGGGCTGAAGTTGTAGATGGGTCAATGCTCAACCCGCCCAAAACTTACATGGGCTAAGATGGGCGGGTCATAACTCAAATTTTTCAATTTGACCCATTACTTTTACAAATTTCAAACTTACCTTCTATGATGTTATTTTATTTTGTATGATATTTGATTTTTCCATATCTAAATTTTTAAAATAAGAATAATTTTTTTAATTTTTTTTTTAATTTTTTATAAAAACAAAAAAATATATAAAATAGAAATTTGAGGATGTGGTGTGGGTGAAAGGGGGTAGGTGTGGGTAGGGCGGAGTAAGAAAAAATATCATATTTTTTTATAAATTATTTATAATAGTAAAAATATATAAAATAGAAATTTGAAAATAGGGTGGGGGTAGGGGTTGAGGTGAGGAGAGGGGGGGAGGTAAGAAAAAATTTCATATTTTTTATAAATTGTTTATAAAGGTAAAAAATATAAAATAGAAATTTGAGAATGTGGTAGGAGGTGGGGTAGGTACGAAAAATTTCATATTTTTAATAATCTTTTTATAAAAGTAACAAAACTATAAAATAGAAATTTAAGGATGGTGGGGATAGGTGGGGTTAGGGCGGTAGGGGGTAAGAAAAAATTTCATATTTTTTATAAAAGTAAAAAAATATGAAATAGAAATTTGAGGATAGAGGTGGAGGGGAAGGGGTAGGTGTGGGTAGGGTGGAGGGGGTAGGTGTGGGTATGGGGTAAGAAAAAAAATCATATTTTTTAAAATTATTTATAAAAGTAAAAAAATATAAAATAGACATTTGAGGATAAAGTGTGGTGGGGTGGAGGGGTAGGTGGGGTTAGAGCAGAGGGAGATAAGAAAAAATATCATATTTTTTTATAAATTGTTTATAAAAGTAAAAAATATAAAATAGAAATTTGAGAATGTGGTAGGACGGGAGGGTAGGGAGATGGGTGGAGGGGTAGGGGGAGGTATAATGTTTTATAAAAGTAACAAAAAATATAAGCATAGGGTGGGGTGGAGGGGGTAGGTGTGGGTAGGGAGTTGGATGTTAGAAAAAAATCATATTTTTTTAAAAAAATTAAAAAAATAGAAATTTTGAGAATGGGTGGGTGGGGTGAGGTGGGCGTGAGGTGGGGTTAGGGCAGAGGGGGGTAAGAAAAAATTTCATATTTTTTATAAAAAAAATATATATATATGAAATAAAAATTTGAGGATAGAGGTGGCGGGGTAGGGGTGGGGATGGGGTAAGAAAATAATTAATATTTTAAAAATATATTTATAAAAGTAAAAAAATATAAAATAGAAATTTGAGAAAAGGGTTGGGGGTAGGTGGGGTTAGAGCAGAGGGAGATAAGAAAAAATATCATATTTTTTATAAATTGTTTATAAAAGTAAAAAATATAAAATAGAAATTTGAGAATGTGGTATAGGGCGGAAGGGTAGGGAGATGGGTGTAGGGGTAGGTAGGAACGATTTTTTTTTATATTTTTAATATTTTTTTATAAAAGTAACAAAAAATATGAGGATGGGTTGGGGGTGGAGGGGGTAGGTGTGGATAGGTGGGGGTGGAGGGGGTAGAACGGGGGGAGGGGGGTTTGAGGTTAGAATAAATTTCATATTTTTTATAAAAAATATATATATATATAAATTTGAGAATGGGTAAGGTGGGGGCGAAGGGGGTAGGTGGGGTTAGAGCGGTAGGGGGAAAGTAGAAAAAAATCCATATTTTTTATAAAAGTAAAAAAAATATGAAATAGAAGTTTGAGGATAGAGGTGGAGGGGAAGGGGTAGGTGTGGGTAGGGTGGAGGGGGTAGGTTGTGGGTATTGGGGTAAGAAAATAATTCATATTTTTTAAATTTATTTATAAAAGTAAAAAAATATAAAATAGAAATTTGAGAATAAGGTGGGGTGAGGGGGGTATGTGGAGTTAGAGCAGAGGGAGATAAGAAAAAATATCATATTTTTTACAAATTGTTTATAAAATAGAAATTTGAGAATGTAGTAGGGCAGGGGAGGGGGTAGGGGGAGATGGGTGTAGGGGTAGGGGGAGGTACGACTTTTTTTTATATTTTTTATATTTTTTATAAAAGTAATAAAAAATATGAGGATGGGGTGGGAGTGGAGGGGGTAGGTGTGGGTAGGGGTTGGATGTTAGAAAAAAATTCATATTTTTTTATAAAAGTAACAAAAAATATGATAATAGAAATTTAAGAATGGGGTAAGGGTGAAGGGGGTAGGTGTGGGTTAGGGCGGGGGGAGAGGGGTTGGAGGTACCATAGTGTACCATATCAACTAATCATACTTATTAACCCCATAACACATAGTAACAGATCATAGGACATAATTTGAACAAGGAAATTAAATGAGAAGGGAATTACCTTCTGTGGAGGCAGTCTAGGGTCGAAGGGGAGCTTGATCTTCACTCTCGAACCTCAGACACTCGCAAATACACACAAAAAAAGGGCTTTCAATTGTGAAGGACAAGTTAAGGTAGGTATGAGTTCCGCTGAAGGACTTAGACCCAAAATTAAGCAAGAACTAATTGATTTTAACTTGAAAGTGACTCTTAAATAAATAATAGCTATAAATTCAAGTTTCGAACCCGTAAAAAAGAGAAAAAGGGGTCAATTTTGTTATACCCCGTATTTCCAGAGTATGTACGTGGAGACGTACGTACGAAAATTTGAGACTTAAAGTTTGGCATAGGTTCGAAATTTGTGCACAACACCCGATTAGAGTCGTTTTTCGACGAAACGTTTTACAGAGCTTGCGTAGGGAAAATTCCGGCTATGTCGTTTTGTATTTTGCGGATTTTTCCGGCGACGGAACATTTTGGGCCAACGAGAGGTGACACTTGTCACCCTCGAGTGGCGATGTGACGGGTTGGGTCACGGGTTTGTGGCCAATTGGCTCCTTGTTTTGGCCTTGTTTTGTGCCTTGTTTTATGGCTTGTTTGGTGCCTTGTTTTGTGGAGTAGGGTTAGGGTGCACTTGGCTTGATCAAGGCCTTACACTTGCCTTGCACATGGCTTGATCTTGTCCATTGGTTGGCCCTCGCTTCCTATAAATACCCTCCTTTGTGAAGACTTCATTCATCCACAAATGTTTCCAAGTCTTGAAATCTCCCTCCTCTCCTCTTGTTGCTCTCGTCCTAGCCTTCCCCCTGCCCCGTCGACTGGCCTTTGGCCGAGAGGTTCCCCCCCTTGTGGTGTCTTGCCGAGGGTACCCCCTAGCCTACTTGTTTCGTATAATACACCCCCTCTTGGTAGAAATACTCTCAGTATTGTTATAATGCCCAAAATACCTTAGCCTTTACCTTGTAGTATTCCAAAAGTTACCTCTATACGTAGAGACCGTAAATACTACCTTTTGTCCTTTTAGTCTCAAACCGAAACCCTAAGGAAATCTTCATAGTTGGTCAAGTATTTAAGTAGAAGTTGGTTAACTTCTAAGGGTTGTTTGGAGAGGATTGGAGCGCACTGAGTAGAGCTAAACCTTGCTCGGGATCGACATTATAACTTGGATAATTTTGGGCTTATCGAGGTAAATATTCTTGTCCTCATATTGTAATTGGAAATTACATGTTGTAGGATTATATAGTTGAAGTATACTATATATATAACTAAGCATATCTTTGCGACAATGTCTTTTGACTTAAGCTGAATTTAAAGAAGAGAACTGAATCAGTAATTACATAGATCAGACATGAGACTTGTGGTATTCTTGTATAGTAGAATTGTATATGTCAGGTTAGGCGTATAACCCCAGGTTGGCTTGAGCAGGCCTCGATAGAGGAGGAGATTTACGCATGTGCGGGGAGGAAGTTGCCGAATTTTACGTAGAATATGGAACCGCGGTTAGAAGTTAATAGGCGTTTGTGGCCTTATAGGTGGAAGTACTACGAGTAGCGTATTCTACTTGAAGAGTGGAAAAGGCTAGCCGTTACGATCGCGTGAGCGTTTTGCTTATTGTCGATAATCGCCGCGGTATGTGAACCTCTTCCTATCCTTCTAGCATGATGCTTTGTAAACTATGTAGTACGGTAGACGCGTACGTGCTAAATGAGTTGGTTGGTTTAAAACATAGGGTGTTATAATAGCTTTATGGGAAGTTAGTTATAACGACTCTATGTAGGTAAAAGATTGGTTTATTGATTGTAGAAGTTAAGAGACTTGATCTTGAAAGATAAGAGACTTAACTTGTTCTACTTGGTAATTAACATTTTGTTAAAAGTGTTGTGAAAACCTCATTCGCGAGTAATGAGTACTTGGTTTTAAAAAGAATAATGTTTTATTGATTTCGGAAATGAGAATAAGTGTCGAACAAACCACATCAGCGCTAATAAAGGAAAGTGTATTGACAAATAACAAATTGTTATTAAAACCAGTAGAAACCTCCATCTGCATAGAAGCTAAGATAAGACAAAATTGTATTACATTTCCTAGATCATGGTCACAGAACAAGATTGTTGTAAACAAGAATAAACGGCTCACGTACAAGACATATGTTACTCAATTGTTTTAAAAGGGATTAAGACTATGAGTTATGAAACCTTTCTAAAATGAGAAACTTGAGCATTTGAAATTAAGCAAACTTGAACGTTTGGAAAATAATGTTGTTACTTGATTTTACAAAGGGGAGTATTTTGGTTTACTTAAAAAGATAGTCACTCTATTTTATACTACGGGTATTATGTGACTTTTGTGAAAGAAACGGATCCTTTAAAAAGAGTTAATGTACGTAGTACTTTAGGGTTAAAACCCGGACTTTGATATAAAATGGAAGTACATTGAGTTGTGTATAACTTGCCTATGCTTGTTGTTGTGTAACTCGACTATGCTTGTTGTGATAGCCTTTGTTGTGCAAATGTTGATATCAGGTGACTTCTTGAGAAAGAGTAGATCTTTTATAAAAGTCTAGAAGTATGGTAATTTGCTTGAGCTTGTTGGTGATAGCCTGGTTGTCCGATATATTGTTATTATGGTTACATGGACATGTCTACACCGATGCAGATTCGGGGCATGTGGCGTACGCGCAGGTTGACACCGATATATTGTTATTGTGGTTACATGGACACGTCTACACCGGCGCAATCCGGCGCGCGTGCGGCGCGGGTTGATCACCCGATATTGTCGTTAATGTCACGTGGGCGTGTCTACACCGATGCACTCCGGCACGTGGCCATGGGGCATTGTTATTATTGTTAACGTCATACGGGCGTGTCTACACCGGCGCACTCGGCATGCGCTGGGCTGGGCATTGTTATTAGTGTTGCATCACGGACATGTCTACACCGTCGCACTCCGGCATGCGCCATGATGCGAACATGATTGATGTTGTGGGCGTGAGACCCATAGTTATATTTGAGTGATGACTGAGGCGTGAGTCCACGACTTGACATGATCGCTTTTATGTTGTGAATCGTAGTTTTGTTATCATACATGTCTCTGTTTTTATATAAGATCGTTATGATTTCATTTACGATTTTTCGATTTCACATACTGCAACTGTTAGATCGACCTCCTTGAGGCTGCGTTCATGCCGCAGTAGAGTACATCGGTAGTGGATCCTCGCCATGTGATCACAAGCCAACAGATTGGAAGCTCCGTTTCTCCGAGGCTTATTCTTTGGTATGTGTTCCCCGAGTTGTAGGTTCTTGTACATTCGAGGTATGGCGGCCCTGTCCGTCATGGTTGTTGTAAATCTTAGAGGTCAGTAGTAATCTTTGTAAGCGGGGTTGTTAAAAGGATTAATGTGTTCGGGTTTTATGTATATATACGTAAGGCAACCGTTTTTGGTCAGTTTGCTTTATGATCATATATCTTGTTTCATGTTTATGTTTTATTTTCCGCTGGTTTTCTCTGATGTTGTATCACTAGGGTGCCCGGGGTAAGGCACCAGTCACGGGCCCGGGATCGGGTCGTGACAAATTTATAGGATTCATGAAATCTAGGAGACTCGATCCCAATAGGTATGGGACAAAAAATAGGGGGGGGGGGGGAAATTTCCTCTCAAAAGTTCTCAGTTTGAAAGCATAGTTCTCAACCAATAGAAATCTGTAGTTTGAAATCATATGAGACAAGAGCCATTAAAAATCACAAAAAAGTAACAAAGGAAGGGGGAACCTTACCTGTGTGTGTGTGGGGGGGGTACGACATGTGGGCAAGAGAAATTAATGCTCTTACCCGTTTTGGACAAACGTACTGAGAACCAAAGCATCGTACACTGCAGTTTCCATTATCAGCGGCTTGACGAAGACGAAGAAAAAGAGGGAAGGCTAGGGATTTTGCCAATTTGGGGAAAATGGGATGGGTTTGGTCGTTTAAGGTGTCACGACCCGAACCCGGGCCCGTGACTGGTGTCTTACCCCGGGCACCCTAGTGATACAACATCAGAGAAAAACCAGCGGAAATAAAAACTCAAGAAAGAAAAGCGATGAAATAAGCGGCTAACCCAAACGGTTACCTTTTTGTACATAAATTAAAACTTGAATAGTTACATCCCTTACAAACTCGCCACAACAAAGGCTGCACCTCTAAGAATTTTGAAACCATAATGACGACGGGGCCCCGCCATGCCCCGAATATACAAAGTCTACTACTGCGGAACCGCACCACGTGACAAGCTTCCGAGATACGGGCTTTACGAGAATCGAGCAGCGATCCTAAGAGTGCGGATCGCCAAGCGTTACCTCAACTCGCGCAGATGAACGCAGCCCGAAGGAGGTCGATAACAGTACAGTATGTGAAATCAGAAATCAGTAAATGAAATCATAATAGTCTATATAAAGCAGGAGACATGTATGATAACCAAACTACAGTACACAACACATAACAGTCATGTCAAGTCAGGGACTCACGCCCGTAAAGTCATCACTCAAATACATCCCGGGAATTTAACCCGCACAATGGCCACATGCCCCGGCATCTCACCTCGGTATAAGCATGGCCATGGAACCATCCTAGTGGGCCCATACCCGTGGACCATCCAACGTGTCGGTATGCCCAAAGGAGTCAACAAGATAACAATCCCTGTGGAAGCATACCCGTGGGCCACCCAACGTGTCGGTATGTCCAAACAACTAACAAGATAATACTCACTGTGGACGATACCCGGGCTACCCAACGTGTCGGTATGTCCCAACAAATACCAAGATAACACTTAATGGAAGCATACCCGTAGGCTACCCAACGCGTGTCGATATGCCCATCAATCAACCGATATAGCCTACCCATCGAGAGACTCGGTAGCACACAACCAAACACTTGCACAACAAAGGCTATCACAACAAGCATAGGCCAGTTACACACAACTCAAGGTACTATAAATACTTCTTAACACAACGTCAAGTATACCATTTAAAACCCAAGTATTTAACCCCTTTAAGATCAAGGTACTCCTACCTTTTATAAACAAGTCACTTATGTTTTTCCATCACGAGGAGTTCAATATTTGAAAACAAGTTACTTCTCTATTTTCAGAAAATCAAGTTACCATTCTAAATCCAATAATGAATCCATTCCTTTATTTTCATAAAGTCGTTATAATTAATTCCCATAAAGCTATTATAACACTTTATGTTTTAAAACAATACAAGACAAACCATGCCTTTCTTTTAAAACAAAGCACTTCCAATTCTTAAGTCTCTTTTCTTTTAGAAATCGAATTCCTTACTTTGGAATTTTTTTAAGAAAATCAGAACTTGATTTCAATAATTCTTATTAGAGCAGCCATGATCTAGGAAATGTAATACAATTTTTTCTTATCTTAGCTTCTATGCAGATGGAGGTTTCTACTGGTTTTAATATAATTAATTGTCATTACTCTTTCCTTTATTAACGCTGCATTGGCTTGTTCGATTCTTATTTCCATTTCCGAAATTTATGTAACATTACTCTTTTAAAAACCAAGTATTCATTTCTCACGAATGAGGTTTTATACTTTTCAACACCAATTAGGTCAGTTATAAGTCAAGTCTCTTATCTTTTGAAAATCACAAACCATTCTTTTACCTACATAAAGTGGTTATAACAAACTTTCCATAAAGCCGTTATAGCACTTTATGTTTTAAACCAACCAATTACCACTATAAACATTTATGAGACCAATAGGGCTCATTCTTAACTCCAAGTACCGCACTAACGGATAAGACTTTACTACTCTTTCAACGATCAAGACCTTTACACTTCATATCAAGTCAAGGCACAACAAGGGAAAGTAAATTTCTTTAACACACGTGCGTCTACCGCACTATATATTTCACAAATAGTCATGCTGAAGAGGATAGGAAGAATCACATACCTCGCGACGATTGTCGACAATAAGCAAAATGCTCCACAGTATTTCCCCCCTTAAGTAGAATATGCTACCATAGTACTTCAATCCTATAAGGGTCATAAAACGTCTATCAATCTCTAGCTTCGATCGTAGAATTACTAAGTGCAAGGTCCCTACATTCTACGGAAAGTCGGACAGCACTTCCTTTGTTTCTACCTACTATGCCACCTCTTTCAAGGCCGAATTTCAATAACCAACGCCACATCTAAGGCACACAATTTAGCTAACCACAAAGGGGATTACACGCATTTACAGGACGCGTAAAATTCCGCCCCACAACAACACAAAATAAACCAATAATCTCCATGCCATTCTTGGCCAACAAAATAACCAATACTAACCCTTTTCAACTCTTTTCCAATTCAAGTTCTTAGGCCTAACATGATATCTAGCCCTAGACATCTTTAACAACTACAATCCCCCTTTACAACATGCGACGACCCAATTAGTAACCAAATTGAAGTTATCAACTTAAGGCTAACATGCCCATTTCGGTTTTTAACAAGGCAACAAGATCCAAATCTATTCAAATAAAACAGTCTCAGGCTCAATTCTAAACTACTAAAATATAACAGCCTTAGGCTCAATTCTAAACTACTAAAATATAACAGCCTTAGGCTCAATTCTAAACTACTAAAATATAACAGCCTTAGGCTCAATTCTAAACTACTAAAACAAGTATAACTCATAACCAAGAGAAGGGGAAACTTTTACCTTAAGGAATAGCCCACAAAAGCCCCTTTTTCTTCCACCTCTTTCCGTCAAAATCATCTACCAGCGCTCCCCACAAGTTTACCCACACTTTTCCTTCTTGCCGCCGCTCCAACAATTTCTCCTAAGGCAAGGTTTTCTTCCAAAAACTAGAGAGAAGGGAGAGGGTTTTCTTGGGAGGGTTTCCAAATGAAATGAAATGGAATGGCCAAGTCTTGGAAGACTTGGCCCTAAAATAGGACCACTTTCTGATAAAAAGGATGGGAGGGACACTTGTCACCCTCCCATAGGTTATAAACAAAATATCCCCTGTTTTTCGCCCCTTACTGCGCAAAAATCCCGCCTCGGCGCCGCGGCCCTGAAAAGGAAAAAGAGCTTATGGTACGTAAATTGAGCCTAAATGCTTATTTTTACCTACCCCTGCCTAAGCCTACATTACAACCCTGAAAAGCCCTGAAGATCTCTAATATGTATATCCATGATTAGTGGAGAATAGCAAGTGAACAGGCCATAGGATTTTGAAATTGACATGCATAGTTAGGTATTCTTACTTCCATTGAGCATGATTAAATTGAATTTGCGAAATATCTGACTTGAAGTATTTAGAATGCTAAAAATCCATGCTATATGTTCCTTCATATTATTTTACTAACCTTCATGCTTTTCTAAGTAACAATGATGCAGCAATTTGATCAATGTCTTTGAGTCATTTTATTTTCCTTTCTTTCATGTCTTTGTTTATATTTTTTATCTTTGCTCGAGGGCGAGCAAAGGTTAAGTTTGGGGGTGTTTGATCGGTGTATTTTATATACACCTTTTGAGTCATTTTTAGTTAGTATTTTACTCATTTCATTTATGTTTAGTATAGTATTAGGGTCGTTTTCCTTTCTTTTGTGTCACAGCGATCATAAATGGAGAAATTGCGAAAAGGAGATGAAATGAGCATAAATGAGATGGAATTGCACACTAAAAGGGCCAAGAAATGAATTCTAAGAAGGTCCGGGAAATATAGAAGAAATCAGACGAAGACCGGACGAACAAAGGACGAAGAAACGAAAAATCCGGAAGAATGTCGTCACCGGCGCCGCGGCGCCTGGCAGCAGCGCCGCGGCGCCGACCACTGAAGTCGTCCGAAAGCTCTCTGATTTTCAGGCGCCGTGGCGCCCGACTGCAGGGCCGCGGCGCCGACGCGGGATTTCTGAGTTTTGGGCCGAATTTGACACATTTTCAGAGTCCAAAAGGGATAACTTTTCCTACCTACATATTCCTTAACCCTTTTCCATAACTTTTCCTAAACCCTTTACCTAAAAGGATTCCATAACCTTTCCTACCTACATATTTCTTAACCCTTTTCCATAATTTTTCCTAAACCCTTTACCTAAAAGGATTCCATAATCTTTCCTACCTACATAATCCCTAACCCTTTACCTAAAGGATTCTTGGGTTATAAATAGTCTCTACATCATTAGAAGAATCCTTCAATCCACCACCCTTCATTCCACAATCCACCATCACCCATTCCACTATCCATCCACCATTCCATCTTGTAAATATTCCACAACACAATCCTTGGATGCTAGAATGCTTGGAGACTTGTTCTTGAGTATTTTTCTTTTCTTTCTTTTGCTTTGTTTATTTCAGTTCATGTATGGAGATTATATTAGTTCTTAGCGTGACTATGGCTAGGAGCTAA
This sequence comes from Przewalskia tangutica, assembly GCA_029844215.1. Lineage (NCBI taxonomy): Eukaryota > Viridiplantae > Streptophyta > Magnoliopsida > Solanales > Solanaceae > Przewalskia > Przewalskia tangutica. The sequence goes on along the minus strand of CM056722.1, from coordinate 46,196,677 downwards.
TTACTTTATTAGGGATTTCCTTGTGATTCACTTGAAACTCTATTCATGAATTAATATATTAGTTTGGTTTCTTCTTCACTTATTTAAGATTTATTCAATAGTTTTGATTGCTTGATAATTAACTGATCACTAGTTATCATCACTTATATGAGTTCTAATCGAAATCCGAAAGGGGAGATTGTGAATATGCTATAGTTGAATAAAAATAGGTTTAAATCTTGGATAAAAGTACCCCGATACTTGTGTAGCTTAATAGGTTATTGCTCTTAATCCTCATTTGTAGTCAATCTTGTCACCGAAAGGTAGAAGGGTTCTCCATTGGGGTTTAGTGTTTATATTACCTTAACAGGAGTATAAAACGGTCTAGTTAACCTGCTATCTTAACGTAGAAGAAGAAGTTAGTCTAATTGTATTAAGGATTGAATAGAGTGGATAGTTGATGGTCTTGGAAGCCCTAATTCTCCATCATAACTGATTTAAATCAAAGTATTTTTATAATTAGTTTATTTCCTGCATTATTAGTTTAGAATTTCAACTCAATTAACGTTAACCAAATAGAAACTAAGGAATAGATAATTGATACTTGAAAACCAGTATCTGAGGACGATATTCGGTCTTACCTAGACTATATTACTTGTCACGACACGTGCACTTGCGTTTAGTGTGTGCATAAATCGCACATCAGCAGGTTCACTCCAAAATCAATCCTCCATGATACCTTGCCATTCCTTTTCGCCTTGTTATAATTAAAGTCTATTCATGCATATTACATCATTAATATAAAGCTAACACAACAAAAACAAGACTTTAAATACTCATCCCAGGTCTATGTTACAAGACCCAAACTTAATTACACAAAAACTATTATTACATAATCGATAGTCATATCCTAGAGTAAATTGAAAATCTATACACATATAATACCTCAATTGAACAATAATAAAAAAATTCCAATTGAAACTCTAGAAATTTCCCCCAATTGAAAACATGCTTCTACAATCAAATTAAGATTTATAACATGATAATCATACATAATCCAATCCTAATTCATGATATTAACATTATGTGATCCATAAATCTCCATTAAAATAACCCATATATCTTTCTTATTCTCACAACATGCATAACTCATCTTCCCCAACTCAAATAATATGCTAAACCATCATTAATAAGCTTAGAATCATAAATTTAAACCAAATAATGAAGGAAACTCTTACTCAAGGGTTTAAATTGCTCTTCAGGTTCTGGTTATACTTCCAAACGATGCTGGTATAGAGATAGACTATTTTGGGAAAGAAATTTCTGACTTAAGAATATTTATAGTACACCTGAGCATTGTTCTGCCCCAGTGGAATTGACTCTGCTAGAGCAGACCCGCTGTAGCAGAAAACTCTTTGCCCGTGAGAGAGTCACTTGACATCTCACCCCTCACCACGACGGACCCGACTTCACTGTGGCGGAAACTACCCAATCCCTAGCTTCCTCTTTGGCGAGCCAACCTCTCGTCGAGGCAGATCCACCCTAGTGGATATTGGTGCCGATGTGGCAGACACCAGACACCAGCATGGTAAAAGAACCAAATCCACCATCTAACACCCGAAACAGTCCCGAAAACCCCCAAACACAAACTAGATATGCCAATCTAAGATAAGCAGTACTACAAACTCGCTCATACCCTCACATATAACCGAGCTAAGGCTTATTTTTCTAAAAAATTGTCCCAGATAAACTAAAAATCCAAACTTTATAAATAAGGTCACAAAATATATCTGATTGCCTCAATAAGCGAACCAATGACTCAACTAAGTCATAAATGACCCTTCGGAACTACTGGAAGAAACTGAACTTGGAAACGAACCCATCTAAGCAAAAAGTCAACTTTGAGTCAAACTAACCAACTATATGTTTTCAAACTTGGCCTTTTTCATTCGAAACTCGTGAAAATAAACATAGGGATCCGTGTCACCTATTCTCAGATGAGTCGTTACCTAGAAACGATCGGACGGGTCATTATCTAAGGCAAATAAGGGTCTTTAGCTAAAAACAATCGAATATGTCATTACATCAGATACCAATTAAAACAACGTTCGTTCTCGAACGGAGAGAACGAACACAGAAACCGTAGCAGAAGAAGTGAACAAGCCAGGGTATCTCTTCTGCATATTTTAACTCGGTCTCCCAAGTCGGCTCCTTAATAGGATGATGCCTCCACTAACTTGCTTGTCTAAAATAGCCACAGGATTAAGTAATAATGAGTCCCACTGGATAATGTAAGAACCATCGGCATGATACTTCTTCAGCATAGACACATGGAAGACTAGATGAATGCTTGAAAGACCCGGTGGCAGAGCCAACTTATATACCACCTCTCCAACTCTCTAAAGAGCCTCAAATGTTCTCATATAGCTCGGACAAAACTTCTCTCTCTTGTCAAATCTCATCACACCCTTCATGAGTGAAACCTTCAAAAGAACCTTGTCAGTAATCATAATATATAACTCTTGAACCTTCCAGTCCGCATACTCCATGTTGTTGTACACAAACTTTTCCAAAGGTAGGTGTTGATCCCAATGACCACCAAAATCAATCACACATGCTTTTAACATGTCCTTTAATTCCTGAATAGTCCACTCAGACTAACCACACATCTGAGGGTGAAACATTGTACTGAGATCTAAGTAATTGTCACGACCCGACCCCGGGCCCGCGATTGGTGCCCTACCTGGGCACCCCTTACAGGTATACATCAGATAATAGCAGCGAAACATACAAAACTCATAAAAATACTTAAACAGTAAACATCAACAGGCTAGCCGATAAGGCCACCTTCCGGGAAATATACATAACCCAAAATAAAAAAACCGTTACATCTTTGTTCTTACAACCCAATCCACAAATATGACTACAGACCTCTAAGAATAACAACTGTGACGGGACAGGGCCCCGCCATACCCCTGAATGTACATAATCTACAACATCAGGGAAAACCGTACCAAAAGACAAGCCTCCGGAGAAATGGAGCTTCTGACACCTAATCAGTGATCCTAATAATGAGGATCCACCACCTGCTTACCCCTACCTGCGGCATGAACGCAACCCCCGAGGAAAGCGGGTCAGTACAACAGATGTACCAAGTATGTAAAACTAAAAATACTGAAATAAAATCATAAAGTCTAAAAATAAAGCTGGAGACATGTATGATAACTCAAATAACAGTACATTGTGTCTTACTAACAATGAGAGTAAACAAGTGTATACTTTACTGCATAAAAATAGGAGGCTCATAATCAAAGTAGGGCCACCCGCCCGTAGTATCATTAAACAATCCTACTCCTGAGACTATTTCACCCGCATAGGTCCTGTGGACCCGCAATGAGGTCATCCGCCTCGCATGAGACTATTTCACCCGCATAGGACTATTTCACCCGCATGGGCCCGGTGGGACCGCAATGTGTACAAACGCCGCACTCGCATCATGGGTAGAAAATTCATGGAATAAGTAGTAACCCGGGAGTTTACCCCGCAAGAATAACATAACCTAGCACAACCGGCTATCATACATGACATAAGCACTACCGGCTTATCATACATAACATAAGCACCACCGGCTTATTATACATAACATAAGCAAGTTAAGAAATCCCTAACTTCTTATTAGCTTTGTTTATACACTCTCATTTTAGTTTACTTAAGGCACTAACATGTCATTAGAAATGTTATACCCCGTAGTTCCAGAGTATGTATGTAAGAACGTACGTACGAATGTATAGCCCTAATTAGGTTAAGGATGAAAGATTTGTTTTTCGACGGAAAATATTCTGAACCTTGTGAAGGAAATTTTACGTTTTCAATATTTTAACCAATTATGGATTTTTCCGAGAGACGAAATATTTTGGACCAATAGGAGGGCGACATGTGTCACCCCTTGGTGGCCATGTTGGACGATTTTTAGTGGGCAAGTGACCAAGGCAAGTGGCCAAGTCTTGCAAGATATTTGTTGGGCAAGTGGGCAAGAGGGACCCACACAAACACATGTCCCCAATCTATACCATACACATGCTTCAATCCTAGCCCTTGGTGGTCTTATATAAACACCTCTAGTTGATGAAATCTTCCACACTTAGTGTTATTTCAAGACTTGAAAATATCCTCCCTCTCCCTTCATATTGTTCTCGTCCAAACCAAGAATCCCTAACCTAGTGTTGTCCAATAATTCTTAAACTTCTAAGTGTTCTTCCTTGATGTGTTAGGAAGATTAGTAACCAAGAGTTAGACAAGATTTCACACCCCTAGCCTCTAAAACCCCCCTTGGCCGAGAGTTGTGTGGTGTAGAACCTAAGTGTTCTTCACTTTTTGGAGTTCATTCTTGAATAGAAGTTGGTTAGGAGCTTCTAAGGGTGACTTGTGGCGGTTTGGAACCTAAGGATTTGGAGCTAAAACTTGCTTAGGAGCGACTTTAAGTTCTTGGATATTTTTGGGCTATTTGAGGTAATGAACCTTGTCCTCTTTGTGAAGTTGATTATTATGTATATTGGAAGTATATTATGGAGTATAAGATTTGTGGAGTAAGGTTTGGAAAGATTGGATCTTGTTAACTTGTTAAATGGAGAATTGGCATGTTAGCCATTAAAATGGTAAAAACGTATCCATTACTTGCTAAGAAGTTAATAACAAAGTAACTATAACTTATATTAAGATTGAAATATAAGTTGGAAGACTAATGAAGTAATTGGATAAGTAAAATTGTAATAGTTGGCCAAGGACCCCAACTAAATGACTGTATTTACTTTGGACTGTATTTACTTTGGACTGTATTTACATTGTTGTTAAGGGGAAGATTGTTAATCGCATCCGTTTGGGCGTGTGATCCCCTTCTTTAATTATTGTTGTTGTTAAGGGGAAGATTGTTAATCGCGTCCGTTTGGGCGTGTGATCCCCTTCTTTAATTATTGTTGTTGTTAAGGGGAAGATTGTTAATCGCGTCCGTTTGGGCGTGTGATCCCCTTCTTTAAATTTCGGAATTGTTGCGCCTTTTATATAGCATGTTAATTACGGTTATCGGGCCTTGAAAAAAAATGGAAAAGTGAGTAGAAACGGGGGAAGTGCTGCCCAATTTTCCGTAGAATAAGAGATCTTACTTAGAAGAATTCTACGTAGAACTAAAAGTTGATAGGCGTGTTTTGACTATTATAGGTTGACACTCTGCGCGCGACATATCCGACTTGGCAAGTGGATTTAGCCGAGGAGGTATGTGATTCTTCTTATCCTCTTGAGCATGATAATTGAAAAATATATATAGTACGGTAGACGTACATGTGTTGACTGAATTTGGTTTCACTCTGATGACTTTTGACTTGAAGTACTAAATGTTAAGAAATCTTGAAATATTTCAAAAAGAGTTATGACTTATTATTCGGAAGGAAATTAATACTTGGTTTTAAAAGAATAAGTTCTTTTGGTCTTCCAAACAAATGAGAATGTTTTTGATTAATTATAAAGCTTAAGTGTTATACTAGCTTTATGGGAAGTTAGGTATAACAACTTAAGAAAGATAAAAGGAACGGTTTACTTATTTGTTTATGAAAGCCTTGTAATGATTTCTGAATGTGTGGTAAGTTGGTTTGATAAGTAAACATGTTATGATGCTACGTGTGTTAGTATCTTGTGACGTGTGTGTAAGGGGTTTTTTCTTGTTGTGCTTATGTTGTTTAACGATAAGCCCGTTGTGCTGGTATTATATCACTTACCCCCCTGACTTGTTACGAACCGCGGGTTAGCCACCCCCGATGCGAGGAATACCTCATGCGGGTCCATTTTACCTATGCAGAGCTGCGGGAGTTCCAGGAATCACTCCGGGTGTGTTACGCCGATGCGAGGAATACCTCATGCGGTCCATGTGGCCATGCGGATTGCGGGAGTCCAGGACGATGTCGCGGGTTAGCTACCCCCGATGCGAGGAATACCTCATGTGGGCCTAGGTGGCCTATGCGGACTGCGGGAGTTCCAGGATTAGGCTCGCATAATGATACTATGGGCGAATGGACTTGCTTCGATCATTAGCGACCTAGAAAAGACCAGTTGTGTTATATCTATTTTGCTCTTGTTTATGCCGTGGCACTATGTGCGGTTAAATTGGGTTGTTTCGTACGTATTTATGAATTGGTTTTAAAATGTTATGATTTCATTCCAGTACTTTATAGTTTCACATACTTGGTACTGTTGATCGACCTCCTTCGGGCCGTGCTCATCTGCAGTAGGTACTCCAGTCGTTGATCCCCGCTCCTAGGATCACCGTTCTGCTTTTGGGAAAACCCCGTTTCTCCGGAAGCTTATCTTTTGGGTATGTTTTCCCTGTCATTGTAGGTTTATGTACATTCAGGGGTATGGCGGGGCCCTGTCCCGTCATAGTTGTTTACATTCTTAGAGGTCTTTAGTCCTGTTGTAAATTTGGTATGTAACTGTTCAGTCTTGGTATATATATACATGCCGAAAGGCAACTTTTCCTTGGTTAGACTATTTCTTATTTTACACTGTTTTATGTTTGTAAGTTTATATTCTGCTGGTTACTCTGATGTATGTCTACTTGGGTGCCCGGGTAAGGCACCGGTCACGGGCCCGGGAACGGGTCGTGACAAAAGTGGTATCAGAGCAGTTAATCCTCGGAAAATGTCTACATACCGTATCTAGTAGAGTCTTGATTATCGGCGTGTTGTGCACCACACCAATAATCAGGAGGCTGCAGGATATTTAGGATTGGTTTCCATTCTTCTCACTCTGAGATCGTGCCTTAGAGCTATGTTATAAGTTGGACTCTTTCTAACACATTCTTATGTACCAGCTATGCCTCCACGCAAGGTAACCCGGGCCCAGAAGGGCAAGGCGATTGATGGAGCTGCTAGCAGGACACAGAGGGTCACGAGGGCACAGGCCCAGTCTTTACCAGAGGTGGTGCTACAGACGGCGAGTTCCACGACGCCACCGGACCCAAAGAAGGTTTAGAGCGCAGCAGGCCATCGAGACCATGGTACACGAGCCTCCACCCCACACCGGAGCAGAGGAGATGGGTTACGCGAGATGGCCCGATTATTAGCCGTGATCGTGGCACGCAAGACGAGGATAGCCGGATGCAGCAGCTCAGTGATGCACCCGTAGTTCACCCCAGATCAGATAGTTTGAGACTACGGGACTTTATGAGTTGCAGCCCACCTGAGTTTTACGGGTCGAGGCCTGAGGATGATCCGCAGGAGTTCATCCGAAGCGATTCTGTGATCGTGAGAGTGATCAAGGCTTCGAGACCGAGTCGGTGATCTTAGGTTCGCACGCCGCGCGTGATCCGCAATGATCGGTTCGATTCGTGGGAGTTGTCCCGGGGAGAGCATGCACTTCCAGCTGTATGGGACGAGTTCTCAGAGGCATTTCTTAGCCACTTCTTGCCGCCACAGATGAGGAGAGCACGGGCCGACAGATTTACGATCTTTGAGGCGAGCGGCGTACGGTTCGGGAGTACAACGTGGAGTTCGACTCGTTGGCTCGGTATGTCCCCACGTTAGTAGCATACATGGAGGACAGAGTGCACCGCTATGTCACCGGGCTCGACGACTATTTGGCAGAGGGTTGCTCGGGTGTAGCACTTCAGCCGGACATGAACATTGCCCGCATGCAGGCTTATGCATTGGGATGTGAGGAGCGTAGAGGCAAGCGGGTTGTCAGATATCAGCAGAAGAAGGCCAGGACGACAGGGTCCTTTGGTAGCTCTCGGGGCGGACGACCTCAGCAGCAGACTAGATTTGCACCTCAGCCAGCTCAGAGCACTCCTACACCGTCTTCAGGGCAGCCAGGGTATTCGGGGGTAGGTCAGGGCCCCAGGGCTTCGGACTTCCAGGGTAGCAGGGGTACTAACCGATCGAGACCACCCTCCTCTCAGTGTGTCCGATATGGTAGATCCCATTATGGGAGTTGTGGTACTATTTCGGGAGCTTGTTACACTTGCGGCCAGCAGGGTCACTTTACGAGAGACTGTCCGACCAGAGGCAGCGCATATGGTAGGGTTCAGCCTACAGGGTCTTTCGCCGGGTCTTCATCTCCTACAGTTACTCGCCCCGGAGGGCAGGGTGCTCATGGGCCAATAAGTCGCGGCAGAGGTCTTGGCAAGGGTCCCGCCCACGGTCCTCGAATCGCATTTATGCCGTATCCACCGCCAGACCGTGAGGCGTCGCGGATGTAAATCCACGGTACATTATTAGTTTCATGTTGTGACGTGTATGCCTTGATAGATCCGGGTTCTACCTTGTCCTATATATCTCCTCATATTGCTGGTAGGATAGGGATAGAGCCTGAGTCCATAGACCCTTTTGAGGTAGCTACGCCAGTGGGTGATTCAGTGGTAGCTGAGCGGGTATATAGGGCTTGCCCAGTGACTATATGCAGTCGTCAGACCCTAGCCGACTTGATAGAGTTGGATAAGACCGATTTTGATGTGATCATGGGTATGGATTGGTTAGCTTCTTGCTACGCCAATGTAGACTGTAGGGAGAGATTGGTGCGGTTCCAGTTTCCTGGGGAGCCGGTTATTGAGTGGGAGGGGAACACTGTGTCGCCGATGGGTAGATTTATTTCTTACCTCAAGGCCAGAAAGATGGTGCAGAAGGGGTATATCTACCATCTCATTCGGGTATTTGATACTGAGGCCGAGATACCAGATCTTGATCGCCCATGAGTCGAGAGTTCCCGCATGTGTTCCCGCATCGACCTCGAGTATCCTCCCGAGAGGAGATAGAGTTTTGCATTGATATTCTTCCTGATACTCGACCTATATCCATTCCGCCTTACAGAATGACACCTGCCGAGTTGAGAGAGTTGAAGGACCAGAGAGATTTCTTTGGAGAAGGGCTTCATCAGGCCTAGTGTTTCTCCCTGGAGCGTGATTGTTTGTGAAGAAGAATGATGGGGACGTGTATGTGTGTTGATTACGAGCGGTGAACAAAGTGACTATTAAGAACAGATACCCTCCCGTGATTGATGATTTGTTCGACCGTTGCAGTGCGAGGTGCTTCTAAGATAGACTGCGATCCGTTACCATCAAAGTGCGAGTTAGGGAGACGGATGTCCCTAGGATCGTTAGGACCCTGCGACGCACGATGAGGTCAGGGTCATGTCTTTCGGCTTGACCAATGCTCCGGCAGTATTTATGGATTTGATGAACCGAGTGTTCAAGACATTTTTGGATACGTTTGTGATAGTATTCATTGATGACATCTTGGTTTATTCTCGCTCAGAGAAGGAGCATGCGGAGCATTTGAGGACGGTGCTGAGAGTTCTCCAGGACCAGCGGTTGTATGCCAAGTTTTCGAAGTGTGAGTTTGGTTGGCTTCGGTGGCATTCTTAGGGCACATTGTCGGGGCCGATGGTATTCGGGTGGACACGGCAAAGATCGAGGCAGTCAAGACTTGGCCTAGACCTACTACGCCGACAGAGGTGTACAGCTTTCTGGGCCTTGCGGGTTATTATCGAAGGTTCGTGGAGAAGTTTGCTTCTATTTCAGCACCTTTGACTAAGCTGACTCAGAAGGCAGCTAAGTTTCAGTGGACGGATGCTTGTGAGGAGGGCTTCCAGCTACTGAAGGAGAGATTGACGACCGCCCCAGTTCTTACTCTTCCGGAGGGTCTAGACGGCTACGTGGTTTATTGTGATGCGTTGGGCGACGGGCTTGGGTGTGTTCACGCAGGGTAAGGTTATAGCTTACGCATCTCGACAGCTCAAGAAGCATGAGAAAAACTACCCCACACATGACTTAGAGTTGGCAGCAGTGATTCATGCCTTGAAGATCTGGAGACATTATTTGTATGGATTTCATGTGGATATTTACACAGACCACAAGAGCCTCCAGTATATCTTCAGCCAGAGGGAGCTGAACTTACGACAGAGACGGTGGTTAGAGCTACTCAAGGATTATGATGTCGATATCCTATACCACCCAGGGAAAGACAATGTAGTGGCAGATGCCCTTAGTCGTAGATCGATGGGTAGTCTATCAGATGTGCAGCCAGAGAGGAGGGGCATGGTCCGCGATTTACATCAGCTAGCGAGCCTTGGAGTCCGATTGATTGGTTCTGATAGTAGTGGGGTTCGGGTTCAAGAGGTTGCCGAGTCTTCCATCGTCGAGGAGGTGAAGAGGCGACAGTATGAGGATCCGATTATGACACGGTATCGTGATATGGCTCTTCGTGAGGGGAAGGGTCCATTTGAGGTAGCACCTGATGGGGTGCTAAGGTTTGAGGGCAGGTTGTGTGTTCCAGATATTTCCGGACTTCGACAGCAGGTACTAGGGGAAGCACACATCGCTCGTTACTCTATCCATCCGGGGTCGACAAAGATCTACCACGACCTCAGATCTGTGTATTGGTGGGATGGCCTGAAGAGGGACGTTGCAGAGTTTGTTGCTCAGTGCCCGAGTTGTCAGCAGGTCAAGGTGGAGCACCAGAGGCCTGGTGGGTTGTTGCAGATGATAGAGATTCCGACGTGGAAGTGGGAGGTGATCAATATGGACTTTATTACAGGGTTACCTCGCACTCAGAGGAAGCATGATTCTATCTGGGTTATCGTTGACAGGCTGACGAAATCCGCCCACTTTCTTCCCGTCAGGACGACTTTTTCGGCCGAGGATTATGCTAGACTTTACATCCGAGAGATCGTGAGACTGCATGGGGTCCCTATATCTATCATATCGCATGAGGAGCCCGGTTTACGCTAACTTCGGAGGTCTTTCCGAAGGGATTAGGACGCAGTGAGCCTCGATCGCATTCCATCCTCGACCGACGCATGTGCAGCAGCGCACTATCCGCATACACTTGAGGATATGTTGCGAGCCTGTGTTATTGATTTCAGGGGTAGCTGGGAGGATTATTTGCCTCTAGTGGAGTTTGCGTATAACAACAGCTACCATTCCAGTATCCAGATGGCGCCTTATAAGGCCTTATACGGGAGGAAGTGCAGGTCACCGATAGGCTGGTTCGATGTGGGCGAGGTGCAGTTAGTCAGGCCAGATTTGATTCAGCATGCGGTGGATAAGGTAAAGCTTATCCAGGAGCGATTATTGACAGCTCAGAGTCGACATAAGTCGTATGCAGATCATCGGCGTCGACACTTGGAGTTTGAGGTTGATGATTGGGTTTTCCTGAAGGTGTCACCCATGAAGGGTGTGATGAGGTTTGGGAAGAAGGGGAAGCTCAGCCCAAGGTACATTGGGGCTTATCAGATTGTCCGTAGGGTAGGCAAGGTTGCCTATGAGTTGGATCTGTCGTCCGATCCGAGGCGACATCCGTTTTTCATGTTTCTATCTTTGAGGAGATGTATCGGAGATCCATCAGAGTGCACCGATTGATGATGTCCGGTGACAGAGGGTTATCGTATGAGAGAGTCCCATAGCGATACTCGATCGTCAAAGTTAGCGATCGCGGACAAAGGATGTGGCTTCCAAGGTATTACGCGAACGAACAGAGGAGATGACGTGGGAAGCATAGGAGGACATGAGGCAGAAGTATCCTCACTTATTCCCCACACCTCCAGGTAACTCACTTTCCTACTTGTTGATTTTAATTGGCATATATGCTTAAGTGTTATTCGACGTATGTACTTAAGTGTTGTATTGTGGCCATGTGTGGCATTTGCAAGTTGTTTAAGTTATGAGGAACTATGCCGTTATCTGATTTAATTGAATCTAGAAGGAACATTCGGGACGAATGTTTCTAAGGGGGGGAGAATGTTATACTCCGTAGTTCCAGAGTATGTATGTAAGAACGTACGTACGAATGTATAGCCCTAATTAGGTTAAGGATGAAAGATTTGTTTTTCGACGGAAAATATTCCGAACCTTGTGAAGGAAATTTTACGTTTTCGATATTTTAACCAATTATGGATTTTTCCGAGAGATGAAATATTTTGGACCAATAGGAGGGCGACATGTGTCACCCCTTGGTGGCCATGTTGGACGATTTTTAGTGGGCAAGTGGCCAAGTCTTGCAAGATATTTGTTGGGCAAGTGGGCAAGAGGGACCCACACAAACACATGTCCCCAATCTATACCATACACATGTTTCAATCCTAGCCCTTGGTGGTCTTATATAAACACCTCTAGTTGATGAAATCTTCCACACTTAGTGTTATTTCAAGACTTGAAAATATCCTCCCTCTCCCTTCATATTGTTCTCGTCCAAACCAAGAATCCCTAACCTAGTGTTGTCCAATAATTCTTAAACTTCTAAGTGTTCTTCCTTGATGTGTTAGGAAGATTAGTAACCAAGAGTTAGACAAGATTTCACACCCCTAGCCTCTAAAACCCCCCTTGGCCGAGAGTTGTGTGGTGTAGAACCTAAGTGTTCTTCACTTTTTGGAGTTCATTCTTGAATAGAAGTTGGTTAGGAGCTTCTAAGGGTGACTTGTGGCGGTTTGGAACCTAAGTATTTGGAGCTAAAACTTGCTTAGGAGCGACTTTAAGTTCTTGGATATTTTTGGGCTATTTGAGGTAATGAACCTTGTCCTCTTTGTGAAGTTGATTATTATGTATATTGGAAGTATATTATGGAGTATAAGATATGTGGAGTAAGGTTTGGAAAGATTGGATCTTGTTAACTTGTTAAATGGAGAATTGGCATGTTAGCCATTAAAATGGTAAAAACGTATCCATTACTTGCTAAGAAGTTAATAACAAAGTAACTATAACTTATATTAAGATTGAAATATAAGTTGGAAGACTAATAAAGTAATTGGATAAGTAAAATTGTAATAGTTGGCCAAGGACCCCAACTAAAGGATTATATTTATTTTGGACTGTATTTACATTGTTGTTAAGGGGAAGATTGTTAATCGCGTCCGTTTGGGCGTGTGATCCCCTTCTTTAATTATTGTTGTTGTTAAGGGGAAGATTGTTAATCGCGTCCGTTTGGGCGTGTGATCCCCTTCTTTAATTATTGTTGTTGTTAAGGGGAAGATTGTTAATCGCGTCCGTTTGGGCGTGTGATCCCCTTCTTTAATTATTGTTGTTGTTAAGGGGAAGATCGTTAATCGCGTCCGTTTGGGCGTGTGTTCCCCTTCTTTAAATTTCGGAATTGTTGCGCCTTTTATATAGCATGTTAATTACGGTTATCGGGCCTTGAAAAAAAATGGAAAAGTGAGTAGAAACGGGGGAAGTGCTGCCCAATTTTCCGTAGAATAAGAGATCTTACTTAGAAGAATTCTACGTAGAACTAGAAGTTGATAGGCGTGTTTTGACTATTAGAGGTTGACACTCTGCGCGCGACATATCCGACTTGGCAAGTGGATTTAGCCGAGGAGGTATGTGATTCTTCCTATCCTCTTGATCATGATATTTGAAAAATATATATAGTACGGTAGACGTACATGTGTTGACTGAATTTGGTTTACTCTGATGACTTTTGACTTGAAGTACTAAATGTTAAGAAATCTTGAAATATTTCAAAAAGAGTTATGACTTATTATTCGGAAGGAAATTAATACTTGGTTTTAAAAGAATAAGTTCTTTTCGTGTTCCAAACAAATGAGAATGTTTTTGATTAATTATAAAGCTTAAGTGTTATACTAGCTTTATGGGAAGTTAGGTATAACAACTTAAGAAAGATAAAAGGAACGGTTTACTTATTTGTTTATGAAAGCCTTGTAATGATTTCTGAATGTGTGGTAAGTTGGTTTGATAAGTAAACATGTTATGATACTACGTGTGTTAGTATCTTGTGACGTGTGTGTAAGGGGGTTTTTCTTATTGTGTTTATGTTGTTTAACGATAAGCCCGTTGTGCTGGTATTATATCACTTACCCCCCTGACTTGTTACGAGCCGCGGGTTAGCCACCCCCGATGCGAGGAATACCTCATGCGGGTTCATGTGACCTATGCGGAGCTGCGGGAGTTCCAGGAATCACTCCGGGTGTGTTACGCCGATGCGAGGAATACCTCATGCGGTCCATGTGGCCATGCGGATTGCGGGAGTCCAGGACGATGTCGCGGGTTAGCTACCCCCGATGCGAGGAATACCTCATGCGGGCCTAGGTGGCCTATGCGGACTGCGGGAGTTCCAGGATTAGGCTCGCATAATGATACTATGGGCGAATGGCCTTGTTTCGATCATTAGCGGCCTAGAAAAGACCAGTTGTGTTATATCTATTTTGCTCTTGTTTATGCTGTGGCACTATGTGCGGTTAAATTGGGTTGTTTCGTACGTATTTATGAATTGGTTTTAAAATGTTATGATTTCATTCCGAATTTCTGATTCACATACTTGGTACTGTTATCTTGACTCTTCGGCTGCGTTCATGCCGCAGGTAGAGGTACTCCAGTTGTTGATCCCCGCTCCTAGGATCACCGTTCTGCTTTTGGAAAAACCCCGTTTCTCCGGAGGCTTATCTTTTGGGTATGTTTTCCCTGTCATTGTAGGTTTATGTACATTCAGGGGTATGGCGGGGCCCTGTCCCGTCATAGTTGTTTACATTCTTAGAGGTTTGTAGTCCTGTTGTAAATTTGGGATGTAACTGTTCAGTCTTGGTATATATATACATGCCGAAAGACAACTTTTTCTTGGTTAGACTATTTCTTATTTTACACTGTTTTATTTTTGTAAGTTTATATTCCGCTGGTTACTCTGATGTATGTCTACTTGGGTGCCCGGGTAAGGCACCAGTCACGGGCCCGGGAAACGGGTCGTGACAATAAAATCCGGGAATTTAACCCAAAGTACTACGTACTTCTATTCTTTTAAAATGACTCTTTTTCATATAAAACTTCCAATATACTAATAACTGTAGTATCAAGTCATATCTACTTTTCAAGACAAGTCACAATACCTTTTAGAAATACATTTATAGGCTTCTAAATCAAGTGACTTCTTTCTTTAAAACCTTAAGCAATTGATGCCTTTAAATCAATTTGCCTTTCTCAATTTCAAGTCATTTATCATTATTTACATTACTAGAGTAACCCACTCTTTCATCTTTCCATAAAGCTATTATAACCAACTTCCCATAAAGTCGTTATACTAACTTTATACTTTAGACACTTACATTCTTCTTTATAACCAAGAGACTTAAACTTTCCAAAAACCAAGTATCATATACTTTCAAAAATACTTCAAGTCTCTTATTTTTTAGAAACTAAGATGTCCTTAATCTTTAAAACAAGAGAGTTAATTCCCTAACTCAACCAACTTGGACATTCTTAAAACAAGTCAAGGATATCAAATGAAACTAGATTCGTCAAAATCTCGTACGTCTACCGTACTACATATTTACAACTACTCATGCTCAAGAGATAGGAAAATTCCACATACCTCTTCGATTCAATCCACTTGCTAAGTCCAATATGCCGTACGTAGTATGTCAACCTATAATGACCATAATACGTCTACTAACTTCTAACTTCAAACGTAGAATATTCTAAGTGCAAAGTCACTAAATTCTACGAAAAATCGGACAACACTTCCTTTGTTTCTACATACTTTTCCACCTTTTTCAAGGCCCGAATTTAATAACCAAACATGCCACATTTAAGGCTCAACAATGTAGTTAACAATAGGGGATTACACGCCTAACAAGACCTGTAAAATTCTGCCCCACAATTAATACCAAGCAATTCAATAACCAATGCCATTTTCGGCCATAAAGTACCACAATGCTAAGTCTTATCCAATTCTTTTTTCAATCCAAGTTGTTTAGTCTAACATATTATAAAGCCGCAATCGATTATAACAACTACAATCTTCAAGTAGATAACATGCGACGATTCTAATTATCGACCAAATTGTATTTCAATTTCAAATGGCTAATAATGTCATTTCGGATTTAGGCTTCCAATATCCATAACACTTTATCAATCTTTAATACATATACTTCATGCTAGTTAAAATGTAAGGCTACAACAATATGTAATCTTATAACACTTAAGAGAACACGATTGTTACCTTAACGATCCTTAATACAACTTCAAGATCCGAAGTCGCTCCCTAGCAACTTAGAGCCTCTCCTTGACACTCCAATCCGCCACTTGAAGCCCTTAGAAGATCACAAACAACTTTTCTTCAATTTCCAATCCAAACCTATGAAAGCGACTTAGGTTTTCACCTTGCGACTAACGCAAAAACGACATTTTTCCGGGATCTTTCTATTGAGATACCCCTACAATACCCTTAGGAACCTTGGTTTAAAGTGTGGAGACTATTGAACAACAAACGAAATTTTTTGTCTTGCTTATAGACCCAAACCCGAGAGCAACATTGAAGACTTCAAAGTTTCTTGAATTTTTTTCTAAGTATGGAAACTAGTCTTGCTAGTAGTAAGCTTATATAACCATATGGAGGGTCAAGATTAGAACAAATGGGTGGCTTGGATACATTTTCTTAAAAGATCAAGCCAAGTGGCCCTTGGACTTAGTCAATAATATCAAGCTCTTAGCCTAGCAAGACTTGGTCATATTAACATTGGCCAAATGACCATTTTAACCTTGGTCCATTCGACCATGACCATCCAAGGGGGGGGGGGGGTGACATGTGTCACCCTCTCGTTCGTCGCAATATTTCATTTCCCAACATTTCCATAATTCCGATAAATTTTTACTAGTCTCAATTTTTAACATTTTTGAGTTCTTACGTACGTTCTTATAAACATGTCCTGAAATTACGGGGTATAACATTCTTCCCCCCTTAGAAACATTCGTCCCCGAATGTTCTTTCGGAGTCAAACTTATAGATAGCGACATAATCTCTTTTCACAACCCCTACATACCAATAATGCCACACATGGCCACATAATAACACTTAAGCGAAATACTTAAATTAAACTTGACAAGTAAGGGAAATGAATTACCTGAAGGTGTAGAGAATAAGTGAGGATACTTCCTCAACATATCCTCATCCGCTTCCCAAGTCATCTCCTCCCAATTATCATTCCGCCACAAGACTTTGACGGAAGCCACATCTTTGGTCCGCAGTCGTCTGACCAGGCGATCGAGTATCGTTATGGGACTCTCCTCATACAATAAACCCTCTGTCACCTGGACCTCGCTAGCTGGGAAAACTCTCGATGGATCTCCGATACACTTCCGTAACATAGAAACATGGAAGACCGGATGTACCGCCTCTAAATCCGATGGCAGATCCAACTCATAGGCAACCTTGCCTACTTGTTACACCCCGTAGTTCCAGGGTATGTATGTGAGGACGTACGTACGAGAATACGACATTAATATTGGAATGGAAGAAAGATGTGATTTTTTTCGACGGAAAAGTTTCCGGATTTTGTGAAGGAAAAAAGTTCGTTAATGGGAATTGGATTCCCAGATTTGGTATTTGGACTTCCTGGATTATGTTAGAATTATGGAATTTTATTTCCGGATTTGGTCACGTGGGGCCACGGGAAAAATTCACGGTTTTGTGGGGCCCACTTTGTTTTCGAGTTTTTTGATATTTTGGATATTTTCGGGAGATGAAATATTTTGGACGAGTAGGAGGGCGACATGTGTCACCCCCTAGGTGGCACATGGCCGAAATATAGGTGCCACGTGTCCTTGGCCGAAATGACTTGCCAAGTGTCTAGCCACTTGTCACAAGTCTTGTGTAGACTTGTGGCACCACACTTGTACCCCAATCTCACCACACACTTGCCTTGATCTTGACCCTTGATTTCTCTATAAATACCCCCCCCCCCCTTGTAGTGAAGACTTCATCATCCCACACTTAGTTTTTCCAAGGCAAAACTCCCTCCCCTTTCTCTTGTGTGCTCTCGGCTTTGGCCATATTTCTTGAGCAAGACTTGTCCAAAAACCCTTAAACTTTTAAGTGTTCTTCCTTAGGGTGTTAGGAAGATTGTGTACCAAGAGTTGGAAAAGATTTCACACCTCTAGCCCCTAAATCACACCTTGACCGAAACTTGTCACTTTTGGAACCTAAGTGTTCTTCACTTTTTGGAGTTAAATCTTGAAGAGGAGTTGGTTAGGAGCTTCTAAGGGTTGCTTGGAGCGGGTTGGAACGTAAGGAATTGGAGCTAAGCGTTGCTCAGGATCGACTTATTAATCTTGGATAATTTTGGGCTTATCGAGGTAATGATCTATGTCCCCCTATTGTAATTGGATATTACATATTGTAGTAGTTTAGAATTGAGTATTAGATATATTGGAAGGATGATTATAAAGAATTGAACTGTATTTACATTGGACTGTATTTACAGTAGACTTGTAGTATTATTGTGGGGCAGAATTGTACACGTCCAGTTAGACGTGTAACCCCCTTGGAGTTGTTGGCTTGGTAGCGGACCTTGATAGAGGAGGAGTTTTATGTGGTTGCGGGGGGGCTGCCGAATTTTCCGTAGAATAAGGAACCTTGTACTTTGAAATGTGCTACAAAGAGTTCGAGAAGTTGATAGACGTTTTGTGGCCTTTTAGGTTGAAATACTACGAGTAGCGTATTCTACTTGAAGGGTGGAAAAGGCTAGCAGGGTTATAGTACTTTGGAGCGTTTTGCTAATTGTCGATAATCGTCGCGACGTATGTGAACCTCTTCCTATCTTTTCTAGCATGATTGTTGTGAACTAGGTAGTACGGTAGACGTACGTGTGCTAAACGAATTTGGTTGGTTTAAAACATAAAGTGTTATAATAGCTTTATGGGAAGTTAGTTATAACGACTTTATGTAGGTAAAAGAATGGTTTGTTGATTTTAGAAGTTGAGAGACTTGATCTTAAAAGATAAGAGACTTAACTTATAAATGACTTTTTATGAAATGTTAAGGACTTAAAAGGTGTTAAAAAGTTGTGAAACCGCATTCATGAGTAATGGGTACTTGGTCTTAAAAAGGATAATGTTATATTGATTTCGGAAATGAGAATAAGTACCGAACAAACCACTGCAGCGTTAATAAAGGAAAATGTATTGACAAATAATTATATTAAAACAAGTAGAATCCTCCATCTGCATAGAAGCTAAGATAAGACAAAATTGTATTACATTTTCTAGATCATGGCTGCTTTAATAAGATTGTTATAAACAAAAATAAACTACTCACACATAGGCATATGTTACTCAATTTTTTAAAAAGAGATTACGTTATTAAGTGATTAAGGCTATGAACTATGAAATCTTTCGAAAATAAGAGACTTGAGTATTTGAAGTTATGCAACTTGAACTATTGGAAAAGAATATTGTTACTTGACTTTAAAAGGGAAAGTGTTTTGGTTTAAAAAGGAAGGCATGGTAGTGTCTTAAATCTGTCTTAAAAGAGGGTTTAAATGTTATGGCCGATTCTACACCGAGTCGTAGGATGGACGGGTCGACATGTATTCCACACGATTCTACACCGAGTCCCATGGGATGGGTCGGGACATGTATTCCACACGATTCTACACCGAGTCCCATGGGATGGGCCGGGACATGTATTCCACACGATTCTACACCGAGTCCCATGGGATGGGCCGGGACATGTATTCCACACGATTCTACACCGAGTCCCATGGGATGGGCCGGGACATGTATTCCACACGATTCTACATCGAGTCCCATGGGATGGGCCGGGACATGTATTCCACACAATTCTACACCGAGTCCCATGGGATGGGCCGGAACATGTATTCCACACGATTCTACATCGCGTCCCATGGGATGGGCCGGGACATGTATACCATACGATTTCACACCGAGTCCCATGGGATGGGCCGGGACATGTATTCCATACGATTCTACATCGAGTCCTATGAGATGGGCCGAGACATGTATACCACACGATTCCACCTCGAGTCCCATGGGATGGGGCGAGACATGTTATACGTATCATACGATTCATATCTAGACTGCCGGTAGTGAGGAAGAAGTTCCACGGGCATGAGGGATGACTTTGAGGGCGTGAGTCCCTGACTTGACATGACTGCTTATATGTTGTGAACTGTAGTTTGGTTATCATACATGTCTCCTGTTTTATTTAGACTGTTATGATTTCATTTACAGTATTTCAGTTTCACATACTTGGTACATGTCAGATCGACCTCCTTCGGGGCTGCCTACGCCGCAGTAGAGACATCGGTTGTGGATCCTCGCTCATAGGATCACAGTTCAGCGTTTTGGGAAGCTCCGTTTCTCCTGAGGCTTATCTTTTGGTATAGTCCCCTGTCATTGTAAGTATTTGTACATTCAGGGGTATGGCGGGGCCCTGTCCCGTCATAGTTGTTGTTACATTCTTAGAGGTCTGTAGTACTATTGTGGGCAGGGTTTGTAAAGGAGTTAACTGTTCGGTTTGATATATATATACAGGAAGGTAACCGTTTTGGTTAGCCTGTTTCTTATTTTATGTCTTGTTTCATGTTTAAGTTTTTATTTTCCGCTGATTTTCTCTGATGTTGTATCACTAGGGTGCCCGGGGTAAGGCACCAGTCACGGGCCCGAGGTCGGGTCGTGACAAAAGTAGTATCAGAGCAGTTAATCCTCGGAAAGTGTCTACAGACCGTATCTAGTAGAGTCTTGATTATCGGCGTGTTGTGCACCACACCTATAATCAGGAGGCTGCAGGATATTTAGGATTGGTTTCTATTCTTCTCACTCTGAGATCGTGCCTTAGAGCTGTTTTATAAGTTGGACTCCCTATGGCGTATTCTTATGTACCGCTATGCCTCACGCAAGGCAACCAGTCCCAGAGGAAAGGCAAGAGAGGAGCTACGAGTAGAACACGAGGGTTACGAGGCACAGCCCTGGCCATTACGAGATAGTACTTGAGACGACGAGTTTTATGACGCCGCTAGCCCAGTGAGTTTAGAGCGGCATCGCTTTCATCGAGGCCACGATACCGAGCCTCAGCCACGGCCGAGCCGAGGATATGAGTTCAAGGAGATGGCACGATTACTTGCTAGGTGCGGCCGAATGAGGACGACGGAGCCGGTGGTTCCGGCGATGCGATGATTCACCCTAGATCCGATAGTCCGAGACTTCGGATTTCTTGAGTTGCGATTCGCGAGTTCTATGGATAGAGGCGAGGATGATCCTCGGTGTCGTGCTAGTTTGGGAGATTGTTATACTGCGCCGCCGGGCCATGTGATGGGAGGATGTCCAAGTAGGAGGGATACAAGAGGGATGACTCAGCCTACCGGGTCAGTTGCGGGTTCAGTTGTTCGGGAGAAGGGGGTGTTAGTCAGATGAGGACACCCCTACCTCGTTGTGGCCGTTGTAATAGACTCCATGTTGGGGAGTGTCGTACTACTTCGACAACTTGTTATGCTTACTACGCCAGGCCATTTGGTGAGAGTTTGTCCGACCAGAGGTAGCACAGATGTAGAGACTCAGCCTTCGGGATCGGTGGCTGGTTCATCGCCTTATATAGCTAGGCGCCCTGCAGGGCAGGATTATGATTAGAGCGACAAAGGGAAAGTGAGACAGTAGTTACAGAGATATCTTCAGCCCTTAAGAGACTGGTTTATGTTGTTATGGTGGATACATGTTAAGTGCTATGTACGGATAGCATTGTGTTAAGTGTGAATTAGAAAACATGGGTAGTTGAAAAGGGTAAGTCTGGGGACGAGACAATTGTGAGCCTTAGAATTTATAACAGTTAGGACCTTGGATGCAAGGCCGCCTTGAGTGGATGATTTTACGGTTGGTCTTTGTCGAAGTACTTGGTATGCGTAAAATATATTGTGGGATAATTCCATGGGTAGTGTGAGATGGAAGTGTTAGCTTTCATGACGTGAATTAGTAAGATTGTTCCGGATCGGGGAACACGAGTTTGGCGCAGTAGCGGGTCGGGTTGAGGCCAGACCGCGGGTCAACCCGCAGCCCGGATTGAGGTGGGGTCAGTTCGAGGTGGTCCCTCCAGGTGGTAGGGTCACGAGGGTGCTAGGCCCAAGTTTAGGTAACCATCATATGAGTTCGTGGATGTGTTCGACCAGAATCGTATCGTGAAAGTCGGGAATGGCCTTAAAGGAATTTGAGGCTATTAAGATGACCAAGTTTGGAGGTAGTGACTCCAAGGTTTTGGAAATTGAAGCGATGACTGGATTTTGGTACGTGTACTAGAAAGAGTTCGGGTGTACGAGAAGGGTACAACGAGTAAGAAAAGAAGCGAACATGTGTTATGAGAACGGAAAGTGATCATTTTTGTGAAGTGAAGGTGCGAAGAGAGTATCCTTTGGACCATGAGTGAGAGTTAGTGTTGTTTTACATCTTAGAGGTGATTCCTCGTTGGCTTGGATTTGGGTTTCGCGCGTATGTTATATTATGGCCATGTGTGGCATAATTGGTTTCGTAAGTATAGTAGTGAAGACTATACCGGCGCATGTATGTTTGGAGACTTAGAAGGAACATTCGGGACGAATGTTTCTAAGGGGGGAATAATGTTACACCCCGTAGTTCCAGGGTATGTATGTGAGGACGTACGTACGAGAATACGACATTAATATTGGAATGGAAGAAAGATGTGATTTTTTTCGACGGAAAAGTTTCCGGATTTTGTGAAGGAAAAAGGTTCGTTAATGGGAATTGGATTCCCAGATTTGGTATTTGGACTTCCTGGATTATGTTAGAATTATGGAATTTTATTTCCGGATTTGGTCACGTGGGGCCCACGGGGAAAATTCACGGTTTGCTGGGCCCACTTTGTTTTCGAGTTTTTCGATATTTTGGATATTTTCGGGAGATGAAATATTTTGGACGAGTAGGAGGGCGACATGTGTCACCCCCCTAGGTGGCACATGGCCGAAATATAGGTGCCACGTGTCCTTGGCCGAAATGGTCACGAGTGTCTAGCCACTTGTCACAAGTCTTGTTTAGCCTTGTGGCACCACCCTTGTACCCCAATCCCACCACCCACTTGCTTTGAACGGGGCCCGTGATTTCTCGATAAATACCCCCCCCCCCCCCCCTTGTAGTGAAGACTTCATCATCCCACACTTAGTTTTTCCAAGGCAAAACTCCCTCCCATTTCTCTTGTGTGCTCTCGGCTTTGGCCATATATCTTGAGCAAGACTTGTCCAAAAATCCTAAAACTTTTAAGTGTTCTTCCTTAGGGTGTTAGGAAGATTTTGTACCAAGAGTTGGAAAAGATTTCACACCTCTAGCCCCTAAATCACACCTTGACCGAAACTTGTCACTTTTGGAACCTAAGTGTTCTTCACTTTTTGGAGTTAAATCTTGAAGAGGAGTTGGTTAGGAGCTTCTAAGGGTTGCTTGGAGCGGGTTGGAACGTAAGGAATTGGAGCTAAGCGTTGCTCAGGATCGACTTATTAATCTTGGATAATTTTGGGCTTATCGAGGTAATGATCTATGTCCCCCTATTGGATATTACATATTGTAGTAGTTTAGAATTGAGTATTAGATATATTGGAAGGATGATTATAAAGAATTGAACTGTATTTACATTGGACTGTATTTACAGTAGACTTGTAGTATTATTGTGGGGCAGAATTGTACACGTCCGGTTAGACGTGTAACCCCCTTGGAGTTGTTGGCTCGGTAGCGGACCTTGATAGAGGAGGAGTTTTATGTGGTTGCGGGGGGGCTGCCAAATTTTCCGTAGAATAAGGAACCTTGTACTTTGAAATGTGCTACAAAGAGTTCGAGAAGTTGATAGACGTTTTGTGGCCTTTTAGGTTGAAATACTACGAGTAGCGTATTCTACTTGAAGGGTGGAAAAGGCTAGCAGGGTTATAGTACTTTGGAGCGTTTTGCTAATTGTCGATAATCGTCGCGACGTATGTGAACCTCTTCCTATCTTTTCTAGCATGATTGTTGTGAACTAGGTAGTACGGTAGACGTACGTGTGCTAAACGAATTTGGTTGGTTTAAAACATAAAGTGTTATAATAGCTTTATGGGAAGTTAGTTATAACGACTTTATGTAGGTAAAAGAATGGTTTGTTGATTTTAGAAGTTGAGAGACTTGATCTTAAAAGATAAGAGACTTAACTTATAAATGACTTTTTATGAAATGTTAAGGACTTAAAAGGTGTTAAAAAGTTGTGAAACCGCATTCATGAGTAATGGGTACTTGGTCTTAAAAAGGATAATGTTATATTGATTTCGGAAATGAGAATAAGTACCTTAACAAACCATAAGCGTTAATAAAGGAAAATGTATTGACAAATAATTATATTAAAACAAGTAGAATCCTCCATCTGCATAGAAGCTAAGATAAGACAAAATTGTATTACATTTTCTAGATCATGGCTGCTTTAATAAGATTGTTATAAACAAAAATAAACTACTCACACATAGGCATATGTTACTCAATTTTTTAAAAAGAGATTACGTTATTAAGTGATTAAGGCTATGAACTATGAAATCTTTCGAAAATAAGAGACTTGAGTATTTGAAGTTATGCAACTTGAACTATTGGAAAAGAATATTGTTACTTGACTTTAAAAGGGAAAGTGTTTTGGTTTAAAAAGGAAGGCATGGTAGTGTCTTAAATCTGTCTTAAAAGAGGGTTTAAATGTTATGGCCGATTCTACACCGAGTCTCATGGGATGGGTCGGGACATGTATTCCACACGATTCTACACCGAGTCTCATGGGATGGGTCGGGACATGTATTCCACACGATTCTACACCGAGTCTCATGGGATGGGCCGGGACATGTATTCCACACGATTCTACACCGAGTCCCATGGGATGGGCCGGGACATGTATTCCACACGATTCTACACCGAGTCCCGTGGACGGGCCGACATGTATTCCACACGATTCTACATCGAGTCCCACGGACGGGTCGACATGTATTCCACACATTCTACTCCGAGTCCCATGGGATGGGCCGGGACCTGTATTCCTCACGATTCTACTCCGCGTCCCATGGGATGGGCCGGGACATGTATACCATACGATTTCACACCGAGTCCCATGGGATGGGCCGGGACATGTATTCCATACGATTCTACATCGAGTCCCATGAGATGGGCCGAGACATGTATACCACACGATTCCACCTCGAGTCCCATGGGATGGGCCGAGACATGTTATACGTATCATACGATTTATATCTAGACTGCCGGCAGTGAGGAAGAAGTTCCACGGGCATGAGGGATGACTTTGAGGGCGTGAGTCCCTGACTTGACATGACTGCTTATATGTTGTGAACTGTAGTTTGGTTATCATACATGTCTCCTGTTTTATTTAGACTGTTATGATTTCATTCTGATATTTGATTTCACATACTTGGTACCTGTTGTACTGACCTCCTTCGGGGGGCTGCGTTCATGCCGCAGGTAGAGGTACATCGGTTGTGGATCCTCGCTCATAGGATCACAGTTCAGCGTTTTGGGAAGCTCCGTTTCTCCGGAGGCTTATCTTTTGGTATAGTCCCCTGTCATTGTAAGTATTTGTACATTCAGGGGTATGGCGGGGCCCTGTCCCGTCATAGTTGTTGTTACATTCTTAGAGGTCTGTAGTACTGTTGTGGGCAGGGTTTGTAAAGGAGTTAACTGTTCGGTTTGATATATATATACAGGAAGGTAACCGTTTTGGTTAGCCTGTTTCTTATTTTATGTCTTGTTTCATGTTTAAGTTTTTATTTTCCGCTGATTTTCTCTGATGTTGTATCACTAGGGTGCCCGGTAGGCACCATCACGCCCGAGGTCGGTCGTGACAAAAGTAGTATCGAGCGATTAATCCTCGGAAAGTGTCTACAGACCGTATCTAGTAGAGTCTTGATTATCGGCGTGTTGTGCACCACACCTATAATCAGGAGGCTGCAGGATATTTAGGATTGGTTTCTATTCTTCTCACTCTGAGATCGTGCCTTAGAGCTGTTTTATAAGTTGGACTCCCTATGGCGTATTCTTATGTACCCGTTATGCCTCTACGCAAGGCAACCAGGTCCCAGAGGGGAAAGGCAGCAGAGGGAGCTACGAGTAGAACACAGAGGGTTACGAGGGCACAGGCCCGGTCATTACCTGAGATAGTACTTCAGACGACGAGTTTTATGACGCCGCTAGCCCCAGCAGAGTTTAGAGCGGCATCAGTTTCTACTGAGGCCACGATACCTGAGCCTCCAGTTCCACGGCCAGGAGCCGAGGATATGAGTTCAAGGAGATGGCACAGTTACTTGCTAGGCTGGTGGCTGGGAATGAGGACGGACGGGAGCCGGTGGTTCCGGCAGTACCAGTGATTCACCCTAGATCCGATAGTCTGAGACTTCGGGATTTCTTGAGTTGCAGTTCGCCAGAGTTCTATGGATAGAGAGCTGAGGATGATCCTCAGGGTGTCGTGCTAGTTTGGGAGATTGTTATACTGCGCCGCCGTGGCCATATGATGGGAGGATGTCCAGTAGGAGGGATACAAGAGGGATGACTCACCACCGGCCGGGCCATGTTGTTGTTCGGGAGAAGGGGGTGTTAGTCAGATGAGGACACCCCTACCTCGTTGTGGCCGTTGTAATAGACTCCATGTTGGGGAGTGTCGTACTACTTCGACAGCTTGTTATGCTTACGGCCAGCAGGGCCATTTGGTGAGAGTTTGTCCGACCAGAGGTAGCACAGATGTAGGGACTCAGCCTTCGGGATCGGTGGCTGGTTCATCGCCTTATATAGCTAGGCGCCCTGCAGGGCAGGATTATGATTAGAGTGACAAAGGGAAAGTGAGACAGTAGTTACAGAGATATCTTCACCCAAGAGAAGCGGTTTATGTTGTTATGGTGGATACATGTTAAGTGCTATGTACGGATAGCATTGTGTTGAGTGTGAATAAGAAAACATGGGTAGTTGAAAAGGGTAAGTCCGGGACGAGACAATTGTGAGCCTTAGAATTTATAACAGTTAGGACCTTGGATGCAAGGCCGCCATGAGTGGATGATTTTACGGTTGGTCTTTGTCGAAGTACTTGGTATGCGTAAAATATATTGTGGGATAATTCCATGGGTAGTGTGAGATGGAAGTGTTAGCTTTCATGACGTGAATTAGTAAGATTGTTCGGATCGGGAACAAGAGTTTGGCGATGGGTCGGGTTGAGGCCGACCACGGGTCAACCCGCGGCCGGATTGAGGTGGGGTCAGTTCGAGGTGGTCCCTCCAGGTGGTAGGGTCACGAGGGTGCTAGGCCCAAGTTTAGGTAACCATCATATGAGTTCGTGGATGTGTTCGACCAGAATCGTATCGTGAAAGTCGGGAATGGCCTTAAAGGAATTTGAGGCTATTAAGATGACCAAGTTTGGAGGTAGTGACTCCAAGGTTTTGGAAATTGAAGCGATGACTGGATTTTGGTACGTGTACTAGAAAGAGTTCGGGTGCGAGAAGGTACAACGAGTAAGAAAAGAAGCGAACATGTGTTATGAGAACGGAAAGTGATCATTTTTGTGAAGTGAAGGTGCGAAGAGAGTATCCTTTGGACCATGAGTGAGAGTTAGTGTTGTTTTACATCTTAGAGGTGATTCCTCGTTGGCTTGGATTTGGGTTTCGCGCGTATGTTATATTATGGCCATGTGTGGCATAATTGGTTTCGTAAGTATAGTAGTGAAGACTATACCTCAAGCATGTATGTTTGGAGACTTAGAAGGAACATTCGGGACGAATGTTTCTAAGGGGGGAATAATGTTACACCCCGTAGTTCCAGGGTATGTATGTGAGGACGTACGTACGAGAATACGACATTAATATTGGAATGGAAGAAAGATGTGATTTTTTTCGACGGAAAAGTTTCCGGATTTTGTGAAGGAAAAAGGTTCGTTAATGGGAATTGGATTCCCAGATTTGGTATTTGGACTTCCTGGATTATGTTAGAATTATGGAATTTTATTTCCGGATTTGGTCACGTGGGGCCCACGGGGAAAATTCACGGTTTTGTGGGGCCCACTTTGTTTTCGAGTTTTTCGATATTTTGGATATTTTCGGGAGATGAAATATTTTGGACGAGTAGGAGGGCGACATGTGTCACCCCCCTAGGTGGCACATGGCCGAAATATAGGTGCCACGTGTCCTTGGCCGAAATGGCTTGCCGAGTGTCTAGCCACTTGTCACAAGTCTTGTGTAGACTTGTGGCACCACACTTGTACCCCAATCTCACCACACACTTGCTTTGATCTGGGCCCTTGATTTCTCTATAAATACCCCCCCCCCCCCCCCTTGTAGTGAAGACTTCATCATCCCACACTTAGTTTTTCCAAGGCAAAACTCCCTCCCATTTCTCTTGTGTGCTCTCGGCTTTGGCCATATATCTTGAGCAAGACTTGTCCAAAAATCCTAAAACTTTTAAGTGTTCTTCCTTAGGGTGTTAGGAAGATTTTGTACCAAGAGTTGGAAAAGATTTCACACCTCTAGCCCCTAAATCACACCTTGACCGAAACTTGTCACTTTTGGAACCTAAGTGTTCTTCACTTTTTGGAGTTAAATCTTGAAGAGGAGTTGGTTAGGAGCTTCTAAGGGTTGCTTGGAGCGGGTTGGAACGTAAGGAATTGGAGCTAAGCGTTGCTCAGGATCGACTTATTAATCTTGGATAATTTTGGGCTTATCGAGGTAATGATCTATGTCCCCCTATTGGATATTACATATTGTAGTAGTTTAGAATTGAGTATTAGATATATTGGAAGGATGATTATAAAGAATTGAATCAGATTTACATTGGTGTATTTACTGAGACTTGTAGTATTATTGTGGGGCGAATTGTACACGCCCGGTTAGACGTGTAACCCTCGAGTTGTTGGCTCGGTAGCGGACCTTGATAGAGGAGGAGTTTTATGGTTGCGGGGGGGCTGCCAAATTTTCCGTAGAATAAGGAACCTTGTACTTTGAAATGTGCTACAAAGAGTTCGAGAAGTTGATAGACGTTTTGTGGCCTTTTAGGTTGAAATACTACGAGTAGCGTATTCTACTTGAAGGGTGGAAAAGGCTAGCAAGGTTATAGTACTTTGGAGCGTTTTGCTAATTGTCGATAATCGTCGCGACGTATGTGAACCTCTTCATATCTTTTCTAGCATGATTGTTGTGAACTAGGTAGTACGGTAGACGTACGTGTGCTAAACGAATTTGGTTGGTTTAAAACATAAAGTGTTATAATAGCTTTATGGGAAGTTAGTTATAACGACTTTATGTAGGTAAAAGAATGGTTTGTTGATTTTAGAAGTTGAGAGACTTGATCTTAAAAGATAAGAGACTTAACTTATAAATGACTTTTTATGAAATGTTAAGGACTTAAAAGGTGTTAAAAAGTTGTGAAACCGCATTCATGAGTAATGGGTACTTGGTCTTAAAAAGGATAATGTTATATTGATTTCGGAAATGAGAATAAGTATTTAACAAACCATCATGCAGTTAATAAAGGAAAATGTATTGACAAATAATTATATTAAAACAAGTAGAATCCTCCATCTGCATAGAAGCTAAGATAAGATAAAATTGTATTACATTTTCTAGATCATGGCTGCTTTAATAAGATTGTTATAAACAAAAATAAACTACTCACACATAGGCATATGTTACTCAATTTTTTAAAAAGAGATTACGTTATTAAGTGATTAAGGCTATGAACTATGAAATCTTTCGAAAATAAGAGACTTGAGTATTTGAAGTTATGCAACTTGAACTATTGGAAAAGAATATTGTTACTTGACTTTAAAAGGGAAAGTGTTTTGGTTTAAAAATGAAGGCATGGTAGTGTCTTAAACTGTCTTAAAAGAGGTTTAAATGTTATGGCCGATTCTACACCGAGTCCCATGGACGGGCCGACATGTATTCCACACGATTCTACACCGAGTCCCACGGGATGGGTCGACATGTATTCCACACGATTCTACACCGAGTCCCACGGATGGGCCGACATGTATTCCACACGATTCTACACCGAGTCTCGGGGATGGGTCGACACGATTCCACACGATTCTACACCGAGTCCCATGGATGGGTCGACACGTATTCCACACGATTCTACACCGAGTCCCAGGATGGGTCGACATGTATTCCACACGATTCTACACCGAGTCCCGTGGGATGGGCCGACATGTATATCATACGATTTCACACCGAGTCCTCAGGACGGGTCGACACGTATTCCATACGATTCTACATTGAGTCCCACGAGATGGGACGAGACATGATACCACACGATTCCACCCCGAGTCCCAGGATGGGCCGAGACATGTTATACGATTACACGATTTATATCTAGATCGCCTAGCGGTGAGGAAGAAGTTCCACGGGCATGAGGATGACTTTGAGGCGTGAGTCCACGACTTGACATGATCGCTTATATGTCAGGAATCGTAGTTTGGTTATCATACATGTCTCTGCTTTATTTAGACCATTATGATTTCATTTACGGTATTTTCAGTTTCACATACTTGGTACTGTTATCGACTCCTTCGGCTGCGTCATGCCGCAGTGAGGTACATCGGTTGTGGATCCTCGCCATAGGATCACAATTCAGCGGAAGCTCCGCTTTCTCGAGGCTTATCTTTGGTATAGTCCGTCATTGTAAGTATTTGTACATTCGGTATGGCGGGCCCCGTCCGTCATAGTTGTTGTTACATTCTTAGATATCCGTAGTAATGTGGGCAGGGTTTGTAAAGGAGTTAACTGTTCGGTTTGATATATATATACAGGAAGGTAACCGTTTTGGTTAGCCTGTTTCTTATTTTATGTCTTGTTTCATGTTTAAGTTTTTATTTTCCGCTGATTTTCTCTGATGTTGTATCACTAGGGTGCCCGGGGTAAGGCACCAGTCACGGGCCCGAGGTCGGGTCGTGACACTACTCTACGGATGATCTGATAAGGCCCAATGTACCTTGGGCTAAGTTTTCCCTTCTTTCCGAACCTCATCACACCCTTCATGGGTGATACCTTCAAGAAGACCCAATCGTCTACCTGAAACTTCAAATGTCGACGTCGATTATCTGCATAAGACTTTTGCCGACTCTGAGCTACTAACAGTCTCTCCTGGATAAGCTTCACCTTATCCACAGCCTGCTGAATCAAGTCTGGGCCAACTAACTGAACCTCTCCCACGTCGAACCAACCAATCGGCGACCTACACTTCCGCCCATACAAAGACTCATATGGCGTCATCTGAATGCTAGAATGGTAGCTGTTGTTATAAGCGAACTCTACAAGAGGCAAACGATCCTCCCAGCTACCCCTGAAATCAATAAACAGGCCCGCAACATATCCTCAAGTGTCTGTATAGTACGCTCTGCCTGCCCGTCGGTCTGAGGATGAAACGTAGTACTGAGACTCACCTGTGTCCCTAACCCCTTCTGGAAAGACTTCCAGAAGTTAGCCGTAAACTGGGCTCCTTTGTCTGATATAATCGATATAGGAACTCCGTGTAGTCTCACAATCTCCCTGATATACAATCTAGCATAATTCTCAGCCGAATACGTAGTCCTGACTGGAAGAAAGTGGGATGATTTTGTCAGCCAGTCTACAATAACCCAGATGGAATCACACTTCCTCTGAGTACGAGGTAACCCTGTAACAAAATCCATGTGGATCACCTCCCACTTCCATGTCGGAAATCAATCGCCTGCAATAGCCCACCGGGCTTTTGGTGCTCAACCTTGACTTGCTGACAATTCGGACACTGAGCAACAAACCCTGCCACGTCCCTCTTCAGTCCATCCCACCAATACATACATCTAAGGTCATGGTACATCTTAGTCGACCCTGGATGAATAGAGTAACGAGCACTGTGTGCCTTCTCCAGCATTTGCTGACGAAGTCCTGCAACATCAGGAACACACAATCTGCCCTCAAATCTTAGCACCCCATCAGGCGCTACCTCAAATAGACTCTTCTCCTCTCGAAGAGTCGTATCTCGATACCGCATCATAACTGGGTCCTCATACTGTCGCCTCTTCACCTCCTCAACGATGGAAGACTCGACAATCTCACGAACCCGTACCCCACTATCATCGGTATCGACCAACCGAACCCCAAGGCTCGCTAGCTGATGGATCTGACGGACCATGTCCTGTCTATCTGGCTGCACCTCTGACAGACTCCCCATAGATCTACGACTCAAAGCATCTGCAACCACGTTGGCTTTTCCCGGATGGTATAGGATATCAACATCATAATCCTTCAGCAACTCTAACCACCGTCTCTGCCGCAAGTTCAACTCCCTCTGCCTGAAGATGTCTGAGGCTCTTGGTCCTATAAATATCCACATGAACCCCGTAAAAATAATGTCTCCAAATCTTCAAGGCATGAATAACTGCGGCCAACTCTAAGTCATGAGTAGGGTAATTCCTCTCATGCTTCCGTAACTGTCGGGAAGCATAGGCTATTACGTTGCCGTGCTGCATCAATACGCACCCTAGCCCGATACCCGAGGCATCATAATAAATCACGTAGCCCTATAACCCCTCGGGAAGAGTAAGAACTGGAGCCGTCGTCAACCTTTCCTTCAGTAACTGGAAGCCCTCCTCACAAGCTTCTGTCCACTGGAACTTAGCTGTTTTCTGAGTCAGCCTAGTCAATGGTGCTGATATCGAAGCAAACTGCTCCACAAACCTACGATAATAACCTGCCAGCCCTAAGAAACTGCATACCTCCGTCGGAGTAGTAGGTCTCGGTCAAGACTTGACCGCCTCAATCTTTGTCGTATCAACCTGAACACCGTCAACCCCAATAATGTGCCCCAAAAATGCCACTGAGGCCAACCAAAACTCACACTTGGAGAACTTGACGAACAATCACGGCTCCGAGGACCCTGCACCGCCTCAAGTGATCTGCATGCTCCTGCTCTGTGCGTGAATAAACCAGGATGTCATCAATGAATACTATAGCAAACGTATCCAAAAATGGCATGAACACCCGGTTCATCAAATCCATAAATACCGCTGGAGCGTTGGTCAAACCAAAAGACATCACCCTGAACTCATAGTGCCCATACCGGGTCCTGAATGCAGTCTTTGGGATATCTGTCTCTCTAACTCGCACCTGATGATAACCAGACCGCAGGTCTATCTTGGAGAAACACATTGCACCCTGCAACTGGTCAAACAAATCATCAATCCTAGGAGGGGGTATCTATTCTTGATGGTTACCTTATTCAGCTGCCTGTAGTCAACACACATACGCAGCGTCTCATCCTTCTTCTTTACAAACAAAATTGGCGCTCCCCAGGGAGAAACACTAGGCTTGATAAAGCCTTTTTTCCAGCAAATCTTTCAGCTGGTCCTTCAACTCCCTCAACTCAAGGGTGCCATCCTCATTTGCGGAATAGATATAGGCCGAGTGTCTGGCAACGTGTCAATACAGAACTCTATCTCCCTCTCAGGAGGAATACCTGGGAGATCAACTGAGAATACATTCGGAAACTCTCTAACCACCGAATCGATCAAGAAGCGCACTCGGCCTCAGATCGAATACCCGAACCAGATGATAAATGTACCCTTTCTGCACCATCTTCCTAGCCTTGAGATAAGAAATAAACCTACCCTACGGCGTAGTATTGCCCTTCCACTCGATAAGCGGCTCGCCAGAAATCGAATCGGACCAACTGTTTCTACGATCAACGTTGGCATAACAAGAAGCCAACCACCCATACCCATAATGACGTCAAAATCGATCGTCTCCAACTCTATCAAGTCTGCTAGGGTCTGACGACTGTATATAAACACCGGGCAATCTTTGTACACCCGCTCAGCTAACACCGAATCACCCACTGGCGTAGCTACCTCAAAAGGCTCTATCGACACCGGCTCTATCCCGATTCTACCAGCAATAAGAGGGGACACATAGGACAAGGTAGAACCTGGATCTATCAAAGCATAAACGTCACAGCATGAAATCAATAATGTACCTGTGACGACATCCGGAAGCCTCACGATCCCGCTTACCGCTAAGGAATATATGCGGTTCTGTGGACCGCTAGAACTAGGACCTCCACCACGACCCCTACCGCGGCCTGCCGGTCCGTGAAAACCCTGCCCTCCGGGGCGCATAAGAGAAGGGGAGTGATCATTTTGTGAAGTAACGAGGTGAAGAAAGTATCCTTTAGACCATGGGTGGAAGCTGTAGTGTTGTTATACACGTTAGAGGTGATTCCTCGTTGGCTTGGATTGGAGTTTTGCGCATGTGTTATTATGGCCATTGGTGGCATGATTGGTTTGGTAAGTATAGTAGTGAAGACTATACCGGTACATGTATGTTTTGAGACCTAGAAGGAACATTCAGGACGAATGTTTCTAAGGGGGGAAGAATGTTACACCCCGTAGTTCCAGGGTAAGTATGTGAGGACGTACGTACGAGAATACGACATTTAAATTAAAAAGGAAGAAAGATGTGATTTTTCGACGGAAAAGTTTCCGGATTTTGTGAAGGAAAAAGGTTCGTTAAAGGGAATTGGATTCCCAGATTTGGTATTCAGACTTTTTGGAATATTTGAGAATTATGGAATTTTATTTTCGGAATTGGTCACGTGGGGCCCACGGGAGAAATTTACGGTTTGTGGGGCCCACTTTATTTTTGGATTTTTGGCATTACGGATATTTTCGGAAGATGAAATATTTTGGGGCAGTAGAGGCGATGTGTCACCCCATTAGTACGTAGAATTGATGTTGGGCGTGTGTCCGGGCGGTTTGGTGGGGGGACAGTGGCAAGCCACTTGTCCCATTTTTGTGGTGGACATTTGGTTGGTAAAATCCACACACACTTGGACCCAATCTTCACCATACACTTGCTTTAATCCTAGCCCTTGATTTCTCTATAAATACCCCTTGATTTCAAGACTTATTTCATCCACACTTAGAGAGTTTTCCAAGGCAAAAATATACTCCCTCCTTAGTGTTGTTCTCGCCCAACACCCCCCCATTTGTGTAGAAAAATTCTTCAAGTGTTGGTATAGTCCCAAATACCTTAGCCTTGAAATCCCTTGTAGTATTCCAAAGTTATCTTTATACTAAGAGCCCGAAAATACTACTTTATTCATTAGTCACAAAGTGAAACCCTAGAAAAATCTTCATAGCTTGGTTGAAGTGTTAAGAGAAGTTGTTTAGAAACTTCTAAGGGTTGCTTGGAGCGGGTTGGAGCGTAAGGAATTGGAGCTAAACGTTGCTCAGGATCGACTTATAAATCTTGGATAATTTTGGGCTTATCGAGGTAATGATCTATGTCCTTCTATTGTAATTGGATATTACATATGGTAGTAGTTTAGAATTGAGTATAAGATTTATTGGAATGATGCTTATTAAGAATTGAATTGTATTTACATTGGACTGTATTTACAGTATACTTGTAGTATTATTGTGGGGCAGTGTTGTACACGTCCGGTTAGACGTGTAACCCCTTTGGAGTTGTTGGCTTGGTAGCGGGTCTTGATAGATGAGGAGATTTATGTGGTTACGGGGGGGGAGGTGCTGCCGAATTTTCCATAGAATAAGGAACCTTGTACTTTGAAATGTGCTACAAAGAGATCGAGAAGTTGATAGACGTTTTGTGACCTTTATAGGTTGAAATACTGCGAGTAGCGTATTCTACTTGAAGGGTGGAAAAGGCTAGCAGGGTTATAGTACTTTGGAGCGTTTTTCTAATTCTCGATAATCGTCGCGAGGTATGTGAATCTCTTCCTATCTTTTCTAGCATGATTGTTGTGAACTATGTAGTACGGTAGACGTACGTGTGCTAAACGAATTTGGTTGGTTTAAAACATAAAGTGTTATAACGGCTTTATGGGAAGTCTGTTATAACAACTTTATGTAGGTAAAGAAATGGTTTTGTGGTTTTTAAAAGATAAGAGACTTGACTTATAAATGACTTGATGTGAAATATTAAGGACTTGGTTTGTGTTAAAAAGTTGTGAAACCGCATTTATGAGAAATGGGTAATTGGGTTTTAAAAGGAATAAGTTATATTGATTTCGGAAATGAGAATAAGTATCGAACAAACCACTGCAGCGTTAATAAAGGAAAATGTATTGACTAATTAATTATATTAAAACAAGTAGAAACCTCCATCTGCATAGAAGCTAAGATAAGACAACATTGTATTACATTTCCTAGATCATGGTTGCTTTAATAAGATCATTAATAACAAGTATTGATTTTTCTTAAAATCCCAAAGTAAGGAACTTGATTTCTAAAAGAAAGGAGACTTGAGGAATTAAAGTGTTTTGGTTTAAAAGAAAGGCATGGTTTTGTCTTAAAATGGTTTAAAAAGAAGGCATGGTTTTGTCTTAAAATGATTTATTTCAAAAGAAGGTGTGGAAATGGTTTTTGTTTACTTGAAATGATAATACTCTATTTTTGATACTATAGGTATCGTATGACTTTTGTAAAAAGAAAGGGATCTTTTGAAAGAATTTAAGTACGTAGTACTTTAGGGTTAAAACCCGGATTTATTGGCACAAAATGGGAGTACTTGAGTTTATATAAATGGTGAATCAATTTACATGTTAATGAAAGTCTAAAAGTATGTTGAACTTGCCTATGCTAGTTGTGATAGCTTTTGTTGTGCAAGTATTGTATTTCTATACCACCGCGTCTCTCGATGGAGGGTCGGCTGACTTGTTGTGAACTTACTTGGGCGCACTAAGCGGTGTGAGGATTCCACGGGTATGCTTCCATTGTTGTTATCACGTGGACATGTCTACACCGATGAGGATTCCGGCACGTGTGACCATTAATGTTATTCCATGGACTAGCTCTCCATGAGGTTTTACTGATTCGGCTTTGGTATCTGGTAGTTGGCTCTCGTACTTGCCCCGGTCGTTGCTGATGCAGGTTGGTTCTGGTAGTTGGCTTTCGTACTTGCCCCGTTCAGTTTTGTGGCGAAGTCTCGTGACTACGGTTGTGATCTGGTGGTTAGCCTGGTTACTTGCCCCCGTCAGCTACGTGGCGCAGGGAGGATCTGGTAGAGGTTATCGCACTTGCCACGTGTCAGCTTCGCGAGTCAGTGGTTGGACGAAGTCTCGTGACTACGGTTGTGATCTGGTGGTTAGCCTGGTTACTTGCCCCCGTCAGCTACGTGGCGCAGGGAGGATCTGGTAGAGGCTATCGCACTTGCCACGTGTCAGCTTCGCGAGTCAGTGTTTGGACGAAGTTTCGTGACTTACGGTTGTGATCTGGTGGTTAGCCTGGTTACTTGCCCCGCCGCCACGTGGCGCAGGAGGATCGGTAGAGGCTATCGCACTTACCACGCGCCTTCGCCGTGATATATTTATTTAGTATTGTTGGTACGGTAGGTTCTGGTAGCTGGCTTTCGTACTTGCCCCGGTCAGTTGATGATGCATGTTGGATCTGGTAGCTATGCCTTCGTACTTGCCCCGTACGGTTTTAAGACACGGGTGGGACACGTGTTCATGTACTCGGTGTTGTTATATCATAGATTGCCGCAGAGGAAGGTATTCCACGCATGATTGATGTTGTGGCGTGAGACCCATAGTTATATTTGAGTGATGACTTTGAGGCGTGAGTCCACGACTTGACATATTCGCTTATGTATCGTGGACTGTAGTTTGGTTATCATACATGTTTCCTGTTTTATATAGACTGTTATGATTTCATTTACGATTTTCAGGCCACATACTGTATCTCAGATCGACCTCCTTCGGGGGGCTGCGTTCATGCCGCAGGTAGAGGTACACCGGTTGTTGATCCTCGCTCATAGGATCACAGCGCATTTGGGAAGCTCCGTTTCTCCGGAGGCTTATCTTTTGGTATAGTCCCCTGTCATTGTAGGTACTTACATTCAGGGGTATGGCGGGGCCCTGTCCCGTCGTAGTTGTGGTTACATTCTTAGAGGTCTATAGTACTGTTGTAGGCAGAGTTTGTAAAAGGGATGTAACTGTTCAGGTTTAATCATTTTTATATATATGCAGAAAGGTGACCGTTTTGGTTAGCCTATTTTATTATTATATATCTTGTTTCATGTGTAAGTTTTTATTTCCGCTGATTTTCTTTTATGTTGTATCACTAGGGTGCCCGGGGTAAGGCACCAGTCACGGGCCCGGGGTCAGGTCGTGACAAAAGTGGTATCAGAGCAGTTAATCCTCGGAAAGTGTCTACAGACCGTATCTAGTAGAGTCTTGATTATCGGCGTGTTGTGCACCACACCTATAATCAGGAGGTTGCAGGATATTTAGGATTGGTTTCCATTCTTCTCACTCTGAGATCGTGCCTTAGAGCTGTGTTGTAAGTTGGACTCCCTCTGACGTATTCTTTTTACCAGTTATGCATCTACGCAAGGCAACCAGAGCCCAGAAGGGCAAGGCAGCAGAGGGAGCTGCGAGTAGAGCACAGAGGATTGTCAGGGCACAGGCCCAGTCTTTACCTGAGGTGGTACTTCATATGGGGAGTTCTGCGACGCCGTTAGCCCCAGCAGAGTCTAGAGCAAAGCCGGTCTCACCGAGGCCGCAGCACTGAGTCTCCGCCCACGACCGGGAGCCGAGGATATGAGTTACGCGAGATGGCCCGCCACTAGCTAGACTTGTGGCGAGGAATGAGGACGCGAGGCCGCGTTCCGATAGTACGATGGTTCACCCTAGATCCGATAGTTGGAGACTTCGACTTCGAGTCAGATCCACCGAGTTATATGGATCGAGAACCGGAGAAGATCCTCGGAGTTTATTCGACAGATTCAGCGGATCATGAAAGTGATCAAGGCCTCGAGACGCAGTCGGTGGTACTAGGTTCACATCGGCCGCGTGATACCGCACTCGATCGTTTGATTCGTGAGCCGCCCCGGGAGAGCATGCACTTTCACCGTATGGGACGAGTTCTCGAGGCATTTCTACACTTCTTGCCCTCGCAGAGATGAGAGCTCGCGAATAGATTTATGATGTTGAGGCGTAACGCGCACGGTTGGGAATACAAGATAGAGTTTGGCTCGTTGGCTCGTTATGTCCCCGCTTTAGTGGCGACGTGGAGGATAGAGTGCACCGATATGTCACAGACTTGACGATTATCCGCGAGAGTTGTGCAGAGTAGCTCTTCACCGGCATGGACATTGCCCGTATAAGCTTATGCACGGGATGGAGGAACGTAGAGACCAAACGGGCGGACCAGATCGCGTAAGAGGCCAAGACAAGCAGGTCCTTGGTAACTTTCGAGGCGAACCGCCTCAGCAGCAGGCTAATTATGCACCTCCGCCAGCAGTGGTCCTCCACGCCTTCGTATGCGTCCAGGTATTCCGAGCAGTCGAGCTCCTGTGTTTCAGATTTTCCGGGGAGTAGGAGTACTCGCCGGATGAGGCCACCCGTATCTCAGTGTGGCCGTTGTGGTAAAACCCATAGGGGGGAGTGTCGTACTAGTTTGGGAGATTGTTATGCTTACGGCCAACAGGGCCATTTGGCGAGAAACTGTCCGACCAGAGGTGGCACTGGTGGGATAGCACAGACTACGGATCGGGCCATGGTTCTTCACCTTCCATAGCTAGGCAGGATGTTCATACACCGGCAGGCCACGGCAGAGGTCGCGGTGGAAGTTCCCAGTTTTAGCGGTCCTTTGAACCGCCTATTTGATTTTCAGGTATACCCTTAATCCTCTAGAGACTAGTTTGTATTGATGTTATGATGATGTGTTAAGTGTTATGTTCGGATGGCATAGTGATAAAATATGATTTAGAAGCCTGGTTAGTGAAACGGGTAAGTCTGGGGATGAGGAAATTTTGAGCCTTAGAATTTATAACAGTTGAGACCTTAGATGTAAGGCCGTCTTGAGTAAAAGATTTTACGGTTAGTCTTTGTCGGAGCACTGGGTATGCGCGATATGTATTGTGGAATAATTCCATGGGATGTGTGAGATGGAAGTGGTAACTTTCATGACGTGAATTAGTAAGATTGTTCCGGATCGGGGAACGAGAGAGTTTGGCGCGATAATGGGTCGGGTTGAGGCCAGATTGTGGGTCAACCCGCAGCCCGGATTGTAGTGAGGTAAATTTGTGGTGGTCTCGCCAGGTGGTAGGATCACGAGGGTGCCCGGGGTAAGGCACCAGTCACGGGCCCGAGGTCGGGTCATGACAAAAGTGGTATCAGTTCGTGGATGTGTTCAACCAGAATCGGATCGTGAAGGCCGGGAATGGCCTTAGAGGAAATCGAAGCTAGTAAGGTGACCAAGTTGGATAGTAGAAACCCCAAGAGTTCGAAAGCAGAAGCGATGACTGAAATATAGTACGTGTAATAGAAATAGTTCGGGTGTACGAGAAGTGTACGACGAGTAAGGAAAGAAGTGAACATAGGTTAAGAGAAGGGGAGTGATCATTTTGTGAAGTAACGAGGTGAAGAAAGTATCCTTTAGACCATGGGTAGAAGCTGTAGTGTTGTTATACACGTTAGAGGTGATTCCTCGTTGGCTTGGATTGGAGTTTTGTGCATGTGTTATTATGGCCATTGGTGGCATGATTGGTTTGGTAAGTATAGTAGTGAAGACTATACCGGCACATGTATGTTTTGAGACCTAGAAGGAACATTCGGGACGAATGTTTCTAAGGGGGGAAGAATGTTACACCCCGTAGTTCCAGGGTATGTATGTGAGGACGTACGTACGAGAATACGACATTTAAATTAAAAAGGAAGAAAGATGTGATTTTTCGACGGAAAAGTTTCCGGATTTTGTGAAGGAAAAAGGTTCGTTAAAGGGAATTGGATTCCCAGATTTGGTATTCAGACTTTTTGGAATATTTGAGAATTATGAAATTTTATTTTCGGAATTGGTCACGTGGGGCCCACGGGAGAAATTTACGGTTTGTGGGGCCCACTTTATTTTCGGATTTTTGGCATTACGGATATTTTCGGAAGATGAAATATTTTGGACGAGTAGGGGGGCGACACGTGTCACCCCCATGTGGCCACAAGGCGAATTGATGTTGGACATGTGTCCTTGGACGGTTTGGTGGGGGACAAGTGGCAAGCCACTTGTCCCATTTTTGTGGTGGACATTTGGTTGGTAAAATCCACACACACTTGGACCCAATCTTCACCATACACTTGCTTTAATCCTAGCCCTTGATTTCTCTATAAATACCCCTTGATTTCAAGACTTATTTCATCCACACTTAGAGAGTTTTTCAAGGCAAAAATATACTCCCTCCTTAGTGTTGTTCTCGTCCAACACCCCCCCCCCCCCATTTGTGTAGAAAAATTCTTCAAGTGTTGGTATAGTCCCAAATACCTTAGCCTTGAAATCCCTTGTAGTATTCCAAAGTTATCTTTATACTAAGAGCCCGAAAATACTACTTTATTCATTAGTCACAAAGTGAAACCCTAGAAAAATCTTCATAGCTTGGTTGAAGTGTTAAGAGAAGTTGTTTAGAAACTTCTAAGGGTTGCTTGGAGCGGGTTGGAGCGTAAGGAATTGGAGCTAAACGTTGCTCAGGATCGACTTATAAATCTTGGATAATTTTGGGCTTATCGAGGTAATGATCTATGTCCTTCTATTATAATTGGATATTACATATGGTAGTAGTTTAGAATTGAGTATAAGATTTATTGGAAGGATGCTTATTAAGAATTGAATTGTATTTACATTGGATCAGATGATGATACTTGTAGTATTATTGTGGCGGTGTTGTACACGCCCAGGTTAGACGTGTAACCCTCGAGTTGTTGGCTCGTAGCGGTCCTTGATAGAGAGAGATTTATGTGGTTACGTGGGGAGGTGCCGAAATTTCCATAGAATAAGGAACCTTGTACTTTGAAATGTGCTACAAAGAGATCGAGAAGTTGATAGACGTTTTGTGACCTTTATAGGTTGAAATACTGCGAGTAGCGTATTCTACTTGAAGGGTGGAAAAGGCTAGCAGGGTTATAGTACTTTGGAGCGTTTTGCTAATTGTCGATAATCGTCGCGAGGTATGTGAACCTCTTCCTATCTTTTCTAGCATGATTGTTGTGAACTATGTAAGACAAGAGACGACGTGTGCTAAACGAATTTGGTCGGTTTAAAACATAAAGTGTTATAACGGCTTTATGGGAAGTCTGTTATAACAACTTTATGTAGGTAAAGAAATGGTTTTGTGGTTTTTAAAAGATAAGAGACTTGACTTATAAATGACTTGATGTGAAATATTAAGGACTTGGTTTGTGTTAAAAAGTTGTGAAACCGCATTTATGAGAAATGGGTAATTGGATTTTAAAAGGAATAAGTTATATTGATTTCGGAAATGAGAATAAGTATCGAACAAACCACTGCAGCGTTAATAAAGGAAAATGTATTGACTAATTAATTATATTAAAACAAGTAGAAACCTCCATCTGCATAGAAGCTAAGATAAGACAACATTGTATTACATTTCCTATATCATGGTTGCTTTAATAAGATCATTAATAACAAGTATTGATTTTTCTTAAAATCCCAAAGTAAGGAACTTGATTTCTAAAAGAAAGGAGACTTGAGGAATTAAAGTGTTTTGGTTTAAAAGAAAGGCATGGTTTTGTCTTAAAATGGTTTATTTCAAAAGAAGGTGTGAAAATGGTTTTTGTTTACTTGAAATGATAATACTCTATTTTTGATACTATAGGTATCGTATGACTTTTGCAAAAAGAAAGGGATCTTTTGAAAGAATTTAAGTACGTAGTACTTTAGGGTTAAAACCCGGATTTGTTGGCACAAAATGGGAGTACTTGAGTTTATATAAATGGTGAATCAATTTACATGTTAATGAAAGTCTAAAAGTATGTTGAACTTGCCTATGCTAGTTGTGATAGCTTTTGTTGTGCAAGTATTGTATTTCTATACCACCGCGTCTCGATGGAGTGGTGACTTGTTGTGAACTTACTTGACGCGTCTGGCAGTGACGGAGGATTCCACGGGTATGCTTCCATTGTTGTTATCACATGGACATGTCTACACCGATGAGGGATTCCGGGGGCATGTGACCATTAGTGTTATTCCATGGACTAGCTCTCCATGAGGTTTTACTGATTCGGCTTTGGTATCTGGTAGTTGGCTCTCGTACTTGCCCCGGTCGTTGCTGATGCAGGTTGGTTCTGGTAGTTGGCTTTCGTACTTGCCCCGTTCAGTTTTGTGGCGAAGTCTCGTGACTACGGTTGTGATCTGGTGGTTAGCCTGGTTACTTGCCCCCGTCAGCTACGTGGCGCAGGGAGGATCTGGTAGAGGTTATCGCACTTGCCACGTGTCAGCTTCGCGAGTCAGTGGTTGGACGAAGTCTCGTGACTACGGTTGTGATCTGGTGGTTAGCACGTTACTTGCCCCGCCGCCTACGCGGCGCGGGAGGATCTGGTAGAGGCTATCGCGACTTGCCACGTGTCGCCTTCGCGAGTCATTGTTGGACGGTTTCGTGACTTACGGTTGTGATCCGTGGTTAGCTGGTTACTTGCCCCGTCGCCTACGTGGGCGCAGGAGGATCTGGTAGAGGCTATCGCAATTGCCACGTGTCAGCT
Organism: Przewalskia tangutica; assembly: GCA_029844215.1. Classification (NCBI taxonomy): domain Eukaryota; kingdom Viridiplantae; phylum Streptophyta; class Magnoliopsida; order Solanales; family Solanaceae; genus Przewalskia; species Przewalskia tangutica. The sequence goes on along the minus strand of CM056722.1, from coordinate 46,153,392 downwards.
TCGTGATATAGTTATTTAGTATAGTTGGTACGGTAGGTTACGGTAGCTGCCGTACTTGCCGGTCGATTGATGATGCAGGTTGGATCTGGTAGCTATGCCTTCGTACTTGCCCCGTACGGTTTTAAGACACGGGTGGGATCTGGTAGCTATGACTTTGTACTGACCTCGTTCGGGGGGCTGCGTTCATGCCGCAGGTCGAGATACGTAGCTTGCTGGTCCGCTTCTCTGTGATCACCGTTCTTGGGAAGCTCCATCTCTCCGGAGGCTTTGTCTTTTTGGTATGATTCCCTGAGGTTATAGACTTTTGTACATTCAGGGGGTATGGCGGGGCCCTGTCCCGCCACAGTTGTTATTCTTAGAGGTCTGTAGTCACGTTTGTGGTTTGGGCTGTAAGAATAAGTTGTACTTCTGATTAAGTATGTTTTATGGAAGGCAGCCTTATCGGTTGGCCAGCGATGTTTACCTTTTTATAAGTTATGTGTTATGTATGTTCCGCTGCTATTCTCTGATGTATACCTGACAGGGTGCCCCGGTAGGGTACCAGTCGCGGCCCCGGGGTCGGGTCGTGACAAAAAGCGAGTCTCATATTGTGACACTATAGAACTCTTCTGCTTAATCTTTTGAAACTCATCACGTTTGCTCAAAGACAAGCTCAAAGGTACATACTTCTCAAAAAACACACTGTAGAACCTAACCCATAACACTTGAGGCATCCCAGCAGGAAAACAATCAATATACGCCCTCTACCATTATTTTGTATCACCTTTAAGCTGACGGTCCATAATATTGACGCCATGAGTCTCAACAATACCAAGCGTATGCAACCTCTCATGGTTGCTCACTATAAACTCATACGCATCCTCCCCATGATGACTAAAGAAATCTGGAGGCTTCATGTTCGAAAAGTGCTCCTAAATCTTTTGCTCATCATGGGTCATAGTTGTCCCACCAATAGGCCAGAGACCGAACTCTAGAGTATGAACCTTATCTATACGTGGTGTTGACATTGCTACAGGTTGAATACTAGGTGTACAAAACTCGGGAGTCTGAGTCTTCCCCCCTCTCACACGGGGTTTGAAAACTACCCAGAGTAGTATGATGTACACCTGTCTGAGCAAAACCATCTAGAACACTCAACAATCAGACAGGATGACATGGGTTGGTCCTACCTCCTCCTCTAGGATATCATCTTGAGGCTCAATATAAGGCTTTAAGGACTCTAAGCTAGAATGAGCCTGACAGGCTCTCTATGCTATACCCCTAGCTGGTGTTTCTCCTCTAGCTCTACCCAGCCTAGAGTGTGTGCTCTACCACGTCCATGCACAGTCTGTGAGAATGTTTGTGTCTCATATCTTGCTATATCGGCATAAGTCCTCACCATATGTTAGAGAATAGAAACATAGGTCAGATATCAATTTGATTCAACTTAGCATGAAGGGAATGAAAAAGAAGTGAAATTTTCTAAATATCCCAAAGCCTCTCGAGATAAGTACTGACGTCTCCGCACCAATCTGTAAGACTCTACTAAATATTGCTTGTGTATTTAACACTGTTTAACCTAGGTCTTTGATACCAGTATTGTCACGACCGATTTTCAGGAGTCGTGGTGAAACTTACATAATCCCACTGATAGGCAAACCACTTCCCAAATCATTTTGCAAGATATAATATACATAAGCAGAAGAACACAAATATAAAAATCGTTGTCTCATAAAATAATGCGGAAGAAAATATAGTCCAAAATATCTAAAAACACCCCTAAGTGATCTAGTATGGGCATACAAGAGCACTAATTAAAATAGTACCAAGTCTGAGTATATGGGCATGCAAGTCAAAACCGAATACCTAGTCTGAAATGTCTCTCCATTACGAATAAAAGACAATAAGTAGAGATAAAGTATCCAAGTGCATGATGGAAGGGGCATCCCCACCTTGTATACTGAGGATCACAACTCTAACTCAACTACGTGGTCCTACGGAGGTGGAAGGTACTGAATCTGCATCTAAAAATAATGAGCCAAGTGTAGCATGTGTACACAATGCACCCCCGTAGACATCATAGGCCGATAATAATGGAAGATACATAACAGAGAGATAAATACCAAGCTGAGACCAAATAATCATGTGCTAACAGTTTAATAACCCAAGTACGTCACATAGTCAACATGTTCACAAAATTCAACAATATATCAGATATCATTAATAATAAATAACCTTTCAAGTTCAGAATCTAACCATTGTGTCCATAATCACTCAATACACAGTTCACAATTCATCAATGAAATGGTATAAGTATGTATGATATGAATGTAGTGTATATGCAATGTACCTTTTTCAACCTGGTATACAGTACGTCAAGGTATAGTTATGATCCGTATACCCATTAGGGACCCGCAAAGTCCATATAACGCTCTCCCAAATTCCACACACGAATCTGACTAGTGCCCATGACTTATTTGTCGAGTCTCAATCATGTTGCAGGCGTATAACTCCTCTCCCCGCGTATTAATATCATCTCAAGTGTCATAATCATATATTACTCTTACCTTTTCGGTCTTTTAGACGACAACATATCCATACCACTTTCACATCAAGTCACAAAATCAAGAGTTTATGTATGAAATGACAACAAAATGCAAGATATCATGATATAATGAATATATAATCAAGTATAGAGATGATCTTCACATGCTTTCAAGAGTTCAACAACATATACGCAAATCCAAGTAAAATCAACATATCAACCAAAAGCATCTGTCATGAGTAAACAAACAATAGCAAATATGGTGACAAGATCAGATAATCAGTTATCGGAACTAGCATAAGGTTGATTCCCCAAATCATCCCATGACCATAGTTTAACACTGGTACCCACTCAGACGTTCATCGCAACCGCCTGAGTGGGACCCCCAAACATGCCTAATACCCCTTAATATTTATAACGAATTACGTACTTCTATTGGAGTCTCAAAAAGCTAAAATATAGCCAACCTCAAAGCTGAGCAGGTGCGCTCCAGAATTAATCCTCGGTGATAGCCTTGCCCTTCCTTTGCGCCTTGTGACATTCGAAGTTTATTCACGCATATTACATCATTTATATAAAGCTAACAAAATAAAAAACAAGACTTTAAATATCCATCCCATGCCCACGCTACCAAGACCTGAGCTTTATTACACAAAAACATATTATTACATACTAGATATTCATATCCTAGAGTTATTTGTAAATCTATTCACATGTGATACCTCAATTGAACAATAATAAAAAAGCCTCAATTGAAACCCTAGAAATTTCCCCCAATTGTAAACATACATCTACAATAAAATTAAGACTTATAACATGATAATCCAACATAATACAATCATAATTTATGATATTAACACTATTTGATCCATAAATCTCCATTAAAATCACACATATAGCTATCTTATTCTCACAACATGCAGAACTCATCTTCCTTAACTCAAATAATATGCTAAACCACCACTAATAAGCTTTGAATCATAAACTTAAACCAAATAATAAAGGAAACTCTTACGTAAGAGTTGAAATTTCTCTTAAGGCTTTGGTTATACTCCCAAACGGCGCTGGTATCGAGATAGACTATTTTGGAAAAGATATTTCTGACCTATGAATATTTATAGGACACCTGAGCGGTGTTCTGCCCTAGTAGAATCGACTCTGCTAGAGCTGAACGCTGCGGCAGAAAACCCTTTGCTGGTGCGAGAGTTACTTGACACCTCATCCCTCGCCACGGTGGACCCGACTTCACTGTGTTGGAAACTATCAAATCCCCAACCTCTCGCTGATTGGTACATTTTTCTTGTGTGACTCATCCCTAAATGAAATTGGTAGCCTAGTGTAACTAGTAGGGATCTGTTGTTTTGAAGAGCCAGTACCTAGGTATCTTGATATGAACAGGAAAACCTGAATGTTATTTTGCCTAAATGTTCTCTTGCTTCTCTTATTTTTTCTGTTTGTTTAGTTAAGCTGCTAAGTGAACTAACATAATGTATTTGTGTGTCTGATATATTGGCCTGACCTGAACCTTGTGCATTCTGGACCTCGAGCAATACCTTTGTGTCATCACTAGTATTAAGTTTCACAAAATGATAGCATGAGCCTGTGTTAAATGAAGTTTTGAAATCTAGATTCTATCCTATGTTTGTTCAACCTCTGAGTTCTATTTTTGGCTGCGTCAAGATGTTTGATGTGCTTTGCTTGGTTGAAAGAATTGAATCCCATGATTACTTACCTTGTGCAATCTCTAGCCCATGTTCTGTGTCATTTGTGAATGTCTGTGTCAATTGTTTAAGCTTGAATGTGAGTGACCATGAAGTTTGGGATTTGACATATTGTAGACTTGTTATATGTCTACCCTTTACTTTCTAGCGTGTACACTGTATATAATAATAATATACACTTAGTGTATATAAGGTATACAATCTGATATACTGCCTATATATCAAATAGAATTTTTTTGTTCAAAGGACTTTTGGGCCTAGCCTTGTGTTTTTGTTCCTGGGGTATGTTTTTCCTAATATGTCGATACTAGATGTCTGGGCCTAGCCCATTTATCTTCATTTTCATGTGTTACTAACTGAATTGGGTTCAGTCTTTGCTGTGCTCATGGTCAAATGTATTTGTTTGGCCTTTTCTGCTATGAACTATTAGCAGCCCATGAGTGACAGTCCTTGCGTGTCTAATTTTTTTTTTAACCTTGTATTAAATTATTTACATTGTGTTTTAGATAATTTTAGACACCTTCTAACTTAGCATTCTATTTTTCCCTTCTTCTCTTGCCAATGCCGCGACGACTTGGGGCCCTCTTAGCCTATTATTTCTCTTCAACCAGTTGGGCTGAGGTCCAACTAAATCTTTGATCAAGTTTGTGCATTATATCTGCACATTGAAGGCCCAAGTGGATAAAAATAGTTAACTAGGGGTTTGGGTAGGTCCATCAGCCTAAACACATCTCTTTCCATTCATTTTGTGTTTTATATATGTAATATTACTTGTATAAAAAACTTTGTATATTATTGAAACATTTATAGTTACGATTTAGGATAGACAAATGATATGTATATCGTTTAATTAGAATCGCCATAAATGAATTTCAAAACTTGTCAAACCTCTAATTTTAAAGAAACCAGACTGTTTTGTAACTTTAAAGAAATTGAAACAAAAAATGGATTTTGAACTTGGATTGAGTTGTTTTGGATCACAAAAAATCAACTGGACTATTGGAAAAAAATGGAACTATTTGGACCTCATTTAATGGACTAAAAAGTATTGAAATGGGCTGTGTTTTTGTTTCAAATCCGGACTTTAAGAAATGGATATGTAAGGAAAAATCAACAAAATTGATTTGGGCTGAAACTGTTTCTGGGCTATATTGGGGCCAAAACTGATTTTTTGTTCAAGCCCAACTCAAATGATTTTGAGGACCTAACACTTTCTTGGACTTGGGTTAAGATAGAGATTTTGGTATTATTGTGGATTAATCTGATGATCTTTGGAGCTATAATATGAAAAGAAAAAGGAAACCTATTTTAATAAAAACTTTTCAGTTAAATGGGTTAATACTCTTTTCAAATTTACAAAAGGTTTTCAAAGTATTTAAAGTGATATGGACAATTTATTGGACTAACCGTAGATTTCTACTCAAGTTAAATTTTGTGTGTTCTAAGTCTGAAAGTATTGCTAAATCACCCTTACGCAAATCATTTTAGACGGAAGTTAACACCTTGATTTTCAAAAGTTTTTGAGTTTGAAATAAAATTAATGACATAAATTTTGCGAGAATTTAAACACTTTAAGAAATTTGTAAAGTTTAAATATGTTATAGGGCCCAAAGGTCAACCATATTCTACGGATCATTAATACCGAAGTGTCTAACACATTCCCTAGGGAATCCCCAAAACTCTTACCTCGACTCTAGTTTAAAAAGGATTTTTCATTAATATGAATAAACCCTGTCAATTTGGTTTTCCTAATATACCTATAAATTAGGTGGCGACTCTAAAAAACTAATTATCCGACTTAGAGCACCAACAACCTCCTAGTAGCATTTATGTCTCTGTGTAAAAGTAAATCGTAACAGATATGAAGCCCATACTTTTCAATCTTTATGTGTATCACTTGTCTTATCTGTTATTGTGTTACTCATCACTCCTAAATACTCGTTAAAAGTGAAAACGAAGCTAAAGATTGTAACTTTGTTATGAAATTGGTCAAAGGTCAGACATTTATGACTTATACTGATTAAATATTGAATATTTACTGTATATATTTGCTCCTTAATGTTGTGCATGTCATATTCATGCTTTATATGGTATGACATGCATGCACATTACTGGTACATATGTAGGTTTGAGGGGAAATATTTCTAGACGGAGTGATGCTATATATATGAGCTCGCTTGGCTAGAAACAGGTATTGTGAGCCTAATATTGACTAGAGAAAGTTATTATGAGCCAATATTTGGCTAAGTGATGTGATTGAGAGCCTAATATTTGCTAAGAAACCCAAAAAGAAATAATTTTGGTGGATGTATATGGACCTCGCGAGTCCTCTATGGATCTCGATTCATAGTATTTGAACGTGTGTGTACCTGTGATGAAAAAGAAAGATCTTGCATATCACTTGCATCTCATATCATCTCTTTTATATTTTATTTGTTTGATGTGTAAATTATTGATTAAGCTCTATTGGTTTGGCTGCTTGAATACTTTATCATACTTGAAGAACTAGATGATATAACCTAGTTTGGACTCTTGATTTAAGTGATTTTGTAGTTATTATTATTTTGGCAACCTACTAGTAGTTAGTGTGGGAGTAGTAATTGAAAGGTCAACCCTCGTCTCTGTATAAGATAAGGTCGGTAGACGATGCTGTTGAGTACACGTTATTTTACATACTCACACTACCTGCACCCTTTCGTGTGCAGGTTCAGTTCCTAGTATCAGTGGATCTCGTTACTATCCAACCATTTAGAAAAGGACTTGGAGGATTCAGGGTGACCTACCAACTGATCTGTAGCACTGAATTTCCTCTTCTATTTGTTGACACCCAATTTTGACCCTCCCGTCCAGTCATTAACTATAAAATTAGATTAATTTTGTAAAATAATTTTTTATGATTTCTTATAATAAAATACAGCGATAAAACATAAATACAAGCATAAATAAACATTTTAATAATGGCATCGTGTCTTACGTAGAGTTTTAAGCACTTAGAGTCCCGCGCCCGCATTAATTAATTTTAAGCCCTGTCATGATTCTTAATTAATGATAAATACATAAAAAATAATTTAGCAACAACGTCGTGTCAAGTAGCATAGCCGCATTTATTAATACTCAAGAGCAATTTCATAACTCATTTTTAATAATAATGCACAATAATAAGATTTTAAATAATAGAGCCACATTCTAAAATATTAAGCATTAATTAAATGGCACACCCGCATTTATAACAATTAAATTAATAAAGCACCTAATTAATTTAAGCACAATTTATTAATTTACTACTAATACCTATTTAAATAATTAAAACTAACCTAAAACTAATACCCCTAATTTAATACCTAACTCTACCCAGCCCAACCCGCAAGCCCACGTCGCCCTTTTCCCTTATTTCCCTAAGCCCACGCCCAGTTCACCACTTCAGATCCCTTCCATCGTCAACCCTAGAAAAAAACGCTAAGAACCCTAGAAACGCCGCACACTCCTTATCAACCTTTAGCCGCGAATCTCGCCAGATTTTCAGGGTGGAAAATCCGGCGACCTTCCTTTCCCTTTACCCACGCACCCAGCCAACGTGTTCTTACCATAACCAAAACCAGATCTTCCAAAAATCGCAACTTACCATAATCTATTCAAATCACACGAAATTAGTACAAATCTCGTCGAATCAAGCACAAGTCTCAGCCTTAATTACTTACCAAACTTAGAACCTAGAGTTAGGCTATATAACGCACATGCAATCGACATTCGAAGGGCAGAGCTCAGTCGAGGGATTCAGAGGAGAGTAGGGCAGGGCTCAGAGGAGTCCAATAGCAACATTCGAACAAGAGAGCTGATTGGGGGAAGCGGGATATCGTGGTGCACAAACGATATCACGCATGAGAGCACGCATAACAGGTTCGTAAGAAACCCACAAAGATCGATTCGACATCCCCTTTAGCGGCCAACAACTCGGAGGATAGCGAACATCGAGAGAATCGACAGCATCGGAATTGTGGCTCAAGACTCAGACCACTAGCATCGCAAGAATAGGTAGTTCGAACCCCCCTTAGTTCAATTCCAGCCACAAATCAGCAAATAAACCTTGCCCTTCTATTCACATCGCAAACCCAAAACCCGTCGAGTGGACCGACGACTTGATACGCCGCCGTTACGCCGAGAAGGTAGAATCACCCTTTTTCTTTAAGTTCGATTTCATCGCATGTTGGTTCAAATCTGTCTATATAGTTTCTGTGTTAACAATATGCTTACTGCGTCGTTATGTTAAATTATCTGTTGATCTATCAACGGGGGTTTTTGCGCACATTTGTTTGTTAATATAATGATAGTCGCGTCGAGGTTGTGTGATTAAGTGTTGTGGTTTAGCCTTATACCTTGCATGCACTTGATTTAAGCCTTATTTACTTAGTAAAGACATGGTATTAATCATTTCGACTAATCTGTTAAATTGGCTTTGAATGATTAAAATTTCAGGTTCAGTTTGTTTTAGCCAAATTTGGTTTGTTTAAGTATGATGGTATCCAAAGCACTTACCAGCATATGTAGTAATTCAGTCTGTTCCCTATTCGTCCTGCTGCCTAAAAATAGTTATTTTGCCTATGTCGAAGTCTGCATCCCCCTTTAAATGCATTTTAAGACTGTTTGTCCCTTGATAATACTATGAGGAGGATGGACATAGAATCTGACACCCGACAAAGATGTCATCCAAATAGGACCACCTAGGTCTTAGGTTAATTGGTTCCTCGTGCCTTGGCTTCTGAATTTGTCCATGTACAGCATGTCTATTTTTGTGTTTACCAATTATTGAGTATGAGTTTGTTGGAAATGTCTTAGCCCGGCTATACTGATTAAATAGAAAACCGAGAGTTATACATGATGGCACCCATGTTGTGTCAATCAAAATCCATGTTTGTTTTTGTCACGACTGCCCGGTTCGTGGATCGTGCCTTACCCGCACCCAAGTAGTCATACATCGTAGTAATCACGAACATAAAAATAAAACATGAAACAATCAGAAATGAGACACATTTTATGTGAGAAAAATCGCTTTCGATATATATAAAACTAAAACTTGAACAGTTTAATCCTTTTTACAACCCCGCCCACAAATAAAGATTACAGCACTTAAGATTTACAACAACTATGACGGACAGTGGCCCCGCCATACCACGAATGTACAAGAACCTACAACTCAGTGGAACACATACCAAAAGATAAGCCTCCGAAGGAACGAGCTTCCGATACTCGAAAGGTGATCCTAAAATGGATCGATACCTAACGATTTCTACCATGCAGATGAACGCAGCCCCGGGCGAGGTCAAGATAACAGATACCAAGTATGTGAAATCAAAATATCGCGCTTAAATCATAACGATATATAAAGCAGAGACATGTATGATAACCAAAATACGATTCACGATAAACAAGCGAATATGTAAGTCGTGACTCACGCCTCAAAGTCGTCACTCAAATATAACTATGGGTCTCACGCCCACAACATCAATCATGTTTGCATCACGGCCACATGCCCCGGACTCAGACGGTAGACATGTCCATGATGCAACAATAATAATAACAATGCCGCACGCCACATGCCCCGAATCGTGACGGTGTAGACATGTCCATGTAACATCAACAACAATATATCGGGTGATCAACCCCGCCGCATTTGACCACATGCCCCTGACTCGTGACGGCAGACATGTCCATGTAAGTTCTCAACAAGTCAACCGGCCCTCCAACGAGAGGCGCGGTAGTATAGAAACACAATTCTACAACAAAGGCTATCACAACAAGCATATGCAAGTTACACAACAACAAACATAGGCAAGTTATACACAACTCGAGGTACTTCCATTTTATATCAAAGTCCGGGTTTTAACCCTAAAGTACTACGTACGTTAAATTCCTTTTTAAAGAGATCCATTCCTTTTATATAAGTCACCCAATACCCGTAGTATAAAATATAGTGACTCACATTTTTAGCAAACCAAAACACTTCTCTTATTAAAGCCAAGTTATCACATTAAAACCAATGATAAAACCCTTCTTTTGTTTTCATAAAGTCGTTATAACTAACTCCCATAAAGCTGTTATAACACTTTATGTTTTAAACCAATTTAAGACATAACAATGCCTTTCTTTTTCCTAAAGTTCCAGTTTGCCTAATTCCAATTACTCAAGTCTCTTTTTAGAAAAGTTTCATAGTTCAATGTCTTAATCTCTTTTAAAACAATTGAATAACATATGCCATATGTGTGAGTAGTTTATTTTATAACCATCTTTATTAAAGCAGCCATGATCTAGGAAATGTAATATCATTTTGTCTCATCTTAGCTTCTATGCAGATGGAGGTTTCTACTGGTTTTAATAATACTTCATTATTCATTACATTTTTCTTTATTAACGCTGCAGTGGTTTGTCGATACTCATTCTGATTTTCGAAATCAGTAAAACATTATTCCCTTTTAAAAACCAAGTACTCATTACTCACGAATGAGGTTTCACACAAAACTCATATTAATTCATTTAAGTTAAGTCTCTTATCTTATAAGATCAAGTCTCTTAACTTCTAACATCAGTAAACCATTTTCTTTACCTCTCTTAAGACGTTATACCTAACTCCCCATAAAGCTAGTATAACTCTTTTGACATACTTCAAGTTTCTTATTATTCAGGCTTAAGTCAAAAGACATTGCCGTACAACTACGTTCAATTAGCACATGTACGTCTACCGTATTATATATTATTCAGGCTTAAGTCAAAAGACATTGCCGTACAACTACGTTCAATTAGCACATGTACGTCTACCGTATTATATATTATTCAGGCTTAAGTCAAAAGACATTGCCGCATAACCACGCTCAATTAGCACACGTACGCTCACCGTATTATATATTATTCGTGCTTAAGTCAAAAGACATTGCCGCACTATATATATCTTCCTTTAAAATTTCATGCTCAAGAGTATAGGAAGAATCACATACCGCGACGATTATCGACTATAAGCAAAACGCTCCATCGCTATAACCCGCTTAGCCTGGTCCACCTTCTAAGTAGCCCATGCTACTTGCGTAACATTCAACCAATAAAGGTTATCACCATCAGATAAACAAATTCTATGTAAGTATAGTTTAACTTCTACTTATATTCTTCTGAAGTGATTTCAGTTCAAGTCTTTTTTGTAATATCCTTCTATTAAGTTCAATTCTCTTCTTATGAATCTTATATTCATTTCTATACTACTATAGTATGTAATTTCCAATTACACTAGAAGGACAGTAGTATTTACCTCGATAAGCCCCAAAATTATCCGAGTTTAATGTCGCTCCTTAGCAACGTTTAGCTCCTACTCCGAGTTCTCCAATCCGCTCCAAACAACCCTTAGAAGTTCTACGCAACTTCTACTTAACACTTCAACCGACTATGAAGGTTTTCCTGTGGTTTCGTTTTGTGGATCGAGGAAGTATAATAGTATTTCGGCTTTTGTAAAAGTGTAACTCGGGAATACTACAAGGTATTTGGGCCAAGGTATTTGGGCATAACAACAATACTAGGAGAGTATTTCTATACCACAAAAAAAGGGTATTATACGAAACAACTAGGCTAGTGGGAGAGACCCTCTCGCCAAGCTTCTCACAAGGGGACTTTTGGACGAGATACTACACTCTGGGGAGGAAGAGAGCTTTCAAGACTTAGAAAGATTTTAGGATGAAGAAGTCTTCCAAAAGTGGGTATTTATAGGTCAAGAAATGGCCAACCAATGGCCAAGATTCACCCAAGTGTTAGGCAAGTGTAGGCTAGGATTCCACCATGTGTACCTTATCCATCTACCACACAACTTGCACAAAAATATCCTACCTAACCCTCCTCCAATCGTCCAAGTTACCGCCCAAAACGTGCTCCAATTAGAGGGTGACAAGTGTCGCCCTCTCGTTGGTCCAAAATGTTTCGTCTCTCGTAAAATCCGCAAAAATTAGAAATGACATAGCCGGAATTTTCCCTTCGCAACTTTAGTAAAACGTCATTTAAAAACGACTTTTCTGCACTGTGCCCAAATTTCAACCTAGCCTAACTTTAAGGCTTAAATTTAATACGCACGCCTCACGCATATACTGCAAATACGGGTATAACATTCTCCTCCTTAGAAACATTCGTCCCGAATGTTCCTTCTCAAGACGATAATGATGAAGTTCCTCCGCAGTTGCCAATGCCATACCGCCACTAATAACACACGCTCCTTCCTTCCTTACTCGCCGTGCCCTTCTCGAACACTTGAACTCTTCTAGTATACGCACCACACTTCGCCATCGCTCGCTTCCAAAACTTTGGAGTCACCACCTCCAAACTTGGTCATCTCACTAGCTTCGCCCTTTAAGGCCATTCCCGCCTTCACGAACCGATTCTCGTCAACGATCCACGAACTTATACGATGGTTATCTAAACTTGGGCCTAGCACCTCGTGACCCTACCACCGGCGACCACCCAGAGCTGACCCTACCTCTAACAGCCGCGGGTTGGCCCTCAACATGGCCCCAACCCGACCTACTTAATGCATCACGCCTTGTTCCCGCCTCCGAACAATCTTACCTCTACAGTCATGAAAGCTACCACTTCCATTTCACACTACCTGGACTTATCACACAATACATTCTAGGCATAAATACTCTCGACAAGGATTACTTGCAAAATCAGACTCAAGACTACTTACATCTAAGGTCTCAATTGTAATATTCTAAGGTTCATCATTTCTCACCCTGTGCTTACCCGCTTACACTAACCGTGTTTCTAAATCAAATTTTAGCACAAGCTATCCGAACATAACACTTAACACATTATCATAGCATCAATACATACAAGTCTCTAGGGTTAAGGATATACCTGCCTCTACCGCTTTTCTAATCACACTCCTGCAGGCGATAATAGCTAGCGAAGGCGATGAACCACCATCGATCCTCGGGTCGAGTCGTAACATCCGTACTACCTTGGCCTGACAGCCGCAAATGGCCCCGCCGCCGCAAAAATAACAAGCTCCTCGCACCACGACATTCTCCAAAATACGGCCTACCACATCGACCACACCGGCGGGGGTGATCGCACCGCCAACACCCCTACTCCTCGAAACTTGAACCCACGGAGCTCGACCGCTCCCGAATACTCGATGCCCCGGTTGCGAGGACCACTGCACCGGGCGGAGGTACAAAACTAGGCCGGGCCGAGGCGGTCCGCCTCGAAGTCACCAGCGACCCCGCTGCTCGCCTCTTCGCCGATCTCGGCCATTCCGCCGATTTCTCCGCTCACATCCAAGTGCATAAGCTCGCACGCGGCAATGTCCATGCCGGTGCGGCTACACCAACAACTCTCGCTAGGTAATCATCAAGCCCTGTAATATATCGGTGCACTCGATCCTCCATATTAGCTACTAATGCGGAACATACCGCCAATGAGTCGAACTCACATTGTACTTCCGAATCAGACGCCTCGCTCGCCTCAACATCAAAAATCGTTTACCGAGCCCTCTCATCCGCGAGGCAAGAAATGCGTGCGAAGGCCCTCAAAACTCGCCCCAAACGGGCCGGAAGTGCATTCTCTCCCCGACGCTCCCACGATCAACCGGGCCGATCGCGGTATCACGCACCGATGCGAACCTAAGACCACCGACTCGGTCTCCAAGCCTTGATCACTCTACGATCCGTCAGAATCGCTGATGAACTCCTGCGATCATCCTCGTGCCTCGACCGTAGAACTCGCGCTACATCTCGTAAAGTCTCGTAGCCTCAAACTATTCGATCTAGGTGAACCACGCGCGCATCGAATCGCTGCGCCCACTTATCCTCATATCTGCCACGACCGCCAAGAATCGCCATCTCCTTGTAACCCATCTCTTCTCGCCTGCATCGGATCGAGGCTCGTGTATCAGAGTCTCAGCAGCCACCGCCGCGACTAAAACTCGCTGGTCTTTGCGGCGCGCGAAACTCGCCGTCAAGCATCTGCTCGTGTATCGATCGCTCGCGCTCAGATTTCTCTCAGATCCCACTAATAGCTCCTCGATCGCTTGCCCATCCCGCTCAAGGTTGCCTTACGCGAGGCATAATCGGTAAAGGAAAGGAATACGCCGGAGGGTCCAACTTATCACACACTCTAAGGCACGATCTCGTAATGAGAAGAAACAGAAACCAATTCTAAATGTCTCGCACTCCTCGATTATAGATGTGGCGCACAACACACCGATAATCAAGACTCTACTGGATACGGCCTGTAGACATTTTCCGAGGATTAATCGCTCGATACCACTTCGCTACTTTGTCGCGAGGTTCTAGTGTCACTCCGCGACCCAACAAATGGTATCGGGCCGCATGCGATCCCATACACAATGGACGTACATACGGAGAGCCACGGTTCGTTTCGTGGTAGAGGCTCACGGCCTCTTTATACGCCACCCGGGCGAGGTCAAGACAACAGTACTGGTATGTGAAATCAAAATATCGCAGCTTAAATCATAATACTATATAAAGCAGAGACATGTATGATAACCAAAATACGCCACGATAAACAAGCAGTCATGTAAGTCAGGGACTCACGCCCTCAAAGTCGTCACTCAAATATAACTATGGGTCTCACGCCCACAACATCAATCATGTTTGCATCATGGCCACATTGTCACGACCCGAACCCGGGCCCGTGACTGGTGCCTTACCCCGGGCACCCAAGTAGCCATACATCAGAGTAATCAGCGGAATATAAAACAAGACATGAATAAAGTGAAGTGTAAAACAGTTATTCGAGAAAAGTTGCCTTTTCGGCATAAATATATAACAACTAGAACGCACATCCTTTTTACAATTCCGCCACAACAAAGATTACTGCACTTCTAAGAATGATATGACAACAACGGGCGGATGGCCCCGCCATACCTCAATGTAAGCACTTACAACGACAGAGGACTATACCACCGATAAGCCTCCGAGAAACGGAGCTTCCCAAACGCTGAATCGCGACTCCTAAGAGCGAGGATCAACACCGCGTACTCTACCGCGGATTTAACGCAGCCGAAGGAGGTCAAGACAACAGTACCAAGTATGTGAATCAAAATATCAGAATGAAATCATAGTAGTCTATATAAAGCAGAGACATATGATAACCAAACTACGCTCACAATAAATAAGCGATATGTCAAGTCGTGACTCACGCCTCAAAGTCATCACTCAAATACAACTATGGGTCTCACGCCCACAACATCAATCATGCCCGTGGAATATCTTACTCACCGGCAGCCTATGATATAAAAGCACCAAGGAATACATGAACACCGTGTCCTACCTGCGGTCATAATAAAACCGTGACGGTAAGTACGAAGGCATAGCCGACTACTAAAACTCACAAGCACCAACAAGTGTCATAAATCAGATTACGAGATCCGTCTAACGCCACATGATCGGCCGCCACTTCGCGCAGATCTAATGCGCGTTTAGTCCTCGAACTTCCCGCAGCTCCGCATAAGCCACTCCGATGGCCCGCATGAGGTATTCCCGCATCGAGGGTAGCTACTCCCGCAACGCCCCGACTCGCAATCCGCATGGCCACATGACCGCATGACCATAAAGGCCGCACACTAACCTCGAACTCTCGTAGCTCGCATAGGTCACACAAACCCGCATGAGGTATTCTCGAATCATAGGTCACACAGACTACCGAAGTCTACCCGCATCGGAGGCGCTTAACCCCTAATCATGTCAAGAGGTGAGTGATATAATACTAACATAACAGCTTATCGTTAAACAACATAAGCACAACAAGGGAAACCCCTTTATACAAACATCACAAGACACTAACACACGTAGCATCCTAACATGTCTACTTATCAAACCATCTTACTACACTTTCCTAATCAATACAAGACTTTCATAAAAAAATAAGTAAACTGTTCCTTCTATCTTCCTTAAGTCGTTATACCTAACTTCCCATAAAGCTAGTATAACACTTAAGCTTTTAAAACCAAGTATTTCTTTTCTTTCAAAAATGGTTAATAACTCTTTTGAAATACTTCCAGATTCTTATTATTTAAACTCAAGTCAAAAGACATCAAAGTAAAACCAAAACAATTTTCATACCTTCTTTTAAAACAAAGGCACTTCTCCTTTAAAAGTCAAGTAGCAATATACTTTTTAAACCAAGTGTCTTACTCTTTTAAAAACAAGTAACCTATACCTTTAAATCAAATTACTTCTCCTTTCCCAAAATCAAGTTGTTTATAAGTCAAGTTATCATTTTAAATCCAATGATAAAACCATTCTTATTTTCGAAATCAAGATAACTTTATTCTTTAAAGACCACACACCCATTAATCATGAGTGAGATTTTACAACTTTTAACATAATTCAAGTCCTTAATGTTTCATAACAAGTCACTTAACTTTGGAATCAAGTCAAGGACACAAAAGGAAAATCAACTTCCTTTAAACACACGCAAGGCCTACCGCACTAAATATATTTCACAAATATCATGCTAGAAAGGATAGGAAGAGGTTCACATACCTCGCGACGATTATCGACAATTAGCAAAACGCTCCAAAGTACTCTAACTTTGCTCGCCTTTTCCACCCTTCAAGTAGAATACGCTACTCGTAGTACTTCAACCTATAAAGGCCACAAAACGTCTATCAACCTCTAGCCTCTTCAGAGAATAATTCTAGATACAAGATTCCTTATTCTACGTAAAATTCAGCAAAGACCTCCCCGCTACCACATAAAACTCCTCCTCAAACGAGGCCTGCTACCAAACCAACAATTCCAGGGGGTTACACGTCTAACCGGACGTGTACAATTCTACTCCACAATAATACTACAAGTCTACTGCAAATACACCCAATGTAAATACAACAATTCCTTATAATTATACTTCCAATATATCTTATACTCAATGATTAACTACTACAACATGTAATTTCCAATTACAATAGGGACATAGATCATTACCTCGATAAGCCCAAAATTATCCAAGATTATAAGTCGATCCCGAGCAACGCTTAGCTCCACCCCGACGCCCAACCCGCCTCCAAGCAACCCTTAGAAGTTTCCAAATAACTTCTCTTAACACTTCATCTAAGCTATGAAGATTTTTCTAGTGGCTTGCTTTTTGCGACTAAAGGAATAAAGTAGAATTTCCTGCTCCTAGTATTGAAATAACTCGAATACAACTAGGATACTAGGCTAAGGTATTTGGGACTATATCAACACTTGAAGAATTTTTCCTACACCAAGGGGAGAGTAGGACGAGAACCTCAACAAAGGGAGTATTTTGTGACTTAGAATCTCAAAGTGTGGATGAAATAAGTCTTGAAACAACGGGTATTTATAGGAAAATCAATGGCCAAGATCTATGCAAGTGTGTGGTGAGGATGTGGTACATGTGTGGGTAGTTGGCCAACCATTTGGCTACCACAAAATGGGACAAGTGGCCACCACAAAACGGGCCACTTGTCCACCTAAAACGCCCCACTGCCTTCTCCACCCGCCAACACGGCCACACTGGGGTGACACGTGTCGCCCCTACTCGCCCAAAATATTTCATCTTCCTAAAATATCCGCAATGCCAAAAATCCAAAATAAAGTGGGCCCCACAAAACCAGAATTCTCCCGTGGCCCCACGTGACCAATTTCGAAATAAACTTCCATAATTCTCAAATATTCCAAAAAGTCCGAATACCAAATCTGGGAATCCAATTCCCATTAACGAACATTTTTCCTTCTCAAAATTCGGAAACTTTTCCGTCGAAAAATCACATCTTTCTTCCTTTCCAATTTTAATGTCGTATTTACGTACGTACGTCCTCATATACATACACTGGAACTACGGGGTATAACATTCTCCCCTCCTTAGAAACATTCGTCCCGAATGTTCCTTCTCAAGACAGATAACGATCAAGTTCCACATAGCTTTACCAGTTTGCAAATGCCACACATGGCCACAGAAAACACCCGCGCAAATACTTACATCAAAGTCCATAGGAATCACCTCTAACATCACAAAAACTCCCACCCAAGGGCTAAAAGATACTCCTTCGCACCTTCACTTTACAAACGAAATGATCACAACTATGTTCTTAACACATGCTCGCTTCTTCCCTTACTCGTCGCACTTTCTCGTGACACTCGAACTCTTTCTCACAACTTACCACATTTCTCGCCATCGCCCAGCTTCCAAATCTCGCCATACCCTTTCCGGTGGTACCTTCAAGAAGGCCCACCGTCAACATGAACTCTAAGTGTCGTCGCCGACTATCCGCACGACTTCTGTTGACTCTGAGCTGCCAAAAATCTCTTCTGGATAAGCTTCACCTTATCCACATCCTGCCGAAATAAGTATGAACCAACTATCCGAACTTTGCCAACATCGAACCAATCGACGCAACTTACACTTCCGCCCTACAAGGCGCCATAAAGCGATATCCGAATATCAAATGGTAGCTATAAAACACTCCTCAACAGAGGCAACAATCCTCACAATACCCTCAAATCCAAACACCGCCCGAGGCGAATGCGATACTGAGACTCACCTGAGTTCCTAACCCTGCCTGGTAAAACCTCCAGAAAAGAAACAACCGTAAACTGGGCTCCACTGCCTGTCATAAGGTAAAAGTAGGAACCTCGTGCAACCTTACAACCTTCCTGATATAACATCTCGCATAACCTCTCGCCGAGTAAACGGCCCCGATCAAAGACAAGATGGGTCGACCTCATCGCCCGACCATCGGTCGAACGCCTACGAACTCGCACGATGGTTAACTAAACTGGGCCTAACACCTCGTGACTTATCATCTAGCGACCACCTCAACCGACCCACTATTTTTCCGGCCGCGTTGACTCGCGATACGGCCTCAACCCGACCCACTTCAGACTAAACTCGCTCTCGATCCGAACAATATTACCAATTCACGCCATGAAAGCTACCACTTTCATCTCACACTACCCATGGAATTATCCCATAAATACACCACGATACCGAGTACTTCGACAAAGACCAACCGTAAAATCATCCACTCGTGACGGCCTTGCATCCAAGGTCCCAATCGTTATAAATTCTAAGGCTCCCATTTTCTCGTCCCTGCATTTACCCTTTACAACTACCCATGTTTTCTAATCACAATTAACACAATGCTATCGTAACATAACACTTAAGGTATACTCATCTTATCACACATACAAATCTCTGTAGGTTAAGGATATACCGCATCTACCGCTTCACTTCCTTTGTCGTTTAATCAATCCTCGCCTGGGCGATAGCTAGGAAGATGATGAATTAGCCATCGATCCTCGGCGATGAGTCTCTACATCCGCGCCACATCTGGTCGGACAATTTCTCGCAAGATGGCCCCGCTGGCCGAGAGCAAAACAAGCCGGGTTAAGTACGACACTTCCACAATGTCACTTACCACAACGGCCACATCGAAAGTGGGGTGGCCTATGGCTAACACCCTTCCTCTCAACCATCAACCGAATCGACTGTAGGCTAAGTCATCCCACATGTATCCTCCTACTAGGACATTCTTCTCACACGGCCCCGACGGCCACCGTAAAACAAGATTAGTAAAAAGACGACATTTCCGACGACGCCTACCACATAGTGAACATAGAGGAAAATCAACTGGGCCGGAACCTATATAAATCGTGAACTAAACCCCGAGTTCTCGACTCAACTCCTAAATACCCCGAACGCCCAAGTCCGCGGAGGACCACTCAGATCGGGCGGAGGCGCATAACCGGGCCAGCCGGTAGGTCCGCCTCGAAAGTTACCAAAGGACCTCGCTATTTCGCCCTCTTCGCCGATTCGTTAGTCCGCCGATCTCTACGCTCTCACCGCTGCGTAAGCATGTACGCGCAATGTCCATGTCCGATCAAGAGCTACTTTGTACAACTCTCTCGCTAGATAATCGCCATGTCCTCGTGACATATCGGCACTCTATCCTCCATGTCCGCCACTAAAGCGGGACATAACGAGCCAATAAGTCAAACTCTATATCAGATTCCCAACCGCTCGCCTGCTCGCCTCAACCTCATAAATCTATCCGCCTCGAGCTCTCTCATTAGCGAGGGCAAAAGTGTGTAAGAAATGCCTCGAGGTCTCGATCACTTTCACGATCCACGCACGATCGAATAAACTCGATGATCTTCTCACCCTAAATCCATAGAACTCGGTGGATCGCAACTCGAGAAGCCCCGATGCCTCAAACTATCTGATCTAGGGTGAACTATCGGTATCGCTTAACCACCGGCCTCGTCTGTCCTCATTCCCACCACCGACTAGCTAGTAATCGCCATCTCCTTGTAACTCATATCCTTTGTTCCTCGCCGGGACTAGAGACTCGTATCGTGGTCTCAATAGCTACCGCCACGCTCTAAAATCTCCTCGGGCTAGCGGCGTCGCAGAACTCCCCGAATGAAGCGCTGTCTCAGATAATGAATGGGCCCGTGCCTCGTAACCTTCAGGTTTCTACTCGCAGCCTCCTTCGCCGCTTTGCCTTCGGCTCGCCGCTTGCGTGCAGGCATAACGGTGAAAAGAATACGCCGAGGAGTCCAACTTATAACAGCCTCTAAGGCACGATCTCAGAGTGAGAAGAATGGAAACTAATCCTAAATATCTCAGCCTCTCGACATAAAGTGGTGCACAACACACCGATAATCAAGACTCTACTAGATACGCTTCAGAGACACTTTCCGAGGATTAATCGCTCGATACCACTTTTGTCACGACCAACCTGCCCGTGATCGTGCCTTACCCCGCACCCAAGTAGCCATACATCGTAGTAATCATTAATATAAAACAAGACATGAATAAAGTGAAGTGTAAAACAGCTTATTCGAGAAAAGTTGCCTTTCGATAAATATATAACAACTAGAATAGCTTACATCCCTTTACAATTCTGCCCACAACAAGATTTCATGCACTCTAAGAATGATATGACAACAATGGCGGACAGGCCCCGCCATACCCTGAATGTAAGCACTTACAACGACAGAGGACTATACCATCGATAAGCCTCCGAGAAACGGAGCTTTCCCAAACGCTGAATCGCGACTCCAAGAGCGAGGATCAACATCGCGTACTCTACCGCGCAGATTAACGCAGCTCGGGCGAGGTCAAGATAACAGTACCAAGTATGTGAAATCAAAATATCAGAAATGAAATCATAGTAGTCTATATAAAGCAGAGACATGTATGATAACCAAACTACGCCATAAATAAGCAATATGTCAAGTCGTGACTCACGCCTCAAAGTCATCACTCAAATACAACTATGGGTCTCACGCCCACAACATCAATCATGCCCGTGGAATATCTTACCATCACGGCAATATGATATAAAAGCACCAAGGAATACACATGAACACCGTGTCCTACGTGTCATAATAAAACCGCACGGTAAGTACGAAGGCATAGCCGACTACTAAAACTCACGCATCAACAAGGTCATAAATCAGATTACGAGATCTGCCTGTAACGCCACATGATCGGCCGCCACTCGCTCGCAGATCTAATGCGCGCTAGTCCCGAACTTCCCGCAGCCCGCATAAGCCACTCCGATGGCCCGCATGAGGTATTCCCCGCATCGAGGGTAGCTACTCCCGCAACGCCCCGACTCGCAACTGCACGCCACATGTAACCGCATGACCATAAAGGCCGCACACTAACTCGAACTCTCGTAGCTCGCATAGGTCACACAAACCCGCATGAGGTATTCTCGAATCATAGGTCACACGCACTACCGAGTCTACCCCGCATCGGAGGCGCCTTAACCCCTAATCATGTCAAGAGGTGAGTGATATAATACTAACATAACAAATTATCGTTAAACAACATAAGCACAACAAGTGGAAACCCCTTTATACAAACATCACAAGACACTAACACACGTAGCATCCTAACATGTCTACTTATCAAACCATCTTACTACACTTTCCGTAATCAATACAAGACTTTCATAAAAAAATAAGTAAACTGCTCTTCTATCTTCCTTAAGTCGTTATACCTAACTTCCCATAAAGCTAGTATAACACTTAAGCTTTTAAAACCAAGTATTTCTTTTCTTTCAAAAATGGTTAATAACTCTTTGAAATACTTCCAGATTCTTATTATTTAAACTCAAGTCAAAAGACATCAAAGTAAAACCAAAACAATTTTCATACCTTCTTTTAAAACAAAGGCACTTCTCCTTTAAAAGTCAAGTAGCAATATACTTTTTAAACCAAGTGTCTTACTTTTTAAAAACAAGTAACCTATACCTTTAAATCAAATTACTTCTCCTTTCCCAAAATCAAGTTGTTTATAAGTCAAGTTATCATTTTAAATCCAATGATAAAACCATTCTTATTTTCAAATCAAGATAACTTTATTCTTTAAAGACCACACACCCATTAATCATGAGTGAGATTTTACAACTTTTAACATAATTCAAGTCCTTAATGTTTCATAACAAGTCACTTAACTTTGGAATCAAGTCAAGGACACAAAAGGAAAATCAACTTCCTTAAACACACGCGCCTACCGCACTAAATATATTTCACAAATATCATGCTAGAAAGGATGAAGAGGTTCACATACCTCGCTACGATTATCGACAATAAGTAAAACGCTACACAGTACTGTAACTCTGCTAGCCTTTTCCAATCTTCGAGTAGAATACGCTACTCGAAGTACTGCAACCTATAAAGGCCACAAAACGCCTATCAACCTCTAGCTCTCTCGTAGAATAATTCTAGATACAAGATTCCTTATTCTACGTAAAATTCAGCAAAGACTCTCCCCGCTACCACATAAAACTCCTCAAACGAGGCCCATACCAAACCAACAATTCCAGTGGGTTACACGCCTAACCTGACGTACAATTCTACTCCACAATAATACTACAAGTCTCATCGCAAATACATACCAATGTAAATACAACAATTCCTTATAATTATACTTCCAATATATCTTATACTCAATGATTAACTACTACAACATGTAATTTCCAATTACAATAGGGACATAGATCATTACCTCGATAAGCCCAAAATTATCCAAGATTATAAGTCGATCCCGAGCAACGTTTAGCTCCACCCCGACGCCCAACCCGCCTCCAAGCAACCCTTAGAAGTTTCCAAATAACTTCTCTTAACACTTCATCTAAGCTATGAAGATTTTTCTAGTGGCTTCGCTGCGACTAAAGGAATAAAGTAGAATTTCCTGCTCCTAGTATCAAATAACTCGAATACAACTAGTGATACTAGGCTAAGGTATTTGGGACTATATCAACACTTGAAGAATTTTTCCTACACCAAGGGGGAGAGTAGGACGAGAACCTCAACAAAGCGGGAGTATTTGTGACTTAGAATCTCAAAGCTGGATGAAATAAGTCTTGAAACAACGGGTATTTATAGGAAAATCAATGGCCAAGATCTACGCAAGTGTGTGGTGAGGATGGGGTACATGTGTGTGGGTAGTTGGCCAACCATTTGGCTACCACAAAAATGGGACAAGTGGCCACCACAAAATCGGGCCACTTGTCCACCTAAAGACGCCCCACTGCCTTCTCCACCGCCAACACGGCCACACGGGGTGACACGTGTCGCCCCTACTCGCCCAAAATATTTCATCTTCCTAAAATATCCGCAATGCCAAAAATCCAAAATAAAGCTGGCCCTACAAAATCAGAATTCTCCCGTGGCCCCACGTGACCAATTTCGAAATAAAATTCCATAATTCTCAAATATTCCAAAAGTCCGAATACCAACCGGGAATCCAATTCCCATTAACGAACATTTTTCCTTCTCAAAATTCGAAACTTTTCCGTAAAAATCACATCTTTCTTCCTTTCCAATTTTAATGTCGATTTACGCACGCACGCCCTCATATACATACACCGAACTACGGGTGTAACACACATGCCCCGAATTCTCGTGACGGTAGACATGTCCATGATGCAACAATAATAATAACAATGCCGCATGGCCACGCCCCTGACTCAGACGGCAGACACGCCCATGTAACATCAACAACAATATATCGTGATCAACCCCGCCGCATGGCCACATGCCCCGAATTTCGCATCGGTGTAGACATGTCCATGTAAGTTCTCAATAAGTCAACCGCCTCCAACGAGAGGCGCGGTAGTATAGAAACACAATTCTACAACAAAGGCTATCACAACAAGCATAAGTTACACAACAAGCATATGCAAGTTACACAACAACAAGCATAGGCAAGTTATACACAACTCGAGGTACTTCCATTTTATATCAAAGTCCGGTTTTAACTCCTAAAGTACTACGTACGTTAAATTCCTTTTTAAAGAGATCCATTCCTTTTATAGAAGTCACCCAATACCCGTAGTATAAAATAGAGTGACTCACATTTTTAGCAAACCAAAACACTTTTCTTATTAAAGCCAAGTTATCACATTAAAACCAATGATAAAACCTTCTTCTTTGTTTTCATAAAGTCGTTATAACTAACTCCCATAAAGTCGTTATAACACTTTATGTTTTAAACCAATTTAAGACATAATAATGCCTTTCTTTTCCTAAAGTTCCAGCTTTGCCTAATTCCAATTACTCAAGTCTCTTTTAGAAAAGTTTCATAGTTCAATGTCTTAATCTCTTTTAAAACAATTGAATAACATATGTCATATGTGTGAGTAGTTTATTTTATAACCATCTTTATTAAAGCACATGATCTAGGAAATGTAATATCATTTTGTCTCATCTTAGCTTCTATGCAGATGAGGTTTCTACCGGTTTTAATAATACTTCATTATTCATTACATTTTCCTTTATTAACGCCGCAGTTGGTTTGTCGATACTCATTCCGATTTCCAAATCAAGAAACATTATTCCCTTTAAAACCAAGTACTCATTACTCACGAATGAGGTTTCACACAAAACTCATATTAATTCATTTAAGTTAAGTCTCTTATCTTATAAGATCAAGTCTCTTAACTTCTAACATCAAGAAACCATTTTCTTTACCTCTCTTAAGACGTTATATCTAACTCCCATAAAGCTAGTATAACTCTTTGACATACTTCAAGTTTCTTATTATTCAGCTTAAGTCAAAAGACATTGCTGCATAACCACGCTCAATTAGCACATGACGCCTACCGTATTATATATTATTCAGCTTAAGTCAAAAGACATTGCCGCATAACCACGCTCAATTAGCACATGTACGCTCACCGTATTATATATTATTCAGCTTAAGTCAAAAGACATTGTCGCATAACCACGCTCAATTAGCACATACGACGCTCACCGTATTATATATTATTCGTGCTTAAGTCAAAAGACATTGTCGCATAACCACGCTCAATTAGCACATGTACGCTCACCGTATTATATATTATTCAGCTTAAGTCAAAAGACATTGCCGCATTCATATATATCTTCCTTTAAAATTTCATGCTCAAGAGTATAGGAAGAATCACATACCTCGCGACGATTATCGACTATAAGCAAACGCCCACTCGCTATAACCCGCTTAGCCGTCCACCTTCTAAGTAGCCCATGCTACTTGCGTAACATTCAACCAATAAAGGTTATCACCATCAGATAAACAAATTCTATGTAAGTATAGTTTAACTTCTACTTATATTCTTCTCAAGTGATTTCATTCAAGTCTTTTCTCAGAATATCCTTCTATTACGCTCAATTCTCTTCTTATGAATCTTATATTCATTTCTATACTACTATAATATGTAATTTCCAATTACACTAGAAGGACAGTAGTATTTACCTCGATAAGCCCCAAAATTATCCGAGTTTAATGTCGCTCCTTAGCAACGTTTAGCTCCTACTCCGAGTGCTCCAATCCGCTCCAAACAACCCTTAGAAGTTCTACGAATCTCTACTTAACACTTCAACCGACTATGAAGGTTTTCCTTAGTGGTTTCGTTTTGTGACCGAGGAAGTATAATAGTATTTCAGGGCTTTTGTAAAAGTGTAACCTTGGGAATACTACAAGGTATTTGGGCCAAGGTATTTGGGCATAACAACAATACTAGGAGAGTATTTCTATACCACAAAAAAAAAAGGGTATTATACGAAAACAACTAGCAGTGGGGAGACCCTCTCGCCAAGCTTCTCACAAGTGGGACTTTTTGGACGAGATACTACACTCGGGGGAGGAAGAGAGCTTTCAAGACTTAGAAAGATTTTAGGACGAAGAAGTCTTCCAAAGCGTGGGTATTTATAGGTCAAGAAATGGCCAACCAATGGCCAAGATTCACCCAAGTGTTAGGCAAGTGTAGGGCTAGGATTCCACCATGTGTACCTTATCCATCTACCACACAACTTGCACAAAAAAATATCCTACCTAACCCCTCCTCCAATCGTCCAAGTTACCGCCCAAAACGTGCTCCAATTAGAGGGTGACAAGTGTCGCCCTCTCGTTGGTCCAAAATGTTTCGTCTCTCGGAAAAATCCGCAAAAATTAGAAATGACATAGCCGGAATTTTCCCTTCGCAACTTTAGTAAAACGTTTCGTCGAAAAACGACTCTTTTCGGCACTTGTGCCCAAATTTCGAACCTAGCCTAACTTTAAGGCTTAAATTTAATACGTACGCCCTCACGTACATACTCTGGAAATACGGGGTATAACAGTTTTCCTCTTCCTTGCTTGAGATTGGTTCAAAACATACTGGCATTATGTCTCTATTTGCATTTTGTTTGCCTCTTTCAGGATACGTGTCACTTGTTTAATATGCACCTGGTCTGTTAGAAGGCCAGCCTGTTGGCATGAACTGACTAGCTTAAGTCACTTAGGTATCATGTTAAGCCTATTGCAAGGAATCAGTCCAATTAGATAGTTTGAATCATGAGAGCTGGATCAAGTTTGCCTAAGTTAAAATGATATAATGCCTTATCTACACAATAGGGATGAAGCTCTGCCCCCTAAAGTAATTGGTTGCCAGTTTATACCAAAGGCTATTCATTCGCTCATCGTGAATAATCTATCAACGCTTTAATGTTGAGATATATTGACTGATTGTCCTTCTTGACTGCAGCATGTTTGTGAAAATTGTTTGAGTTTAAAAGGAAAAATCTTGTCTTAATAGCTGAAACTAAGGCCTGCAAATATCCATTTCTGCCTCTGCACTATCTGTTTGACCCATGAATGTGTTAGGTCCAGTCCATTTTACTCAGTTCTCCTTGTTGGCTGTCTATTGCTCGCTATTGCTTTCATATTGTGCCACCATTTATCAAGTCGCCTGACCTATGATTCAGATTGTATGTTTTGGGGCCATCTTGCATTTCTACTTAATCGCCGCACCTGTGGCCTGATCGCTCGCCGCTTTTCCTTTAGCTTTCGAGTCATTGTGACATGTTACGCATGCAAAGAAACATATGTGCTCGTCCCAATTATTTGTATAAATTATTATTTGGGTTCGTACTAATCCTTATTTTTCTTTATTTTTACATGGCACGCATCGGAGCAAAATAAAGAGTCTCACGGCGAGACTCATCGCAAGCCATTTCAAATGGTAACCCGCATCCGCATTCGCATTTCCGCTTCAGAAACTCCTAGAAAAACAAATAGGACGGAGTCATCCGCTCCAATCCCTTCACTCTCTTAACTTTCTTGTCTCATTTTATGCCTTTATTTGTTTATTGTAATTTTATTATTTAATTTTGTAATTAATAGGAGAACTTCTAGCAATTAGCCTTTGAACATATGAGAGGGGAAGGTAATTTAAACTTAGAAACGCATTTCTTCTTTATTTGTCTTTTAGGACTGTTAGGCATGTCTAAATTCTGCAAAAAATGATCTAAATGATTTAACTTGCATCATAAAACCAACATTTTGTTTCTTATTAAAATTCATAACAGATTTTTTCCTAAACTCTCAAGAATCATCTTAAAGTACCTCTTATATAATATTATACGCAGGTTAAGCAAGATTAATTTAGCTAGCAGTATACATAATTAGTTCGTAAATAATCTTTGCATGCACACATAATTAGTCCATAAAGCACCCTCTTAGCATTCTTTAGCATTTCTAGCCCTTTTAGCACTTTTAATCACCCTTTGGCATTTAGCACCTTTAGCACATTTTGTCCTTAACATTTTAGCACTTCCTAACATTCTTTTGTACTTTAGCATATTAGCACTACTTTCAGCACTTTAGCATTTAGCACTTTTAAGCGCCTCTTAGCACCTTTAGCACCCTTCTAGCATTTAATACCTTTAGCAACCTTTAGTATTTTAAGCACTTTTAAACATTTAGCATTTGGCTCTTTTATTTATTCATAACACCTTTTGCCCTTTTTTAACTTTTAACATCTTTTTAACATTTTAGCATTTTTATTAAGCAGGAGGAGCTTGTATTTTGCATTTTTAAACATAATAATTACCCTAGGTTTGGCAGGACAACCGCAAGTTAGCGGATCTTATGTGCCTAACCCCTTCCCTCTAGATTAATAAAGAATCCTTACCTAATCTCACTAAGTTTAGCACTACAAAGAATGGAGTTAGTGTTGACTTTAACCTAAGTTGACATTTAGGTGTTCTAATTCACCCAATTAATTGTGTATGACTCGCGAATCCTTAGCACTTTTAAGCACCCTAGCAACCCTTTAGCGTTCTAGCACCCTTTTACATTTAAGCACCCTTTAGCATTTTAATTCCTTTAACACTTTTTTTTTTTTTTTTTTGTTAGCCAACCTTTTAAGCATTTTAATATTTAAGCACCCCCATTTTAAACATTTTCATTTAGCATTTATTACTTATTTTCTAACATTTTATTTAAGCAGGAGAAGCTTTTATTAGAAAATGTCGCGGCCGAAAATGGGCGTGACAGAAATGGCGACTCTGCTGGGGATTTTAGGTTCTTAATCATAACAGACATAGGGTTATTATTTGGCATTATTTTTGCATTTAATTTTTGCGTGTTGTATTTTGTTTTATTCATCTTGATTGCTATTTGCTTTACTGCTTTCCTTAAACTGGCATTCCGCTCATATTTCTTCCACTCTGGAAAATTCACACAATCACACACTGCATGTGAGGTGCGCTTGGTGCATCAGCAAAATTCTTTCTTCAAAACCCAAATTTAGGAGAGTTGGTAACATACGTGGAGTGCCCGGTCTAACCGGTGGCCGCGTAGCCTTCTCACTCGAGTTGTCCGCCAGGAACTCAAGGCCTAGAAAAGCCAAATCTTAGAAACTTAAGATAGAGCTATACCACCCTTATTTTGTGTATGCGTACGCATTTACCTTGTGCTGGTCGGTCCTGGCATCGACACCACAATTAGGAAGACACTAAACTTGTCGACTTTCTCAACCCAACGACCAACCAAAGATATTACGTGTAGCGTGGCGTTGATAGACAAATCCAAACCTAATCATGTCGTACAAATTGGAAAAGTGCATCATTTGGTCGCCATTTCCAACAAAAGCATTACAATTGACGGCTTGACAAATCCATCATGACTCGCATATGTGACGCTTAGGCCTACCGCATAAAGGGTCCCCACGCACGTTAGACTCGCTGCAATGTGGCAATTTATATGCACATGTATTTGCTAAATGTTTTACACTTCGCAAAATCACGTGCTTTACACTAACACGCTTTGCTACATGTTGTCTAAAGGATTTATCATCTCCCCCAAAGGTCGATTTGTATTTGACTAAGCAATGGCAGAGTATCGATATCCCACAAGATCAAAGGCACGGTCCAAATGATACGACCGATTCAAGCGGCATTTGAGCAGTAACGAGCCTGAACTCATCTTCGTTCCTATAGCAGCAGGGTCTCGTAAAAGAAAACAACATAGATCCGATCGAGCACCTCGCCCGCCATCGCAAAGAATGGCAACCCTACAGCCAAATCGTAAGGCCTAAACATCACTAAATACAAGCAACTTTATCGAGACCCACTTTAGGTCAAACGCCTTTGCATATTCAAATCGACAAGGTAGGAAACTGCATAGGCCGCAGTCCAAGCCGTGCACGCTGATATCAAGGACAAGCGCGGCGAGTCGATACGACCGACTTCCCAAAACTCACAAATTTTCTTTGAGCGCAGTCTTTTCATATTAATGTATGTAAAGTGCAACAAACCAAGGTAAAATACGACAAAAAGTCTCTTCGCAGAAGCAGGAAAAGCAGCAAAGGCAGAGGATGACAACAATCCAAAGTCCGCAGCAGAAGCAGCAGCAGCAAAAAGGGGCATCAACAATCAGCAGTCAAAGTTCAGAGTTTCGCAACAAAACCTAGCACATCAACTCGGGCATAAAGTCAAATTGGCAACCCACGCATCGCACACCACAAAGGCATCATGGTAATTCATCATTTGCAG
This sequence comes from Przewalskia tangutica, assembly GCA_029844215.1. Lineage (NCBI taxonomy): Eukaryota > Viridiplantae > Streptophyta > Magnoliopsida > Solanales > Solanaceae > Przewalskia > Przewalskia tangutica. The sequence continues at coordinate 46,122,820 of CM056722.1, read as the reverse complement.
CGTCTAGCACGTCCGTGCAAGGACAACACCTCGCACTATCTCGCATATCAGGGACGATATCTCTACCCATAAAATTGCACTTCTCATATGTAATTATCATTTTGTTTAAACAGGTATACACTAATTTTTCTCAAACTTAGCTTGCAGGAGCATTTATTATACAAAGAAGAAGAACACGCCCAGTAACGACGTTATCAAGACAAAGAAGTCTACGAATGACGCCAAAGAACAACACGCCCAGCAACGATGTTATCGTAACAAAGAAGTCCACGCAACGACGCCAAAGAAGAATACGCCCCAAGAACGACGCTATCAAGACGAAGTCCACGCAACGACGCCAAGCAAAGAATACGCCCGTGCAATGACGCGATCAAGACAACAAGTCCACGCAACGACGCCGTAAGCAACACGCCCGCATAACGACGCGATCAAGAAGTCCACGCAACGACGCCAAAGAAGAATACGCCCGTGCAATGACGCACGCGACAAAGAAGTCCACGCAACGACGCCAAAGAAGAACACGCCCGCATAACGACGTGATCGCGAAGTCCACGCAACGACGCCAAAGAATACGCCCAGTAATGACGCGACAAGACAAAGAAGTCCACGCAACGACGCCAAAGAAGAATACGCCCAGTAATGACGCGATCAAGACAAAGAAGTCCAGCGACGACGCCAAAGAAGAACATCGCCCGCATAACGACGCGGATCGAAGTCCACGCAACGACGCCAAAGAAGAATACGCCCGTGCAATGACGCGATCGCGACAAAGAAGTCCACGCAACGACGCCAAGAAGAACACGCCCGCATAACGACGCGGATCAAGAAGTCCACACAACGGGCGCCAAAGCAGAATACGCCCGCATAATGACGCGATCGCGACAAAGAAGTCCACGCAACGACGCCAAGAAGAATACGCCCAGTGCAATGACGCGATCAAGACAAAGAAGTCCAGTAACGACGCCAAGAAGAACATCGCCCGCATAACGACGTGATCGAAGTCCACGCAACGACGCCAAAGAAGAACATCGCCCAAGCAAATGACGCTTATCGCAAAGAACACGCCAAGTCCGAAAACGACGCCATAACGCCAAAGTCCGAAAATGACGCCATCATCAACATATCACATCTACGCAAGGATGATTTCTATACTCTCGAAATTGCATTTCTTACCCATGCTTTATTATTTTGTCTTAGCAGTTATGCACTAACTATTTCTTGAGCTTTAGTCTACAGGGACATTTACAGCAAGGACAACATATCCGCATTCACCATCGCAACACGTCCGTGCAAGGGCGAAATCACAATATTTGCAGCATCGCATCAACACAGCAGACATCACATTTTTGCAGGATAACATTTTCTACTCACAGTTGCATTACTTAAAAGTTTATGCATCATCTTTTTGCCTTAACAGTTATGCACTAACCGTTTGTTTAAGTCTTAGCATGCAGGAGCAGGAGCACAACATGGATTTTCTACAAATAACCGGCAATTTGTCGGCCAACCTTCCCAATGAACGGCGTAGCGCCAAGCGCTTCTGGCCCACTCGCTTCCACATCACCATGTAACCCAAAGACCATAAGCCATAGCAGACACCTCGTGTTCAAGCCCGCTTATTTTATTTTATTCTTTACACACGACCAGTTGTCGCCATAACTCGACATCGACATTTTGAGTCCGCTTAGCCCGCTCGTGTTTCGACCATGGTAGCTCAAAGGCCGCCATAACTCGACATCGACAGCTTTGAGTTCGCGCTTAGCCCGCCCGTGTTTTGATTGATGGTATCCCAAAGGTCGCCATAACTCGACATCGGGATGCATTTTGTTTTTTTTCGCCACTTTGTCTACCGCCAACATTTTTGCAATTCAAGATCGAGACAAAATTACTATGAGTCAACGCTTTGTCCAAGATTCTTCCATCATCTCCATACAAAGAGGGACAGCTGTTGACACCCAATTTTGACCCTCCCGTCCAGTCATTAACTATAAAATTAGATTAATTTTGTAAAATAATTTTTTATGATTTCTTATAATAAAATACAGTGATAAAACATAAATACAAGCATAAATAAACATTTTAATAATGGCATCGTGTCTTACGTAGAGTTTTAAGCACTTAGAGTCCCGCGCCCGCATTAATTAATTTTAAGCCCTGTCATGATTCTTAATTAATGATAAATACATAAAAAATAATTTAGCAACAACGTCGTGTCAAGCAGCATAGCCGCATTTATTAATACTCAAGAGCAATTTCATAACTCATTTTTAATAATAATGCACAATAATAAGATTTTAAATAATAGAGTCACATTCTAAAATATTAAGCATTAATTAAATGGCACACCCGCATTTATAATAATTAAATTAATAAAACACCTAATTAATTTAAGCACAATTTATTAATTTACTACTAATACCTGTTTAAATAATTAAAACTAACCTAAAACTAATACCCCTAATTTAATACCTAACTCTACCCAGCCCAACCCGTAAGCCCACGTCGCCCTTTTCCCTTATTTCCCTAAGCCCACGCCCAGTTCACCACTTCAGATCCCTTCCATCGTCAACCCTAGAAAAAACGCTAAGAACCCTAGAAACGCCGCACACTCCTTATCAACCTTTAGCCGCGAATCTCGCCAGATTTTCAGGGTGGAAAATCCGGCGACCTTTCTTTCCCTTTACCCACGCACCCAGCCAACGTGTTCTTACCACAACCAAAACCAGATCTTCCAAAAATCGCAACTTACCATAATCTATTCAAATCACACGAAATTAGTACAAATCTCGTCGAATCAAGCACAAGTCTCAAATTTTTAATTACTTACCAAACTTAGAACCTAGAGTTAGCTATATAACGCATACGCAATCGACATTCAAGCGACAGAGCTCAATGAGGGATCTGTATGAGTAGGCGGCCTCGTATGAGTCCAATAGCAACATTCGAACAAGAGCAGATTGGGAAGGGATATCGTGGTGCACAAACGATATCACGCATGTGAGAGCACGCATGCCAGGTTCGTAAGAAACCCACAAAGATCGATTCGACATCCCCCTTTAGCAGCAGTCAACAACTCAGAGGATAGCAGAACATCGGGGAGAATCGACAGGCATCGGGAATTAGGGGCTCAACACCTAGACCACTAGCATCGCAAGAATAGGTAGTTCGAACCCCCCTTAGTTCAATTCCAGCCACAAATCAGCAAATAAACCTTGCCCTTCTATTCGCATCGCAAACCCAAAACCCGTCGAGTGGACCGACGACTTGATACGCTGCCCCGGTTCGCTGCCCGGAGAAGGTAGAATCAGTCCCTTTTTCTTTAAGTTCGATTTACTGCATGTTGGTTCAAATATGTTTATATAGTTTTTGTGTTAACACTATGCTTACTGCGTCGTTATGTTAAATTATCTGTTGATCTATCAACGGGGGTTTTTGCGCACATTTGTTTGTTAATATAATGATAGTCGCGTCGAGGTTGTGTGGTTAAGTGTTGTGGTTTAGCCTTATGCCTTGCCTGCACTTGATTTAAGCCTTATTTACTTAGTAAAGGCATGGTATTAATCATTTTGACTAATCTGTTAAATTGGCTTTGAATGATTAAAATTCCAGGTTCAGTTTGTTTTAGCCAAATTTGGTTTGTTTAAGTATGATGGTATCCAAAGCACTTACCAGCATATGTAGTAATTCAGTCTGTTCCCTATTCGTCCTGCTGCCTAAAAATAGTTATTTTGCCTATGTCAAGTCCAGATCCCCTTTAAATGCATTTTAAGACTGTTTGTCCTCGATAATACTACGAGGAGGATGGACATAGAATCGACACCGACAACATGTCATCCAAATGTAGACCACCTAGGTCTTAGGTTAATTGTTCCTCGTGCCTCGCTTCGAATTTGTCCATGTACAGATGTCTATTTTTGTGTTTACCAATTATTGAGTATGAGTTTGTTGGAAATGTCTTAGCCCGCCACACCGACAAATAGAAAACCGAGTTATACATGATGGCACCCATGTCAGGTCAATCAAAATCCATGTTTGTTTTCCTCTTCCGCTGAGATCGTTCAAAACATACCGCATTATGTCTCTATTTGCATTCTCGCTTGCCTCTTTCGTGATACGTGTCACTTGTTTAATATGCACCGTCTAGAAGGCCACTGTTGGCATGAATCGACTAGCTTAAGTCACTTAGGTATCATGTTAAGCCTATCGCAAGGAATCACCCAATTAGTTAGTTTGAATCATGAGCCGGATCAAGTTTGCCTAAGTTAAAATGATACAATGCCTTATCTACACAATAGGGACGAAGCCCCGCCCCTAAAGTAATTGGTGCCGCTTATACCAAAGGCTATTCATTCGCCTATCGTGAATAATCTATCACCGCTTCTAATGTCGAGATATATCGATCGATCATTCTTCGATCGCAGATGTTTGGAAAATTGTTTGAGTTTAAAAGGAAAATCTTGTCTTAATAGCTGAAACTAAGGCCCGCAAATATCCATTTCGCCTCGCGCTTATCTGTTTGACCCACGAACGTGTTAGGTCCACCATTTTACTCGCCTTCTCGTTGGTCGTTTATTGCTCGCTATTGCTTTCATATTGTGCCAACATTTATCAAGTCGCCTGACCTATGATTCAGATTGTATGTTTTGGGGTCATCTTGCATTTCGCTAATCGCCGCACCTGTGGCCCAATGATCGCCCGCCGCTTTTCCTTTTAGCTTTTCGAGTCATCATGATACGCATGCAAAGAAACATACGTGCTCGTCCCAATTATTTGTATCAATTATTATTTGGGTTCGTATTTAATCCTTATTTTTCTTTATTTTTACATGGCACGCATCAGAGCAAAATAAAGAGTCTCACGGCGAGACTCATCGCAAGCCATTTCAAATGGTAACCCGCATCCGCGTTCGCATTTCCGCTTCAGAAACTCCTAGAAAAATAAATAGGACGGAGTCATCCGCTCCAATTCCTTCACTCTCTTAACTTTCTTGTCTCATTTTATGCCTTTATTTGTTTATTGTAATTTTATTATTTAATTTTGTAATTAATAGGAGAACTTCTAGCAATTAGCCTTTGAACATATGAGAGGGGGAGGTAATTTAAACTTAGAAACGCATTTCTTCTTTATTTGTCTTTAGATCATAGTATGTCTAAATTCTGCAAAAAATGATCTAAATGATTTAACTTGCATCATAAAACCAACATTTTGTTTCTTATTAAAATCCATAACAGATTTTTTCCTAAACTCTCAAGAATCATCTTAAAGTACCTCTTATATAATATTATACGCAGGTTAAGCAAGATTAATTTAGCTAGCAGTATACATAATTAGTTCGTAAATAATCTTTGCATGCACACATAATTAGTCCATAAAGCACCCTCTTAGCATTCTTTAGCATTTCTAGCCCTTTTAGCACTTTTAATCACCCTTTGGCATTTAGCACCTTTAGCACATTTTGTCCTTAACATTTTAGCACCTCCTAGCATTCTTTTGTACTTTAGCATATTAGCACTACTTTCAGCACTTTAGCATTTAGCACTTTTAAGCGTCTCTTAGCACCTTTAGCACCCTTCTAGCATTTAATACCTTTAGCAACCTTTAGTATTTTAAGCACTTTTAAACATTTAGCATTTGGCTCTTTTATTTATTCATAACACCTTTTGCCCTTTTTTAACTTTTAACATCTTTTTAACATTTTAGCATTTTTATTAAGCAGGAGGAGCTTGTATTTTGCATTTTTAAACATAATAATTACCCTAGGTTTGGCAGGACAACCGCAAGTTAGCGGATCTTAGAGGGTGCCTAACCCTTCCCTCTAGATTAATAAAGAATCCTTACCCAGAATCTCACTAAGTTTAGCAGACCATAAAGAATGGAGTTAGTGTTGACTTTAACCTAAGTTGACATTTAGGTGTTCTAATTCACCCAATTAATTAGGTGGCGACTCCGCGAATCCTTAGCACTTTTAAGCACCCTAGCAACCCTTTAGCGTTCTAGCACCCTTTTACATTTAAGCACCCTTTAGCATTTTAATTCATTTAACACTTTTTTTTTTTTTTGTTAGCCAACCTTTTAAGCATTTTAATATTTAAGCACCCCCATTTTAAACATTTTCATTTAGCATTTATTACTTATTTTCTAACATTTTATTTAAGCAGGAGAAGCTTTTATTAGAAAATGTCGCGGCCGAAAATGGGCGTGACACTATTCTATTTTTCTGTTTTTCTATTTCTAGACATTATTCAGTTTTTATACCTAGACTTTGTATTACTTATCTTAGCAAGTTCTTGTACTAGTGACACCAGATTTTAAGATTTATACTCTTCTCATTTGCTATTAATGAGGGTTTTTATTAAAGTCTTCGAAACTTATTTTACTTTATTATTCCGCATTGATTACTTGTTTACAATTTGGGCTAAATGGGTTGTGATTGACTTACCCACTCATGAGAGTTAGTGTCATCATCGCTTATGAAATTGGGTTGTGACATTGTGGCACCTCCACCAACTGATATTATCCCTAATACAACCATCTCCAGCTGCAAATTTATTTGTAGGGGTGTTCAAATCAAACCAAAAATCGATCCGAATTGATAAATTAAGTCAAATTGACTTAATAAATCGAAAATCGCCTTTGTTTTAAATTTTGAAAATCCAATAATATTTAATTTGGTTTGGTGTTAAATATAAAGAAAGTTTAATAACTAAGCCAAACCGTATATATATATATATATATATATATATTAGAAAGAGAAATATTTAAGTTTAAGGTAAAAAAAAAAAAAAAAACTGAAGGTAAAATAGAATTATTATTTTAAAAAATATATATTTTGTTGCACTCATTTTCTTAGGGGAATGAAGCTAAAAGCTTCAGGCGACGGAGGATGTTGCGGAAGACACACATGCAAGACGCGGGTGCTTCCGCCAACATGACCTGTGTTTCGCAGGTTGAACCACATGTGCGGACGACAAACTGTTTTGATTATTTTTGCAATTCAAGAGTGTCACTTTTAGGCCTCTTGTGTAATAACTTAACCTAAGACTATAAATAGCTAGGAATAAATATCAGGTCTATAATTTTGACAAAAGGAAGACCACTATTGGGAAATATCTTCTTGGTACTATACTAAACACAAACGAAATGAGTAAAATACTAACTAAAAATGACTCAAAAGGTGTATACAAAATACGTCTAACAGTTTTGGAGCCAGTAAATCTAAGCAACATCATTAGCAACACCTTTATACTCTGTGTCTGCACTCGAAGGGATAATGTGGCTTGTATCTTGGTAGACCAATAAATGAGATTATCTCCCAAGAACACACAATAGCCTGAGGTGGAGCGTCGCGTATCCGGCTTAGGTTATTTCACTCCTTAGTTTTTGTTGAATATAGATATTGCTTTCTTGAAGAGACTTGTGAGCTCGTTGACGCGTTTGGTTGAACCTTTGTTTGAGAGGATTGATTGCTTGAGAATCTAATTTCTTTGAGGACATCCTAAGAGTTAGGTGTAGGGATTCCTTGAATTGGAATTTTGGTATCTTTCTAATTCAAGTCCTTCTTGTGTCTATCTATCCATCCTTTAATCTCTTGTTTGTTTCATTTTCGCATTTGATATTGGATCAAGAAATAAATCTTAATTTATCGCTTTTGATATCAACATTTTCATACTGCTTTAAATTTTTTATCCGGATCTGATCGTTTCTCTTGCTTTGCTTGTACTTATTCTTTGTCTTGAGCCGAAGGTCTCTTGGAAACAACAAAATCACCTACCAAGAGATAAAGTTTGCGTATAATCTATCCTCCCCAGACCACACGTTGTGGGATGTCACTGCGTATATTGTTGTTGTTATTCTAGAATATGAGTCATGAAGATGAGGCAATTTTGTGTAGTATTTGCTTGCATTTGGATTATGTGTTTGCTATTGTTGTTGTATCTCATTTTCATTTTTTTGTACCTCGCTTATATAAATTTCTTTGAATTATAAAATACATCCTTAAGACCCGCAAAATCTAACCAATACGAATAGAATCGATAAAATCGAAACCGATAAAATTTATATTAGAATGGAAACTATTTGAATTAAAAAAACGTTTTAATTAATTTGATTTAATTTTACTAAATAATCGAGTCAAACGGGACCATAAACACCCCTATTTATTTGGATTTTGAAGAGAAGCAACACATCCATTACCAACTGTGACTAGCTCTTTCCCAGTCGCTACACCCGCACCAGTTCCTGAATTTTGATTTTGGCAATTTTTAATAAAAGTTGGTGAATTTTGTCCTTTTTGTCATTTTCAATTCTTTTGAATATTCCCAAGAACCTTCCCAATTGATAGCAACTCATTTTCAATCTGCTTCTCACCTTTATATAATATTATCCACCTTGAACTGCATTGGCTCTAGAAGCATTACTAATATCAGGTTTGGTAAGCATCAACCCGGGATGTAAATTCGTGCATCATTTTTCTGTCCTTGCAAACTACAATATTTATAATATTTTTACATATCTACATGATTATAATTCATTTAGCCCTTTGCCCTCTTGTAAGAAAATATACGCATTGAATTTGGACTTTTTTAGGCTGTTCAGCAAATAAATCAGCTTTGACCTTCACCCTTTCATAACTAGGTTGTGTTTTGTTTTGTGTAGCCATGTCCATATGAAGTGGCTTTTTCACAGAAAATGCCATTGAAAATAATAATTCTTTAACAAAAATATTAGAAGCTAACGTGGGAAAAGATATCCATGTAATCACAATTGACGTCTCCTTCTTTGGATTGAACTATGAATCACATTTCAAAAGCCTCATCTGATGATACTCTATCCTTTAGGTAGTATGCTGGCTCGGATAACATATGGACGGTAGGGTTTTGTCGGGTTCGTACACACAGCGGAATTTGAAAATTTATGTTTCAAATCCGACGGGCGGAATGGATGATTATATAATGTAAAACACACAGAAACTGTAATGCGTCGATAGAACACTTACAGTTTGCAAAATCTGGAATCTTCAACTTCAAGTGTACGCCGAGGGTGAGCACACAACTGTTCCTCGATTGCAAGTTCTGAAAACTCCTATGTAATTTACTCTTTCGGAAAGCTAGGAAATCCGGCAGAGTTTCAGCAGAGAATAATTCTTGTGAATTAGGTGTATTAAAATAATGATGAAACCCTCTATTTATAGTTGTAAAAGCAGCTAGGGTTTCCCACGTGGGTCAGCCCCAGAAACCGAGACAGAGTGGGTCATTCGGACCCACTGGACACGTGGCATCGCGACGCTCAATGGGAGGCGCCGCGACGCTTGATCCCTTGAACCGCGGCCCTAGTCCAATTCTGCCCCGTTTCTATTTTAATTAAATCTGAAATATCATCTCGATTTAATTTAGCAATTATTATTTATTCTAATGTCTCGATTATAAACCGAACATTTATATTATCTCTGATTACATCCTTGGATCGACGGAATAATTGACTTAGTGTTACCCTACAAGCCTTCACATATCGACACTAATATCATTAGGGTTTACACGGAAGTCCTAGACGGCGTCGGAAGACGAACTCCATATGTGAAGTATAGTTACACAAAACCTGTGAACTTAACCTCTATGTGGGTAGATAAATCCTTTCATTCATGACACACTCGATCAAACTTAGGATCTGCGAAATGTCTATCCAAATGGCTTGATCATTATATCTCATCTATATTAGCTGACAACAGGACCATATCAAAGATATGTCTACTGCATTGGCCAATGACTTAGTCAACCTAATACCATATGAGAATTTGAGTGTTCTCTCGAAGATACATTCGAGGAATGAATCCTAATCTTGGCTCAACTACCACCTTTAATCTATATCGCAATATACCCAATACAAGTCGCGTCTCAATCTATAAGACATTTTAGCTTAGGACAAGATCAAAGTACATTATTCTATAAACAAGGCGCGTATCCAGCTCAAGTCTAAGGAATTCTATCTCCCACACGCTGATGACACTTTAGACATATATAACAAACAGTACATCAGCAGGGTATACAAATACTTCTACAAGTACCCATGTGTCCATCACGAGTTGCCATAACTCGTAGCAGGTGAGACATACTACATCCCTAAGGATATGATGCAGAACACATGTCGACGTATCACATATCATCGATATCTCATTCTCGATGATCATTAGTCGAGGCAATTTTAAGAGTTACGTTATAATATTAATATCTCACAATATTAATAACCACGTAACCTCTTAGGGATACATTTATAGAATATTATAAACAATCAACTAATAATTAAATAAGTCCAAATGCCATAATATTAATCTTCATTAATATAAATATGAATGTGTATAAAGTACATTTGTCCTAATACAAATTGTCTCTAGGACATATATATACTTTCAATCTCCCACTTGGCCTAGAGCCAATCACCAACATATCTAATACCCATGTTCTCAAAATGACCATTGTGCTTAACTAAGCATAATGGTTTAGTAAATGGTTCTGCTAGATTATTGTCTGTGGGAACATAATCTAATCTAATGTCTTCAATCTCCACCATCTCTCTGAGAATGTGGTACTTCCTTGGTACATGCTTATTTATGTTTGTTGATCTTGGTTCTTTGCCTATGCAGTTGCACCAGTGTTGTCACAATAAATGGTTATTGGAAAACTAGCACTCGGAACAACCCCTAGCTACTTCAGGAACTCAAAAATCGCGACAACTTCTTTAGCATCTTCCGATCCAGCAATTTACTCTGCTTCAGTAGTCGAATCAGCAGTTGTAGCTTGTTTGGAACTCTTCCAACTCACTGCTCCACCATTGAAAATGAATGTGTAACTAGACTGAAATTTAAAGTTATCAACATCTGTCTGGAAGCTAGCATCAGTGTAACCAGTAGCAACTAGTTTCATCCACACGCCCGAACCTCAAGCTCAGGATCGTGCCCTACCTGGGCACCCTTCTACCTTAACAACACAAGTAAACTGCGGAATTTAAATAACACCTCTTTTTTTTTTCTTTTAAAACCAACGTACGTGCAAGGGCAAAGCCGACAAGGCTGCCATATAATATACATAACAAAAGGCACTACACCGTACATGAGTCCAATCCCACATATGAATACAGACCTCTAAGAGTTTTATCAAATATGACGACAAGGCCCCGCCGCACCCATAATCGCATAAAAGTCCAGATCGAAAGAACTTATACAAAAAAGATAAACTCCAGAACTGTAGGAGCTATCCAAAAACTCGAAAGGTGGTCCTACACCGCCGATCACCAAACAACAGACCTAAACTCATGCAGATTAACGCAGCCTCCGGGCGAGGTCAAGACGAAGAATGTACCAAGTATGTGGTTTAAAAATATCAGAATGAAATCATAACAGTCTAAACAAAACAGGAGACATGTATGATAACCAACTACAGTTCAAAATATAATTTAGCAGACATGTCAAGTCAGGGACTCACACCCGTAAAGTCATCACTCAAATATAACTATGGGTCTCACGCCCACAACATCAATCATGCCCGTGGAATACCTTCCTCACTGCCGGCAGTCTATGATATAATAACACCAAGAAGTACACATGAACAGCAGGTCCCACCTGTGTCATAAAACCGTGCACGAGTGTACGGCTAACTACCAGATACCAAAGCCGCATCATCAACTGACCGGGGCAAATACGAAATCCAACTACCAGATACCAAAGCCGCACCATCAATACTATACAATCAATACTATACAATCAAACCACGGAGCTGATACGGGGCAAGTACGAAAGCCGACTACCAGATACTCGCGCCGTGTCACGAGTCGACCGGCAAGTACGAGGGCTAACTACAGATACCGTCAGATCACGAGACTCCGCCACGGTCGACACGAGGCAAGTACGAAAGCCGACTACCAGATACCGGCCGCGGTCACGAGTCGACCGGCAAGTACGGTGGTTAACTACCGATACCAAGCGTCAGATCACGAGACTTCGCCACTAAACCGAATCGGCAAGCGCGAGGGCTAACTATCGTGCACCAAGGCCGAATCACCACGCAGACGGCAAGTACGAAAGCCGACCACCGATACCAAGGCCGAATCGAAGAAACCCTCGGAGAGCTAGTCCATGGAATAACACTATCAATGCGAGCGCACTGCGGAATTCTCCATCACCGCCAGACGCCCAAGTAATATCATAACAAATCAGCCTACCCATCGAGACGCGGTGGTATAGAAATACAATGCTAGCACGACAAGGCTATCACCCGCAAACATAGGCAAGTTACACACAACTCAAGGTACTTTCATTTTATGCCAAAGTCCAGGTTTTAACCCCAAAGTACTACGTACGTTAAATTCTTTTTAGAAGATCCATTTCTTTTACAAAAGTCACCCGATACCCGTAGTATCAAAATAGAGTGACTAACACTTTTAAGTAAAACAACACACTTTCCTTTTTAAGATCAAGAACAACATTCTTTTCAAAAGACTTCTTTTTATGTAATACCCCAAGATACTAACACCCGTAGTATCAAGGTGTGTCTATTTTTCAAAGTAAGTTACTACACTTTAGAAAACTCATTTCAAAGCTTGAAATCAAGTAACTTCAAATTTTCACAATCAAGGAAACTTATGCCCATTAATAAAAAATAAACAACTTTCTAAACCCTCCATAAAGCCGTTATAACCAACTTCTCATAAAGCCGTTATAACCCTTTAGGGTTTTTAGACAATTTCATTCATTTTATAACCAAGAGACCTATACTATTTAAAACCAAGTATCACATACTTACAAATCAAGTTCTTAACTTTCAAAATACTACAAGTCTATTATATTTAGAAAATAAGTTTCTTCTACTTTTAAACCTCAAACAACTCACACCTTGAAGACAAGCTACTTCTCTTAAATCATGTCATTTCTCCTCTTTTAAAACAATTAAGTAAATCACTCCTTTGACTCACCTAAAGTCATTATAATGACCCTTAGGTTTTGGAACTAAGACACTAGCCAAAAGATTTGGAAACCGCTTCCTTTTCAAGACTATGTACTTTAAGCAAAATACTTTCACTCTTAAGAATCCAAACTCCACTAAGGCAATGGATTATACGACTTACAATTTAAACATCAAAGTACAATCAAGGAAGTACATAGAACAAATTCTATACTAGGCAACCCAAGTACAACCAAGGAATGGATCATTTAAGGAGTAGAACGTGCTTTCTTTATCTTTAGGAATCATGCTAGAAGAGGAGATAGTTCACATACCTTTTCGGCTAATTCCTCAAGCTAAGCCGAATACGCCGTACGTAGAAGTTTCAACCTATAATGGTCACAACAGGACTATCAATCGTCTAGTCTCTAACGTAGAATAATACTAAGTATTTGGTCTCTAATTCTACGGAAAATCGGGCAGCACTTCCTTTGTTTCTACTCACTTTGCCACCTTTTTCAAGGTCGAATACAATAACCAACACGCCACATTTAAGGCTCAAAACAACAACCAAACCAAAGGGGATTACACGCCTTACAATACGTGTAAAATTCCGCCCCACAATTCATACCAAGTAGTTTAAAACTCCAAGCCATTCTCGGCCAACTACATACTAACAATTCAAAGTCTTTTCCAATCCTTTTCAAATTCCAAGTTCTAAGGTCTAACATGTTATATAGTTATAAACCACTTCAACAACTACAATATCCTTCCTACACAAATACGCGATTTACTTAAACGAATAATCAACTCAATTATAGTCTTAGGCTAACATGCTAGTTTTCGGATTTAGGGTTCCAATAGCCAATACACTAATCCAACTACATAATATACATCTCATGCTTGCTAATAACCATAGCTACAACAATAAGTAAACTTAATTGCTAAAACGACAAAATTTATACCTTTCCAAGCCCTTAAAATTTCCAAGAATCAAAGTCGCTCCTTAGCAATTCTTAGCTCCTTTCCTTAAGTTCCAATCCGCTCCAAGCACTCCTTAGAGGCCTATGAAGAACCCATCTTCAAGTTCCAACTTCAAAGTTGAAGAACTCCCATAGTTTCCGCCTTGCGACTAACGTGAAAACTCCGTTTTTGCGAAATCTTTCTATTGAGATATCCTTAAAAAACCCTTATGGATATTGGGTTAAAGTCTTGTGAATATTGGACAACAAACTAAAATTTTTGTGTGCACAAATAGCCCAAACCCGTGAGCCTCAAGAACAAGAAAAATGTTGTGAAATAATTCTAAGTGTTGGAAGACCTTGTCTTGCACTAGCCTAGTATATATAACACATTGGAGGGTCAAGACTTAAACAAATGTGAGGCTAGGATGAGTTTCACTTGGATCAAGCCTAGGTGGACAAGTTGACTTGTCAACAATATCAAGCTTTGGAAGACTTATCTTCTACCATGATCAATGACCATTTTACCCATGCAACATTTCGACCAAGACCACATGAGGGGGGTGCCACGTGTCGCCCTCTCATTTGTCCATAAAATTCCGTAACCCTCGTGGGCCCCGCAAAACGTAAAATTCCTCGGGTGGGCCCCACGTGACCAAATCCGTAAAAATGAATTTCCATATGAATATAAGTTCCATATTCTTCAAATAATACATTTTGAGAATCCAATTCTCAACAACGAACATTTTTTCTTTCCGACGTTCGGAAGATTTTCCGTCGGAAAAACAATTCTTCCTTTCGTACTAATTTCCAAGTCTTGATTCCTTACGTACATTCTCTTATACATGTCCTGGACTTACGGGGTGTAACATTCTCCCCCCCTTAGAAACATTCGTCCCCGAATGTTCTTAGTCGGTTGTCAAGCTATACAAACTCCGACACAATCTCTATACTATGCCTATCGATCAACACTGCACAAGACCAACGATGCCACACATGGCCACCACATAACACACGTGAACATAATAATGGACCTTCCGTCCGTGGCCCCTCTCACAAAACTCGAAGGTTACAGTCTTCCCCAAACACGGGATCCTTATTGGTTCCTTTCTTTCCTTACTTATCATACTTTCTCGTACTTTCAAACTCATCTAGTACACGTACAAAATTTCAAATTTTGTTTCTGTTCCCCAATCCTTGGAGTTACTAACCAAACTTGGCCATATGCTACTTACATTCCCGTTAAGGCTCTTCTCGTTCCTTACGACCTAGTTCCGGTGGAACGCATCCACGAACTCGTACAACGATCAACTAGACCTGGGCCTAGCACCCTCGTGACCCTATCACATAGCGAGACCACTACCAACTAACATCACCCCATTCCATACTATCGACTGACCCGAAATGAGTCTATAACCCGACTCATCCTCACACTTAACTTCTCATTCTTAGTCTGAAATAAATCTTTCTCTTATCTCCAGGTACTTCTTACCCTATCCCCTATTCACTAGAGGTTCGTCACTTAAGCCAAAGTATTTTTACTGTATAATCTTCCCTAGTGGTCTTACATTGTTATGGGGAAACTACAACTTGTGAACTCTACACAACTATAGTCTCAGTTCACTTACCATTCTTGTCAATATTCTTAACTTTTCTCTTTACTAATCAAAGTATCCCTACCTCTGGGGTACTATCGCTTTACAACTCTAGCAACAAAGGGAAAACATATACGCTAGGGTAAAATCTTAATCTATCAACATACGTATGATTCAAAAGAATCGAAATATACATGTAACCCCGTGCGATGTCGCCTCCTGATCCTGCCCCGTAGTCACGTCAGCTATGCGGTTCGAAGGACCGCCAGAACTATAAACTCCACCCTGACCTCTACCACGGCTGGCTAACATCTGAACACCCTGCCTGGGAACGATACCGCGATGGAGAAGTGGAACCAACTACGCCTCATAGTCGAGCCACTTCACCGGTTTCTTTCTAAAAGGACATACCCTCGATATGGCTTGACGGCGACAATAATAACAAACACTGTGCAAGACGGCATTTCAAATGACGCTTACTACAATGGAAACACCGAGGAATAAGTGGCCTCGATCGAGAAAATCCGCTTCCTTTGAGAACCTCGACCGAGCTCTGGACCGCTCTAAATACCTTGTGGGATCAAATCTCCCACACGTGAGCCGCGGGGTATGTCTTGGGTAGGCCGACGAATATCTCACTGGCCGAGGCAGCTCGCCAAAAACTCACCGGGATAACCAACCGGTCTAGCCCTCTTACGCAGATCTCCGCGTTGGCCCTCTACCCTCTGTACACCTGTCCGTACTGGCCGAATAACCTCATGTTGAGGAAACTGTAGCACTGCTATCTTGTTTAATAACATAATGGCTTCCTTCATGACCCTAAAGTCTTCCCCTAACTAAGAAATCAGAGGCTCGTGCCGTGGTCTCAAAACTCGCGCAGGTTAACTCGCCGATCGTGGTACAACATCTCGTATACCACGGCACAAGCCCTAACAACTTCTCGAGTCCGACTAGTAGCTCCGCCATTCCTTTATTCTTCCGGCGCTGTTGCCTCCTCGAGGCATAATCAGAACACAAAATCACGCTGAGAGGAATTATCTTACTAACACAAATCTGGGCACGATCTTGAGTGAGAAGAATAGAAACCAACTCCTAAATGTCCTGTAGCCTCCTTATGGGTGTGGCGCACAACACACCGATAATCAAGACTCTACTAGACACGGCTCAGAGACATTCCGAGGATCGATCGCTTCGATACCACTGCCACGAACCTCAAGTGATCGTGCCCTACCTGGGCACCCTTCTACCTTAACAACACAAGTAAACTGCGGAATTTAAATAACACCTCATTTTTTTTTTCTTTTAAAACCAACGTACGTGCAAGGGAAAAGCCGACAAGGCTGCCATATAATATACATAACAAAAGGCACTACACCGTACATGAGTCCAATCCCACATATGAATACAGACCTCTAAGAGTTTTACTGAAATATGACGGGACAAGGCCCCGCCGCACTCCATAATCAGACATAAAGCCTCATCGAAAGAACTTATACCAAAAAGATAAACTCTCGAACAGAAGGAGCTATCCAAAAACTCTGAGCAGGGTCCTACACCTGCCGATCACCAAACAACAGACCTAAACTCATGCAGATGAACGCACTTCCGGCGAGGTCAGTACGAAGAATGTACCAAGTATGTGAAGCTGAAAAATACTGTAATGAAATCATAACAGTCTAAACAAAACAGGAGACATGTATGATAACCAACTACAGTTCAAAATATAATTTAGCAGACATGTCAAGTCAGGGACTCACACCCGTAAAGTCATCACTCAAATATAACTATGAGTCTCACGCACACAACATCAATCATGCCCGTGGAATACCTTCCTCACTGCCGGCAGTCTATGATATAATAACACCAAGAAGTACACATGAACAAAGCAGTCCCACCTGTGTCATAAAACTGCATTTGAGCAGTAATGGCTAACTACCGATACCAAAGCCGCATCATCAATCGATCGGCAAATACGAAGCCAACTACCGATACCAAAGCCGCACCATCAATACTATACAATCAATACTATACAATCAAACTACGAGCCGACACGGCAAGTACGAAGCCGACTACCGGATACCGCCGTGGTCACGAGCCGACCGGCAAGTACGGTGGCTAACTACCAGATACCGCGTCAGATCACGAGACTCCGCCACGGTCGACACGGCAAGTACGAAGTCGACTACCAGATACCGCGCGGTCACGAGTCGATCGGGGCAAGTAGAGGGCTAACTACCGGATACCAAGGTCAGATCACGAGACTTCGCCACTAAACCGAACAGGCAAGCGCGAGGCTAACTACTGTGTACCAAGGCCGAATCACCACGAGACGGGGCAAGTACGAAGCCGACCACCGATACCACTACCGAATCAAGAAGAAACCTCGTGGAGAGCTAGTCCATGGAATAACACTATCACCGCGAGCGCATCTGCGGAATTCTCCGTCACCGCCAGACGTCCAAGTAATATCATAACAAATCAGTCGGCCCTCCATTGAGAGACGCGGTGGTATAGAAATACAATGCTAGCACGACAAGGCTATCACCCGCAAACATAGGCAAGTTACACACAACTCAAGAGACTTTCATTTTATGTCAAAGTCCAGGTTTTAACCCCAAAGTACTACGTACGTTAAATTCTTTTTAGAAGATCCATTTCTTTTACAAAAGTCACCCGATACCCGTAGTATCAAAATAGAGTGACTAACACTTTTAAGTAAAACAGCACACTTTCCTTTTTAAGATCAAGAACAACATTCTTTTCAAAAGACTCCTTTTTATGTAATACCCCAAGATACTAACACCCGTAGTATCAAGGTGTGTCTATTTTTCAAAGTAAGTTACTACACTTTAGAAAACTCATTTCAAAGCTTGAAATCAAGTAACTTCAAATTTTCACAATCAAGGCAACTTATGGCCATTAATCAAAAATAGACAACTTTCTAAACCCTCCATAAAGCCGTTATAACCAACTTCCCATAAAGCCGTTATAACCCTTTAGGGTTTTTAGACAATTTCATTCCTTTTATAACCAAGAGACCTATACTATTTAAAACCAAGTATCACATACTTACAAATCAAGTTCTTAACTTTCAAAATACTACAAGTCTCTTATATTTAGAAAACAAGTTTCTTCTACTTTTAAACCTCAAACAACTCACACCTTGAAGACAAGCTACTTCTCTTAAATCATGTCATTTCTCCTCTTTTAAAACAATTAAGTAAATCACTCCTTTGACTCACCTAAAGTCATTATAATGACCCTTAGGTTTTGGAACTAAGGCACTAGCCAAAAGATTTGGAAACCGCTTCCTTTTCAAGACTATGTACTTTAAGCAAAATACTTTCACTCTTAAGAATCAAAACTCCACTAAGGCAATGGATTATACGACTTACAATTTAAACATCAAAGTACAATCAAGGAAGTACATAGAACAAATTCTATACTAGGCAACCCAAGTACAACCAAGGAATGGATCATTTAAGGAGTAGAACGTACTTTCTTTATCTTTAGGAATCATGCTAGAAGAGGAGATAGTTCACATACCTTTTCGGCTAATTCCTCAAGCTAAGCCGAATACGCCGTACGTAGAAGTTTCAACCTATAATGGTCACAACAAGACTATCAATCGTCTAGTCTCTAACGTAGAATAATACTAAGTATTTGGTCTCTAATTCTACGGAAAATCGGGCAGCACTTCCTTTGTTTCTACTCACTTTGCCACCTTTTTCAAGGTCGAATACAATAACCAACACGCCACATTTAAGGCTCAAAACAACAACTAAACCAAAGGGGATTACACGCCTTACAATACGTGTAAAATTCCGCCCCACAATTCATACCAAGTAGTTTAAAACTCCAAGCCATTCTCGGCCAACTACATACTAACAATTCAAAGTCTTTTCCAATCCTTTTCAAATTCCAAGTTCTAAGGTCTAACATGTTATATAGTTATAAACCACTTCAACAACTACAATATCCTTCCTACACAACATGCGACGACTTAAACGAATAATCAACTTGAATTATAGTCTTAAGGCTAACATGCTAGTTTTCGGATTTAGGGTTCCAATAGCCAATACACTAATCCAACTACATAATATACATCTCATGCTTGCTAATAACCATAACTACAACAATAAGTAAACTTAATTGCTAAAACGACAAAATTTATACCTTTCCAAGCCCTTAAAATTTCCAAGAATCAAAGTCGCTCCTTAGCAATTCTTAGCTCCTTTCCTTAAGTTCCAATCCGCTCCAAGCACTCCTTAGAGGCCTATGAAGAACCCATCTTCAAGTTCCAACTTCAAAGTTGAAGAACTCCCATAGTTTCCGCCTTGCGACTAACGTGAAAACTTCGTTTTTGCGAAATATTTCTATTGAGATATCCTTACAAAACCCTTATGGACATTGGGTTAAAGTCTTGTGAATATTGTACAACAAACTAAAATTTTTGTGTGCACAAATAGCCCAAACCCGTGAGCCTCAAGAACAAGAAAAATGTTGTGAAATAATTCTAAGTGTTGGAAGACCTTGTCTTGCACTAGCCTAGTATATATAACACATTGGAGGGCCAAGACTTAAACAAATGTGAGGCTAGGATGAGTTTCACTTGGATCAAGCCTAGGTGGACAAATTGACTTGTCAACAATATCATGCTTTGGAAGACTTATCTTCTACCATGGTCAATGACCATTTTACCCATGCAACATTTCGACCAAGACCACATGAGGGGGGTGCCACGTGTCGCCCTCTCATTTGTCCATAAAATTCTGTAATCCTCGTGGACCCCGCAAAACGTAAAATTCCTCGGGTGGGCCCCACGTGACCAAATCCATAAAAATGAATTTCCATATGAATATAAGTTCCATATTCTTCAAATAATACATTTTGAGAATCCAATTCTCAACAACGAACATTTTTCCTTTCCGACGTTCGGAAGATTTTCTGTCGAAAAAACAATTCTTCCTTTCGTACTAATTTCCAAGTCTTGATTCCTTACGTACATTCTCTTATACATGTCCTGGACTTACGGGGTGTAACATCATCACCACCATAGACCAAAAAGTAATCTTTAGTACGTCTGAGATACTTAAGAATACTTTTGAATGCCTTCCAGTGTTCATCGCCAGGATTCTGCTGGAACTTGCAAGTCATACTAAGTCCAAAAGCCACATTTGGCCTAGTACAAGTCATGGCATACATGATTGATTCTATAGCCGAATCATATGTGACCTTCTTCATGCGCTCAAGTTCTACATCACTAGAAGGGCAATCCTTCTTAGATAACTTGATGCCTTGACCCATTGGAAGACCGTCTTTCTTGGAATTCTCCATAGAAAAACATCTAAGCACTTTGTCTATGTAGACTGACTGTGACATCCCCAACAATCTATTAGGTATATCTCTATAGATCCTAATTCTCAGAATGTAGTAGACTTCACCTAAGTCCTTCATAAAAAAAAAGTCCTTCATCATGAAGGTATTAGACAACCATTCCTTAACTGACTGCATGAGAGTCTTATTGTCTCTCATTATCAATATCTCATCAACATATATAACAATAAAGACAATACCCTCATCTTTGCGTTGGATCTTCTTTGCTTCTGACGAAATCAAATGACTTGATAGCCTTGTCAAAGCAAATGTTCCAACTCTTAGAGGCTTGCTTAAGTCTATAAATGGACTTCTGTAGCTTGCACACATCATTTGATCTGGACTCGGATGAAAAATGTTACACCCCGTAAGTCCAGGACATGTATAAGAGAATGCACGTAAGGAAACAAGACTTGGAATTTAGTACGAAAGGAAGAATTGTTTTTCTGACGGAAAATCTTCCGGACGTCGGAAAGGAAAAATGTTCGTTGTTGAGAATTGGATTCTCAAAATGCATTATTTGAATAGTATGGGACTTAGTAACATTATGGAAATTTATTTTTACGGATTTGGTCACGTGGGGCCCACCCGAGGAATTTTACGTTTTGTGGGGCCCACGAGGTTACGAATTTTATGGGCAAACGAGAGGCGACGTGGCACTCCTTCCAAATGTATTGGTCGAAATTGTGTAAGGGTGTTATGGTCATTTGACCTAAGTAGATGATAAGTCTTCTAAGCTTGATATTGTTGACAAGTCAACTTGTCCACCTAGGCTTGATCCAAGTGAAACCCATCCTAACCTCACATTTGTGGACATCTAAACCCTCCATTGTGTTATAAGTATACTACTAGTGCAAGACTTGGCATTTAACACTTAGAAAAATTAGAGAAACATTGTGTTCTTCAAGTAGCTCTCTGCCTGCAAGGAAAGAAAGGAGAAAAATTTGTAGTTTTTATCCATTATCCACAAGAGTTAAACCCATTGTCCCTTTGGTTTTTGTAAGTATACCTCAATAGAAAGTTTTCTGTAAATAATCATTTTCACTTTAGTCGCAAAGGAAACTACGGGAGTTCTTCAACTTTGAAGTTGGAACTTGAAGATGGGTTCTTCATAGGCCTCTAAGGAGTGCTTGAGCGATTGGAACTTAAGGAAAGGAGCTAAGAATTGCTAAGGCGCGACTTTGAATATTGGAAATTTTAAGGGCTTTGAAAGGTATAAATTTTGTCGTTTTAGTAGTTAAGACTTACTTATTGTTGTAGCTATGGATTTTAGCAAGCATGTGTTATATAGTATGAAGTTTGATATGTTTATGGACTATTGGAACCCTAATCCGAAAACTAGCATGTTTAGCTTTAAGATTGGAATTCAAGTTGATTATTAGTTTAAGTCGTCGCATGTTGAATAAAGAAGGAAATTTTAGTTGTTGAAGTTGATTATGACTAAAGTAACATGTTGACATAAGAACTTGAAATTGGAAAAGGATTGGAAAAGACGTAGTGTTATTGGTTATATGTTGGCCGAGAATGGCTAGTGTAGTATTATACTATTTGGTATGAATTGTGGGGCGGAATATTACACGTATTGTAAGGCGTGTAATCCCCTTTTGTTTGGTTGTTGTTTGGAGCCTTAAATGTGGCTTGTTGATTATTGTATTCGGCCTTGAAAAAGGTGGCAAAGTGAGTAGAAACAAAGGAAGTGCTGCCCGATTTTCCGTAGAATTAGAGGCCGTATACTTAGTATTATTCTACGTTGAGACTAGAAGTTGATAGTCTTGTTGTGACCATTATAGGTTGACACTTCTACGCACGCGATTCGCTTAGCTTGTGGATTTAGCCGAAAAGGTATGTGAACCTCTTCCTTCCTTTGGCATGATTCTATGTATGGAATATACCTGTGGTATCATTTCATGTTTCCTGTTACTCTTAGAAGTTAAGAGGTAGTTGTGTGACCTACTCTATGTAGAACTTTTCCTATCTTTGAGCATGACTAGTTGCACGTATGTAGTACGGTAGACGTATAACACCCTGATATCCTTTACTAGTTTTATGAATAGCGAGTCGGGTGAGTTAGAGATTAACTCCCTTCTTTGAAAGTATAAAGGATGTCTAAAGTTTTATGAAAGTTAAGGTACTTGAAGAGTTTTAAAGTATGTGATACTTGTTCCGTTTTAAATGTATAAGTCCCTTGGATAGGAAATTGTTTATGGCTAAGGTATAAAGTGAATATAACGGCTTTATGGGAAGTTAGTTATATTTGCTTTATGGAAAGATAAATGACTTGACTTTAGTAAGAGGCAACTTGATTTTAAGGCATCAATTGCCTAAGGTTTTATAAGAAAAGG
Organism: Przewalskia tangutica; assembly: GCA_029844215.1. Taxonomy (NCBI): domain Eukaryota; kingdom Viridiplantae; phylum Streptophyta; class Magnoliopsida; order Solanales; family Solanaceae; genus Przewalskia; species Przewalskia tangutica. Next base: position 46,099,616 of record CM056722.1, on the reverse strand, counting down.
AGTCACTTGTTTTCTAAAGGTTAAGAGACTAATTGTATTTTTGAAAGTTAAGAGAATTGATTTGAAAGTATTTAATACTTGGTTTCAAAAAGTAGAAGTCGCTTGGTTATAAAAGGAACGTGTTGGTCTAAAACCATAAAGGGTTATAACGGCTTTATGGGAAGTTGGTTATAACGGCTTTATGGAAGGTTAAAAGAATGGTTTTCTTCAAGAATGTAAGTAGAGAAATGATTTGAAATAAAGAAGGCAAACTGCTTTTAAGGTACCAGTTGCTTAGGGTTTCTAAGAAAGAAGTCACTTGTTTTGTGTTCTAATTTTATTTCTAAAAGTGGTATTGTGACTTGTCTTGAAAGGTGGATAGGACTTGATACTATAGTTGTTAGTATCCGGCAAGATACCTTATGGGCGCACTATATGACATTATCGACCCAGAATGGGCCGACAAGATACCTTTACGCGCACTATATGACATTATCGACCCGTGAACGGGCCGCAAAGATACCTTTACGGGCGCACTATATGACATTATCGACCAGAACGGGCCGCAAGATACCTTATGGGCGCACTATATGACATTATCGACCGAGAATGGGCCGGCAAGATACCTTTACGGGCGCACTATATGACATTATCGACCCGAGAACGGGCCGCAAGATACCTTTACGGGCGACTATATGACATTATCGACCCGTGAACGGGCCGGCAAGATACCTTTACGGGCGCACTATATGACATTATCGACCCGAGAACGGGCCGCAAGATACCTTTACGGGCGCACTATATGACATTATCGACCCGCAGACGGGCCGCAAGATACCTTTACGGGCGCACTATATGACATTATCGACCCGCAGACGGGCCGGCAAGATACCTTTACGCGCATCAGATGACATTATCGACCCGTGATTCGGGCGTAGTATATCGTCCCTCCTAAGCGGCCGGATTATGTTACGAAAGATAAGTAAGTTAGATGGTAATGAACTTAATGACTTCTCTTAAGTATGTACGTAAGATATGGCTATAACTCTTGGCGGACAGAAAAGATAATGATGTGAAATTAAGTTCATGTGGTAATGACACGGCAGATCCGTATGTATTTTTATACTTGTCCTTGTCATTCTTTGTACGCTTATGACCGCTTATCAGACGTTATTTCTGCTCCATATTCGCACTGTTGTATCGACTTCTTCGGGGCTGCGTTCATGCCCGCAGTTTAGGTACATTGTGGATCCGCGAGCTTAGGATCCCGTTCGAAGTCGAGATGGCTCGGTGTTCCGAGTTGTCACGCTTATGTTTATTCGTGGTACGGCGGTGCCTTGTCCCGCCACGCTTGTTATGTCAAAACTCTTAGAGGTCTCTAGTCACATATTGTGGGTCGATTTGTAAAAGAAAGCGAGGCAACCGCTTCTTGTTTTTATATATGTTCGCGAAGGTAGTCCATCGGCTAACCTTGTTGTTTTACTTACGATGTTTTATTTTTAAGTGCATGTATGTTCCGCTGATTTTCTCGATGTTTACTGTAGCGGTGCCTGTGTAGGGCACCGCCGCGATCCCGGTCGGGTCGTGACAAAAGTGGTATCGAGCGCTTAGTCCTCTGAAAGTGTCTACGCACCGTGTCTAGTAGAGTTCGATTATCGATGTGTTGCGCACCACATCTATAATCGTGAGGCTGCAGGACGATTAGGATTGGTTTCATTCTTCTCACTCGAGATCGCGATAGAGAGTCAGGTTGTTGTGGTCGCCCTCCCTAACGAGTTTTGTTGATTGCAGCCACGAGAAAGGCGCAGTGACCAGAATGACTATGTGGATCGCGATCCGTTGGTAATGACATGATAGTTGGTATTGTGATATACATCTATACGGAGTTATGTATGAGGGTCAGACGCGTGTTGTCTAGAATGATTTTAGATTACCGAGAGTTGGTAAAGACCAATTAGATATCGGGAAGGTATGGAACAGTTAATGAATTCTCGCCAAGGTCTGGTGTTTTATTTTGAGATATTTGGGAAAGGATGAAGTCTGCGATAGGGTAGTGAACCCTGAAGCCATGTTAAGGAACCTCAGGATCCCGTGTTTGAGAGATCAGAACCTTTGAGTTTTGTGAGAAGGGACCACGGACGGAAGGTCCATTATTATGTTTACGTATGTTATGTGCGCGCCATGTGCGCATCGTTGGTCTTGTGCGCTTTTGATTGATAGCATAGTATGTAGTTTATGCCGTAGTTTGTATAGCTTGATAACCGACTAAGAACATTCGGGGACGAATGTTTCTAAGGGGGGAAGAATGTTACACCCCGTAAGTCCAGGACATGTATAAGAGAATGCACGTAAGGAAACAAGACTTGGAATTTAGTACGAAAGGAAGAATTGTTTTTCTGACGGAAAATCTTCCGGACGTCGGAAAGGAAAAATGTTCGTTGTTGAGAATCGATTCTCAAAATGCATTATTTGAATAGTATGGGACTTAGTAACATTATGGAAATTTATTTTTACGGATTTGGTCACGTGGGGCCCACCCGAGGAATTTTACGTTTTGTGGGGCCCACGAGGGTTACGGAATTTTATGGGCAAATGAGAGGGCGACACGTGGCACTCCTTCCACATGGCTTGGTCGAAATTGTGTAAGGGTGTTATGGTCATTTGACCTAAGTAGATGATAAGTCTTCTAAGCTTGATATTGTTGACAAGTCAACTTGTCCACCTAGGCTTGATCCAAGTGAAACCCATCCTAACCTCACATTTGTGGACATCTAAACCCTCCATCAGTGTTATAAGTATACTACTAGTGCAAGACTTGGCATTTAACACTTAGAAAAATTAGAGAAACATTGTGTTCTTCACAAGTAGCTCTGGTTTGCAAGGAAAGAAAGGAGAAAAATTTGTAGTTTTGATCCATTAGCCACAAGACTTAAACCCAATGTCCCTTAGGGTATTGTAAGGATACCTCAATAGAAAGATTTCGGAAAAAACGCATTTTCACGTTAGTCGCAAGGCGGAAACTATGGGAGTTCTTCAACTTTGAAGTTGGAACTTGAAGATGGGTTCTTCATAGGCCTCTAGGAGTGCTTGGAGCGGATTGGAACTTAAGGAAAGCGAGCTAAGAATTGCTAAGGCGACTTTGAATATTGGAAATTTTAAGGGCTTTGAAAGGTATAAATTTTGTCGTTTTAGTAGTTAAGACTTACTTATTGTTGTAGCTATGGATTTTAGCAAGCATGTGTTATATAGTATGAAGTTTGATATGTTTATGGACTATTGGAACCCTAATCCGAAAACTAGCATGTTTAGCTTTAAGATTGGAATTCAAGTTGATTATTAGTTTAAGTCGCCGTGTTGAATAAAGAAGGAAATTTTAGTTGTTGAAGTTGATTATGACTAAAGTAACATGTTGACATAAGAACTTGAAATTGGAAAAGGATTGGAAAAGACGTAGTGTTATTGGTTATATGTTGGCCGAGAATGGCTAGTGTAGTATTATACTATTTGGTATGAATTGTGGGCGGAATATTACACGTATTGTAAGCGCGGTAATCCCTTTGTTTGGTTGTTGTTTGGAGCCTTAAATGTGGCTTGTTGATTATTGTATTCGGCCTTGAAAAAGGTGGCAAAGTGAGTAGAAACAAAGGAAGTCGCCCGATTTTCCGAGAATTAGAGGTCAGATACTTAGTATTATTCTACGTTGAGACTAGAAGTTGATAGTCTTGTTGTGACCATTATAGGTTGACACTTCTACGCACGCGTATTCGCTTAGCTTGTGGATTTAGCCGAAAAGGTATGTGAACCTCTTCCTTCCTTTGGCATGATTCTATGTATGGAATATACCTGTGGTATCATTTCATGTTTCCTGTTACTCTTAGAAGTTAAGAGGTAGTTGTGTGACCTACTCTATGTAGAACTTTTCCTATCTTTGAGCATGACTAGTTGCACGATGTAGTACAGAGACGATAACACCCCGATATCCTTTACTAGTTTTATGAATAGCCAAGTCGGGTGAGTTAGAGATTAACTCCCTTCTTTGAAAGTATAAAGGATGTCTAAAGTTTTATGAAAGTTAAGGGACTTGAAGAGTTTTAAAGTATGTGATACTTGTTCCGTTTTAAATGTATAAGTCCCTTGGATAGGAAATTGTTTATGGCTAAGGTATAAAGTGAATATAACGCTTTATGGGAAGTTAGTTATATTTGCTTTATGGAAAGATAAATGACTTGACTTTAGTAAGAGGCAACTTGATTTTAAGGCATCAATTGCCTAAGGTTTTATAAGAAAAGGAGTCACTTGTTTTCTAAAGGTTAAGAGACTAATTGTATTTTTGAAAGTTAAGAGAATTGATTTGAAAGTATTTAATACTTGGTTTCAAAAAGTAGAAGTCTCTTGGTTATAAAAGGAACGTGTTGGTCTAAAACTAAAGGGTTATAACGGCTTTATGGGAAGTTGGTTATAACGGCTTTATGGAAGGTTAAAAGAATGGTTTTCTTCAGTAATGTAAGTAGAGAAATGATTTGAAATAAAGAAGGGCAAACTGTTTTTAAGGTACCAGCTTGCTTAGGGTTTCTAAGAAAGAAGTCACTTGTTTTGTAGTTCGGTAATTTTATTTCTAAAAGGGTATTGTGACTTGTCTTGAAAGGTGGATAGACTTGATACTATAGTTGTTAGTATCCCGGCAAGATACCTTTATGGGCGCACTATATGACATTATCGACCCAGAACGGGCCGACAGATACCTTTACGGGCGCACTATATGACATTATCGACCAGAATGGGCCGCAAAGATACCTTTACGGGCGCACTATATGACATTATCGACCCAGAACGGGCCGGCAAGATACCTTTACGGGCGCACTATATGACATTATCGACCCGAGAACGGGCCGCAAGATACCTTACGGGCGCACTATATGACATTATCGACCCAGAACGGGCCGGCAAGATACCTTTACGGGCGCACTATATGACATTATCGACCCGAAACGGGCCGCAAGATACCTTACGGGCGCACTATATGACATTATCGACCCAGAATGGGCCGCAAGATACCTTTACGGGCGCACTATATGACATTATCGACCCGCAGACGGGCCGCAAAGATACCTTACGGGCGCACTATATGACATTATCGACCCGTAGACGGGCCGGCAAGATACCTTACACGCGCATCAGATGACATTATCGACCCGTGATTTGGGGGTAGTATATCGTCCTCCCAAGGGCCGGATTATGTTACGAAAGATAAGTAAGTTAGATGGTAATGAACTTAATGACTTCTCTTAAGTATGTACGTAAGATATGGCTATAACTCTTGGGGACAGAAAAGATAATGATGTGAAATTAAGTTCATGTGGTAATGACACGCAGGATCCGTATGTATTTTTATACTTGTCCTTGTCATTCTTTGTACGCTTATGATCTGCATCAGACGTTATTTCGCTCCATATTCGCACTGTTAGATCGACTTCTTCGGCCGCTCACGCCCGCAGTTTAGGTATACACATTTGGATCCGCGAGCTTAGGATCCCGGTCAAAGAAGTTGAGATGGCTCGGTGTTCCGAGTTGTCACGTTTATGTTTATTCAGGGGTACGGCGGGGCCTTGTCCCGTCACAGTTGTTATGTCAAAACTCTTAGAGGTCTCTAGTCACATATTGTGGGTCAGTTTGTAAAAAGAAAGGAGGCAACTGCTTCGATTGTTTTTATATATGTTCAGGAAGGTAGTCCTATCGGCTAACCTGTTGTTTTACTTACGATGTTTTATTTTTAAGTGCATGTATGTTCCGCTGATTTTCTCTGATGTTTACTGTAGGTGCCTGTGTAGGGCACCGCCGCGTCCCTGGTCGGGTCGTGACAAAAAACCCTCGGATTATTTTATATACACTTTCTCAATTAGATTACCATTGAGGAATACAGTTTTGACGTCCATCTGCCAAATGTCATAGTCATAATGTGCAGCTATAGCAAGCAAAATCCGAATAGACTTTATCTTAGCAACTGGTGAAAAGGTTTCATCATAATCCACACTAGGACGTTGATTATAACCTTTATCCATCAGTCTAGCTTTATAAGTCTGAACCTTTCCAAATACATCAATCTTCTTCTTGAGACCCATTTGCATCATATGAGTTTAACCCCATTTGACAAATCAACCAAGTTCCACACTTGATTAACATACATAGATTTTATTTCGGATTTCATGGCTTATTGCCATCTCTTCGAATCAATGTCTACCATTGCTTCGTTGTAGGTTGTAGGTTCATCATCATCTGAAATATCTATCTCACTATGTGTTTCCACAAGTAGATTTAGTCTTTCTGGAGGACGATGAGTTCTAGTCGACCTACGGAGTTGATTGTCTTGCAGTTCAGTTCTAAGTATGTTTTGACTTTGAGAAGGTTCTTGTGTGTTGGTTGATCCATCAACATGAGAGCTTTCAGGAATATCATTTTCATGTCTTTCCTGAATGGGAGGAGGTGCAATCACTGCACTTGCTCCCAAGGTCTGTGTAGGTGGGTCTTGCATTTTTGCATCATTACTCGCAACACTCCCACTGGCCGAAGGGCGTACCCTATGTACCCAATCTTTGCCAAAATCTCCCACTGAATTCTTGCCTTGATCATCGGCAAGGATTCAACCTCTATGTTACTTTGTTGTTGAATTTCTTCAAGTTCTATCTCTGTGCAACTCTCTTCCTTGTAGACATATTATTCTTCAAGGAAATTTGTGTTCCTAGAAACAATGATCTTATGTTCGCTAGAAAGATAGAAATGGTATCCCCTAGTTTCCTTTGGATACCCTACAAATTAACATTTCTCACTCTTGAATTCCAACTTATCAGTGAGCATTTTCTTGACATATGCAGGGAATCCCCAGGGCCTCACATGTCTAAGAGTTGACTTATTGCCACACCATACCTCATACGACGTCTTTTCAACTGATTTAGAAGGAACCCTGTGTCACGACCCGACCCCGGGACCGCGACTGGTGCCCTACCTGGGCACCCTTACAGGTAAACATCAGAGAAAATCAGCGGAACATACATGAAACTTATAAATAAAACATCGGAAGTAATACAACAAAGTTAGCCGACAGGCTACCTTTCAAGACATATATAAAAACAACCGGAAGCTTGCCTTTCTTTTACAAACCGACCCACAATATGTGACTACAGCACTTAAGAGTGTTAACATAACCATCATGGCGGACAAGGCCCGCTGCACTTCTCGAATATGCATAGCCATGACAACTCCGAACATGGAGCCATCTCAAAATGTGAACCAGATCCTAAGCTCATGGATCCATAATCGCAGACCTAAACTCGCGACATTTAACGCAGCTTCGAAGGGGCCGCATAACAAAAATTTAATATGGAATGTAAATAACGACAAGAAATGATCATAATCGTACAAAAGAATGACAAGGACAAGTATAAAAATACATACCGGATCCTCGCGTGTCATTACCACTTATGAACTTAATTTCACATCCATACCTTGGTCCATTCCATTAAGAGTTATAGCCATATCTTACGACTTACTTAGGAGAAGTCATTAAGTTCATTTCTATCTAAATTACTTATCTTTCATAACATAGTCCGACCCACTACGGAGGGACACATATACTACCCGGCCCAACCTTGGACGCGATCAGTCAGACCAATATCAAAGCATGCCCGTGGAATCCCCCATCACCGATACCTAAAAGTGTAAATATAACCACGGGTCTCACACCCATAAAATCAATCAAAACAGTGGTATAACGTCTGGCTTGCCCTCATTTATACTCTTACCCCGAGAAGGTGGTAAAGTTATGGTATAACGCCTGGGCTTGCCCTCATTTATACTCTACCCTCGGAGAAGGTGGTATAACGCCTGGGCTTGCCCTCATTTATACTCTTACCCTATCTCGACCGGCCACAAATAACACATAAAGCGTGTGGTACAGCGTCTTGGGATTTACCCTCACTTATACTCTTACTCGGAGTATGGTATAACGTCTTGGGGCTTGCCCCTCATTTATACTCTTACCCTAACTCAACCGGCCATCATACATAACATAAGCACTACCGACTTATCATACATAACATAAGCACTACCGACTTATCATACATAACATATAAGCACTACCGCTTATCATACATAATATAAGCAAGTTAAGAAATCCCCTAACTTCTTATTAGCTTGTTCATATACACTCTCATTTTTGTTTACTTAAGGCACTAACATGTCATTATAAAATCCGAATTTAACCCAACGTATCACGTGCCTCTACTCCTTTAAAATGATTCTCTTTCAAATAAAACTTCCAAGATACTAATAACCGTAGTATCAAGTCATATCTACTTTTCACGACAAGTCAAAATGCTTTTAGAAATACAATTATAGCTTCTAAATCAAGTGACTTCTTTCTTTAAAACCTTAAGCAATTGGTACCTTTAAAACAATTTTGCCCTTCTTTATTTCAAATCATTACTTTGCTTACAATCAAGAAAACCATTCTTTTAAATCTTCCATAAAGTTGTTATAACCAACTTCCCATAAAGCCGTTATAATTCTTTATTTCTTAGATTTAATTCATTCATTTGATAACCAAGAAACTTATACTTCAATTCAAATCACATAGCTTTCAAAATACTTCAAGTCTCTTAACTTTTAGGAAAACCAGTTAACTTAGAATGGCAAGAAATCAATACTTTCCAAATCAAGTATTCTATACTTTTAAATCAATTCATTTCTCCCTTTAAGAATCAAGTCTCATAACTTGAAAAATAAAGTCCCTTAACCTTTTAACAATTTGAGGTCCATAGTCTTAAAACTTCATACGTAAATTCTTATAAATTAAGTAACATATACTTGGTGCGTTGTGAATAAGTTATTCTTATTTATAACTATCTTAATCAAGTAGCCATGATCTAGAAAATGTAATACAATTTTGTCTTATCTTAGCTTCATGCGGATGGAGAATTCTACTTGTTTTAACACAATTAATTGTCATTACATTTTCCTTTATTAACGCAGCAATGGCTTGTTCGATACTTATTCTTATTTGTGCCTTAAATTAGCCAAGTCAACTTGGCTCCAAAATACCTCCTAACGACTCTTACCAACATCCCCCATAAGACTTGGTAAGAACTTAGGATAACTTATACATAACCTTTACGTAGAGTAAATCGACATACATACCTCTTAACTTCTAAGAGTAGAAGGAATCATGAAATAGTACTACATGTATATTCCATACATAGAATCATGTCAAAAGAGGGAAGAGGTTCACATACCTCGCGACGATTATCGACAAGTAGCAAAAAGCTCCAAAGTACTTCCACCTTGAGCTATTCCATTCTTCAAGTAGATACGCTATACTTAGTACATCAACCTATAATGGTCACCATACGTCCATTAACCTCTTACTTCATACGTAGAATATTCTAGGTGCTAAGTTGCTAAATTATACGGAAAATCTGACAAAGACCTCCTTTGTTTTTACTAACTTTGCCACCTTTTCAAGGCCGAATACAATAACCAAACAGCCTCAATTGGCTCACAACAATATAGAAGATATTCCAATGCAAATGAATAACTAAACATTTCCAATTGGCTCACAATTTAGAAAGTAGTTCAATACAAATGAATAACAAACTAAAAGTCCAAATTCGCCACCTTGAGTTCAACCATACCAATTCTTATCAAATTTCCATTTCAATCCAAATTGGTAGCATAACATGATATCAAGTCGCATTTGATTATAACAATCCATAATCTCTAAGTAGGTAACATGCGACGATTTCTAATAAACGACCAATTAGTAATCCAATTTTCAAGTGGCTTATATAACATTTCGAATTTAGCTACAAGCACTCCAAAATACTTATAAACTTCAACTTAACCACTTCATGCTAGCAACATGTAAAGCTAACAATAACAATAAAAATAATCTCAGAACACTTTCAAAGAACAAGATTATACCTCAACGAATTGTAATCCAATCTTCAAAATCGTTGCTCCTTAGCAACCTAGAGCCTCATCAACACACCTCAATCCGCGCCTCGAGACCCTTAGAACCACACCAACAACTTTCCTTCAAACCTTCAATCCAAAACCTAGAAAGTCTCTAGGTTTTCACTTTGCGACTAATACGAAAACTCTCTTTTTCCGGGATTTTTCTATTGAGATACACTTACTATACCCTCATGAACCTTGGTTTAAAGTGTGGAGTTGAAAGGACAACAAACAAATTTTTTTTTCTCCCTTTGCTCAACCAAACCCGAGAGCCCTCACTTGATGTTCTTCCAATTTTCATGAAATTTGGCTAAGTGTGGACTTGTCTCACTACTAGTAGTAATATATAGGGACATGGAGGGTCAAGATGTGTACAATTGGGTGGCTAGGATGAGGTCTTAATTAAATATCAAGCTTTGTGGGTCCTTTGACTTAGTCAAGATTGTCAAGCTTGCTACTTGCAAGACTTGTCTTGCTAACAAAGGTCCAATGACCCTCTTGCCCTTGCTAATTTCGTCCAAGGCATCCTTAAGGGGGGTGACACGTGTCGCCCTCCCATTCGTCACAAAACTACGTTTTCCGAAAATTTCATAATTCCGACAAATATTTTTACAAGTCTCAATTTTTAACACTTGCGAGTTCTTACGTACGTTCTTAAAACATGTCCTGTAATTACGGGGTGTAACACCCTGTTTAGAACATAAATGGAGGTTTGTATAGCATATCCCCAAAGGTATGTAGATAAAGTTGAAAAACTCATCATGGATCGAACCATATCAAGTAAGGTTCGGTTTCTCCTCTCGGAAACACCATTCACCTGTGGTGTTCCAGGAGGCGTCCATTCGGAATGAACTCCACATAGCTTCAAGTAATCTAGAAATTCTTGTTACACCCCGTAGTTCCAGAGTATGTATATAAGGACGTACGTACGAGAATACGATATTAAAATTGGAAAGCAAGAAAGATGTGATTTTTCGACGGAAAAGTTTCCGGATTTTGTGAAGGAAAAAGGTTCGTTAATGGGAATTGGATTCCCAGATTTGGTATTCGGACTTTTTGGAACATTTGAGAATTATGGAATTTTATTTCCGGAATTGGTCACGTGGGGCCCACGGGGAAAATTTACTGGCCATGGGCCCACTTTATTTTCGGATTTTTGGCATTACGGATATTTTCTAAGATGAAATATTTTGGACGAGTAGGGGCGACACGTGTCACCCCCACGCGTGCCATGTTGAATGGTAGAAAGACAAGTGTCTTGGGCGTTTTTAGCCGACAAGTGGCTGGCCACTTGTCCCAAAGTCAGTGGACATGTGGTTGGTAGAACCCACACCCACATGTCCCCAATCTACACCACACACTTGCCTAAATCCTAGCCATTGATTTCTCTATAAATACCCCTTTGTGCAAGACTAATTCTTCATCCACACTTAAGAGTTTCCAAGGCTAAAATAATACTCCCTCTTTTGTAGTTCTCGTCCACCCCTCCCCACTTTGTGTAGAAAATGCTTCAAGTATTGTTGTATTATCCCAAATACCTTAGCCTAGTATTCCTAGTAGTATTCCAAAGTTATTTCAATACTAAGAGCCCGAAAATACTACTTTATTCCAATAGTCGCAAAATGAAGCCATAGAAAAATCTTCATAGCTTAGATGAAGTGTTAAGAGAAGTTGTTTAGAAACTTCTAAGGGTTGCTTGGAGCGGGTTGGAGCGTAAGGAATTAGAGCTAAACGTTGCTCAGGATCGACTTATAATCTTGGATAATTTTGGGCTTATCGAGGTAATGATCTTTGTCCCCCTATTGTAATTGGATATTACATATTGTAGTAGTTTAGAATTGAGTGTAAGATTTATTGGAAGGATAATTATAAAGAATTGAATCAGATTTACATTGACCGTATTTACAAGACTTGTAGTATTATCGGGCGAGGTTGTACACGTCCGTTAGACGGTAACCCTCGAGTTGTTGGCTTGGTAGCGGGCCTTGATAGAGGAGAGATTTATGTGGTTACGGGGATGTCTTTGTAAATTTCCGAATAGGACTTGTACTTTGAAATGTTCTACGAAGAGATCTAGAAGTTGATAGACGTTTTGTGGCCTTTATAGGTTGAAGTACTACGAGTAGCGTATTCTACTTGAAGGGTGGAAAAGGCTAGCAGGGTTATAGTACTTTGGAGCGTTTTGCTAATTGTCGATAATCGTCGCGAGGTATGTGAACCTCTTTCTATCTTTTCTAGAATGATGTTGTGAACTATGTAGTACGGTAGACGTACGCGTGCTAAACGAATTTTGGTTGATTTTAAAAGATAAGAGACTGGACTTATATTTTGACTTGGTATGAAATGTGGAGAACTTGAATTGTGTTAAAGTAGTGAAACCTCATTCGTGAGTAATGAGTACTTGGTCTAGAAAAAGGAATAAGTTATATTAATTTCGGAAATGGGAATAACTATCGAACAAGCCATCATGCGTTAATAAAGGAAAATGTAATGACAATTAATTATATTAAAACCAAGAGAAACCTCCATCCGCATGTAAGCTAAGATAAGACAAAATTGTATTACATTTCCTAGATCATGGCTGCTCTAATAAGAATTATTATAATCAAGTTTTGATTTTCTTAAAATTCCAAAGTAAGGAACTTGATTTCTAAAAGAAAAGAGACTTAAGAATTTGAAGTGTTTTGGTTTAAAATAAAGGCAGGGTTTTGTCTTAAATTTGTTTAAAACATAAAGTGTTATAATGGCTTTATGGGAAGTTAGTTATAACGACTTTATGAAAACAAAAGAATGATTTTATTATTGGATTTAAAATGGTAACTTGATTTTGGGAAAAGAGAAGTAACTTGAGTTTAAAAAGTATACTTGATACTTGATTTAAACATAAACGTGTTTGGTACTACGGATAATAGTATCGAGTTGTGTTTTCATAAAAAGAGATCTTTTTGAAAGGATTAACGTATGTAGTACCTTGGGGGTTAAAACCCGGATTTGTGTCATAAAATGGAAGTCTAAGAGTATGTTAATTTACCTATGCTAGTTGTGATAGCCTTGGTGGTATTACTATGTTACCGTGTCTCTCGGTTGGAGGGCCGGCTGACTTGTTGTGAATTTGTTGGACGCGTCTGGCGTGACGGAGGATTCCACGGGTATGCTTCCATTTTGTTTGATCTTGGTCATGCTTATACCGATGAGAGATGCCGGGGCATACGACCAGGATGCGGGTTAGATGCCCGTACGTTTCATTGGATGTCTAAGCAATGACGAGGATTCCACGTATGCTTCCATTGTTAGTATCACATGGACATGTCTACACCGATGAGGATTCCGGCACGCGACCATGCAATGAGTTAAACTCCAGATATTATTATTGTCACACGGGCATGTCTACACCGATGAGGATTCCGGGCATGTGACCATTACTATTATTCCATGGGCTAGCTCCCACGAAGACATGTCTACACCGGCAGAGGGATTCCGGGCATGGTATATGCGATCATTATTCCATGGGCTAGCTCTACGAAGACCGCACTGCGATGAGGGACGCCGAGGCACGTTATGGCCTTGTTACACCGATGAGGATTCCGGACACGCGTCGCGTATATATATATATATATATGTGTTATATATGTGTACGCCGGTGAGGTAGGATGCCACCGCGGGTCACATGGTTATATGTTACACCTACTACGCCGCATGATGGAGGATTCCACGGCGGGAGGTATATATATATGTATTGTATATGTGTACGCCGACAAATGAGGTAGGATGCCACGAACGCCACACGAGTATGATTTATGTCATAGATCGCCAGCTGGCGAAGGAATTCCACGCACGAGTGATGACTTGAGGCATGAGTCCCCGACTAGACTGATCGCTTATATGTGGTGTCGTAGTTTGGTTATCATACATGTCTCCGCTTTATATAGACTATTATGATTTCATTTACGTATTTTCGCCACATACTTGGTACTGCCAGATCGACTTTCGGCCGCTCATGCCGCAGTAGAGGTACACCGTTGTTGATCCTCGCCATAGGATCACAGCTCAACGTTGGGAAACTCCGCTTCTCCGAGGCTTATCTTTCGTATAGTCCCCGTCATAGTAGGTACTTGTACATTCGTGGTACGCGGCCCCGTCCCGTCATAGTTGTGGGTTACATTCTGCAGGTCCGTAGCATCGTTGTGGGCGTAGTTTGTGCGGATTTAATCGCTCGTGTTGATATTTATATATAGAGGAAGGTAACCGTTTTGGTTAGCCTGTTGCTTATTTTATGTATTGTTTCATGCTTAAGGTTTTTATTTCCGCTGATTTTCTCCGATGATTGATCACCAGGTGCCCGGTAGGCACGATCACGCCCGAGGTCGGGTCGTGACAAAAGTGGTATCAGAGCAGTTAGTCCTCGGAAAGTGTCTACAGACCGTGTCTAGTAGAGTCTTGATTATCGGTTTGTTGTGCACCACATCTATAATCGGGAGGCTACAAGATATTTAGGATTGGTTTCTATTCTTCTTACTCTGAGATCATGCCTTAGAGCTGTGTTGTAAGTTGGACTCCCTCTGGCGTATTCTTTTGTACCAGTTATGCCTCCACGCAAGGCAACCAGAGCCCAGAAGGGCAAGGCAGCAGAGGGAGCTGCGAGTAGAGCACAGAGGGTTACCAGGGCACAGACCCAGTCTTTACCTGAGGTGGTACTACATATGGGGAGTTCTGCGACGCCGCTAGCCCCAGGGTAGTTTAGAGCAAAGAATCAGTAGGCCGAGACCACGACACTGAGTCTCCGCCCACGGCCAGGGACAGAGGATATGGGTTACAAGGAGATGGCCCAGTTACTAGCTAGGCTGGTGGCTAGGAATGAGGACAGACGAGAGTCGGAGGTTCCGGTAGTACCAGTAGTTCACCCTAGATCCGATAGTTTGAGACTTCGGGACTTTCTGAGTTGCAGCCCACCCGAGTTCTATGGATCGAGAACTGAGGAAGATCCTCAGGAGTTTATTCGACAGCTGCAGCGGATCATGAGAGTTATCAAGGCTTCAGAGACCGAGTCGGTGGTCTTAGGTTCGCATCGGCTGCATGATACTGCAGTCGACTGGTTTGATTCGTGGGAGTTGTCCTGGGGAGAGCATGCACTTCCAGCCGCATGGGATGAGTTCTCAGAGGCTTTTCTTACACACTTCTTGCCCTCGCAGATGAGGAGAGCTCGGACAGATAGATTTATGATGTTGAGGCAGAACGGGCGGACGGTTCGGGAATACAGTATAGAGTTTGGCTCGTTGGTTCGTTATGTCCCCGCTTTAGTTGCAGACATGGAGGATAGAGTGCACCGATATGTCACAGGACTTGACGATTATCTAGCAGAGAGTTGTACAGGAGTAACTCTTCAGCCGGGCATGGACATTGCCCGTATACAGGCTTATGCACAGGGGATTGAGGAACGTAGAGACCGACGTAGGGACCAGGATCAGCATAAGAGGCCGTGACAGCAGGACCTTTGGTGACTTTCGAGGCGCCACCTCAAAGAAGATGCCAGCGATGCGCCTCGCCAAGACAGAGTGGTCCTCCGCGCCTTCGGACGTTCGGGATGTTCAAGAGCGTGTCGTGGCCTGTGGCTTCGTGTTTCCAGGAGGGTGTTAGCGGATGGAGCCACCCCTACCTCGGTGTGGTCGATGTGGTAGACCCCATCTTGGAGAGTGTCGTACCATTTCGACAGCTTGTTATGCTTGCGGCCAACAGGGCCATTTGGCGAGAGACTGTCCGACCAGAGGTGGCACTAGTGGGATAGCACAAACTACGGATCGGGCGGGTTTTTCACCTTCCATAGCTGGAAGGATGTTCATACATCTGCAGCCACGACGGGGTCGCGTGGAAGTTCTCAGCTTAGCGGTCCTTTGAACCGCCTATTTAATTTTCAGGTATATCCTTAACCCTCTAGAGACTAGTTTGTTTTGATGTTATGATGATGTGTTAATTGTTATGTTCGGATGGCATTGTGATAAAATATGATTTAGAATCCTGGTTAGTGAAAAGGGTAAGTTTGGGGATGAGACAATTGTGAACCTTAGAATTTATGACAGTTGAGACCTTAGATGTAAGGCCGTCTTGAGTAAAAGACTTTACGATTAATCTTTGTCGGAGTGCATAGTATATGTGGAGTTTTGTGTGATAATTCCATGGGTAGTTTGATATAGAAGTGGTAGCTTCCATGACGTGGATTAGTAAGATTGTTCCGGATCGGGGAACGAGAGAGTTTGGCGCGATAGCGGGTCGGGTTGAGGCCAGATCGCGGGTCAACCCGCAGCCCGGAATGAGGTGGGGTCAGTTCGAGGTGGTCCCGCCAGGTGGTAGGATCACGAGGGTGCAAGGCCCAAGTTTAGGTAACCGTTGTACGAGTTCGTGGATGCGTTCGACCAGAATCGGATCGTGAAGGCCGGGAAGGGACTTAAAGGAATTTGAGGCTAGTAAAATGACCAAGTTTGGAGGTAGTGACTCCAAGGTTTTGGAAAGCAAGCGATGATCGAGTATGGTACGTATACTAGAGAGAGTTCGTGTACGAGAAGGGTATGATGAGTAAGGAAAGGAGTGAGCGTGTGTTAACGAATAAAAGGATCATTTTGTGAAGTGAAGATCACGAAGTATCCTTTAGACCATAGGTGGAAGCTTTTGTGATGTTAGAGGTGATTCCTCGTTGGCTTGGATTGAGTTTTGCGCATGTGTTATATTATGGCGGTGTGGCATAAGTGGTTTTGTAAGTATAGTAGTGAAGACTATACCGCATGTATGTTTGGAGACTTAGAAGGAACATTCGACGAATGTTTCTAAGGAAGAATGTTACACCGTAGTTCCGCAGTATGTATATAAGGGCGCACGACGAGAATACGACATTAAAATTGGAAAGGAAGAAAGATGTGATTTTTCGACTAAAAGTTTCCGGATTTTGTGAAGGAAAAAGGTTCGTTAATGGGAATTGGATTCCCGATTGGTATTCGGACTTTTGGAATATTTGAGAATTATGGAATTTTATTTCCGAATTGGTCACGTGGGCCCACGGAAAATTTACTATTTGTGGGCCCACTTTATTTTCGGATTTTTGGCATTACGGATATTTTCGAAAGATGAAATATTTTGACGAGTGGGGCGACACGTGTCACCCCACGCCACGCCGTGGCCGAATGGTAGAAAGACGTTGTCTTGACGCGTTTTTAGTGGAAAAGTTGTGGTGGACATGTGGTTGGTAGAACCCACACCCACATGTCCCCAATCTACACCACACACTTGCCTAAATCCTAGCCATTGATTTCTCTATAAATACCCCTTTGTGCAAGACTAATTCTTCATCCACACTTAAGAGTTTCCAAGGCTAAAATAATACTCCCTCCTTTGTAGTTCTCGTCCACCCCTCCCCACTTTGTGTAGAAAATACTTCAAGTATTGTTGTATTATCCCAAATATCTTAGCCTAGTATTCCTAGTAGTATTCCAAAGTTATTTCAATACTAAGAGCCCGGAAATACTACTTTATTTCAATAGTCGCAAAATGAAGCCCTAGAAAAATCTTCATAGCTTAGATGAAGTGTTAAGAGAAGTTGTTTAGAAACTTCTAAGGGTTGCTTGGAGCGGGTTGGAGCGTAAGGAATTGGAGCTAAACGTTGCTCAGGATCGACTTATAATCTTGGATAATTTTGGGCTTATCGAGGTAATGATCTTTGTCCCCCTATTGTAATTGGATATTACATATTGTAGTAGTTTAGAATTGAGTATAAGATTTATTGGAAGGATAATTTATAAAGAATTGAACTGTATTTACATTGACCGATTTACGATGAGACTTGTAGTATTATTGTGGGGCGATGTTGTACACGCCCGGTTAGACGGTAACCCCTCGGAGTTGTTGGCTGGTAGCGGGCCTTGATAGAGAGGAGATTTATGTGGTTACGGGAGGGGATGTCTTTGAAATTTCCGTAGAATAGAACCTTGTACTTTGAAATGTTCTACGAAGAGATCTAGAAGTTGATAGGCGTTTTGTAGCCTTTATAGTCAAGTACTACGAGTAGCGTATTCTACTGAAGGGTGGAAAAGGCTAGCAGGGTTATAGTACTTTAGAGCGTTTTGCTAATTGTCGATAATCGTCGCGAGGTATGTGAACCTCTTCCTATCTTTTCTAGCATGATGTTGTGAACTATGTAGTACGGTAGACGTACGCGTGCTAAACGAATTTTGGTTGATTTTAAAAGATAAGAGACTGGACTTATATTTTGACTTGGTATGAAATGTGGAGAACTTGAATTGTGTTAAAGTAGTGAAACCTCATTCGTGAGTAATGAGTACTTGGTCTAGAAAAAGGAATAAGTTATATTAATTTCGGAAATGGGAATAACTATCGAACAAGCCATTGCAGCGTTAATAAAGGAAAATGTAATGACAATTAATTATATTAAAACCGTGAAACTTCCATCTGCATGTAAGCTAAGATAAGACAAAATTGTATTACATTTCCTAGATCATGGCTGCTCTAATAAGAATTATTATAATCAAGTTTTGATTTTCTTAAAATTCCAAAGTAAGGAACTTGATTTCTAAAAGAAAAGAGACTTAAGAATTTGAAGTGTTTTGGTTTAAAATAAAGGCAGGGTTTTGTCTTAAATTTGTTTAAAACATAAAGTGTTATAATGGCTTTATGGGAAGTTAGTTATAACGACTTTATGAAAACAAAAGAATGATTTTATTATTGGATTTAAAATGGTAACTTGATTTTGGGAAAAGAGAAGTAACTTGAGTTTAAAAAGTATACTTGACGTTGTTTTAAAAAGTGTAAAGTACTTGATTTAAACATAAACGTGTTTGGTACTACGGATAATAGTATCGAGTTGTGTTTTCGTAAAAAGAGATCTTTTTGAAAGGATTAACGTATGTAGTACCTTGGGGGTTAAAACCCGGATTTGTGTCATAAAATGGAAGTCTAAGAGTATGTTAATTTACCTATGCTAGTTGTGATAGCCTTGGTGGTATTACTATGTTACCGCGTCTCTCGGTTGGAGGGTCGGCTGACTTGTTGTGAATTTGTTGGACGTCTGCGGTGACGAGGATTCCACCGTATGCTTCCATTTTGTTTGATCTCGCCATGCTTATACCGATGAGAGATCTTTGGGCACGCGAGATCGGGTTAGATGCGTCGTTTCATTGGATGTCGACCGCATGTGACGAGGATTCCACGTATGCTTTCATTGTTAGTATCACATGGACACGTCTACACCGATGAGGATTCCGGCACGCGCCACGCACGTTAAACTCCGGTATATTATTATTGTCACACGGGCATGTCTACACCGATGAGGATTCCGGCATGTGACCATTACTATTATTCCATGGGCTAGCTCACGAAGACATGTCTACACCGAGGGATTCCGGCATGGTATATGCGATCATTATTCCACGGGCTAGCTCATGAACACTGCACTGCGATGAGGGACGCCGAGGGCACGTTATGGCCATGTTACAAGGTGAGGATTCCGGACATGCGGACGTATTATATATATATATATATATATATATATATATATATATATATATATATATATATATATATGTGTGTTATATATGTACTAACAGAGGTAGGATGCCACCGGGTCACATGGTTATATTTACACCTACTACGGCAGTGATGGAGGATTCCACGCGCGAGGTATATATATATGTATTGTATATGTGTACGCCGACAATGAGGTAGGATGCCACGCGCCATACATGAGTATGATTTATGTCATAGATCGCCGCAGATGAGGAAGGAATTCCACGCATAAGTGATGACTTGAGGCGAGTCCCCGACTAGACCGATCGCTTATATGCGTGTCTTGTAGTTTGGTTATCATACATGTCTCCCGCTTTATATAGACTATTATGATTTCATTTACGTGATTTTCGATTTCACATACTGGTACTGTTGTATTGACCTCCTTGGCCGCTCATGCCGCAGTAGGTACACCGGTTGTTGATCCTCGCTCATGGGATCACAGCTCAACGTTGGGAAGCTCCGCTTTCTGAGGCTTATCTTTGGTATAGTTCCCCGTCATAGTAGGTACTTGTACATTCGTGGTATGGGCGGCCCCGTCATAGTTGTGGTTACATTCTTAGAGGTCCGTAGTATCTTGCTGTGGCGGGGTTTGTGCGGATTTAACTGCTCATGTTGATATTTATATATACGTGAAGGTAACCGCTAGTTAGCCTGTTGCTTATTTTATGTATTGTTTCATGCTTAAGGTTTTTATTTCCGCTGATTTTCTCTGATGATTGTATCACTAGGGTGCCCGGGGTAAGGCACCAGTCACGGGCCCGAGGTCGGGTCGTGACAATTCTTTACTTAAGTATTCACCTCCTCGATCAGATCGAAGAGTCTTGATACTTTTTGCGAGTTGTTTCTCCACTTCACACTTGTACTACCTAAACTTTTCGAAGGCCTCAGACTTGTGTTTCATAAGATACACATCTCCATACCTTGTCAAGTCGTCTGTAAAAGTGATGAAGTAAGGGAAACCTCCTCTAGCTTGAATTGAAAATGGTCCACATACGTCAGTATGTACCAACTCAAGCACCTCATTGGCTCGTATCCCCTTTCCAGAAAGAAGGTTATTGGTCATCTTACCCTTCAAACAGGATTCACAGTTACCATAAGATTCTAAGTCAAATGGTTCAAGGTAATTAAGTTTTCTCAACCGTTCTATCCTTGTTTGATTGATATGACCAAGTCTACAATGCCACATGTAGGTAGAATTTCTTTTACATATTTTAGCTTGTTTGTTCTGTATATTGAAAATTTCTTGACAACAGTTTAGTGTATACAATCCATTCACAAGAGGCGCAATTCCAAACACAACATCATTAAAAGACAAAATCATACTGTTATTAAAAATATTTTAGGAAAAACCCTCTTCTTCTAAAACAGGAATGGAAATGATGTTCCTCGTTAATGAGGGAACATAAAAACAATTATTCAACACTAAATATTTGTCAGAAGGTAAATCTAATCTATAACTTCCCACGCGCTCAACATCAACTCGTGCTCAGTTTCCAACGCACATGTCCACCTCTCAAGGTCCGACCTTCCTGCTGTTAGTTAGCCCCTGCACATTTGTACAAATGTGTGAGCCACAAACGGTATCGAGTACCCAGGAATGAGAATTATTTATAGATAAATTTATTTCAATTACAAACATACATTGTCCACTAGTGACTAGAGCACCAGGTGCCTTCCCTCCTCTTGGAGAAGTGCAATCTTTCTTCTAATGCCCCTTCCTATTGCAGTTCATGAACACATCCTTAGTCGGAATAACTTTCTTCTTCTTCGCCCCTTCATTGGGTTTCATTGTTGCGAGCGCAGCGTTAGTTTTGCCCTTCTTCTGTCATTCCTTACCTTTCGGTTTGGGATGACTAAAAAAGCTTACCATGAGCACAGCTTTGCCCTTAGAGATCGAAGATTCAAAAGTCTTTAACATATTATGCAATTCCGGCAGACTCGCTTTAGTTCCATTCATGTTGTAGTTAATGATGAAACTCTCAAACGATCGAGGAAGTAAATTTAGAATCAGTGTGGAAGCAACTCTACTCTGCAGATCAATATCAATTGAGGCCAACCTTTCGATTGACCCTATCATCTTCAACACGTGTTGAAACACTTGGCCCCCTTCGATCAACTTACATTTTAAAAGCTCTATAAGCAGCTCATACTCCAATGTCTAAGACTGAGAGTCATAAAGGCTCTTCAAATGTCCTAGCATCTCGTTAGGACTCATGTTCTCATGTTGTCTTTGCAGCTCCATAGACATGGAAGATAGCATAACGCATTGTGCAGATGTGGCATCATCAAAATGCTTTTCATAAGCAACCTTGTTAAACACAACATACTCAGCAGAGTCCTCAGTAGGCACTGTGGGGAAAACCTTGTCCAATACATATTCAATTTTCTCTTGTCTTAGGACAATCGTAAGATTCCTAAGCCAGTCAAGATAATTCGGTCTGGTGAGTTTGTTCGTGTCCATTAACATTTTAAGTGATATATTCGACATTCTGAAGATTTGAAGAATTATACAGACAGAAAAATACAATCAAAATTTATTTTCCTTTTATACACATTCGTTTTAAACTAATTTAACATGGAATTTTGTTCAATTAGCTCCCACTATTTTAACATACTTCTACGATCCCAAAGTAGAATACGGACCTAAAACATTTTAAGGTCATAATGGGCCAAGATCCAAACCTATGCTATATCCGCTCGCTTTGGTTGATAACTTCAATAACACATTTTGGTAGGTCTAAAACCAATTGCAAAGCTTCTTTGCAACTATTGGTTGATTAAATAATTCAATTTTAATCATGCGTCCTTAGATTAGTCCGACACTTTAACGACAAGATTTGTCTAAGCAAGTCAACCCCATTACACGACTGCGTTTAAGTATCTAAGTAAACTTGGCCTTTGCGAGCAAACACTTTGGTGTAAATACCCACAAAAGTTTCTCATCTACTTTTACTTTTAACACATCTATGAAAGGGTCTGAGTCCTCGTAAACTTAGAGCAAATGTTTTGGCATAAATACTCGTATCGCCGAAAAAGATTTTGCACCCTAACAATTATAATAGACGACGCGCTTTAATTAGACTTGTATTTAATGTTTGGGGAACATTTTCAGTTTTCGGAGATTTCAACCAAGATCAACATACATATCATATATCATACGACATCCTATCATGCAATTTCTAAAACACATTTAGATGGGAAACCATCAACCCAATAGACATGATATAAGATGGTTTTAATCAACTACTGGGCGCCGCCTATCCAGACAGTTATTGCGGTCATTTATGTAAATCAATTACTGGGTGTCGCCTACCCAGACAATAATAACGGACATTATGCTAATAATTAAATACTTACATTTAAAACACTTAACACATTTGTATATTATAAAATAATATACTATTATTGATGATCATGAGTCTATTTGTCTAAACTCTAAAATCTATGTCTATGCCAAACATTCCCTAAACATTTTCTGATTTTCAGGAAATTCTATAAACTTTCAGAATTTACAGTTTAGTCCCTCAAGAATTTAAAAATTCAAATTGAACCCGATTAAATTCAGAAAATCCAATTTTAATTTTCAGAAAATATTTTCAGGTTTCAGGAACCTGTTTTCAATTTCCAGATTTTTAAAATTCAGTTTTCAGAAACTTTATTTAACTACAGAATTTCCCGAAAGGACCACATCTGTCTAATTAAAAAGTTTTAATTTCAGATTCTGAATATTTTAAACTTTAGAATAAGAATCTAAATATTTAAAATTTCAATTTCTGATTTTCTTTAATCACCGTCGGCGCCGCGGTGCCTCAGAGGCAGTGACGAAAAAAATTAATTTTAAACTTTCGAGATGAACAGCTCCGCGACGCTCCAGAACAGAGTCGCGACACTTCTAACAAACCCAGGCAGCGCTCCATCGTGGAGCCGCGGCGCCGCCGTCAAAACCCTAGCAAGCGTCACAGTGCTCCATTGTGGAGCCGCGACACCTCTGCCCCAGAAACATAAAATCCTGCAATTCTGAAACCCTAAAACTGGTTCAGGGTCAGATTATAGATTAAACCTCGTACCCCTTCACCATTAAACAACACATTCATCGACCATCATCCAACCCCTTCCCGTTCTTCGTATCAATGCACCATGTTCGAAACGAACCGGTAATGCATATCAACTTAGAAGAGTTAGATCGTAATGACTTCCTCGATTACATCATTGTTCAATAGTTTAAGAGACAAGGATTATGTGTTCTTGAGGTTTAAGGTTTTAAAGCTTCTTAACGATATAAAAATAGATTTAAACAAATTCTAACCCATATAATCATTAATATTCATTATATAATCATACAAAACAACCATACTTTGATACTACTGTAGAGTTTTGTCGGGTTCGTACACGCAATGAAATTTGAAAATTTATGTTTCAAACCCGACAGACGGTCAAACTGATGGTTGATTATATAATGTAAAACACACAGAAACTGTAATGCGTCGATAGAACACTTACCGTTTGCAAAATCTGGAATCTTCAACTTCAAGTGTACGCCGAGGGTGAGCACACAACTGTTCCTCGATTGCAAGTTCTGAAAACTCCAATGTAATTTACTCTTTCAGAAAGCTAGAAAATCCGGCAGAGTTTCAGCAGAGAATAATTCTTGTGAATTGGGTATATTAAAATAATGATGGAACCCTCTATTTATAGTTGTAAAACAATTTAGGGTTTCCACGTGGCCGTGCCCAAAGCGAGACAGTGGGTCATTCGACCCATCGACACGCGCCGCCGCTTAATAAGAGGCGCTGCGACGCTTGATCCCTTGAGCCGCGGCCCTAGTCCAATTCTACCTCGTTTCTATTTTTATTAAATCCGAAATATCATTTCGATTTAATTAAGCAATCATTATTTATTCTAATGTCTCGATTATAAATCGAACATTATATTTTCTCTGATTACATCCTTAGATCGACGGAACAATTGACTTAGTATTACCCTACATGCCTTCACATATCGACACTAATATCACTAGGGTTTACACGGAACTCCTAGACGGCGTCGGAAGACGAATTCAATATGTGAAGTATAGTTACACAAAACTGTGAACTGAACCTCTATGTGGGTACATATAATCTTTTCATTCACGACACACTCGATCAAACTTAGGATCTTCCAAGTGTCTATCCAAATGTTACGCCCCGTAGTTCCAGGGTATGTATGTGAGGACGTACGTACGAGAATACAACATTAAGTTCGAAAAGAAAGAAAGAATTGTTTTTCCGACGGAAAATATTCTGAATCTCGTGAAGGAAAAATGTTTATTATTGGGAATTGGATTCTCAATTTTGGTATTTGGACTTTTTGGAATATAATAGAATTATGTATTTTATTTTCCAGAATTGGTCACGTGGGGCCCACGGGAGAAATTTACGGTTTTGTGGGGCCCACATTATTTTCGAGATTTTGGCCATTATGGATGTTTTTGGGAGATGAAAATATTTTGGACGAATAGGAGGGCGACACATGTCACCCCATGTGGCCTATGTTGGCCGAAATCTAGTGACAAGTGGCAAGCCAAGTGTCCCAAGTCTTGTGTTGGACAAGTGGCTTGTGGGACCCACACACACTTGTCCCCAATCTCATCCACACACTTGCTTTGATCCTAGCCCTTGGTTGTCTTATATATACACACCTAGAGGATGAAGTCTTCCACACTTAGAATATTTCCAAGACAAAAATACTCCCTCCCTCTTGAGAAGAGCTCTCGACCAACACCCATTTGTGATGAACAAATTCTTCAAATGTTGTTGATAAATCCCAACACTTAAATAAAGTGTCCCTTGTAGTGTTCTAAAGTTATCCCAACACTAAAATCCCAGAAATACTACGTTAATCCAATAGTCGCAAAGTGAAACCCTAAGGTGATCTTCATATTTTTGGATGAAGTGTCAAGAGAAGTTGGTTGGGAACTTCTAAGGGTTGCTTGAAGTGGATTGGAACGTAAGGAATTGGAGCTAAGATTCCTAAGGATCGACTTTTAATCATCGGAATTTTTTTGGCTTATCGAGGTAATGATCTTTGTCCTTCTTTTGTAATTGGAGATTACATGTTGTAGTAGTATATAATTGAGTATGTGATATGTGTAAGGAAGATTGAAAAGAATTGGACCTTAATAATGTTGTTAAAAATCGAGAATTAGCATGCTAGCCATAAAAGTTGTTAAAACATTACTTATTACTTGTTGACAGTTAATAACAAGTTAATATAACTTATATTAAGGTTGGAATATAAGTTGGAGGATTTTTAAAGAAGTAATGAAACAAGTATTGGCATGTTAGCCAAAAAAACTGGACAGTTTTGATTGTAGTAGTTGGCCAAGAACACCAACTAAAAGACTGAACTAATGGATGGTATTAGTGGACTTAATGGACTGTATTTACATTGAACTGTATTTAAATTGGACTGTTTTTTACTTTGGACTAATGAACTATTTTGTATATTGTGGGGCAGAATTTTACACGTCCGGTTAGGCGTGTAACCCCCTTTGAGTTGCTGATTTACTGCGCCTTAAATGTGGCATGTTGGTTATTGATTTCGGGCCTTGAAAAAGGTGGAAAGTACGTAGAAACAGGGGAAGTGCTGCCTAATTTTTCGTAGAATAAGAGACCTTATACTTAGAAATATTCTACGAAGAAAACTAGAAGTTGATAGACGTGTTATGGTTATTATAGGTTGACACTCTACGCGCGGCATATTCGACTTGGCTAGTGGATTAAGCCGAAGAGGTATGTGATTCTTCCTATCCTCTTGAGCATGATTGTTGTGAAATATATAGTACGGTAGACGTACGTGTGTTAAATGAATTTGGTTTCATTTTGATGTCCTTACATTGGACTATATTTACATTGGACTGTATTTACATTGGACTGTTTTTTACTTTGGACTAATGAACTATTTTGTATATTGTGGGGCAGAATTTTACACGTCCGGTTAGGCGTGTAACCCCCTTCGAGTCATTGATTCATCGCGCTTTAAATGTGGCATGTTGGCTATTGATTTCGGGCCTTGAAAAAGGTGGAAAGTACGTAGAAACAGGGGAAATGCTGCCTAATTTTTCGTAGAATAAGAGACCTTATACTTAGAAATATTCTACGAAGAAAACTAGAAGTTGATAGACGTGTTATGGTTATTATAGGTTGACACTCTACGCGCGGCATATTCGAATTGGCTAGTGGATTAAGCCGAAGAGGTATGTGATTCTTCCTATCCTCTTGAGCATGATTGTTGTGAAATATATAGTACGGTAGACGTACGTGTGTTAAATGAATTTGGTTTCATTTTGATGTCCTTGACTTGACTTCTAAATCTTAAAGGCCTTGAATTATTCTAAAAAGTTGTGAATCATTATTTGGAAAAGAATTGATACTTGGTTTTAAAAGAATAAGTGTTATAATAGCTTTATGGAAGTTAGTTATAACGACTTGAGAAGGGTAAAAGAACGGTTTAATTACTTGATTTTAAAAGCCTTGTAAAGATTTTCTGAAGGTGTAGTAATTTGGTTTGAAAAGAAAACGTGTTTTGATACTACGGGTATTAGTATCGTGTGGCTTTTACGTAAAAAGGGGATCTTTTTGAAAGAATTAAAGTACGTAGTACTTTGGGGTTAAAACCCGGATTGTTGGCATAAAATGAAACTACCTTGAGTTTATAAAATGGTGAATCAGTTTACATGTTAATGAAAGTCTAGAAGTATGGTAATTTGCCTGTGCTTGCTTGTGATAGCCTTGTTGTGCAAGAGTTGTATTCTTATGCTACCGCGTCTCTCGATGGAGGGCCGGTCATCTTGTTATTTACTTGGACATACCGACACTGTTGGGAGGCCCACGGGTATGCTTCCACCATATTATTGTTACATGGACATGTCTGCACCGATGAAGGAATTCCGGACGCGACTACGCCGCGCTTAAACTCCGTATATTATTATTGTTACATGGACATGCTCGCACCGGATGAAGGAATTCCGGCACGCGCCATATCATGCGTTAAACTTTCGGTATATTATTATTGTTACATGGACATGTCTGCACCGATGAAGGAATTCCGGGAACATGCAGCCATGCAGCGGGTTCAACTCCCGGTTTATTATTATTCCATGGGCTAGCTCCCCATATTGTTACATGGACATACGCTCGCACCGGCGATGAAGGAATTCCGGCACGCGGCATATCATGCGTTAAACTTTCGGTATATTATTATTGTTACATGGACATGTCTGCACCGATGAAGGAATTAGGGAACACGCAATGCGGCACGTTCAACTCCGCTTATTATTATTCCATGGGCTAGCTCTCATATTGTTACATGGATACGCTCGCACTGATGAAGAAATTCCGGGGGCATGCGACCATGCTGCGGGTTCAACTCCCGGTATATTATTATTGCTCCATGGATATGTCTGCATCGATGAAGAAATTCCGGGGGCATGCGGGCATGATGCGGGCATTATATATATATATATTACATTGGCGCCTGCCGGCAGTGAGGAAGGAATTCCACGGGCACGCTTGATATTGTGGGCATGAGACCCGTGGTTATATTTGAGTAATGATTTTGAGGCACGCGTCCACGACTGATCGCTTATATTGTGAAATAGTCTTTTAAAAGATGAAATTGATTTTCATTACTCTTGTTGTTAACCAGGCTTTGTGTACTGTATTTTGGTTATCATACATGTCTCCTATTTTATTATAGACTATTATGATTTCATTACAGTACTTTTAGTTTCACATACTTGGTACCTGTTGTACTGACCTCCTTCGGGGGGCTGCGTTCATGTCGCAGGTAGAGGTACACCGGTTGTTGATCCTCGCTCTTAGGATCGCAGTTCTGCGTTTTGGGAAACTCCGTTTATTCCGGAGGCTTATCTTTTGGTATGGTTCCCTGTCATTGTAGATACATATACATTCAGGGGTATGACGGGGCCCTGTCCCGTCATAGTTGTTATGTCAAACTCTTAAAGGTCTGTAGTCCTGTTGGGAGTTGGGTTTGTAAAAGATGTAACTGTTCGGGCTTCATGATATATATATGCAGAAAGGTGACCTTATTGGTTAGCCTGTTTCTTATTTTATATTGTTACATGTCTATGAGTTTTATTCCGCTGGTTTTTTCTGATGTATTATCACTAGGGTGCCCGGGGTAAGACACCAGTTGCGGGTCCGAGGTCGGGTCGTGACACCAAATGACTTGATCTTTATATCTCATCTATATTAGCTGACAACAAGACCATATCAAAGATATGTCTACTACATTGGCCAATGACTTAGTCAGTCTAATACCATATGAGAATCTGAGTGTTATCTCGAAGATACATTCGAGGAATGAATCCTAATCTTGGCTCAACTACCGCCTTTAATCGACATCGCAATATACCCAATACAAGCCGCGTCTCATTGCTCTATAAACAAGGCGCGTATCGACCTTAAGTCTAAGGACTTCTATATCCCACACGCTGATGACACTTTAGACATATATAACAAACAATACATCAGCAAAGTATACCAATACTTCTACAAGTACTCATATGTCCATCACGAGTTGCCATAACTCGTAGCAGGTGATACATACTACATCCCTAAGGGATATGATGCAGACCACATGTCGACGTATCACATATCGTCGATATCCATTCTCGATGATCATTAGTCGAGACAATTTTAAGAGTTATGTTATAATATTAATCTCTCACAATATTAATAACCACGTAACCTCTTAGGGATGCATTTATACAATATTATAAACAATCAACTAATAATTTAATAAATGTAAATGTCATAATATTAATCTCCATTAATATAAATATAAATGTGTATAAAGTATATTTGTCCTAATACTAATAATCTGGACATACATATACTTAATGGACATAATCCTCCGATAAAGTCAAACGAATAAGAACATGTCGATTAGACAAAAAAACTACTTGACATTCTTCCTTAATCTCACACTGTGTTGGTATGATGGTTGTCCGCCGGCCTGAGAGGCCATTGGAGCTCTACGAGGCTACTGCTCGTTGACGTGGACAAAATTGTCAGGAAAGAGAAGCTCGAGGCGCGAGTGGGTTTAGGATTTAGTTTTTTTTTTTGAAATAACAATATTTGGATCCTTAATTTATGTTTTGAAAATTACCGAATGACAAAAGTTAAAAGACCTGCAATTTGAGGAGCAAAAATTAAAAACCACACCAAAATATGTCATTTGTGCGAATTGGCCTTTCGTTAAAGGTTAGAAGATCCGATACAAAATGAACCGACCCGGTAGAGCAGCATGGTCTTTGAGAAAGAGATGACAGGTCCGGATAAGGATACAAAGCCCCACCTTTCATTTCCCTGTTTTTTAGCTCATATCACCAGTTCTGTTAACACTAAAGCTGCTGTTTCTTCATATACTTACAACTCATTCAAAGGTTTGATTTTCAACTTCCTTCTCTCTTGTCATTTCTTTCTTCATAATTCAAATGTTCTCTTAATTTCTCAAAACTTTCTACACCTTTATGCTTAGCTTTGCTATGCTTTGACTGCTTTGCCTGTTATTATATTTTGTTTTGAGCCGAGTGTCTCCCGAAAACAGATGCTCTACCTATAAAGGTGGAGTTATAGGTGGAGGAAAGGTCTGTGTACACTCTATCCTCCCTGGACCTCACGTTGTGTATTTCACTGGGTATGTTATTGTTGTTTCTACACCTTTCTTTGAGCTTTTCGTGTAGCAAGTAGTACTTCCATTTAAACCCATAATTGAAAGGTATGATCAATTATTTAAAAGATAATTATCATCGTCTTGTTGGTTGATTTTCTTAAGTTCAATTTTGAGCTAGGACACGAAAGTTGCCAATAGTGGGAAGGAATGAAGTTGGATTCTTCTTCATTTTATGAAAAATGTTGGTCTTTCATTTATTGGATTGTTAAATATTTATTCTGTCCCAATTTATTGGCACAATTCGGATTTCGAGAGAAACAATTTCATTTTGACGTGAATTCAGGCATAGTTACTTTTAAGTTTTTTAAAATAAAATTTATTTATTTGAAAACTACGTAAAAAGTAGTACTTATAAGTCACAATAATTGATAATTTAAAAGATATATGAAAAAATAATAATCAAGAAAGACTTGTTTGAATTTCGAAATCCGAAAGGTGCCACATAAATTGATAGCTTCTATGTTAGAGTTTCCGGTTAGCGGATTTACTTGGTTGTTTGCAGAGTTATATCTTACGAGATTCTGAATTGCATTTGTGAATAATCTTTTCACGGGCTACATTGTTTTTCAATTCGAAAGTGTACAAAGTAGGCTTATAATAATCAGCTCTTTCATTCTTTTTAATGAATTTGAATCTTTCTAAGCTGCTAGTCAACATGTTAAACAAACTAACTGGGATAACAAGAGTTTGCAGTTTATGGAATTGCTTTGAACCACAGTCTTTACCTTCAAGTACAAATCTATTTTTGTTTTTGTTATTTGTGTGTGCTTTTCAATGAATAGCAGGCACACGCCTAGATGGCTAAATTATCCATCAATTTTCTGGAACATTAGTACTTTGTTACCCTGGGCTTTGCTGTTTTTTTGTATATGTTTGTATTTTGGTCATGGTGCAGTTTCAATGAATTAGCAGGCACACGCCTAGTCTTGTTTTCTTCTTTCTTTAACTGTTTTAAATATTTGTCAGGTGTGGAACAGATGATTTAATCCTTGTAGTTCACAAACCTTAGCAATCCAAATATCAAATCAACATGGCTCCAGTGGTTCCAATTGTAACCAGCAATGTATCAGTTACTCCAGGAGCTGTCTTTCTCACGAGAAACAATTCATGTTTATCAAGATATAATGTTTCGCGAAAATCCAGCAAGCAAACTTTACCTACCCCAAAATATATCCTACCTCTGTCAACATCTGTTAAATTATTTCCCCATTTTAGAGTTGGTTGCATCATACGACCTAAATTAAGAGGTCTCGTAATATCAGCAACTGAGACTGATGTAGCAGTAGAAGAAGTAGAATCAACTGCTACGGATGATGGATCAGGTGAAGTCTCAGAAGCTTCATCTGATGCCGCTGAAACAAGTGGAGAAGCCTCTGTACCAGATATGTGTACTACATCTATTCAATCTAGGCGTGCAAGACCTGCTAGAAAGAGTGAGATGCCTCCTGTAAAGAATGAAGATCTTACTCCGGGTGCAACTTTTACTGGAAAGGTCAGATCGGTCCAGCCATTTGGCGCCTTTGTTGATTTTGGAGCTTTTACAGATGGACTTGTGCATGTTTCTAGGTTGAGTGATAGTTTTGTGAAGGATGTAGGAAGCATTGTATCTGTTGGACAAGAGGTGACAGTGAGATTAGTTGAAGCAAACATAGAGACAGGGCGCATATCTCTCACCATGCGTGAGAGCGATGATCCTAGTAGGCCACAGCAACAGAAAGATGCTCCAACCAGTAGCGGTGACAGATCCCGAACTCCTAGGAAGAACGCACCAAGGAACAACCAAAGGAGAGACGACGGGAAGAAAGTCTCCAAGTTTGTCAAGGGGCAAGATCTTGAGGGCACGGTAAAAAACCTAACCAGGTCTGGTGCTTTTATATCTCTTCCTGAAGGAGAGGAAGGATTCCTGCCGGCATCAGAGGAAGCTGATGAAGCGTTTGGAATTATTGACAGTGGTTCTTCACTACAAGTAGGTCAAGAAGTTAGTGTCCGTGTATTGCGCATTACCAGAGGACAGTTAACTTTGACCATGAAAAAAGAAGAAGCTGCTTCAGAGTTGGACTCAAAGCTCAACCAGGGCGTTGTCCATTCAGCAACAAATCCTTTTGTATTGGCTTTCCGTAGCAACGAAGAGATCTCTTCTTTTTTGGATGAGAGGGAAAAAGAAGACGAACTATCTGAACAATCAAAGGAAGCAGATGCAGCGGCTAATAAAATGGATGTGTTTCCTGAAACTACAGGCAAAGAGGAAGAATCAGCCATTCCAGAAACTATAGATGGGGAGGATACAAAGCAGAACATTGATGAAGAAGTGGAGTCAGCTCCTGAAAATTTGGCTTCTGAAGGAAGCACATCCACCATTGGTCAACAAGCTGAGGTGTCACCTGTAGAAGATGGTGTAGAAACTGAAGCTGAAAGTGGCTCGTCTGAGCAAGCAGCTGAAATAATCTCAGCATCTGAAACTGTGGTGGCCGAGGAGGTCGTGGAGAAACTAACTGATGATGCAGTAGCAGAAAATGAGGTTGAAACTGAAATATCAAGTGTCACAGAGGCGGCAAAAGAAACAGAGGAAACTAGTGGCGATGTGAATGACATTATATCAAGCCCAGCTGGACAATCGGAAGCTCCTTTGGAGAATATCAAGGATGAAGGTGTCTATTATGAAACTTTTCCTATTTCCCCTCTGATTTATTACTCATTTCACATCCTTGGTTCGCGCGTGTATATTTATGACAAACAACTATTACATTGCTTAGACAAATGTGTGATTCCAAATAAGGTGTTGATGCCTAATATAAATACACTTTACATATTATCTGAGGAAGAGATGAATGATAAGGATATGAACCAGTCTAAGCAAAGCACTTTTAGTATAGTTCATTTGACAATTTGGTATATTATTCTTCTATTTCTTCTTCCTATTGCATCTTCTTCAACTTACAGAGCCTCCATTTTAATGTATAGAGAGCTTTCTGGTGACCAAGACATGATCTTTTGTTTTGATTGACATAACGACAGAAGATGTTCTTGCTGAGTAAAATCTTGAAATTTACTTAAAGAATATAATGTTGTGTTATGTGAGAAAGATAAATTGATGATGAGTCACCAAGAAACTAGCTGATAATCCAATTCCGTACACAGAAAGTCTGGAAGATGCTGGAGTTGTGGAGAATAAAGTTGAAAATATTCCTCCCATAGGGGAACAGTCATCTGATACAGCTGCTCAACAGGAAGAGGTGGCTCCCAGTACTGATCAAGATATAAATGTTGCGAGCTCAAGTGAGCAAAATGGGACTGCTTCATCAAATGAAACCGCGGCAAAAGGTTTTGCTTTTATTTTCCCTTTCTTTTCTGAAATTTTTCTGGTATTAACTTGTTAAAAACGAAATAACAATATCTAGAATAATATCTGCGGATCTAGTTGCCAAACATTTGTTTTAATTGGTATGATGTGAAAATTTCACTGTTGATTGATGAAATAACTGTGCTACGAAGATTTAGAAGCTTGTTGTGTTTGGGAGGGGTGGTCGTTTACCTACTTGGAGAAGAAGTTGCATCTGTGGATATTAAAGGAGAGGCACGGAGGCCCCGGTGCGGAGGTGCGAGACGTTGACTTTAGACGGGTTAAGAAGAGGCCGAGGTAGGCCGAAAAAGTATTGAGGAGAAGTGATTAGGCAGGACATGACACAGTTGCAACTTACCGAGGACATGATTTTAGATAGGAGGTTGTGGAGGATGCGGATTAGGATAGAGGGTTAGGTAGTAGTACGTGTCCCCTGCTACAATCTACTATCTCTTGTACTCCGATAATCGCACTAGTATGATGCATTTACTGTTAAAATCTCTCCATTATGCTTAGTTATAGTATTTTGTCATGATCTCTGTACTTTACTTTACTTTCGTCAAAACCTTATCTAACATGTTTTGTCATGTTTTCTCTTGAGCCGAGGGTCTTTCGGAAACAACCTCTCTACCTCCCAAGGTAGAGGTAAGGTCTGCGTACACTCTACCCTCTTCAGACCCCACTATGTGGGATTACACTGGGTATGTTGTTGTTGTACTCATGTACACTTGACTGCATGCTAAATGTGTCACTGGAACTGTGAACCAGAGAAACTCGAGTTCTGGTTATAAAATGCAGCTGGATTTGATTGTTAAATACTTGAAGTGGTAAACATCATTTCCTTGTCAGGATTTTTATGGCATTCAAAGTTTGTGATAAAGGAGACTTCGAATTGAAGAAAATTTCTTCTCTACCCACGTGGTACTTGCAAATCTCAAATCTTCTGTTTTTTTTATAATTGTGGTGCCCGGGTCAGCTTGCAAACCTCGACTAATTTTACAGAATACAGACTACCTCCTACCAGCATAGTACTGGTAACTCTATCCACCAAGACTTGGACATATGGGAATAAATAAACCGCCTAGTGTTTTTTGCCTCCACTGGGAATTGAACTTGAGACCTTAGGATTCTCAACCCACTTCATTGATCACTAGGTCATACCCTTTGGTATAAATCTCAAATCTATTGTAAACATATATCTTAATTTGATCCCAGATAATTTGTCCGAGCAATGTTAAAAATTTGCTCGTCCTACTGCCTTCATCATTCAATTTGGGAGTATGAAAACTCTAACGATGATATTTGTGCTAAAACACTGATTCCTGCTCATCAAATCGTTAGTCATACTTGTTTTTTTTTCAAGAAAAAAGAATCTAGTATGACTAAAGATACCAGAGTGCAGGCTTCATCCTTGGAAGAGATCTAATTCATTAAATAGCTTATCCAAACAACAACAACAACTACTACTACCTCTAGCCTCAATCCCAAGCTAGTGAGGGTCGGCATAGAATTCTCATTGTCCATGTTCCTCTATTTTGAGTTGGATTGTAAATATATATATAGAGAGAAGAAAAGGATCTAATACAGTAGATATCCTCTTGAAACATGGTAAATTAATTCATTTCCTGAGAACGTTTATGAAGAAAGGAACTAAGAGATAGAAATTGCTGCTTGAGATAAGTCTTGAAGAGTATTTGAGTGCTAATATAAAAAAGGTTCAGGTTGACTCTTTCCTTATTGTATCACATAAGGTCAAACTTGTGGAAAGTTTAGATTCTTGAATTATGAATATTAATTATATAATGCTGAGGAAGGGTGATCTCTGTATTTAAAGTTAATGGTTTTCAAAATCTGAATGGGTTATCGCTGAAATCTGTAGTTTTGTAAACTTAACCTATTTGAATCTTCCCGACTCTAAAGTCAGTTATTTTCAGATACTCTATTATATTGTGGGATATCCAACTTCCTCTGCTTTCTTTATATCTTGACCTTCTTTTGTTGGTCTATTTGACTGTTTCTGCCAAGCTATCGCTTTGTAATGTGAACTGGGATAAACTGAAACAAAGAGGATGGTTATATTATTCCTTGATATGTCTATGTAAAATTATCATCCATTTATCTTATTTACTAGTTACTGATTCTTTTTCAGAATGCTTTATCATGACTTATTTGCTTTTGGTACCATCATTTTCATATTGCATTAGATTTGTTGTCACCGTTTCTCTTGCTTTGCTTGTGCTTATGCTATGTCTTGAGCCGAGAGTCTTTCGGAAACAACCTTTCTACCTACCAAGGTAGAGGTAAGGTCTGCTTACACTCTACCCTCCCTAGATGCCATGTTGTGGGATTTTCACTGGGTATGTTGTTGTAAAGTATTATATGGCACTGTTGTATCGAAACAAGTACTTTCCTGGTTCACTAACTCTTGTCCTCTGTGGTGTGCAACAGGTATTTCACCTGCTCTTGTGAAACAATTGCGTGAAGAGACAGGAGCAGGAATGATGGACTGCAAGAATGCTCTTAAAGAAACTGGAGGTGACATTGTTAAAGCGCAGGAGTATCTCAGGAAAAAGGGGTGGGCAAGTTCTGATAAGAAATCAAGTAGAGCTACATCTGAAGGTAGAATTGGCTCATACATCCATGATAGCAGAATTGGTGTCCTGGTAGAGGTTAACTGCGAGACAGATTTCGTATCTCGTGGTGACATTTTCAAGGAATTAGTTGATGACTTAGCCATGCAAGTGGCTGCATACCCTCAAGTGCAGTATCTTGTTCCAGAAGATGTTCCAGAGGAGATCGTCAACAAGGAAAGAGAAATCGAGATGCAGAAGGAAGACCTATTGTCAAAACCTGAGCAAATCAGATCCAAGATTGTTGATGGGAGGATAAATAAGAGGCTTGAAGAACTGGCATTACTAGAGCAGCCTTACATCAAGAATGATAAGATGGTCGTGAAGGACTTGGTCAAGCAGACAATTGCAACGATTGGTGAAAACATCAAAGTGAAGAGATTTGTTAGATACAATCTGGGAGAAGGTCTTGAAAAGAAGAGCCTAGACTTTGCTGCAGAGGTGGCTGCTCAAACTGCAGCTAAACCTGTCTCCTCACCAGGAAAAGAGCAACCTGCTGTTGAAGCCAAGGAGACTACTGTTGAGTAAGTTTCTAATTTCTTGATAATTACTTCCTACCAATATATTATGCCTCTTCAAACTCTGGACAACCAGAAATGTCGCTGCAGAACATTCCATAACATGTTAAATACAATTTTTTTATGACTCAGTTTTTAATGTCATCGTTTCAGTTGGCGAATTGTTACTCAACTTCTCATTATTAAATGATAGCTTTAGTTTTCTGCTATGTTTAGACTCAAATACTGCTTATACAATCTTCTAAACCTAAGTACCCGTTTCACTTCATTTGTTTTCAAATAAAATCTGGTTCCAACAGCATTATTGAGATGCTAA
Organism: Przewalskia tangutica; assembly: GCA_029844215.1. Lineage (NCBI taxonomy): Eukaryota > Viridiplantae > Streptophyta > Magnoliopsida > Solanales > Solanaceae > Przewalskia > Przewalskia tangutica. Next base: position 46,062,524 of record CM056722.1, on the reverse strand, counting down.
TCTGAATCTTCCTGATCTTACTATGTAACTCCATGCCAAGATTTTAGCCTAAACTGTTTTGAACCCCAAAACTCGTATATTCTTATGTCTCACTGTTAATGGATTCTAATGCAGGGCTCCAAAAGCAGTAGTTTCAGCCGCTTTGGTTAAACAGCTTCGGGATGAAACTGGTGCTGGGATGATGGATTGCAAGAAAGCTCTCTCAGAAACTGGAGGGGATCTTGAAAAGGCACAGGAATACCTCCGAAAGAAGGGTCTTTCAACTGCCGATAAAAAGTCCAGCCGACTTGCTGCTGAGGGGAGGATTGGTTCGTACATTCATGACTCTCGCATTGGTGTGCTAATTGAAGTTAATTGTGAAACTGACTTTGTCGCGAGAGGTGAGACCTTTAAGGAGTTGGTCGATGATTTGGCAATGCAAGTTGCAGGCTGCCCACAGGTGCAGTATGTATCTATCGATGAGATTCCAGAAAGCGCTGTCAACAAGGAAAAAGAGTTGGAAATGCAGAGAGAAGATCTTAAGAACAAGCCTGAAAACATAAGGGAGAAGATTGTTGAGGGCAGGGTCTCCAAGAGGCTTGGAGAGCTTGTTCTTTTGGAGCAGCCTTTCATAAAAGATGATAGTGTTCTTGTGAAGGATTTGGTAAAGCAAACTGTTGCCGCTCTTGGAGAGAACATAAAAGTTAGGAGATTTGCTCGATTTACACTAGGTGAGGAACCCAAAAAGGAAGGAAGTATTGAAGAGCCAGCTGCTGTATGAAGCTAACTCTAACTTGAGATGAGCAAGCATAGCGGAAGAGTGGAGATGGAACAAGTGTTAAATCTTGGGGTTGAGCTATTTTTGTATAATGTAGTCCATACTTATTAATGTGCTGTGAGGCGATTAGTTTTCTTCTCTTTTACTTCCTTTTCACTTTTCTTTTAGATTCAATGGTCGTGTATCTGTTATATTTTCATTAGAGGCCAACCTTTGGTGTCGTAGATAAGTGCATGAACTAGTTAGTTCATGAATTACCTCCTTGGAAGCTTCTTCTTTTAGATGGTTCTTGGCCTTGTCACCTTATTCTATTACACAACATATTAATTATGTCTTAAGGAGAACTAGTAGTTAAGTTAGGAATTAAAAATAAGCTAAAAGATAGGGGTCTCGGTCAAGACCTATATAAAAGCCGAAAATAAACATGTTCCTTCTTGGATCTTCATGCTCAAATCTCAATCTTCAACTCCACTCCATATTCCATTCCATAATAGGCATGTCACCCTAGGACGGTCGACAAACGTATAAGCTTTTTTAATAAGATTTTAATAGTTATTTCATACAAGCCATTTAAAACTATCTGAAATCATATTCACACTTATAAAATAAAGTCAGCGAAAGTCTAATATAAATAATTAATCATAAATGTGGCAAACCTTAATAAGTCATACGAGACTCTCCATATCTACCTACAATCTCACACTATCTATGGAGCTTCTAAGACAACCAAATCAAGTGTAACTTCAGATGTAGTCTGAAAATTGAAATAAATAAATGAAGATAGATGGGTATCCCACAAATAAGTATGTAGGCTCACCAATAAGTCTGGAAAGCAGCAATTTCTCCTACTCCGTATGCATATCACGAACATGCTCTTCTTTATTACCTAACATATCATCAAAAATAACAATGGTATGTCTGAGTACTGGGTATTCAGTGAGTGTCTATGGGACAATAGTTAATAGCAAAATATATAAGTAATAAGTCTAACTAAAAATAATGTTGAGAAATAGTTCAAAACAAATGATAACATCTCATGAACATCCAGTATAAATCAATGATGAAGATATAATCACTTTGAATCCTTAAGTCGTTCTCGTTACCTTAAGTTCTTTCAAAACAGTTCGAAATCCCAAAGATCGAGTAAGATTACAACCTTGGTAATATCACCAATAAAAGTCAATAACATAGAAATATATCAATTTTAATTTATTATACTGTTCTTCATGTTAAGTCTTTTCAATCATGAATATAAGATCATCAACAAGCCACTCACATGAAATCAACAGATCAACATATATCAACTTATGAGCGAACAATCATTCGATACATCGGGCTTTATTCCACAGAGGCTAATCATCCTCTAGACTATCACAACAATAAATACACCGGGGCTATTTCCCCACTGAGGCTAATCGTCCTATGAACTATCACAACAATATATACATCGGGCTACACGCCTCAAAGGTCAATCGTCCTCTGGACTGACATAGCAATGCACAAAGCAATATGTTAGGATTCATAACGGCTAATCGTCCTATGGACTAGCACAACTTACCCATATAGGCTCAAACACAAACAAACTTAAGTCATCACATATTAGCCGAATAAGAAATCATGGCGTGAAATCCAATTATAAAATCATGACATCGAAGTTGAATCTCAAATCATGGTATGAAATCTGAATAGATCATTATGAATTATGTTCATTATCCTGTTAGTAGGGCCACATCAAGTCATTCATTGGTTTAGAAACCATCTTCAAGTTATTAAATAAGTTTCAACTTCAACAAAACTCGTTCATGAGGAAAACATATTAAAGACCCAAGCTTTAGAAACCAAGTTTAATAACCCCATAGTAGGATAACTCATGTCTACAGATTATAAACTTTAGAAGTCAATTTGATAATCTCATAGCAGGGGCAAACACGTTTAAATATTAATTTTTTTAAAACAAATTTAAACCATCCCTTATAGAGGCAAAACATATTCAACGATTAAATCTCTATAATGCAGTCTCAAAAATTCTTTAATAGAAAAAATCATGAATATATATATATATATATATATATATATATATATATATAGTATGATACACCTAAGGTTCCATGATGGCTTGTCCCTCACGCACATGAAATCTTCTCAAAAAAATGATTTTTAAAGGTTGGAGAGTATGTTCGAAAAGAGACATACCTTCATTCCGCTAAAAGCTAGAAAATGTATTCCTCCAAATTCAACAATCGCTCTACAATAAATTTAGATGAGGAAGCAGGTAAGTTTACATTCTAAGGCCTATTTCACAAATTAAGGTTCACACTCGACGTATACGCCAACTAGAATACATGAACGTAGAATTTAAAGTGATCAATACCTATTCTTTATAAGGAAAGAATGGAATATCAATAGGATACCTTAAAAAATGTCAGGTGCTTCCTGATCTGGTCATCTTATCAAGGCATAATTATGATGGCCACTATTCGGGCCAGATCCCCTACCTCTACCTCATCTTCTACCAGCTACTATCTGAGGCCCACGCTTTAAGGGATGCACTGAGGATGATGAAGTCACTACTAATACGGTTGGCTGAACCATACCCCCTCTATTCCTTATTAGATAACTTTACATAAATGCATATCAAGAATCTCACCTTTTAATAAATCAAAATAACGAACATGTATTGCTCATAATAATTATATCAAGATTAAAAGTATGCGTACATTTATTGAATAAGAGAATTTACTTTATATAGTCAGTATAAAATACTTATATCCGCTTAGTCTATTCAATACATTCAGAATGTACTAGCACAAGAAGTTGGAACTGTACCATTTTCATAATCAAGATAAATTATATTTAATCTTATACTACAATCATTCCGATGGGTTGTCTAATTTTCATCTTAAATTGTGAACACAAATTTTATAACTTACGAGAACTAATGATTTGATCTTTCGTGTATAAGCTAAAACTCTTACCCCAAATCATTTTCTATATACGCAAAGGACACACCGATGATAAAATAATTTATTTAAAATAAAATTTTATTAAATAAATAAATAAATAAATAAATAATTATACTATAACAAAATGCATGATTCATAGTATATCCTAACAATCTCCCACTTAAGCTCATAACCATGCGTCTACAACTTTAACACCCATTCCCTCTATATTCCTATCAAATGTCTTCTGCGGCAAGCTCTTTGTAAACAGGTCTGTCAAGTTGTTCTCTGACACAATTTTCTTAACTACCACATTATCTATCTGCACTATCTCTCGAATCAAGTGGTATTTACGCTTAATGTGCTTAGCCCTTTTATGGCTACGACAAAACAAATATCAGGTCTAGTGCACAACATCGCATATATTAGACTCCCTACGAGTGAATTGATAAGGAAACATCTTCATCTTCTCTATATCTTCATCAGTCCGGGGAGACAGATCTTTGGATAGAGAAATTCCATACCTGAAAGGATGAAATCCTTTTTTGAAATCTTGCATGCTAAATCTAGTGAGAATAGTATCAATATAAAGAACTTGAGATAAGCCTATTATCCTTTTCTTGCGGTCTCACATATCATTTATCCCAAGGATATGAGCTGCTTCTTCCAAATGTTTTATATCGAAATGCTTGGACAATCACTGTTTAACCAAAATCAACATGCTCATGTTATTCCCTATGAACAAGATGCCATCTACATATAATATTAAAAATGTCACTTTGTCCACATCCTACTTCTTGTATACACAAGACTCGTTAAGATTTATCAAAGCCAAAGGTTTTGGTTGCTTTGTCCAAAAAAAGTGTTCCATGCCCTGGATGCCTATTTTAGTCCATAAATGGACCTTTTAAGCTTGCAAAACATGTGTTCCTTGCCACTTTTCATGAAACCATCTGGTTGCATCATATGCATTCATCATGACTTTCATTTAGGAAAGTTGTTTTGATGTCCATTTGCCAAATCTCATAATCATAATGAGTCACAATGGATAAGAGAATTCTAATATACATAAACATAGCTACCGGCAAAAATGTTTCCTTGGATAAGATAATTCTAGTAGACATAAACATGGCTACCGGCAAAAATGTTTCCTCATAATCGATCCCTTATTTTTGAGTAAACCCTTTTTCTACAAGCCTACCTTTAAAAGTTTGCACTTTTTCGTCTACTCCTTTTGTTTCTTATAGATCCACCTACAACCAATAGGATTGACTCCGTCGGGTGGTCTACGAGATCTCATACTTGATTAGAGTACATGGAATCCATCTCTGATTTTATAGCTGCAAGCCATTTATCGGCATATTTATCTTGTAATGCTTGGTCGTAATTGACAGGTTCAATATTACACTCCTCAGGGATCCTATCATATTTTTCTTCCAAGAGTGTATACCGAATAGGTTGTCATATTATTCTCCCACTATGACTAAGTACTACACCACCAGGCAATGTTACACCATTATGGTCTTGTGGTAGAACCAAATCATTTTCAGGAACTTGAGTCTCCATAGCATCCATTGGGATATCAATGAATCCTTCCTGCAATGTAGACTGCTCAACATAACTCCACTACATTGAGGGCATGGAGTTTCAGGCACTAGTATTTGTGGGACATCTTTTCTATTGACATTTCACCCACTATTATAATGTAATGGTATTTCGACTTCCGAGATTTGTTCTTGATCGTTTGGTTTTTAGATGACTCAATTTTCATTCCTTTGCTCAGTTCCTGTAAAATAAGTTTACTTCTAGGAACATGGTTTATTAAATATTCCTCTCCTAGAAATTTGGCATTTGTGCTGACAATTGCCTTCTTTTCTTTAGGACAATAGAATCAACCCCTTTGGTTCTCTTTGGATATAAAATAAACACACACACATGCATTCTTGAACATTATGCTTTGACTTTACATAGTCAATCGTGATAATTCCATAAGAGAATAATTATCTCACGATTTTATGTCTACGTTGTATTTGATGAGATTTTTCGTTGTACATCACGCTTCCAGCTTCCTATTGGAGCTTGACTATCATAATATATGCATATAGATGCCACTGGTTTAGGCCAAAATGGAATATCTTCCAAAAACTCCTGCGGCCATTCCCCACTTCTTCACCAGCCTTATCCAAAGATATAAATCTAGACTTCATTGCAGAGCGAGCGATTCATGTCTGTTTAGATGATTTCCATGACACTGCTCCCCCTCTAACAGTGAAAATGTATCCGCTTGTGGATTTAACTTCAAATGATCTGATGATCGAATTTGCATTACTCTATCCTTCAATTACCGCGGGATATTCATTATAGTGCAAAACATAGTCTTGAGTGTATTGTAAATACCCCAAAACTCTTTTTATTGCCATCCAATGTGTTTGGTCGGGATTACTTGTGTAACGACTCGATTTACTTATAGCGCAATCTATATCTGATCGTGTATGGTTCATGATGTACATCAAACAGTCCAACACTCGAGCATAGTTCGATTGCGACTTTCTTTGACCTTGGTTATTTGTAAGAGCAAGGTTTACATTAATCAGAGTCTTTGTAACTTTGAACTCCAAATACTTGAACTTTTGAAGTACCATTTTAATATAATGAGATTGAGACAATGCTAGACCTTGAGGAGTTCTGTAAATTTTAATTTCTAGAATCAAATCAGCAACTCCTAAGTCTATGATATCAACTTGCTAGCAAGCATACTCTTAGTATCATTTATGTCAGCAATGTCTTTGCTCATTGTCAACATATCATCAACATATAAGCAAACACTGACTATGTGATTTAGAACGTTCTCAGTGTAAACACATTTATCACATTCATTAATTTTAAACTCATTTGCTAATATTATTTGGTCAAATTTTACATGCCATTGTCTGGGAGCTTGTTAAGTACATAAAGTGACTTAACATGTTTGACACACCTTCTTTTATTTTTCGGGAACTACAAAACCTATCGGTTGATTCATGTAGATTTCTTCGTCAAAATATTCATTTAAGAAGTTTGTTTTCACATCCATTTGATTGATTTGAAGACTTTAGACGACTTCTAAAACTATTAACATCCGAATGGATATAATTCTCGTTACCGGTGAGTAAGAATCAAAATAATCAAGACCTTCTTGTTATCTGAATCCCTTGACAACAAGTCTTGTTTTATATTTGTCAATAGTACCACCATCTTTCATTTTTCTTTTGAAAATCCATTTGGAACCTAAAGGTTTGTTTCATGGAGGAAGATCAACAAATTCTCAAGTGTGGTTGTCTAGAATAGATTGTATTTCACTATTGATTGCCTCTTTCCAATATTGTGATTCTGAGGAAGACACTACTTCCTTAAAAGTTTGAGACTCATTCTCTACTAAGAATGTCAAGAAATCAGGACCAAAGAAAATAGATGTTCTTTGACGTTTGTTACGTCTTGGTTTCTCCTCGTTAGGTGCAACTTATTTTGTCTCTCTCCGAGGCCGTTTAGATCTTTCGCTAGACAACTCACATTCCTTTTTATACAAATAAATATTTTCAAAAAATTCAACATTATCTGATTCAATTACCATATTAACATGAATGTCGGGATTTTATGATTTTTGAATCAGAAAGTGATATGTTTTACTATTAGTAGCATATACTATGAAAACACAGTCAATAGTTTTTGGTCATATTTTTACCCTTTTGGATTTAGGAACCTGCACTTTAGCCAAACACCTACACACTTTGAAATATTTCAAGTTGGATTTTCTTCCTTTTCATTTTTTAATATAGAATATATTTTGTTTTGTTATGGGGTACTCAGTTGAGTATTCATCTAATTGTAAGTATAACCTCTCTCCACAAGTTCTGGGGTAAACTAGAACTTATCAATATACATTAATCATGTCCTTTAAGGTTCAATTCCTTCTTTTAGCAGTTCCATTGGATTGTGGAGTGTATGTGGGCAGTTGTTTGTTGAATAATGCCATATTCGAAACATATTTTCTCAAAAGGAGATTCATATTTGTCACCCTATCACTTCTAATCATTTTTATTTTCTTGTTATGTTGTGTTTCAACTTCATTTTTGTATTACTTGAATGCGTCAATAATTTCATCTTTGCTATTAAGTAAATAAATATAGCAACATCGAGTGCTATCATAAATAAAAGTTATGAAATACTTTTTCCACCACGAGATGATATTGACTTCATGTCACAAATATTTGTATGAATTAAGTTTAAAGGATCTGAATTCCTTTCAATAGACTTATAAGGATGCTAAGTATACTTAGATTCAACACATACTTGACCCTTTGAATTATTGCAATCAAATTTAGGCAATACTTATAAGTTAATTATTTTTTACAAGGTTTTATAATTAACATGTCCCAAACGTACATTCCATAAACTATTTGACTCAAGTAAGTAAGACGAAACAACATTTATTAATATCAACTTCAATTACATTGAGTTTGAAAAGACCCTCAGTGAGGTAACTCTTTCCTACATACATCTCATTTTTGCTAACTACAACCTTGTCGGAAACAAAAAACACACTTGAATCTATTTTTGACTAGAAGTGATAGTTAAAATCTAAAAAATCTCAGAATTGCTTGGGATATTCACAAAGAGATCAATGCATCAAATACCACCTTTTTATGAAACTAGACATTCTTGACGATCAAATACAAGGAGGTCCAAATCATCCTACGTTCGAGAAACACGCTACTAGTAGTCCTCGAATCACAGGGAAAATTCAGATAGAAGAATCAAGAGAATAAACAAAATTGTACCTTTAATATTTATCAATAAAATATTTCATTTCTTCATATTTTGTTTGTGATATGCAGTTATTTTCACAAATACAAAAAAAAAGACTAAAAGTGACGTCGAGACTAAATTCTCCGCAACTCAGGAACATGAAGGAAATTATTCACGGTCACAATCTTGCCCGATGTCATATTTAAAGTAATTTTACACATTCTTTTAATTTTTATAGTACCAAAATTTTCCATGAAAATAGTCTCGTCGGGTCCAGCTATAAAATCAGAAGCAAACATCTCCTTGTTATCACACACATGACGGGTTGCACAAGAATCTATCCATCATTCTCTTATATTACCTTCCAAGTTGCATTCTGATAGCATGACACATAAGTTGTCCACGTCTTCATTCACTTCTGCCAGGTTTACTTGACCCTTATTTTTCACTTTATCTTTCGTTGGTGCATGATATTCTGAAGACATGTGTCCAAACTTTCCACAATTGTAGCAATTTTCTTTAAACTTTTTCTTGATTGGAAGATTTTTTGGTCCAGAAGCCCTTTTCCTTTTCTTTGAATTTGTTGGAGCAGTTTTAACTTTTAACAACGCTTTCCTCCATAACTGCTTATTTGCCATCAACTTTCTTTTCAGCGGATCTATTGTCCTCTTCAATTCTAAGATGGACAATTAGATCTTCCAGCTTCATCTCATTACGTTTGTGTTTCCAGTAGTTTTTAAAGTCCCTCCACAGAGGAGACATATTTTCAATGAAAACCGCTACTTTGAAAGCTTTCTTAACCACTATTTCTTCAATAATAATAAAAATATTATTAGTAACATAATCAATACTTTAAATAAACATATTTAAGCGAATTATACCTTCCGCAATGATATCGTGAATAATCAGTTGCAATTTCTTGACCCGCGACATGATAGACTTGTTGTCAATCATCTTAAAGTCCAAGAATTTGGCAACACATATTTCTTCAGTCTTATATTTCTTGTCCAAAGTGTTCCAGAATTCATTGGAAGACTTACAGACGCTATAGACACTATATAGACCATCATCCAAGCCATTCAGAATAGTGTTCATGCATAGAAAATCAAAATGCTTTCATGCCCCCGTCAAAAGAAAACGTTCGTTGTCTGGAGTATCATCTGGTAGGACTGGGACATCCTTAGTAATGAACTTTTGCAGAATGAGATTCGTTAAGTATAAAAGCATCTTTTGCTTCCATCTCTTAAAGTCAATGCCGAAAAAATTTCCAACTTTTATGATGTAAAGAAGGTCGTGAGCTTAAGTGTCCAACATGAGCCACGAGGTGATTTCCTAGGAGTGACGAAGATTTCCAATCGTCCTTTGGTGATATGCTTAATGTGGAGTGAAGTGTGGATTGGAGTTGAAGAAAATACTTGAAGATCCAAGAAGTGCCATTAATTTTTTTACTTTTATGTAGGTCTTGGCCGAGACCATCTTTTAGCTTGCTTTTAATTTTTAGCTTAATTACTAGTTTCCCTTTTAGCTTAATTACTAGGCCTTGTAATAAAATATGATGATTAAGCTGAGAACCTTCTATAAAGAGAAGCTTCCAACGTCTCCCAAAGAGGTAATTCATGAACTAGCTAGTTCATGCACTTATCTACATGGATGACACAAAAGGTTGTCCTAGAGAACATGAAGGGTTGGTCGAGCATCTCCCCCATTCGCCAGAGATACATGAATTACACAAAAGGGTGGCCTAGATAACATGAAGGGTTGGTCGAGCATCTCCCCCATTCGGTTAGGATACATGTGTTGTGTCTTTCTTGTTTCCTTTTCTAGAAGGTCTATAACTAGTATAAATAGGATATGTAAGGGGACATTGAAATTTTATGAAATATATTTAAGTTTTCTCAAACTTGCTAAGGTTTCAATTTTGTGTTGTTATCTTAATCGGACCTTTTGTGGTCCAACCCTTGGTCCTTTTGTGGTCCAAACCCCGGTCCTTTTGTGAGTCTCCCCTTGGTCCTTTTGTGGTCCAAACCCTAGGTGTAAGTATAGTTAGAAATTTTGTGATCTAACTATACCCAAGACAAGGTTCTATCCGGTTACTTGTTACAAACACATTGAAGGTCTTCTCGGCCTATATTACCTTACCCGCGCACGAATATATTTATCAATTTTGTGCCCCATACTTTTCCAAACTCCCTAATTCATTTCACCTAAATACACTCCAACAGTTCCCCAACTAACACCCAAAAGGTCGTCAATCGACTCCTCCCACAATACCCAAAACCCCCAACCAATTCCCCACCATCCCGATCGCACCCCTATTCTGCCACCTTAGCACCACCCAACTACCAAATGCCAACCACCAACGTAACCTACAACGTGTCTATTTTATCCCCTCCAAACACTTTAGCTCAACACCCTCCAAATTCACCCGCACACCCCCACCAAACACACACTGCCCGGAAACCCACCAACCTCTATTTGACCCAATTTTTGTATCCACCTGATCCCAATCCAACTCCGAACCACCTAACCATAAAATCCCTTCCTTATGTACATCAGTTTGGTATCAGAGAAATATTTTCCCGTTCCACGCCATGACGCTATGGCTAACGTAAATAAAGAACTTCGGGGGATCATAGTGACCTTTTTGCGGAACAAATGAAAATATTGAGAAGAGAGTTTGCGGAGCGTGCCATAATTACTAATGTCGAGTCCGGGAAGAGGTTTTACAAAACAACCCGAGGCTTGAAATGGAAGATGTCCAAGACAACCCGAGGTATGAAAGGGAAGATGACGGAAGTCTACAGTTTGATCTTCCATCCTTTGAAGGAAATATGGACCCGAAAGAGTTTCTTGAATATTTAAGGGCTATTGAGAGGCTTTTCGAATACAATCAATAAAATGACCACAATTGTTATAAGGTTGCTACATTGAAGTTGAAGAAAATCGATTCTGTGTAGTATGAAAACCTCAAAACAAGCCGGGGGAGGAATGGAAAAACCAAGATTGAATCTTAGGACAAACTAAAGAAACATTTGAAGAAGAAGTTCTTGCCAAGGGAGTATGAACAAGAACTATAACTCAAGGTCACCAAACTTCGTCAAGGAGTTCTTAAAGTTGAGGAATACGTTCGAGAGTTCGAGAAAGTCAACATACTTTGTGACTTAGTAGAAAAGGAGATTCAAAGGACTGCACGATTCATTGGTGGCTTGAATGTGGAAATTCAAGAAAAGGTCAAAGTTGCAACATATAACACATTTGAAGACGTATCTCACTTAGCACTTAAGTTTGAAAAAAAACAAAATAAAGGTACCCCAAAAACGTATGTAAAGCATACTAATGTCAAAGAAAAGGGCAGTACCTCTTTTTCTAACTCATTGCATAGCCAAGAAAGTGTCGAGAAAGATAAAGGAAATAAGGTAAAGGTTACAAAGAGGGTAGATAGAAGTAGAAATAAGTGTTTTAAATGTCAAGGATTAGGACACTTTGCAAATGAATGTCCTAACCCTCGGGTAATGACTATCGAAGAGTATCAAGATTATGGGGTTTCCTTTATATTTGAGTGACACGAAGTCAATGAGGTCCTAGAGGAAGATGTTGAGCTTGCGGAAGAGGGTGAAAGTTTAGTACTCCAACGTGTGTTGAGTGTTCAACTTGAAGAACATGAGGAGACACAAAGAGAGCAACTATTTTATACTCTATGCAAGGTAAATGACAAGGTATGCAATGTGATCATTGATGGAGGAAGTTGTACAAATGCAGACTCCGTGGAGATGGTGGACAAATTAAAGTTGCCTACCCGCAACTATCCTAAACCATATGCTCTCCAATGGTTGAACAAAGACAAAGGACTAAAGGTAATGAAACAAGCTCTATTTAGTTTACGGGTTGGTAAGTATAAAGATGAGATATAGTGTGACATCCTACCTATGAATGTTTGTCATATGTTATTGGGTAGGCCATGAAAATTCGATAGGAAAGTGAAACATGATGTATAAAAGAATATCTATTCTTTTCAAAAGGATGATAAGAAGATCCGGTTGATACCATTGTCACCTAGTGTGGTGAAGAAAATGAAGATCCAAAATGCCAAGAAACACAAGGAAAATTCTGAGGCCCTCTCGCTTAATGCATCGCATATAAAAGATGAATTGAAGAAGGGGAATTCTATAAGTGCATTGGTGCGCGAGGAGAAGAAGAGTCTTATAGGAGATATGGTTGACGATGCTGACTAGAAAGAACTCTTGAAGAAATCTGAAGATGTTATTTCGATTCATCTTGCACCCGGATAACCACCAATTAGAACCTATAGATACCATCCATAAGAGGCTAAGAAGTTGTAAGAAAAATGCAAGAATTACTAGAAAAAGGACTTGTCTGAGAGAACCTTAGTACATGTGCGGTACCGACCTTGTTGGTACCAATAAAAGATGGAACTTGGCGCATGAGTATTGATAGCCGAGCGATCAAAAACATCACCGTGAAGTACATATTTTCTATGCCAAGATTGGATGATTTTTGGGATGAATTGATTGGGGCCAAGTTGTTCTCCAAGATAGATTTGAGGAGTGGCTACCATTAAATAAGGATACGAGAGGAAGGTGAATGGAATATGGCTTTCAAAACTAAGTATGGCTTGTACGAATGGCTTGTGATGCCATTTAGATTGTGGAATGCTCTAATCTATTTAATTAGGCTCATACACGAGGTGCTATGACCATTTATGGGGTACATAGTATCATCCGAGGGCATTCATGTTGATCCATCCAAGGTGGAAACTATCCGGAGTTGGCCCTACCCTACGAATGTAAGTGAGGTAAGAAGTTTCCATGGTTTGGCTCTTCGTTTCATCCGAGATTGTTGTACCCTTGCTGCCCCTATCACTGAACTAATGAGAAAGGGTGAGTTAACCTTGAAGGGAAGGATATGTGAAGCACCGACTCTAGACCTGGAGAAGTTATTTGAAATTGAGTGGAATTGGTGTTGATGCTTGATTCAAGACAAAAGATCCATTGCTTTATCTAGTTGAAAATTGGGTGGTGCACGACTCAATCATTCTACTTATGACAATGAATTTGTCTTGTGAGATCTTTGGTCCAATGGGGAAATTATCACGACCCGACCCCGGGCCCGTGACTGGTGCCTTACCCCGGGCACCCTAGTGATACAACATCAGAGAAAATCAGCGGAAATAAAAACTTACACATGAAACAAGATATACAATAAAAAAAATAGGCTAACCAAACAGTCACCTTTCTGCATATATTTAAAAAGATAAAACCTGAACAGTTACATCCCTTTTACAAACCCTGCCCACAACAGTACTACAGACCTCTAAGAATGTTATAACCACAACGACGGGACAGGGCCCCGCCATACCCCTGAATGTAAGTACCTACAACGACAGGGGACTATATCAAAGATAAGCCTCTGGAGAAACGGAGCTTCCCAAAACGCTGAACTGTGATCCTATGAGCGAGGATCAACAACTGGTGTACCTCTACCTGCGGCATGAACGCAGCCCCCCGAAGGAGGTCGATAACAGTACCAAGTATGTGAAATCAGAAATCAAATAAAATCATAACATTTTAAAACCAATTACAAATACGCATTTAACAACCAATTTAACCGCATATAGTGCCACAAAGATAAACAAGAGCAAAATAGATATAACGCAACTGGTCTTTTCTAGGCCGCTAATGATCGAAGCAAGGCCAATCGCCCATAGTATCATTATGCGAGCCTAATCCTGGAACTCCCGCACCGCATAGCCATAGCCCGCATGAGGTATTCTCCGATCGGGGTAGCTAACCCGCGACATCATCCTGGACCCCAAGTCCGCGTAGTCACCTGCACGCATGAGGTATTCCTCGTGACGGCGTAACACCCGGAGTGATCAATCACGAACTCCCGCACTCGCGTAGGTCGCGTGGACCCGCATGAGGTATTCCTCGTCGAGGTGGCAAATCCTCGATATCATAACAAGTCGCGGTATGTGATATAATACCAAGATAACGGGCTTATCGTTTAACAACGTAAGCACAACAAGAATAACCCCTTACACAAACATCACAAGACACTAACACACGTAGCATCATAACATGTTTAATTATCAAACCAACAAGAAAGTATTACAAGGCTATCAAGCCAACATAGTCAAGTTACTCACAAAAGTCACACGATACGTAGTATCGAAATAGAGTAACTATCTTTTAAGTAAACCAAAACAATTTCCATACCTTCTTTTTAAACCAATCTTAAGACAAAAGCATGCCTTCCTTTTTAAACCATTTTAAGACAAAACCATGCCTTCCTTTAAAACAAAGACACTTTTTCCTTTTTAAAGTCAAGTAGCAATATACTTTTTAAACCAAGTGTCTTACTCTTTTAAAAACAAGTAACCTATACCTTTAAATCAAGTTACTTCTCCTTTCCCAAAATCAAGTCGTTTATAAGTCAAGTCTCTTTACTTTCAAAAAATCAGTTTCTTAATCTTTAAATCATATCTTTTAAGGAAACCAACTTCCAACCTTTAAAATGTCAAGTTATCAT
This sequence comes from Przewalskia tangutica, assembly GCA_029844215.1. Taxonomy (NCBI): domain Eukaryota; kingdom Viridiplantae; phylum Streptophyta; class Magnoliopsida; order Solanales; family Solanaceae; genus Przewalskia; species Przewalskia tangutica. The sequence goes on along the minus strand of CM056722.1, from coordinate 46,047,491 downwards.
TTTAAATCCAATGATAAAATCATTCTTTTGTTTTCATAAAGTCGTTATAAATAACTTTCCATAAAGCTATTATAACACTTTATGTTTTAAACCAACCAAGGACAACTATTCTCATTTTCGAAACCAAGATAACTTTATTCTTTAAAAGACCACACACCCATTTCTCATGAATGAGGTTTTACAACTTTTTAACATAATTCAAGTCAAGGACACAAAAGGAAAATCAATTTCCTTTAAACACACGTGCGTCTACCGCACTATATATATTTCACAATAATCATGCTAGAAAGGATAGGAAGAGGTTCACATACCTCGCGACGATTATCAACAATTAGCAAAACTCTCCAAAGTACTCTAACTTTGCTCGCCTTTTCCACCCTTCAAGTAGAATACGCTACTCGTAGTACTTCAACCTATAGGGGTCATAAAACGTCTATTAACTTCTAGATCTCTTCGTAGAACATTTCTAAGAACAAGGTTCCATATTCTACGGAAAATTCGACAGCACCTCCCCCCCGCAACCACATAAATCTCCTCCTCTATCAAGGCCCGCTACCAAGCCAACAACTCCTAGGGGGGGGGGGGTTACACGTCTAACCGGACGTGTACAACACTGCCCCACAATAATACTACAAGTCTACTGTAAATACAGTCCAATGTAAATACAGTTCAATTCTTTTTAATCATCCCTCCAATATATCTTCTACTCAATTATTAACTACTACAACATGTAATTTCCAATTACAATAGGGGGATAAAGATCATTACCTCGATAAGCCCAAAATTATCCAAGATATAAGTCAATCCTGAGCAACGTTTAGCTCCAATTCCTTACACTCCAACCCGCTCCAAGCAACCCTTAGAAGTTTCTAAACAACTTCTCCTTAACACTTCATCTAAGCTATGGAGATTTTTCTAGGGCTTCATTTTGTGACTATTGGAATAAAGTAGTATTTTTTCCGGGCTCTTAGTATAAAGATAACTTGAAATACTACAAGGGATTTTTTTTGGCTAAGGTATATGGGATTATAACAACACTTGAAGAATTCTACTCAAGGTGGGGGGGGGGGCTGTTGGCCGAGAACTCACTATGGGGGAGGGAGAATTTTTGCCTTGGAAACTCTTAAGTGGATGAAGAATAAGTCTTGCACACAAGGGGGTATTTATAGAGAAATCAATGGCTAGGATTTAAGCAAGTGTATGGGGAGGATTGGGTCCAAGTGTGTGTGGATTTTACCAACCAAGTGTCCACCACAAAAATGGGACAAGTGGCTTGCCACTTGCCCCCTCACCGCCCGGCCACGTCCATCAACAATTCGGCCACATGGCCACATGGGGTGACACGTGTCGCCCCCTACTCGTCCAAAATATTTCATCTTCCGAAAATATCCGCAACGCCAAAAATCCGAAAATAAAATGGGCCCCACAAAACCGTAAATTCCTCCCGCGGGCCCCACGTGACCAATTCCGGAAATAAAATTCCATAATTCTCAAATATCCCAAAAAGTCCGAATACCAAATCTGGGAATCCAATTCACATTAACGAACCTTTTTCCTTCACAAAATCCGAAAAATTTCCGTCGAAAAATCACATCTTTCTTCCTTTCCAATTTTAATGTCGTATTCTCGTACGTACGTCCTCGTATACATACTCTGGAACTACGGGGTGTAACATTCTTCCCCCCTTAGAAACATTCGTCCCTAATGTTCTTTCTAAGTCTCCAAACATGCTTGCGCCGGTATAGTCTTCCCTACTATACTTACGAAACCAATTATGCCACACATGGCCATAATACAACATACTCGCAAAAACGCACATCCAAGCCAACGAAGAATCATCTCTAAAGCGTATAACAATACCATTAGCTCCACCCATGGTCCAAAGGATACTTTCTTCACATCATTACTTATAAAAAAAGGACACTTCCATCTTCTTAACACATCTACGTCTCTTTTCTTACTCGTCGTACCCTCCTCGCACACTCAAACTCTTCCTACTATACGTACCACATTTCTGTCATTGCTTCAGTTTCCAAAATCTCGGGGTTACTATCTCCAACTTGGTCATCATTAACTGGGAACACTCTGGATGGATCTCCGATACTCTTCCGAAACATAGCAACATGGAATACCGGACGTGCTGCCTCCTAAGTCGGACGGCAGTGCTAACCTATAGGCAACCTGGCCTATTCTACAACGATCTGAAAAGGCCCAAAGTACCTCGGGCTAAGTTTCCGCTTCCAAATCTCGTCACACCTTCCGGTGGTACCTTCGAAGACCTACCGTCAACTGAACTCCAGTGTCGACGATTATCCACACGACTGGCTGACTCGAGCTAATAACTTCTTCTGGATAAGCTTCACCTTATCCACATCCTGCTGAAACAAGTAGGGACCAACTATCTGAACCTTGCCAATATCGAACCAATCGTAAGAACCTACACTTCCGCCCATACAAGGCTTCATAAGGCACCATCTGAATACTGAAATGGTAGCTAGTATAATACTCACTCAACAAGAGGCAAATAATCCTCACAGCTACCCCTGAAATCAAAACACCGGCCCGTAACCTATCCTCAAATGTCTGGATAAAACGCGCTGTTTGTCCATCGGCCCGAGGGTAAATGCAATACTGAGGCTCACCTGAGTTCCTAACCCCGCCTGGTAAAACCTCCAGAAACAAAAGAAATAGCCGAAAACTGGGCTCCACTGCCTGTTATAAAAAGTAGGAATCCCGTGCAACCTTACCACCTCCCTGATATACAACATTTCGCATAACCCTCCGCCGAGTAAACAATCCTGACTAAAAGACAAGATGGGGTGACCCCATCGGCCCTACTACTGGTCGAACGCATCCACAAACTCGTACGATGGTTACCTAAACTTGGGCCTAACACCCTCGTGACCCTATCATCTAGCGGGACCACCTCAAACTGACCCCACCACATTCCGGGCTGCGGGTTGACTCGCGATATGGCCTCAACCCGACCCACTTCGTACTAAACTCTCGTTCCCCGACCCGGAACAATCTTATCAGTTCACGTCATGAAAGCTACCACTTCCATCTCACACTACCCAAGGAATTATCCCACAATATATATCATGCATACCGAGTACTTCGACAAAGACCAACCGTAAAATCATCCACTCAGGACGGCCTTGCATCCAAGGTCCCAACTGTTATAAATTCTAAGGCTCCCCATTTCCTCGTCCCCAGACTTACCCTTTTCAACTACCGATGTTTTCTAATCACAACTTACACAATGCTAACCGAACATAGCACTCCACATGTATCTACCATAACGACCTAAACAAGTCTCTTAAGGCTGAAGATATCTCTGTAACTACTGCCTCACTTTCCCTTTGTCGCTCTAATCAAATCCTGCTCTGCTGGGCGCATAACTACAGAAGGTGATGCACCAGCCACTGATCCCGAAGGCTGAGTCGTAACATCCGCGCCACCTCTGGTCGGACAATTTCTCGCAAAATGGCCCTGCTGGCCGCAAGCATAACAAGCTGTCGAAGTAGTACGACACTCCCCATAAGAACACCTACCACAACGGCCATACCGAGGGTGAGGTGGCCTCTGCTAACACCCCTTCCTCTCCGAACCATCAATCCATGAATCGACTTGGTAGGCTAAGTCATCCAACCTGCATCCTCCTACTAGGACATTCTCTCATGCCACTCGACGGCACTGGTAAAACAAGCATTAGTAAAAAGATGACATTTCCCGGGATGACGCCTACCACAAAGTGAACACTGAGGGAAAAACTGAATCTGGCTGGCTAGAACCTATGTAAATCTGTGAACCAGAAACCCGGGAGTTCTGACCAACTCCTAAATACCCGAACGTCCCGAAGTGCGGAGGATCACTCAGATCTTGGCGGAGGCGCATAACGATCTGGCTGTGAGAAGGTCCGCCTCGAAAGTTACCAAAGGACTCGCTGCTCGACCTCTTCGCTGTTTGGTTAATCCGTCGATCTCTACGTTCTCGCCTTCGCGCATAAGCTCAGATACCGGCAACGTCCATGCCTGACTGAAGAGTTACTCTTGTACCTCCCTTCAATAGATAATCGTCAAGTCCTGTGACATATCAGTGCATACTATCCTCCATGTCTGCCACTAAAGCGGGGACATAACGAGCCAATGAGTCAAACTCGACATCAGATTCCCGAACCGTCGCGCCTGCTTCGCCTCAACATCATAAATCCATCTGCCCGAGCTCTCGCCGTATGCGAGGGCAAGAAGTGTAAGAAATGCCTCGAGAACTCGTCCCAACCACCGAGGCACATGCTTCCCGGATAGTTCCGTGAATCAAACCGGTCGATTGCAGCATCACGCACCGATGCGAACCTAAGACCACCGATCGTGTCTCCAAGCCTTGATCACTCATGATCCGTCAGAATCGTCGAATAAACTCCTGAGGATCTTCCTCAGTTCTCGATCCATAGAACTCGGGTGGACTGCAACTCCAGAAGTCCCGAAGTCTCAAACTATCGGATCTAGGGTAAACTACTGGTATTACCGGAACTTCTGACTCTCTTTTGTCCTCATGCCTCGCCACAAGCCTAGCTAGTAACTGGGCCATCTCCTTGTAACTCATATCCTCTGTCCCTGGCCGTGGGACTGGAGACTCAGGTATCGTAGTCTCAGCAGATACTGCTGCTGCTCTAAACTCTCCTGGGGCTAGCGGCGTCGCAGAACTCCCCGAATGAAGCACTATCTCAGGTAATGACCAGGCCCGTGCCCTCGTAACCCTCCGTGTTCTACTCGTAGCTCCCTCCGCTGCCTTGCCCATCTGGGCCCTGGTTGCCTCGCGTAGAGGCATAACAGGAACATAAGAATACGCCAGAGGGAGTCCAACTTATAACACAACTCTAAGGCACGATCTCAGAGTGAGAAGAATGGAAACCAATCCTAAATATCATGCAGCCTCCTGATTATAGGTGTGGTGTACAACACGCCGATAATCAAGACTCTACTAGATACGGTCTGTAGACACTTTCCGAGGATTAACTGCTCTGATACCACTTTTGTCACGACCCGACCCCGGGCCCGTGACTGGTGCCTTACCCGGGCACCCTAGTGATACAACATCAGAGAAAATCAGCGGAAATAAAAACTTACACATGAAACAAGATATACAATAAGAAAAATAGGCTAACCAAACGGTCACCTTTCTGCATATATTTAAAAAGATTAAACCTGAACAGTTACATCCCTTTTACAAACCCTGCCCACAACAAGCTACTGCACTTCTAAGAATGTTATAACCACAACGACGACAGCCCCGCCATACCCCGAATGTAAGTACCTACAACGAGGACTATATCAAAGATAAGCCTCGGAGAAGCGAGCTTCCCAAAACGCCGAATCGTGATCCTATGGCGAGGATCAACAATCGTGTACTTACCTGCGGCATGAACGCACTTCGAAGGAGGTCAAGATTACCAAGTATGTGAAATCAGAAGTATCAAATAAAATCATAACATTTTAAAACCAATTACAAATACGCATTTAACAACCAATTTAACCGCATATAGTGCCACAAAGATAAACAAGAGCAAAATAGATATAACGTGAATCGTCTTTTCTAGGCCGCTAATGATCGAAGCAAGGCCAATCGCCCATAGTATCATTATGCGAGCCTAATCCTCGAACTCCCGATCCGCATAGCCGCATAGGCGCATGAGGTATTCCTCGACGGGGTAGCTAACCCGCGGCATCATCCTGGACCCCGGTCCGCGTAGTCACTGACCGCGTGAGGTATTCTCGACGCGTAACACACCCGGAGTGATCAATCACGGAACTCCCGCACTCGCGTAGGTCGCGTGGACCCGCATGAGGTATTCCTCGCATCGGTGGCAAATCCTCGGCATCATAACAAGTCAGGGGGGTATGTGATATAATACCAGTACAACGGGCTTATCGTTTAACAACGTAAGCACAACAAGAATAACCCCCTTACACAAACATCACAAGACACTAACACACGTAGCATCATAACATGTTTACTTATCAAACCAACAAGAAAGTATTACAAGGCTATCACAAGCCAACATAGTCAAGTTACTCACACAAAAGTCACACGATACCCGTAGTATCGAAATAGAGTAACTATCTTTTAAGTAAACCAAAACAATTTCCATACCTTCTTTTTAAACCAATCTTAAGACAAAAGCATGCCTTCCTTTTAAACCATTTTAAGACAAAACCATGCCTTCCTTTAAAACAAAGACACTTTTTCCTTTTTAAAGTCAAGTAGCAATATACTTTTTAAACCAAGTGTCTTACTCTTTTAAAAACAAGTAACCTATACCTTTAAATCAAGTTACTTCTCCTTTCCCAAAATCAAGTCGTTTATAAGTCAAGTCTCTTTACTTTCAAAAAATCAGTTTCTTAATCTTTAAATCATATCTTTTAAGGAAACCAACTTCTAACCTTTAAAATGTCAAGTTATCATTTTAAATCCATTGATAAAATCATTCTTTTGTTTTCATAAAGTCGTTATAAATAACTTTCCATAAAGCTATTATAACACTTTATGTTTTAAACCAACCAAGGACAACTATTCTCATTTTCGAAACCAAGATAACTTTATTCTTTAAAAGACCACACACCCATTTCTCATGAATGAGGTTTTACAACTTTTTAACATAATTCAAGTCAAGGACACAAAAGGAAAATCAATTTCCTTTAAACACACGTGCGTCTACCGCACTATATATATTTCACAATAATCATGCTAGAAAGGATAGGAAGAGGTTCACATACCTCGCGACGATTATCGACAATTAGCAAAACGCTCCAAAGTACTCTAACCTTGCTCGCCTTTTCCACCCTTCAAGTAGAATACGCTACTCGTAGTACTTCAACCTATAGGGGTCATAAAACGTCTATTAACTTCTAGATCTCTTCGTAGAACATTTCTAAGAACAAGGTTCCATATTCTACGGAAAATTCGACAAAGACTCTCCCCGCAACCACATCACTCTTCTCCTCTCTCCAGGCCCGCTACCACGACCACAACTCCCAGGGGGTTACACGTCTAACCGGACGTGTACAACACTGCCCCACAATAATACTACAAGTCTACTGTAAATACAGTCCAATGTAAATACAGTTCAATTCTTTTTAATCATCCCTCCAATATATCTTCTACTCAATTATTAACTACTACAACATGTAATTTCCAATTACAATAGGGGGATAAAGATCATTACCTCGATAAGCCCAAAATTATCCAAGATATAAGTCGATCCTGAGCAACGTTTAGCTCCAATTCCTTACGCTCCAACCCGCTCCAAGCAACCCTTAGAAGTTTCTAAACAACTTCTCCTTAACACTTCATCTAAGCTATGAAGATTTTTCTAGGGCTTCATTTTGTAACTATTGGAATAAAGTAGTATTTTGTCCGGGCTCTTAGTATAAAGATAACTTGAAATACTACAAGGGATTTTTTTTGGCTAAGGTATATGGGATTATAACAACACTTGAAGAATTCTACTCAAGGTGGGAGGGTGTTGGACGAGAACTCACTAAGGGGGAGGGAGAATTTTTGCCTTGGAAACTCTTAAGTGGATGAAGAATAAGTCTTGCACACAAGGGGTATTTATAGAGAAATCAATGGCTAGGATTTAAGCAAGTGTATGGGGAGGATTGGGTCCAAGTGTGTGTGGATTTTACCAACCAAGTGTCCACCACAAAAATGAGACAAGTGGCTTGCCACTTGCCCCCTCACCAACCGCCCGAGCCGTGTGTCCATCAACATTCGCCACACGTGGCCACGTGGGTGACACATGTCGCCCCCTACTCGTCCAAAATATTTCATCTTCCGAAAATATCCGCAATGCCAAAAATCCGAAAATAAAGTGGGCCCCACAAAACCGTAAATTCCTCCCGCGGGCCCCACGTGACCAATTCCGGAAATAAAATTCCATAATTCTCAAATATCCCAAAAAGTCCGAATACCAAATCTGGGAATCCAATTCCCATTAACGAACCTTTTTCCTTCACAAAATCCGGAAACTTTTCCGTCGAAAAATCACATCTTTCTTCCTTTCCAAATTTTAATGTCGTATTCTCGTACGTACGTCCTCGTATACATACTCTGGAACTACGGGGTGTAACATTCTTCCCCCCTTAGAAACATTCGTCCCTAATGTTCTTTCTATGTCTCCAAACATGCTTGCGCCGATATAGTCTTCCCTACTATACTTACGAAACCAATTATGCCACACATGGCCATAATACAACATACTCGCAAAAACGCACATCCAAGCCAACGAAGAATCATCTCTAAAGCGTATAACAATACCATTAGCTCCACCCATGGTCCAAAGGATACTTTCTTCACATCTTTACTTATAAAAAAAGGACACTTCCATCTTCTTAACACATCTACGTCTCTTTTCTTACTCGTCGTACCCTCCTCGCACACTCAAACTCTTCCTACTATACGTACCACATTTCTGTCATTGCTTCAGTTTCCAAAATCTCGGGGTTACTATCTCCAACTTGGTCATCATTAACTGGGAACACTCTGGATGGATCTCCGATACTCTTCCGAAACATAGCAACATGGAATACCGGACGTGCTGCCTCCTAAGTCGGACGGCAGTGCTAACCTATAGGCACCTGTCCTATTCTACAACGATCTGAAAAGGCCCAAAGTACCTCGGGCTAAGTTTCCCCTGCTTTCCAAATCTCGTCACACCCTTCCGGGGTGGTACCTTCAAGAAGACCTACCGTCAACCTGAACTCCAAGTGTCGACGCCGATTATCCACACGACTTCTGTTGACTCTGAGCTGCTAATAACTTCTTCTGGATAAGCTTCACCTTATCCACATCCTGCTGAAACAAGTAGGGACCAACTATCTGAACCTTGCCAACATCGAACCAATCGACCGGCAACCTACACTTCCGCCCATACAAGGCTTCATAAGGCACCATCCGAATCAAATGGTAGCTAGTATAATACTCACTCAACAAGAGGCAAATAATCCTCACAGCTACCCCTGAAATCAAAACACCGGCCCGTAACCTATCCTCAAATGTCTGGATAAAACGCGCTGTTTGTCCATCGGCCCGAGGGTAAATGCAATACTGAGGCTCACCTGAGTTCCTAACACCGCCTGGTAAAACCTCCAGAAACAAAAGAAATAGCCGAAAACTGGGCTCCACTGCCTGTTATAAAAAGTAGGAATCCCGTGCAGCCTTACCACCTCCCTGATATACAACAACTAGCATAACCCTCCGCCGAGTAAACAGTCCTGACTAAAAGACAAGATGGGGTGACCCCATCGGCCCTACTACTGGTCGAACGCATCCACAAACTCGTACGATGGTTACCTAAACTTGGGCCTAACACCCTCGTGACCCTATCATCTAAGGACCACCTCAACCGACCCACCATTACGGGTCGCGGTTGACTCGCGATATGGCCTCAACCCGACCCACTTCAGACTAAACTCTCGCTTCCGATCCGAACAATCTTATCGATTCACGTCATGAAAGCTACCACTTCCATCTCACACTACCCATGGAATTATCCCACAATATATATCACGCATACCGAGTACTTGACAAAGACCAACCGTAAAATCATCCACTCAGACGGCCTTGCATCCAAGGTCCCAATCGTATAAATTCTAAGGCTCCCCATTTCCTCGTCCCCAGACTTACCCTTTTCAACTACCCATGTTTTCTAATCACAACTTACACAATGCTAACCGAACATAGCACTCCACATGTATCTACCATAACGACCTAAACAAGTCTCTTAAGGCTGAAGATATCTCTCAGAACTCTCGCCTCACTTTCCTTTTGTCGCTCTAATCAAATCCCTGCTCTGTTGGGCGATAACTACGTAAGGTGATGCACGACCATCGATCCCGGCGTCGAAGTCAGAACATCCGCGCCACCTCTGGTCTTACAATTTCTCGCAAAATGGCCCTGCTGGCCGCAAGCATAACAAGCCGTCGAAGTAGTACGATACTCCCCATAAGGACACCTACCACAACGACCATACCGAGGTGAGGGTGGCCTCCTCTGGCTAACACCCCTTCCTCTCCGAACCACTGAATCCGCAACTGACTTGGTAGGCTAAGTCATCCCACCTGCATCCCTCCTACTAGGACATTCTCTCCTCACATGGCCCTGACGGCCGCTGGTAAAACAAGCATTAGTAAAAAGACGACATTTCCCGGGATGACGCCTACCACAAAGTGAACACTGAGGGAAAAACTGAATCTGGCTGGCTAGAACCTATGTAAATCTGTGAACCAGAAACCCTGGAGTTCTGACCAACTCCTAAATACCCCGAACGTCCTGAAGTCTGTGGAGGACCACTCTGTACTGGCGGAGGCGCATAACCAGTCTGCTGCTGAGAAGGTCCGCCTCGAAAGTTACCAAAGGACCCTGCTGTTCTGGCCCTCTTCTGCTGTTCTTGGTTAATCCGTCGATCTCTACGTTCCTCAGTCTTCTGTGCATAAGCCTGTACGCTGGCAACGTCCATGCCTGACTGAAGAGTTACTCTTGTACCTCCCTTCACTAGATAATCGTCAAGTCCTGTGACATATCAGTGCACACTATCCTCCATGTCTGCCACTAAAGCGGGGACATAACGAGCCAATGAGTCAAACTCGACATCAGATTCCCAACCGTCCGCCTGCTCGCCAACATCATAAATCCATCTGCCCGAGCTCTCCTCATATGCGAGGGCAAGAAGTGTGTAAGAAATGCCTCTGAGAACTCGTCCCAACCAGCTGGAGGCACATGCTTCCCCCGGGATAGTTCCCATGAATCAAACCGCCGATCATGCATCATGCACCGTGCGAACCTAAGACCACCGACTGTGTCTCCGAAGCCTTGATCACTCTCATGATCCGCTGTAACTGTCGAATAAACTCCTGAGGATCTTCCTCAGTTCTCGATCCATAGAACTCGGGTGGACTGCAACTCCAGAAGTCCCGAAGTCTCAAACTATCGGATCTAGGGTGAACTACTGGTATTACCGAAACTTCTGACTCTCGTTTGTCCTCATGCCTCGCCACAAGCCTAGCTAGTAACTGGGCCATCTCCTTGTAACTCATATCCTCTGTCCCTGGCCGTGGGACTGGAGACTCAGGTATCGTAGTCTCAGCAGATACTGCTGCTGCTCTAAACTCTCTTGGGGCTAGCGGCGTCGCAGAACTCCCCGAATGAAGCACTATCTCAAGTAATGACCAGGCCCGTGCCCTCGTAACCCTCCGTGTTCTACTCGTAGCTCCCTCCGCTGCCTTATCCATCTGGGCTGTGGTTGCCTCGCATAGAGGCATAACGGGAACATAAGAATACGCCAGAGGGAGTCCAACTTATAACACAGCTCTAATGCACGATCTCAGAGTGAGAAGAATGAAAACCAATCCTAAATATCCTGCAGCCTCCTGATTATAGGTGTGGTGCACAACACGCCGATAATCAAGACTCTACTAGATACGGTCTGTAGACACTTTTTGTCACACCCCGAATCCGGGCCCGTGACTGGTGCCTTACCCCGGGCACCCTAGTGATACAATCATCAGAGAAAATCAGCGGAAAGTAAAACATGAACATGAAATGAGAGATATTAAAAATAAACAAAGCAACCAAAATAGCTTGCCTTTCAACATATATATATAAAGACATTTGAATAAGCATAATCCTTACAACCTCGCCTACAATAAAGGCATGCACTTTAAGATTTATACAACAACTATGGCGGGACGGGGCCCCGCCATACCCTGAACGCATGCAAGAACTTACGGACTGGGTAACATACCAAAGATAAGCCTCCACGGAACGGAGCTTCCCAAAACGCTGAAATGAGATCCTAAACGCGGGGATCGGCAAATGATGTATTTCTACTGCAGATGAACGCGGCCTCAAGGAGGTCAAGATAACAGTACCAAGTATGTGAAATCAGAATATCAGTAAATGAAATCATAATAGTTTATATAAAGCAGAGACATGTATGATGACCAAACTACAAGACATAACATATAACCAAGATATCAAGTCGTGGACTCCCGCCTCCAAATTATCACTCGTGCGTGGAATTTCTTCCTCATCACGGCGGTTTATGATATAACAATACCAAGGAGTATACATGAACACCAGGTCCAACCTGTGACATAAAAACCGAACAGGACAATTACAACTACCGGATCCGACCGTACCAATAATACAATGCAACCAAAAACACGAAGTTGACACGGGGCCAGTGCGAGCCGACTACGATACCAAGGCGGTCACGTAGGCCGATCGGCAAGTACGGTGACCACCGGGTACCAAGGCGTCAGACAGGACTTCGTCACTACACTGAACGGGGCAAGTGCGAGGGCTAACTACCAGGTACCAAGGCCGAATCAGCCACGAGACGGGGCAAGTACGAAAGCCGACCACCGGGTACCAAGGCCGAACAGTAAGAAACCTCATGGAGAGCTAGTCCATGGAATAACACTATCAACAGGAGCATACCCGTGGAATTTTCCGTCACTGCCGGTACGTCCAAGTAAGTCCTCAACCAGTCAACCGGCACTCCATTGAGAGACGCGGTTATATAGAACACCATTTGCACAACAAAGGCTATCACCACAAGCATAAGCAAGCTACACAACAACAAGCATAGGCAAGTTACACAACTCAAGGTACTTTCATTTTATGCCAAAGTCCGGGTTTTTAACCCTAAAGTACTACGTACGTTAAATTCCTTTTAAAGAGATCCATTCCTTTTATAAAAGTCACCCGATACCCGTAGTATAAAAATAGAGTGACTTACATCTTTTAAGCAAACAGAAACAACTTCTCTTATTAAAGCCAAGTTTCCACATTTAAAACCAATGATAAAAACCCTTCTTTTGTTCTCATAAAGTCGTTATAACCAACTTCCCATAAAGCTGTTATAACACTTTAAGTTTTAAAACATTTTAAGACAACACAATGCCTTTCTTTTCCCTAAAGTTCCAGTTTGCCTAATATTCATTACACAAGTCTCTTTTTAGAAAAGTTTCATAGTTCAATGTCTTAATCCCTTTTTAAAACTATTGAGTAACATATGCCTTATATGAGTGTAGGTTATTCTTATTCATAATCAATCTTATTAAGCAGCCATGATCTAGGAAATGTAATATCATTTTGTCTTATCTTAGCTTCTATGCAGATGGAGGTTTCTACTGGTTTTAATAATACTTCATTAGTCAATACATTTTCCTTTTATTAACGCTGCAGTGGTTTGTCGATACACATTATGATTCAAATCAAGAAACATTCTTAAGCCGTTATACCTAAATTCTCTTAAAGCTAGTATAACTCTTAAGCTTTACAAACCCAAGTACTACTCATTCTTTCAAAACGATTCAAGAATCTTTTGAAATACTTCAAGTTCTTTATTAACACATATCAAGTCAGTTACCTTTTAAAACCACAAGGCATTTTCTTACCTACATAAGGCTGTTATAACCAACTTCCCATAAAGCCGTTATAACACCTTATGTTTCAAACCAATCAAATCTGATTAACACACGTACGCCTAACGTCTACATAGTTATACACATATCATGCTAGAACAGATAGGAAGAGGTTCACATACCTCGCGATGATTATCGACTAATAGCAAAACGCTCCAAGTACCTCAAACCGCCGGCTACTCCTAAGCCAAGTAGATCACGCCACACGTAGTACTTCAACCTATAGAGGCCACAAGGCGCCTATTAGCATCAAGGTCTCCACGTAGAATATTCTACAGAAAATTCGGCGACTCTCCCCGCAACAGAAATCTCCTCCTCTATCGGTGCCGCCACCCACCAACTGTGGGGGTTTACACGCCTAACCGGACGTGTACAACTCTACTACACATCAATGCTACACAAGTCTCATCTGATACACCCTATGTAATTACGTCGATTCTCTTCTTTATATTCAGCTTAAGTCGCAAGACATTGCGTAAGTATTATTCAGCTTAAGTCAAAAGACATTGCCGCACAATTATGTTCACTTCTATATATAGTATACCTTAACTATATATTCCTACAACATGTAATTCACAATTACAACAGAAGGTCAACAGTGTTTACCTCCAAAAGCACAAAATTATCCAAGTTATATGTCGAAACTGAACAAAGTTTATATCCTACTCCGGGCGCTCAAATCCGCAACAAACAACCCTTAGAAGTTCTTCGCAACTTACTTAAACACTTCAACCGACTATGAAGGTTTTCCTTAGGGTTTCGTTTTGTGACTGAGGGAAGTATAATAGTATTTCTGGGCTTTTGTATAAGTGTAACCTTGGGAATACTACAAGGTATTTGGGCCAAGGTATTTGGGCATTATAACAATACTAGGAGAGTATTTCTATACCACAACAAGGGGTATTATACAAAAACAACTAGCAGTGGGGTACCCCACGCCACACTACTGGAGGAGGAGGAATCCTCTCGCCAAAGGCCACACGAAGTGGGGAGGGAAGCTCACGGCTAGAGCACAAGAAAGGGAGGGAGGATTTTCAAGACTTGGGGATTTTAGGAATGGATGAAGTCTTCAAGCTTAGGGGGGTATTTATAGCAAAACCAAAGGCCAACCAAGGGCCAAGATCCTTCCAAGTGTATAGCAAGTGTAAGGACAAGATCAAGCCAAGTGCACCCTAACCCCTACTCCACAAAACACTCCACAAAACATGGCACAAAACAAGGCCAAAACTAAGGGACCAATCGGCCAAGGCCAACCACCTGACCGCCCCTAAATCGATGAGGGTGACAAGTGTCACCCTCCCGTTGGTCAAAAAATGTTTAGTCACTCGGAAAAATCCGCAAAAATTATAAATGACATAGCCGGAATTTTCCCTACGAAAGCTGTGGAAACGTTTCGTCGAAAAACGACTCTATTCGGCACTTGTGCCCAAATTTCGGTCCTATGCCTAACTTAAGGCTCAAATTTCGTACGTACGTCCATACGTACATACTCTGGAAATACGGGGTATAACACTTTTCGAGGATTAACTGCTCTGATACCACTTTTGTCACGACCCGACCCCGGGCCCGTGACTGGTGCCTTACCCCGGGCACCCTAGTGATACAACATCAGAGAAAATTAGCGGAAATAAAAACTTACACATGAAACAAGATATATAATAAGAAAAATAGGCTAACCAAACGGTCACCTTTCTGCATATATTTAAAAAGATTAAACCTGAACAGTTACATCCCTTTTACAAACCCTGCCCACAACAGTACTACAGACCTCTAAGAATGTTATAACCACAACGACGGGACAGGGCCCCGCCATACCCCTGAATGTAAGTACCTACAACGACAGGGGACTATACCAAAGATAAGCCTCCGGAGAAACGGAGCTTTCCAAAACGCTGAACTGCGATCCTATGAGCGAGGATCAACAACTGGTGTACCTCAACCTGCGGCATGAACGCAGCTCAAGGCGAGGTCGATAACATGTACCAAGTATGTGAAATCAGAAAGATCTTGAAATAAAATCATAACATTTTAAAACCAATTACAAATACGTACGAACAACCAATTTAACCGCACATAGTGCCACAACATAAACAAGAGCAAAATAGATATAACGTAACTGGTCTTTTCTAGGCCGCTAATGATCGAAGCAAGGCCAATCGCCCATAGTATCATTATGCGAGCCTAATCCTGGAACTCCCGCAGTCCGCATAGGCCACATAGGCCCGCATGAGGTATTCCTCGCATCGGGGGTAGCTAACCCGCGGCATCATCCTGGACCCCCGAAGTCCGCATAGTCACCTGGACCGCATGAGGTATTCCTCGCATCGACGTAACACACCCGGAGTGATCAATCCTGGAACTCCCGCAGCTCCGCATAGGTCGCATAGACCCGCATGAGGTATTCCTCGCATCGAGGGTGGCAAATCCTCGGCATCATAACAAGTCAGGGGGGTATGTGATATAATACCAGTACAACGGGCTTATCGTTTAACAACGTAAGCACAACAAGAATAACCCCCTTACACAAACATCACAAGACACAAACACACGTAACATCATAACATGTTTACTTATCAAACCAACAAGAAAGTATTACAAGGCTATCACAAGCCAACATAGTCAAGTTACTCACAAAAGTCACACGATACGTAGTATCGAAATAGAGTAACTATCTTTTAAGTAAACCAAAACAATTTCCATACCTTCTTTTTAAACCAATCTTAAGACAAAAGCATGCCTTCCTTTTTAAACCATTTTAAGACAAAACCATGCCTTCCTTTAAAACAATGACACTTTTTCCTTTTTAAAGTCAAGTAGCAATATACTTTTTAAACCAAGTGTCTTACTCTTTTAAAAACAAGTAACCAATACCTTTAAATCAAGTTACTTCTCCTTTCCCAAAATCAAGTCGTTTATAAGTCAAGTCTCTTTACTTTCAAAAAATCAGTTTCTTAATCTTTAAATCATATCTTTTAAGGAAACCAACTTCCAACCTTTAAAATGTCAAGTTATCATTTTAAATCCAATGATAAAATCTTTCTTTTGTTTTCATAAAGTCGTTATAAATAACTTCCCATAAAGCTATTATAACACTTTATGTTTTAAACCAACCAAGGACAACTATTCTCATTTTCGAAACCAAGATAACTTTATTCTTTAAAAGACCACACACCCATTTCTCATGAATGAGGTTTTATAACTTTTTAACATAATTCAAGTCAAGGACACAAAAGGAAAATCAATTTCCTTTAAACACACGTGCGTCTACCGCACTATATATATTTCACAATAATCATGCTAGAAAGGATAGGAAGAGGTTCACATACCTCGCGACGATTATCGACAATTAGCAAAACGCTCCAAAGTACTCTAACCTTGCTTGCCTTTTCCACCCTTCAAGTAGAATACACTACTCGTAGTACTTCAACCTATAGGGGTCATAAAACGTCTATTAACTTCTAGATCTCTTCGTAGAACATTTCTAATAACAAGGTTCCATATTCTACGGAAAATTCGACAGCCCTCCCCCCCCGCAACCACATAAATCTCCTCCTCTATCAAGGCCCGCTACCAAGCCAACAACTCCTAGGGGGGGGGGGGGGAGGGGTTACACGTCTAACCGGACGTGTACAACACTTCCCCACAATAATACTACAAGTCTACTGTAAATACAGTCCAATGTAAATATAATTCAATTCTTTTTAATCATCCCTCCAATATATCTTCTACTCAATTATTAACTACTACAACATGTAATTTCCAATTACAATAGGGGGATAAAGATCATTACCTCGATAAGCCCAAAATTATCCAAGATATAAGTCGATCCTGAGCAACGTTTTGCTCCAATTCCTTACGCTCCAACCCGCTCCAAGCAACCCTTAGAAGTTTCTAAACAACTTCTCCTTAACACTTCATCTAAGCTATGAAGATTTTTCTAGGGCTTCATTTTGTGACTATTGGAATAAAGTAGTATTTTTTCCGGGCTCTTAGTATAAAGATAAGTTGAAATACTACAAGGGATTTTTTTTGGCTAAGGTATATGGGATTATAACAACACTTGAAGAATTCTACTCAAGGTGGGGGGGGGGGGGGGTGTTGGACGAGAACTCACTAAGGGGGAGGGAGAATTTTTGCCTTGGAAACTCTTAAGTGGATGAAGAATAAGTCTTGCACACAAGGGGTATTTATAGAGAAATCAATGGCTAGGATTTAAGCAAGTGTATGGGGAGGATTGGGTCCAAGTGTGTGTGGATTTTACCAACCAAGTGTCCACCACAAAAATGGGACAAGTGGCTTGCCACTTGCCCCCTCACTAACCGTCCAAGGCCATGTGTCCATCAACAATTCGACCACATGGGGTGACACGTGTCGCCCCCTACTCGTCCAAAATATTTCATCTTCCGAAAATATCCGCAATGCCAAAAATCCGAAAATAAAGTGGGCCCCACAAAACCGTAAATTCCTCCCGCGGGCCCCACGTGACCAATTCCGGAAATAAAATTCCATAATTCTCAAATATCCCAAAAAGTCCGAATACCAAATCTGGGAATCCAATTCCCATTAACGAACCTTTTTCCTTCACAAAATCCGGAAACTTTTCCGTCGAAAAATCACATCTTTCTTCCTTTCCAATTTTAATGTCGTATTCTCGTACGTACGTCCTCGTATACATACTCTGGAACTACGGGGTGTAACATTCTTCCCCCCTTAGAAACATTCGTCCCGAATGTTCTTTCTAAGTCTCCAAACATGCTTGCGCCGGTATAGTCTTCCCTACTATACTTACGAAACCAATTATGCCACACATGGCCATAATACAACATACTCGCAAAAACGCACATCCAAGCCAACGAAGAATCATCTCTAAAGCGTATAACAATACCATTAGCTCCACCCATGGTCCAAAGGATACTTTCTTCACATCTTTACTTATAAAAAAAGGACACTTCCATCTTCTTAACACATCTACGCCTCTTTTCTTACTCGTCGTACCCTCATCGCACACTCAAACTCTTCCTACTATACGTACCACATTTCTGTCATTGCTTCAGTTTCCAAAATCTCGGGGTTACTATCTCCAACTTGGTCATCATTAACTGGGAACACTCTGGATGGATCTCCGATACTCTTCCGAAACATAACAACATGGAATACCGGATGTGCTGCCTCCTAAGTCGGACGACAGTTCTAACCTATAGGCAACCTGGCCTATTCTACAACGATCTAAAAAGGCCCAAAGTACCTCGGGCTAAGTTTCCACTGCTTTCCAAATCTCGTCACACCCTTCCGGGGTGGTACCTTCAAGAAGACCTACCGTCAACCTGAACTTCAAGTGTCGACGCCGATTATCCACACGACTTCTGTTGACTCTGAGCTGCTAATAACTTCTTCTGGATAAGCTTCACCTTATCCACATCCTGCTGAAACAAGTAGGGACCAACTATCTGAACCTTGCCAATATCGAACCAATCGACCGACAACCTACACTTCCGCCCATACAAGGCTTCATAAGGAAACATCCGAATACTGAAATGGTAGCTAGTATAATACTCACTCAACAAGAGGCAAATAATCCTCACAGCTACCCCTGAAATCAAAACACCGGCCCGTAACCTATCCTCAAATGTCTGGATAAAACGCGCTGTTTGTCCAACGGCCCGAGGGTAAATGCAATACTGAGGCTCACCTGAGTTCCTAACCCCGCCTGGTAAAACCTCTAGAAACAAAAGAAATAGCCGAAAACCGGGCTCCACTGCCTGTTATAAAAAGTAGGAATCCCGTGCAGCCTTACAACCTCCCTGATATACAACATCTCGCATAACCCTCCGCCGAGTAAACAGTCCTGACTAAAAGACAAGATGGGGTGACCCCATCGGCCCTACTACTGGTCGAACGCATCCACAAACTCATACGATGGTTACCTAAACTTGGACCTAACACCCTCGTGACCCTATCATCTAGCGGGACCACCTCAAACTGACCCCACCACATTCCAGGTTGCGGGTTGACTCGCGATATGGCCTCAACCCGACCCACTTCGTACTAAACTCTCGTTCCCCGATCCGGAACAATCTTATTAGTTCACGTCATGAAAGCTACCACTTCCATCTCACACTACCCATGGAATTATCCCACAATATATATCACGCATACCGAGTACTTCGACAAAGACCAACTATAAAATCATCCACTCAGGACGGCCTTGCATCCAAGGTCCCAACTGTTATAAATTCTAAGGCTCCCCATTTCCTCGTCCCCAGACTTACCCTTTTCAACTACCCATGTTTTCTAATCACAACTTACACAATGCTAACCGAACATAGCACTCCACATGTATCTACCATAACGACCTAAACAAGTCTCTTAAGGCTGAAGATATCTTTGTAACTACTGCCTCACTTTCCCTTTGTCGCTCTAATCAAATCCTGCTCACGGGCGCATAACTCTGAAGGTGATGCACCACCATCGATCCCGAAGGCTGAGTCGTAACATCCGCGCCACCTCTGGTCGGACAATTTCTCGCAAAATGGCCCTGCTAGCCGCAACCATAACAAGCTGTCGAAGTAGTACGACACTCCCCATAAGGACACCTACCACAACGGCCATACCGAGGTGAGGGTGGCCTCCTCTGGCTAACACCCCTTCCTCTCCGAACCACTGAATCCGCAACTGACTTGGTAGGATAAGTCATCCCACCTGCATCCCTCCTACTAGGACATTCTCTCCTCAGATGGACGACGGCCGGTAAAACAAGCATTAGTATAAAGACGACATTTCGGGATGGCGCTACCACAAAGTGAACACCGAGGAAAATCAACTGGCTGGCTAGAACCTATGTAAATCTGTGAACCAGAAACCCTGGAGTTCTGACCAACTCCAAAATACCCCGAACGTCCTGAAGTCTGTGGAGGACCACTCTGTACTGGCGGAGGCGCATAACCGCCTGGCGAGAAGGTCCGCCTCGAAAGTTACCAAAGGACCTCATTGCTCGCCTCTTCTGCTGTTCTTGGTTAATCCGTCGATCTCTACGTTCCTCAGTCTTCTGTGCATAAGCCTGTACGCTGGCAACGTCCATGCCTGACTGAAGAGTTACTCTTGTACCTCCCTTCACTAGATAATCGTCAAGTCCTGTGACATATCAGTGCACACTATCCTCCATGTCTGCCACTAAAGCGGGGACATAACGAGCCAATGAGTCAAACTCGACATCGTATTCTGAACCGTCCGCCCGTTCTGCCTCAACATCATAAATCCATCTGCCCGAGCTCTCCTCATATGCGAGGGCAAGAAGTGTGTAAGAAATGCCTCTGAGAACTCGTCCCAACCAGCTGGAGGCACATGCTTCCCCCGGGATAGTTCCCATGAATCAAACCGTCGATCAGCATTACGCAAATTGCGAACCTAAGACCACCGATCGTGTCTCAAGCCTTGATCACTCTCATGATCGTCAGAATCGCTGTCGAATAAACTCGAGGATCTTCCTCGCCTCGATCCATAGAACTCGGGTGGACTGCAACTCCAGAAGTCCCGAAGTCTCAAACTATCGGATCTAGGGTGAACTACTGGTATTACCGGAACTTCTGACTCTCGTTTGTCCTCATGCCTCGCCACAAGCCTAGCTAGTAACTGGGCCATCTCCTTGTAACTCATATCCTCTGTCCCTGGACGTGGGACTGGAGACTCAGGTATCGTAGTCTCAGCAGATACTGCTGCTGCTCTAAACTCTCATGGGGCTAGCGGCGTCGCAGAACTCCCCGAATGAAGCACTATCTCAGGTAATGACCAGGCCCGTGCCCTCGTAACCCTCCGTATTCTACTCGTAGCTCCCTCCGCTGCCTTGCCCATCTGGGCCGTGGTTGCCTCGCATAGAGGCATAACGGGCACATAAGAATACGCCAGAGGGAGTCCAACTTATAACACAACTCTAAGGCACGATCTCAGAGTGAGAAGAATGGAAACCAATCCTAAATATCCTGACCTCACGATTATAGGTGTGGTGCACAACACGCCGATAATCAAGACTCTACTAGATACGGTCTGTAGATACTTTCCGAGGATTAACTGCTCTGATACTACTTTTGTCACGACCCGGCCAGGCGTGGATCGTGCCTTACCCCGCACCCTGGTGATACAACATCGAGAAAATCGGAAATAAAAACTTACACATGAAACAAGATATACAATAAGAAAAATTGGCTAACAAAACGGTCACCTTTCTGCATATATTTAAAAAGATTAAACCTGAACAGTTACATCCCTTTTACAAACCCTGCCCACAACAGTACTACAGACCTCTAAGAATGTTATAACCACAACGACGGGACAGGGCCCCGCCATACCCCTGAATGTAAGTACCTACAACGACAGGACTATACGAAAGATAAGCCTCCGAGAAACGGAGCTTCCCAAAACGCAATCTGCGATCCTATGAGCGAGGATCAACAATCGTGTACCTCTACTGCGGCATGAACGCAGCCGAAGGAGGTCGATAACAGTACCAAGTATGTGAAAGCAGAAATCTTGAAATAAAATCATAACATTTTAAAACTAATTACAAATACGTACGAACAACCAATTTAACCGCACATAGTGCCACAACATAAACAAGAGCAAAATAGATATAACGTAACTGGTCTTTTCTAGGCCGCTAATGATCGAAGCAAGGCCAATCGCCCATAGTATCATTATGCGAGCCTAATCCTGGAACTCCCGCAGTCCGCATAGGCCACATAGGCCCGCATGAGGTATTCCTCGCATCGGGGGTAGCTAACCCGCGACATCATCCTGGACCCCCGAAATCCGCATAGTCACCTGGACCGCATGAGGTATTCCTCGCATCGACGTAACACACCCGGAGTGATCAATCCTGGAACTCCCGCAGCTCCGCATAGGTCGCATGGACCCGCATGAGGTATTCCTCGCATCAAGGGTGGCAAATCCTCGGCATCATAACAAGTCAGTGGGGTATGTGATATAATACCAGTACAACGGGCTTATCGTTTAACAACGTAAGCACAACAAGAATAACCCCCTTACACAAACATCACAAGACACTAACACACGTAACATCATAACATGTTTACTTATCAAACCAACAAGAAAGTATTACAAGGCTATCACAAGCCAACATAGTCAAGTTACTCACACAAAAGTCACACGATACCCGTAGTATCGAAATAGAGTAACTATCTTTTAAGTAAACCAAAACAATTTCCATACCTTCTTTTTAAACCAATCTTAAGACAAAAGCATGCCTTCCTTTTTAAACCATTTTAAGACAAAACCATGCCTTCCTTTAAAACAATGACACTTTTTCCTTTTTAAAGTCAAGTAGCAATATACTTTTTAAACCAAGTGTCTTACTCTTTTAAAAACAAGTAACCTATACCTTTAAATCAAGTTACTTCTCCTTTCCCAAAATCAAGTCGTTTATAAGTCAAGTCTCTTTACTTTCAAAAATCGATTTCTTAATCTTTAAATCATATCTTTTAAGGAAACCAACTTCCAACCTTTAAAATGTCAAGTTATCATTTTAAATCCAATGATAAAATCATTCTTTTGTTTTCATAAAGTCGTTATAAATAACTTCCCATAAAGCTATTATAACACTTTATGTTTTAAACCAACCAAGGACAACTATTCTCATTTTCGAAACCAAGATAACTTTATTCTTTAAAAGACCACACACCCATTTCTCATGAATGAGGTTTTATAACTTTTTAACATAATTCAAGTCAAGGACACAAAAGGAAAATCAATTTCCTTTAAACACACGTGCGTCTACCGCACTATATATATTTCACAATAATCATGCTAGAAAGGATAGGAAGAGGTTCACATACCTCGCGACGATTATCGACAATTAGCAAAACGCTCCAAAGTACTCTAACCTTGCTCGCCTTTTCCACCCTTCAAGTAGAATACGCTACTCGTAGTACTTCAACCTATAGGGGTCATAAAACGTCTATTAACTTCTAGATCTCTTCGTAGAACATTTCTAAGAACAAGGTTCCATATTCTACGGAAAATTCGACAGCACCTCCCCCCCGCAACCACATAAATCTCCTCCTCTATCAAGGCCCGCTACCAAGCCAACAACTCCTAGGGGGGGGGGGTTACACGTCTAACCGGACGTGTACAACACTGCCCCACAATAATACTACAAGTCTCATCAGAATACAGTCGATGTAAATACTGATTCAATTCTTTTAATCATCCCTCCAATATATCTTCTACTCAATTATTAACTACTACAACATGTAATTTCCAATTACAATAGGGGGATAAAGATCATTACCTCGATAAGCCCAAAATTATCCAAGATATAAGTCGATCCTGAGCAACGTTTTGCTCCAATTCCTTACGCTCCAACCCGCTCCAAGCAACCCTTAGAAGTTTTTAAACAACTTCTCCTTAACACTTCATCTAAGCTATGGAGATTTTTCTAGGGCTTCATTTTGTGACTATTGGAATAAAGTAGTATTTTTTCCGGGCTCTTAGTATAAAGATAACTTGAAATACTACAAGGGATTTTTTTTGGCTAAGGTATATGGGATTATAACAACACTTGAAGAA
This sequence comes from Przewalskia tangutica, assembly GCA_029844215.1. Lineage (NCBI taxonomy): Eukaryota > Viridiplantae > Streptophyta > Magnoliopsida > Solanales > Solanaceae > Przewalskia > Przewalskia tangutica. Next base: position 46,023,423 of record CM056722.1, on the reverse strand, counting down.
TTCTACTCAAGGTGGGGGGGGGGGGGTGTTGGACGAGAACACACTAAGGGGGAGGGAGAATTTTTGCCTTGGAAACTCTTAAGTGGATGAAGAATAAGTCTTGCACACAAGGGGTATTTATAGAGAAATCAATGGCTAGGATTTAAGAAAGTGTATGGGGAGAATTGGGTCCAAGTGTGTGTGGATTTTACCAACCAAGTGACCACCACAAAAATGGGACAAGTGGATTGCCACTTGCCCCCTCACCAACCGTCCAAGGCCATGTGTCCATCAACAATTCGGCCACATGGCCACATGGGGTGACACGTGTCGCCCCCATACTCGTCCAAAATATTTCATCTTCCGAAAATATCCGCAATGCCAAAAATCCGAAAATAAAGTGGGCCCCACAAAACCGTAAATTCCTCCCGCGGGCCCCACCTGACCAATTCCGGAAATAAAATTCCATAATTCTCAAATATCCCAAAAAGTCTGAATACCAAATCTGGGAATCCAATTCCCATTAACGAACCTTTTTCCTTCACAAAATCCGGAAACTTTTCCGTCGAAAAATCACATCTTTCTTCCTTTCCAATTTTAATGTCGTATTCTCGTACGTACGTCCTCGTATACATACTCTGGAACTACGGGGTGTAACATTCTTCCCCCCTTAGAAACATTCGTCCCGAATGTTCTTTCTAAGTCTCCAAACATGCTTGCGCCGGTATAGTCTTCCCTACTATACTTACGAAACCAATTATGCCACACATGGCCATAATACAACATACTCGCAAAAACGCACATCCAAGCCAACGAAGAATCATCTCTAAAGCGTATAACAATACCATTAGCTCCACCCATGGTCCAAAGGATACTTTCTTCACATCTTTACTTATAAAAAAGGACACTTCCATCTTCTTAACACATCTACGCCTCTTTTCTTACTCGTCGTACCCTCCTCGCACACTCAAACTCTTCCTACTATACGTACCACATTTCTGTCATTGCTTCAGTTTCCAAAATCTCGGGGTTACTATCTCCAACTTGGTCATCATTAACTGGGAACACTCTGGATGGATCTCCGATACTCTTCCGAAATATAGCAACATGGAATACCGGATGTGCTGCCTCCTAAGTCGGACGACAGTTCTAACCTATAGGCAACCTGGCCTATTCTACAACGATCTAAAAAGGCCCAAAGTACCTCGGGCTAAGTTTCCCCTGCTTTCCAAATCTCGTCACAACCTTCCGGGGTGGTACCTTTAAGAAGACCTACCGTCAACCTGAACTCCAAGTGTCGACGCCGATTATCCACGCGACTTCTGTTGACTCTGAGCTGCTAATAACTTCTTCTGGATAAGCTTCACCTTATCCACATCCTGCTGAAACAAGTAGGGACCAACTATCTGAACCTTGCCAACATCGAACCAATCGACCGACAACCTACACTTCCGCCCATACAAGACTTCATAAGGCACCATCCGAATACTGAAATGGTAGCTAGTATAATACTCACTCAACAAGAGGCAAATAATCCTCACAGCTACCCCTGAATTCAAAACACCGGCCCGTAACCTATCCTCAAATGTCTGGATAAAATGCGTTGTTTGTCCAACGGCCCGAGGGTAAATGCAATACTGAGGCTCACCTGAGTTCCTAACCCCGCCTGGTAAAACCTCCAGAAACAAAAGAAATAGCCGAAACCGCCCACCGCTGTTATAAAAAGTAGGAATCCCGTGCAGCCTTACAACCTCCCTGATATACAACATCTCGTATAACCCTCCGCCGAGTAAACAGTCCTGACTAAAAGATAAGATGGGGTGACCCCATCGGCCCTACTACTGGTCGAAAACATCCACAAACTCGTACGATGGTTACCTAAACTTGGACCTAACACCCTCGTGACCCTATCATCTAGCGGGACCACCTCAAACTGACCCCACCACATTCCGGGCTGCGGGTTGACTCACGATATGGCCTCAACCCGACCCACTTCGTACTAAACTCTCGTTCCCCGATCCGGAACAATCTTATCAGTTCACGTCATGAAAGCTACCACTTCCATCTCACACTACCCATGGAATTATCCCACAATATATATCACGCATACCGAGTACTTCGACAAAGACCAACCGTAAAATCATCCACTCAGGACGGCCTTGCATCCAAGGTCCCAACTGTTATAAATTCTAAGGCTCCCCATTTCCTCGTCCCCAGACTTACCCTTTTCAACTACCCATGTTTTCTAATCACAACTTACACAATGCTAACCGAACATAGCACTCCACATGTATCTACCATAACGACCTAAACAAGTCTCTTAAGGCTGAAGATATCTTTGTAACTACTGCCTCACTTTCCCTTTGTCGCTCTAATCAAATCCTGCTCTGCTGGGCGCATAACTACAGAAGGTGATGCACCAGCCACTGATCCCGAAGGCTGAGTCGTAACATCCGCGCCACCTCTGGTCGGACAATTTCTCGCAAAATAGCCCTGCTAGCCGCAACCATAACAAGCTGTCGAAGTAGTACGACACTCCCCATAAGGACACCTACCACAACGGCCATACCGAGGTGAGGGTGGCCTCCTCTGGCTAACACCCCTTCCTCTCCGAACCACTGAATCCGCAACTGACTTGGTAGGCTAAGTCATCCCACCTGCATCCCTCCTACTAGGACATTCTCTCCTCAGATGGCCCTGACGGCCGCTGGTAAAACAAGCATTAGTAAAAAGACGACATTTCCCGGGATGACGCCTACCACAAAGTGAACACTGAGGGAAAAACTGAATCTGGCTGGCTAGAACCTATGTAAATCTGTGAACCAGAAACCCTGGAGTTCTGACCAACTCCTAAATACCCCGAGCGCCCCAAGTCCGAAGGACCACTGCTGAGCGGAGGCGCATAACCTGGCCTCACGAGAAGGTCCGCCTCGAAAGTTACCAAAGGACCTCATTGCTCGCCCTTCGCTGTTCTTCGTTAATCCGTCGATCTCTACGTTCTCGCCTTACGTGCATAAGCCTATACGCCGCAACGTCATGCTGACTGAAGAGTTACTCTTGTACCTCCCTTCACTAGATAATCGTCAAGTCCTGTGACATATCAGTGCACACTATCCTCCATGTCTGCCACTAAAGCGGGGACATAACGAGCCAATGAGTCAAACTCGATACTGTATTCCCGAACCGTCCGCCCGTTCTGCCTCAACAACATAAATCCATCTGCCCGAGCTCTCCTCATATGCGAGGGTAAGAAGTGTGTAAGAAATGCCTCTGAGAACTCGTCCCAACCAGCTGGAGGCACATGCTTCCCCCGGGATAGTTCCCATGAATCAAACCGGTCGACTGCAGTACCATGCAGCCGATGCGAACCTAAGACCACCGACTGTGTCTCCGAAGCCTTGATCACTCTCATGATCCGTCAGAATCGTCGAATAAACTCCTGAGGATCTTCCTCAGTTCTCGATCCATAGAACTCGGGTGGACTGCAACTCCAGAAGTCCCGAAGTCTCAAACTATCGGATCTAGGGTGAACTACTGGTATTACCGGAACTTCTGACTCTCGTTTGTCCTCATACCTCGCCACAAGCCTAGCTAGTAACTGGGCCATCTCCTTGTAACTCATATCCTCTGTCCCTGGCCGTGGGACTGGAGACTCAGGTATCGTAGTCTCAGCAGATACTGCTGCTGCTCTAAACTCTCCTGGGGCTAGCGGCGTCGCAGAACTCCCCGAATGAAGCACTATCTGAGGTAATGACCAGGCCCGTGCCCTCGTAACCCTCCGTGTTCTACTCGTAGCTCCCTCCGCTGTCTTGCCCATCTGGGCCGTGGTTGCCTCGCGTAGAGGCATAACAGGCACATAAGAATACGCCAGAGGGAGTCCAACTTATAACACAACTCTAAGGCACGATCTCAGAGTGAGAAGAATGGAAACCAATCCTAAATATCCTGCAGCCTCCTGATTATAGGTGTGGTGCACAACACGCCGATAATCAAGACTCTACTAGATACGGTCTGTAGACACTTTCCGAGGATTAACTGCTCTGATACCACTTTTGTCACGACCCGACCCCGGGCCCGTGACTGGTGCCTTACCCCGGGCACCCTAGTGATACAACATCAGAGAAAATCAGCGGAAATAAAAACTTACACATGAAACAAGATATACAATAAGAAAAATAGGCTAACCAAACGGTCACCTTTCTGCATATATTTAAAAAGATTAAACCTGAACAGTTACATCCCTTTTACAAACCCTGCCCACAACAGTACTACAGACCTCTAAGAATGTTATAACAACAACGACGGGACAGGGCCCCGCCATACCCCTGAATGTAAGTACCTACAACGACAGGGGACTATACCAAAGATAAGCCTCCGGAGAAACGGAGCTTCCCAAAACGCTGAACTGTGATCCTATGAGCGAGGATCAACAATCGTGTATTCTACCGCTGCGCATGAACGCAGCAAGGAGGTCGATAACAGTACCAAGTATGTGAAATCAGAAAATCGAAATAAAATCATAACTTTTAAAACCAATTACAAATACGCATTTAATAACGATTTAACCGCATATAGTGCCACAACATAAACAAGAGCAAAATAGATATAACGAATCGGTCTTTTCTAGGCCGTTAATGATCGAAGCAAGGCCGATCGCCCATAGTATCATTATGCGAGCCTAATCTGGAACTCCGCGCACCGCATAGCCACGTATGCCCGCGTAGGTATTCCTCTCATCGAGTAGCTAACCCGCGTCATCCTCGACCCCAAGTCCGCGTAGTCACCGGACCGCGTGAGGTATTCTCGCATCGGCGTAACACACCGGGTGATCAATCACGAACTCCCGCAGCTCCGCATAGGTCGCATGGACCCGCATGAGGTATTCCTCGCATCGAGGGTGGCAAATCCTCGACATCATAACAAGTCAGGGGGGGTATGTGATATAATACCAGTACAACGGGCTTATCGTTTAACAACGTAAGCACAGCAAGAATAACCCCCTTACACAAACATCACAAGACACTAACACACGTAGCATCATAACATGTTTACTTATCAAACCAACAAGAAAATATTACAAGGCTATCACAAGCCAACATAGTCAAGTTACTCATACAAAAGTCACACGATACCCGTAGTATCGAAATAGAGTAACTATCTTTTAAGTAAACCAAAACAATTTCCATACCTTATTTTTAAACCAATCTTAAGACAAAAGCATGTCTTCCTTTTTAAACCATTTTAAGACAAAACCATGCCTTCCTTTAAAACAAAGACACTTTTTCCTTTTTAAAGTCAAGTAGCAATATACTTTTTAAACCAAGTGTCTTACTCTTTTAAAAACAAGTAACCTATACCTTTAAATCAAGTTACTTCTCCTTTCCCAAAATCAAGTCGTTTATAAGTCAAGTCTCTTTACTTTCAAAAAATCAGTTTCTTAATCTTTAAATCATATCTTTTAAGGAAACCAACTTCCAACCTTTAAAATGTCAAGTTATCATTTTAAATCCAATGATAAAATCATTCTTTTGTTTTCATAAAGTCGTTATAAATAACTTCCCATAAAGCTATTATAACACTTTATGTTTTAAACCAACCAAGGACAACTATTCTCATTTTCGAAACCAAGATAACTTTATTCTTTAAAAGACCACACACCCATTTCTCATGAATGAGGTTTTACAACTTTTTAACATAATTCAAGTCAAGGACACAAAAGGAAAATCAATTTCCTTTAAACACACGTGCGTCTACCGCACTATATATATTTCACAATAATCATGCTAGAAAGGATAGGAAGAGGTTCACATACCTCGCGACGATTATCGATAATTAGCAAAACGCTCCAAAGTACTCTAACCTTGCTCGCCTTTTCCACCCTTCAAGTAGAATACGCTACTCGTAGTACTTCAACCTATAGGGGTCATAAAACGTCTATTAACTTCTAGATCTCTTCGTAGAACATTTCTAAGAACAAGGTTCCATATTCTACGAAAATTCGCAAGACCTCCCCGCAACCACATAAATCTCTCCTCTATCAAGGCCCGCTACCGAGCCAACAAACTCCAGGGGGTTACACGTCTAACCGGACGTATACAACACTGCCCCACAATAATACTACAAGTCTCATCAGAATACACCCAATGTAAATCTGATTCAATTATTTTTAATCATCCCTCCAATATATCTTCTACTCAATTATTAACTACTACAACATGTAATTTCCTATTACAATAGGGGGATAAAGATCATTACCTCGATAAGCCAAAAATTATCCAAGATATAAGTCGATCCTGAGCAACGTTTAGCTCCAATTCCTTACGCTCCAACCCGCTCCAAGCAACCCTTAGAAGTTTCTAAACAACTTCTCCTTAACACTTCATCTAAGCTATGAAGATTTTTCTAGGGCTTCATTTTGTGACTATTGAAATAAAGTAGTATTTTTTCCGGGCTCTTAGTATAAAGATAACCTGAAATACTACAAGGGATTTTTTTTGGCTAAGGTATATGGGATTATAACAACACTTGAAGAATTCTACTCGAGGTGGGGTGTTGGACGAGAACTCACTAAGGGGAGGAGAATTTTGCCTTGGAAACTCTTAAGTGGATGAAGAATAAGTCTTGCACACAAGGGGTATTTATAGAGAAATCAATGGCTAGGATTTAAGCAAGTGTATGGGGAGGATTGGGTCCAAGTGTGTGTAGATTTTACCAACCAAGTGTCCACCACAAAAATGGGACAAGTGGCTTGCCACTTGCCCCCTCACCAATCGAGCACGTATGTCCATCAACATTGCCACACGGCCACATGGGTGACACGTGTCGCCCCTACTCGCCCAAAATATTTCATCTTCCAAAATATCCGCAATGCCAAAAATCCGAAAATAAAGTGGGCCTACAAAATCAGAATTCGTCCCGCGGGCCCCACGTGACCAATTCCGGAAATAAAATTCCATAATTCTCAAATATCCCAAAAAGTCCGAATACCAAATCTGGGAATCCAATTCCCATTAACGAACCTTTTTCCTTCACAAAATCCGGAAACTTTTCCGTCGAAAAATCACATCTTTCTTCCTTTCCAATTTTAATGTCGTATTCTCGTACGTACATCCTCGTATACATAATCTGGAACTACGGGGTGTAACATTCTTCCCCCCTTAGAAACATTCGTCCCGAATGTTCTTTCTAAGTCTCCAAACATGCTTGCGCCGGTATAGTCTTCCCTACTATACTTACGAAACCAATTATGCCACACATGGCCATAATACAACATACTCGCAAAAACGCACATCCAAGCCAACGAAGAATCATCTCTAAAGCGTATAACAATACCATTAGCTCCACCCATGGTCCAAATGATACTTTCTCCACATCTTTACTTATAAAAAAAGGACACTTCCATCTTCTTAACACATCTACGCCTCTTTTCTTACTCGTCGTACCCTCATCGCACACTCAAACTCTTCCTACTATACGTACCACATCTCTGTCATTGCTTCAGTTTCCAAAATCTCGGGGTTACTATCTCCAACTTGGTCATCATTAACTGGGAACACTCTGGATGGATCTCCGATACTCTTCCGAAACATAGCAACATGGAATACCGGATGTGCTGCCTCCTAAGTCGGACGGCAGTTCTAACCTATAGGCAACCTGGCCTATTCTACAACGATCTAAAAAGGCCCAAAGTACCTCGGGCTAAGTTTCCCCTGCTTTCCAAATCTCGTCACAACCTTCCGGGGTGGTACCTTCAAGAAGACATACCGTCAACCTGAACTCCAAGTGTCGACGCCGATTATCCACACGACTTCTGTTGACTCTGAGCTGCTAATAACTTCTTCTGGATAAGCTTCACCTTATCCACATCTTGCTGAAACAAGTAGGGACCAACTATCTGAACCTTGCCAACATCGAACCAATCGACCGACAACCTACACTTCCGCCCATACAAGGCTTCATAAGGCACCATCCGAATACTGAAATGGTAGCTAGTATAATACTCACTCAACAAGAGGCAAATAATCCTCACAGCTACCCCTGAATTCAAAACACCGGCCCGTAACCTATCCTCAAATGTCTGGATAAAACGCGCTGTTTGTCCAACGGCCCGAGGGTAAATGCAATACCGAGGCTCACCTGAGTTCCTAACCCCGCCTGGTAAAACCTCCAGAAACAAAAGAAATAGCCGAAAACCGGGCTCCACTGCCTGTTATAAAAAGTAGGAATCCCGTGCAGCCTTACAACCTCCCTGATATACAACATCTCGCATAACCCTCCGCCGAGTAAACAGTCCTGACTAAAAAATAAGATGGGGTGACCCCATCGGCCCTACTACTGGTCGAACGCATCCACAAACTCGTACGATGGTTACCTAAACTTGGACCTAACACCCTCGTGACCCTATCATCTAGCGGGACCACCTCAAACTGACCCCACCACATTCCGGGCTGCGGGTTGACTCGCGATATGGCCTCAACCCGACTCACTTCGTACTAAACTCTCGTTCCCCGATCCGGAACAATCTTATTAGTTCACGTCATGAAAGCTACCACTTCCATCTCACACTACCCATGGAATTATCCCACAATATATATCACGCATACCGAATACTTCGACAAAGACCAACCGTAAAATCATCCACTCAGGACGGCCTTGCATCCAAGGTCCCAACTGTTATAAATTCTAAGGCTCCCCATTTCCTCGTCCCCAGACTTACCCTTTTCAACTACCCATGTTTTCTAATCACAACTTACACAATGCTAACCGAACATAGCACTCACACGTATCTACCATAACGACTAAACAAGTCTCTTAAGGTGAAGATATCTTTGTAACTCTCGCCTCACTTTCCTTTGTCGCTCTAATCAAATCCCGCTCATTGGCGTAACTACTAAGGTGATGCACCACCATCGATCCCGGCGTCGAGTCGTAACATCCGCGCCACTGCCTGGACAATTTCTCGCAAAATAGCCCTGCTAGCCGCAACCATAACAAGCTGTCGAAGTAGTACGACACTCCCCATAAGGACACCTACCACAACGGCCATACCGAGGTGAGGGTGGCATCCTCTGGCTAACACCCCTTCCTCTCCGAACCACTGAATCCGCAACTGACTTGGTAGGCTAAGTCATCCCACCTGCATCCCTCCTACTAGGACATTATCTCCTCAGATGGCCCTGACGGCCGCTGGTAAAACAAGCATTAGTAAAAAGACGACATTTCCCGGGATGACGCCTACCACAAAGTGAACACTGAGGGAAAAACTGAATCTGGCTGGCTAGAACCTATGTAAATCTGTGAACCAGAAACCCTGGAGTTCTGACCAACTCCTAAATACCCCGAACGTCCTGAAGTCTGTGGAGGACCACTCAGATCTTGGCGGAGGCGCATAACCATCTCACGAGAAGGTCCGCCTCGAAAGTTACCAAAGGACCACTGCTCGCCTTCTTCTCGTTTCGTTAATCCGTCGATCTCTACGTTCTCGCCTTACGCGCATAAGCTCAGACACCGCAACGCCCATGCTCGATCAAGAGTTACTCTTGTACCTCCCTTCACTAGATAATCGTCAAGTCCTGTGACATATCAGTGCACACTATCCTCCATGTCTGCCACTAAAGCGGGGACATAACGAGCCAATGAGTCAAACTCGATACTGTATTCCCGAACCGTCCGCCCGTTCTGCCTCAACATCATAAATCCATCTGCCCGAGCTCTCCTCATATGCGAGGGCAAGAAGTGTGTAAGAAATGCCTCTGAGAACTCGTCCCAACCAGCTGGAGGCACATGCTTCCCCCGGGATAGTTCCCATGAATCAAACCGGTCGACTGCAGTACCATGCAGCCGATGCGAACCTAAGACCACCGACTGTGTCTCCGAAGCCTTGATCACTCACGATCCGTCAGAATCGTCGAATAAACTCCCGAGGATCTTCTCGCCTCGATCCATAGAACTCGGGTGGACTGCAACTCCAGAAGTCCCGAAGTCTCAAACTATCGGATCTAGGGTGAACTACTGGTATTACCGGAACTTCTGACTCTCGTTTGTCCTCATACCTCGCCACAAGCCTAGCTAGTAACTTGGCCATATCCTTGTAACTCATATCCTCTGTCCCTGGCCGTGGGACTGGAGACTCAGGTATCGTAGTCTCAGCAGATACTGCTGTTGCTCTAAACTCTCCTGGGGCTAGCGGCGTCGCAGAACTCCCCGAATGAAGCACTATCTGAGGTAATGACCAGGCCCGTGCCCTCGTAACCCTCCGTGTTCTACTCGTAGCTCCCTCCGCTGCCTTGCCCATCTGGGCCGTGGTTGCCTCGCGTAGAGGCATAACAGGCACATAAGAATACGCCAGAGGGAGTCCAACTTATAACACAGCTCTAAGGCACGATCTCAGAGTGAGAAGAATGGAAACCAATCCTAAATATCCTGCAGCCTCCTGATTATAGGTGTGGTGCACAACACGCCGATAATCAAGACTCTACTAGATACGGTTTATAGACACTTTCCGAGGATTAACTGCTCTGATACCACTTTTGTCACGACCCGACCCCGGGCCCGTGACTGGTGCCTTACCCCGGGCACCCTAGTGATACAACATCAGAGAAAATCAGCGGAAATAAAAACTTACACATGAAACAAGATATACAATAAGAAAAATAGGCTAACCAAACGGTCACCTTTCTGCATATATTTAAAAAGATTAAACCTGAACAGTTACATCCCTTTTACAAACCCCGCCACAACAAGATTACTGCACTTAAGAATGTTATAACAACAACGACGGGACAGGGCCCCGCCATACCCCTGAATGTAAGTACCTACAACGACAGGGGACTATACCAAAGATAAGCCTCCGGAGAAACGGAGCTTCCCAAAACGCTGAACTGTGATCCTATGAGCGAGGATCAACAACTGGTGTACCTCTACCTGCGGTATGAACGCAGCTTTCGAAGGAGGTCGATAACAGTACCAAGTATGTGAAATCAGAAATAGCATCAAATAAAATCATAACTTTTAAAACCAATTACAAATACGTACGAACAACCAATTTAACCGCACATAGTGCCACAACATAAACAAGAGCAAAATAGATATAACGTAACTGGTCTTTTCTAGGCCGTTAATGATCGAACCAAGGCCAATCGCCCATAGTATCATTATGCGAGCCTAATCCTGGAACTCCCGCAGTCCGCATAGGCCACATAGGCCCGCATGAGGTATTCCTCGCATCGGGGGTAGCTAACCCGCGGCATTATCCTGGACCCCCGAAGTCCGCATAGTCACCTGGACCGCATGAGGTATTCCTCGCATCGACGTAACACACCCGGAGTGATCAATCCTGGAACTCCCGCAGCTCCGCATAGGTCGCATGGACCCGCATGAGGTATTCCTCGCATCGAGGGTTGCAAATCCTCGGCATCATAACAAGTCAGGGGGCTATGTGATATAATACCAGTACAACGGGCTTATCGTTTAACAACGTAAGCACAGCAAGAATAACCCCCTTACACAAACATCACAAGACACTAACACACGTAGCATCATAACATGTTTACTTATCAAACCAACAAGAAAATATTACAAGGCTATCACAAGCCAACATAGTCAAGTTACTCATACAAAAGTCACACGATACCCGTAGTATCGAAATAGAGTAACTATCTTTTAAGTAAACCAAAACAATTTCCATACCTTATTTTTAAACCAATCTTAAGACAAAAGCATGTCTTCCTTTTTAAACCATTTTAAGACAAAACCATGCCTTCCTTTAAAACAAAGACACTTTTTCCTTTTTAAAGTCAAGTAGCAATATACTTTTTAAACCAAGTGTCTTACTCTTTTAAAAACAAGTAACCTATACCTTTAAATCAAGTTACTTCTCCTTTCCCAAAATCAAGTCGTTTATAAGTCAAGTCTCTTTACTTTCAAAAAATCAGTTTCTTAATCTTTAAATCATATCTTTTAAGGAAACCAACTTCCAACCTTTAAAATGTCAAGTTATCATTTTAAATCCAATGATAAAATCATTCTTTTGTTTTCATAAAGTCGTTATAAATAACTTCCCATAAAGCTATTATAACACTTTATGTTTTAAACCAACCAAGGACAACTATTCTCATTTTCGAAACCAAGATAACTTTATTCTTTAAAAGACCACACACCCATTTCTCATGAATGAGGTTTTACAACTTTTTAACATAATTCAAGTCAAGGACACAAAAGGAAAATCAATTTCCTTTAAACACACGTGCGTCTACCGCACTATATATATTTCACAATAATCATGCTAGAAAGGATAGGAAGAGGTTCACATACCTCGCGACGATTATCGATAATTAGCAAAACGCTCCAAAGTACTCTAACCTTGCTCGTCTTTTCCACCCTTCAAGTAGAATACGCTACTCGTAGTACTTCAACCTATAGGGGTCATAAAACGTCTATTAACTTCTAGATCTCTTCGTAGAACATTTCTAAGAACAAGGTTCCATATTCTACGGAAAATTCGGCAGCACCTCCCCCCCCGCAACCACATAAATCTCCTCCTCTATCAAGGCCCGCTACCAAGCCAACAAACTCCTGGGGGGGGGGGGGGGTTACACGTCTAACCGGACGTATACAACACTGCCCCACAATAATACTACAAGTCTACTGTAAATACAGTCCAATGTAAATACAGTTCAATTATTTTTAATCATCCCTCCAATATATCTTCTACTCAATTATTAACTACTACAACATGTAATTTCCTATTACAATAGGGGGATAAAGATCATTACCTCGATAAGCCAAAAATTATCCAAGATATAAGTCGATCCTGAGAAACGTTTAGCTCCAATTCCTTACGCTCCAACCCGCTCCAAGCAACCCTTAGAAGTTTCTAAACAACTTCTCCTTAACACTTCATCTAAGCTATGACGATTTTTCTAGGGCTTCATTTTGTGACTATTGGAATAAAGTAGTATTTTTTCCGGGCTCTTAGTATAAAGATAACTTGAAATACTACAAGGGATGTTTTTTTGGCTAAGGTATATGGGATTATTACAACACTTGAAGAATTCTACTCAAGGTGGGGGGGGGGGGTGTTGGACGAGAACTCACTAAGGGGGAGGGAGAATTTTTGCCTTGAAAACTCTTAAGTGGATGAAGAATAAGTCTTGCACACAAGGGGTATTTATAGAGAAATCAATGGCTAGGATTTAAGCAAGTGTATGGGGAGGATTGGGTCCAAGTGTGTGTAGATTTTACCAACCAAGTGTCCACCACAAAAATGGGACAAGTGGCTTGCCACTTGCCCCCTCACCAACCGTCCAAGGCCATGTGTCCATCAACAATTCGGCCACATGGCCACATGGGGTGACACGTGTCGCCCCCTACTCGTCCAAAATATTTCATCTTCCGAAAATATCCGCAATGCCAAAATCCAAAATAAAGTGGCCCCACAAAAATCAGAATTCGCCCCGCTGCCCCGTGACCAATTCCGGAAATAAAATTCCATAATTCTCAAATATCCCAAAAAGTCCGAATACCAAATCTGGGAATCCAATTCCCATTAACGAACCTTTTTCCTTCACAAAATCCGGAAACTTTTCCCTCGAAAAATCACATCTTTCTTCCTTTCCAATTTTAATGTCGTATTCTCGTACGTACGTCCTCGTATACATACTCTGAAACTACGGGGTGTAACATAAATTATTTGACGTCAAAACCCTATATCTTGTATTCAGATCATTTGGTTTGGCCATAAATAGATGACGAGAATTTGAGGGAAAATTATGTTAAAGAAAGAGAGTATGATGTAAATAATGTCGTGAGCTTAAATGTCCAACATGAACCACAAGGTGATTTGCTAGGAGTCCCGAAGATTGTCAATCGTCCTATGGTGATATGCTTAATGTGGAATGGAGTGTGGAGTGGAATTGAAGAAAAGACTTGAGGATCCAAGTAGTGACATTAATTTTCATCTTTTTTTGTAGGTCTTGGTCGAGACCATCTTTTATCTGGCTTTTAATTTCTAGCTTAATTACTACTCTCCCTTTTAGCTTAATTACCAGGCCATATAATAAAGTAGGATGACTAAGCCGAGAACGATCTAGAAAGAGAAGCTTCCAATGTCTCCCAATGAGGTAATTCATGAATTAGATAGTTCATGCACTTATCTACATGAATGACACAAAAGGTTGTCCTAGAGAACATGAAGGGTTGGTCGAGCATCTCCCCCATTCGGCCTAGATACATGGATAACACAAAAGGGTAGCCTAGAGAACATGAAGGGTTGGTAGCATCTCCCCCATTCGGCCAAGATACATGTTTGGGTATTTCTTGTTTCCTCTTCTAGAAGGTCTAGAACTAGTATAAATAGGAGATGTAATTGATGTAAGGGGACATTGAAATTTTATGAAATATATTTGAGTTTTCTCAAACTTATTAAGTTTTCTTTTTTGTGTTGTTATCTTAGTCAGACCTTTTGTGGTCCAACCCTTTGTCCTTTTATGGTCCGAACCCCGGTCATTTTTTAGGCCACTCATTGGTCCTTTTGTGGTCTAAACCCTCGGTATAAGTCTAGTTAGAACTTTTGTGATCTAACTATACCCAAGCCAAGGTTCTATCCGGTTACTTGTTATAAATACATTGAAGGTCTTCTCGGCCTATATTACCTTACCTGCACACGAATTTCTTTATCAATTTCGTAATCCATTCTTGTCCAAATTGCCTAATTCCCTTCACCCCAATACACTCAACCACTTCCCCAACTCACGCCCAAAAGGGCTCGTCAATCGACTCCTCCCACAAACATCCAAAACCCCCAACCAATTCCCCACAGTCCCGATCACACCCCTATTATACCACCTTACCACCACCCAACCACTAAATACCAACCTACAACATGTCTAGTTCATACCCTCCAAACGCCTTAGCCCAATACCCTCCAAATTCACCCGCACACCCTCCACCAAACACACACTGCCTGAAAACCCGCCAACCTCCATTTGAACCCATTTTCTTATCCACCCGGTCCCAATCCAACTTCGATCAACCTAATCATACAATCCCCTCCTTATATAAATCATTTTCCGGTGATGTCATTGTAGGTATATGTGTAGTGCGACTGGATGAGGCAACATTCATTGCAATAGCAACACTAGAATTCACAATGTTAGTTGGATCAATCATTTCTGTATGATGAGGAAAACACAAACAAAATTAATCAACTGACAAAGTTTTTATATTCTTCAAATCAAATAAAAAAAATTATTCACTTGATGAAGTTTTTATATCTTCAAATCAAATGACTTAACGGAGTAGAAAATCCTAAGACTTTAATCTCCAACCAAAATAGAATATAAGATGAAATAGAAATATATTTTAATAAAATTCTTAAGCTTGTTATCTTTGTAATTAGAATATATACTTTAAAACAGAAAGCTTAAAGAACAAAAATGGTAGTTTCGAGCCCACATAAAACTGTATTTCCATAAGGAATTTAACCCACTCACAATTGCCTAATGTTTTGATTAATTCCTCACAAAATATATAAGAAAAATCTATTCCGCGATACTGGCAAACACAATTGCAGAACTTCAGCGAACTCAACCAACGGATGTAATAACACGACACTTACCATTTTCCAGTCTTTGAAAATGATGCAAGAAGAGGGGATGAAAAAAATTGTGTTGCTTTCAGAGAGTAAAATGTTTCACAATTTTTGAGTGTGTGAAAATGTCACGACCCGACCTCGGGCCCGTGACTGGTGCCTTACCCGTGCACCCAAGTAGACATACATCAGAGTAATCAGCGGAATATAAAAACAAGACATGAAACAATATGAAGTGAGAAAACAGTTTATCTGAGAAAAGCACTGTCGATACATATATATACACTTGAACAGCTACATCCTTTTACAAATCCCGCCCACAACAAAGCATTCTGCACTTAAGATTTTTACAACAACTATGACGGGACAGGACCCCGCCATACCCCTGAATGTACAAGAACTTACAAACTCGGGGAAAACATACCAAAAGATAAGCCTCCGGAGAAACGGAGCTTCTCAATACGCTGAACTGTGATCCTATGAGCGAGGATCAACAACCGGTGTACCTCTACCTGCGGCATGAACGCAGCCCCCCGAAGGAGGTCAGTACAACAGGTACCAAGTATGTGAAACTGAAAATACTGAAAATGAAATCATAATAGTCTATATAAAAACAGAAGACATATATGATAACAAAACTACAGTTCATATCATAAAAGCAGTCATGTCAAGTCAGGGACTCACGCCCTCAAAGTCATCCCTCATGCCCGTGGAACTCCTTCCTCACTGCCGGCAGTCTAGGTATAAATCGTGTGATACGTATAACATGTCTCGGCCCATCTCATGGACTCGGTGTCGGATCGTATGGAATACATTCCCGGTCCATCTCATGGACTCGGTATCGAATCGTGTGGAATACATTCCCGGTTCATCCCATGAACTCGGTATCGTGTGAAATACATTTCCGGTTCATCTCATGAACTCGATATCGTGTGGAATACATTCCCGGTTCATCTCATGAACTCGATATCGTGTGAAATACATTCCCGGTTCATCCCATGAACGCGGTGTCGAGTGAAATACATTCCCGGTTCATCCCATGAACGCGGTGTCGAGTGAAATACATTCCCGGTTCATCCCATGAACGCGGTGTCGAGTGAAATATATTCCCGGTTCATCACATGAACGCGGTGTCGAGTGAAATACATTCCCGGTTCATCCCATGAACGCGGTGTCGAGTGAAATACATTCCCGGTTCATCCCATGAACGCGGTATAGAATCGACCATAACATCTAAACGCTCTTTTAAGACAGATTAAGACAATACCATGCTTTCCTTTTAAAATAACTAAGGCAATATTATGCCCTATTTTTTAAACCAAAACACTTTCCTTTTTAAAGTCAAGTAACAACATTCTTTTCCAAAAGTTCAAGTTGCCTAATTTCAAATACTCAAGTCTTTTAGTTTCGAAAGATTTCATAGTTCATAGTCTTAATCAAATAACGTAATCTCTTTTAAAACAATTGAGTAACATATGCCTTATGTGTGAGTAGGTTATTCTTGTTTATAACAATCTTATTAAAACAGCCATGATCTAGGAAATGTAATACAATTTTGTCTCATCTTAGCTTCTTGCAGATGGAGGTTTATACTGGTTTTAATATAAATTAATTATTGTCAATACATTTTCCTTTATTAACGCTGCAGTGGTTCGTTCGATACTTATTCTCGTTCAAATCAAGAAACATTATTCTTTAAAAGCCAAGTACTCATTACTCACGAATGAGGTTTCACACTTTTTAACAAAATTCATATCAATTCAATTAAGTCAAGTCTCTTATCTTTTAAGATCAAGTCTCTTAACTTCTAAAATCAATAAATCATTCTTTTTATCTCTCTTAAGTCGTTATACCTAACTTCCCATAAAGCTAGTATAACTCTTAAGCTTTCAAAAACGATTCTTAATTCTTTTGAAATACTTCAAGATTCTTATTATTTAAAACTCAAGTCAAAAGACATCGAAGTAAAACCACGTTCAGTTAACACACGTACGTCTACCGTACTAATTATATTCTTTTTAAAATATCATGCTCAAGAGGATAGGGAGAATCACATACCTCGCGACGATTATCGACAATTAGCAAATAGCTCCAAAGTACTGTAATCCTGCTAGCCTTTTCCACCCTTCGAGTAGAATACACTACTCGCAGTACTTCAACCTATAACGGTCATAAAAGTCTATCAACGTCTAGACTACTCTGTAGAATAATTCTAGATACAAGATTCCTTATCTTACGAAAAATTGGGACTTCCTACCCACAAATTACACAAGTTCATCAGAATACAGTCCTATGTAAGTACAGTTCAATTCTCTTCTTATATACCTTCCTTGTATATAACTTATACTCAATTCTACACTTCTACAATATGTAATCTCCAATTACAATAGAAGGACAAGATTATTTAACTCGATAAGCCCAAAATTATCCAAGATATATATCGATCCTGAGCAAGGTTTAGCTCCTATTCTGTATGCTCCAATTGCTCCAAGAAACCCTTAGAAGTTCTACACAACTTCTACTTAATACTTCAACCAACTATGAAGACTTTCCCTAGGGTTTCGTTTAGTGACTAAAGGAAGTATAGTAGTATTTTCCGGGCTTTTAGTAGAGGTAACTTTGAAATTACTACAAGGGATTGGCTAAGGTATTTGGGAATAGTAACAATACTTTGGAGAATATTTTCTACCAAAGGGGGTGTTTCGCTAGAGCTCTAGAGGGGAGAAGCTTGGACGAGAACTACAACTAAAGGGGGGGAGGATTTTAAGACTTGGAAAATGTTTTGTGGATGAAGAATTCTTCCAACTTAGGGGGGGTATTTATAGGACAACCAAGGGTCAAGATTAAGGCAAGTGGAGGGCAAGTGGAGGGTGTAGATTTGGGCAAGTGTAACCTTATCCATCTACTCCAAAAATATCACAAAAATATCCTACCTAACCTTGACCAATGTTTAAGGCCTTTTTCATCAAAAAAACGTGCCAAGAATTCCATGCCCAAACCGTCCACTTGAGGGTGACACATGTCACCCTCTCGTTGGTCCAAAATATTTCATCTCTCGGAAAAATCCGCAAAAATTATAAATGTCGCAACCGTAATTTTCCCTTCGCAAGGTCCGGAAAACTTTTCGTCGGAAAATAATTCTTTTCGCTAGTTGTGCACAATTTCGTCCCTTATGCCTACTTAAGGCTTGAACTTTTGTACGTACGCCCTCACGTACATACTCTGGAAATACGGGGTATAACATTCTCCCCTCCTTAGAAACATTCGTCCCGAATGTTCCTTCTCAAGACAGATAACGATAAAGTTCCTCTTTAACTTAACAGTTGCAAATGCCACACATGGCCACAATACAACACGCGCAAATACTTAAATCCAAGTCCACAAGGAATCACCTCTAGCATCACAAAAGCTCCCACCCACGGTCTAAAAGATATTCCCTTCGCACCTTTACTTCACAAAAGTAATGATCATTTCTATTTTCTCAGCACATGTTCACTTCTTTCCTTACTCGTCGTACTCTTCTCGAACACTTGAACTCCTTCTAGTATAATGCACCATACTTGATCATCACTACGCTTTCAAAATCTTTGGAGTCACTACCTCCAAACTTGGTCATCTTACTAGCCTCGAATTCCTTCAAGGCCATTCCCGGCCTTCACGATCCGATTCTGGTCGAACACGTCCATGAACTCATACAGTGGTTATCTAAACTTGGGCCTAGCGCCCTCGTGACCCTACCACCTGGCGGGACCACCTCGAACTGACCCCACCACATTACAGGCCGCGGGTTGACCCGCGATCGGTCCTCAACCCGACCCGCTATCGCGCCAAACTCTTGTTCCCCCGATCCGGAACAATCTTACTAATTAAGTCACGAAAACCTAGTGGTCTTCTTAGCTCAACTACCCTCTTTTATTTCATACCACTCAGGGACTTATCACACAAATAAATCCCACGTATACTATGCACCCCGATAAAGGTCAAACATAAAAATAAATCTTTTACTCCAGATGGCCTCGCATCTAAGGTCTCTACGTATAATATTCTAAGGCTCACAATTTACCTGTCCCCCAATCTTACCCTTCTAACTAACCATGTTTTCTAAACACAATTTAACATAATGCTATCTGAACATAATACTTAGCACTTCATTATAACATCAACGCATACTAGTCTCTAGAGGGGTAAGAATATACCTGTATCAACTGCTTCATTTTCCCTTCGTCGCTCTAATCATAATCCTGCCCTGCCGGGCGCATAGCTATAGAAGGCGATGAACCTGCCACTGACCCGGTAGGCTGCGTCATTCTGCCTGTACCCCTCCTATGAGCACAGTCTCTCGTCACATGGCCCTGACGGCCGCAGGTGAAACAAGCACCAGTAAAAAGACGACATTCCCCGGGATGATGCCTGCCACATCGTGCACACTGAGGGGGACATGAATCCTGCTGGCTAGAACCCATGTATATCTCAGAAACGAAGCCCGAGCTCGACCATCTCGAATACCCCGAACGCCCCAAGGCGCGGAGGACCACTCTGTCCTGGCGGAGGTACATAACTAGCCTGCTGCTGAGGCGGTCCGCCTCGAAAGTTACCAAAGGACCCTGCTGTCCTGGCCCTCTTCTGCTGATCTCGGTCATTCCGTCGACCTCTCCGCTCCTCACACCCAAGTGCATAAGCCTGCATGCGGGCAATGTCCATGCCCGGCTGAAGAGCTACACCCGAACAAGCCTCTGCCAAGTAGTCATCGAGTCCGGTGACGTAGCGGTGTACCCTGTCCTCCATATCAACTACTAACGCGGGGACATACCGAGCCAACGAGTCGAACTCCACGTTGTACTCCCGAACCGTACGCCCGGTCTGCCTCAACGTCAAAAATCTGTCGGCCCGAGCCCTTCTCATATGTGGAGGCAAGAAATGTGCAAGAAATGCCCCGAGAACTCGCCCCATACTGGAAGTGCATACTCTCCCGACAGCCTCGCGAATCAAACCGATCGGCAGATCACGCGGCCGATGCGAACCTAAGACCACCGACTCGGTCTCAAGCCTTGATCACTCATGATCCGTCAGAATCGCTTGGATGAACTCCTGCGGATCATCCTCGTGCCTCGACCCGTAGAACTCAAGCGGCTACAACTCGAAACCCGTAGCCTCAATCTATCCGATCTCGTGAACCATGGGTACTACCGAATCGAATCGCCAGATCCATCTTATCTCATGTTCGCCACGATCCACGCCAAGAATCGCTATCTCTTTGTACCCAACTCTCGCTTCCAGCATGGGATCGATGCTCGTGTATCGTGGTCTCAGCAGCCACTGCTGCGGCCCTAAACTCTGCTGGGGCTGGCGGCGTCGCAAAACTCGCCGTCTGAAGCAATATCTCGTAATGACCGCTCGCTTCCTCGCATCTCTCAGATCCTACTAGCAGCTTTTCATTGTCTTGCCCATCTGCCCGGCCGTTTGCGCGGAGGCATAACTGGTAAAAACGAAATACGTCAGAGGGGTCCAACTTATAACACAGCTCTAAGGCACGATCTCAGAATGAGAAGAATGGAAACCAATCCTAAATGTCCTGCAGCCTCCTGATTATAGATGTGGTGCACAACACATCGATAATCAAGACTCTACTAGACACGGTCTGTAGACACTTTCCGAGGATTAACTGCTCTGATACCACTTTTGTCACGACCCGACCTCGGGCCCGTGACTGGTGCCTTACCCGGGCACCCAAGTAGACATACATCAGAGTAATCAGCGGAATATAAAAACAAGACATGAAATAATATGAAGTGAGAAAACAGTTTATCTGAGAAAAGCTGCCTGTCGGCATACATATATATACACTTGAACAGTTACATCCCTTTTACAAATCCTGCCCACAACAAGATTACTGCACTTAAGATTTTTACAACAACTATGACGGGACAGGGCCCCGCCATACCCCTGAATGTACAAGAACTTACAAACTCGGGGAAAACATACCAAGAGATAAGCCTCCGGAGAAACGGAGCTTCCCAATACGCTGAACTGTGATCCTATGAGCGAGGATCAACAACCGGTGTACCTCTACCTGCGGCATGAACGCAGCTTCAAGGAGGTCGATAACAGTACCAAGTATGTGAAAATGAAAATACTGAAAATGAAATCATAATAGTCTATATAAAAACAGAAGACATATATGATAACAAAACTACAGTTCATATCATAAAAGAAGTCATGTCAAGTCAGGGACTCACGCCCTCAAAGTCATCCCTCATGCCCGTGGAACTCCTTCCTCACTGTCGGCAGTCTAGGTATAAATCGTGTGATACGTATAACATGTCTCGGCCCATCTCATGGAATCGGTGTCGGATCGTATGGAATACATTCCCGGTCCATCTCATGGACTCAGTATCGAATCGTGTGGAATACATTCCCGTATCATCCCATGAACTCGGTATCGTGTGAAATACATTCCCGGTTCATCTCATGAACTCGGTATCGTATGAAATACATTCCCGGTTCATCTCATGAACTCGGTATCGTATGAAATACATTCCCGGTTCATCCCATGAACGCGGTGTCGAGTGAAATACATTCCCGGTTCATCCCATGAACGCGGTGTCGAGTGAAATACATTTCCGGTTCATCCCATGAACGCGGTGTCGAGTGAAATACATTCCCGGTTCATCCCATGAACGCGGTATAGAATCGACCATAACATCTAAACGCTCTTTTAAGACAGATTAAGACAATATCATGCTTTCCTTTTAAAACAACTAAGGCAATATTATGCCTTCCTTTTTAAACCAAAACACTTTCCTTTTTAAAGTCAAGTAACAACATTTTTTTCCAAAAGTTCAAGTTTCCTAATTTCAAATACTCAAGTCTTTTAGTTTCGAAAGATTTCATAGTTCATAGTCTTAATCAAATAACGTAATCTCTTTTAAAACAATTGAGTAACGTATGCCTTATGTGTGAGTAGGTTATTCTTGTTTATAACAATCTTATTAAAACAACCATGATCTAGGAAATGTAATACAATTTTGTCTCATCTTAGCTTCTATGCAAATGGAGGTTTCTACTGGTTTTAATATAAATTAATTATTGTCAATACATTTTCCTTTATTAACGCTGCAGTGGTTCGTTCGATACTTATTCTCGTTTCCGAAATCAGTAAAACATTATTCTTTAAAAACCAAGTATTCATTACTCACGAATGAGGTTTCACACTTTTTAACAAAATTCATATCAATTCAATTAAGTCAAGTCTCTTATCTTTTAAGATCAAGTCTCTTAACTTCTAAAATCAATAAACCATTCTTTTTATCTCTCTTAAGTCATTATACCTAACTTCCCATAAAGCTAGTATAACTCTTAAGCTTTCAAAAACGATTCTTAATTCTTTTGAAATACTTCAAGATTCTTATTATTTAAAACTCAAGTCAAAAGACATCGAAGTAAAACCACGTTCAGTTAACACACGTACGTCTACCGTACTAATTATATTCTTTTTAAAATATCATGCTCAAAAGGAATCTAGTGCCAGCGAGGGTTGCCCTCAACTATATACGATGATAGGGGATAACTGAAGAATCACATACCTCGCGACGATTATCGACAATTAGCAAATAGCTCCAAAGTACTGTAATCCTGCTACCCTTTTCCACCCTTCGAGTAGAATACGCTACTCGCAATACTTCAACCTATAACGGTCATAAAAGTCTATCAACGTCTAGACTACTCTGTAGAATAATTCTAGATACAAGATTCCTTATCTTACGGAAAATTGGGCAGCACTTCCCTACCCGTCAAATTACACAAGTCTACTGTAAATACAGTCCTATGTAAGTACAGTTCAATTCTCTTCTTATATACCTTCCTTGTATATAACTTATACTCAATTCTACACTTCTACAATATGTAATCTCCAATTACAATAGAAGGACAAGATTATTTACCTCGATAAGCCCAAAATTATCCAAGATATATGTCGATCCTGAGCAAGGTTTAGCTCCTATTCTGTACGCTCCAATTCGCTCCAAGAAACCCTTAGAAGTTCTACACAACTTCTACTTAATACTTCAACCAACTATGAAGACTTTCCCTAGGGTTTCGTTTAGTGACTAAAGGAAGTATAGTAGTATTTTCCGCTTTTAGTAGAGGTAACTTTGAAATTACTAGCAGGGATTGGCTAAGGTATTTGGGAATAGTAACAATACTTTTGAGAATATTTTCTACCAAAGGGGGTGTTTGGCTAGAGCTCTCAGAGGGGAGAAGCTGGGACGAGAACTACAACTAAACGGGGGAGGATTTTAAGACTTGGAAAATGTTTTGTGGATGAAGAATTCTTCCAACTTAGGGGGGGTATTTATAGGACAACCAAGGGTCAAGATTAAGGCAAGTGGAGGGTGTAGATTTGGGCAAGTGTAACCTTATCCATCTACTCCAAAAATATCACAAAAATATCCTACCTAACCTTGACCAATGTTTAAGGCCTTTTTCATCAAAAAAACGTGCCAAGAATTCCATGCCCAAACCGTCCACTTGAGGGTGACACATGTCACCCTCTCGTTGGTCCAAAATATTTCATCTCTCGGAAAAATCCGCAAAAATTATAAATGTCGCAACCGTAATTTTCCCTTCGCAAGGTCCGGAAAACTTTTCGTCGGAAAACAATTCTTTTCGCTAGTTGTGCACAATTTCGTCCCTTATGCCTACTTAAGGCTTGAACTTTTGTACGTACGCCCTCACGTACATACTCTGGAAATACGGGGTATAACAGAAAATTAGGCGAAGCCTCTGAAAATTTATAGCCACTGTTGGAAGTCTCAACATATGTGAAAATGTTTGTTGGGAAGGGAAGTGTTTATTCGAAAAAGAAGAAATCGTTGGGGATTTAATTTATTCCGCAAAAATTAATTAATGAAAGTAAAAAATAAATTTGGTCCAAAAAGATTATCAATCAATTAGATCATTTGATCAAATCAAAATACAAATCGGAAGCGAAAGCCGAGTCGAGCGATGACGACGGCGCCGCAGGGGAGGTCCTCTTCTCAACTCTTTATGAGTTAGAAGATGTGCTTCTACATATAAGCACATATATAGCACTTTCCACCACCAATGTGATATAATACTCACTTGTATAAGTTACTTCTTCAAAATTTCATTTCCCTCCATTTCCCAATTCATACTTCATCTTTAAAGTCCATCACATAATGATTTTGTGACTTTAAAACCCAACAAATATCCCCCGAATTTATAGAATTTCCGAGATGCCTTTTTAAGAGAATATGTGTCCCATAAAGGTGTGAGCTATGGTTTGTGAAGAGTAGCCTTCAAGAAATCATAACTGACCTTAGAGTTGAAGATGGATTGTACTAATCTTATATAGTCCTATATAAAATCCAATAAAATTTCATTGTCTACAAATTCCCCCTACTTCAAGGTTTGTCGGGGTGTAGGCTTGTCGAAACTCGAAGACGAGACTTGAAGTATCCATGAAAATGGAACATCCATCTTTCACTGCGAATTTAATTTGTGAGAGAAGAGATGAAGGGCAGACTTGGTCCCAGTGGTCGTTCCAATTTGTTTCCAATACATTTTTGATTCGCGAAAAATAAATTACAACCGCAAACAAAATATGAAGAATTTTTTTTATTGATAAGAAGTGCAGGTGAAAAAACTGTTTATTCACCTGATTCTTCTCTCCTAATATTTCTCTCTATTTGAGGGTCATTATAGTGCATTTCTCGAACCTAGGAAGACCTCCTTGCGATATATTTAATCTCCAAAAACATCGCGTAGTTTGATAAAAACAATATTTGATGCTGTAAGATGATATTAATCGCCCTTGGGGAGTCTTTCATTAATATCAAGGTATATATAGATGTTACACCCCGTAATTCCATGATATTGATTTGAGGATATGATTAAGGGAATAAGATTTGAATTTTGGAAGGAAAGAATTGTTACATTTTCTTAAGGAAAATTATCCGAACCCCGCAAAGGAAAAGTGTTTAATAATGAGAATTGGGTTCTCAAAATTGGTAAGTGTGACTTATTAATTTATCGGATTTATGGATTTTTATTTTTGGATTTGGTCATGTGGGGCCCACCCGGGAAATTTTACGTTTTTGTGGGGCCCACAAATTTTCCGATATTTTGGCCAATTATGGACTTTTTGGGAGATGAAAATATTTTGGACGAATCATAGGGTGACACGTGGCACACCCCACCCCCTTTTCTTGGTATTGAAAGACTTTGACTTGGCTAGATATTTTGAAGACAAGTGGACATGTGGGTCCCACTCAACTTGTCTTGCTACACTTAGGCCATACACTTGTCATGATACCATGCCATGAGTTACATTATATATACAAGAGAGAGGGCTTGCAAGACTTGTCTTCCAACACTTAGAAAATATTTCATCTTTCTCTCCTCTTTGAGAGGCTCTCGGCCAAAAGGCCTTTTGATGAGCAAACATTGTTCAATCTTCCATTGTTAACTTGTGTGATACAATATTAAGGTCCCTAACCAAGTGTTAAGCCAAGATAACACTCTTTTAACCTCAAAATCTCCATTGGACCGAGAGAAGAAGGTGGGAAACCCTAAGGTTCCGTCGACTTTTTGGAAGTGAAACATGAAGAGAAGTTGCTCCTAAGGTTGTGGGGGATACATATATATGATTGGAACTTGAAGAAGTGGAGCGAAACGAAAATTGCGGACCAAAGTATAGCGTTCTGCCCGGGACGATTTTAAGGCTAAAAATGAGGTAATAATTCTTCTTTTCCCGCAGTAATTGGATATTACTCATTGTTATAGTATATGGATGAACTTTCATTAAGGAAGATATGGAAAATAAAGTGTGCATGTCCTACTTTGGAAGAGTTGGCCGAGACTAGGCATGTTTGTCGTCGTTGGATTCGTTGGTTATTATTGTTGTTAATAACACTTGTCGCATGTTATATAATGAAGGAAAAAATAGTTTTTGATAGTTTGTATAACTTATATAACATGTCGGAATGAGAATTGGATTAAAAGGTATTAAGGAAAAGGACTTTGGTTGGTTGTAGTTGTTGTTGGCCGAAAACTGCCTAAAACTGTTAGACGTTATCGTGTCGTTTTTATGGACTGTTTTATATGAATTGTGGGGCAGAATTTTACACGTCCAGTTAGGCATGTAATCCCCTTTGATTAACTGTTGGTTGCGCCTTAAAGGTGGCTTGTTGGTTATGGAAATACGGGCCTTGGAAAAGGTGGAAAAGTATGTAGAAACAAAGGAAGTGCTGCCCAAATTTCCATAGAATTAGAGGGCATTATTTGGTATAAGTCTTACTAGAATGTAAGATATTGATAGAAGTACTATGGCCATTTTTAGGTTGAAGTACTACGTGTAGCATGGTCTACTTGGCTTAAGGAGAAGCCGATGAAGTTGAAGTACTTGGAGTGTTTTGCTACGTGTCGAAAGGGTTAGTCGTCGCGAGGTATGTGGACTTCCTCTTCTCTAAGACATGAGTATGTTATAGTATACTTGCCTTGTTGTTAGGAGTATACATGACTTGATATTTGAGTATACTTGCCTTGTTGTTAGGAGTATACATGACTTGATATTTGAGTATAATTGCCTTGTTGTTAGGAGTATACATGACTTGTTATTTGGAGTATACTTGCCTTGTTGTTGAAAGTATACATGACTTGTTGTTTTAGGTATACTTGCCTTGTTATTTGGAGTATACGTGACTTTCCTTCTTGAAGTACTTGTCTGGTAATTAGGAAGTATTCACGCTATAGATTTTAAGCTAAAATCATGTCTAGAATATTCCTAAGTTCTTACCAAGTCTTATGGGAGATATTGGTAAGAGTCGTTAGGAAGTATTAGAGTCTAGTTGACCTTGCTAAGTTACTACACTAATGAAAAAGGGACCGAACAAGCCATTACATCGTTAATGAAAATGTATCGGTAATCAATTATATTGAAATGAGTAGAATCTTCCATCTGCATAGAAATTAAGATAAGACAAAATTGTATTACATTTTCTAGATCATGGCTCAATGGACAAGTTCGTTATAAACGAGTATAACCTATTCACGGCTCATAAAAGTATTAATTTTGTAAGTACATGAGGCTTGATTTTCGAAAGTACTTGAGACTTGAATTTCGAAAATGTGTAGTAACTTGATTTGAAAAGTATATGTTACTTGATTTAAAGAGTACAAGTAACTTGATTTAAATGTATAGGTTACTTGATTTTAAAAAAAAGGAGAAGTGACTTGTCTTAAAGGATTCTTTTATAAAGAATAGATGTACATAGAGATTTTGGGTCCAACACCCTAATATTTCATGAGACGATTTTTCTTATAAAGTATAAAGGTATATAGCTTTCTTTGGATCTTAATCCTAAATGATCTACGTGATAACGCCTTAATGGTAATTGAAAAGGAAAGATGGGATAGTACCTTAGTTCGTAAAAATTGTTATAATAGCTTTATGGGAAGTTAGTTATAACAACTTGAGGAGGATAAAAAGAACGGTTTACTTACTTGATTTTGAAAAGCCTTGAAATGATTTTCTGAAGGTGTAGTAAATTGGTTTGAAAAGTAGACGTGTCTTGATACTACGGGTATTAGTATCGTGTGGCTTTTACATGAAAAATGATCTTTTTAAAAGAGTTGAAGTACGTAGTACTTTGGGTTTAAGACCCGGATTGTTGACATAAAAATTGAAAGTGTAGAAGTATGGTAACTTGCCTATGCTTGCTTGTGATAGCCTTGTTGTGCTAGTGTTGTATTTTTATGCTTCCACTATATCGTTCCTTGGACATACTGACACGTTGGGTGGCCCACGGGTATGCTTCCACTATATCGTTCCTTTTGGACATACTGACACGTTGGATGGTCCACGGGTATGCTTCCACTATATTGTTCCTTGGACATACTGACATGTTGGGTGGCCCACGGGTATGCTTCCACTATTATTGATCCATGGACATGCTTGCACCGATCAAGGTTCCGGGGGCATGCGGTCAGGATGCGGGTGCAATTCCCGGATGATATTATTATTCCATGGACTAGCTCTCCATGAGGTTTAGTGACGCAGGATCCGTAGTTAGCTTCCGCATTTTCCGATTCTGGCCACGCAGCCGGATCCGTAGTTGGCTTTCGTATTTGCCCCGGTCAGTTCTATGGCACATTTTGGTACGGCGGACTCTGATAGATGGCTTCCGTACTTGCCCCGGTCATATCTCGTGACGTAGGCTGGATCTGGTAGCTGGCTTTCGTACTTGCCCCGGTCAGTTATTGACGCAGGCTGGATTTGGTAGTTGGCTTTCGTACTTGCCCCAGTCAGTTTTATGATGCAGGCTGGATCTGGTGGTTGGCTTTCCTACTTTGCCCGTATAGTTTTTTTATGACATAGGTGGGACCTGGTGTTCATGTATACATATTGGTGTTATATTATATCATGGACTGCCGGCAGTGAGGAAGGAATTCCACGGGCATGATTGATATTGGGGCGTGAGACCCATGGTTATATTTGAGTAATGATTTTGAGGGCATGCGTCCCTGACTTGGCATGACTGCTTATGTATTGTGAAATGGTCTTTTAAAAGGTGAAGTTGATTTTCATTACTCTTATTGATTTAATTTGGTTATCATACTTGTTTCCTGCTTTGTATTTGGACTGTGTGATATTATGTTCTTGAAAGGCATAGTCGACTTGGAGTTGTTATAGTACAATGATACAAGGTGCAGTTGGCTTTTAGGTTACGTGACACGGTAGGATCTGGTATTTGATTTTCTATACTTGCCCCTGTCATTCTTGTACACAACCATGATTTTAGTACTGTACTTTATTTCAGTTCCATACTTAGTACTTGTTGTACTGACCTCCTTCGGGGGGGGGGGGGGGAGGGGGCTGCGTTCATGTCCGCAGGTCTAGGTACTCAGTTGTGGATCCGTGAGCTTAGGATCCTTGTTCATCATTTTGGATGGCTCCAATGTTCTGGAGTTTATCATTCCGGCTAGGTATATTTAGGGATACGACAGGGCCTTGTCCCGTCATAGTTGTTGTCACCTTCTTAGAGGTCTATATTCATATGTGGGCTGGACTGGCTAGAGTTGTATTTACATTATTGAAACAGTGTAGACCCTCTTGGGTGATTTATATACGGCAGCCTTATCGGCTTTGACTTTGCTTTGAAAAAAAAACAAAAAAACAAAATGGGTGTTGTTATCTTCTGCGTGTTACTCGTATTGTATGTATAGAAGGGTGCCCAGGTAGGGTACCAGTCACGGGCCCGGGGTTCGGGGCGTGACAGAGTGGTATCAGAGCAGTTAGTCCTCGGAATGACTACAGATCGTGTCTAGTAGAGTCTTGGGTATGGGTATGTGTGCACATACTTATACACATGAG
This sequence comes from Przewalskia tangutica, assembly GCA_029844215.1. Lineage (NCBI taxonomy): Eukaryota > Viridiplantae > Streptophyta > Magnoliopsida > Solanales > Solanaceae > Przewalskia > Przewalskia tangutica. Next base: position 45,993,463 of record CM056722.1, on the reverse strand, counting down.
GCTACAAGATATTTAGGATTGGTTTCTATTCTTCTTACTCTAAGGCCGTGCGATTGAGCTGTGTCGTTAGGATGGTCTTTCCCTAACAGTTATTATGATTGCAGCTTTGAGAAAGACAACAGTGGCCCAGAACAGAGTATGTGGATTGCGTATTCAGGTTGGTAAAGTTATCGTATAGTAGGTATATTGAGGATGTATATCTGTACGTGTGTATTTAATTGGAGTCGTATGCATATTGCCTAGAATGATATTCGTATGGAGCTAATAGAGTTGTTGTGAGTAAGACAACAAGACTTTGAGATATTAAGAAGTTACATTTCCCGTATTGTGGGGATTGATAATGTATGTCACGCCCCGAACCCGGGCCCGTGACTGGTGCCTTACCCCGGGCACCCAAGTAGACATACATCAGAGTAATCAGCGGAGTATAAAACAAGACATGAAGTGTGAAATAGTTATCTGAGAAAAGTTGCCTTTCGGCATATATATATATATAAAAACTTAAATCCGAACGATTCATCCCTTTACAAACTCGCCATAACGATTTTACATACCTCTAAGAATGATATAACAACAATGGCGGGACAGGGCCCCGCCATACCCCTGAATGTAAGTACCTACAACGACAGGGGACTATACCCAAGATAAGCCTCCGGAGAAACGAAGCTTCCCAAACGCTGAACTGTGACCCTATGAGCGAGGATCAACAACTGATGTACCTCTACCTGCGGCATGAACGCAGCCTCGGCGAGGTCAAGACAACAGGTACCAAGTATGTGAAACTGAAAATACTGTAAATGAAATCATAGTAGTCTATATAAAGCAGGAGACATGTCTGATAACCAAACTACAGTTCACAATAAATAAGCAGTCATGTCAAGTCAGGGACTCACGCACTCAAAGTCATCACTCAAATATAACTATGGGTCTCACGCCCACAACATCAATCATGCCCGTGGAATATCTTCCTCACTGCCGACAGTCTATGATATAAAAGCACCAAGGAATACACATGAACACCGTGTCCCACTGTGTCATAATAAAACCGTCACGGTAAGTGCGAAGGCATAGCCGACTACTAACACCCACAGCACCAACAAGGTCATAAATCGTATCACGAGGTCCGCCTGCACCGCCACATGATCGGCCGCCACTCGCCGCAGATCAAATGCGCGTCTAGTCCCGAACTTCCCGCACTCGCATAAAGCCACACACATAGGCTCGCGTGGTATTCCCGCGTCGAGGGTAGCTACTCCCGCATCGCCCCGACTCGCGATCGCGTGGCCACATAGACCGCATGACCACAAAGGCCGCACACTAACCTGGAACTCTCGTAGCTCCGCATAGGCCCCCTGGACCCGCATGAGGTATTCTCGAATCATGGTCCCAGACCGCCTGAGGTATACCCCGCATCGGAGGGCAGCTTAACCCCGGTATCATGTCAAGAGGTGAGTGATATAATACTAACATAACAACTTATCGTTAAATAACATAAGCACAACAAGGGAAACCCCTTTACACAAACATCACAAGATACTAACACACGTAGCATCCTAACATGTTTACTTATCAAATCAACAAGAAAGTATTACAAGGCTATCACAAACCAACACAATCAAGTTATTCATACAAGGTACCTTCTACTTTATGTTAACAAGTTCGGGTTTTTATCCCCAAAGTACTTCATACATTAACTCTTTAAAAGATCCACTTCTTTCACAAAAGTCACACAATACCAGTAGTATAAAAATAGAGTGACTATCTTTTTAAGTAACCCAAAACACTTTCCTTTGTAAAATCAAGTAACAACATTATTTTTCAAACGTTCAAGTTTGCCTAATTTCAAATGCTCAAGTTCTCATTTTCGAAGGGTTTCGTAGTTCATAGTTTTAATCACTTAATAATATAATTCTCCTTTAAAACAATTTGAGAAACATATTCCTTATGTGTGAGTAGGTTATTCTTGTTTATAACAATCTTATTAAAGCAACCATGATCTAGGAGATGTAATATCATTTTGTCTCATCTTAGCTTCTATGCAGATAGAGGTTTCTACTGGTCTTCATAATACTTTATTAGTCAATACATTTCCCTTTATTAGCGCTGCTGTGGTTTGTTCGATACTTATTCTCATTTCCGAAATCAGTAAAACATTATTCCTTTACAAACCAAGTACTCATTACTCACGAATGAGGTTTCACACTTTTAACAAAATTCATATTAATTCAATTAAGTCAAGTCTCTTATCTTTTAAGATCAAGTCTCTTATCTTTTAAGATCAAGTCTCCTAACTTCTAAAATCAATAAACCATCCCTTTTATCTCTCTTAAGTCGTTATACCTAACTTCCCATAAAGCTAGTATAACTCTTAAGTTTTTTAAAACCAAGTATTACTCTTCTTTCAAAAAGGTTTCTTAATTCTTTTGAAATACTTCAAGATTCTTATTATTTAAACTCAAGTCAAAAGACATCGGAGTAAAACCACGTTCAGTTAACACACGTACGTCTACCGTACTATATATTCTTTTAAAATATCATGCTCAAGAGGATAGGAAGAATTACATACCTCGCGACGATTATCGACTATTAGCAAAACGCTCCACCGCTATAACCCGGCTAGCCTTGTCCACCTTTCAAGTAGAACACGCTACTCGCAGTACTTTCAACCTATAAAGGCCATATACGTCTATCAACGTCTAGACTACTCTGTAGAATATTCTAAGCAGTAGGTTCTCTATTTTACGGAAAATCGGGCAGACTTCCTACCCGTTAAACTACACAAGTCTCAGAATACAAATTCTATGTAATCAGTTCAATCCTCTGTAATATCCTTCTATGAATCTTATATTCATTTCTATACTACTACAGTATGTAATTTCCAATTACAATAGAAGGTCAAGAGTATTTACCTCGATAAGCCCAAAATTATCCAAGTTTAAATGTCGATCCTGAGCAACGTTTAGCTCCAACTCTGGGTGCTCCAACCCGCTCCGAACAACCCTTAGAAGTTCTACGCAACTTCTTCTTAATACTTCAACTAACTATGAAGATTTTCCTAAGGGTTTCGTTTTGTGACTGAAGGAAAGTATAATAGTATTTCTGGGCTTTTAGTATAGGGGTAACCTTGGAATACTACAAGGTATTTGGGCCAAGGTATTTGGGAATAGTAACAATACTTGGAGAATACTTTTCTACCAAGGGGGGGGTGTATTTCACGAGAACAACTCAAGGTAGGGGGGGGTACTTTCGGCTAACACCACAAAGGAAGGGGAGTACTTCTGCCAAAAGGCCTCACAGGGGAGGGTGCTCTTTGGGACGAGCAACAAGAAGGGGGGAGGATTTTCAAGACTTGGAAAAGTGTGGAGTGGATGAAGAAGTCTTCAACTAAGGGGGGGTATTTATAGGGAAACCAATGGACAAGATCAACACAAGTGGTGGGCAAGTGGAGGGTGAGGATTTTCCCAAGTGCCCCCTAGCCATCTACTCCTCAATTCACTCCAAACACTGACCCATGGTTTAGGCCACAAAACATGGCACAAAATGTGCACCCAATCGGCCACCACATCCGTCCACTTGAGGGTGACAAGTGTCGCCCTCTCGTTGGTCCAAAATATTTCATCTCTCGGAAAATTCCGCAAAAATAATAAATGTCACAACCGTAATTTTCCCTTCGCAAAGTTTGGAAAACGTTTCGTCGGAAAACAATTCTTTTCGGGGGTTGTGAACAAAATTTCGTCCCTTTGCCTACTTAAGGCTTAAACTTTTGTACGTACGTCCTCACGTACATACTCTGGAAATACGGGGTATAACATTCTCCCCTCCTTAGAAACATTCGTCCCGAATGTTCCTTCTAAGTCTCAAAACATACTTGCGCCAGTATAGTCTTCACTACTATACTTACGAAAACAAATATGCCACGCCTGGCCACAAAATAACACACGCGGAAATACTTAAGACAAGTCCACGAGGAATCACCTCCAACACTACAAAAGCTCCCACCCGAGGTCTAAAATATATTTCCATCGCACCCTTACTTCACAAAAGTAATGATCACTCCTATGTTCTTAACACATGCTCGCTTCTTCCCTTACTCGTCGTACCCTTCTCGTACACTCGAACTCTTTCTCATAACTTACCACATTTCATTCGCTTGCTTCAAAATCTCTGGGTTACTACCTCCAACTTGGTCATCATTAACTGGGAACACTCTGGATGGATCTCCGATATTTTGCGATCATAGCAACACGAAAGACCGGACATACTGCCTCCTACGTCGGACGACAATGCTAACCTATAGGCAACTTGGCCTATTTTCCAAATGATCTGAAAGCGCTCAAAGTACCTCGGCTAAGTTTCCTCTGTTTTCCAAAACTCGTCACACCCTTTCCGGTGGTACCTTGAAGACCCACCGTCAACCTGAACTCCAAGCGTCGTCGCCGATTATCCGCACGACTTCTGTTGACTCTGAGCTGCCGATAACCTCTCCTGGATAGGCTTCACCCTATCCACATCCTGCTGAAACAAGAATGAACCAGCTATCTGAACCTTGCCAACATCGAACCAATCGACCGGCAACTTACACTTCCGCCCCTACAAGGCGTCATAAGGCGATATCCGAATACTGATATGGTAGCTATTAAACACTCCCTCAACAGGAGACAACAATCCTCACAGCTACCCCTGAAATCCAAACACTGGCCCGAGGGCGAATGCGATACTGAGACCCACCTGAGTTTCTAACCCTGCCTGGTAATACTTCCAGAAAACGAAATAGCTGTAACCTGGGCTGCCCTGCCCATCATAAGGTGAAAGTAGGCACCTCGTGCAGCCTTACAACCTTCCTGATATAATCATCTCGCATAACCCTCTGCCGAGTAAACGGTCTTGACTAAAAGACAAGATGGGCTGACCTCATCGGCCCGACTACTGGTCGAACGCATCCACGAACTCGTACGATGGTTAACTAAACTTGGGCCTAACACCCTCGTGACCCCACCACCTGGCGGGACCACCTCGAACAGACCCCACCACATTGCAGGCCGCGGGTTGACCCGCGATCGGTCCTCAACCCGACCCGCTATCGCGCAAAACTCTTGTTCCCCGATCCGGAACAATCTCACTAATCAAGTTACGAAAACCTAGTGGTCTTCTTAGCTCAACTACCCTCTTTCATTCCAGACTACTCAGGGACTTATCACACAAATATATCTCACGTGCACTATGCACTCCGATAAGGGTCAACATAAAAATACATCTTTTACTCGAGATGGCCTTACCTCTAAGGTCTCCACGTATAAAACTCTAAGGCTCACACTTTTCCTATCCCCCAATCTTACCCGGTTAACTAACCATGATTTCTAATCACAATTTACACAATGTTATCTGAACGTAACACTTAAGATATACTTATCTTATCACACATACAATCTCTAGAGGGTTAAGGATATACAGATCTATCGCTTCACTCTCTCGCTGCTCCAATCAATCCGCCTGTTGGGCGTAGCTAGGAAGGTGACGAACTAGCCATCGATCACGGCGCTGAGTCTTTACATCCGCGCCACCTCTGCTCGGACAATTTCTCGCAAAATGGCCCTGCTGGCCGCAAGCATAACAAGCTGTCGAAGAAGTACGACACTCCCCACAATGACACTTACCACAACGGCTACACTGAGGTGGGGGTGGCCTCCTCTGGCTAGAGCCACTTCCTCTCCGAACCACTGAATCCGCAACTGATCTGGTAGGCTGAGTCCTCCTACTTACATCCCTCCTACTAGGACATCCTTTCGACACATGGCCCTAACGGCCGCAGGTAAAACAAGTACCAACTAAAAGACGACATTCCCGATGGCGCCGCTACATCGTGAACACTGGGAAAAAGCAATCCGCCTACCGAACCTACGTAGCCGTGAACCTAAGCCACGAGTTCTGACCAACTTCGGCATACCCCGAACATCCTGAACCCTGTGGAGGACCACTCTGCACTGGTGGAGGTGCATATCTAATCTGCTGCTGAGGCGGTTTGCCTTGAAAGTTACCAAAAGATCCTGCCGATCGGGCCCTCTTCTGTTGTCCTTGATTAATCTGTCGATCTCTACGTTTCTCGGCCTGCTGCGCATAAGCCCGTACGCAGGCCATGCTCATGCCTGACTAGAGAGCTACTCTTGCACAACCTTCTCTTAGATAGTCATCAAGACCCGTGATAAATCGGTACATAATATACTCTCTGGTTGCTAACTCCCTAGCTAGTAACAAGGTCGTCTCTTTGCAATCTATTCTTTCTGCTACTGGTCGTGGAACTGAAGGTCCAGATATCATGGCCGCAGTAGGAATCGCCGCCGTGCTAAACTCGATGGGCCGGGCGGCGTCGCAGAACTCCCGAATGAAGCACCACCCTGTGTGATGATTGGGCACGTGCCTCGTAACTCTGCGTTTCTACTCGCGGCTCCTGGCTACCTTGCCCTTCGAGCGGGTTGCCTTACGCGAGGCATAACGGTGGAAAGAAATACGTTAGAGGGTCCAACTTATAACACAAACTCTAAGCACGATCTCGAGTGAGAAGAATGAAACCAATCCTAAATATCCTATAGCCTCACGATTATTGGTGTGGTGCACAACACACCGATAATCAAGACTTACTAGATACGGTCTATAGACACTTTCCGAGGATTAATCGCTCGATACCACTTTTGTCACGCCCGAACCCGGTTCGTGGATCGTGCCTTACCCCGCACCCAGTAGACATACATCGAGTAATCGCGGAATATAAAACCGAACATGAAGTGTGAAACAATTATTCGAGAAAAGTTGCTTTCGGCATATATATATAAAAACTTAAATCCAAACGATACATCCCTTTACAAACTCGCCCATAACAAGATTTCTGCACTTAAGAATGATATAACAACAATGACGGAACAGGCCCCGCCATACCCACGAATGTAAGTACCTACAACGACAGGACTATACCCAAGATAAGCCTCCGAGAAACGGAGCTTCCCAAACGCCGAATTGTGACCACATGGCGAGGATCAACACTGTGTACCTCTACTGCGGCATGAACGCAACCCCGAAGGAGGTCGATAACAGTACCAAGTATGTGAAATCAAAATATCAGAAATGAAATCATAGTAGTCTATATAAAGCGAGAGACATGTATGATAACCAAACTACATTCACAATAAATAAGCGATCATGTCAAGTCGGGACTCACGCCTCAAAGTCATCACTCAAATATAACTATGGGTCTCACGCCCACAACATCAATCATGCCCGTGGAATACCTTCCTCATCACGGCATCCTATGATATAAAAGCACCAAGGAATACACATGAACACCAGGTCCCACCTGTGTCATAATAAAACCGTACGGGGTAAGTACGAAGGCATAACCAACTACTAAAACCCACAGTACCAACAAGGTCATAAACTGTATCACGAGGTATGTCTAGACCGCCACATGATCGAAGCTGGCCACTCGCCCGCAGTATCAAATGTGCGCGTCTAGTCCTGGAACTTCCCGCAGCTCCGCATAGGCCACACACATAGGCCCGCATGAGGTATTCCCCGCATCGAGGGTTGCTACTCCCCGGCATCGTCCTGGAATCGCAGTCCGCATGCCCACATAGACCGCATGACCACAAAGGCCGCACACTAACCTGGAACTCTCGTAGCTCCGCATAGGCCCCCTGGACCCGCATGAGGTATTCTCGAATCATGGTCCCAGACCGCCTGAGGTATACCCCGCATCGGAGGGCAGCTTAACCCCAGGTATCATGTCAAGAGGTGAGTGATATAATACTAACATAACAGCTTATCATTAAATAACATAAGCACAACAAGGGAAACCCCTTTACACAAACATCACAAGATACTAACACACGTAGCATCCTAACATGTTTACTTATCAAATCAACAAGAAAGTATTACAAGGCTATCACAAACCAACACAATCAAGTTATTCATACAAGGTACCTTCTACTTTATGTTAACAAGTTCGGGTTTTTATCCCCAAAGTACTTCATACATTAACTCTTTAAAAGATCCGCTTCTTTCACAAAAGTCACACAATACCCGTAGTATAAAAATAGAGTGACTATCTTTTTAAGTAACCCAAAACACTTTACTTTGTAAAATCAAGTAACAACATTATTTTCCAAACGTTCAAGTTTGCCTAATTTCAAATGCTCAAGTTCTCATTTTCGAAGGGTTTCGTAGTTCATAGTTTTAATCACTTAATAATATAATTCTCCTTTAAAACAATTTGAGAAACATATGCCTTATGTGTGAGTAGGTTATTCTTGTTTATAACAATCTTATTAAAGCAACCATGATCTAGGAGATGTAATATCATTTTGTCTCATCTTAGCTTCTATGCAGATGGAGGTTTCTACTGGTCTTCATAATACTTTATTAGTCAATACATTTCCCTTTATTAGCGCTGCAGTGGTTTGTTCGATACTTATTCTCATTTCCGAAATCAGTAAAACATTATTCCTTTACAAACCAAGTACTCATTACTCACGAATGAGGTTTCACACTTTTAACAAAATTCATATTAATTCAATTAAGTCAAGTCTCTTATCTTTTAAGATCAAGTCTCTTATCTTTTAAGATCAAGTCTCTTAACTTCTAAAATCAATAAACCATCCCTTTTATCTCTCTTAAGTCGTTATACCTTACTTCCCATAAAGCTAGTATAACTCTTAAGTTTTTTAAAACCAAGTATTACTCTTCTTTCAAAAAGGTTTCTTAATTCTTTTGAAATACTTCAAGATTCTTATTATTTAAACTCAAGTCAAAAGACATCGGAGTAAAACCACGTTCAGTTAACACATGTACGTCTACCGTACTATATATTCTTTTAAAATATCATGCTCAAGAGGATAGGAAGAATCACATACCTCGCGACGATTATCGACTATTAGCAAAATGCTCCACCGCTATAACCCGGCTAGCCTTGTCCACCTTTCAAGTAGAACACGCTACTCGCAGTACTTTCAACCTATAAAGGCCATATACGTCTATCAACGTCTAGACTACTCTGTAGAATATTCTAAGCAGAGGGTTCTCTATTCTACGGAAAATCGGGCAGCACTTCCCTACCCGTTAAACTACACAAGTCTCATCAGAATACACCCATGTAAGTACATTCAATCCTCCAGTAATATCCTTCTATGAATCTTATATTCATTTCTATACTACTACAGTATGTAATTTCCAATTACAATAGAAGGTCAAGAGTATTTACCTCGATAAGCCCAAAATTATCCAAGTTTAAATGTCGATCTTGAGCAACGTTTAGCTCCAACTCTGGGTGCTCCAACCCGCTCCGAACAACCCTTAGAAGTTCTACGCAACTTATTCTTAATACTTCAACCAACTATGAAGATTTTCCTAAGGGTTTCGTTTTGTGACTGAAGGAAAGTATAATAGTATTTCTGGGCTTTTAGTATAGGGGTAACCTTGGAATACTACAAGGTATTTGGGCCAAGGTATTTGGGAATAGTAACAATACTTGGAGAATACTTTTCTACGGGGTGTATTTCACGAGAACAACTCAAGGTAGGGGTACTTTCTGGCTAGCACCACAAAGGAAGGGGAGTACTTCTCGCCAAAAGGCCTCACAAAGGGGGAGGGGTGCTCTTTGGACGAGAGCAACAAGAAGAAGGGGGGGGGGGAGGATTTTCAAGACTTGGAAAAGTGTGGAGTGGATGAAGAAGTCTTCAACTAAGGGGGGGTATTTATAGGGAAACCAATGGACAAGATCAACACAAGTGGTGGGCAAGTGGAGGGTGAGGATTTGCCCAAGTGCCCCCTAGCCATCTACTCCTCAATTCACTCCAAACATTGACCCATGGTTTAGGCCACAAAACATGGCACAAAACGTGCACCCAATCGGCCACCACATCCGTCCACTTGAGGGTGACAAGTGTCGCCCTCTCGTTGATCCAAAATATTTCATCTCTCGGAAAAATCCGCAAAAATAATAAATGTCGCAACCGTAATTTTCCCTTCGCAAAGTTTGGAAAGCGTTTCGTCGGAAAACAATTCTTTTCGGGGGTTGTGAACAAAATTTCGTCCCTTTGCCTACTTAAGGCTTAAACTTTTGTACGTACGTCCTCACGTACATACTCTGGAAATACGGGGTATAACAATGTAGGCTCGGGACATAGAAAGATGGTGAACCTTAGAATATTGATAACCGTTGAGACTGTAGATACAAGGCCGTCTTGAGTAAATTTTTTTACGGTTGATCTAGGGCGAAGTACATAGTATACGTGGAGTATATTAGTGTGATAATTCCATGAGTTGTGTGAAATGAAAGTGGGTAGTTAAGCTAAGAAGACCACTAGGCTTTCATGACTTGAATAGTGAGATTTGTTCCGGACCAGGAAGGAGAATTTAGTGCGACAATGGGTCGGGTTGAGGACCAATCACGGGTCAACCCGCAACCCGGAATGGAGTGGGGTCAGTTTGAGGTGGTCCCTCTAGGTGATAGGGTCACGGGGGTGCAAGGCCTAAGTCTGGTTAATCGTTGTACTGATTCGTGGATGCGTTCCACCAGAACCGGGTCGGAAAGGCCAATGATGGACTTAAAGGATATTGAAGCTTGTTTAATGACCAAGTTTGAGGGTAGTAACTCCAAGGTTTTGAAAACTGAAGCGATGCCTGAAATGTGGTACGTATACTAGAAAGAGTTCGGTTGTACGAGGAGAGTACGACGAGTAAGAAAAGAAGCGAACATGTGATAAAAGAATAAAAGTGATTATATATGTGAAGTAAAGGTACTGTTACGCCCCGTAGTTCCAGTGTATGTATGTGAGGACGTACGTACGAGAATACAACATTAAGTTCGAAAAGGAAAAAATAATTGTTTTTCCGACGGAAAATATTCCGAATATCGTGAAGGAAAAAAGTTTATTATTGGGAATTGGATTTTCAATTTTGGTATTTGGACTTCTTCGAATATAAGAAAATTATGGATTTTATTTTCCAGAATTGGTCACGTGGGGCCCACGGGAGAAATTTACGGTTTTGTGGGGCCCACATTATTTTCGAGATTTTGGCCATTATGGATGTTTTTAGGAGATGAAAATATTTTGGACGAGTAGGAGGGTGACACATGTCACCCCCATGTGGCCATGTTGGCCGAAATGGTTGGACAAGTGGACAAGTCAAGTGGCTTAAGTCTTGTGTTGGACAAGTGGCTTGTGGGACCCACACACACTTGTCCCCAATATCAACCACACACATGCTTGCATCCTAGCCCTTGGTTGTCTTATAAATACACTCTTGTAGAAAGACTTCATCCACACTTAGAATAATTTCCAAGACAAGAAAATACTCCCTCCCTCCTTGTGTGCTCTCGGCCACCCCCTCCCTTGTGAAGAAAATTCTTCAATTGTTGTTGATAAATCCCAATACTTAAACCAAGTGTCCCTTGTAGTGTTCTAAAGATATACCAACACAAAAATCTCGGAAATACTACGTTAATCCGATAGTCGTAAAGTGAAACCCTAAGGTGATCTTCATATTTTTGGATGAAGTGTTAAGAGAAGTTGGTTAGGAACTTCTAAGGGTTACTTGGAGTGGATTGGAACGTGAGGAATAGGAGCTAAGATTCCTAAGGATCGACTTTTAATCATTGGAAAATTTGGGGCTTATCGAGGTAATGATCTTTGTCCTTCTATTGTAATTGGAGATTACATGTTGTAGTAGTTTATAATGGAGTATATGATATGTGGAAGGAAGATTGAAAAGAATCGGACCTTAATAAAGTTGTTAAAAATCGAGAATTGGCATGCTAGCCATAAAAGTTGTTAAAACATTACCTATTACCTGTTGACAGTTAATAACAAAGTTATTATAACTTATATAAAGATTGAAATATAAGTTGGAGGATTATTAAAGAAGTAATAAAACAAGTATTGGAATGTTAGCCGAAAACTAGACAATTTTGATTGTAGTAGTTGGCCAAGAACACCAACTAAAGGACTGAACTAATGGATGGTATTAGTGGACTTAATGGACTGTATTTACATTGGACTGTTTTTTACTTTGGACTAATGGACTATTTTGTATATTGTGGGGCAGAATTTTACACGTCCGGTTAGGCGTGTAATCCCCTTTAGTATTGTTGTATTATTGTGCTTTAAATGTGGCATGTTGGTTTTTGAATTTCGGGCCTTGAAAAAGGTGGAAAAGTACATAAAAACAGGGGAAGTGCTGCCCGATTTTCCGTAGAATAAGAGATCCTATACTTAGAAATATTCTACGAAGAAATCTAGACGTTGATAGACGTATTTGATTATTATAGGTTGATATTCTACGCGCGGCATATTCGACTTGGCAAATGGATTAGCCGAGGAGGTATGTGATTCTTCCTATCCCCTTGAGCATGATTGTTGTGAAATATATAGTACGGTAGACGTACATGTGTTAAATGAATTTGGTTTCATTTTGATGTCCTTGACTTGAGTTCTAAATGTTAAGAACCTTGAATTATTTAAAATTGTTATGAATCATTATTCGGAAGTAAATTGATACTTGGTCTTTAAAAGAATAAATTTCTCTTAATTTCAGAAATGAGTGTGGTTGTCTTTGGTTGGTTTAAAACATAAAGTGTTATAATGGCTTTATGGGAAGTTAGTTATAGCGACTTTATGAAGATAAAAGAATGGCTTAATTATTCAATTTAAACTTGAGACTTGATCTTGAAAGATAAGAGACTTGATTATTTTAAAAGATATGAGACTTGATTTTGAAAGTTAAGAGGCTTGATCTTAAAAGTATACTTGACGTTGTTTTAAAAGTGTAAGCCACTTGGTTTAAAAAGTATAAAGTACTTGATTTAAACATGAAAGTGTCTTAAAAAGAAGGCATGGTATTGACTTGGTCATTTTGAAAGGAAGGCATGGTATTGTCTTGGTTATGTTAAAAGGAAGTCATGGTATTGTCTTGGTCATTTTAAAAGGAAGGCACGACATTGCCTCGGTTGTCTAAAATGATGGTTGTTCATTCTATTGTAATGAGAGTCAAAAATGATTTTCTGAAGGTGTAGTAACTTGGTTTGAAAAGTAGACATGTCTTGATACTACGGGTATTAGTATCGTGTGGTTTTTTTCGTGAAAAGGGATATTTTTAAAAGAGTTGAAGTACGTAGCACTTTGGGTTTAAGACCCGGATTGTTGACATAAAAATTGAAAGTCAAGAAGTATGGTAACTTGCCTATGCTTGCTTGTGATAGCCTTGTTGTGCTAGTGTTGTATTCTTATTCTTCCACTATATCGTTCCTTGGACATACTGACACGTTGGGTGGCCCACGGGTATTCTTCTACTATATCGTTCCTTTGGACATACTGACACGTTGGGTGGCCCATGGGTATGCTTCCACTATATCATTCCTTGGACATACTGACACGTTGGGTGTCCCACGGGTATGCTTCCACTATATCGTTCCTTTGGACATACTGACACGTTGGATGGTCCACGGGTATGCTTTCACTATATTGTTCCTTGGACATACTGACACGTTGGGTGGCCCACGGGTATGCTTCCACTATATTGTTCCTTTGGACATACTGACACGTTGGATGGTCCACGGGTATGCTTCCACTATATCGTTCCTAGGACATACTGACACGTTGAGTGGCCCACGGGTATGCTTCTACTATTTCGTTCCTTTGGACATACTGACACGTTGGATGGTTCACGGGTATGCTTCCACTATATCGTTCCTTGGACATACTGACACGTTGGGTGGCCCACGGGTATGCTTCCACTATATTGTTCCTTTGGACATACTGACACGTTGGATGGTCCACGGGTATGCTTCCACTATATCGTTCCTTGGACATACTGACACGTTGGGTGGCCCACGGGTATGCTTCCACTATATCGTTCCTTTTGAACATACTGACACATTGGATGGTCCACGGGTATGCTTCCACTATATTGTTCCTTGGACATACTGACACGTTGGGTGGCCCACGAGTATGCTTCCACTATTATTGATCCATGGACATGCCTGCACCGATGAAGGTTCCGGGGACATGCAGCCAGGATGCGGGTGCAATTCCCGGATGATATTGTTATTCCATGGACTAGCTCTCCATGAGGTTTAGTGACGCAGGCAGGATCTGGTAGTTAGCTTCCGTACTTGCCGCCGATCGATTCCAGCATCTTTGATGCAGTAGTTAGCTTCGTACTTACGGCCGATGGCACGATTTGGTACGGCGAACGGTAGATGACTTTCGTACTTGCCCGTCGATTTTATCTGCAGTGATCCGCGATTAGCTTTCCTACTTGCCCGTCTGATTTTATGACACAGGTGGGACCTGGTGTTCATGTTTACATATTGGTGTTATATTATATCATGGACTGCCGGCAGTGAGGAAGGAATTCCACGGGCATGATTGATATTATGAGCGTGAGACCCATGGTTATATTTGAGTGATGACTTTGAGGGCATGCGTCCCTGACTTGACATGACTTCTTATATATTATGTACTGTAGTTTGGTTATCATACATGTCTCCTGTTTTATATAGGCTGTTATGATTTCATTCTGATTTTCGCCACATACTTGGTACTGTTATCGACCTCCTTCGGGCTGCGTTCATGCCGCAGGTAGAGGTACACCGGTTGTTGATCCTCGCTCTTAGGGTCACAGTTCTGCGTTTGGGAAGCTCCGTTTCTCCGGAGGCTTATCTTTTGGTATGGTTCCCTGTCAGTGTAGGTACAGGTACATTCAGGGGTATGGCGGGGTCCTGTCCCGTCATAGTTGTTATGTCAAACTCTTAGAGGTCTGTAGTTCTGTTGTGAGTTGGGCTTATAAAGGATGTGTTTTGATATATATATATATATATATACAGAAAGGTGACCTTATTGGTTAGCTGTTTCTTCTTTTATATTGTTCCATGTCTATGAGTTTTATTCCGCTGATTTTCTCTGATGTATTATCACTAGGGTGCCCGGGGTAAGACACCAGTTGCGGGCCCGAAGTTGTGTCGTGACAAAAGTGGTATCAGAGCAGTTAGTCCTCGGAAAGTGTCTACAGACCGTATCTTGTAGAGTCTTGATTATCGACGTGTTGTGCACCACACCTATAATCAGGAGGCTGCAGGATATTTAGGATTGGTTTCCATTTTTCTCACTCTGAGATCGTGCGATAGAGCTGTGTTATAAGTTGGACTCCCTCTGACGTATTCTTATGTACCAGTTATGCCTCTACGTAAGGCAACCAGGGCCCAGAAGGGCAAGGCAGCAGAGGGAGCTGCGAGTAGAACACATAGGGTTGCGAGGGCACAGGCCCAGTCATTACCTGAGGTAGTGCTTCATACGGCTGCCATGACGCCGCCACCCCAACGAGTTTTGGCAAGCGGCAACGATTCACGAGGCCATGATATCTGAGCCTCCAGTTCCACGACCAGGAGCCGAGGATATGAGTTACAAAGAGATGGCCCAGTTACTAGCTAGGATTGTGGTGAGGCATGAGGACAGACGGGAGCCGGTGGTTCACCCCAGAACCGATAGTTTGAGGCTTCGGAACTTCTTGAGTTGTAAACCACCAGAGTTCTATGGATCGAAAACTGAGGATGATCCTCACGAATTCATCAGACAGATGCAGCGGATCATGAAGGTGATCAAGGCCTCAGAGGCCGAGTCAGTGGTATTGGGTTCTCATCGACTGCGTGATATTGCAGTCAACTGGTATGATTCATGGGAACTGTCCCAGGGGGAGGATGCGCTTCCAGCTGGTTGGGACGAGTTCTCGGAGGCTTTTCTTAACCAATTCTTGCCTCCGCAGATGAGGAGAGCCCGGGTGGATTGGTTTATAATGTTGAGACAGAATGGGCGGACGGTTCGGGAGTACAACATAGAGTTAGACTCATTAGCTCGGTATGCCCCCACTCTAGTGGCTGACATGGAAGATAGAGTGCACCGATATGTTACGGGACTTGATGATCATCTAGCAGAGGGTTGTACGGGTAGTATTGTGTAAATTGTGATTTAGAAAACATGGTTAGAAGGAAAGGTAAGTTTGGGGACATGGATATTGTGAGACCTTAGATTCAAGGCCGTCTTGAGTGAAAGATTTTACGGTTGATCTTAGTCAAATACATAGTATACGTGGGGTATATTAGTGTGATAATTCCATGGGTTGTGTGGAATGAAAGTGGGTAGTTGAGCTAAGAAGACCACTAGGATTTCATGACTTAAAGAGTGAGATTTGTTCCGTTCCAGGAATGAGAATTTAGTGCGATAAATGGGTCGGGTTGAGGACCAATCGCGGGTCAACCCGCAACTCGGAATAAAGTGGGGTCGGTTTAAGGTGGTCCCGCTGGGTGATAGGGTCGCGAAGGTGCAAGGCCCAAGTCTGGTTAACTGTTGTACTGGTTCGTGGATGCGTTCCACCAGAACCAGGTCGGGAAGGTCAAGGATGACCTTAAAGGAAATTGAAGCTAGTATAATGACCAAATTTGAAAGTGGTGACTCCAAGGTTTTGAAATCTGTAGCGATGACTGAAATGTGGTACGTGTACTAGAAAGAGTTCGGGTGTACGAGAAGGGTACGATGAGTAAGAAAAGAAGCGAACATGTGTTAAACGGATGGAAGTGACTATTTATGTGAAGTGAAGGTACGAAGAGAGTATCCTTTGGACCATGAGTAAAAGTTAATAGTGATGTTATACACTTTAGAGGTGATTCCTCGTTGGCTTGGATTTAATTATTTGCGCGTGTGTTATATTATGGCCATACATGGCATAATTGGTTTTGTAAGTATAGTAGTGAAGACTATACCGACGCATGTGTTTTTGGAGACTTAGAAGGAACATTCGGGACGAATGTTTCTAAGGGGGGAAGAATGTTACGCCCCGTAGTTCCAGGGTATGTATGTGAGGACGTACATACGAGAATACAACATTAAGTTCGAAAAGGAAAAAAAAATGTTTTCCCGACGGAAAATATTCCGAATCTCGTGAAGGAAAAATGTTTATTATTGGAAATTAGATTCTCAATTTTGGTATTTGGACTTCTTGGAATATAAGAGAATTATGGATTTTATTTTCCAGAATTGGTCACGTGGGGCCCACGGGAGAAATTTACGATTTTGTGGGGCCCACATTATTTTCGCAATTTTGGCCATTATGGATGTTTTTGGGAGATGAAAATATTTTGGACGAGTAGGAGGGCGACACATGTCACCCCCATGTGGCCATGTTGACCGAAATTGTTGGACAAGTGGACAAGCCAAGTGGCTTAAGTCTTGTGTTGGACAAGTGGCTTGTGGGACCCACACACACTTGTCCCCAATTTCAACCACACACATGCTTGCATCCTAGCCCTTGGTTGTCTTATAAATACACCCTTGTAGCAAGACTTCATCCACACTTAGAATAATTTCCAAGACAAGAAAATACTCCCTCCCTCCTTGTTTGCTCTCGGCCACCCCCCCTCCCTTGTGAAAAAATTCTTCAATTGTTGTTGATAAATCCCAATACTTAAACCAAGTGTCCCTTGTAGTGTTCTAAAGATATCCCCACACAAAAATCCCGGAAATACTACGTTAATCCGATAGTCGCAAAGTGAAACCCTAAGGTGATCTTCATATTTTTGGATGAAGTGTTAAGAGAAGTTGGTTAGGAACTTCTAAGGGTTACTTGGAGTGGATTGGAACGTGAGGAATAGGAGCTAAGATTCCTAAGGATCGACTTTTAATCATTGAAAATTTTTGGGCTTATCGAGGTAATGATCTTTGTCCTTCTATTGTAATTGGAGATTACATGTTGTAGTAGTTTATAATGGAGTATATGATATGTGGAAGGAAGATTGAAAAGAATTGGACTTAATAAAGTTGTTAAAAATCGAGAATTGGCATGCTAGCCATAAAAGTTGTTAAAACATTACTTATTACCTGTTGACAGTTAATAACAAACTTATTATAACTTATATAAAGATTGGAATATAATGTTACACCTCGTAGTTCCAGGGTATGTATGTGAGGACGTATGTACGAGAATACGACATTAAGATTGGAAAGAAAGAAATATGTGATTTTTCGACGGAAAAGTTTCCGGATTTTGTGAAGGAAAAAGGTTCGTTAATGGAAATTAGATTCCCAAATTTGGTATTCGGACTTTTTAGAGTATTAGAGAATTATGGAATTTTATTTCCGGAATTGGTCACGTGGGGCCCACGGGGAAAATTTACGGTTTTGTGGGGCCCACTTTATTTTCGGATTTTTGGCTTTACGGATATTTTCGGAAGATGAAATATTTTGGACGAGTAGGGGGGCGACACGTGTCACCCCCTTGTGGCCATGTTGGCCGAATAGTTGGTGGACAAGTGTCCTTGGACGATTTGGTGGTGGACAAGTGGCAAGCCACTTGTCCCATTTTTGTGGTGCACATTTGGTTGGTAGAATCAACACACACTTGTCCCCAATCCTCACCATACACTTGCTTTAATCCTAGCCCTTGATTTCTTTATAAATACCCCCTTGATTTCAAGACTTATTTCATCCACACTTGAGATAATTTCCAAGGCAAAAATACTCCCTCCCCTTTTGTTAGTGCTCTCGGCTTTGGCCATGATTCTTGAGCAAAAGTTGTCCAAAAATTCTTAAACTTTTAAGTGTTCTCCCTTAGGGTGTTAGGAAGATTGTGTACCAAGAGTTGGAAAAGATTTCACACCCCTAGCCTAGAAAGTATGCCTTGGCCGAAAGTTGCCCTATTTGAGCCTAAGGTGTTCTTCACTTTTTGGAGTTAGATCTTGAAGAGGAGTTGGTTAGGAGCGTATAAGGGTTGCTTGGAGCGGTTTGGAACATAAGGAATTGGAGCTAAACGTTGCTCAGGATCGACTTATTAATCTTGGATAATTTTGGGCTTATCGAGGTAATGATCTATGTCCCCTATTATAATTGGATATTACATGTTGTAGTAGTTTATAATTGAGTATTTTATATGTGGATAGAAGATTGATAAGAATTGAACTGTATTTACATTGGACTGTATTTACAGTAGACTTGTGTAGTATTACTGTGGGGCAGTTTTGTACACGTCCAGTAGGCGTGTAACCCCCTTTGAGTTGTTGGCTATTGGTATCGAGCCTTGAAAGAGGTGGTAGTAAGTAGTTGCAGGGGAGGTGCTGCTGAATTTTCCGTAGAATAAGGAACCTTGTACTTAGAATATTCTACGAAGAGATCTAGAAGTTGATAGACGTTTTGTGGCCATTATAGGTTGAAGTACTATGAGTAGCGTATTCTACTTGAAGGGTGGAAAGGGCTAGCAGGGTTATAGTACTGTGGAGCATTTTGCTATTTGTCGATAATCGTCGCGAGGTATGTGAACCTCTTCCTATCTTTTCTAGCATGATTGTTGTGAACTATGTAGTACGGTAGACGTACGTGTGCTAAACAAATTTGGTTGGTTTAAAACATAAAGTGTTATAATGGCTTTATGGGAAGTTAATTATAACGATTTTATGTAAGTAAAAGAATGGTTTATTGATTTGTAAAGATAAGAGACTTGACTTATATTTGACTTGATATGATATGTGAAGAACTTGAAATTGTGTTAATAAGTGGTGAAACCTCATTCGTGAGTAATGAGTACTTGGTCTTTAAAAGAATAAA
Source organism: Przewalskia tangutica (assembly GCA_029844215.1). Classification (NCBI taxonomy): domain Eukaryota; kingdom Viridiplantae; phylum Streptophyta; class Magnoliopsida; order Solanales; family Solanaceae; genus Przewalskia; species Przewalskia tangutica. The sequence continues at coordinate 45,973,829 of CM056722.1, read as the reverse complement.
GTTTTACTTGATTTCGGAAATGAGAATAACTATCGAACAAGCCATTGCAACGTTAATAAAGGAAAATGTAATGACAAATAATTATATTAAAACAAGTAGAATCTTCCATCTGCATAGAAGCTAAGATAAGACAAAATTGTATTACATTTTATAGATCATGGCTACGTTAATAAGAATCATTATAAACAAGTATTATTTTCTTAAATTCCAAAGTAAGGAACTTGATTTCTAAAAGAAAAGAGACTTGAGAATTTGAAGTATTTCGGTTTAAAAGAAAGGCATGGTGTTGTCTTAAATTGGTTTAAAACATAAAGTGTTATAATAGCTTTATGGGAAGTTAGTTATAACGACTTTATGAAAACAAAATAATGGTTTTATTATTGGATTTAAAATGGTAACTTGATTTTGGGAAAAGAGAAGTAACTTGAGTTTAAAAGTATAAGTAACTTATTTTCAAATATCGAACTTTTCTTGATGAGAAAAATATAAGTGGCTTGGTTTTAAAAGGTAGGAGTACCTTGATCTTAAAAGAGTTAGTTACTTGGGTTTTAAAAGTATACTTGACGTTGTTTTAAAAGTGTAAGCCATTTGGTTTAAAAAGTGTAAAGTACTTGATTTAAACATGAACGTGTTTGGTACTACGGATAATAGTATCGAGTTGTTTTTACGTAAAAAGAGATCTTTTTGAAAGGATTAATGTACGTAGTACTTTAGGGTTAAAACCCGGATTGTTGTCATAAAATGGAAGTCTAAGAGTATGTTAAATTTGCCTATGCTAGTTGTTATAGCCTTTGGTGGTATTACTATGTTACCGCGTCTCTCGGTTGGAGGGCCGGCTGACTTGTTGTGAATTTATTGGACGTACCGGCAGTGACGGAGGATTCCACGGGTATGCTTCCATTTTGTTTGATCTTGGCCATGCTTATACGATGAGGGATGCCGGGGCATGCGACCAGGATGCGGGTTAGATGCCCGGACGTTTTATTGGACGTACCGGCAGTGACGGAGGATTCCACGGGTATGCTTCCATTATTGTTGTTACATGGACATGTCTACACCGATGAGGGATTCCGGGGGTATGCGTCCATTATTATTACTCCATGGGCATGTCTACACCGATGAGGGATTCCGGGGGCATGTGACCATTACTATTATTCCATGGGCTAGCTCCCCATGAAGACCTGTCTACACCGATGAGGGATTCCGGGGGCATGGTATATACGATTATTACTCCATGGGCTAGCTCCCACGAAGACTGCACCTACGATGAGGATGCCATGGCGCGTTATGGCCATGCTATACCGATGAGGATTACGGGGCATGCGTCGCGTATTATATATATATGTATTGTATATGTATGCACGACGGTGAGGTAGGATGCCACCGACGTCACATGGTTATATGTTACACCTACTACAGCGGTGACGAGGATTCCACGAGCGGAGATATATATATGTATTATATATGTATGCGACAGTGAGGTAGGATGCCACAGGCGCGTCATGATTATGATTTATGTCATGATCGCCGTGATGAGGAATGAATTCCACGGGCATGAGTGATGACTTTGAGGGCTTGAGTCCCTGACTTGACATGACCGCTTATATGTTATGTACTGTAGTTTGGTTATCATACATGTCTCCTGCTTTATATAGACTATTATGATTTCATTTACAGTATTTTCAGTTTCACATACTTAGTACCTGTTGTACTGACCTCCTTCGGGGGGCTGCGTTCATGCCGCAGGTAGAGGTACACCAGTTGTTGATCCTCGCTCATAGGATCACAGTTCATCGTTTTGGGAAGCTCCGTTTCTCCGAAGGCTTATCTTGTGGTATGATTCCCTGAGATTGTAGGTTCTTGTACATTCAGGGGTATGGCGGGGCCCTGTCCCGTCATAGTTGTTATAAAATTCGTAGAGTGCAGCATCTTTGTTGTGGTCAGGGTTTGTAAGGGATTTAACTGTTCGATATTGATATATATATACAGGAAGGTAACCGTTTTGGTTAGCCAGTTGCTTATTTTATGTCTTGTTTCATGCTTAAGATTTTATTTCCGCTGATTTTCTCTGATGATTGTATCACTAGGGTGCCCGGGGTAAGGCACCAGTCACGGGCCCGAGGTCGGGTCGTGACATATAAGTTGGAGGATTATTAAAGAAGTAATAAAACCAGTATTGGCATGTTAGCCGAAAACTGGACAGTTTTGATTGTAGTAGTTGGCCAAGAACACCAACTAAAGGACTGAACTAATGGATGGTATTAGTGGACTTAATGGACTGTATTTACATTGGACTATTTTTTACTTTGGACTAATGAACTATTTTGTATATTGTGGGGCAGAATTTTACACGTCCGGTTAGGCGTGTAATCCCCTTTAGTATTGTTGTATTATTGCGCCTTAAATGTGGCATGTTGGTTTTTGAATTTCGGGCCTTGAAAAAGGTGGAAAAGTACGTAAAAACAGGGGAAGTGCTGCCCGATTTTCCGTAGAATAAGAGACCCTGTACTTAGAAAAATTCTACGAAGAAATCTAGACGTTGATAGACGTATTTGATTATTATAAGTTGATATTCTACGCGCGGCATATTCGACTTGGCAAGTGGATTAGCCGAGGAGGTATGTGATTCTTCCTATCCTCTTGAGCATGATTGTTGTGAAATATATAGTACGGTAGACGTACGTGTGTTAAATGAATTTGGTTTCATTTTGATGTCCTTGACTTGAGTTCTAAATGTCAAGAACCTTGAATTATTCTAAAAAAGTTATGAATCATTATTCGGAAGGAAATTGATACTTGGTCTTTAAAAGAATAAAGTTCTCCTAATTTCAGAAATGAGTGTGGTTGTCTTTGGTTGGTTTAAAACATAAAGTGTTATAATGGCTTTATGGGAAGTTAGTTATAGCGACTTTATGAAGATAAAAGAATGGCTTAATTATTCAATTTAAACTTGAGACTTGATCTTGAAAGATAAGAGACTTGATTATTTTAAAAGATATGAGACTTGATTTTGAAAGTTAAGAGGATTGATCTTAAAAGTATACTTGACGTTGTTTTAAAAGTGTAAGCCACTTGGTTTAAAAAGTATAAAGTACTTGATTTAAACATGAAAGTGTCTTAAAAGAAGGCATGGTATTGACTTGGTCATTTTGAAAGGAAGGCATGGTATTGTCTTGGTTATGTTAAAAGGAAGGCATGATATTGTCTTGGTTATGTTAAAAAGAAGGCATGGTATTGTCTTGGTCATTTTAAAAGGAAGGCACGACATTGCCTTGGTTGTCTAAAATGATGGTTGTTCATTCTATTGTAATGAGAGTCAAAAATGATTTTCTAAAGGTGTAGTAACTTGGTTTAAAAAATAGACATGTCTTGATTGTCACGACCCGAACCTGGGCCCGTGACTGGTGCCTTACCCCGGGCACCCTAGTGATACAACATCAGAGTAATCAGCGGAACATAAACACATACATGAAACAAATGAAGTACAAAACAGTAATCTGAGGAAAAACTTGTCTTTCGGCATATATATAAATAACAACTCTTACAAATGAACAGTTTAATCCTTTTTACAAACCACGCCACAACAAGATTTCTGCACCTCTAAGAAAAGATATGACAACAATGGCGGGACAGGGCCCCGCCATACCCCTGAATGTAAATACCTACAACGACAGGGGACTATACCAAGATAAGCCTCCGGAGAAACGGAGCTTTCCCAAACGCTGAACTGTGACCCTAAGAGCGAGGATCAACGATCGGTGTACCTTTACTGCGGCATGAACGCACCAAGGAGGTCGATAACAGTACGGTATGTGAAATCAAAATATCGTAAATGAAATCATAGTAGTCTATATAAAGCGGAGACATGTATGATAACCAAACTACGTCACAACAAATAAGCGATCATATCAAGTCGTGACTCGCGCCTCGAAGTCATCACTCGATATAACAATGGGTCTCACGCCCACAACATCAATCATGCCGCGGAATACCTTCCTCACCGTGATCAATGATAGAAAAGCACCAAGGAATACATATGAACAACAGGTCCCACCTGTGTCCAATTAAAACCGTACGGGGTAAGTACGAAGGCATAGCCGACTACTAACACCCACAGTACTAACAAGGTCATAAAATGTATCATGATATATGTCTAGACCGTCACATGATCAAAGCTGGTCGCTCGCCCGCAATATCAAATGTGCGCGTCTAGCCACAGAACTCCCGCACTCGCGTAGGCCGCCTCATAGGCCCGCGTGAGGTATAACCCCGCATCGAGGGTAGCTACTCCCGCGTAAATCGCACGGACTCGCGATCCGCATGGCCACATGCATCGCGCATGACCATAAAGGCCGCACACTAACACGGAACTCTCGTAGCTCCGCATAGCCCCCGGACCCGCGTGAGGTATTCTCGAATCATGGTCCTGCATCGCTGAGTCTACCCCGTCGGAGGCGGCTTAACCCCGGAAACACGGTGAGTGGTATAATACCAACATAACGGTTTATCGTTTAAACAACATAAGCACAATCGAGGAAACCCCTTTACACCAAAGTCACAGAATACTAACACACGTAGCATCCTAATATGATTACTTATCAAAGCATCACGAAGGTATTACAAGGCTATCACAAACCAACACAATCAAGTTATACACACAAGGTACTTTCTACTATACGTCAACATGTTTGGGTTTCTATCCCCAAAGTACTTCATACATTAACCTTTTTTAAAAGATACGTTACTTTCACAAAAGTCACACAATACCCGTAGTATATGAAAATAGAGTGATTATCTTTTGAAGTGAATCAAAACACTTATCTTTGTAAAATCAAGTAACAACATTATTATCCAAACGTCCAAGTTTGCCTAATTTCAAATGTTCACGTTTCTTATTTTAGAAAGGTTTCGTAGTTCATAGTCTTATTCATTTAAGAATACAATTCTCCTTTAAACTATCTGAGAAACATAAGTCTTATATGTGAGTAGGATATTCTTGTTTATAGCAATCTTATTACAGCAGCCATGATCTAGGAAACATCATTTTGTCTCATCTTAGCTTCTATGCAGATGGAAGTTTCTACTGATTTTAATAATACTAAATCTGTCAAAATTTTCCTTTTATTAACGCTGCAGTGGTTTGTCGATACACATTCTGATTTCCGAAATCAGTAAAACATTCTTAAGCCGTTATTACCTAACTTCCCATAAAGCTAGTATAACTCTTAAGTTTTCAAAACCAAGTATTACTTCTTCTTTCAAATGATTCAAAAATCTTTTGAAATACTTCAAGTTCTTTATTAACACATAACAAGCCGATTATAGTTCGGATCGATTACCTTTTAAAACCACAAGTATTTTCTTACCAACATAAAGTCATTATAACCAACTTCCCATAAAGCCGTTATAACACTTTATGTTTTAAACCAATCAAATACATTTAGCACATGCGCTTCATCGTACTACATAGTTCACACATATCATGCTAGAAGAGATAGGAAGAGGTTCACATACCTCGCGACGAGTATCGACTAATAGCAAAACGCTCCAAGTACTTCCAACCGTCGGCTACTTCATAAGCCAAGTAGATCGCGCCACACGTAGTACTTCAACCTATAAGGCCACAAGGCGCTTATTAACATTTAGATCCCTTCGTAGAACATTCTACAGAAAATTCGCGACTCTCCCGCAGCGTAAATCACCTCTCCTATCGGGGCCGGCTATCAAGCCAACCAGGGGGGGGGCTTCATACATCTAACCGGACATGCACAATTCTACCTCACAGAAAAGCTACACAAGTCTCATGTCTGATCCTATGTAAAAAAGCGATTCGATTCTTCTTTCAAAAGGTTTCTTATTATTCAGCTTAAGTCAAAAGACATTGCGATAACAACGTTCGATTATATATAGTATACTTCAACTATATAGTCTAACAACATGTAATTTCCAATTACAATAGAGGGACAAGATATTTACCTCGATAAGCCCATAATTATCCGAGTTTAAATGTCGATCCTGAGCAAGGTTTAGCTCCTACTCCGTGCGCTCCGACCCGCTCCACACAACCCTTAGAAGTTCTAACCAACTTCTACTTAATACTCCAACTAACTATGGAGAATTTCCTTAGGGTTTCGGTTTTGTGACTGAAGGGAAGTATAATAGTATTTCTGGGCTTTTCGTATAAGTATAACCTTAGAATACTACAAGGTATACGGCTAAGGTAATTTGGGCATTATAACAATACTTTTGAGAGTATTTCTACCAAGAGGGGGGGTATTATACGAAAACAACTAGGCTAGGGGGGGTACCCCACGGCTAGCACCCCAAGGAGGGGGGGTGTCTACCCCTCGGCCTACCCCACTAGGGGGGGGGACTCTCGGCCAAGGGGGGGAGAGAGGGGCTCTCGGCCAAGACACTACACTAAGGGGGAAGGAAGAAGCTTTCAAGACTTAGGCAATTTGTGGATGAATTAGTCTTCAAAGGGGTGGGTATTTATAGGTCAAGTGAAGGCCAACCAATGGCCAAGATCTAGCCAAGTGCATAGCAAGTGTAGGGCGAGATCTTGACAAGTGCAAATTATCCATCTAACACCAAAATATCCTACCAACCCTTGACCAACCAATGGCCATTCGCCAACCTCCCTTTACCGCCCAAGGTGTTCCAATGAGAGGTGACAAGTGTCGCCTCTTGTTGATCCAAAATGTTTCTTCTCTCGTAAAAATCCGCAAAAATTAAAAATGACATAGCCGGAAAGTCCCCTCCGAAAGCTGTGAAACCGTTGCTTCGAAAAACGACTCTAACCGGGTGTTGTGAACAAAATTAATTTCGCCAAGCCTAATTCTCAAGTTCAAATTTTCACGTCGCCCCACGTACATACTCTGGAAAATACGGTATAACATTCTCCTCCTTAGAAACATTCATCCCGAATGTTCCTTCTAAGTCTCAAAACAAGCGTGCGCCAAGATAGTCTTCACTACCATACTTACGAAACAATCACGCCACAATGGCCACGCATACAATCACCAAAATACTTATATCCAAGTCTACGAGGAAACACCTCTAACATCATAAAGCATACCACTTTTGTCACTTTGCGCGAGGTTCTAGTGTCACTCGGCGACCCAACAAATGGTGCCGGACTACACGCGATCCACGAGGTCGTACACTCGAACTCTTACCACATTTCGATCTTCGCTTTCCAAAACTCGGTTACTATCTCTAACGTGGTCATCATTAAGCGGGAACACTGGATGGATCTCCGATACTTTCCGATCATAACAATACGAAGACCGACATCGCCTCCTAAGTCGGACGGCAAAAGCTAACATATAGGCAACCTGGCCTATTCTTCACATGGACTCAAAGGCCCAAAGTAACTCGGGCTAAGTTCCCTCTGTATTCCAAAACTCGTCACACCCACCCCGGGGTGGTACTTTCAAGAAGACCGACCGTCAACCTGAACTCTAAGCGTCGTCGCCGATTATCCGCACGATTTCTCTGAGCTGCCAGAACCTCTTCTAGACAAGCTTTACTCTATCCACAGTCTGCTGGAACAAGCCTGAACCAACTATCTGAATCTTGCCAACGTCGAACCAATCAACCGTGACTTACACTTCCGCCCCTACAAGGCGTCACAAGGCGATATCCGAACACTGAAATGGTATCTATAAAACACTTCCCCAACAGGAGATAACAATTCTCGCAACTATCCCTGAAATCCAAACACTGGCCCGAGGGCGAATGTGATTCTGAGACTCACCTGAGTTCTTAACCCTGCTTGGTAAAACTTCCAGAAACAAAAACAGCCGTACCCTGGGCTCCACTGTCTGCCATAAGGTGAAGGTAGGCACCCCGTGCAGCCTTACAACTTTTCTGATATATCATCTCGCATAACCCTCTGCCGAGTAAACGGTCTTTGCTAGAAGACAAGACGGCTGACCTCCTCGGCCCGACTACTGGTCGAATCGTCCACGATTAAATGCGTTGGTTAACTAAACTCGGGCCTAACACCCTCGTAACCCCAACCCAAAGCGGGACCACCACAAACTGACCCCACCACCAAACCTGCCGCGGGTTGACCCGCAACGTGGCCTCAACCCGACCCGGCAACGCGCATCATACTAGCTCCCCGAACCGGAACAATCTCACTAATCACGTTACGAAAACCTAGCGGTCTTCCTAGCTCAACTACCCTCTTTCATTCCACACTACTCAGGGACTAATCCCACCATGATTTCTAATCACAACTAACACACTGCTATCAGAACATAGCACTTAAGGTATACTCACCTTAACACACATACAGATCTCTAGAGGGTTAAGGATATATCTATATCTACTGCTTCACTCCCCTTAGTCGTTCTAATCAAACACGCCTGCGTAGGCGATAGCTAAGGAAGATGACAAACTACCCACCGATCCCGGCTAAGTCCTTCCGCGAGGACACTCTTTCGACATCGGACCACGGCGGTCATAGGTACAACAAGTACCAACTAAAAGACGACATTCCCTGAGATGACGCCTGCCACACTGTGAACACTGAGAAAAACTGAATCCAGATGGCTGGAACCTTCGTGTGACTGTGAACCGGAAGCTCTGGAGCTCTGACCAACTCCTGCATACCTCGAACGTCCTGAACCCTGTGGAGGACCTTTCGCATCGTGGATGTGCATAATCTAATCTCTTTGCGAGGCGACTCGCCTCAAAAGTTACTAAAGGACCTTCTTTGCTCGCCCTCTTCTCGCCCGTTAACCCGTCGATCTCTATGTTTTTCGGCCTGCTGCGCATAAGCCCGTACACAGGCCATGCTCAAGCCCAACTGAAGAATTACTCTGGCACAACCCTCTCTTAGATAGTCATCAAGACTCGCGGTACATCGGTATACTCTCTGGTAGTCAAATCCATAGTTAGTAACAGGGTCGCCTCCTTGAAATCTATATTCTCTGTTCCCTGGCCGCGAAGGTTCAAATATCATGGCCGCAGAGGAATCGCCGCCGTGCTAAACTCACTGGGCCGTGGCGTCGCAGAACTCCCGAATGAAGCACCACCTGGTGGTAATTGGGCTGTGCCCACGTAACCTCTCAGATTTACTCGCAGCCTCCGCCGCCTTGCCCTCCCGGCGGGTTGCCTACGCGAGGCATAGCGGTAAGTGGAAAGAAATACGTTAGAGGTTCGACTTACAACACGGCTCTAAGGCACGATCTCGAGTGAGAAGAAATAGAAACCAATCCTAAATATCCTATAGCCTCACGATTATTGGTGTGGTGCACAACACACCGATAATCAAGACTTCTTCGATACGGTGCGTAGACACTTTCCGAGGATTAAGCGCTCGATACCACTTTTGTCACGACCGAACTGGGCGTGATCGTGCCTTACCGGGCACCCTAGTGATACAACATCGAGTAATCACGAACATAAACACATACATGAAACAAATGAAGTACAAAACGATGTCGAGGAAAACTTGCCTTTTCGGCATATATATAAATAACAACTCTTACAAATGAGCAGTTTAATCCTTTTTACAAACCACCGCCACAACAAAGATTACAGCACTTAAGAAAGATATGACAACAATGGCGGGACAGGGCCCCGCCATACCCCTGAATGTAAATACCTACAACGACATGGGACTATACCAAGATAAGCCTCCGGAGAAATGGAGCTTTCCCAAACGCTGAACTGTGACCACTAAGGCGAGGATCAACGATCGGTGTACCTTTACTGCGGCGTGAACGCGGCCCCAAGGAGGTCGATAACAAAAAGTATGTGAAACTAAAATATCGTAAATGAAATCATAGTAGTCTATATAAAGCAGAGACATGTATGATAACCAAACTACGATCACAACAAATAAGCGATCATATCAAGTCGGGACTCACGCCAAGTCATCACTCGATATAACAATGGGTCTCACGCCACAACATCAATCATGCCCGGAATACCTTCCTCACTGCCGGCAGTCAATGATAGAAAAGCACCAAGGAATACATATGAACAACAGGTCCCACCTGTGTCCAATTAAAACAGTACGGGGTAAGTACGAAGGCATAGCCGACTACTAACACCCACAGTACTAACAAGGTCATAAAATGTATCATGATATCTGTCTAGACCGTCACATGATCAAAGCTGGTCGCTCGCCCGCAATATCAAATGTGCGCGTCTAGCCACGAACTCCCCGCACTCGCGTAGGCCGCCTCATAGGCCCGCATGAGGTATAACCCCGCATCGAGGGTAGCTACTCCCCGGCATCGTCCTGGACTCGCAGTCCGCATGGCCACATAGACCGCATGACCATAAAGGCCGCACACTAACCTGGAACTCTCGTAGCTCCGCATAGGCCCCCAGGACCCGCATGAGGTATTCTCGAATCATGGTCCTGCATCGCCTGAGTCTACCCCGCATCGGAGGGCAGCTTAACCCCCGGAAACACGGTGAGTGGTATAATACCAACATAACAGTTTATCGTTTAAACAACATAAGCACAATCAAGGGAAAACCCCTTTACACCAACGTCACAGAATACTAACACACGTAGCATCCTAATATGATTACTTATCAAAGCATCACGAAGGTATTACAAGGCTATCACAAACCAACACAATCAAGTTATACACACAAGGTACTTTCTACTATATGTCAACATGTTCGGGTTTCTATCCCCAAAGTACTTCATACATTAACCTTTTTTAAAAGATACGTTACTTTCACAAAAGTCACACAATACCCGTAGTATATGAAAATAGAGTGATTATCTTTTGAAGTGAATCAAAACACTTATCTTTGTAAAATCAAGTAACAACATTATTATCCAAACGTCCAAGTTTGCCTAATTTCAAATGTTCACGTTTCTTATTTTAGAAAGGTTTCGTAGTTCATAGTCTTATTCATTTAAGAATACAATTCTCCTTTAAACTATCTGAGAAACATAAGTCTTATATGTGAGTAGGATATTCTTGTTTATAGCAATCTTATTACAGCAACCATGATCTAGGAAACATCATTTTGTCTCATCTTAGCTTCTATGCAGATGGAAGTTTCTACTGATTTTAATAATACTAAATCTGTCAAAACATTTCCTTTTATTAACGCTGCAGTGGTTTGTCGATACACATTCTGATTTCCGAAATCAGTAAAACATTCTTAAGCCGTTATTACCTAACTTCCCATAAAGCTAGTATAACTCTTAAGTTTTCAAAAACCAAGTATTACTTCTTCTTTCAAAATGATTCAAAAATCTTTTGAAATACTTCAAGTTCTTTATTAACACATAACAAGCCAGTTATAGTTCAGATCAGTTACCTTTTAAAAACCACAAGTATTTTCTTACCAACATAAAGCTGTTATAACCAACTTCCCATAAAGCCGTTATAACACTTTATGTTTTAAACCAATCAAATACATTTAGCACATGTCGCTCTTTGTACTACATAGTTCACACATATCATGCTAGAAGAGATAGGAAGAGGTTCACATACCTCGCGACGAGTATCGACTAATAGCAAAACGCTCCAAGTACTTCCAACCGTCGGCTACTTCATAAGCCAAGTAGATCGCGCCACACGTAGTACTTCAACCTATAAGGCCACAAGGCGCTTATTAACATTTAGATCCCTTCGTAGAACATTCTACAGAAAATTCGGCAGCACCTCCCCCCCCGCAACAGCGTAAATCTCCTCTCCTATCGGGGCCGGCTATCAAGCCAACCAGGGGGGGGGGGTTCATACATCTAACCGGACGTGCACAATTCTACCTCACAGAAAAGCTACACAAGTCTACTGTAATACAGTCCTATGTAAAAACAGTTCAGTACTCTTCTTTCGAAAAGGTTTCTTATTATTCAGGCTTAAGTCAAAAGACATTGCCGATAACAACGTTCAGTTCTATATATAGTATACTTCAACTATATAGTCTAACAACATGTAATTTCCAATTACAATAGAGGGACAAGATATTTACCTCGATAAGCCCATAATTATCCGAGTTTAAATGTCGATCCTGAGCAAGGTTTAGCTCCTACTCCGTGCGCTCCGACCCGCTCCAAACAACCCTTAGAAGTTCTAACCAACTTCTACTTAATACTCCAACTAACTATGGAGAATTTCCTTAGGGTTTCGGTTTTGTGACTGAAGGGAAGTATAATAGTATTTCTGGGCTTTTCGTATAAGTATAACCTTAGAATACTACAAGGTATACGGCTAAGGTAATTTGGGCATTATAACAATACTTTTGAGAGTATTTCTACCAAGAGGGGGGGTATTATACGAAAACAACTAGGCTAGGGGGGGTACCCCACGGCTAGCACCCCAAGGAGGGGGGGTGTCTACCCCTCGGCCTACCCCACTAGGGGGGGGGACTCTCGGCCAAGGGGGGGAGAGAGGGGCTCTCGGCCAAGACACTACACTAAGGGGGAAGGAAGAAGCTTTCAAGACTTAGGCAATTTGTGGATGAATTAGTCTTCAAAGGGGTGGGTATTTATAGGTCAAGTGAAGGCCAACCAATGGCCAAGATCTAGCCAAGTGCATAGCAAGTGTAGGGCCAAGATCTTGCCAAGTGCACCTTATCCATCTACCACCAAAATATCCTACCAACCCCTTGACCAACCAATGGCCATTCGGCCAACCTCCCTTTACCGCCCAAGGTGTTCCAATGAGAGGGTGACAAGTGTCGCCCTCTTGTTGGTCCAAAATGTTTCATCTCTCGGAAAAAATCCGCAAAAATTAAAAATGACATAGCCGGAAATTCCCCTACGAAAGCTGTGAAAACGTTTCGTCGAAAAACGACTCTAACCGGGTGTTGTGAACAAAATTAATTTCGGCCAAGCCTAATTCTCAAGTTCAAATTTTCTACGTACGTCCTTACGTACATACTCGGGAAAATACGGGGTATAACATTGATACTACGGGTATTAGTATCGTGTGGTTTTTTCGTGAAAAGAGATCTTTTTAAAAGAGTTGAAGTACGTAGCACTTTGGGTTTAAGACCCGGATTGTTGACATAAAAATTGAAAGTCTAGAAGTATGGTAACTTGTCTGTGCTTGCTTGTGATAGCCTTGTTGTGCTAGTGTTGTATTCTTATGCTTCCACTATATCGTTCCTTGGACATACTGACACGTTGGGTGGCCCACGTGTATGATTCCACTATATCGTTCATTTGGACATACTGACACGTTGGGTGGCCCACAGGTATGCTTCCACTATATCGTTCCTTTGGACATACTGACACGTTGGATGGTCCACGGGTATGCTTCCAATATATCGTTCCTTGGACATACTGACACGTTGGGTGTCCCACGGGTATGCTTCCACTATATCGTTCCTTTGGACATACTGACACGTTGGATGGTCCACGGGTATGCTTCCACTATATCATTCCTTGGACATACTGACACGTTGGGTGGCCCACGGGTATGCTTCCACTATATCGTTCCTTTGGACATTCTAACACGTTGGATGGTCCACGGGTATGCTTCCACTATATCGTTCCTTGGACATACTGACACGTTGGGTGGCCCACGGGTATGCTTCCACTATATCGTTCCTTTGGACATACTGACACGTTGGATGGTCCACGGGTATGCTTCCACTATATCGTTCCTTGGACATACTGACACGTTGGGTGGCCCACGGGTATGCTTCCACTATATCGTTCCTTTGGACATACTGACACGTTGGATGGTCCACGAGTATGCTTCCACTATATCGTTCCTTGGACATACTGACACTTTGGGTGGCCCACGGGTATGCTTCCACTATATCGTTCCTTTTGGACATACTGACACGTTGGATGGTCAACGAGTATGCTTCCACTATATTGTTCCTTGGACATACTGACACGTTAGGTGGCCCACGGGTATGCTTCCACTATTATTGATCCATGGACATGCCTGCACCGATGAAGGTTCCAGGGCGGCGCGAGATCGCGTGCAATTCGGATGATATTGTTATTCCATGGACTAGCTCTCCATGAGGTTTAGTGACGCAGGCAGGATCTGGTAGTTAGCTTCCGCATTCTTGCCCGATTCTTGTACGCAGTGGATCCGTAGTTAGCTTTGACTTGCCGGTTAGTTCTATGGCACAGTTTGGTACGGCAGACTCTGGTAGATGACTTTCATACTTGCCGTCTGAGTTTTATGACACAGGGACACGTGTTCATGTATACATATTGGTGTTATATTATATCATGGACTGCCGACAGTGAGGAAGGAATTCCACGGGCATGATTGATATTATGGGCGTGAGACCCATGGTTATATTTGAGTAATGACTTTGAGGCATGATCCACGACTTGACATGTCGCTATATATTGTGTATCATAGTTTGGTTATCATACATGTCTCACTATTTTATATATGATTTTATGATTTTATTACGATTTTTGATTCACATACTTGGTACTGTTGTCTTGACCTCGCCCGATTTGTGTTCATGCTGCAGGTAGAGGTACACCGGTTGTTGATCCTCGCTCTTAGGGTCACAGTTCTGCGTTTGGGAAGTTCCGTTTCTCCGGAGGCTTATCTTTTGGTATGGTTCCCTGTCAGTGTAGGTACAGGTACATTCAGGGGTATGGCGGGGCCCTGTCCCGTCATAGTTGTTATGTCAAACTCTTAGAGGTCTGTAGTCCTGTTGTGAGTTGGGCTTGTAAAGGATGTAACTGTTCGGGTTTTGATATATATATATATATATGCAGAAAGGTGACATTATTGGTTAGCCTATTTCTTCTTTTATATTGTTCCATGTCTATGAGTTTTATTCCGCTGATTTTCTCTGATGTATTATCACTATGGTGCCCGGGGTGAGGCACCAGTTGCGGTCCCGAGGTCGGGTCGTGACAGGTACGAAGAGAGTATCCTTTTAGGCCATGAATGGGAGTTACTAGTGATGTTATACACTTTAGATGTGATTCCTCATTGGCTTGGATTTATGTATATGCGTGTGTGTTATATTGTGTCCATATGTGGTATATTTGGTTTCGTTGGGTGTAGTTAAGAAGACTATGCCGAAAGTTGTATAGCTTGAGACCTTAGGTGAACATTCGAGGACGAATGTTTCTAAGGGGGAAGAATGTTACACCCCGTAATTCCATGATATTGATTTGAGGATATGATTAAGGGAATAAGATTTGAATTTTGGAAGGAAAGAATTGTTATATTTTCTTAAGGAAAATTATCCGAACCCCGTGAAGGAAAAGTGTTTAATAATGAGAATTGGGTTCTCAAAATTGGTAAGTGTGACTTATGGAATTTATCTGATTTATGGATTTTTATTTTTGGATTTGGTCATGTGGGGCCCACCCGGGAAATTTTACGTTTTTGTGGTGCCCACAAGATTTCCGATATTTTGGCCAATTATGGACTTTTTGGGAGATGAAAATATTTTGGACGAATCATAGGGTGACACGTGGCACACCCCACCCCCTTTTCTTGGTATTGAAAGACTTTGACTTGGCTAGATATTTTGAAGACAAGTGGACATGTGGGTCCCACTCAACTTGTCTTGCTACACTTAGGCCATACACTTGTCATGATACCATGCCATGAGTTACATTATATATACAAGAGAGAGGGCTTGCAAGACTTGTCTTCCAGCACTTAGAAAATATTTCATCTTTCTCTCCTCTTTGAGAGGCTCTCGGCCAAAAGGCCTTTTGATGAGCAAACATTGTTCAATCTTCCATTTTTAACTTGTGTGATACAAGATTAAGGTCCCTAACCAAGTGTTAAGCCAAGATAACACTCTTTTAACCTCAAAATCTCCATTGGACCGAGAAAAGAAGGTGGGAAACCCTAAGGTTCCGTCAACTTTTTGGAAGTGAAATGTGAAGAGAAGTTTCTCCTAAGGTTGTGGGGGATACATATATATGATTGGAACTTGAAGAAGTGGAGCGAAACGAAAATTGCGGACCAAAGTATAGCGTTCTTCCCGGGACGATTTTAAGGCTAAAAATGAGGTAATAATTCTTCTTTTCCCGCAGTAATTGGATATTACTCATTGTTATAGTATATGGATGAACTTTCATTAAGGAAGATATGGAAAATAAAGTGTGCATGTCCTACTTTGGAAGAGTTGGCCGAGACTAGGCATGTTTGTCGTCGTTGGATTCGTTGGTTATTATTGTTGTTAATAACACTTGTCGCATGTTATATAATGAAGGAAATAATAGTTGTTGATAGTTTGTATAACTTATATAACATGTCGGAATGAGAATTGGATTAAAAGGAATTAAGGAAAAGGACTTTGGTTGGTTGTAGTTGTTGTTGGCCGAAAACTGCCTAAAACTGTTAGACGTTATCGTGTCGTTTTTATGGACTGTTTTATATGAATTGTGGGGCAGAATTTTACACGTCCAGTTAGGCATGTAATCCCCTTTGATTAACTGTTGGTTGCGCCTTAAAGGTGGCTTGTTGGTTATGGAAATACGGGCCTTGGAAAAGGTGGAAAAGTACGTAGAAACAAAGGAAGTGCTGCCCAAATTTCCGTAGAATTAGAGGGCATTATTTGGTATAAGTCTTACTAGAATGTAAGATATTGATAGAAGTACTATGACCATTTTTAGGTTGAAGTACTACGTGTAGCATGGTCTACTTGGCTTAAGGAGTAGCCGATGAAGTTGAAGTACTTGGAGCGTTTTGCTACGTGTCGAAAGGGTTAGTCGTCGCGAGGTATGTGGACTTCCTCTTCTCTAAGACATGAGTATGTTATAGTATACTTGCCTTGTTGTTAGGAGTATACATGACTTGATATTTGAGTATACTTGCCTTGTTGTTATGAGTATACATGACTTGATATTTGAGTATACTTGCCTTGTTGTTAGGAGTATACATGACTTGTTATTTGGAGTATACTTGCCTTGTTGTTGAAAGTATACATGACTTGTTGTTTTAGGTATACTTGCCTTGTTATTTGGAGTATACGTGACTTGCCTTCTTGAAGTACTTGCCTGGTAATTAGGAAGTATTCATGCTATAGATTTTAAGCTAAAATCATGTCTAGAATATTCCTAAGTTCTTACCAAGTCTTATGGGGGATATTGGTAAGAGTCTGTCACGACCCGAAACTGGGCCCGTGACTGGTGCCTTACCCCGGGCACCCTAGTGACACAACATCAGAGTAATCAGCGGAACATAAAACATATACATGAAACAAGTGAAGTACAAAACAGTAATCTGAGGAAAACTTGCCTTTTGGCATATATAAATAACAACTTTTACAAATGAACAGTTTAATCCTTTTCACAAACCCTGCCCACGACAGTACTACAAACCTCTAAGAAATGATACGACAACAATGGCGGGACAGGGCCCCGCCATACCCCTGAATGTAAACACCTACAACAACAGGGGACTATACCATCGATAAGCCTCCGAGAAACGAGCTTTCCCAAATCTTTGAATCGTGATCCTAAGAGCGAGGATCAATGACTGGTGTACCTTTACCTGCGGCATGAACGCAGCCCCCCGAAGGAGGTCAGTACAACAGGTACCGAGTATGTGAAACTGAAAATAAATACTGTAAATGAAATCATAGTAGTCTATATAAAGCAGGAGACATGTATGATAACCAAACTACAGTTCACAACATAGAAGCAGTCATGTCAAGTCAGGGACTCACGCCCTAAAAGTCATCCTCATGCCCGTGGAACTCTTCCTCACCGCCAGCCTAGGTACAAATCATGTGATACGTATAACAGGTCTCGGCCCGTCTTATGGACCCAATATAGAAAATGGTGGAATACATTCCCGGTTCATCCCATGAACCGGTAGTCGAGTGGAATACATTCCCGGATGAACCGGTAGTCAAGTGAAATACATTCGGATGAACCGGTCCTCAAGTGAAATACATTCCGGATGAACCGGTCCTCAAGTGAAATACATTCCGGATGAACCGTGTCGAGTGAAATACATTCGGATGAACCGGTCCTCAAGTGAAATACATTCGGATGAACCGTCCTCAAGTGAAATACATTCCGGATGAGCCGTGTCGAGTGAAATACATTCCGGATGAGCCGTAATCAAGTGATATACATTCCGGATGACCCTGAGTCGAGTAGAACACGATTTACACAACAAGGCTATCACACGTAACATGGTCAAGTTTCATAACAACAAGTATAAGCAAGTTACACACGACTCAAGGTACTTTCATTTTATATCAAAGTCCGGATTTTAACCTTAAAGTACTACGTCCGTTAAATTCCTTTTAAGATCCATTCCTTTTACAAAGGTCACCCGATACCCGTAGTATAAGATTTGAGTGACTAACATTGTTAAGTAAACCAAAATGCTTTCCTTTGTAAAATCAAGTGACAACCTTATTTTCCAAACGTTCAAGTTGCCTAATTTCGAATGCTCAAGTTTCTCATTTTAGAAAAAGGTTTCGTAGTTCATAGTTTTAAATCCTTTAAAGCATAATTCTCCTTTAAACGTTTTGAGAAACCTATGTCTTATAAGTGAGTAGGTATTCTTGTTTATAATCAATCTTATTAAGCAGCCATGATCTAGGAAATGTAATATCATTTTGTCTCATCTTAGCTTCTATGCGGATGGAGGTTTCTACTGGTTTTAATAATACTTCTTTAGTCAATACATTTTCCTTTTTTTAACGCTGCAGTGGTTTGTCAATACACATTCTGATTTCCGAAATCAGTAAAACATTCTTAAGCCGTTATACCTAACTTCCCATAAAGCTAGTATAACTCTTAAGCTTTCAAAACCCAAGTAATACTCATTCTTTCAAAGCGATTCATAGATCTTTTGAAATGCTTCAAGTTCTTTATTAACACATATCAAGCCAGTTATTATTCAAATAAGTAACCTTATTTTAAAACCCACAAACTATGTGCTTATCCAAATAAATATATTATAACAAACTTCCAATAAAGCCATTACAACACTTTATGTTTTAAATCAATAAAATAAATTTATCACATGACGTCACCGTACTACATAGTTCACACATATCATGCTAGAAGAGATAGGAAGAGGTCCACATACCTCGCGACGAGTATCGACTAATAGCAAAACGCTCCAAGTACTTCCAAACGTCGGCTACTCCTTAAGACAAGTATATCGCGCCACACGTAGTACTTCAACCTATAATGCCACAAGCGCTATTAACATCTAGATCTTATCGTAGATCATTCTACGTAAAATTCGAGACTCTCCCGCCACAGCGGAAATCTCCTCCTCTATCGAGGCCGGCTATCAAGCCAACCAGGGGGGGGTTCTACACGTCTAACCGGACGTGTACAATTCTACTCCACAGTACCACTACACAAGTCTATCTGAATACACCCTATGTAATTACGATTCGATTCTTTATTCTTCAGGCTTAAGTCAAAAGACATTGCCAACTAACTACGTTCAGTTCTATATATAGTATACTTCAACTATATATTCTAACAACATGTAATATCCAATTACAATAGGGGGACAAGATAATTACCTCGATAAGCCCATAATTATCCGAGTTAAAAGTCGATCCTTAGCAATGTTTCGCTCCTACTCCGGGTGCTCCAACCCGCTCCAAATAACCCTTAGAAGTTCTACTCAACTTCTTAATAATACTCCAACCAACAATGGAGATTTTCCTTAGGGTTTCGTTTAGTGACTGAAGGAAGGTATAATAGTATTTCTGGGCTTTTCGTATAGGTATAACCTTAGAATACTACAAGGTATAAGGCTAAGGTATTAGGGCATTATAACAATACTTTGATAGTATTTCTATACCAAAAATGGGGTTTTTATACTAAAAAAACTAGGCTATGGGGGGTGTATACCCCTCGGCCTACCCCACTCGGGGGGGGCCTCCCGGCCAAGGGGGGCGGGGTACACTCTCGGCTAGCACCCCTAGAGGGGGGGGTGCTCTCGGCCGAACTCACACAAGGGAGGAGAAGGCTCTCAAGACTTAGGCATTTTGGATGAAGAAGTCTTCAACCTTGAGGGTATTTATAGGTCAAGGGATGGCCAACCAAAGGCCAAGATCAATCCATGTGTTAGGCAAGTGTAGGGCTAGGATTTACCAAACACAAATATCCTACCAACCCTTGACTTTTCAAAGGCACAAAAACGTGCTCCACCCTTGTCCATTTCGTCCTAAGGACGTTTCAAGTCCACCAATGAGAGGGTGCCGAGTGGCGCCTCTTGTTGGTCCAAAATGTTTCGTCTCTCGGAAAAATCCGCAAAAATTAAAAATGACATAGCGGAAATTCCCTACGAAAGTGTGGAAAGCGTTTCGAAAAACGACTCCAAGCGGGTGTTGTGAACAAACATTAATTCGCCAAGCCTTACTTGAAGTTCGAATTTCCTACGACGTCCTCGCGTACATACTCACGAAATACGGTATAACATTCTCCTCCTTAGAAACATTCGTCCGAATGTTCCTTCTAAGTCTCACAACAACGCGCCAAGATAGTCTTCACTACTATACTTACGAGAACAAACCTGCCACACATGGCCACAGAAACAACTGCGCACAATACTTACATCTAAGTCCACGAGGAAACACCTCTAACATCACCACAAATAATACTACTTTGTCACTTTGTCTGAGATACCACTTTGTCACTTTGTCGCGAGCCTTGCTCGACGACCCAACAAATGGTACCGGCCGCTGCGATCACCGGTTCGTCAGACACTCGAATTATTACCACATTTCTGATACTGCTTTAGTATCCAAAACTCGTGGTTACTAAATCTAACTTGGTCAACATAAACTGGGAACAAAATTGATGTATCTTCGATACTTACCCTAACATAACAAAACGAAAGACCGGACGTCCTTCCTCCTAAGTCGGACGGCAAATGCTAACATATAGGCAACCTGGCCTATTCTTCACATGAACTCACAAAGGCCCAAAGTAACTCGGGCTAAGTTCCTCAGTTTTTCCACAACTCGTCACACCCTAACCGGGGTGGTACCTTCAAGAGGACCGACCGTCAACCTGAACTCTAAGCGTCGTCGCCGATTATCCGCACGATATCTCTGAGCTGCCAGAACCTCTTCTAGACAAGCTTCTCACTACCCACAATTTGCTGGAACAAGCCTGAACCAACTATCTGAACCTTGCCAACATCGAACCAATCGACCGACAACTTACACTTCTGCCCCTACAAGGTTTCAAAAGGCGACATCCGAACACTGAACTGGTAGCTTAAACACTCCCTCCACAGGAGACAACAATCCCTACAACTACCCCTGAAATCCAACATCGCCCGAGGCGATGCGATTCTCGAGACTCACCTGAGTTCTTAATCTTGCCTGGTAAAACTTCCAGAAACAAAAACAGCCGTAACCTGGGCTCCACTGTCTGTCATAAGGTGAAGGTAGGCACCCCGTGCAGCCTTACAACCTTTCTGATAAATCAACACTGCCGAGTGAATGGTCCTGACCGAAGAACACGATGGGCTGCCCCCATCGGCCCGACCACTGGTCGAACGCATCCACGAACTCGTACGCTGGTTAACTAAACTTGGGCCTAACACCCTCACAACCCTAACACAAGGCGGGACCACCACAACCTGACCCCACCACCAAACCTACCGCGGGTTGACCCGCAACGGGGCCTCAACCCGACCCGGCAACGCGCACAATACTAGCTCCCCGAAGGAACAATCTCACTAAACACGCTACGAAAACCTGGCGGTCTTCTTAGCTCAACTACCCTCTTCATCCCACACTACTGGGGACTTATCTCACAACCATCGCTCACGCACTAGGCACCCCGATAAGGATCAACATACCCATACGTCTTTTACTCTAGATGACCTTACCTCTAAGGTCTCTACGTAACAAAACTCTAAGGTTCACACCTTCTCTATTCCCCCGAATCTTACTTGGTTAACTAACCAACACACCGCTATCGTAACATAGCACTTAAGGTATACTCACCTTATCACATAAACAAAACTCAGAGGGTTAAAGATATATCTATATCTACCGCCACTCCCTTAGTCGTTCTAAACAAACTCGCCTGTAGGCGCATAGCTAGGAAGATGACAAACTACCCACCGATCCTCAAGGCTAAGTCCTCCTACAAGGACACTCTTCGACACTGCACTCGACGGTCATAGGTACAACAAGTACCAACTAAAGACGACATTCCCGATGGCGTGCATCACATAGTGAACCGAAGCCACGAGTTCGACCAACTCCTTCATAACCCGAACGTCCCGAACCCCGTGAAGACCACTCGACCGTGGATGTGCATAACCTATTCGGTGAGGCGACTCGCCTCGAAAGTTACCAAAGGACCTTGCTGCTCGCCTCTTCTTCGTCCTTCGTTAACCCGTCAATCTCTACGCTTTCGGCTGCGCATAAGCCCGCATACGTGCCATGCTCGCTTCAATCGAAGGATTACTCTTGCACAATCTTCTCTTAGGTAGTCATCAAGACTTGCGGTACAACGGTATACTCTGGTAGCCAAATCCATAGCTAGTAAATGTGGTTGCCTCTTTGCAATCCATACTCTCTCTCGGTCGTGGAATCAAGGTTCAAATATCATGGCCGCAGAGAATCGCTGCCGCCGCGTGCTTAAACTCACTGGGCTAGTGACGCCGCAGAAATCCTCGAATGAAGCATTACCCTAGGTAATGATTGGCCTGCGCCCACGTAACCTCTCGAACTCTACTCGCGGCTCCTCGCCGCTTGCCCTCCCCGGGTTGCCCTACGCGAGGCATAATGATAAGGGAAAGAATTTCATCGAGGGTCCAACTTACAACTCACTCTAAGGCGATCTCGAGTGAGAAGAATAGAAACCAATCCTAAATATCCTATAGCCTCACGATTATTGGCGTGGTGCGCACAACACACCGATAATCAAGACTTCATCGATACGGTCAGACACTTTCCGAGGATTAATCGCTGATACCACTTTGTCACGACCAAATCGGGCCCGTGATCGTGCCTTACCCCGCACCCTAGTGACACAACATCGAGTAATCAATGAACATAAAACATATACATGAAACAAGTGAAGTACAAAACAAGAATTGAGGAAAACTTGCCTTTTGGCATATATAAATAACAACTTTTACAAATGAGCAGTTTAATCCTTTTCACAAACCCCGCCACGCATGCATTTCATGCACTCTAAGAAATGATACGACAACAATGGCGGACAGTGGCCCCGCCATACCCCGAATGTAAACACCTACAACAACAGGACTATACCACTGATAAGCCTCCGAGAAACGGAGCTTTCCCAAATGCTGAATCAGGACCCTAAGAGCGAGGATCAATGATCGTGTACCTTTACTGCGGCATGAACGCAGCCCCAGAGGTCGATAACAGTACCGAGTATGTGAAATCGAAAATAAATCAGAATTGAAATCATAGTAGTCTATATAAAGCAGAGACATGTATGATAACCAAACTACGTTCACAACATAGAAGGCCATGTCAAGTCGTGACTCACGCCTAAAAGTCATCCTCATGCCCGTGGAACTCCTTCCTCACCGCGCCTAGGTACAAATCATGTGATACGTATAATGTGTCTCGCCCGTCTTATGGACCCAATATAGAAAATGGTGGAATACATTCCCGGTTCATCCCATGAACCGGTAGTCGAGTGGAATACATTCCCGGATGAACCGGTCCTCAAGTGAAATACATTCCCGGATGAACCGGTCCTCAAGTGAAATACATTCCCGGATGAACCGTGTCGAGTGAAATACATTCCGGATGAACCGGTCCTCAAGTGAAATACATTCCGGATGAACCGGTCCTCAAGTGAAATACATTCGGATGAACCGTGTCGAGTGAAATACATTCCGGATGAACCGTAATCAAGTGATATACATTCCCGGATGACCGTGAGTCGAGTAGAACACGATTTACACAACAAGGCTATCACACGTAACATGGTCAAGTTTCATAACAACAAGTATTAGCAATTTACACACGACTCAAGGTACTTTCATTTTATATCAAAGTCCGGATTTTAACCTTAAAGTACTACGTCAGTTAAATTCCTTTTATGATCCATTCCTTTTACAAAGGTCACCCGATACGTAGTATAAGATTTGAGTGACTAACATTGTTAAGTAAACCAAAATGCTTTCCTTTGTAAAATCAAGTGACAACCTTATTTTCCAAACGTTGAGTTGCCTAATTTCAATGCTCAAGTTTCTCATTTTAGAAAAAGGTTTAGTAGTTCATAGTTTTAAATCCTTTAAAGCATAATTCTCCTTTAAACGTTTTGAGAAACCTATGTCTTATAAGTGAGTAGGTATTCTTGTTTATAATCAATCTTATTAAGCGACCATGATCTAGGAAATGTAATATCATTTTGTCTCATCTTAGCTTCTATGCGGATGGAGGTTTCTCTTGGTTTTAATAATACTTCTTTAGTCAATACATTTTCCTTTTTAACGCCGCGGTGGTTTGTCGATACACATTCGATTTCAAATCAAGAAACATTCTTAAGCCGTTATACCTAACTTCCCATAAAGCTAGTATAACTCTTAAGCTTTCAAAACCAAGTAATACTCATTCTTTCAAAACGATTCATAGATCTTTTGAAATGCTTCAAGTTCTTTATTAACACATATCAAGCTAGTTATTATTCAAATCGATTACCTTTTTTAAAACCACAAAGTATGTGCTTATCCACATAAAGCTATTATAACCAACTTCCCATAAAGCGTTACAACACTTTATGTTTTAAATCAATCAAATACATTTAGCACATGCGTCTGCCGTACTACATAGTTCACACATATCATGCTAGAAGAGATAGGAAGAGGTCCACATACCTCGCGACGAGTATCGACTAATAGCAAAACGCTCCAAGTACTTCCAAACGTCGGCTACTCCTTAAGCCAAGTAAATCGCGCCACACGTAGTACTTCAACCTATAAGGCCACAAGGCGCTTATTAACATCTAGATCTTATCGTAGATCATTCTGAGAAAATTCGCGGCACCTCCCCACACAGCGTAAATCTCCTCCTCTATCGAGGCGGCCATCAAGCCAACCGAGGGGTTCTACACGCCTAACCGGACGTGTACAATTCTACTCCACAGTACCACTACACAAGTCTACTGTAATACAGTCCTATGTAATTACAGTTCAGTTCAGTTCTTTATTCTTCAAGCTTAAGTCAAAAGACATTGCCAACTAACTACGTTCAGTTCTATATATAGTATACTTCAACTATATATTCTAACAACATGTAATATCCAATTACAATAGGGGACAAGATAATTACCTCGATAAGCCCATAATTATCCGAGTTAAAAGTCGATCCTTAGCAATGTTTCGCTCTACTCAAGGTGCTCCAACCCGCTCCAAATAACCCTTAGAAGTTCTACTCAACTTCTTAATAATACTCAACCAACAATGGAGATTTTCCTTAGGGTTTCGTTTAGTAGTGAAGGAAGGTATAATAGTATTTCGGGCTTTTAGATAGGTATAACCTTAGAATACTACAAGGTATAAGGCTAAGGTATTAGGGCATTATAACAATACTTTGGAGAGTATTTCTATACCACAGGGGGTATTATACGAAACAACTAGGCTAGGGGGTGTATACCCTCGGCCTACCACTAGGGGTACTCGACGAGGGGAGGGTACACTCTCGGCTAGCACCCTAGAGGGTGCTCTCGGCGAACTCACACAAAGGAGGAGAGAAGGCTCTCAAGACTTAGGCATTTTGGATGAAGAAGTCTTCAACCTTAAGGGGGTATTTATAGGTCAAGGGATGGCCAACCAAAGGCCAATATCAATCCATGTGTTAGGCAAGTGTAGGGCTAGGATTTACCAAACACAAATATCCTACCAACCCTTGACTTTTCAAAGGCACAAAAACGTGCTCCACCCTTGTCCATTTCGTCCTAAGGACGTTTCAAGTCCACCAATGAGAGGGTGCCAAGTGGCGCCCTCTTGTTGGTCCAAAATGTTTCGTCTCTCGGAAAAATCCGCAAAAATTAAAAATGACATAGCCGGAAATTCCCCTACGAAAGCTGTGAAAACGTTTCGTCGAAAAACGACTCCAAACGGGTGTTGTGAACAAACATTAATTCGGCCAAGCCTTACTTGAAGTTCGAAATTTCCTACGTACGTCCTCGCGTACATACTCTGGAAATACGGGGTATAACATTTAGGAAGTATTGAAGTCTAGTTGACCTTGCTAAGTTACTACACTAATGAAAAAGGGACCGAACAAACCATTGCAACGTTAATGAAAATGTATCGGTAATAAATTATATTGAAATGAGTAGAATCTTCCATCTGCATAGAAACTAAGATAAGACAAAATTGTATTACATTTTCTAGATCATGGCTAAATGGACAAGTTCGTTATAAATGAGTATAACCTATTCACGACTCATAAAAGTATTAATTTTGTAAGTACACGAGGCTTGATTTTCGAAAGTACTTGAGACTTGAATTTCGAAAATGTGTAGTAACTTGATTTGAAAAGTATATGTTACTTGATTTAAAGAGTACAAGTAACTTGATTTAAATGTATAGGTTACTTGATTTAAAAAAAGGAGAAGTGACTTGTCTTAAATGATTCTTTTATAAAGAATAGATGTACGTAGAGCTTTTGGGTCCAACGCCCTAATATTTCATGAGACGATTTTTCTTATAAAGTATAAAGGTATATAGCTTTCTTTGGATCTTAATCCTAAATGAACTACGTGATAACGCCTTAATGGTAATTGAAAAGGAAAGATGGGATAGTACCTTAGTTCGTAAGAATTGTTATAATAGCTTCATGAGAAGTTAGTTATAACAACTTGAGGAGGATAAAAAGAACGGTTTACTTACTTGATTTTGAAAAGCCTTGAAATGATTTTCTGAAGGTGTAGTAAATTGGTTTAAAAAGTAGGCGTGTCTTGATACTACGGGTATTAGTATCGTGTGTCTTTTACATGAAAAAGGATCTTTTTAAAAGAGTTGAATTACGTAGTACTTTGGGTTTAAGACCCGGATTGTTGACATAAAAATTGAAAGTCTAGAAGTATGGTAACTTGCCTATTCTTGCTTGTGATAGCCTTGTTGTGCTAGTGTTGTATTCTTATGCTTCCACTATATTGTTCCTTGGACATACTGACACGTTGGGTGGCCCACGGGTATGCTTCCACTATATCGTTCCTTTTGGACATACTGACACGTTGGATGGTCCACGAGTATGCTTCCACTATATTTGTCACGACCCGTTCCCGGGCCCGTGACTGGTGCCTTACCCGGGCACCCAAGTAGACATACATCAGAGTAACCAGCGGAATATAAACTTGCAAACATGAAACAGTGTAAAATAAGAACAGTTTATCCAAAGAAAAGTTGCCTTTCGGCATGTATATAAATTCCAAAAGTGAACAGTTACATCCCAACTTTACAACAGGACTACAGACCTCTAAGAAGGTGTAAACACTATGACGGGACAGGGCCCCGTCATACCCCTGAATGTACAAAACATCTACAACACCAGGAAGAACCGTACCAAAAGTCGAGCCTCCGGAGAAATGGAGCTCCTGACACCTGAGTAAAGATCCTAAGAATGAGGATCCACCACCTGTTTTCCCTTACCTGCGACATGAACGTAGCCCCCCGAAGGAGGTCAGTACAACAGGTACCAAGTATGTGAAACTGTAAAGTACTGATATATATAATTATAACATTTTAAAACCAATTCACAAATATGTACAAAACAACCAAGTTAACCGCACATAGTGCCACATCATAAACAAGAGCAAAAATAGATATAATGTAACTGGTCTTTTCTAGGCCGCTAATGATCGAAGCAAGGCCAATCGCCCATAGTATCATTATGCGAGCCTAATCCTGGAACTCCGCGATCGCGTGGGCCCATAGGCCGCATGAGGTATTCCTCGCATCGGGGTAGCTAACCGCGGCATCGTCACTGGACTCCGCGATCGCGTAGCCCGTAGACGCGTGAGGTATTCCTCGCATCGGCGTAACACACCCGGAGTGATCATCCTGGAACTCCCGCAGCTCTGCATAGGTCACATGGACCCGCATGAGGTATTCCTCGCATCGGGGGCGGCTAACCCACGGCATCGTAACAAGTCAGGAGGGTGAGTGATATAATACTAACACAACGGCTTATCGTTAAACAACATAAGCACAACAAGAATAACCTCCTTACACAAGCGTCACAAGATACTAACACACGTAGCATCATAACATGTTTATCAAACCAACTTACCATACCTTCAAACATCATTTCAAGCATTTGATAAACAAATAATTAAACCGTTTTTCTTATCTTTCTTAAGTCATTATAGCTAACTTCCCATAAAGCTAGTATAACACTTAAACTTTTTTATGAAAACCAAGTATTACTTTTCTTCCAAAATGATTCATAACTCTTTTTGGAATATTCAAGATTCTTATTAATTAGAACTCAAGTCCAAAGACATCAAAGTAAAGCCAAATTTAGTTTAACACACGTACGTCTACCATACTATATATATTTCACAAATATCATGCTCAAAGGGATAGGAAGAATCACATACCTCCTCGGCTAAATCCACTTGCCAAGTCGGATATGTCGCGCGCAGAGTGTCAACCTATAATAGTCAAAACACGCCTATCAACTTCTAGTTTTACGTGGGATTCTTCTAAGTAAGATTTCTCTTAGTCTACAAAAATTTGGGCAGCACTTCCCCCGTTTCTACTCAATTCTCCACCTTTTTCAAGGCCCGATAATAGTAACCAACATGCCATAAATAAGGCGCAATAATTCCGAAATTTAAAGAAGGGGATCACACGCCCAAACGGAACGCGATTAACAATCTTCCCCTTAACAACAACAATAATTAAAGAAGGGGATCACACGCCCAAACGGAACGCGATTAACAATCTTCCCCTTAACAACAACAATAATTAAAGAAGGGGATCACACGCCCAAACGGAACGCGATTAACAATCTTCCCCTTAACAACAATGTAAATACAGTCCAAAGTAAATACAGTCCAAAGTAAATACAGTCCTTAAGTTGGGGTCCTTGGCCAACTTTTACAATTTTACTTATCCAATTACTTCATTAGTCTTCCAACTTATATTCCAATCTTTATATAAGTTATAGTTTCTTTGTTGTTAACTTCTTAGTCAAGTAATGGATACATTTTTACCATTTTAATGGCTAATATGTCAATTCTCCTTTTAACATCTTAACAAGATCCAAATCTTTCCTTATATCTCATACTCCATAATATACTTCCAATATATGTATAATATCCAATATACATAATAATCAACTTCACAAAGAGGTTAAGGTTCATTACCTCAATTTAGCCCAAAAATATCCAAGAACTTAAAGTCGTTCCTAAGCAAGTTTTAGCTCCAAATCTTTGTGTTCCAAACCACCACAAGTCATCTTTAGAAGTTCCTAACCAACTTCTATTCAAGAATTAACTCCAAAAAGTGAAGAACACTAAGGCTCCATTTTTGGCATGCTCTCGGCCAAGGGGGGTTTTTAGAGGCTAGGGTGTGAAATCTTGTCTAACTCTTGGTTACTAATCTTTCTAATACATTAAGGAAGAACACTTAGAAGTTTAAGAATTATTGGACAACAATTGCTCAAAAATTGGGGCTTTGGACGAGAACACTAGGAAAGGGAGAGAAAATATTTTCAAGTCTTGAAATGTTCTAAGTGTGGAAGATTTTCATCAACTAGAGAGGTTTATATAGGACAACCAAGGGATAAGATTGAAACATGTGTATGGTATAGATTGAGGACATGTGTTTGTGTGGGCCCCTTTGTCCACCACCTCACAAATACCATGCAAGACTTTTGGCCACTTGTCTTGCCCACTAACTTGCAAAAAAACCGTCCACTATGCCATGCAAATGCCATGCAAGACTTTGGCCACTTGTCTTGCCCACTAGTATTGAAAAAACGTCCACCCATGTCCACTTGGGGTGACACATGTCTCCCTCCTATTGGTCCAAAATATATATCTCTCGGAAAAAAAATTCATAATTGGAAAAAAATATTGAAAACGTAAAACTTCCTTCACAAGGTTCGGAATATTTTCCGTCGGAAAACAATTCTTTCATTCTTACCCTAATTAGGGTTTATACATTCGTATGTGCGTCCTTACATACATACTCCGGAACTACGGGGTATAACAATATTGTTCCTTGGACATACTGACACGTTGGGTGGCCCACGGGTATGCTTCCACTATTATTGATCCATGGACATTCCTGCACCGATGAAGGTTCCGGGGGCATGCGACCAGGATGCGGGTGCAATTCCCGGATGATATTGTTATTCCATGGACTAGATCTCCATGAGGTTTAGTGACGCAGGCAGGATCTGGTAGTTAGCTTCCGTACTTGCCCGATCGATTCTTGCAGCTGGATCTGTAGTTTACTTCGTACTTGCCGATCG
The DNA here is from genome assembly GCA_029844215.1 of Przewalskia tangutica. Classification (NCBI taxonomy): domain Eukaryota; kingdom Viridiplantae; phylum Streptophyta; class Magnoliopsida; order Solanales; family Solanaceae; genus Przewalskia; species Przewalskia tangutica. Next base: position 45,943,457 of record CM056722.1, on the reverse strand, counting down.
TTCTATGGCACGATTTAGTACACGGACTACGGTAGATGGCTTCCGTACTTGCCCCGGTCATATCTCGTGACGCAGTGAATCTCGTAGCTTTCGTACTTGCCGATCGATTGTTGACGCAGGCTGGATCTGGTAGTTGGCTTTCGTACTAGCCCCGATCAGTTTTATGATGCAGGCTGGATCTGGTGGTTGGCTTTCCTACTTGGCCCGTACAATTTTTTTATGACACAGGTGGGACCTGGTGTTCATGCATACATATTGGTGTTATATTATATCATGGACTGCCGGCAGTTAGGAAGGAATTCCATGGGCATGATTGATATTGGGGGCGTGAGACCCATGGTTATATTTGAATAATGATTTTGAGGGCATGCGTCCCTGACTTGGCATGACTGCTTATGTATTGTGAAATGGTCTTTTAAAAGGTGAAGTTGATTTTCATTACTCTTATTGATTTAATTTGGTTATCATACTTGTTTCCTGCTTTGTATTTGGACTGTGTGATATTATGTTCTTGAAAACCTGATCGACTCTTGGAGTTGTTATAGTACAGTGATATAAGGTGCAGTTGGCTTTTAGGTTATGTGACATGGTAGGATCTGGTATTTGATTTTCTATACTTGCCCCTGTCATTCTTGTACACAGCCATGATTTTAATATTGTCCTTCGGGGGGGCTGCGTTCATGTCCGCAGGTCTAGGTACTCAGTTGTGGATGCGTGAGCTTAGGATCCTTGTTCAGCATTTTGGATGGCTCTAATGTTCTGGAGTTTATCATTCCGGCTAGGTATATTCAGGGGTACGGCGGGGCCTTGTCCCGTCATAGTTGTTGTCACCTTCTTAGAGGTCTGTATTCATATGTGGGCTGGACTGGCTAGAGTTGTATTTACATTATTGAAACAGTGTAGACCCTCTTGGGTGATTTATATACGGCAGCCTTATCGGCTTTGCCTTTACTTTGAAAAAAAACAAAAACAAAATGGGTGTTGTTATCTTCCGCGTGTTACTCATATTGTATGTACAGAAGGGTGCGCAGGTAGGGTACCAGTCGCGGGCCCGAGGTTCGGGGCGTGACAATAGAATACAATATTCATCCCTTATACAATAGGAATCCTATGCCTATACAAAAGAGGAATTCTAGTCTTACCATAATTATATTTACACAATATACAGAAATATTCTAATTATGGGTAGGGAATATATTGTGTTATACACCGTAGTTCCATGGCATGTACGTGAGGAAGTACGTAAGAGAATGCGACCATAAGTTTGGAAACTATGAAAGATTTGTATTTCCGACGGAAAATATTCCGAACCTTGTGAAGGAAATTTTACGTTTTCAATATTTTAACCAATTATGGATTTTTCCGAGAGATGAAATATTTTGGACCAATAGGAGGGAGCCATGTGTCACCCCTAAATGAGCCACGTTGGACGTTTTTAGGAGGACAAGTGGCCAAGGCAAGTGGCCAAGTCTTGCAAGATATTTGTTGGGTAAGTGGGCAAGAGGGACCCACACACACACATGTCCCCAATCTACACCATACACATGCTTCTATCCTAGCCCTTGATTGTCTTATATAAACACCTCTAGTTGATGAAATCTTCCACACTTAGAACATTTCAAGACTTGAAAAATATCCTTCCTCTCCCTCCTCTCTACATTGCTCTCGTCCAAAACAAGATTTCCTAACCTAGTGTTGTCCAAAAATTCTTAAACTTCTAAGTGTTCTTCCTTGATGTATTAGGAAGATTAGTAACCAAGAGTTAGACAAGATTTCACACCCCTAGCCTCTAAACCACCCCTTGGCCGAGAGTTGTGATGTTTGAAACCTAGGTGTTCTTCACTTTTTTGAGTTGATTCTTGAATAGAAGTTGGTTAGGAGCTTCTAAGGGTGACTTGTGGCGGATTGGAGCATAAGGATTTGGAGCTAAAACTTGCTTAGGAGCGACTTTAAGTTCTTGGATATTTTTGGGCTCTTTGAGGTAATGAACCTTGTACTCTTTGTAAAGTTGGATATTATACATATATTGGAAGTATATTATGGAGTTTGAGATATAAGGTTTGGAAAGATTTGGATCTTGTTAACTTGTTTAAATGGAATTGGCATATTAGCCATTAAAATGGTAAAAACGTATCCATTACTTGCTAAGAAGTTAATAACAAAGTAACTATAACTTATATAAAGATTGGAATATAAGTTGGAAGATTAATGAAGTAATTCCGGCATGCTAACCAAATTGGATAAGTGAAATTGTAATAGTTGGCCAAGGACCCCAACTAATGGACTGTATTTACTTTGGACTGTATTTACATTGGACTGTATTTACATTGGACTTCGGACTTGTTATGTTGTTGTTAAGGGGAAGATTGTTTACCACGTCCGTTTGGGCGTGTGATCCCCTTCTTTAATTATTGTTGTTGTTAAGGGGAAGATTGTTTACCACGTCCGTTTGGACGTGTGATCCCCTTCTTTAATTATTGTTGTTGTTAAGGGGAAGATTGTTTACCACGTCCTTTTGGGCGTGTGATCCCCTTCTTTAAATTTCGGAATTGTTGCGCCTTATATATGGCATGTTGGTTACTATTATCGGGCCTTGAAAAAGGTGGAAAATTGAGTAGAAACAGGGGAGGTGCTGCCCAATTTTTCGTAGAATAAAAAATCTTACTTAAAAAAATTCTACGTAGGACTAGAAGTCGATAGGCGTGTTTTGACTATTATAGGTTGACACTCTGCGCGCGACATATTCGACTTGGCAAGTGGATTTAGCCGAGGAGGTATGTGATTCTTCCTATCCCCTTGAGCATGATATTTGTGAAATATATATAGTACGGTAGACGTACGTGTGTTAACTAAATTTGGTTTCACTTTGATGTCTTTTGACTTGAGTTCTAAATAATAAGAATCTTGAAATATTTCAAAAATAGTTTTGAATCATTATTTGGAAGAAAAGTAATATTTGGTTTTAAAAAGGTTTAAGTGTTGTACTAGCTTTATGGGAAGTTAGTTATAACGACTTAAGGAAGATAAAAAGGACGGTTCATTTACTTGTTTATAAAAGGCATGTAATGATTTCTGAAGGTGTGGTAAGTGGGTTTGATAAATAAACATGTTATGATGCTACGTATGTTAGTATCTTGTGACGTTTGTGTAAGGGGGTTTTTCTTGTTGTGCTTATGTTGTTTAACGATAAGCCCGTTGTGCTGGTATCATATCACTTACCCCCCTGACTTGTTACGAGCGGGTTAAGCGCCCCGTCGAGGAATACCTCATGCGAGTCCATGGGACCTATGCGGGCTGCGGGAGTTCGAGAATCACTCGGGTGTATTCGCCCGTCGAGAATACCTCATGCGTCCATGGCCATGCGGATTGCGGGAGTCGAGGATGTTGCCGCGGGTTAGCTACCCCGTCGAGAATACCTCATGCGCGCCTAGGTGGCCTATGCGGTGCGGGAGTTCGAGATTAGGCTCGCATAATGATACTATGGCGAACGGCCTTGCCCGATCATTAAGCGGCCTAGAAAAGACCGGTTGTGTTATATCTATTTTGCTCTTGTTTTTCTTTGTGGCACTATATGCAGTTAAATTGGGTTGTTTAAATGCGTATTTGTGAATTGGTTTTAAAATGTTATGATTTCATTTCATACTTTCTGATTTCACATACTTAATACATTATCTTGACCTCCTTCGGGGGGCTGCGTTCATGCCGCAGGTAGAGGTACTCCGGTTGTTGATCCCCGCTCCTAGGATCACCGTTCTGCTTTTGGGAAAGCGCCGTTTCTCCGGAGGCTTATCTTTTGGGTATGATTTCCCTGTCATTGTAGGCTTATGTACATTCAGGGGTATGGCGGGGCCTTGTCCCGTCATAGCTGATTACACTCTTAGAGGTCTGTAGTCCTGTTGTAAATTTGGGATATAACTGTTCAGTTTTGGTATATATATACATGCCGAAAGACAACTTTTTCTTGATTAGACTATTTCTTATTTTACACTGTTTTATGTTTGTAAGTTTATATTCCGCTGGTTACTCTGATGTATGTATACTTGGGTGCCCGGGTAAGACACCAGTCACGGGCCCGGGAACGGGTCGTGACAAAAGTGGTATCAGAGCAGTTAATCCTTGGAAAGTGCCTACAGACCGTATCTAGTAGAGTCTTGATTATCGGCGTGTTTTGCACCACACCTATAATCAGGAGGCTACAGGATATTTAGGATTGGTTTCCATTCTTCTCACTCTGAGATCGTGCCTTAGAGCTGTGTTATAAGTTGGACTCTTTCTAACACATTCTTATGTACCGGTATGCCTCGCAGCGCAACCCCGCCCCGAGAAGGGCAAGGTAGTTGAGGAGGCTGCTAGCGAGATCGCAGAGGGTTCTGAGGCACATGCCCGATCTTTACGAGGTGGTGCTCTGACGGCGCGAGTTCCACGACGCCACCGCCCCAATGAGTTTAGAGCCGTAGCGGTGGCTCGAGACCACGATGCACTGGCTAATAAGCGGGCGGCGGTTCATTGTACCGTAGTTCACCCAGATCGATAACGAGACTACGTGACTTTACGAGTTGCGACCCACGAGTTTTATGGGTCGAGTCACGAGGATGATCGCGAGGAGTTTATCCGGCGATTCTGACGGATCGCGAGTGATCAAGGCTTCGAGACCGAGTCGGTGGTCTTAGGTTCGCGCATCGGCTGCGTGATCTGCGATCAGTGGTTTGATTCGTGGGAGCTGTCCCGGGGAGAGCATGCACTTCCAGCCGTATGGGACGAGTTCTCAGAGGCGTTTCTTAGCCACTTCTTGCCTCCGCAGATGAGGAGAGCACGGGCCGATAGATTTCTGATGCTGAGACAGAGAGGGCGTACGGTTCGGGAGTACAATGTGGAGTTTGACTCGTTGGCTCGGTATGTCCCCGCGTTAGTGGCACACATGGAGTACAGAGTGCACCACTACGTCACAGGGCTCGATGACTACTTGGCAGAGGCTTGCTCGGGTGTAGCTCTTCAGCCGGGCATGGACATTGCCCGCATGCAGGCTTATACACTTGGGTGTGAGGAGCGTAGAGGCCAGCGGGTTGTCAGATATCAGCAGAAGAAGGCCAGGACGGCAGGGTCCTTTGGTAGCTCTCGGGGCGGACGACCTCATCAACAGACTAGATTCGTACCTCAGCCAGCTCAGAGCACTCCTACACCGTCTTCAGGACATCCAGGGTATTCGGGGGCGGGTCAGGGCCCCAGGGCTTCGGACTTCTAGGGAAGCAGGGGTACTAACCGATCGAGACCACCCTCCTCTTAGTGTGGCCGATGTGGTAGATCCCATTACGGGAGTTGTGGTAATACTTCAGGAGCTTGTTACACTTGCGGCGGCGAGGTCATTTGTGAGATCGTCAGGCAGGCGCGAGATGGTAGGGTTCACCTCTGGTCTTTCGCGGTCTTCATCTCCTCTGATTACTCGCCGGGCGTGGTGCTCATGGGCCAGCAGTCGTGGCGGAGGTCGTGGCAAGGGTCTAGTTCAGCGGTCCTCGAACGCATTTATGCCATGTCCACCGCCCGGGACCGGGGCGTCACGGATGTAAATCCACAGTACATTATTAGTTTCATGTTGTGACGTGTATGCCTTGATAGATCCGGGTTCTACCTTGTCCTATATATATCCCCATATTGCTGGTAGGATAGGGATAGAGCCTGAGTCCATAGACCCTTTTGAGGTAGCTACGCCAGTGGGTGATTCGGTGGTAGCTGAGCGGGTATATAGGGCTTGCCCAGTGACTATATGCAGTCGTCAGACCCTAGCCGACTTGATAGAGTTGGATATGACAGATTTTGATGTGATTATGGGTATGGATTGGATAGCTTCTTGCTACGCCAATGTGGGTAGTGGAGAGATTGAGTGCAGTTCGATTTCTGAGGGCCGGTTATCGAGTGGGACGGGAACACTGTGTCGCCGAGGGGTAGGTTTATTTCTTACCTCAAGGCCAGTAAGATGGTGCAGAAGGGGTATATCTACCATCTCATTCGGGTATTTGATACGGAGGCCGAGATACGGACCTTGATCAGTTCGATGATCGAGAGAGTTCCCAGATGTGTTCCCAGACGACCTCCTGGGTATCCCTCCTGAGAGGGAGATAGAGTTTTGCATTGATATTCTGCTTGATACTCGACCTATATCCATTCCGCCATACAGAATGGAACCTGCCAAGTTGAGAGAGTTGAAGGACCAGCTGAGAGATTTGCTGGAGAAGGGCTTCATCAGGCCTAGTGTTTCTCCCTGGGAGCGCCGGTATTGTTTGTGAAGAAGAAGGATGAGACGCTGCGTATGTGTGTTGATTACAGGCAGCTGAACAAGGTGACTATCAAGAACAAATACCCCCTCCCCAGGATTGATGATTTGTTCGACCAGTTGCAGGGTGCGAGGTATTTCTCCAAGATTGACCTGCGATCTGGTTATCATCAGGTGCGAGTTAGGGAAACAGATGTCCCTAGGACTGCATTCCGGACCCGGTACGGGCAATATGAGTTCAGGGTTATGTCTTTCGGTTTGACGAATGCTCCGGCAGTATTTATGGATTTGATGAACCGAGTGTTCAAGCCATTTCTGGATACGTTTGTTATAATATTCATTGATGACATATTGGTTTATTCTCGCTCAGAGCAAGAGCATTCAGAGCATTTGAAAACGGTACTGAGGGTCCTCCAGGACCGACGGTTGTATGCCAAGTTTTCGAAGTGTGAGTTTTGGTTGGCTTCAGTGGCATTCTTAGGGCATATTGTCGGGGCCGATGGTATTCGGGTGGATACGGCAAAGATCGAGGCAGTCAGGACTTGGCCTAGACCTACTACGCCGACAGAGGTGCGCAACTTTCTGGGCCTTGCGGGTTATTATCGGAGGTTTGTGGAGAAGTTTGTGTTATACCCCGTAGTTCCAGGGTATGTATGTGGGGACGTACGTACGAGAATACGACAGAAATTTTGGAAAGAAAGAAAGGTGTGAAGGAAAAAGATTCGTTAGTGGGAATTGGATTCCCAGATTTGGTATTTGGACTTCTTGGATTATATTAGAATTATGGGATTTTATTTTCGGAAATGGTCACGTGGGGCCCACGGGAGAAATTCTGATTTTTGTAGCCACTTTGTTTTTGAGATTTTCGGTATTTTGGATATTTTCTAAGACGAAATATTTTGGGCGAATCGAGGCGACACGTGTCACCCCGTGGCACCCTTGGCGAAATGGCGTGACACTTGGAAGCAATTTCGTTGGCCATGTGGTGTGGTGGGACCCACACACATGGCCCAATATTGACCACCCACTTGACTTAATCATGGCCCTTGATTCTTCTATAAATACCCCCTTAGCTTGAAGACTAATTTCATCCCTCACTTGAAGTATTTCCAAGCAAAATACTCCCTCCCTTTTAGCCTTGTTTCGTCCAACCTCCCCCACATGTGTAGAAAATACTTTGAGTATTGTGGTATAATCCCAAATACCTTAGCCTAGTATCCCTAGTAGTATTCCAAAGTTATTTCAATACTAGGAGCCCGGAAATGCTACTTTATTCCAATAGTCGCAAAATGAAACCCTAGAAAATCTTCATAAGCTTGGTTGAAGTGTTAAGAGAAGTTGTTTAGAAACTTCTAAGGGTCGCTTGGAGCGGGTTGGAGCGTAAGGAATTGGAGCTAAACGTTGCTCATGATCGACATATAATCTTGCATAATTTTGGGCTTATCGAGGTAATAATCTATGTCCCCTATTGTAATTGGATATTATATGTTGTAGTAATTATATTTGAGTATATTATATGAGGATGGAAGATTGATAGAATTAAACTGTATTTACAATGGACTGTATTTACAGTAGACTTGTGTAGCATATCTGTGAAGTAGAATTGAACACGTCCGGTTAGACGTGTAATCCCCTGGGAGTTGTTGGCCTGGTAGCGGGCCTGAGTAGAGGAGGAGATTTATGTGGTTACGGGGAGGTCTTTGCGAATTTTACGTAGAATTTGGAATCTTATATTTAGAATATTCTACGATGAGATCTAGAAGTTGATAGACGTTCTATGACCATTTTATGAGTGAAGTACTACGTGTGGCGTGATCTACTTGGCTTAAGGAGTAGTCGGCGGGTTGAAGTGCTTGGAGCGTTTTTCTATTTGTCGATAATCGTCGCGAGGTATGTGAACCTCTTCTTATCTTTTCTAGCATGATTGTTGTGAACTATGTAGTACGGTAGACGTACGTGTGCTAAACGAGTTTTGGTTGGATTAGAACATAAGGTGTTATAATAGCTTTATGGGAAGTTAGTTATAACGACTTTATGTAGGTAAAAGAATGGTTTATTGATTTTAGAAGTTATGAGACTTGATCTTAAAAGATAAGAGACTTAACTTATAAAGGACGTTTTATGAAATGTTAAGGAACTTGATTTCTAAAAGAAAAGAGACTTAAGAATTTGAAGTGTTTTGGTTTAAAAGAAAGGCATGGTTTTGTCTTAAATTGGTTTAAAACATAAAGTGTTATAATAGCTTTATGGGAAGTTAGTTATAACGACTTTAGGGAAACAAAAGAATGGTTTTATTATTGGATTTAAAATGGTAACTTGATTTTGGGAAAAGAGAAGTAACTTGAGTTTAAAAGTATAAGTAACTTATTTTCAAATATCGAACTTTTCTTGATGAGAAAATATAAGTGACTTGGTTTTAAAAGGTAGGAGTACCTTGATCTTAAAAGAGTTGGTTACTTGGGTTTTTAAATGTATACTTGACGTTGTTTTAAAAGTGTAAGCCACTTGGTTTAAAAAGTATAAAGTACTTGATTTAAACATGAACGTGTTTGGTACTACGGATAATAGTATCGAGTTGTTTTTACGTAAAAATAGATCTTTTTGAAAAGAGTTAAAATACGTAGTACCTTGGGGTTAAAATCCGGTTTTGTTGTAATAAAAAGAATGTCTAAAAGTATGTTGAACTTGCCTATGCTTGTGGTGATAACCTTTGTTGTGCAAGTGTTGTATTTCCGTGCTCTGGCGTCTCGTTGGAGTAGGCTATCAGTTGATTGATGGACATCTCGACGATGGGTGGCCCGCGAGTATGCTTCCACTTTGATTGTTACTTTGTTATTTCCTTTGGACATACTGACACGATGGGTTTCCCACGGGTATGTTTCCATTAGGATTATTCCATGGACTAGCTCTCCATGAGGTTTTACTGATTTGGCTTGGTATCTGGTAGTTGGCTCTCGTACTTGCCCCGAAGTCGTGGCTGATTTGGCTTGGTATCCGTAGTTAGCCGTACTTGCCCGTTCGGTTTGTGAAGTCTCGTGATTCCGGCTTGGTATCGGTAGTTAGTCTTCGTACTTGCCGACGGCCATTAAGCGCGAGCTTGGTATCCGGTAGTTGGCTTTCGTACTTGCCACAGGTCGCCGTGGTATGGTTATGTTGGTACGGCTTTGGTATCTGGTAGTTGGCTTTCGTACTTTCCCCGGTCAGTTGATGATACGGCTTTGGTATCTGGTAGTTAGCCTTCTTACTTGCCCCGTACGGTTTTTATGACACAGGTGGGACCTGGTGTTCATGTGTACTTCTTGGTGTTATTATATCATAGACTACCGGCAGTGAGGAAGGTATTCCACGGGCATGATTGATGTTGTGGGCGTGAGACCCATAGTTATATTTGAGTGATGACTTTGAGGGCGTGAGTCCCTGACTTGACGTGACTGCTTACATATTATGTACTGTAGTTTGGTTATCATATATGTCTCCTGTTTTATATAGACTACTATGATTTCATTTCTGATATTTTATTTCACATACTTGGTACTGTTATGCGACCTCCTTGGGTGCGTTACATCTGCAGTCATCGGTTGTGGATCCTCGCTCATAGGATCACAGTTCAGCGTTTTGGGAAGCTCCGTTTCTCCGGAAGATTATCATTGGTATAGTCCCCTGTCAGTGTAGTTACTTGTACATTCAGGGGTATGGCGGGGCCCTGTCCCATCATAGTTATGGTTACATTCTTAAGTGCAGTAATGCTTGTTGTGGCGGGAGTTTGTAAAAGGATTTAAGCTATTGATTTGATATATATATATATGTATATATTCGAAGGTGACCATTTTAGTTGCTTTGTTTCATACTTTATGTCTTGTCTCATGTTTTAGTTTTTATTTCCGCTGATTTTCTCGATGTTGTATCACTAGGGTGCCGGGTAAGGCACGATCGCGGGCAGGAGTCGTGACAAAAGTGGTATCGAGCGATTAATCCTCGGAAAGTGTCTACTGAACCGTGTCTAGTAGAGTCTTGATTATCGGTGTGTTGTGCACCACATCTATAATCAGGAGGCTACAGGATATGTAGGATTGGTTTCCATTCTTCTCACTCTGAGATCGTGCCTTAGAGCTGTGTTATAAGTTGGACTCCCTCGGACGTACTCGTGTGTACGATTATGCCTCTACGCAGGCAACGAGCCGAGAGGGCAAGGCGAGAGGAGGCTGCGAATAGAGCACAAAGGTTCACGAGGCACGAGCTAGTCATTACGAGATAGTACTTGACGACGAGTTTTATGGCGCCGCTAGTCCCAGCAGAGTTTAGGCGGCGATTTCTCGAGGCCACGATACGAGCCTCGATGCGGCGGAGCCGAGATATGAGTTCAGAGATGGCGATTACTAGCTAAGTGGTGGTGGGAATGAGACGGACGGGGCCGGTGGTTCGCGATATCGATGATTCAACCTGATCCGATAGTCGAGACTTGGGATTTCTTGAGTTGCGATTCGCGAGTTCTATGGATAGAAGTGAGTATTATCCTCGAGTGTCGTACTAATTTGGGAGATTTTTTTGCGTGTCGGGGCCGTGTGATGGGAGGATGTCCAGTAGGAGGATACAAGAGGATGACTCGGCTCTAAGGTCGATTGCGGGTTGATTGTTCGGAGAAGGGGTGCTAGTCAGATGAGGTCACCCCCACCTCGTTGTGGCCATTGTAATAGACTCCATTATGGGGAGTGTCGTCTTTCGGCGAACTTGTATGCTTGCGGCCAGCGGGGCCATTTGGTGAGAGTTTGTCCGGCGAGGTAGCACAGATCACGAGACTTCGACGCCGGGATCGGTGGTGGTTCGCCTTATATAGCTAGGCGCCTGCGGTGAGGATTATGATTAGAGCGACAAAGGAAAGTGAGGCGATAGTTGCGAGATATCTTTAGCCCCAAGAGACTTGTTTATGTTGTTATGGTGGGTACATGTTAAGTGCTATGTACGGATAGCATTGTGTTAAGTGTGAATTAGAAACATGGGTAGTGTGAGATGGAAGTGGTAGCTTTCATGATGTGAATTAGTAAGATTGTTCCGGATCGGGGAACGAGAGAGTTTGGGCGATAGTGGGTCGGGTTGAGGACGTTCGCGGAGTCAACCGCGGCCAAGGAGATGTGGTCGGTTGAGGTGGTCGCGGTGGTAGGATCACGAGGGTGCGAGGCCCAAGTTTAGGTAACCATCGTATGAGTTCGCGGATATGTTCGACCAGAATCGGATCGTGAAGGCCGGGAATGGCCTTAAGGGAATTAGAGGCTAAGATGTGTTAAGATGATGGAAGTGTCCTTTTTATAAGTGAAGAGGGGAAGAAAGTATCCTTTGGACCATGGGTGGAAGTTTTGTGTTGTTATGCACGTTAGAGGTGATTCCTCGTTGGCTTGGATTGAGAGTTGCGTGTATGTTATACTATGGCCATTGGTGGCAGGTTTGGTTTGGTAAGTATAGTAGTGAAGACTATACCGGCGCAGGTATGTTTTGGAGACTTAGAAGGAACATTCGGGACGAATGTTTCTAAGGGGGGAAGAATGTTATACCCGTAGTTCGTGGTATGTATGTGGGGACGTGCGTGCGAGAATCTGACGAAATTTTGGAAAGAAAGAAAGGTGTGATTTTTTCGAAAGCGTTCGGGTTTTGTGAAGGAAAAAGGTTCGTTAGTAGAATTGGATTCTCGGTTGGTATTTGGACTTCTTGGATTATATTAGAATTATGGGATTTTATTTTGGAAATGGTCACGTGGGGCCACGGGAGAAATTTCTGCTTTTGTAGGCCCACTTTGTTTTTGAGATTTTTGGTATTTTGGATATTTTCTAAGACAAAATATTTTGGGCGAATCGGGGCGACACGTGTCACCCCATGTGGCACCTTGGCCGATGGAGTGGAGGAGACAGTGGCTCGCCAAAATGGCCATGCGACACTTGCAATTTCGTTGGCCATGTGGTGTGGTGGGACCCCCACACATGGCCCAATCTTGACCACCCACTTGACTTAATCATGGCCCAGATTCTTCTATAAATACCCCGCTTGAAGACTAATTTCATCCTCACTAAGTATTTCCAAGCAAAATACTCCCTCCCTTTTAGCCTTGTTTCGTCCAACCTCCCCCACATGTGTAGAAAATACTTTGAGTATTGTGGTATAATCCCAAATACCTTAGCCTAGTATCCCTAGTGGTATTCCAAAGTTATTTCAATACTAGGAGCCCGGAAATGCTACTTTATTCCAATAGTCGCAAAATAAAACCCTAGAAAATCTTCATAAGCTTGGTTGAAGTGTTAAGAGAAGTTGTTTAGAAACTTCTAAGGGTCGCTTGTAGCGGGTTGGAGCGTAAGGAATTGGAGCTAAACGTTGCTCAGGATCGACATATAATCTTGGATAATTTTGGGCTTATCGAGGTAATAATCTATGTCCCCTATTGTAATTGGATATTACATGTTGTAGTAATTATATTTGAGTATATTATATGAGGATGGAAGATTCATAGAATTAAACTGTATTTACAATGGACTGTATTTACAGTAGACTTGTGTAGCATATCTGTGAAGTAGAATTGAACACGTCCGGTTAGACGTGTAATCCTCTGGGAGTTGTTGGCCTGGTAGCGGACCTGAGTAGAGGAGGAGATATGTGGTTACGGGGGGGGGGGGGGGGGCGGTGCTGCCGAATTTTCTGTAGAATAAGGAATCTTGTATTTAGAATATTCTACGATGAGATCTAGAAGTTGATAGACGTTCTATGACCATTTTAGGAGTGAAGTACTACGTGTGGGGTGATCTACTTGGCTTAAGGAGTAGCCGGCGGGTTGAAATGCTTGGAGCGTTTTGCTATTTGTCGATAATCGTCGCGAGGTATGTGAACTTCTTCCTATCTTTTCTAGCATGATTGTTGTGAACTATGTAGTACGGTAGACGTGTGTGTGCTAAACGAGTTTTGGTTGGATTAGAACATAAGGTGTTATAATAGCTTTATGGGAAGTTAGTTATAACGACTTTATGTAGGTAAAAGAATGGTTTATTGATTTTAGAAGTTATGAGACTTGATCTTAAAAGATAAGAGACTTAACTTATAAAGGACGTTTTATGAAATGTTAAGGAACTTGATTTCTAAAAGAAAAGAGACTTAAGAATTTGAAGTGTTTTGGTTTAAAAGAAAGGCATGGTTTTGTCTTAAATTGGTTTAAAATATAAAGTGTTATAATAGTTTTATGGGAAGTTAGTTATAACGACTTTAGGGAAACAAAAGAATGGTTTTATTATTGGATTTAAAATGGTAACTTGATTTTGGGAAAAGAGAAGTAACTTGAGTTTAAAAGTATAAGTAACTTATTTTCAAATATCGAACTTTTCTTGATGAGAAAATATAAGTGACTTGGTTTTAAAAGGTAGGAGTACCTTGATCTTAAAAGAGTTGGTTACTTGGGTTTTTAAATGTATACTTGACGTTGTTTTAAAAGTGTAAGCCACTTGGTTTAAAAAGTATAAAGTACTTGATTTAAACATGAACGTGTTTGGTACTACGGATAATAGTATCGAGTTGTTTTTACGTAAAAAGAGATCTTTTTGAAAAGAGTTAAAATACGTAGTACCTTGGGGTTAAAATCCGGTTTTGTTGTAATAAAAAGAATGTCTAAAAGTATGTTGAACTTGCCTATGCTTGTGGTGATAACCTTTATTGTGCAAGTGTTGTATTTCCGTGCTACCGCGTCTCTCGTTGGAGGGCCGGCTATCTGGTTGATTGATGGACATACTGACACGATGGGTGGCCCACGAGTATGCTTCCACTTTGATTGTTACTTTGTTATTTCCTTTGGACATACTGACACGATGGGTGGCCCACGGGTATGCTTCCATTAGGATTATTCCATGGACTAGCTCTCCGTGAGGTTTCTTGATTCGGCTTGGTATCGGTAGTTGGCTCGTACTTGCCCGAAGTCGTTCTTGATTTGGCTTGGTATCGGTAGTTAGCCTTCGTACTTGCCGTTCAGTTTTGTGAAGTCTCGTGATTCCGGCTTGGTATCGGTAGTTAGTCTTCGTACTTGCCGACGGCCAACTACGTGGCGCAGCTTCGTATCCGTAGTTGGCTTTCGTGCCTGCGGGTCGCCGTGGTATGGTTATGTTAGTACGGCTTTGGTATCGGTAGTTGACTTTCGTACTTGCCGGTCGATTGATGATCGGCTTTGGTATCGGTAGTTAGCCGTACTTGCCGTCACGGTTTTATGACAGTGGGACACAGTGTTCATGTACTTCTTGGTGTTATTATATCATAGGCTGGCGGTGAGGAAGGTATTCCACGGGCATGATTGATGTTGTGGGCGTGAGACCCATAGTTATATTTGAGTGATGACTTTGAGGCGTGAGTCCACGACTTGACGTGTTGCTACATATTATGTATTGTAGTTTGGTTATCATATATGTCTCTGTTTATATAGACTACTATGATTTCATTTCTGATATTTTGATTTCACATACTTGGTACTGTTATGTGACCTCCTTCGGGGGGTTGCGTTCATGCCGCAGGTAGAGGTACATCGGTTGTGGATCCTCGCTCATAGGATCACAATTCAGCATTTTGGGAAGCTCCGTTTCTCCGGAGGCTTATCTTTGGTATAGTCCCCTGTCAGTGTAGTTACTTGTACATTCTGTGGTATGGCGGGCCACTGTCGTCATAGTTATGGTTACATTCTTAGAGTCCGTAATCTTTGTTGTGGGTGGTTTGTAAAAGGATTTAACTGTTGATTTGATATATATATATGTATATATTCGGGAAGGTGACCGTTTTAGTTGCTTTGTTTCATACTTTATGTCTTGTCTCATGTTTTAGTTTTTATTTCCGCTGATTTTCTCTGATGTTGTATCACTAGGGTGCCCGGGGTAAGGCACCAGTCGCGGGCCCGAGGTCGGGTCGTGATAGTTTGCTTCTATTTCGGCACCTTTGACTAAGCTGACTCAGAAAGCAGCTAAGTTTCAGTGGACGGATGCTTGTGAGGAGGGCTTCCAGTTACTGAAGGAGAGATTGTGGCCGCCCGGTTCTTACTCTTCCGAGAGGTCGACGGCTATGTGGTTTATTGTGATGCGTCGGGTATCGGGCTTGGATGTGTGTTGATGCAGCGAGGCAAGGTTACGACTTACGCGTCGACAGCTCAAGAAACATGAGAAGAACTACCCCACACATGACTTAGAGTTGGCAGCAGTGATTCATGCCTTGAAGATCTGAAGACATTATTTGTATGGAGTTCATGTGGATATTTACACAGACCACAAGAGCCTCCAGTATATCTTCAGCCAGAGGCAGCTGAACTTGCGGCAGAGACGGTGGTTAGAGCTACTCAAGGATTACGATGTCGATATCCTATACCACCCAGGGAAGGCCAACGTAGTTGCAGATTCCCTTAGTCGTAGATCGATGGGTAGTCTATCAGATGTGCAGCCAGAGAGGAGGGGCATGGTCCGCGAGTTGCATCAGCTAGCGAGCCTTGGAGTCCGATTGATTGGTTCTGATAGTAGTGGGGTTCGGGTTCGAGAGGTTGCCGAGTCTTCCATCATCGAGGAGGTGAAGAGGCGACAGTATGAGGATCCGATTATGACACGGTATCGAGATCTGCTCTTGAGAGGAAGAGTCCATTTGAGGTAGCACTGATGGGGTCGAGATTTGAGGCGAGTTGTGTGTTCCGGATATTGCGGGACTTCGGCGGAGTTCTAGGGAAAGCACACAGCGCTCGTTACTCTATCCATCCGGGGTCGACAAAGATGTACCACGACCTCAGATCTGTGTATTGGTGGGATGGCCTGAAGAGGGATGTTGCAGAGTTTGTTGCTCAGTGCCCGAGTTGTCAGCAGGTCAAGGTAGAGCACCAGAGGCCTGGTGGGTTGTTGCAGATGATAGAGATTCCGACATGGAAGTGGGAGGTGATCAATATGGACTTTATTACAGGGTTACCTCGCACTCAGAGGAAGCATGATTCCATCTGGGTTATCGTCGACAGGCTGACGAAATCAACCCACTTTCTTCCCGTCAGGATGACTTTTTCGGCCGAGGATTATGCTAGAATTTACATCCGAGAGATCGTGAGACTGCATGAGGTCCCTGTATCTATCATATCGGACAGAGGAGCCCAGTTTACGGCTAACTTCTGGAGGTCTTTCCAGAAGGGATTAGGGACGCATGTGAGCCTCGATCGCATTCCATCCTCGAGCAGCGGACGGCGAGCGAGCGTACTATCCGAACACGAGGATATCTTTGCGAGCCTGTGTTATTGATTTCAGGGGTAGCTGGGAGGATCATTTGCCTCTAGTGGAGTTTGCGTATAACAACAGTTACCATTCCAGTATCCAGATGGCGCCTTATGAGGCCTTATATGAGAGAAAGTGCAGGTCACCGATAGGCTGGTTTGATGTGGGCGTGGTGCAGTTAGTCGGGCCGAACTTGATTCAGCAGGAGGTGGATAAGGTGAAGCTTATCCAGGAGCGGTTATTGACAGCTCAGAGTCGACAGAAGTCGTATGCAGATCATCGGCGTCGACATTTGGAGTTTGAGGTTGATGATTGGGTTTTCCTGAAGGTGTCACCCATGAAGGGTGTGATGAGGTTTGGGAAGAAGGGGAAACTCAGCCCAAGGTACATTGGGCCTTATCAGATTGTCCGTAGGGTAGGCAAGATTGTCTATGAGTTGGATCTGTCGTCCGATCTGGAGGCAGTACATCCAGTTTTTCATGTTTCTATGCTGAGGAGATGTATCAGAGATTCATCTAGAGTGCACCCGATTGATGATGTCCAGGTGACAGAGGGGTTATCGTATGAGGAGAGTCCCATAGCGATACTCGATCGTCAGGTTAGAAGACTACGGACAAAGGATGTGGCTTCCGTCAAGGTCTTATGGCGGAACGAGAATAGAGAGGAGATGACATGGGAAGCAGAGGAGGACATGAGGCAGAAGTATCCTCACTTATTCCCCACACCTCCAGGTAACTCACTTTCCTACTTGTTTTTTTTAATTAACATATATGCTTAAGTGTTATTCGACGTATGTACTTAAGTGTTGTATTGTGGCCATGTGTGGCATTTGCAAACTGTTTAAGTTATAAGGAACTATGCCGTTATCTGATTTAATTGAATCTAGAAGGAACATTCGGGACGAATGTTTCTAAGGGGGGGAGAATGTTATACTCCGTAGTTCCAGGGCATGTACGTGAGGACGTACGTAAGAGAATGCGACCATAAGTTTGGTAACTATGAAAGATTTGTATTTCCGACGGAAAATATTCCGAACCTTGTGAAGGAAATTTTACGTTTTCAATATTTTAACCAATTATGGATTTTTCCGAGAGATGAAATATTTTGGACCAATAGGAGGGCGACATGTGTCACCCCTAGATGAGCCATGTTGGACGTTTTTAGGAGGACAAGTGGCCAAGGCAAGTGGCCAAGTCTTGCAAGATATTTGTTGGGCAAGTGGGCAAGAGGGACCCACGCACACACATGTCCCCAATCTACACCATACACATGCTTCTATCCTAGCCCTTGGTTGGCTTATATAAACACCTCTAGTTGATGAAATCTTCCACACTTAGAACATTTCAAGACTTGAAAAATATCCTTCCTCTCCCTCCTCTCTACATTGCTCTCGTCCAAAATAAGATTTCCTAACCTAGTGTTGTCCAAAAATTCTTAAACTTCTAAGTGTTCTTCCTTGATGTATTAGGAAGATTAGTAACCAAGAGTTAGACAAGATTTCACACCCCTAGCCTCTAAACCACCCCTTGGCCGAGAGTTGTGATGTTTGAAACCTAGGTGTTCTTCACTTTTTTGAGTTGATTTTTGAATAGAAGTTGGTTAGGAGCTTCTAAGGGTGACTTGTGGCGGATTGGAACATAAGGATTTGGAGCTAAAACTTGCTTAGGAGCGACTTTAAGTTCTTGGATATTTTTGGGCTCTTTGAGGTAATGAACCTTGTACTCTTTGTAAAGTTGGATATTATACATATATTGGAAGTATATTATGGAGTTTGAGATATAAGGTTTGGAAAGATTTGGATCTTGTTAACTTGTTTAAATGGAATTGGCATATTAGCCATTAAAATGGTAAAAACGTATCCATTACTTGCTAAGAAGTTAATAATAAAGTAACTATAACTTATATAAAGATTGGAATATACGTTGGAAGATTAATGAAGTAATTCCGGCATGCTAACCAAATTGGATAAGTGAAATTGTAATAGTTGGCCAAGGACCCCAACTAATGGACTGTATTTACTTTGGACTGTATTTACATTGGACTTTGGACTTGTTATGTTGGTGTTAAGGGGAAGATTGTTTACCACGTCTGTTTGGGCGTGTGATCCCCTTCTTTAATTATTGTTGTTGTTAAGGGGAAGATTGTTTACCACGTCCGTTTGGGCGTGTGATCCCCTTCGTTAATTATTGTTGTTGTTAAGGGGAAGATTGTTTACCACGTCCGTTTGGGCGTGTGATCCCCTTCTTTAAATTTCGGAATTGTTGCGCCTTATATATGGCATGTTGGTTACTATTATCGGGCCTTGAAAAAGGTGGAAAATTGAGTAGAAACGGGGGAGGTGCTGCCCAATTTTTCGTTGAATAAGAAATCTTACTTAGAAGAATTCTACGTAGAACTAGAAGTTGATAGGCGTGTTTTGACTATTATAGGTTGACACTCTGCGCGCGACATATTCGACTTGGCAAGTGGATTTAGCCGAGGAGGTATGTGATTCTTCCTATCCCCTTGAGCATGATATTTGTGAAATATATATAGTACGGTAGATGTACGTGTGTTAACTAAATTTGGTTTCACTTTGATGTCTTTTGACTTGAGTTCTAAATAATAAGAATCTTGAAATATTTCAAAAAGAGTTTTGAATCATTATTTGGAAGAAAAGTAATACTTGGTTTTAAAAAGGTTTAAGTGTTGTACTAGCTTTATGGGAAGTTAGTTATAACGACTTAAGGAAGATAAAAAGGACAGTTCATTTACTTGTTTATAAAAGGCATGTAATGATTTCTGAAGGTGTGGTAAGTGGGTTTGATAAATAAACATGTTATGATGCTACGTGTGTTAGTATCTTGTGACGTTTGTGTAAGGGGGTTTTTCTTGTTGTGCTTATGTTGTTTAGCGATAAGCCCGTTGTGCTGGTATCATATCACTTACCCCCCTGACTTGTTACGAGCCGCGGGTTAGCTGCCCCCGATGCGAGGAATACCTCATGCGGGTCCATGGGACCTATGCGGAGCTGCGGGAGTTCCAGGAATCACTCCGGGTGTGTTACGCCGATGCGAGGAATACCTCATGCGGTCCATGTGGCCATGCGGATTGCGGGAGTCCAGGATGTTGCCGCGGGCTAGCTACCCCCGATGCGAGGAATACCTCATGCGGGCCTAGGTGGCCTATGTGGACTGCGGGAGTTCCAGGATTAGGCTCGCATAATGATACTATGGGCGAATGACCTTGCTTCGATCATTAGCGGCCTAGAAAAGACCAGTTGCGTTATATCTATTTTGCTCTTGTTTTTGCTGTGGCACTATGTGCGGTTAAATTGGGTTGTTTCGTACGTATTTGTGAATTGGTTTTAAAATGTTATGATTTCATTTCAGTACTTTACAATTTCACATACTTGGTACATGTTGTACTGACCTCCTTCGGGGGGCTGCGTTCATGCCGCAGGTAGAGGTACTCCAGTTGTTGATCCCCGCTCCTAGGATCACCGTTCTGCTTTTGGGAAAGCCCCGTTTCTCCGGAGGCTTATCTTTTGGGTATGATTTCCCTGTCATTGTAGGCTTGTGTACATTCAGGGGTATGGCGAGGCCCTGTCCCGTCATAGCTGATTACACTCTTAGAGGTCTGTAGTCCTGTTGTAAATTTGGGATATAACTGTTCAGTTTTGGTATATATATACATGCCGAAAGACAACTTTTTCTTGGTTAGACTATTTCTTATTTTACACTGTTTTATGTTTGTAAGTTTATATTCCGCTGGTTACTCTGATGTATGTCTACTTGGGTGCCCGGGTAAGGCACCAGTCACGGGCCCGGGAACGGGTCGTGACATATTGTTTCCTATATTTACACGTTTACACACCCCCTCAGTCGGAGCGGGAGGAGGCCGGACGCTGAGACTGGATCTGAAGTCAAGAAACAACTGTCTGGGAAGTCCTTTGGTAAATATGTCTGCATACTGATAGGATGATGGAACATGTAACACTCTGACATGGCCTAGAGCAACTTTCTCACGAACAAAGTGTAGCTCAATGTGCTTGGTTCGCTGATGCTGAACCGGATTATGAGACAAATAGATGACAGAGATGTTATCACAGTACACAATAGATGCCTGACGCAAAGGACACTGAAGTTCTAACAGTAAGTTTCTGAGCCAACAAATCTCAGCTACTACATTTGCAACGCCTCTGTACTCAGCCTCGGCACTGGATCTAGATAGGGTAGCCTGTCGCTTGGCAGACCAAGAAATCAGATTATCCCCTAAGAAAACACAAAAGCCGGAGGTGGAGCGTCGCGTGTCCGGACACCCTGCCCAATCTGCATCCGTATATGAGAGCAACCTATTTGGCGCAGAGGGGTATAGTGCAAGCCATAATCAAGAGTACCCTTAATGTATCGAATGATACGCTTAAGAGCAGTGAAATGAGACTCCCTAGGGGCATGCATGAATAAGAACACCTACTGAACAGCATAAGCTATGTCTAGCCTGGTAAATGTGAGATACCGAAGTGCACCTGCAAGGCTCCTATACAGAGTAGGATCAGAGACTGGAGCATCATCCATAACACTGAGCTTAGATTTCGAATCGACTGGAGTAGACATAACTTTGCAATTCGCTATCTTAGCTTGTACACTATCTCCTCTGCATACTTACGCTGACACAAGAACATGTGATTGATAGACCTGGTCACTGATATCCCCAAGAAATAACTCAGCTTTCCCAAATCAGTCATTGCAAATTCAGACTTAAGCAAGGCAATAATCTAATTTTTCAATCTATACGAGGCGATGTAACAATATCATTCACGCGTCTGATAATAAGTAAGCAGTGCTACTACCTCGATGAAAAATGAAGAGTGATGTATCACTCTTGCTGCATACAAACCCAATCTGCAAGATATATCTGGCAAAGCGATCATACCACACATGGGGAGCCTATTTCAGACCATATAGTGACTTACGGAGATGGCACACATAGTGAGGGACTGCTGGATGGGTGAACCCAGGCGGCTGATGCATGTACACTGTTTCTCTCAGGTCCCCATGTAAGAATGCATTCTTCACATCAAGGTGATGGATCAGCCAGTGTTTGCCCATGACAATGCTCAAAACTGTGTGAATAGTAGCCAGTTTGACAACCGGGCTGAAGGTCTCTCCACAATCAATGCCCTCCTGCTGATTTGTGCTATTAGACACAAGACGAGCCTTATACCTCTCAAGATCCCCATTATCTCTGAACTTGTGACGAAAAAGCCACATACATCGAATTATATTCACCCCCTCAGGTCTAGGTACTAGATCGCACGTGTGCTGTTTAGTTAAAGCATTGAATTCCTCATACATAGCCGCATTCCAATTAGGGTCTTGTTTGGCCAATTTTGGGTTATTTGGAAGTGGAGAGATGGTTTGGGCAGACAAGTTGAAATGGACTTTGGGTTTGAATATGCCATGCTTTGAACGAGTTTTCATTGGATGAGTAAGGACAGTGGGTGGCGGAGTGGTGTCTGAGACGGTGGGTAAAATCGGATAAGGAGAAGGTGGGGGTGAAGCCATCGGAGGAGCCATGACTCCTGGATCGAGCGTCGTGGCGCTAGAAGGTTGACATGTTTCTTTGAATTTTGGGCGCCGCGACGCCTCAGCGACAGGGCCGCGACGCTGTCGACGGTATTCCTGAAGATTGCTCACTGGAAATCAGGCGCCGCGACGCCTCCCCTTGGGGCCGCTGCTATGACGACGTAACAAAGGACATGAGCTATTCGAGGATGAGGGAAGAGATGGAAGGCTCGTCAAGAAATGAGTAGTCCGGTTTTTGGAATTTTGGAAGATTCGAAAACGGGAATGTGGTCTCGTCGAATGTGACGTGACGAGATATGTGGATTTGACGAGGCGACAAGTCATAGCATAGATAGCCCCTATAGTTTGGCGGGAATCCGAGGAAGACACAGGGAGTAGACCTAGGAGCAAGCTTGTGAGGGGCGGTAGAACTGAGGTTGGGATAGCACAGACAACCGAAAATCCGTAGATGATCATAGGAGGGGACTCTATGGTAGAAGATATCGGTATAGGTCATATTGTGAAAAGTGCTAGTAGGAAGAATATTTAGAATGTATTCTGACATTTTAGCAGCATATACCCAGAAGGAAGGAGGGAGGGAGGCATGAATCAATAGGGTGCGAATCATATTGTTAATGATACATATGATTCTTTCAGCTTTACCGTTTTGTGGTGAGGTGTGAGGGCATGAGAAGCGAAAAACCATGCCATTATTTGTACAAAACCGGTGAAACATAGAGTTATTGAATTCACGACCATTATCGCACTAAAATGATTTTATGCTTTTTCCAAATTGTGTGTGGATAAACTTGCGAAACTCAAGAAATTTGGCAAACACTTTCGATTTAAATTTAAGAGGATATAACCAAACATAGTGTGAAGAATTATCAAGCAACACAAGATAGTATTTATGACCGAGAGAACTTGAGATAGGAGATGTCCATAAATCGGCATGTATAATATCAAAAGGAGCAAGTGTAACACTAGTAGATGATTTAAACGGAAGACGAATATGTTTGCCTAAAGAGAAAGAAACACAATTTTGGGCAAGTTTCCCTTTACAAGCAATGAAATTGTTGCCTTTAAGAAAATTAAAAACTGGGACTTCTAGATGACCAAGCCTATTATGCCAAGTTGAAGAAGAAACAACCGCTAGAGTGACGGGAGAGAAAGATCTGGCAGCGGAGGTAGAAGTGAATGGATAGAGATCCCCCGTCCTATTGTATCTCGTAAGAGGTGTCCCCGTATGAAGATCCGTCACAATAAAATCAAAAGGGTCAAAATCCACAGAGACAAAATTATTACGAATAAATTGGCAGACAGATATGAGGTTCTTAATCATGTGGGGGGCATATATGGTGTTTTTTAGGGAGAAGGGTGGATGAGGAGGTTGTGTGTATGATGTACCATACCATTTATCTGGAATGCGTTGTCCACTACCAACTGTAACATATTAAGGATGCTTTAAACTAAATAGTTTAGGGATAGTACCTGCAGATTGGGTGACGTGAGATGTGGCGCCTGAGTCCATGTACCAAGTATTTCCAGGCTATTGCATGAAGAATGTGTTGAATGCCTGTCCCAACTCAGTGGGTGTCATGCCGGATGAGGGCTGTAAAACCTGACCTTGCATGAAGTGGACCTGTTGTGAGGCTGGAGCGGGGCCCAACAAACCAGGGTAAGAATACGGATTGTAGAGGTCAGCTGCATCGAATGGACTCGCCGCGACTCAACTAGTGGCGCCGCGACTCAGATCTTTGCCGCGCATGCGGTGCGAATTGGTCGGCGAGTCGCGCCCGCTTGTTCTGCGATCTCTGTTGTTGCTGCTGCTGGTTCTGTTGACCGCGACCCTTGCCACGACCACGACCTCCCCTGCCGCGGCCCCTGCCACCCTTTCCACCGCGTCCTTGCTGCGGTTGAGAGTTTTCTGGCGGTGTTGGATCTTGATGGCGCGTTTTGATCGCTAATACCTTCTGACTGTGCTCATCCTGCTTAGCACGTCGAGTCTCTTCGAGCAACAACTGCGAGCGAGCTCTATTAAAGTTGGGTAACGGATCTACCTATTGAATCATGGTGGCCAAAGTATCATATTCGCCTTTAGGAAGGCCAACAATAAATTGTAACACCAGTTTGGTGTCAATAACAGGCTCGTCGACAGCCGCAAGTTGATCCGTCAGTAGCTTTAACTGTTTGCAGTACTCAGTCACATTGGAAAAGTTTTCAAGACGTGTATTGTTAAATTGCTCCTCTAAGTACACAACACGGGTGTGCTTATTGTCCTGAAAAATTTCCTCCAAACGATTCCATAACTCAAGGGTTGTGGCGCCAGATTTCATGATAGTAAGAAGAAGGTCCTGAGAAATACTACCATAAATCCACTGTTTGACGCTGGCGTCTAGACGACGCCAAGTAGACTCATCAACCTCCGGAGGGCGCGGAATGATGTCATCGATGTGATCAAGCACGTTATAGAGACATGCATGATTACGAAACAGTTCAATCCAGGGAGAATACTGACTGTTTTCTTGATCAAGAAGAATGATAATAGAGTTCTTGATGTTTGTAACAGTTAGGGCTGGATGAAAAGAGGATGACAACGTGGTGGTGGGATTTGTGGAGGTAGAAGATTCAGAAAGTGTGGAAGATTCAGGGATAACCATTTAGAGAGTAGGGGAAAGAAAAAGAAAAACCTAGAAATTTTGGAGGGAGGAGTGGGAGGCGCCGCGGCAACCGAGGGAGGGGGCCCCGGCGGTAGCTCAACAAAAAAGCTAGGGTTTTTGTTTTAGGCTCTTGATACCATGTAAGATGATATTAATCTCCCTTGGGGAGTCTTTCATTAATATCAAGGTATATATAGAGTACAATATTCATCCCTTATACAATAGGAATCCTAAGCCTATACAAAAGAAGAATCATAGTCTTACCATAATTATATTTACACAATATATGTAAATATTCTAATTATGGGTAGAGAATATATTGTTTCCTATATTTACACGTTTACAGATGCCTTGAACTCATTTTGAATATTCCCGAATTTATGGAATTTTTGAAATGCCTTTTTAAGAGAATATGTGTCACTTTATAGAGGTATGAGCCAGTGTATAGAGAGAATGTCCGTCAAGAAATCCGACTTTAAAGTTTGAAGATGAATTTTAGTATCTTATAAAGTCCTATTTTAAATCGGATAAAAATTCATTGTCTACAATATATTTGGGTTTCTCTATATATTGCATTATAGTTGTATTGCTAATCTACGAAATCAAATTCCCTTAACTAAAGTTATATTGAACGTACTTTAGTTATAGACTAACTAATTAAGCTCCGTACCAGCTATTCCTTTCTGAAATGAAATTATAAAAAGATAGCAACAGAAAAGTTATATCTTTTGAAAAAATTGAGTGACAACAGCACAAAAAAGTTACTCCCTCCGTCCCAAAAAGATTGATATGACTATAATTGATCTCATAAAGTTAAATTATTTCTAAATATAAAAATGAGTCAATTTTTTTGAAATAAACTAATAAGGAAAATATGCTAATTTTTTTGAGACGGAGGGAGTAATTCATAGAAATAAATCACTTGTGCCAAAAAGATGAAAGACTACATGCACTAAGGAATCAAAGTTTCAATATTGAAAAGCTAAAGACCCATGCTTGCTTAGTTGACGTGTTAGAAGGGGTCAACTTTGTTGGAGGTTTTCTAAAGTCACTTGATCCATCCCATCCTTTTCTAGTCAATTTTGTTTCTAATAGTAAAAAAGTCCAAGTCATTAAAAAGGAGTTAGAGAGAAGTTTCTCTCACTAAGGAAAACGCTTTCAACGTTTTGCCTTAGTTGCTCCTTCGGTTGTTCTTCCTCCCCTCTGTGTTTAACGATTGTAACCTCATGGATTGAAGTTTTCCGTTCTTAATATGAAGAAATCTAAACGGTACACACGTTCCAACAATCATTCAGGAGGTTCGTGAAGTTCGAAGGCTAGAACAAGGAAAAAGAAAAAGAATGGAGGCAGTCCTATAATTGCCGAAGAAAATCTCATTCCGGCGACTTCAGACCCTTCTGTGTTGGTCCATGTCAAGCCAGACTCACGTATCCCTCTTGACAATGTAATAGATGATGCTACTCTTCAAAAGATTCATGAATGGGGCAAAAGCATTGATACCGAGAACTTGGATATTGTGGTATTGAAGGCGGAAAACTACTGCTACTATGGTGGTTGATCCTATCACGTCAATCGGTGGATTCCGACTACCACTAAGAACTAGGCATACGACAACTTTAGTACCCCAACACTACCTGACAATTTGCTCAGGCATGCCGGAATAGGGATAATTTCTGGGCCAGACAACGTGATTGATGCACAAAGGAGTGATGGTCTACTCGGGTCAGAACCGGGTATGGGCGCGGGTCAGAAGTTCAAGACGGGTCAGGAGGATGTCAATGGGTCTGAGGCTATTCACGTTTTGCATGATTCCAAGTCAGTGGATAGCATTGATGATACTCCCATTCCCAAAGAATCAGTCACGGGAGTCAAGGCTTCCTACATTATTGCCCCGGATAACAATGTGACCCCTCCCATTCCGGGTCGGGGCGTGGGTCATAATGCTAAGGCGGGTATGACGGTAGTCCATACATCTAAGTTTACTCCCAGAATGTTAAGATCAAGGTCTGATGCTAGGCTCAAGGAAGTCTCCATCCCCGAAGAGTCTCGTGACACTCGCGGTGCCGAGGCGTCTCATTTAATGGCTGCGGGTACCAACAAGCCTCTTTCAATTACGGATCTTTATGATAATCAGATTACCAAGGCGGGTCAGGAGGGCACCACGGTACATTGATTACCCCCGTTATTCAAGGAAAGAAGTGGTGGGAAAGGAGCCTTGCATTAATATTGTGGAGCCGAGGCGCCAAACTATAAGTGCCGCGGTAATCGGGCGGTCTCTCTCCAAGACGGGTCTTAATGACGACCAGATTGCCAAGGCGGGTCAGGCGGGTGCCCATGGGTTATTTACTTTTCCCGTTATACATGGATCAAAGTCAGTTGAGGGAAACAAATCGAATTCTATTTCCAAGCCTAGGAACTACAAGTCCATTAATATCGCGGAAGCTGCGGGTCCGAATTTAATGTCACGGATCCAACTTGCCTCTCTCGTAGTTAGACACCAACCCCTAACTCTCTAAGTGTAACTAATGATGCCTTTCCCTCTTTAAGAAATGTGCTTGAAGGAGCAATTATCAAGAACATAAATAAACCGTTCGTCTTTAACTCGTCTTTGAGCACGAACATAGACTTAAACAAACACCCTCTCTCAAACAATACCCCCTCACTACTCCCTGATTTACACAACACCTCACCTCTTCTTTCTTCCCTTCCTTCTTTACCTACCAAAACCCAAGACACATTCCCTACCCTACCAAATGGCACGCAAATTCTTTCTCCTATTGCGGGCCCAAGCACAAATCCTTCTACCCACCCCCCTCTGTCTATATCTCCAGAAATGCCTCCCAATGATTTACACACAAATGCTCCTTCAAAGCAATATCAAATCCCACCCACGGATACTACTCCTAAGAACCACCCCCCGAATCATGGCAAAGGTCCCACCCCTCCAAAAAAGACTTATGCAGGAGTTCATGTACTAGGATTGAAGCAAAAGGAATGAAGTTGCAATTTATTGAACAGCAAGTGGACTAAGTAGACATCAAGTAGAGGATGAAGTCCCATTCATAGAACTTGGGGTTATTGCTTAATTGGTTGTTTCACGGTCCCTTCCCGGAAGAGAGGCATTAAATACCATTGTGAAGGGATGGGGAGTGAAATGTCGTATCATACCATATGGCAAAGGTTGGACAGTGTTCAAATTCATGACTGAGGAAGAGCGCACTAATGTACTTCATGGTGGCCCTTATATTGTCTACGGGAATACTATTGTCACGACCCGAACCCGGGCCCGTGACTGGTGCCTTACCCCGGGCACCCAAGTAGCCATACATCAGAGTAATCAGCGGAACATAAAGACAATACATGAAACCAGTGTAATAAAACAGTGAAATAAGGCATAAAGCTAACCAAAACGGTTACCTTCAGGATAGATATAAATAACAACTCTTTCAACATGAACAGTTTAATCCTTTGTACAAACCCTGCCCACAACAGTACTACAGACCTCTAAGAATGATACGACAACAATGGCGGGACAGGGCCCCGCCAAACCCCTGAATGTAAACACTTACGACGACAGGGGACTATACCATCGCTAAGCCTCCGAGAAACGGAGCTTCCCAAACGCTAAATCGCGGACCCGAGCTAGGATCAACGATCGGTGTACCTTTACTGCGCATGAACGCACTTCGGCGAGGTCGATCTAACAGTACCAAGTATGTGAAATCAAAATAAATCAGAATGAAATCATAGTAGTCTATATAAAGCAGAGACATGTATGATAACCAAAATACGCCACAATAAATAAGCGAATATGTCAAGTCGTGACTCACGCCTCAAAGTTATCACAATAAAACCGTGACGGGCAAGTACGGCGCATAGCCGACTACTAAGACCCACGATCAAAAATACCACAAATCGTATCTCGAGGTCTTTCTGCATCGCACCACATGATCGGCCGCCACTCGCCCGCAATATCAATGTCGCGTCTATCCTCGAACTCTCGCAGCCCGCATAGGTCACCCAGCACCCGCATGAGGTATTCTCGAATCATGGTCCTGCATCACCGAGGTATACCCCGCATCGGGCGCCCAACCTCGGTATCCGCCTAGGCTCCCGCAGCCCGCATAGTCTCAAAAGACCGCATAGTCTCAACAGACCGCATGGAATCCCCGCGTCGTGCTAAACACCCTAATGATCAATCCTCGAGCTACCGCGACCGCGTAGTCACAAGGATCGCATAGGCCGTATAGACCGCATCAAGGGTGGCAAGCCCTGTATAACAAGTCGGGTATGTGATACAATAACAAGATAACGGGCTTAACGCTTGACAACGTAAGCACAACAAGAGTGACTTACACAATAATCACAAGATACTAACACACGTAGCATCCTAACATGCTTACTTATCAAATCAACAAGAAAGTATTACAAGGCTATCACAAACCAATACAATCAAGTTATTCACACAAGGTACTTTCTACTAACAAGTTCGGTACCTATCCCCAAAGTACTTCATACATTAAATCTTTAAAGATACGTTACTTCACAAAACCACACAATACACGTAGTATATGAAAAATAGAGTGATTATCTTTTAAAGTAAATCAATTACTTCTCTTTGTAAAATCAAGTGGCAACCTTCTTTTCCAATGTTCAAGTTTCTTATTTTAGAAGGGTTTCAGTAGTTCATAGTCTTATTCGATTAAGAATATAATTCTCTTTTAACTATCCGAGAAACATAAGTCTTATATGAGTAGGATATTCTTGTTTATAACAATCTTATTACAGACCATGATCTAGGAAATATCATTTTGTCTCATCTTAGCTTCTATGCAGATGGAAGTTTCTACTGGTTTTAATAATACTTAATTAGTCAAAACATTTCCTTTTATTAACGCTGCAGTGATTTGTCGATACACATTCTCGATTTCCAAATCAAGAAACATTCTTAAGCCGTTATACCTAACTTCCCATAAAGCTAGTATAACTCTTAAGTTTTGCAAAACCAAGTATTACTTCTTCTTTCAAAATGATTCAAAATCTTTTGAAATACTTCAAGTTCTTTACTAACACATAACAAGTCGCTTATAGTTCAAATCAGTTACCTTTTAAAGACCACAAGTATTTTCTTACCAACATAAAGCTGTTATAACCAACTTCCCATAAAGCCGTTATAACACTTTATGTTTTAAACCAATCAAATACATTTAGCACATGTACGCCTACCGTACTACATAGTTCACACATATCATGCTAGAAGAGATAGGAAGAGGTTCACATACCTCGCGACGAGTATCGACTAATAGCAAAACGCTCCAAGTACTTCCAACCGTCGGCTACTCCTTAAGCCAAGTAGATCGCGCCACACGTAGTACTTCAACCTATAAGGCCACAAGGCGCTTATTAACATTTAGATCTCATCGTAGAACATTCTACCGAAAATTTGGCAAGACTTCCCCGCAACAACAGAATCTCCTCCTCTATCGAGGCCGGCTACCAAGCCAACCAGGGGTTATACGCCTAACCCTAACGTACAATTCTACTCCACTGTACTACTACACAAGTCTCATCGTAATACAGCCCTATGTAATTACAACAAGATTCTTCTTTAAATTCAGCTTAAGTCGCAAGACATCGCTGTAAGTATTATTCAGCTTAAGTCAAAAGACATTGCCGATAACTACGTTCATTCTATATATAGTATACTTCAACTATATATTCTAACAATATGTAATTTCCAATTACAAAAGAGGACAAGATAATTACCTCGATAAGCCCATAATTATCCTAGTTAAAGTCGATCCCGGCAATCGTTTAGCTCAACTCCGAGCGCCCAACCCGCTCTAAACCACCCTTAGAAGTTCTAACTAACTTCTACACAAAACTCCAACGGACTATGGAGATTTTCCTAGTGGTTTCGGTTTTGTGACCGACGGAAGTATAATAGTATTTCGGGCATTTTCAGATAGGTATAACCTTAGAATACAACAAGGTATACTAAGGTAATTTGGGCATTATAACAATACTTTTGAGAGTATTTCTACCAAGAGGGGGGGTATATTATACGAGAACAACACCACTAGGAGGGGGGGGTGAAGTCTCGGCCACAAGGCCACACAAGGGGGAGGGCTCTCGGCCAAGGGGGGGGAGGGACGAGAACCACAACAAGAGAGGGGGGGATTTTTACACTTAGAGATTTGTGGAAAGGATGAAGAATTCATCAAAGGGAGAGGGGTATTTATAGGTCAAGGGATGGCCAACCAAAGGCCAAGATTAAACCAAGTGTTAGGCAAGTGTAGGGCTAGGATTTATTACACACAAATATCCTACCAACCCTCGACTTTAGCCAAGGCACAAAAAACGTGTCTTACTAGCCCATTTCGTCCAATCTACCGCCACCAATGAGAGGGTGCCAAGTGGCGCCCTCTTGTTGGTCCAAAATGTTTCGTCTCTCGGAAAAATCCGCAAAAATTAAAAATGACATAGCCGGAAATTCCCCTACGAAAGCTGTGAAAACGTTTCGTCGAAAAACGACTCTAATCGGGTGTTGTGAACAAATAAATTTCGGCCAAGCCTAATTCTCAAGTTCAAATTTTCTACGACGCCCCACGCATATACCGAAATACGGGGTATAACATTCTCCCCTCCTTAGAAACATTCGTCCCGAATGTTCCTTCTATGCCTCAAAAAAACGTGCGCCAGTATAGTCTTTACTACCATACTTACGAAACAATCCTGCCACAATGGCCACAGAAACAACTGCGCAAAATACTTACATCCAAGTCCACGAGGAATCACCTCTAACATCACCACAAACACCTCTCTCCGGGGTCTAAAATATACTTCCTTCGCACCTTCTCTTTACAAAAGAAATGATCACATCAATGCTCGCCATACATGCTCGCTTCTTCCCGATACCACTTTTGTCACTTTGCCGCGAGGTTCTAGTGCCACTCCGGCGACCCAACAAATGGTACCGACTACACGCGATCCTCGAGGTCGCTGCTCACTCAACTCTTACCACATTTCGATACCGCTTCGCTTCCAAAACTCGGTTACTAACTCTAACGTGATCATCATTAATCGAACACTCGATGGATCTCCGATACTTTTCCGATCATAACAATACGAAAGACCGGTCATACTGCCTCCTAAGTCGGACGGCAAAAGCTAACATATAGGCAACCTGGCCTATTCTTCACATGGACTCAAAGGCCCAAAGTAACTCGGGCTAAGTTCCTCTGCCTTCCAAAACTGCCACACCCACCCCGGGTGGTACTTTCAAGAAGACCGACCAACTGAACTCTGCGTCGTCGCCGATTATCCGCACGATTTCTCCGAGCCGCCGTAACCTCTTCTAGACAAGCTTTACTCTATCCACAGTCTGCTGGAACAAGCCTGAACCAATTATCTGAATCCTGCCAACATCGAACCAATCGACCGGCGACTCACACATCCGCCCCTACAAGGCTTTAAAAAGGCGACATCCGAACACTGAAATGGTAGCTTAAACACTCCTTCAACAGGAGAAAACAATTCTCGCAACTATCCCTGAAATCCAAACACTGGCCTGAGGGTGAATGTGATTCTGGGACTTACTCGAGTTCCTAACCTTGCCTGGTAAACCTCCAGAAAAGAAACAGCCGCAACCTGGGCTCCACTGTCTGACATAAGGTGAAGGTAGGCACCTCGTGCAGCCTTACAGCCTTTTCTGATATATCATCTCGCATAACCCTCTGCCGAGTAAACGGTCTTAGCTAGAAGACAACACGGCTGACCTCCTACCCAACCATCGGTCGAACGATCCACGAACTCGTACGCTGGTTAACTAAACTTGGGCCTAACACCCTCACAACCCTAACACAACGCGGGACCACCACAACCTGACCCCACCACCAAACCTACCGCGGGTTGACCCGCAACGTGGCCTCAACCCGACCCGAACGCCGCACAATACTAGCTCCCGATTCTAACAATCTCACAAATCACGCTTGAAAACCTAGCGCCTTCTTAGCTCAACTACCCCCTTTCATTCCACACTACTAGGGACCTATCCCAAACATGACTCACGTGCACTATGCACTTCCGATAAGGGTCAAACATAACACTACACCTTTTCTCGAGATGGCCTCACCTCTAAGGTCTCTACGTAAAAAGCTCTAAGGTTCACACCTTCTCTATCCCCAAAATCTTACTCGGTTAAACAACCATGATCTAATCACGACTAACACACTGTTATCGTAACATAGCACTTAAGGTATACTCACCTTATCACACATACCGATCTCTGAGGGTTAAAGATATATCTATATCTACCGCTTCACTCCCTTAGTCGCTCAAATCAAACTCGCCTGCAGGCGCATAGCTACAAGATGACGAACTACCCACCAACTCAAGGCTAAGTCCTACTACAAGGACACTCTCTCGACACATGTAACTGACGGCCGCAGGTACAACAAGTACCAACCAAAAGACGACATTCCCCGGGATGACGTCTGTCACACTGTGAACCGGAAGCCCTGGAGTTCTGACCAACTCCTGCACACCCCGAACGCCCCGAATCGTGGAAGACCACTCTGACCGCGGAGGTGCATATCTAATTGGCCGCGAGGCGACTCGCCGAAAGTTACTAAAGGACCTTGCCGCTCGCCCTCTCCTGCCGCCCTTTGTTAACCCAGAAATCTCTACGCTTGGCTCGCCGCGCATAAGCCCGCATACGTGCCATGCCAAGCCTAATCAAGAATTACTCTTGCACAACCTCTCTTAGATAGTCATCAAGACCCGCGTGGTACATCGGTATACTTTCCGTAGCCACATCCATACTAGTAATGTGGTCGTTTTCTTTGCACTCTATATTCACCGCCCTGGCCGTGGAACCGGTTCAAATATCATGGCCGCAGCTGGAACCGCCACGCTGCCAAACTCGGGCTAGTGACGCCGCAAAACTCCCGAATGAAGCACTACCCTAGGTAATGATTGGGCTGTGCCCTCGCCACCCTCGAACTCTACTCAGCCTCCTCGCCGCTTGACCTCTGGGCGGGTTGCCTACGCGAGGCATAACGGTAAGGAAAGAAATACGCCGAGGGTCCGACTTACAACACGCCTCTAAGGCACGATCTCGAGTGAGAAGAATAGAAACCAATCCTAAATACCCTATAGCCTCCTCGATTATGGTGTGGTGCACAACACACCGATAATCAAGACTTCATCGGATACGGCTCAGACACTTTCCGAGGATTAATCGCTTCGATACCACTTTTGTCACGACCAACCGGGCCCGTGATCGTGCCTTACCCCGCACCCAAGTAGCCATACATCGAGTAATCACGAACATAAAGACAATACATGAAACCAAACTGTAATAAAACAGTGAAATAAGGCATAAAGCAACCAAAAACTTACCTTCAAGATATATATAAATAACAACTCTTTCAACATGAACGGTTTAATCCTTTTACAAACCCCTCGCCACAACAAGATTACTGCACTCTAAGAATGATACGACAACAATGGCGGACAGGCCCCGCCAAACCCCGAATGTAAACACTTACGACGACAGCGGACTATACCATCGCTAAGCCTCCGAGAAACGGAGCTTCCCAAACGTAAATCGTGACTCGAGAGCTAGGATCAACGATCGTGTACCTTTACTGCGGCAGATTGAACGCACTTCGGGCGAGGTCAAGATAACAGTACCAAGTATGTGAAATCAAAATAAATCGTAAATAAAATCATAGTAGTCTATATAAAGCAGAGACATGTATGATAACCAAAATACGATTCACAATAAATAAGCGATATGTCAAGTCGTGACTCACGCCTCAAAGTTATCACAATAAAACCGTGACGGGCAAGTACGAAGGCATAGCCGACTACTAAGACCCACAGCACTAAAAATACCACAACAGTATCTCGAGGTCTTTCTGCATCGCACTACATGATCGGCCGCCACTCGCCCGCAATATCAATGCGCGTCTATCCTCGAACTCTCGCAGCCCGCATAGGTCACCCATTGCACCCGCATGAGGTATTCTCGAATCATGGTCCTGCATCGCCGAGGTATACCCCGCATCGGCGCAGCCAACCCTCGGTATCCGCCAGGCTCCCGCACCCGCATAGTCTCAAAAGACCGCATAGTCTCAACAGACCGCATCGCATAGGAATCCCCGCATCAAAGCTAAACACCCGAATGATCAATCTCGAGCTACCGCGACTCGCATAGTCACAAGGATCAGATAGCCGTATAGACCCGCATCAAGGGTGGCAAGCCCTCGGTATAACAAGTCAAGGGTATGTGATACAATAACAAGATAACGGGCTTAACGCTTGACAACGTAAGCACAACAAGAGTGACCCCTTACACAATAATCACAAGATACTAACACACGTAGCATCCTAACATGCTTACTTATCAAATCAACAAGAAAGTATTACAAGGCTATCACAAACCAATACAATCAAGTTATTCACACAAGGTACTTTCTACTAACAAGTTCGTACCTATCCCCAAAGTACTTCATACATTAAATCTTTAAAAGATACGTTACTTCACAAAACCACACAATACCGTAGTATATGAAAAATAGAGTGATTATCTTTTAAAGTAAATCAATTACTTCTCTTTGTAAAATCAAGTGGCAACCTTCTTTTCCAATGTTCAAGTTTCTTATTTTAGAAGGGTTTCGTAGTTCATAGTCTTATTCGATTAAGAATATAATTCTCTTTTAACTATCCGAGAAACATAAGTCTTATATGAGTAGGATATTCTTGTTTATAACAATCTTATTACAAGAAATGCATGATCTAGAAAATATCATTTTGTCTCATCTTAGCTTCTATGCAGATGGAAGTTTCTACTGGTTTTAATAATACTTAATTAGTCAAAACATTTCCTTTTATTAACGCTGCAGTGGTTTGTCGATACACATTCTGATTTCCGAAATCAGTAAACATTCTTAAGCCGTTATACCTAACTTCCCATAAAGCTAGTATAACTCTTAAGTTTTGCAAAAACCAAGTATTACTTCTTCTTTCAAAATGATTCAAAAATCTTTTGAAATACTTCAAGTTCTTTACTAACACATAACAAGTCAGTTATAGTTCAAATCAGTTACCTTTTAAAGACCACAAGTATTTTCTTACCAACATAAAGTCATATAACCAACTTCCCATAAAGCCGTTATAACACTTTATGTTTTAAACCAATCAAATACATTTAGCACATGTACGTCTATCGTACTACATAGTTCACACATATCATGCTAGAAGAGATAGGAAGAGGTTCACATACCTCGCGACGAGTATCGACTAATAGCAAAACGCTCCAAGTACTTCCAACCGTCGGCTACTCCTTAAGCCAAGTAGATCGCGCCACACGTAGTACTTCAACCTATAAGGCCACAAGGCGCTTATTAACATTTAGATCTCATCGTAGAATATTCTACCGAAAATTCTAAAAGACCTCCCCGCAACAACAGAAATCTCCTCCTCTATCGAGGCCCTACCAAGCCAACCAGGGGTTATACGCCTAACCCTAACGGGTACAATTCTACTCCACGGTACTACTACACAAGTCTCATCAATACACCCCTATGTAATTACAGTTCAATATTCTTCTTTAAATTCAGGCTTAAGTCGCAAGACATTGCCGTAAGTATTATTCAGGCTTAAGTCAAAAGACATTGCCGATAACTACGTTCAGTTCTATATATAGTATACTTCAACTATATATTCTAACAATATGTAATTTCCAATTACAAAAGAGGGACAAGATAATTACCTCGATAAGCCCATAATTATCCTAGTTAAAGTCGATCCCGGCAATCGGTTAGCTCCAACTCCGAGCGCTCCAACCCGCTCTAAACCACCCTTAGAAGTTCTAACTAACTTCTACACAATACTCCAACGGACTATGGAGATTTTCCTAGGGTTTCGGTTTTGTGACTGACGGAAGTATAATAGTATTTCTGGGCATTTTCGTATAGGTATAACCTTAGAATACAACAAGGTATACGACTAAGGTAATTTGGGCATTATAACAATACTTTTGAGAGTATTTCTACCAAGAGGGGGGTATATTATACGAGAACAACACCACTAGGAGGGGGGTGAAGTCTCGCCACAAGGCCACATATGGGAGGCTCTCGCCATGGGAGGGACGAGAACCACAACCAGAGAGGGGGGGATTTTTACACTTAGAGATTTGTGGAAAGGATGAAGAATTCATCAAAGGGAGAGGGGTATTTATAGGTCAAGGGATGGCCAACCAAAGGCCAAGATTAAACCAAGTGTTAGGCAAGTGTAGGCTAGGATTTATTACACACAAATATCCTACCAACCTCGACTTTAGCCAAGGCACAAAAACGTGCCTTACTAGCCCATTTCGTCAATCTATCACACCAATGAGAGGGTGCCAAGTGGCGCCTCTTGTTGGTCCAAAATGTTTCGCCTCTCGGAAAAATCCGCAAAATTAAAAATGACATAGCCGAAATTCCCTACGAAAGTCATGAAAACGTTTCGTCGAAAAACGACTCTAATCGGGTGTTGTGAACAAATAAATTTCGGCCAAGCCTAATTCTCAAGTTCAAATTTTCTACGTACGTCCTTACGTACATACTCTGGAAATACGGGGTATAACAACTATGATGCTCAAAGCTATCAATAAATGAGTTCTTATAACGGATGAGTTATTTATGGACATTCCTATTTGGGTCACTTTTCCGGACATTCCCCTTTCCATCTGGAGTGCAACGGGCCTTAGTAAGATTGCTTCCCGTGTAGGAATACCTCTTTACACGGACCAATTTACTAAGGAACGATCTAAAATGAACTATGCTAGAGTTCTTGTGGAAGTGAATGTCAGCAAGGAGCCTATAAGCGAGTTTATTGTCAATCTTCCTGATGGCAGAAGGTACACTCAAAGGGTTAACTATGAAAATTATCCGGACTTTTGCTTTCATTGTGCGGCTTTTGGACACAACCACATGAAGTGTAAGATTCTGGGATATGATGCCAACATGGAAGCTGCTCCTAAAAAGCGCAATTCAGTGGTTCCTCCTCACAATAATGAGGATTCTACTTGTGCTAATGCCGTCAGAGGTACGGATGGTTCCATACCCCCCCACCTTATCCACCAACCTCTCAACATCCCGCAGATGCTGACAACTTGATGGACATTGAAGTTAATAAGCAAACAACACCTCCTGGTCCCGGTTGTGCACAGAAAGCCTCGCATTCTGCCGGTTCTTCGGTTTTGGGTAATCCTGGCCCAACATCTTTGCGGAAATCTCAAGCTGTGCCCTCTAGGCCCAATTCACGGGATGGCAGTGCACAACCTGATAAGATGCGTTATGAGTCTATGCATTCTGATCCTGAAGTTCCTATGAACCCGCAACCTTCTTTGGATAAAGGTGCTAACACGGGTGTAACGGAAGTGTCGTTGCTGGCGTCTAGGAGTGTTACCTTTGAACGCGGGGAGCATAGCTTGGTCAAACACACGCTATGGCTTCCGCAGCAGAATGATGATGGCCGGAAGGAAGTTATGCCAAAGAAGTTCATATCAAAAGGCGGGAAGACTAAGGCGAAAGCCGCGGAGGCCGATAAAACCTCCTTTGTTTCTGATGAAAATACTTTGTTGGAATGTACGCGTCTTTGCGGACTAAGGGATGGGCAGCCACGCAAGCTCTAGTGTGTAGTCTCACTAAAAGCATGATGTGGCATTGATTTGTCTTTGGAAACAAAACTCTAAGGAAAGGATCGAGTCTTTCTACCAAAAGATTCAAAGCTTGGAATTTTTGCTCAAATCTAGAATTCATCGACGGTGGAAGAATGCTACTCTTGTGGATCCTCAAGGGTCTTTTGTGAAATGCTTGAAATGGATTCTCAACATATCCATGTTCAGGCAAGTTGTAAGATTACTCAAGTGTCCTTTCTTGCCACATTTATGTATCCGGTTTATAGCATCACGGATAGGAGGATGCTTTGGCATCACCTTACTCACTTGGGCATTGGCATCACTAGGCCTTGGATGATTATGGGAGATTTCAACACTTACTGCTACCCTCAAGATAAGGCGGGGGGCCCTCCACTTACGCCTTATGCACTTAAGGACCTCAGAGATTTCAGGAATGCTCATGGACTAGAAGACACTCCTTCTTCCGGTTCTTTCTACACTTGGACAAATGGTTCGATTTGGTCCAAGCTTGACAGAGTAATGATGAATCAAAATTGGAGTGATT
This sequence comes from Przewalskia tangutica, assembly GCA_029844215.1. Taxonomy (NCBI): domain Eukaryota; kingdom Viridiplantae; phylum Streptophyta; class Magnoliopsida; order Solanales; family Solanaceae; genus Przewalskia; species Przewalskia tangutica. The sequence goes on along the minus strand of CM056722.1, from coordinate 45,904,508 downwards.
TGACCTTAGAATGCACGGCCAATTTCATGCCTATGGAACGATCTCGACCATTTGTCGTGATGGCTACGGTTATCGTGATCCTATAATGTTGGGAAGCGGCCTTTCAAGTTCATGAATATGTGGCTATCTCACCGCATTCGACAACATTATGACTTCATGCCGAGACAAGACATTTTGGGAACTGCTCAATTCGTTCTAGCATCGAAACTGAAAGCCCTGAAACAACCTCTGAGGGCATTGAATATTAGTGAGTTTGGCAGTATTGATCAAAGAGCGAAGGAGGCTAACATGGAGTTTAAGGAGGCTATCAGTGCGCACATGGAAGACCCCTTTGATGAGGAGCTTAAATCCAAGGTTAAGTCCTCAAGAGTTAAAGCTAACACCTTAATGGAAGCCGAGATACATTTCATAAGGCAAAAGTCAAGCGAAACACTTGATTGGAAGTGATAAATGCTCCAAATACTTCCATAGCTTGATCAAGAGAAGTAATGTTAAGAACTCCATCAACTTTCTTGTCAAATCTAATGGTGTTATCACTACATCACCAGGGGAGGTAAGAAAGCTTCTTGAGGAATTCTACAAGGATCTTCTAGGCACATCCCGATTCACATCAAACTTTGATCCTGAAGTGTGCAACTTTGGCGAAGCTAAGTGAAGAGGGCGATCTACAACTTTGCACTTCATATCCCCAAAGGAGATTTGGGAAGCTCTTTACGATATTGGAAATGATAAGGCTCTGGACCGGATGGGTATTCGCATTTCTTCAAGAATAGATGGAGAGATGTAGGACATGATGTAGTAAGAAGCGTTCAAGAGTTCTTCTCTACAGGGGTTCTTTTGAAACAACTGAATCATACCATCATTGCCTTACTACCCAAGACCGATCGGGATCCTAAGGTAACTGATTTTAGGCCTATTGGATTGACTAATGTGGTCTATAAGATCATTACAAAGATTCTAGCTACCAGAATGGCAAAGGTTCTTCCTTCTCTTGTTGACAAATCACAAGGGGCTTTTGTGAAAGGGAGAAGTATGATGGACAATATCTATGTAGCACAAGAGCTTGTGAGAGGATTTAATAGAGCCAGAGTCTCACCAAGGTGTATGCTCATGGTGGATCTTAGGAAAGCTTTTGACACGGTCTCTTGGAGTTTCCTTGATTCGATATTAAGAGGCCTCAACTTTCCAGACAGATTTGTTAGATGGATCATGGAGTGTGTTTGCTCAACCTCCTTCTCTCTTTCTATCAATGGTGAATTACATGGTTACTTCAAGGGTAAGCGAGGCCTTAGACAAGGTGATCCTATGTCCCCTTCGCTCTTTATCTTGTGTATGGATTACCTTTCGAGGATGCTGAAATTGAAGACTGAGGCTAGAGCTTTCTCTTATTATCCGAAGTGTAAAAGGTTGGGTATTACTCATCTAGCTTTTGCGGACGACCTCATGCTCTTTACCAAAGGTGATATGTCTTCGGTTGGGATTCTTATGAATTGTCTGGAGGAATTGGAGGCTGTCTCTGGGTTAACTCTTAACCCATCCAAATCCTCCGTCTACTTAGCGGGAGTACATGATGAGGTACGTGACTTGATCTTGGCCAGAGTTGGATTCGACATTGGTAGCTTTCCGGTACGGTACTTGGGGATTCCTTTGTCCCCAATTTCAGTCTCTGTGGACCAATTTGCTCCTTTCACTAGTGCTATTTCGAATTACATTCAGAAATGGGGACACCACACGCTTTCTTATGCGGGCAAACTAGAGCTTATCAGGTCGGTTATCCAAGGTGTTGAGAGCTTTTGGTTCCGGGCCCTTCCTATTCCGGCCACAGTACTCAACAAGGTAAGGTCTGCCTGTATCCAGTTCTTATGGGGAGGGAAACCACCTAGAGTCGCTTGGGAGGCCATTTGCTTACCTCAATCTGAAGGAGGCTTGGGCCTTATGAATATCAAGGAATGGAACCGCGCCCTGCTATCCCGCATAATTTGGCAAACCCACGCAGGTAAACTCTCTTTGGGTACAATGGATCAACACTTTTATTTGAGAGGTTCTTTTTGGGACTATGAGGTACGTCTAGAGACTCCCCTTCGTAAAGATTTGCGGGATACGCGACAAACTTGTTTCCATCTTTGGTAGCCAAGGAGTTGCAATTGCCGGATTAGCAAAGTGTTGTACCAACGGTAAATTTGATTCAAGCCTCGTATATGAGATCTTGCGCACTAAGCAAGATAAAAAGCCGTGGATGTCACAAATATGGAAAGGGTTCATTCCCCCTAAGTTCTCGTTCACCATGTGGCTAAATTGTAGAAAGCGGTTAGCTACAAAGGACACTCTTTCCTATCTTAACTTGGAGGATAAGTCTTGTGGGTTCTGCAAGCAAGCAAATGAAACAAGGGAGCACCTCTTCTTCACTTGCCCCTACACCCGTTTGATTTGGAAGAGCATAAGAGATTGGTTGGGAATCGGAGAGAAATGACCCTTTGTTGAAAGTTCTCTCAAATGGATTAAAAAAGATCACCGCGGGACAGGCATCCGAGCAAAAGCAACCTTAATTGCCTTCTGCATTATGGTCTATGAGATTTGGAGGACAAGGAACACAATGCTCTTTGAAGGCACAAGCTTACCGGCAGAAGAGGTTATTACTAAGATTAAAACAACATCTTATAGAGTACTCTATGATTTTATCCCTTCTTGTAATGGCACCTTCGAGTGACTACTCCTTACTCCCCTGCTTCTTCTTTGCATTACGTTGAGGACTGAGAACCCTCAATGATTGATTGTAGCCACTTTTCTTTCTGTTTCTAGTAATAAAATTTGCATTTACCTAAAAAAAAAAAATTGTTTCTAATAGTGATGGATGCTACTGATAAATGGCTCAAATTTTATTTGGAAAAGACAACTTGGTCAACAATTGTGACACTCCAACTTTCATGTTCTTTGGCTATAATGATTTAGTTTAAAGAAGACATAAATTCTCTCTGAGTTGCCCAATAGTTAATTTGTATTTCCCCTGTTTTTGCTTCACTTTGGACGAATATTTCAAATTAATTTGCAATAAGGAATAGTTAAATTCTTGGGCAAGATATGAACATGGTATTAAGACGGTCATACTATATTATAATAGTTATTAATTAATTATTTTTCTTTTTCTTTTGACAATGAAGTATATCCAATTACAAAATGATAATTGGGGAGATGTGATTAGACGGGATATGACGCAGGTGCAACTTACTGAGGACATGACCGTAGTTAGGGGGTTGTGGAGGACACATATTAGGGTAGAAGGGTAGTAGGTAGTCGAGCGTAATCCTACTTACGATTACAAAATGATAGTGTAGTGTTATTACTGTAGGTTCGATTAGTCTATCACATTTATAGGCGCATTAGTACTTTATAATCTTCAGTAGTTTGACTCATGCTACTATGTGTTCTTTAGTATAATTTGTTTATCTTATTTAGTTGTGTTAACTATTGCTTCCTGTTGTTAGAATGCACTACCATGCGTATTCGATTTTATTATATGTATGTTCATAATGCTTTAATTTCTCGTATAAGTCTGGCCGTTTATCTTGCTTTGCTTTGCCTGTGATTATTCTTTGTCTTGAGCCGAGAGTCTCCCGGAAACAAGCGATCTACCTATCAAGGTGGAGGTAATGTATGTGTACACTCTACCCTCCCCAGATCTCACGTTGTGGGATTTCACTGGGTATGTTGTTTTTTTTTTCCGGGTAAATGAAACTGTTATTACTAAAAAACCGGGAGCTACAATCACTCGTTGAGGGTTCTCAATCCTTAACGTAACACAATGCAAGCTAGGAAGCTAAAATCAAGAAAGGGGGGGCGTACACTCAAATGTGACGTTACAAGAGGGAATAAAATCATAAAGGACTCTATAAGTTGTTGTTCTAACTTTTGCAATGACATCATCCGCCGTTAAGCTAGTGCCCTCAAATAGCAATGCATTTCTTGTCCTCCAAATCTTGTACACCACTGAGCAAAAGGCAAGTATGATGGCTTTGGATCGGATGCATGTCCCACGGTGCTCTTTCTTGATCCACTTGAGTGCGCTTTCAATTGTAGTCATTTCTCTTCTAATTCCCAACCATTCTCTAGTATGCTTCCAAATCTTGCGAGTGTAAGGGCAAGAAAAGAAGACGTGAGCCCGTGTCTCATTAGCACCCTTGCAAAACCCGCAAGTCTTATCATCCAAGTTAAGATAGGGGAGAGTGTCTTTGGTGGCAAGACGATTCCTACAAGTGAGCCAGACCGTGAATGAGAATTTAGGAGGAATGAAGCCTTTCCAAATTTGAGACGTCCAAAGCTTACGCTCTCGAGGGGTGCGCAAAACCTCATACACAAGACCAGAATCAAGTCTTCCATTGGTACAACACTTCTCCAAGCCAGCAATTGTATTTCCTTGATTACCAAAGATGCTCTTAAATGTATCCCGAATGCCACACAATTTCTTGAATAATAGAGAATCCCTAACACGTACCTCATATTACCAAATAGATTGGCCTATCAAATAATAGTTATTAATCCATTGAACCCATAAGGAATCAGCATTAGTGTGAATTAGCCAGATGGTCTGGGAGAGTAAGGCATGATTCCACACTTTGATGTTCATAAGACCCAAGCCCCCTTCTGACTGAGGCACACAAATCTCATCCCAGACGACTCTCGGTGGCTTACCACCCCATAAGAACTGGATGCAAGCTGAACGTACCTTGTTGAGAACCGTAGAGGGAATAGGAAGTGCCCGAAACCAAAAGCTCTCAACACCCTGAATAACCGATCTGATCAGTTCCAGTTTCCCGGCATAGGAAAGTGAACGGTGTCCCCATTTATGAATGTACCCCGAGATAACACTAGTGAATGGAGCAAATTGATCCACCGAGACAGAGATTGGGGATAAAGGAACACCCAAGTACCGCACGGGAAATTCTCCTAACGAGAAACCAACTCTAGCCAAGATCATGTCTCGAGTTGCATCTTGCACTCCTGCTATGTAGATAGAAGACTTGGAAGGATTAAGTGAGAGGCCAGAAACCGCCTCCAACTCTTCAAGACACTCCATAAGAACACCAACCGAAGCAACATCCCCTTTGGCAAAGAGCATAAGATCATCCACAAAGGCAAGGTGAGTGATACCCAACCTTTTACACTTAGGATGATATGAAAAATTCCTGGCCGATGTCTTTAGCTTAAGCAGTCTTGAAAGGTATTCAATGCAAAGGATAAAAAGTGTAGGAGACATTGGGTCGCCTTGCCTTAAACCATGTTTCCCGCAAAATAGCCGTGTAACTCTCCATTGATGGAAAAAGAGAAAGAGGTAGAACTAACACACTCCATAATCCATCCAACAAATCTGTCTGGAAACTTGAGACCTCTTAGCACTGATTCAAGGAAACTCCAAGAGACCATATCAAATGCCTTCCGTAGATCCACCATAAGCATACACCTTGGGGAGACTCTAGGTCTATTAAAACCTCTCACAAGTTCTTGAGCAATAAAGACATTATCCACCATGTTCCTTTCTTTCACAAAGGCACCTTGACACTTATCAACAAGTGTAGGAAGAAATATTGTCATTCGTTTAGCTAAAATCTTTGTTATGATCTTATAGACCACATTGGTCAATCCTATAGGCCTAAAGTCACTTACCTTGGGATCCCGATCAGTTTTGGGCAGGAGGGTAAGTATGGTATGATTCACTTGCTTCAATAGGACTCCAGATGAGAAGAACTCTTGTATACTCCTTACTACATCATGTCCCACATCTTTCCATCTTTTCTTGAAGAAGGCGGCTGGAAATCCATCCGGGCCAGGTGCTTTGTGTCACGCCCCGAACCCCGGGCCCGTGACTGGTGCCCTACCTGGGCACCCTTCTACCTACTGACACAAATAAACCGTAGAATTAAATAACACCTCGTTTTTTTTAAACCAACGAACATGCAAGGGCAAAACCGACAAGGCTGCCATATAATATATATAACAAAAGGCACTACATTGTACATGAGTCCAATCCCACATATGAATACAGACCTCTAAGAGTTTTACTGAAATATGACGGGACAAGGCCCCGCCGTACCCATAATCAGATAAAAGCATGTCTTGAAGGATCTATACCAAAATGATAAACTCACGAATGTATGGAGCTATCCAAAACTCGAAGCGGTCCTACACTGCAGATCACCAAATCAAGCTGTACCTAAACTCGGCATGAACGCAGCCCCCCGAAGGAGGTCAGTACGAAGAATATACCAAATATGTGAAACTGAAAATACTGTAATGAAATCATAACAGTCTATACAAAACATGAGACATGTATGATAGCCAAATTACAATACACAATACATAAACAGTCATGTCAAATCAGGGACACATGCCCTCAAAGTCATTACTCAAATATAACCATGGGTCTCACGCCCATAACATCAATCATGCCCGTAGAATCCTTCCTCACTGCTGGCAGTCCATGATATATTATAACACCAATAAGCATACATGAACACCAAGTCCCACCTGTGTCATAAAAACTGTACGGGCCAAGTAGGACAACGAACCACCAGATCCAGCCTGCATCATAAAACTGACCGGGGCAAGTACAAAATCCAACTACCAGATCCAGCCTGCGTCATCAACTGACCAGGGCAAGTACGAAAGCCAACTACCAGATCCAGCCTGTCGTCACGAGATATGACCGGGGCAAGTGCGAAAGCTATCTACCGGAGTCTACCGTACCAAACTGTGCTATAGAACTGACGGGGGCAAGTACGAAAGCCAACTACCAGACCATCCTGCGTCAGCCACCGACGGGGGCAAGTACGAAAGCTATCTACCAGACCATCCTGCGTCACTAAACCTCATGGAGGGCTAGTCCATGGAATAACAATATCCAACATGGTCGCATGCCCCGGAATCCCACATCGTATAAGCATGTCCATGGGGTAATACAAACAAATCCGGGAATCTAACCCGCCTCCTGGTCGCATGCCCCGGAATCCCACATCGTATAAGCATGTCCAAGGAGTAATAAAAACAATCCGGGAATCTAACCCGCATCCTGGTCGCATGCCCCGGAATCCCACATCGTATAAGCATGTCCAAGGATCAATCATAATGGAAGCATACCCGTGGAATCCCACATCACTGTCGGTACGTCCAAGTAAACTCACAACAAGACAGCCGGCCCTCCAACTGAGAGTCGCGGTAGCGTAAAAATATAATACCTGCACTCAAAGGCTATCACAAGCAAACATAGGCAAGTTCATAAACTCTTTAGACTTTCATTATCATACAAAAATGAATTTCATTTTATAAACTCGAGGCACTTTCGTTTTATATAAAAATCCGGGATTTTAACCCTAAGTACTACGTACTTCCATTCTTTTCAAAAGACTCATTTTTATATAAAACCCTAAGATACTAACACCCGTAGTATCAAGGCATGCCTATTTTTCAAATTAAGTTACTACACCTTTAGAAATTCATTTCAAGACTTTGAAACCAAGTAACTTCAATTTTCACAATCTAGGCAACTCATGCCTATCAATCAAAATAGACAACTCTCATAACCTTCCATAAAGCCGTTATAACTAACTTCCCATAAAGCCGTTATAACCCTTTATAGTTTTAGACAAATTCATTCTTTTTATAACCAATAGACTTATACTTTTAAAACCAAGTATCATATACTTTCAAAATACCTCAAATCTCTTAACTTTAGAAATCAAGTTTCTTAACTTTAGAAATCAAGTAGCTTCTACTTTTAAATCTCAAGTAACTCACACCTTTAAAACAAGTTACTTCTCTTAAATCATGTCATTTCTCCTCTTTTAAATCAATTAAGTAAATCACTCATTTGACTCCCCTAAAGCCGTTATAACAACCTTTAGGTTTTAGAACTAAGGCACTATCCAAAAGATTTGGAAACCACTTCCTTTTTAAGACTCTATGTACTTCAAGTAAAACACTTTCACTTTTGAAAATACAAACTTCATCAAGGTAATGTATTATAACTACTTCCAATTTAAACATCCAAAGTACAATCAAGGAAGTATATAACACAACTTCTATATTAGGAAATCCAAGTACAATCAAGGAATGGATCATTTAAGGAGTAGGACTTACTTTCTTTATCATAAGGAATCATGCTAGAAGATGAGGAGATGATTCACATACCTTTTCGGCTTAATCCACAAGCTAAGTCGAATACGCCGCACGTAGAATTGTCAACCTATAATGGCCACAACACGACTATCAACATCTAGTTTCTAACGTAGAATGATACTAAGTATACGGTCTCTTATTCTACGGAAAATTGGGCACCACTTCCTTTGTTTCTACGTACTTTTACACTTTTTTCAAGGTCCGAAAATCAATAACCAACATGCCACATTTAAGTCTCAATACATCAACCAATCAAAGGGGATTACACGTCTTACAATACGTGTAAAATTCTGCCCCACAATTAATACCAAGTAGTTCAATATCCAAAGCCATTCTCGGCTAACATGTACAACAACACAAAGTCCTTTCCAATTCTTTTTCAATCCAAGTTCTTAGGTCTAACATGTTATATAGTCATAAACAACTTTAACAACTATAATTACTTCTTTATATAACATGCGACGACTAAACTAATAACCAAATTGAATTGTAATATCAAAGGCTAAACATGCTAGTTTCGGATTAGGGTTCCAATATCCATAACACTTATCAAACTTTAATATATACATCTCATGCTTGTTTATATCCATAACTACAACAATAAGTAATCTTTAATCACTTAACGACAAGATTGTTACCTTGATAAGCCCTTATAAAATTCCAAGATTCAAAGTCGCTCCTTAGAAATTCTTAGCTCATTTCCTTCACGCTCCAATCCTCTATTTGAAGCCTTTAGGAGTTCACAACCAACTTCTTTTCCATTTCCAATCAAAGCTTATGAAAACGACTTAGGTTTTCGCCTTGCGACTAACGTGAAAACGTCATTTTTCTGAGATCTTTCTTTGAGATATCCTTACAATACCCCTAGGAACCTTGGGTTAAAATCTTGTGAATAATGAACCACAAACTAAATTTTTTTGTGTGGGAAACTTGACAAACCCGAGAGCTCACTATGAAGAACAAGGTCTCTCTAATTTTTTCTAAGTGTTGAAGACTAAGTCTTGCACTAGTGTAGTATATATAACACAATGGAGGGCTTATATTACAATATATGTGTGGATATGATGAAGAGTAATTAATATCTAGTCAAGTGGCAAGTTGACTTAGTCAATAATATCAAGCTAGGCTTCAAGACTTGATCATCCACATACTACTTAACCTTGGTCACAAGACCACTAACCATGGTCCAAATCGTGCAAGCCATGTGGGGGTGACACGTGTCGCCATCCCATTCGTCCATAAAATTTCGTAACCCTCGTGGGCCCCACAAAACGTAAAATTTCTCAGGTGGGCCCTACGTGACCAAATCCGTAAAAATAAATTTTCATAATGATAATAAGTTTCATACTCTTCAAATAATGCATTTTGAGAATCTAATTCTCATCAACAAACATTTTTCCTTTCCGACGTTCAGAAGATTTTCCTTCGGAAAAACAATTCTTTCTTTCGTACCAATTTTTCAAGTCTTGTGTTCTCGCGTCTATTCTCTTAAACATGTCCTTGAATTACGGGGTGTAACACTTTGTCATTGCCAATATCAAAGAGTGCATCCCAAACCTCATTAGAGGAGATAGGATGCAATAGGAATGCACCATCATCTTCTCCTAGCTTCGGACCACAATCAAGGACCACTGGATCAATGTTGGTTGAGGGCCGAGAGAATCCTAGAAGATATTTATAGAATTCAACAGCATTTCCTTTACTTCCCCGGAAGAAGTTGTGGTAGTTCTGTTGTTCTTAACAAGATAGTTTATTGAATTCTTAACATTGCTCCTCTTGATCAAGCTGTGAAAGTATTTAGAACACCTATCACTCCCAATCAAGTGTTTTTGCCTCGATTTTTGTCGTATGAAGTGTCTCTCGGATTCAAGCAAGTGGTTTGCTCTAGCTCGTAGGGACTTGACATTAGCTTTAAGTTCTTCATCAAAGAGATCATCCATATGCGCATTTATGGCATCCTTAAACTCCATGTTTGCCACATTTTCTCTTTGTGCAATGCTACCGAATTCACTAGTGTTCAATTCTCGCAATGGCTTCTTCAAAGACTTCAATTTTGTGACCAATAAGATCCTAATACACACTGCCTCCAACATGAGGACAGAATGCCCTCAAAGGAAGGATGTGAGAGCCACATGTTCATGAACTTGAATGGTCGATTCCCATTATTGGAAGATGCAATCACCGAAGCTATCACGGGACAATGGTCCGAGACTGGTTCCATAGGCAAGAAGTTAGCCGAGCATTCTAGATTCAAATCACTCCAATGCTGATTTATCAACACTCTATCTAGTTTGGACCAAATTGAACCATTCGTCCAAGTGTAGAAAGAACCGGAAGAGGGAGAGTCATCAAGTCCATGAGCCATCTTGAACTCCCCAAGGTCCCAAGTGCGTAAGGCATTATAGAGGGACCACCAACCTTGTCATGAGGGTAGCAATAAGTGTTAAAATCACCAAGAATCATCCAAGGCTTGACAATGCTAGTGCCCAAATGGTGAGATGATGCCAAAACCTCTTTCTTTCCGGAATACTATAGACCGGATACACGAATGTAGCAAGAAAGGATACTTGAGTTACATTACAAAGTGCTTGGACATGAATATATTGAGAGTCCATTCCAACCACGTCACAACTAACTCTACAGGGGTCCCAAAGTACTAACATTCTTCCACCATCAATGAAATCAATGTTAGAACAAAATTTCCAAGCTAGGAATCTTTGAGACGGAAAAGAGTCCATCCGTGCACGAGAGAACTTAGTTTCTATTAAGCAAACCAATGCCACATCATGTTGTTTTGCAAGCCTACACACTAGATCTTGTGTGGCTGCCCTATCCCGGTGTCTACAAAGACCCCGGACATTCCAACAAAGTACTTTCATTTAGAAACAAATGAGGTTCTAGGAGCACCTCCGCGCTTCACATTCATCACCATGCTATTCCCCTTTGGAGTATTCTTCTTTGAAGTAATTTCTTTCCATCCCTCATCCTTTTTGTTAGAAGTCAAGTCCGAGGGCTCGACCAGGCTATGTTTCCCGCGTTCAAAGTTCACGCAACGTATTGCGTATTTATACTTATCCATAGTACCCTCAAGAGCAACCCCACCAAGTGAAGTTTGCGGGTCTAGTGGCGTGCTAGCAACAACTTGACTAGTCGCAATCCCCAGCCTATCATAAAGCACATTACCATCGCAGGGGTGGTGGTTAGAGGACCCCTCTTGTGCTTCCCGCAAACAAGATGAATCAAGTTGACCCGCAACCGAAGGAATTCCAAAGTCTAGAGCTTTCCCCACACTTTCGGGAATATGGGGTAGGATTTGCACACTTTTTTCTGTATCCATCATATTATCACAACCCACGGGATGCTGAACAGGCGGGGGATCGGGGCAAGAGGGACCATTATGACCCGTACCAGTAGCAACACCCGAGCCTTTAGATACATCTCCATTGCAAGGTGAGACCATTGGAATATGGTTATTCAGAGCTTCTTGAGAGGTGTTATCTTGCATCAATTTTCTACACTTCAAATGGTTGTGACCAAAAGATGCACAGTGATAAAAAAAAATCCGGGTAATTCTCATATTTCACCTTTTGAATATACCTTCTATTGTCGGGAAGTTTAACTCCAAACTCCATAATCGGTTCCTTGCTAACATCCACTTCCACCAAGACTCTTGCATAGTTCATTTTAGACCTTTCCTTAGTAAATTGGTCTGTGTACAGAGGCTTCCCCACACGCGAAGCAATCTTTCTAAGGCCTGTTGCGCTCCAAACCGAGAGGGGGATGTCATGGAAAGTGACCCAGATTGGGATGTCCATGAATAGATCATCCGTTAATAATACTCCTTTATCAATTGGTTTTAACATCATAGTTTTCCCAAAGACCATATACGGGCCTCCATGAAGTACATTCGTGCGTTCTTCCTCCGTCATGAATTTGAAGATTGTCCATCATTTACCATAAGGGATGATACGACACTTCACTCCCCATCCTTTAACAATAGAATTCAATGCATCACGTCCCGGGAAAGGACCCGTGAATCATCCAATTAGACAATAACCCCAGGTTTCAATGAAAGGGACTTCATCCGTAGCTTCAAGTTCCACATCTTCTCCTTGTTGTTCAATAAATTGTAACTTCATTCCCTTAGCTTCTAGTCTGGTACCCGCAAAGATTCCCGCATAGGTCTTCTTCACCGGATTAGAACCTTTGCGTTGATTAAGGGGTACTTCTTCGTTTGTTGCGCCCGCGGGTGAAGTCACGTGATGATCTCTAGTATCATTTGTGGACATATTTCCAGGTAGTCTCCCGTGTTGTGGTGAAGGAGGTGTGGGATTAGAAGGTGTAATGCTCGTACCCGCAGCTGAAGATAAGATACGTGTTCCATTTGCCAGAGTTGGAAAACTTTCTTGCATTCCGGGTGATGGTGATGAATTGGAGGAAGGGGGAGGAGCATCTTGCATTCCGTGTAGATGTGGTGAAGTTGAGGGAGAGAGAGGAGGGCCATACATGGCGTTACCAATACCCAAGGATGAAGTAAAGAAAAATGTGCCTTTAGGATTCTTATGCTGAAATCCACTAATCAAACTAGTTAAGGTGGGGAATGAATTATTAGTGACCCCCATTGAATTCGAAAATTGCTGCCCCATTAAGTGGAGTGACCCTTTGGCTCCCGTGCTAATAAATTCAAGTGAGTTACTAGGCTTCTTGGGAGTTGATGTCCCTTCGGTTATCCCAATCTGCATAGTACCAAGAGTATTGGGATTTACCATAGACCCATGGACTTCCTCCTGACCCGCCTCTGCCATTCGACCCGTTCCCTGACTCGGTTTTGACCCGAGAATACCATAATGCATTGTCTTATCTCTTACAATTCTTGACCCAGAATCTCCATCTTTTCCGGCTGGCCTGAGCATTCCTCCCTGACATGTGATATTATCTTAGCCCCGTGATCACCCTGTTGGCCCGCTGTAAACACTGGACTTGCCAATCGACCCGTCTCAGATCCGACATCTCTAGGAGCAGTTCGAGAGTCATTAGCAAACAAATTTTCCATTGCATCTCCGGAAGAGTCTGAAGATGCATTACCCTTGAACTTGTTGTCAGTATTACATTTACCATTAGTAGCCTCTCCTGGAGCAAGGGTTGGAGTAGACACTACTGATTCGATAACTAAAGGATTATGAAACTCCCCTCCTTCGAACATATTTTTATCCAAGTTTTCAACATCTATACTTTTCCCCCATTCATGTATCTTTTGCAGCGTAGTATCATCTACCACATTCTCAAGTGGAATGCGCATATCAGGCTGAACGTGTACTAACACCGTGGGATCAGAAATTGCCGAAACTAAGTTCTCTTTAACAATGGTTGGGCTTCCACCATTCTTTTTTTTTTCTTGGCTTTAGACTTCATAGAGCCACCGGATCCACCAGAATCATTGTTAGAGCGGGTAGTTCTCTTTGTCTTTCTCATGGCATGAAAAACAAACATCGATTAAGTAAGAATCAATGATGAATCAAGAAGAGAGAGACAACTAAGGAAAACGTTGAGAGCGTTTTCACTTAGTGAAAAAAACTTCTCTCTAACCCCTTTATGTTCGTATGTTGTTGTTGTTTTTGTAATGAAGTATATACATTACTAGCTTGCTTTTAAATTTTAAGGATAATTTCATAAATCACCCTTCAGATTTGTCTTCATAACACAAACCTTCCTTGTGGTTTAAAATATTACATCACCTCCCTTAAATGATTTTCTTGTAACATAACTAAATTCTAATAGTAAAATTATGTAATTTTTCAAAATCGTCCCTTGGAGACATTAATTGTAAAATACTAATAAATTTTATAACGCACATTTTTTTTTTTGCTACGAGATGAAACTATTTTTAATTTTCAATGACAAGGAATGATGGCAATAATCCTTTCTCAGACTTGAACTTTAACTATTAAAAGTTCGATTAGAATAAAATACAAACTCGTCAAAAGTAATTTAATTTATGTTTTTCTCAGCCGTAACTAATAAATAATTTGGGAAAGCTTTAATGCTCTCTCTCTATATAACACATGTTGTTGTTGTAGCTGGAGAAATCAATCAAACAAAATGAGTAAATGATTGTAAACTGTTGGAACGATTGAAAGATTGGTATACCTAGTTAAGCTACATAAAGTATCTTTTATTGCTCTACAGGAAACTTTTTTGCAGGATACTTCTATGGAGCACTACAAAAACATGTTAGGTATGGATGGATGTTTTTCTAACGTCAGTAACAAGATTTGGATATTCTGGAACTCTAATGTATATGCTAACAATGCCCAGATGATTACTTGTTTAATCCATACTAATGTTTCTAATACTAAATTATTTATCTCATCAGTTTATGAAAAGTCAAAACCAGCAGGTAGGGAAGAATTATGGGACTATATGAGGGCTTTTTCCTCCAGTCTCAAACCCATGGATTGTATTGGAGATTTTAATTGCATTCTAAATGCAGAAGAGAAGATAAGGGGTACTACTCATAGACTGAGGAAAAGCCTTCCTTTCATAGACTGCATAAATGATTGTGGTCTATCTGATATTGGTTACTTTGGTCATAATTTTACTAGGTTCAATGAAAGGAAGAACAAAGATATTATCTGAAAAAGGTTGGATAGAGTGTTGGCTAATGAAGAATGGTCTAATTTTTTGCCTAACACTACTGTCCAACACCTTACCAGGATTAGTTCTGATCAGTGCCCATTACTTATATCTGCTTCTAATGAAGAATCTAACTTTATTAAATATTTCTGTGTTTTTAAATCTTTGGGAGGAACAACCTGATTTTTATGATATTGTTAAATTGAACTGGAATGTTGAGGTTTGTCACGACCCGAACCCGGGCCCGTGACTGGTGCCTTACCCCGGGCACCCTAGTGATACAACATCAGAGAAAATCAGCGGAAATAAAAACATGAACATGAATTAAGAGACAAGATAAATAAACAAAGCAACCAAAGCGATTGCCTTCATCATATATACATAAATACCCGACGCTTATCCTTTTTACAAACCCCGCCACAACAAAGGCATGCACTCTAAGATTTTTACAACAGCTATGACGGGACAGGGCCCCGCCATACCCCTGAATGTATAAGAATCTACAGACTCAGGGTAACATACCAAAAGATAAGCCTCCGAAGAAATGGGGCTTCCCGACACGCTGAACTGTGATCCTATGAGCGAGGATCCACAACCGATGTACTTCTACCTGCGGCATGAACGCAGCCCCCCGAAGGAGGTCAGTACAACAGGTACCAAGTATGTGAAACTGTAAAAGACTGTAAATGAAATCATAATAGTCTATATAAAGCAGGAGACATGTATGATAACCAGATGAAATACGTGTCCCGGCCCATCCCGTGGGACTCGGTGAATAATCAGATGGAATACGTGTCCCTGCCCATCTCGTGGGACTCGGTGTATAATCAGATGGAATACGTGTCCCTGCCCATCTCGTGGGACTCGGTGTATAATCAAATGGAATACGTGTCCCTGCCCATCTCGTGGGACTCGGTGTATAATCAAATGGAATACGTGTCCCTGCCCATCTCGTGGGACTCGGTGTAGAATCGTTCATAACAAATCAACCGGCCCTCCATCGAGAGACGCGGGGGTACAGAAATACAACAAAGGCTATCACAACAAGCATAGGCAAGTTTCACAACAACAAGCATAGGCAAGCTTCACAACAACAAGCATAGGCAAGTTATACACAACTCAAAGTACTTTCATTTTATGCCAAAGTCCGGGTTTTAACCCTAAAGTACTACGTACGTTAAATTCCTTTTAAAGATCCATTTCTTTTACAAAGGTCATCCGATACCCGTAGTATAAAAATAGTGTGACTCACATTTTTAGGTAAACCAAAACACTTTCCTTTTCAACAACATTCTTTCCCCTAAAGTTCCAGTTTGCCTAATTTCAATTACTCAGGTCTCTTTATTTTAGAAAAGTTTCATAGTTCATGGTCTTAATCATTTAAGAATATAATTCTCTTTTAAACAATCTGAGAAAACATATGCCTTATATGAGTGTATGTTATTCCTGTTCATAATAAATCTTATTAAGCAACCATGATCTAGAAAATGTAATATCATTTTGTCTCATCTTAGTTTCTATGCAGATGGAGGTTTCTACTGGTTTTAATAATACTACATTAGTCATTACATTTTCCTTTATTAGCGCTGCAGTGGTTTGTTCGATACTTATTCTGATTTCCGAATCAGTAAAACATTATTCCTTTTAAAACCAAGTATTCATTACTCACGAATGAGGTTTCACACTAACATCCATATCAAGTCAAGTCTCTTATCTTTTAAGATTAAGTCTCTTAACTTCTAAAAATCAGTAAACCATTCTCTTTATCTCTCTTAAGACGTTATACCTAACTTCCCATAAAGCTAGTATAACTCTTATGTTTTCAAAACCAAGTATTACTCTTCTTTTCAAAAAGGTTTCTCAATCCTTTTGAAATACTTCAAGATTCTTTATTATCACACATCAAGTCAGTTATAAGTCAAATCAGTCACCTTTTAAAAACCCCAAAGCATTTCTTACTTACATAAATCTGTTATAACCAACTTCCCATAAAGCCGTTATAACACTTTATGTTTTAAACCAATCAAGTACATTTAACACATGTACGTCTACCGTACTACATAGTTATACACATATCATGCTAGAAAAGATAGGAAGAGGTTCACATACCCCGCGACGATTATCGACTAATAGCAAAATGCTCCAAGTACCTCAAACCGTCGGCTACTCCTTAAGCCTAGTAGACCACACCACACGTCGTACTTCAACCTATAGAGGCCACAAGGCGCCTATTAACATCTAGATCTCACCGTAGAATATTCTACAGAAAATTCGCAGACCTCCCCGCATGATAGCGTAAATCTCCTCCTCAAACGAGGCCGGCTACCAAGCCAACCAGGGGGGGGGTTTACACGCCTAACCGGACGTGTACAATTCTACTACACAGTAATGCTACACAAGTCTACTGTAATACAGTCCTATGTAATTACAGTGATTCTTCTCTTTAAATTCAGGCTTAAGTCGCAAGACATTGCCGTAAGTATTATTCAGGCTTAAGTCAAAAGACATTGCCGCACAACTATGTTCAATTCTATATATAGTATACTTTAACTATATATTCCTATAACATGTAATTTCCAATTACAACAGAAGGTCATGAGTGTTTACCTCGATAAGCCCAAAATTATCCAAGTTATATGTCGATCCTGAGCAAGGTCTAGCTCCTACTCTGTGCGCTCCAACCCGCTCCAAACAACCCTTAGAAGTTCTACGCAACTTCTACTTATCACTTCAACTACGGGTGAAGATTTTTCCTAGGGTTTCATTTTGTGACTGAGGGAAAGTATAATAGTATTTTCGGGCTCTACGTATAGAGGTAACTTTGGAAAGTACTACAAGGTATTTGGGCTAGAGTATTTGGGCATTATAACAATACTAGGAGAGTATTTCTATACCACAAAGGGGGGGTAGTATTTCGACTAGCACAACTAGGCTAGGGGGAGGGGGTTCGGCCGAGGGCCTCCAAGAGGGGGAGGGGTGTTTCGGCTAGGCTACCACAAAGGGGAGAGGGGTGTGGCGGACGAGAGCACAAGAGGGAGAGGGAGG
This sequence comes from Przewalskia tangutica, assembly GCA_029844215.1. Classification (NCBI taxonomy): domain Eukaryota; kingdom Viridiplantae; phylum Streptophyta; class Magnoliopsida; order Solanales; family Solanaceae; genus Przewalskia; species Przewalskia tangutica. Next base: position 45,886,664 of record CM056722.1, on the reverse strand, counting down.
GATTTTTAACACTTAGCAAAAAGATTTTGGATGAAGAAAGTTCATCACTTAGAGGGGTATTTATAGGTCAAGACATGGCCAACCAATGGCCAAGATTCTTCCAAGTGTATAGCAAGTGTAAGGTCAAGATTTATCCATGTGCTACCTTATCCATCTACACAAAATATCCTACCTAACCCTTGACCAAAATTCAACACAAAAACGTGCAAGCTAGCCCATTTTGCCGTCCAACCTCTTCCAATGTGAGGGTGACACATGTCACCCTCCCGTTGGTCCAAAATGTTACGTCTCTCGGAAAAATCCGCAAAAATTATTATTGACATAGCCGGAATTTTCCCTACGAAAGCTGTGGAAACGTTTCGTCGAAAAACGACTCCTTTTGGTAGTTATGTACAATTTCGAACCTTGCCTAACTTTAAGGCTCAAATTTCTACGTACGTCCTCACGTACATACCCTGGAAATACGGGGTATAACATTCTCCCCTCCTTAGAAACATTCGTCCCGAATGTTCCTTCTAAGCCTCAAAACAAACATGCGCCAGTATAGTCTTCACTACTATATTTACGAGAACAAATCCTGCCACACCTGGCCACAGAAACACCCGCGCAAATACTTACATCCAAGTCCACGAGGAAACACCTCTAACATCACAAACTTTTGTCACTTTGCCGCGAGGTTCTAGTGTCACTCCGGCGACCCAACAAATGGTACCGGACTGCATGCGATCCCTGAGGTCTAAAATATACATCCTTCGCACCTTCTCCCTTCACAAGAAATGATCATATCTATGTTCGTAATACATGCTCGCCTCTACCCTTACTCGTCGTACTCTTCTCGAACACTTGAACTCTTCTAGTATACGTACCATACTTCAGTTTCCAAAACTTTGGAGTCACTACCTCCAAACTTGGTCATCTTACTAGCCTCGATCTTCCTTAAGGCCATTCCCGGCCTTCACGATCCGCTTCTGGTCGAACATATCCACGAACTCATACGATGGTCATCTAAACTTGGGCCTAGCACCCTCGTGACCCTACCATCTGGCGGGACCACCCAGAACTGACCCTACCTTAATCCGGGCTACGGGTTGACCCGCAACACGTCCTCAACCCGACCCACAATCGCGCCAAACCCTTGTTCCCCGATACAGAACAATTCTTACTAACTCACATCATGAAAGCTACCACTTCCATTTCACACTACCCATGGACTTATCACACAAATATATCCCACGCATACTACGCACTCTGATAAAGGTCAAACATAAAATGAATCTTTTACTCAAGACGACCTTATCTGTAAGGTCTCAATCGTGAAATAATCTAAGGTTCACACCTTCCATGCCCCCATACTTACCCTTCCACTAACCATGTTTTCTAACTCACAAAATAACACAACGCTATCTGTACATAGCACACAACAATAAGATCATCATAACACGCATACGAATCTCTAGAGGGTTAGGGATATACCTGAATCTACCGCTCTACTCTAATCATAGGCCTGCCCTGCAGGGCGCATAGCTGTAGAAGGCGATGAACCTGCCACTGATCCGGTAGGCTGAGTCATGTTGCCTGCATCCTTCCTACTAGGACAGTTCCTCGTCACATGGCCCTGACGGCCGCAGGCAAAACAAGCACCGATAAAGACGACATTCCGGGATGGCGCTGCCGCATCGTGCACACCGAGGAAAACTCAACTCGATGGCTAGAACCCATGTATATCGTGAACGAAGCCACGGAGCTCGACCGGCTCCCGAATACCCCGAACGCCCCGACGATCGCGGGAGACCACTGCATCGGTGGAGGTACATAACTAGACTGCTGCTGAGGCGGTCCGCCTCGAAAGTTACCAAAGGATCCTGCTGCTCGCCCTCTTCGCCGATCTCGGCCATTCCGTCGACCTCTCCGTGCCTCACATCCTAGTGCATGAGCTTGCATGCGGGCAATGTCCATGCCGGTGAAGAGCTACACCGCATACAAGCCTCTGTCAAGTAATCATCCAGCCCGGTGGCGTAGCGGTGTACTCGTCCTCCATATCGCCTACCAGTGGAACATACCGAGCTAATGAGTCGAACTCACATTGTACTCTCTAACCGCCCGCCTGCCCCGCCTCAACGCGTCAAAAATCGCCGGCCCGAGCCTCCTCATTTGTGGGGCAAGAAATGTGCAAGAAAAGCCCTTGAGAACTTCGTCCCATACGGTGGAAGTGCATGCTCTTCCCGACAACTCCCACGAATCAAACTACCAATCTGCAGATCACGCGGTGATGCGAACCAATACCACCGACTCGCCTCGAGACTCGATCACTCATGATCCATTGTGCTGTCGGATAAACTCCGAGGGTCATCCTCGGCTCGATCCATAGAACAACGGCGGGCTCTGACTCGTAAAGTCCGTAGCCTCAAATCGCTTTCGGTGGTGAACTACGGGTGCTCTTTGGAATCACGATTCACCTATCCTCATATCTCGCCACGACCACGGCGATGAATCGCCATCTCCTTGTACCCCATCTCATCTGCTCCGGTGTGGGGACCGAGGCTCGTGTATCGTAGTCTCGCAGCCACCGCTGCGGCTCTAAACTCTGCGGTCTTTGGCGGCGTTGCGAAACTCGCCGTCGGAATCGTCTCAGTCTCGACGCTGCGCCCTCGTACTCCTCAGTATCCCACTATGACTCCTCGATCGCCTTGCCCATCTGGGCTCAGGTTGCCTTACGCGGAGGCATAGCGGTAAAACGAAGTATGTCGGAGGGTCCATCTTATCACACGCGACTTTAAGGCACGATCTCGGAATGAGAAGAATGGAAACCAATCCTAAATGTCCTGCACTCCTCGATTATAGATGTGGTGCACAACACACCGATAATCAAGACTCTACTAGACACGGTCGTAGACACTTTCCGAGGATTAATCGCTCGATACCACTTTTGTCACGACCGAACCGGCCCGTGATCGTGCCTTACCGGGCACCCTAGTGATACAACATCGAGAGAAAATCAGCGGAAATAAAAACATGAACATGAATTAAGAGACAAGATAAATAAACAGTCAACCAAGCGATTTGCCTTCATCATATATACATAAATACCCGAACAGCTTATCCTTTTACAAACCACGCCACAACAAGGTTCTGACCTTAAGATTTTTACAATGCTATGACGGACAGGCCCGCCATACCACGAATGTATAAGAATCTCTGCACTGTGGTAACATACCAAAAGATAAGCCTCGAAGAAATGGGGCTTCCGACACGCTGAATCGTGATCCTATGGCGAGGATCCACAACCGATGTACTTCTACTGCGGCGTGAACGCAGCCCAAGGAGGTCGATAACAGTACCAAGTATGTGAAATCAGAAAAGCGTAAATGAAATCATAATAGTCTATATAAAGCGGGAGACATGTATGGTAACGGATGAAATCGTGTCCGGCCCATCCGTGGGACTCGGTGAATAATCGGATGGAATACGTGTCCTCGCCCATCTCGTGGGACTCGGTGTATAATCAAATGGAATACGTGTCCTCGCCCATCTCGTGGGACTCGGTGTATAATCAAATGGAATACGTGTCCCGCCATCTCGTGGGACTCGGTGTAGAATCGCTCATAACAAATCAACCGCCATCCATCGAGAGGCGGTGCACAGAAATACAAAGGCTATCACAACAAGCATAGGCAAGTTTCACAACAACAAGCATAGGCAAGCTTCACAACAACAAGCATAGGCAAGTTATACACAACTCAAAGTACTTTCATTTTATGCCAAAGTCCGGTTTTAACTCTAAAGTACTACGACGTTAAATTCCTTTTAAAGATCCATTTCTTTTACAAAGGTCATCCGATACCGTAGTATAAAAATAGTGTGACTACATTTTTAGGTAAACCAAAACACTTTCCTTTTCAACAACATTCTTTCCCTAAAGTTCCAGTTTGCCTAATTTCAATTACTCAGGTCTCTTTATTTTAGAAAAGTTTCATAGTTCATGGTCTTAATCATTTAAGAATATAATTCTCTTTTAAACAATCTGAGAAAACATATGCCTTATATGAGTGTATGTTATTCCTGTTCATAATAAATCTTATTAAGCAACCATGATCTAGAAAATGTAATATCATTTTGTCTCATCTTAGTTTCTATGCAGATGGAGGTTTCTACTGGTTTTAATAATACTACATTAGTCATTACATTTTCCTTTATTAGCTACTGCGATGGTTTGTTCGATACTTATTCGATTTCGAATCAAGAAACATTATTCCTTTTAAAACCAAGTATTCATTACTCACGAATGAGGTTTCACACTAACATCCATATCAAGTCAAGTTTCTTATCTTTTAAGATTAAGTCTCTTAACTTCTAAAAATCAGTAAACCATTCTCTTTATCTCTCTTACGACGTTATACCTAACTTCCCATAAAGCTAGTATAACTCTTATGTTTTCAAAACCAAGTATTACTCTTCTTTTCAAAAAGGTTTCTCAATCCTTTTGAAATACTTCAAGATTCTTTATTATCACACATCAAGTCAGTTATAAGTCAAATCAGTCACCTTTTAAAAACCCCAAAGCATTTCTTACTTACATAAAACTGTTATAACCAACTTCTCATAAAGCCGTTATAACACTTTATGTTTTAAACCAATCAAGTACATTTAACACATGTACGTCTACCGTACTACATAGTTATACACATATCATGCTAGAAAAGATAGGAAGATGTTCACATACCTCGCGACGATTATCGACTAATAGCAAAATGCTCCAAGTACATCAAACCGTCGGCTACTCCTTAAGCCCAGTAGACCACGCCACACGTCGTACTTCAACCTATAGAGGCCACAAGGCGCCTATTAACATCTAGATCTCATCGTAGAATATTCTACAGAAAATTCGGCAGCACCTCCCCCCCCGCAACAACGTAAATCTCCTCCTCAAACGAGGCCGACTACCAAGCCAACCAGGGGGGGGGGGGGTTTACACGCCTAACCGGACGTGTACAATTCTACTACACAGTAATGCTACACAAGTCTACTGTAATACAGTCCTATGTAATTCTGATTCAGCTCTTCTTTAAATTCAGGCTTAAGTCGCAAGACATTGCCGTAAGTATTATTCAGGCTTAAGTCAAAAGACATTGCCGCACAACTATGTTCAATTCTATATATAGTATACTTTAATTATATATTCCTATAACATGTAATTTCCAATTACAACAGAAGGTCATGAGTGTTTACCTCGATAAGCCCAAAATTATCCAAGTTATATGTCGATCCTGAGCAAGGTCTAGCTCCTACTCCGTGCGCTTCAACCCGCTCCAAACAACCCTTAGAAGTTCTACGCAACTTCTACTTATCACTTCAACTACGGGTGAAGATTTTTCCTAGGGTTTCATTTTGTGACTGAGGGAAAGTATAATAGTATTTCCGGGCTCTACGTATAGAGGTAACTTTGGAAAGTACTAAAGGTATTTGGGCTAGAGTATTTGGGCATTATAACAATACTAGGAGAGTATTTCTATACCACAAAGGGGGGGGGGGTTGTATTTCGACTAGCACAACTAGGCTAGGGGGAGGGGGTTCGGCCGAGGGCCTCCAAGAGGGGGAGGGGTGTTTCGGCTAGGCTACCACAAAGGGGAGAGGGGTGTGGCGGACGAGAGCACAAGAGGGAGAGGGAGGGATTTTTAACACTTAGCAAAAAGATTTTGGATGAAGAAAGTTCATCACTTATAGGGGTATTTATAGGTCAAGACATGGCCAACCAATGGCCAAGATTCTTCCAAGTGTATAGCAAGTGTAAGGTCAAGATTTAGCCATGTGCTACCTTATCCATCTACACAAAATATCCTACCTAACCCTTGACCAAAATTCAACACAAAAACGTGCAAGCTAGCCCATTTTGCCGTCCAACCTCTTCCAATGTGAGGGTGACACATGTCACCCTCCCGTTGGTCCAAAATGTTACGTCTCTCGGAAAAATCCGCAAAAATTATTATTGACATAGCCGGAATTTTCCCTACGAAAGTCGTGGAAACGTTTAGTAAAACGACTCCTTTTGGTAGTTATGTACAATTTCGAACCTTGCCTAACTTTAAGGCTCAAATTTCTACGTACGTCCTCACGTACATACCCTGGAAATACGGGGTATAACAAGGTTAATGAAAACATTTTCTGGATTTTACATCAAAAGACTCAATAAAACTCTCAGTGATTGGTCAAAAGCTAAAATTGGAGACATTTTCATCAAATCACAACAACTAGAAATGATGGTGAATGATTGTGAGGAAAGATGGATGATAACTCTAGACCAGAATGATAGAATGGCACTCAACAAGGCCAAAGCAGAGTTAATCAATCATAACAAAGTGGTGGATAAGTACTGGAGACAGAAAACCAACTGAAATTGGTATATGGAAGGTGATGAAAATACCAAATATTTTCATAGCATTGTGAAGGGACGAAGAAAGATGTTGAATATTCACAGAGTCCAAGTTGAGAATCAGTAGATTGAAGGTGATGACTGTATTGGGGCTGCAGCTGTCAACTTCTACCAAGATCTATTCAAGAATGAAGATAAGGAAGTGGATGAAGATGATCAACCTTGTACCTACAATGATCACAGAGGAAGAAAATAATATGCTTACAGATGTACTATCACATGAGGAGGTTAAATGAGCAGTCGTTGATATTAATCCCAATAGTTCAGCAGGACCTGATGGATTCAATGGCTTTTACTTTCAGAAGGCCTGGGAAATTATTGAAGAAGATATAGTGGAGATGGTTAAGGCTGTATTAAGGGGCTAACAACTTTCAATTTTTTTTATTGATACATGTCTTGTTCTCATTCCTAAAACTGATAATCCATAATTTTTTCTGATTAAGCTTGACATGAATAAAGCATATGATAAGTTTTCATGGAACTTTCTGTGTATTGTCATGAGAAGGATGGGTTTTGCTGATCAATGGATCAAAATCATATGGAATCTCCTCTCCAACATGTGGTATTCATATGTCATTAATGGAAGAAGACATGGATTTTTCTAGTCTTACAGGGGAGTGAAATAGGGAGATCCTATTTCCCCTTCTCTTTTTATTATTCCAGCTGAAGTTTTATCTAAACTCCTTAATAGTTTATTTCATAACCCTAGATTCATTGGCTTTAATATCCAACAAAATGGTCCCAAGATAAACCATTTGTCTTATGCTGATGACGTAATTATTTTCTGTGCAGGGAAGACTTATACCATGCAGTTGATTATGGATGTTCTACACAAATATAAAAATAATTTCGGCCAACTCATTAACAAACTCAAAAGCTATTTCTGATAGAAAATGATACGCAGTGAAAAGAAGAAACATTGTGGCTAAATTATTAAAGTTTCGGGAGAAGGAATTTCCAATAACTTATCTAGGTTGTCCTTTTTTTGTTTGAAGAAAGAGGGTCCATTTCATGATCTGCTGGACAAAGCCAAACCAGACTTTGAAGTCATTATGGTTAAATGGCACCCCCAACGCTGATGGGTTTAAACTAAATACGGATGGTTACTCTAATAGGAATCCAGGACTCAGTGGTGGTGGTGGTGTGATAAGAAATTGTCAAGGAAAGTTTGTTAGTGCTTTCTCCATTAATTTGAGATCTAATACTAATAATCTTCCAGAAGCTCTTGCACTATGCACTGGCCCCAAATGGTGTAAGGACAACAATATTAATAGGATTGATATTGAGACTAACTCTCTAATGCTTAGTGAATGGATTCAAAATAGTGCCTCAGTTCCTTGGAGATTACAACCAGTGGTGTTGGAGATCAGAGAAAACCTAGAAGATTTTAAAGAGTACAAGGTACAACATTGCTTTAGCGAGGCAAATAAAGTTGAAGATTCTATGGCCAACAAGGGGCTGAAATGTACTTCTCCAACTTGGTATTAAGATGTTCTGGAACTGTCCCAGGGTCTTAGAGCCTTTATTATAATAGATTTGTAATATATTGTAATTAATATAATTGTAAGTAGTATCTCTTATATTAGGTAAGAAAGATTGTGATTGAATACTAGGAATATCGTATATATTTGTATTTTTGAAATAAGATCAAGCAAGAAATATTTTCCTACATGATATCAAGAGCCAAAGATCCTTTGCCATAAACCCTATTTTTTCTTCTCCTTGGCCGATATTTTTCTTTTTCCTACTGTTTTCGGCCAAACTTGGTTTTAGAATTTCTAAGCCTACAATATTTCTCTAAGCAGAATCTTCCTAAGCCTACAATATTCCTAAGCCACAAATTCTTACTAAGCCTACAATATTCCTCCAAAAGCCCCTAACGAATATTAAGGCTCTTCCATCCACTTCCAAACATCACCTACCTTTCTTCTTCTTTTGTTTCTAAGTGGAACTTATGGCCTAAAAACAAAGCTTTCATCCCGCTCTTGCCGTTAATAACGTCAAGAACTTTATCTCCATTACTCTTAAAATGGAGAAAGGGCAGTATACCTCACGGACAGAACTATTCAAAATTCACTGTCGCGCCTATGAGGTCATTGACCATATTATCCCGTTCGAGTCACCGTCGGAAAACACTACTGTTAGTGTTAGGTTCTGTGTCCTAACATTTTCCGTAACATGTCTCTTTTTGGTGTTAAGTAAAAACAGGAAAATGTCATCCCAAATGTCGTGACATCTGGGAGGACATTTCTGGCAAGAGTTTTGCCTATCTTCACGGGCAGATTTCTGAAGCTGTGAAGATTTTATCACGTGAATGTTTGGCTTGGTTAGGAGCTAAGGAAAACACGATAATACTTAACAAGACCAAGTCCAAGGAGAGTGCATAACGGAAGGAGCATTCTCAGGAAGACAAAGTCAAATCTGTTGAGAATTTTAAGGCTGAAGAACAGCTCCAGCCAACCCTATTCTGCTCAACCTCCACCGAGAATCAAGGAGCCTCTCGGGTGAACTCTCCACTATAAATAGAGGGTTCACTCCAAGGCTTTGACATCCAGTTTTTGCAGAAGAAAATTCAGATCTGAGACGTCTCAAATATTGCCTCAAACACAGCTGGATCGAGCAGCCTGGTTTTGTGATTACACTTGTTCAAAATTGCGAATTGCTTTCTTAGATCTATACTTGTTCTTTCAATTCAAGCAATTGTAATAGGGTGTTTTTCACTTCTATTTTAGATAGATTTTTCAGGCTTAGAAGTTAGGATTTAACTTCTTTTTAATCCCTTTCTTGTTTTACGGATTACTGTTCATTCTCAAGGGATTTGTAAGATTGTATAATTTTTATACAATAAATTTTTGGTCATGAGACCACTATAAGTTATATACAATTATATAACTTATGAAAAACAATCTTGGGTGTCCTTGATTTATTTCCGCTGCATCTTAACTCGTTTTTTAGTTCTGCGTTTTTGTTAATGTTCCAGTTCATGTCACAGAACATTTTTGGGAACATTCTTTACTGTCTTTAAGTTTACCTCTGTTCTTCTTTGCTGAAATTATTTATTCCATAGTTTAAGTTCGACAATTCCTTTCAAGTGGTATCAGAGCCGACACTTGACATAATAAGTGCTAAGGTCCTTTTACTTAACTATGGATCCGGCTAATCCAAATATTGGTAGACTTCCTATTTTAGATGGATCAAACTATCCTTATTGGAAGATTCGCCTACGTTCTCACATCAAATCCATTGATGTTAGAGCATGGAGATCTATTACTAATGGATACATTGTTCCTATGCTTCCACCGGACGAGGAAGGCGACATTTTGGTCAAGCCTGAGGCCGAATGGACTTTCGAAGAAACTAATAGTGCAGGCTTCAACGAAAAGGCACTAAATGCTATTTTCGGATGGGTTGATCTTTATATGTTCAAACTCATCCAAAATTGCTCTACTGCCAAGGATGCTTGGGATACTTTACAAACTCATTGTGAAGGTAGCTCAAGTGTTCAACGAACGAAGCTTCGCATGCTCGTGAGTAAGTATGAACGTTTAAGGATGGAGGAATCGGAGGATATTAAAACCTATTTTGAAAAGTTGATTGATATCTCTAATGAATGTCAAGTTCTTGGTTCTCCATTGACCAACAATCAACTTGTTGAAAAAGCCCTTCGATCTCTTCCTGAAAAGTTCAACATTAAGATTTGTGCGATTGAAGAAGCACATAACCTTGCCACAATGGACCTACATACTTTAATGAGCATTCTCAAAACATATGAGATGAACATGGAAAATCAAAGGTCTTTATACAAAGGCAAGGATGTCGCCCTTCAAGCAAAATCCTTAGAGACGGAAGTCAATGAAGAGGATGAAACACTTGAAGAGATTGGGGATAGTGCCAACGTTGCTCTTCTTACTCGTAGGTTCAATACGATGTTAAGAAGATTCAACGAAGATAAGAATAAATCTAAGTCTAAAGAGCACCAAGACCAAGGACTCAATCCACGAATTACCAAGAATTTTCCCACCGCACAAAAAGGCAATCAACTTAGGTGAATAAATTACGATCAACCAGTTCGATCCTGCGCACCGACAAAGATTCAATGTCATGATCGCTCGGGATGGGGCCATTATGCCAACGAGTGTGCAAACACTCTAAGAAAGGTTGGCAAAAGTCTATGGATTTCCCTAAGTGATGATGAAGGTGAAGGGGAAGAGAATACAGAAATAGAGTCACAAGCAATGCCGCCATCGCTTTTTGAACATTCTCTCAGATGATGAAGGTTTAGCTGACTGTGATACACTAAATGTCATGACATTTCCGGGAACATCAGCTGTAACATCTGCAGATACAGCAACAGCAGACAGGTATGAGTTTTTTAATTCTTCAGATGTCAATTGCTTCTGTGGCTTTATTTCAAAAAATGATTCTAAACCTGAGACTCAAGAAGACTCTAAGGATAATATGATTAAGGAATTGCAAGCCCTTTGCAAGGACTTAATCATTGAATCTAATCAACTTGAATCAAAGGTGAAAACTCTAACTCGTGAGAATGCAGATTTGATAAGTACCATTACCCGACTGGAAGTGACTCTTACCAAAAAAGATCTTGAATTCGGAAAGATAAGTGCAAAGTTGGATCTGGCCGAAGCAACCTTCAAAAAGCTTAACACAGGCACCTCCAAATTAGATGAAATCCTTAGTGTTAGTCAACCTCACTGTACTGGTTTGGGCTACAAGAATCCTATCAATACATTATGCTCCAACTTGTTTGTTAAAAATGGGGAAATGAACCGTAAGAAGGGTAGCAACTATGTGTGCAATTATTGTAATAAATCTAGACATTTAAAACCTTTTTGCTTTAAGTTACTAAAACTCAGAAAGAAAAGGTCTTCCAGAACGTCACAAGAACTTGAGAAAGACTCTAAGAGACTCCTCTATCTACAAAAATCGTAAGGTAACAAAAAAGGTTTGGGTTCCCATCAAGAAAACAAGTTGTAATGTAGCCATAACCGCACTAAGGACCAATATCTCTGGATCGTGGTACTTTGACAGTGGCTGTTCCCGCCATATGACAGGAACAAAAGACTGTCTAAAGAACTACGAAGCTCTAAATGGAGGAAATGTTACATATGGAGGAGGTGGAAAGAGTAAGATAATAGGAAGAGGAACTGTTAATGTCCCTGGAATTCCAGCACTGAATAATGTCTTGCACGTTGATGGTCTGATGGCTAACCTAATTAGTATAAGCCAACTGTGTGATGACAACTTAGAGGTAAGATTCAATAAACATGCATGTACAGTGACTGATGAAACTAACAAATGCATAATGACAGGTACAAGGACAAGTGATAATTGTTATCTTGTCGGAGAACATAAGGTATGTAATAGTGTTAGGACTGATGACACAACATTGTGGCATCAAAAACTAGGACATGTCAATTACCACAACCTTAGAAAATTGATATCTTATGAGGCGGTAAAAGGCATTCCTAAACTAAGTCCTATGAGTGAAACCGTGGTGTGTGAAGATTGTCTCAAAGGTAAGCAAACCCGTGTCCCTCACAAAGTTGTTTGATGGACATTTCTCGTGCACGCCTCATTGCTTTCAACTTTTACATATGGATCTTATGGGTCCAATCGAGGTAGATAGCCTAGGAGGCATGAGGTACGCCTTTGTGATTGTAGATGACTTTTCAAGATACTCTTGGATATTCTTTTTGAAAGAAAAGTCTCAAACGTTTGACATGTTTAGAATATTGTACTCTAGAATTAGAAATCTATATCATTTCTCTATTTTTCGGATAAGATCTGATCATGGAAAGGAGTTTGAAAATAATCAATTTTCTACATTTTGTGAGAAAAAAGGTATTTTCCATGAATTTTCTGCTCCCAAAACCCCCCAACAAAATGGTGTAGCAGAGAGGAAGAATAGAACCCTACAAGAAATGGCTAGAGTCATGCTAAGTTCTAAAAAACTGTCAAAACGTTTTTGGGCAGAAACACTAAACACTGCAAGTCACATCTCTAATAGAGTCTATCTTAGATCAGGAACAAAAATGACACCCTATGAGATCTTGAATGGAAAGAAACCAAATCTACGTTACTTTCATGTTTTTGGGTGTGTATGCTATGTTCTAAATGATAGAGATAATCGAGCAAAGTTTGACTCTAAGAGTGATAAGGGAATTTTCATAGGCTATTCTCAAAATAGTCATGCTTACCGAGTGTACAATCTTCGAACCAAATCCGTACAAGAATCTGTTAACATTGTTTTTGATGATAATGCAGATTATGCAGGAAATACACCAGTAACAGATGCTGTCGTAACAATACAGGAGGGGCAGACCACAGAAAATGCAGATGTTACACCAAATGTCACAACATCTGCAGCAACACCTGTAACCGAAGATGAGAACACTGCAGGTTCTGATGAGGATTCTGAAGCTGAACTTCGTGATGTACGCAGGGATCCCTCATCCAGAATCAGAAGAAACCATCCCACTGAACAGGTAATAGGAGAAGTATTCGAAGGAATAAAAACAAGGAGAAAAGAGCCAAAAAATTACCGAGACATGGTGAAGTATGCGTGTATGTCCACCATACATCACAAGGTAAGTCAATCTTGCTATGTTTCTACTTTGGAACCTAAAAACATTAATGAAGCACTAAAAGACAGTTGGTGGATACAAGCCATGCAAGAAGAACTAGAACAGTTCACCAGAAATGAGGTTTGGGATCTAGTTCCTCGCCCTGATGAGACTAATGTAATAGGAACTAAATGGATCTTTAAGAATAAATCTGACGAATCTGGAACTGTTATTAGAAATAAAGCTAGACTAGTGGCTCAAGGATACTCTCAAGTCAAAGGTATCGACTATGATGAAACCTTTGCTCCAGTAGCTAGAATTGAATCAATTAGATTATTACTTGCCATAGCTTGTTGTTTAAAGATAACTCTTCACCAAATGGACGTGAAATGTGCCTTTTTGAATGGAGATATTGATAAGGAGATATATGTTGAACAACCCAAAGGATTTGAAGATCCTCATCATCCACAACATGTATACAGGTTAAAAAAGGCCTTGTATGGACTAAAACAAGCTCCACGTGCATGGTATGGTCGTTTAACTCAATTCCTTCTTGAAATTGGTTTCCAACGTGGTGTAGCTGATTGTACTTTATTTATAAAACACCATGGATCAGATATGGTTATTGCTCAAATCTATGTAGATGACATAGTTTTTGGTTCGACTTCAATGTCTCATCTTAAGACTTTTGTCGAAGCTATGTCCTCAACATTCGAAATGAGCATGATAGGGGAACTAACCTTTTTCTTAGGCTTGCAGATAAAACAAAATGAGGAGGGTATCTTCATTTCACAAAGCAAATATGCCAAGAACCTGGTTAAAAAATTTGGATTGGAGAATGCCAAACATATGAAGACTCCGATGGGATCAACCCAGACTATATCCAAAGATGATGTTGGGGAGAATGTTGACCCAACTCTATACAGATCTATGATAGGTAGCCTTTTGTATCTCACCGCGAGTCGTCCAGATCTTATGTTTAGTGTTTGTGTGTGTGCACGATTCCAAGCATGCCCTAAAATTTCCCACTTAAATGCTGTCAAACGTGTCATAAGATATGTTGCCGGCACATGTGAGTTGGGAATTTGGTATTCCAAAGACACTAATCCTAATCTAATAGGATATAGTGACTCGGATTGGGCTGGGGATGTGGAAGATAGAAAAAGTACTAGTGGAGGATGTTTTTACCTTGGCAATAACTTAGTTTCCTGGTACAGTCGTAAACAAAATTGTGTCTCACTCTCAACTGCTGAATCTGAATATGTAGCAGCGGGGAGTTGTTGCTCTCAATTATTATGGCTAAGACACATGTTAGACGATTATGGTGTTTCAAAAAATATCTTAGTTTTGTACTGTGATAATATGAGTGCCATCAATATATCTAAAAATCCGGTTCAGCACTCTCGTACAAAACATATAGATATAAGACATCACTTTCTTCGAGACTTGGTTGAAAAACAGCTAGTTAGAATCGATTATGTTGACACTTCTCATCAACTAGCTGATATTTTTACAAAAGCTTTAGATCATGAGAGGTTTTCAAACTTGAAAAACTCTCTCGGTCTCTGTTCAATATAAAAATTAACACTGCTGGGGTGTGTTATCCGAAATGTCCCTGACATTTGTGGTAACATTCATCCAGTGTAAAATCTGGAACTGCTTCTTTTCGGTAAATGTTAAAGTTGTTTTGTGTTTCTAACGGGTCATGACTTCTCAAAGGAACACCTTTTTTAAAATGATACCGTTCTCTGCGATGATATAAAAATCATAAAAATGGAGTATCAAAAAATAAGACAAAGCCTTAAATTCCTCGGCAATTGTAAAATGTTGGGCAAAACCCACAAAATTGATACCGTTCCTATTCTATAGGAGTATCAACATACTTTATATCATGATAGACACAAGATCTTATCTATTTGGACTCAATATACATTGTTCCACTAATTTAGAGACAAAACTCTATAAAGTGTCTTGTTTAGTTGCCGAAACTGCTGTTCCTATGAGAAAATGACTCCCGTGTTACACAAAATGTGCTAAACATTTCTGATAACACTCAGATTTCCAGATTTTTCAAAAGACGTGTGTCGATTAATGTTGAGTTGGTTTTTGTTGAAAAATTTCTCTTGGTTTTGATGTCTATTTTGAAACAACCTCTAAACCTTAGGAACTAGTCTTTGTATAGAATTTAAACACTTATGTAGATAGTTTTTGCCAAGTGTATAAATACCCATTCACTAAAATACTAATTCTCACTTCCAAAGAAAATTCCTCCAAGAAACAACAACAAAAAAAAAAAAAAAAAAAGGGGCGGGAACGAAATTTTCGCACATTACCCACGATGCATCCCTCACACAACACATCCCCCTCACAAACTTCTCCCATTCCCGTAACCTCCGAAAACCCTAACTTCTCCTTCTCTTCTTCCCCTTTCTCTCCAATGGATGTCTCACCCATGTCACCGAAAATGTCACCACCAGTCCCAGAACACTCCCCAATGAGCACAAGTCCACCATTGTGCACAGATTTGGCGATAAGTGACTTCCAAGAACCTCTGGAAATCGCCTATCCAGGGGAGACAAACAATCCTATCAACTTAGAGGAAACCCCGGATGTTTCCGTCCTCCCAAAGAGGACAAATCAAGCAGCTTTTCCCACTCGCAGATCGGTCCGAAACTTTGAGAAGGCCTTTGGCAGTGGTGAATCCTCCACCAAAAGGAAGAAGTCAGCGACTCCTCCCTCTTCAAGCTCCAGTTCTGCTGATTCAGAGAAGACTCCTTCGGTTGAGTCCCAACCTGAATCTCCTGCTTCACCTTCCTTCACAAATCTGCCAGAATCCAGTGAGGAAGATGAAATTCCAGACGACACCCCGCTGAAGAAGTTTTATCCCAAGAAATCTGGTCATGCCTCAGGGGAAACAAAATCATCATCAACCCCTCAAGATGTCACAGAAAATGTTATGACATCTTCTGGATCATCTATCCACAAAACTTCAGATTCCAGTGTCCGAGGTCTCACAAGCAGTAGCTCTGAATCTGCGTCTGAGGTAACCCCTTTCTCTCCCAAGTTTTTAACAGCCAATCACTCAAAACATTGGTCTTGGTTCAACGGTCGAGCCATTCGAACCGAGAAGGTGTTGGACATTGCGTCTTGTAGTAGCCACGGTCTGGTGGATTTCTTCACTTCAAGAAATCTACTAGATTCGGTAAATAACAAATGTCCTTATGTAGACAAGGTAGTGAAGTTATTTTATGCAAATCTAACAAGTAAAATAGAGAAACCCAAGTCGAAACACTTTGGGAAAGTGTTTCTCTATAACAAATTTTATGACTTCACACCGACTACAATTAACCAATGTTTGAATAGAGTGAATGATGATGAGAGGGCAAAATGGGAAGTGATAAATGGCAGGGATGAGGTGATTTCATACCTCACCGGTGGAGTTGTGAAGAAATGGGTTTCAAGGTGTCCAACCTCCAAACTCACTGCCTTATTTGCTGTTTTGCACAAGTTAATGATACACAATTGGTTGTGCTCTTTGAACAAATCAATTGTAACAATTGAACAAGCATTGTTCCTATACAAAATAGGAAAAGGTTTTAGTGTTGATATAGGAAAAACAATCTTTCAACAGATTGTCAATATGGCAGAAAAGGACACAGGTATCATCCTTCCCTTTCCCTCATTGATCTTTAAGGTACTAACCTCACAGGGATTCCAAGCCCCTAAGCAGGATCTGCTCTGGAAAGAACCTGAAGTATACGTCGTTAATCAGACGATCCTGAAGAGCAAGAGCAGAGTCATTGATCTTCCATGGACGAATACAGCTGGAATTGCTAGTGTTACCAGAAATGTCCCAGACATCTCCGGTAACATCTCACAGACGTCCTTGACAACTGCTTGGCTGGTGCAAGAGGTTGCAAAGCTCAATGCCCAGATCGCAGGAGTGGACCAGGTACGGGGAGCCCTGGTGGAAGCTAGGGAACGTTACCTGTTTTTGCTTTCTTCCCAAAAAGGGGGAGATGGGTCTGGTCCAGGGGGAGCAACTGACAGGGCTGAATGCTCAAACCAGAGGGGATCTTGATACAGGGGGAGATGAAACCAGAGGACAATCTGGAGGCTGGCAGCTGAGCTGGGAAACAGCTCTGAGGTTGCTGTGTTTAGGCTGCTAAGTAGCAGTTGTTGAATACTTATTAGTTGTGGACTGTAGTTATTTGGCTTGACAGTTTGAGACATTTTAATTCTGTTTATATATTGCTATTTATTCTATACTGTTTATGTGTATATTGATGGTTTCAGTGCATTAATCTTTTAGATGTATACTCGCATTTGCATCATACTCTGATTCGAGTAACTTACTGGCACATAGTGTATATATCGTGCTTTATAATCGCTTTGAGTTGAAGGTTGAGATATTTGCTTGTGATAAAATCATTAAACTATTTAGTTTTGTGAAGAAAGACAAAAAGGGGGAGATTGTTAGTGTTAGGTTCTGTGTCCTAACATTTTCCGTAACATGTCTCTTTTTGGTGTTAAGTAAAAACAGGAAAATGTCATCCCAAATGTCGTGACATCTGGGAGGACATTTCTGGCAAGAGTTTTGCCTATCTTCACGCAGATTTACAAGCCGTGAAGATTTTATCACGTGAATGTTTGGCTTGGTTAGGAGCTAAGGAAAACACGATAATACTTAACAAGACCAAGTCCAAGGAGAGTGCATAACGGAAGGAGCATTCTCAGGAAGACAAAGTCAAATCTGTTGAGAATTTTAAGGCTGAAGAACAGCTCCAGCCAACCCTATTCTGCTCAACCTCCACCGAGAATCAAGGAGCGTCTCGGGTGAACTCTCCACTATAAATAGAGGGTTCACTCCAAGGCTTTGACATCCAGTTTTTGCAGAAGAAAATTCAGATCTGAGACGTCTCAAATATTGCCTCAAACACAGCTGGATCGAGCAGCCTGGTTTTGTGATTACACTTGTTCAAAATTGCGAATTGCTTTCTTAGATCTATACTTGTTCTTTCAATTCAAGCAATTGTAATAGGGTGTTTTTCACTTCTATTTTAGATAGATTTTTCAGGCTTAAAAGTTAGGATTTAACTTCTTTTTAATCCCTTTCTTGTTTTACTTCATCGCTCATTCTCAAGGGATTTGTAAGATTGTATAATTTTTATACAATAAATTTTTGGTCATGAGACCACTATAAGTTATATACAATTATATAACTTATGAAAAACAATCTTGGGTGTCCTTGATTTATTTCCGCTGCATCTTAACTCGTTTTTTAGTTATGCGTTTTTGTTAATGTTCCAGTTCATGTCACAGAACATTTTTGGGAACATTCTTTACTGTCTTTAAGTTTACCTCTGTTCTTCTTTGCTGAAATTATTTATTCCATAGTTTAAGTTCGACAATTCCTTTCAACTATGGTGGACAAGAAATTATGGTCTCGCTTAGATGCTATAGTCCTTCAATGTATTTATGGCTCTATTTCCAATTATCTTCTTCCTACCATCTTACAACCCAATTCTACGACTCAAAAGGCGTGGGAAAGATTGGAGAATATTTTTCAAGATAACAAAATGTCTAGGGCCATTTATCTTGAACACCAATTTACAAATATTAAATTGAATGATTTTTCTAATATCTCAGCCTATTGTCAAGAATTGTGTTACACCCCGAAATTTCAGGACATGTATATAAGAACGTACGTAAGAATCAAGACGTTAAGATTTGAGACTTGTAGAATTTGTCGGAATTATGGAAATGTCGGGAAACGGAATATTACGACGAATGGGAGGGTGACACGTGTCACCCCCTTGCGTGGTCTTGATCGAAATGGACCAAGGGTAAAATGGTCAAATGACCAAGGCAAAGATGAACTAGTCTTGAAAAGCCAAGGCTTGACATTGTTGACCAAGTCAACAAGCCCACTTGACTTGATATTTAAAACTCCTTTATCCTAGCCCTTCAAGTGTATTAATCTTGGCCCTTGGATGTGCTATATATTATACTAGTAGCAAGGATGAACTTCACACATAGAAAAATTAGAGAACTTGTGTGCCACATTGAGAGCTATCGGCTAGCTCTTGAAAAAAATAAGAAAATTCTTCAATTGTTGTTCATAAATCCCAATAATCAAACCCAAGGTTCCTAGAGGTATTGTAAGGATATCTCAATAGAAAGATCCCAGGAAAACTACGTTTTCACGTTAGTCGCAAGATGACACCTAAGGTGTTCTTCAACTTTGAAGTTGGAAATTGAAGAGAAGTTGGTTATGAGCTTCTAAGGAGTGCTTGGAGCGGATTGAAATGTAAGAGGAGAAGCTAAAAGTTGCTAAGGATCGACTTTGACGCTCGGATATTATTAGGGCTTATTGAGGTAAAATCTTCATCTTCTTATTGTGATTGAAGATTACATGTTATAGTAGTTGATAAATGAGCATGTGATACATATTATAAAGTTTGAAAAGATTTGGATCATGTCGACATGTTGAAAACCGAAATTGGACATGTTAGCCATTAAGTTTGTAATTCAATTTAATTGTTAGATACAATCGTCGCATGTTAAGGAAGAAAGGATTTATATTTGTTGTAATTGTTATTATATATATAACATGTTGGAATAACAACTTGGAATAAAAATGAATTGAATGGAAATTGACATTGTTGTTGATATTGATGGTAGCCGAGAATGACTTAAGTTGTTGGACAGTTTTATATTAATTGTGGGGCAGAATTTTACACGTCCTGTTAGGCGTGTAATCCCCTTTGAATTTCTGAATTGTTGAGCCTTAAATGTGGCATTTGGTTATTGATTTTTGGGCCTTGAAAAATGTGGAAAAGTACGTAGAAACAAAGAAAGTGCTGCCCGATTTTTCGTAGAATTAAGAATCCTTATACTTAGAAATATTCTACGTTGAAAGTTAGTAGTTGACGGACGTATTATGGTCATTATAGGTTGACATTCTACGTGCAGCGTATTCAACTTGGCAAGTGGTTTAAGTCGAAGAGGTATGTGAAACTTTTCTTATCTCTTGAGCATGAGTAGCTATAAATGTATAGTACGGTGGACGTACGAGATTTAAATGAATTTAATTTCATTTGGTATCCTTGACTTGTTTAAGAATGTCCAAGTTGGTTGAGTTAGAGAATTAACTCACTTGTTTTAAAAGTTAAAGATGTCTTAGTTTTTAAAGCATAAAGTTAGTATAACGACTTTATGGGAGGTTGGTTATAACAACTTTATGGGAAGATAAAGGAATGGTTTATTCTAATAAGGTAAACAAAGATTTCTTGACTTGAAAATGTATAGAATACTTGATTTGGAAAGTATTGATTACTTGAACTATTCTAAAGTTAAGAAACTTGATTTCTAAAGTTAAGAGACTTGAAGTATTCTGTATGTATAGAATACTTGATTTGAAAGTATATGATACTTGGTTTTGATTTCTAAAGTTACGAGACTTGAAGTATTCTGAAAGTTATGTAACTTGATTTGAAAGTATATGATACTTGGTTTTAAAAGTATAAGTCTCTTGGTTATAAAAAGAATGAATTTGTCTAAAACATAAAGAGTTATAACGGCTTTATGAGAAGTTAGTTATAACGGCTTTATAGAAGGTTAAGAGAGTGGTCTATTTTATAGGCACGAGTTGCCGAGGTTGTGAAAGTAGAAGTTACTTGGTTTTAAAACCTTGAAATGAATTTCTAAAGGTGTAGTAACTTGATTTGAAAAATAGACATGACTTGATACTACGTGTGTTAGTATCTTGAGGTTTTTATATAAAAAGGGTTCTTTTTAAAGGAACGGAAGTACGTAGTACTTTGGGTTAAATTCCCGGATTTTTAATGACATGTTAGTGCCTTAAGTTAAATAAAATGAGAGTGCATGATAATTAAGGCCAATAAGAAGTTAGGGGATTTCTTAACTTGCTTATGATAATTATGATAAGCCGGTGGTGCTTATGTTATGTATGATAAGCCGGTGGTGCTTATGTTATGTATGATAGATGGTTGTGCTAGTGTTACGTTATTCTTGCGGGGTAAACCCCCGGGTTACTACTTATTCCATGGATTTGCTACCCATGATGCGAGTGCGACGTTTGTACTCATTGCGGGCCCACCGGGCCTAAGCGGGTGAAATAGTCCTGTGCGGGTGAAATAGTCCCATGCGAGGCGGATGACCTCATTGCGAGTCCACATGACCTATGCAGATGAAATAGTCCAACGAGTAGGATTGCTTAATGATACTACGGGCGGGTGGCCCTAATTTGATCATGAACCTCGTATTTTTATGCAGTAAAGTATATGTTACACCCCGTAAATTCAAGGACATGTTTAAGAGAATGTACGTAAGGAATCAGGACTCTAAATTGGTACGAAAGAAAGAATTATTTTTCCGAAGGAAAATCTTCCGAACGTCGGAAAGGTAAAATGTTCGTTGATGAGAATTAGATTCTCAAAATGCATTATTTGAGGAGTGAATTTATTATCATTGTGGAAATTTATTTTACGGATTTGGTCACGTAGGGCCCACCGAGAAATTTTACTTTTTGTGGGGCCCACGAGGGTTACGAAATTTTATGGACGAATGGAAGGGCGACATGTGTCACCCCCCCACATGGGCTTGCTCGAATTGGACCAAGAGTATTATGGTCAATGTACAAGGAAGATGATCAAGTCTTGACAAGCTTGAGATTATTGACTAAGTCAACTTGCCCACTTGACTAGATATTAAATCTTCTTCATCCAAGCCACACAAATGTTGTAATCTTGACCCTCTATTATTTTATATATACTACACTAGTAGCAAGACAAGTCTTCACACTTAGAAAAAATTTGAGAAACTTGAGAGAGGGAGATAGCAGCTCTCGGGTTTGAGGTGCTTCCCACACAAAATATTTTAGTTTGTGGTTCATTATTCACAAGACTTTAACCCAAGGTTCCTAGGGGTATTGTAAGGATATCTCAATAGAAAGATCCCGGAAAAACGACGTTTTTACGTTAGTCGCAAGGCAAAAACCTAAGGTGTTCTTCAACTTTGAAGTTGGAAATGGAGGGAAAGTTGTGTGTGAACTTCTAAGGGCTTCAAATAGCGGATTGGAGCGTGAAGGAAAGGAGCTAAGATTGCTAAGTAGCGACTTTGAATCTTGGAATTTTATAAGGGCTTATCAAGGTAACAATCTTGTCGTTTTAGTGATTAAAGATTACTTATTGTTGTAGTTATGGATATAAACAAGCGTGAGATGTATATATTAAAGTTTGATAAGTGTTATGTATATTGGAACCACTAATCCGAAACTAGCATGATTAGCCTTTGAGATTACAATTCAATTTGGTTATTAGTTTAGTCGTCACATGTTATATAAAGAAAGAATTGTAGTTGTTAAAGTTGTTTACGACTATATAACATGTTAGACTTAACAACTTGGATTGAAAAAGAATTGGAAAGGACTTTGTGTTGTTGTACATGTTAGCCGAGAATGGGTTTGGATATTGAACTACTTGGTATTAATTGTGAGACAAAATTTTACACGTATTGTAAGACGTGTAATCCCCTTTGATTGGTTGATGTGTTGAGCCTTAAATGCGGCATGTTGGTTATTGATTTTCGGGCCTTGAAAAAGGTGGAAAAGTACGTAGAAACAAAGGAAGTGCTGCCCAATTTTCCGTAGAATAAGAGACCGTATACTTAGTATCATTCTACGTTGGAAACTAGAAGTTGATAGTCGTGTTGTGGCCATTATAGGTTGACAATTCCACGTGCGGCGTATTCGACTTAGCTTGTGGATTAAGCCGAAAAGGTATGTGAACCATCTCCTCTTCTTCTAGCATGATTCCTTATGGTAAAGAAAGTAAATCCTACTCCTTAAATGATCCACTCCTTGATTGTACTTGGATTGCCTAATATAGAAATTGTTCTATATACTTCCTTAATTGTACTTGGATTGCCTAATAGAGAAGTTGTTCTATATACTTCCTTGATTTTACTTGGATTGCCTAATATAGAAGTTGTTATATATACTTCCTTGATTGTACTTGGATTGCTTAATAGAGAAGTTGTTCTATATACTTCCTTGATTGTACTTTGGATGTTTAAATTGGAAGTTGATAATCCATTCCCTTGATGAAATTTGGATTTTCAAAAGTGAAAGTGTTTTACTTGAAGTACTTAGAGTCTTAAAAAGGAAGTGGTTCCTAATCTTTTGGATAGTGCCTTAGTTCCAAAACCTAAAGGTTGTTATAACGACTTTAGGGGAGTCAAAAGAGTGATTTACTTAATTGATTTAAAAGAGGAGAAATGACATGATTTAAAGAGAAGTAACTTGTTTTAAGGGTGTGAGTTACTTGAGATTTAAAAGTAGAAGCAACTTGATTTCTAAAGTTAAGAAACATGATTCTAAGGTTAAGAGACTTGAAGTATTTTGAAAGTTATGTAACTTGATTTCTAAAGTTAAGAGACTTGAAGTATTTTGAAAGTTATGTAACTTGATTTGAAAGTATATGATACTTGGTTTTAAAAGTATAAGTCTCTTGGTTATAAAAAGAATGAATTTGTCTAAAACCATAAAGAGTTATAACGACTTTATGGGAAGTTAGTTATAACGGCTTTATGGAAGGTTAAGAGAGTCGTCTATTTTGATTGATAGACATGAGTTGCCTAGGTTGTGAAATTAGAAGTTACTTGGTTTCAAAGTCTTGAAATGAATTCCTAAAGGTGTAGTAACTTAATTTGAAAAATAGACATACCTTGATACTACGGGTGTTAGTATCTTGGGGTTTTATATAAAAAATAGTCTTTTGAAAAGCATGGAAGTACGTAGTACTTAGGGTTAAATTCCCGGATTTTTATGTGAAACGAAAATGTCTTGAGTTTATAAAATGAAATTCATTTTTGTATGATAATGGAAGTCTAAAGATTTTATGAACTTGCCTATGCTTGCTTGTGATAGCCTTTGAGTGCAAGTATTATATTTTTACGCTGCTGTGACTCTCAGTTGGAGGGCCGGCTGTCTTGTTGTGAGTTTACTTGGACGTACCAACAGTGATGGGGGATTCCACGGGTATGCTTCCATTGTGATGGATCCATGGACATGCTTATACGATGGATGATTCCGGGGCATGCGACCATGATGCGGGTTAAATCCACGGGTGATATTGTTATTCTATGGACTAGCTCTCCATGAGGTTTAGTGACGCAGGATGGTCTGGTAGTTAGCTTCCGTACTTGCCGGCCGATGGTCGACGCAGTGGATCCGTAGTTGGCTTTCGTACTTGCCCCCGTCAGTTCTATGGAATAGTTTGGTACGGTAGACTCTAGTAGATAGCTTTCGCACTTGCCCCGGTCATATCTCGTGACGACAGGCTGGATCTGGTAGTTGGCTTTCGTACTTGCCCCGGTCAGTTGTTGACGCAGGCTAGATCTGGTAGTTGGCTTTTGTACTTGCCCCGGTCAGTTTTATGATGCAGGCTAGATCTGGTGGTTCGCTTTCCTACTTGGCTTGTATAGTTTTTATGACACAGGTGGGACCTGGTGTTCATGTATACTTATTGGTGTTATATTATATCATGGACTGCCAACAGTGAGGAAGAGATTTCACGGGCATGATTGATATTATGGGCGTGAGACCCATGGTTATATTTGAGTAATGACTTTGAGGGCATGCGTCCCTGACTTGACATGACTGCTTATATATTGTGTACTGTAGTTTGGGTATCATACATGTCTCCTGTTTTATATAGACTATTATGATTTCATTACAGTATTTTCAGTTTCACATACTTGGTACATTCTTCGTACTGACCCACTTTCTCTGGGGGGCTGCGTTCATGCCGCAGGTTTAGGTACGCAGTTTGGTGATCTGCAAGTGTAGGACCCTTGCTCAGAGTTTTGGATAGCTCCATCTGTTCAGGAGTTTATCATTTTGGTATAGATCCTTCATTACAGACTTTTGTACAGTTATGGGTACGGCGGGGCCTTGTCCCGTCATAGTTGTTACATCCCGAAATTTCAGGACAAGTATACGAGAATAGACGCGGAAACACAAGACTTGAAAATTGGTACGAAAGAAAAAAAAATTGTTTTTCCGAAGGAAAATCTTCTGAACGTCGGAAAGGAAAAATATTCGTTGATGAGAATTAGATTCTCAAAATGCATTATTTGAAGAGTATGAAACTTATTAACATTATGGAAATTTATTTTTACTGATTTGGTCACGTGGGGCCCACCCGAGAAATTTTACGTTTTGTGGGCCCCACGAGGGTTATGAAATTTTATGGACGAATGGGAGGGAGACACGTGGCACCCCCACATGGTCTTGGAAGAAATTAAGACAAGGGTAAAATGGTCATTGACCATTGTGGATGAACAAGTCTTCAAAGCTTGAGAAAATTGACCAAGTCAACTTGTCCACTGGGCTAATTATTTAATGCTCTTCATCCTAGCCTCACATTTGTTATAATCTAAGCCCTCCATTGTGTTATACACTACACTAGTGCAAGACTTGTCTTAAACACTTAGAAAAATTAGAAACCTTGTTCTTCACTTATGAGTGCTCTCGGGTTTGATATAAATCCCACATAAATTTTTTGTAGTTTTGGTTCATTATTCACAAGACGTTAACCCAAGGTCCCTAAGGGTATTGTAAGGATATCTCAATAGAAAGATCTCGGAAATACGACGTTTTCACGTTAGTCGCAAGGCGAAAACCTAAGTCGTTTTCATAGTTTTGGATTGGAAATGGAAGAGAAGTTGGTTGTGAACTTCTAAGGGCTTCAAATAGTGGATTGGAGCGTAAAGGAAGGGAGCTAAGAATTGCTAAGGAGCGACTTTGAATCTTGGAATTTTTAAGGGCTTATAAAGGTAACAATCTTGTCGTTTTAGTAATTAAGATTACTTATTGTTGTAGTTATGGATATTAGCAAGCATGAAGTATATAGTATGAAGTTTGATAAGTGTATTGACTATTGGAACCCTAATCCGAAAACTAGTATGTTTAGCCCTTGAGATTACAATTCAATTTGGTTATTAGTTAAGTCGTCACATGTTATATAAAGAAAGAATTGTAGTTGTTGAAGTTGTTTATGACTATATAACATGTTAGACCGGAGAACTTGGATTGAAAAAGAATTGGAAATGACTTTGTGTTGTTATACATATTAGCCGAGAATGGCTTTGGTTATTAAACTACTTAGTATGAATTGTGGGGCAGAATTTTACACGTATTGTAAGACGTGTAGTCCCATTTGTTTGGTTGATGTATTGCGCATTAAATGTGGCATGTTGGTTATTGATTATCGGGCCTTGAAAAAGGTGGAAAGGTATGTAGAAACAAAGGAGGTGCTGCCCGATTTTCCGCAGAATAAGAGACCGTATACTTAGTATGATTCTACGTTAAAAGCTAGGAGTTGATAGAAATATTATGATTAATATAGGTTGAAGTACTACGAGTAGTGTATTCTACTTGAAGGGTGGAAAAGCTAGCAAGGATAAAGTACTGGGGAGCATTTTGCAACTTGTACACCGAGCTCCACAGGCGGGCCGGATTATGCTACATGATTCCACAGTACACCGAGCTCCACAGGCGGGCCGGATTATGCTACATGATTCCACAGTACACCGAGCTCCACAGGCGGGCCGGATTATGCTACATGATTTCATAGTACACCGAGCTCCACAGGCGGGCCGAATTATGCTACATGATTTCACAGTACACCGAGCCCTACAGGCGGGCCGGATTATGCCACATGATTCATCTGTAAACCGTGTCCCGCAAATGGGCCGGATTACGTTATCACGTATGGATAATCAAAGTAAGCTCCCAAATAAGAAGTCCCTCCATAAAGAGCCGGATTATGTCATGTAAGATATGTAAGTTATGTGGAAAAACTTGATTAAATTCTTAAGCATGTATATAAGAATATGATGTTAATTCTTATTGAAAGAAGGAAAAGAACGGTTAATATACGATTGATTCCAAGAGTTAAAATGGCACGGTAGGATTTGGTATTTCATTTTTATACTTGCCCCTGTCATTCTTTTATCTGATTATGATTTGTTCTCGTACCTTATTTACATTTCCATACTCGTTTGTTATCGACCCTTTCGAAGTGCGTTAAATGCCGCAGTGTTAGGTACACAGGTTGGTGATCCTTGCTCTTAGGATCTCTGTTCAGTTTTTGGGAAGAAGCTCCATTCACTCCGGAGGCTTATCTTTTGGGTACGGTTTTCCCTGATGTTGTAGATTTATGTACATTCAGGGGTACGCGGGCCCCTGTCCCACCACAGTTGTAATTCTTAGAGGTCTGTAGTCATATCTTGTGGGTCGGTTTGTAAAGAAGAAGGATGTAACTGCGGTTGTTTAAGTATATGTATATGTGTCCAGAGAGGTAGCCTTATCAGCTAACATGTTGTTTAAATTCTTGTTGATTTATTTTATAAGTTTCATGTATGTTTCGCTGATTATCTCTGATGTATACCTGTAAGGGTGCCCAGGTAGGGCACCAGTCGCGGGCCAGGGGTCGGGTCGTGACAAAAGTGGTATCAGAGCAGTTAGTCCTCGGAAAGTGTCTACAGACCGTGTCTAGTAGAGTCTTGATTATCGGTGTGTTGTGCACCACATCTATAATCAGGAGGCTGCAGGACATTTAGTATTAGTTTCCATTCTTCTCTCTAAGATCGTGCAGTAGAGTTGTTTTATTAGGTTGAATCCCTTCTGACCTATTCTTATGTATCAGCTATGCTTCCACGGAAGGCGACCAGGTCCTATAAGGGCAAGGCAGCATCAGGAGCTGCCAGTGGTGCGCAGAGGGTTACTAGGACTCAGGCCCAGACTATGCCTGAGGTTGTGGTCCAGACGGCTGGTTCGATTCGTCAGCGGTATTAGAGGAAGCGGCGGCCGCAACTCCGGGGTTCCTATACGAGCCTCGGTCCCTCGGCGGGCGGAGTATAGAGATTATGGAGAGCGGTCGGGTTATTGACTAGCATAGTGGTAGAGGCGGTCTGCAGGAGCGGTAGCTAACCTAGAGTCGGTTTGAGGATTCGAGATTTTACGGGTTGTAGTCCACCGAGTTCTATGGTTCGAGATCGAGGAGGATCCTCGGGAGTTTGTCGGCGAATCTGACGGACTATGCAGTGCTTAGGGTCTCGGAGACCGAGTCGGTGGTGCTAGCTTTTGCTCGGTTCTGCGATATTGCGTTGAACTGGTTTGAGTCATGGGAACTGTCTAGGGGTGTGGGTGCTCCTCCGGTGTTTGGGATGAGTTCACGAGGCCTTTCTTGATCACTTTTGCCTCCCGAGATGAGGAGATCCGTGTTGATAGGTTCTTGTCATTGAGGCGAATGGGAGAACCATCGTGAAGTACACAGAGTTTGACTCGTTGGCCAGGTATGCGCACACTATTGTGGCTGACATGGCTGATAGAGTTCATCGCTATGTTATGGGGCTAGACCGTTATATGACCATTGCTTGCCTGTGAGTGGCCCTTCAGCCAGATATGGATATTACCAGGATGCAGACATATGCACAGGGGATTGAGGGCGAGGAGAGAGGGCCGGCGGACCAAGGCCGGCCGAGGCGGGGCAGCCAGTGTTCATGGTGATTTTCGTGGCGGAGAGCCTCGGCGAACTAGGTCTACATTTCAGCCGGCCTGAGTGCTCCTTTCGATTTACGGCGGGAGGTTGGATCAGCCGTAATTCGGGGAGCTGGTCGAGCTCGAGTTTCAGTCGCATGTGCACATGGGTTCTAGGCAGTCGGGACCACTCTTCCCTCAGTGTTCACAGTGTGGCCGGCATCACCATGGGGAATGTCGTCGTGCTACTGGTGCTTGTTTTACCTGTGGCCGTCAGGGCCATATGTTGAGGGATTGTCCAAGTAGGAGAGTTACAGGTGGGATAACACGATCTCGGATCGATTCATGTTCTTCGCCTTGATAGCTAAGGCAGATTTTCATACAGCGGTAGTGGCATAGGTCGTGGTGGAAGTTCCCAGTTTTAGTGGTCCTTTGAACCGCCTAATGATTTCAGGTATATCTTTGACCCTTTAGAGATTTGTATGCATGATAAGGTTGTTGTATGTTTAAGTATCATGAACGGATAATATTGAGATTATGTATGTATGCTAGAAGTAAGTTGGAAGTACGAAAAGATAATCCTTTTAGGCCATGAATGGGAGTAAATAGTGATGGTGCACACTTTGGATTTGTTTCCTCGTTTGGTTTATGATGGGTGGATATGAAAGTGCGGTGTATTAGGGCCATATGTGGCATAATTAGGTTTCACTAAGTGCAGTTTTATGAGACTATGCCAAGAAATGATAGATTGAGCTCCGAAAGAACATTCGGGGACGAATGTTTCTAAGGGGGGAAGAATGTTACACCCCAAAATTTCAGGACAAGTATACGAGAATAGACGCGAGAACACAAGACTTGAAAATTAGTACGAAAGAAAAAAAAATTGTTTTTCCGAAGGAAAATCTTCCGAACGTCGGAAAGGAAAAATATTCGTTGATGAGAATTAGATTCTCAAAATGCATTATTTGAAGAGTATGAAACTTATTAACATTATGGAAATTTATTTTTACGGATTTGGTCACGTGGGGCCCACCCGAGAAATTTTACGTTTTGTGGGGCCCACGAGGGTTACGAAATTTTATGGACGAATGGGAGGGCGACACGTGGCACCCCCCACATGGTCTTGGACGAAATTAAGACAAGGGTAAAATGGTCATTGACCATTGTGGAAGAACAAGTCTTCAAAGCTTGAGAAAATTGACCAAGTCAACTTGTCCACTTGGCTAATTATTTAATGCTCTTCATCCTAGCCTCACATTTGTTATAATCTAAGCCCTCCATTGTGTTATATATACACTACACTAGTGAAAGACTTGTCTTCAACACTTAGAAAAATTAGAAACCTTGTTCTTCACTTATGAGTGCTCTCGGGTTTGATATATGTTATACCCCGTATTTCTAGAGTATGTACGGGAGGGCGTACGTATAAAAATTTAAGCCTTAAGTTAGGCAAGGACCGAAAATTTTGTGCACAACACACGAAAAGAATCGTTTTCCGACGAAACGTTTTCCAAACTTTGCGAAGGGAAAAATACGGCTATGTCATTAATAATTTTTGCGGATTTTTCTGAGAGATGGAATATTTTGGACCAACGAGAGGGCGACACTTGTCACCCTCAAGTGGGCGGACGAAATGGTCTTCCATTGGCACGTTTTGCCTTTATTTTTTTTGTCAAGGAGTTGGTAGGATATTTTGTGTGGTAGATGACCAAGTGGGACCCACACACACATGTCCTAATCTACACCCTCCACTTGCCCCCCACTTGTCTTGATCTTGGCCATTGGTTGGCCTATAAATACCCCCCTTAGTTGATGAACTTCTTCATCCACACTTAGACATTTCTAAGTCTTAAAATCCCTTCCCCCCTCTCTTGAGAGCTCTGGCGAAAGCACCTCTCCCCACTTCCTAGTTATGCTAGCAAACCCCTCCCCTTTGTGAGCCTTGGCAAACTACCCACTTCCTAAAGTTGTTTTTCGTGAAGTACCCCATGGTAGAAAAGTATTCTCAGTATTGTTACTATTCAAAATACCTTGCCCAATACCTTGTAGTATTCCAAGGTTACACCTATACTAAAAGCCCGAAATACTATTATACTTCCCTTGATCCTAACGAAACCACAGGAAAATCTTCATAAGCGGTTGAAGTTTTAAGAAGAAGTTGCGTAGAACTTCTAAGGGTTGTTTGGAGTGGGTTGGAGCACCTGCAGTAGGAGCTAAGCGTTGCTCGGGATCGACATTTAAACTTGGATAATTTTGGGCTTATCGAGGTAAATACTCTTGTCCTTCTATTGTAATTGGAAATTACATCCTGTAGTAGTATAGAAATGAATATAAGATACATAGTAGGATATTCCAGACGAGTATTGTACTTTAATAGAAGAATATTACGAAGAAGATTAAAGCGTACTTACATGAATTTGTATTTGCGATGAACTTGTGTAGTTTATCGGGTAGGGAAGTGCTGCCCAATTTTTCCGTAGAATATTCTACAGAGTAGTATAGACGTTGATAGACGTATATGGCCTTTATAGGTTGAATGTTCTGCGAGTAGCATGTTCTACTTGGAAGGTGGACAAGGCTAGCCGGGTTATAGCCGTGGAGCATTTTGCTAATAGTCGATAATCGTCACGAGGTATGTGATTCTTCATATCCTCTTGAGCATGATATTTTAAAAAAATATATTTAGTACGGTAGACATACGTGTGTTAACTGAACGTAGTTTTACGACAATGTCTTTTGACTTAAGCCTGAATAATAAGAATCTTGAAGTATTTCAAGAGAATTAAGAACCTTTTTTGAAAGAAGAGTAATACTTGGTTTTAAAAGCGTAAGAGTTATACTAGCTTTATGGGATGTTAGGTATAACGACTTAAGAGAGATAAAAAGAATGGTTTATTGATTTTAGAAGTTAAGAGACTTGATCTTAAAAGATAAGAGACTTGACTAAATTGAATTGATATGAATTTTGTTAAAAAGTGTGAAACCTCATTCGTGAGTAATGAGTACTTGATTTTTAAAAGGAATAATGTTTTACTGATTTCGGAAATCAGAATGAGTATCGAACGAACCACTGCAGCGTTAATAAAGGGAAATGTTTTGACTAATAAAGTATTATTAAAACCAGTAGAAACCTCCATCTGCATAGAAGCTAAGATGAGACAAAATGATAGTACATTTACTAGATCATGGCTGCTTTAATAAGATTGTTATGAACAAGAATAACCTACTCACACATAAGGCATATGTTTCTCAAATTGTTTTAAAAGAGAATTATATTCTTAAGTGATTAAGACTATGAACTACGAAACCTTTCGAAAATGAGAAACTTGAGCATTTGAAATTAGGCAAACTTGAACGTTTGGAAAATAATGTTGTTACTTGATTTTACAAAAGGAAGTGTTTTAGTTTACTTAAAAAGATAGTCACTCTATTTTTATACTACGGGTATTGCGTGACTTTTGTGAAAGAAACAGATCTTTTAAAAGAGTTATTGTATGAAGTACTTTGGGGATAAAAACCCGAACTTGCTAACATAAAGTAGAGAGTACCTTGTGTGAATAACTTGATTGTGTTGGTTTGTGATAGCCTTGTAATACTTTCTTGTTGATTTGATAAATAAACATGTTAGGATGCTACGTGTGTTAGTATCTTGTGATGTTTGTGTAAAGGGGTTTCCCTTGTTGTGCTTATGTTGTTTAACAATAAGCTATTATGTTAGTATTATATCACTCACCTCTTGACATGATTCCGGGGGTTAAGCTGCCCTCCGATGCGGGGTAGACTCGGTAGTCTGTGACCTATGATTCGAGAATACCTCATTCGGGTCTGTGTGACCTATGCGGAGCTACGAGAGTTCCATGTTAGTGTGCGGGGTTATACCTCATGCAGTCTATGTGGTCATGCGGACTGCGAGTCCAGGACGTTGCCGGAGAGTAGCTACCCTCGATGCGAGGAATACCTAATGCGGGCCATTGGAGTGGCCTATGCGGAGCTGCGGGAAGTTCCAGGACTAGACGCGCACATTAGATACTGCGGGCGAGTGGCCATCTTCGATCATGTGGCGGTCTAGACAGATCTCATGATACAGTTTATGACCTTGTTGGTACTGTGGGTTTTAGTAGTCGGCTATGCCTTCGTACTTACCCCGTATGATTTTATTATGACACAGGTGGGACCTGGTGTTCTTGTGTATTCCTTGGTGATTTTATATCATAGACTGCCGGCAGTGAGGAAGGTATTCCACGGGCATGATTGATGTTGTGGGCGTGAGACCCATAGTTGTATTTGAGTGGTGACTTGAGGGCGTGATTCCCTGACTTGACATGACTGCTTATTTATTGTGAACTGTAGTTTGGTTATCATATATGTCTCCTGCTTTATATAGACTACTATGATTTCATTTACAGTATTTTTAGTTTCACATACTTGGTACCTGTTGTACTGACCTCCTTTGAAAGTGCGTTCATGCCGCGGTAGAGGTACACCGATGTTGATCCTCGCTCTTAGGATCACATTCGACATTTTGGGAAGCTCCGTTTCTCCGGAGGCTTATCAGTGGTATAGTCCCCTGTCGTTGTAGGTACTTACATTCAGGGGTATGGCGGGGCCCTGTCCCGCCATTGTTGTCATATCATTCTTAGAGGTCTGTAGTACTGTTGTGGGCAAAGTTTGTAATAGGGATGTAACTGTTCAGATTTAAGTTATATATATATGTCGTAAGGCAAGTTTTCTCAGATAAACTGTTTTACACTTCATATTATTTCATGTCATGTTTTATATTCCGCTGATTACTCTGATGTATGTCTACTTGGGTGCCCGGGGTAAGGCACCAGTCACGGGCCCGGGTTCGGGTCGTGACAAAAGTGGTATCAGAGCAGTTAATCCTCGGAAAGTGTCTACAGACCGTATCTAGTAGAGTCTTGATTATCGGTGTGTTGTACACCACATCAATAATCAGGAGGCTATAAGATATTTAGGATTGGTTTCCATTCTTCTCTCTCTGAGATCGTGCCTTAGAGCTGTGTTATAAGTTGGACCCCTCTAACGTATTTCTTTCCCTTACCGTTATGCCTCCGCGTAAGGCAACCCGGGCCCAGAAGGGCAAGGCGGTAGGAGGCTGCGAGTAAACCTGCAGAGGTTACTAGAGCACAGCCCAATCATCACTTGGGTGGTGCTTCATTCGGGAGTTCTGCGGCGTCGCGGCCCAGCGAGTCTAGCACGGCGAAGTTCCTCTGCGGCCATGAGATTTGAACCGGTTCCACGACCAGCGTGAGCGGTATAGATTGCAAAGAGGCGACCACATTACTAGCTAGGAGTTAGCAACCGAGAGTATTTTAGGTATCGATTCATCACGGGTCTTAATGACTATTTAAGAGGGTTGTGCAAGTAGCTCTTGATGAGCTTGAGCATGGCACGTATGCGGGCTTATGCGCAGCAGAGAAACGTGAGATCGACGGGTTAACAAGATCGGCGAAGAGGCGAACAACAGGTCCTTTGGTAACTTCGAGACGAATCGCCTCGGCCAGAATTAGATATCGCCTCCTCCCGAGTTCGGGGCGTTCGGAGTATCACGGGAGTTGGCGAACTCTAGGGCTTCAGTTCCTGAATATACATAGGTTCTAGCCGAGTTCAGTTTTTCTCGGTATTCACGATGTGACAGCGTCATCCGGGAATGTCGTCTTTTTCGCGATACTTGTTATGCTTGCGGCGGCCATTTTTTCGAAATTGTCCGACCAAAGGTGGCGCGGGCGTAGAGACTCGACCGGGATCGGTGGCTAGTTCATCACCTTCCTAGCTATGCGCCCGGTGATGATTGATTAGAACGACAAAGGGGAGTGAAGCGGTAGATACAAATATATCCTTAAACCCTCTGGAGATTAGTATGTGTGATAAGATGAGTATATCTTAAGTGTTATGTTCAGATAACATTGTGTTAATCATGGTTTGTTATCAGGGTAAGATTGGGGATAGGGAAAGTGTGAGCCTTAGATTTTTATACGTAGAGACCTTAGAGGCGAGGCCATCTTGGGTAAAAGAGTTATTTTATGTTTGACCCTTATCGGAGTGCATTGTATGTGTGAGCTATGTTTTTGGGATAAGTCCCTGAGTAGTGTGAAATGAAAGAGGGTAGTTGATCTAAGAAGACCACTAGGTTTTCGTGACTTGATTGTGAGATTGTTCCGGATCGGGGAACAAGAGTTTTCTTGCGATAAGCGGGTCGGATTCTTGGACTGATTGTGGGTCAACCCGCGGCCTGTATTGTGGTGGGGTCAGTTCGAGGTGGTCCCGCCAGGTGGTGGGGTCACGAGGGAGTTAGGCCCAAGTTTAGTTAACCAGCGTGCGAGTTCGTGGATGCGTTCGACTAGTAGTCGGGCGAAGTCGATCCTCTTGCTTCATCAAGACCGTTTACTCGGCAGGGTTATGCGAGATGTTATATCGGGAAGGTTGTAAAGGCGCACGAGGTGCCTACTTTCACCTTATGTGACAGATGGAGCCAGTTCTGGCTATTTATTTTTTCTGGAAGTTTTACGAGCAAGTTAGGAACTTCAAGTGAGTCTCGATGTCGCATTCGCCACCGGGCGGTGTGTGGATTTCAGGGGTAGCTGTGAGGATTGTTGTCTCCTGTTGAGGGAGTGTTTTATAGCTACCATTTCAGCATTCGGGTGTCGCCTTATGAAGCCTTGTAGGGGCGGAAGTGTAAGTTGCCGGTCGATTGGTTTGATGTTGGAAAGGTTCAGATAGTTGGTTCATACTTGTTTCGGCAGGATATGGATAGGGTGAAGCTTATCCAGAAGAGATTATTGACAGCTCAGAATCAACAGGAGTCGTGCGGATAATCGGCGACGACACTTAGAGCTCAGGTTGACGGTGGGTCTTCTTGAAGGTACCATCCGGAAAGGGTGTGACGAGATTTGGAAAACAGAGGAAACTTAGCCCGAGTTACTTTGGGCCCTTGCAGATCATTTGGAAAATAGGCCAAGTTGCCTATAGGTTAGCATTGCCGTCCGACTTAGGAGGCAGTACGTCCGGTCTTTCATGTTGTTATGTTCGGAAAAGTATCGGAGATCCATCCAGAGTGTTCCCAGTTAATGATGATCAAGTTGGAGGTAGTAACCCAAAGATTTTGGAAAAAGCGAGAATCGAAATGTGACAAGTTATGAGAAAGAGTTCGAATATGCGAGAAAGTGCGACGAGTAAGGGAAGAAGCGAGCATGTGTTACGAGCATAGATGTGATAATTTCTTTTGTAAAGTGAAGGTGCGAAGGGAGTATATTTTAGACCTTGGGTGGGAGCTTTTGTAGTGATGGAAGTGATTCCTCGTGGACTTGGATGTAAGTGTTTGCGCGTGGTGTATGGTGGCCAGGTGTGGCATGATTGTTTTCGTAAATACAGTGGTAGTGAAGACTATCTTTGGCGCATGGTTGTTTTGAGACTTAGGAGGAACATTCGGGACGAATGTTTCTAAGGAGAGAGAATGTTATACCGTATTTCAGTATATGCGGGAGGCGTGCGTATAAAAGTTTAAGCCTTAAGTTAGGCAAGGACCGAAAATTTTGTGCACAACACACGAAAAGAATCGTTTTCCGACGAAACGTTTTCCAAACTTTGCGAAGGGAAAAATACGGCTATGTCATTAATAATTTTTGCGGATTTTTCCGAGAGATGGAATATTTTGGACCAACGAGAGGGCGACACTTGTCACCCTCAAGTGGTCGGACGAAATGGTCTTCCATTGCACGTTTGCCTTTATTTTTGTCAAGGAGTTGGTAGGATATTTTGTATGGTAGATGACCAAGTGGGACCCACACACACATGTCCTAATCTACACCCTCCACTTGCCCCACTTGTCTTGATCTTGGCCATTGGTTGGCCTATAAATACCCCCCTTAGTTGATGAACTTCTTCATCCACACTTAGACATTTCTAAGTCTTAACATCCCTTCCCTCTCTTGAGAGCTCTGGCAGAGCACCTCTCCCATTCCTAGTTATGCTAGCCGAAACCCCTCCCCCGTTGTGAGCCTTGGCCGAAACTACCCCCTCTTCCAAAAGTTGTTGTTCGTGAAGTACCCCCCCTTGGGAGAAACGTATTCTCGAAGTATTGTTACTATTCCAAAATACCATGGCCCAATACCTTGTAGTATTCCAAGGTTACACCTATACTAAAAGCCCAGAAATACTATTATACTTTCCTTGATCCACAAACGAAACCCTAAGGAAAATCTTCATGGCCGGTTGAAGTTTTAAGAAGAAGTTGCGTAGAACTTCTAAGGGTTGTTTGGGCGGGTTGGAGCACCCAGAGTAGGAGCTAACCGTTGCTCAGGATCGCAGTTTAAACTTTGATAATTTTTGGCTTATCGAGGTAAATACTCTTGTCCTTCTATTGTAATTGGAAATTACATACTGTAGTAGTATAGAAATGAATATAAGATACATAGAAGGATATTACAGAAGAAAATTGAACTGTAATAGAAGGATATTACAGAAGAAGATTAAACTGTACTTACATAGGACTGTATTTGCAGTAGACTTGTGTAGTTTATCGGGTAGGGAAGTGCTGCCCAATTTTTCCGTAGAATATTCTACAGAGTAGTCTAGACGTTGATAGACGTATATGGCCTTTATAGGTTGAATGTTCTGCGAGTAGCATGTTCTACTTGGAAGGTGGACAAGGCTAGCCGGGTTATAGTCGTGGAGCGTTTTGCTAATAGTCGATAATCGTCGCGAGGTATGTGATTCTTCATATCCTCTTGAGCATGATATTTTAAAAGAATATATTTAGTACGGTAGACGTACGTGTGTTAACTGAACGTAGTTTTACGGCAATGTCTTTTGACTTAAGCCTGAATAATAAGAATCTTGAAGTATTTCAAGAGAATTAAGAACCGTTTTTGAAAGAAGAGTAATACTTGGTTTTAAAAGCTTAAGAGTTATACTAGCTTTATGGGAAGTTAGGTATACCGACTTAAGAGAGATAAAAAGAATGGTTTATTGATTTTAGAAGTTAAGAGACTTGATCTTAAAAGATAAGAGACTTGACTAAATTGAATTGATATGAATTTTGTTAAAAAGTGTGAAACCTCATTCGTGAGTAATGAGTACTTGATTTTAAAAGGAATAATGTTTTCTTGATTTGAAATCAGAATGAGTATCGAACGAACCACTGCAACGTTAATAAAGGGAAATGTTTTGACTAATAAAGTATTATTAAAACCAGTAGAAACCTCCATCTGCATAGAAGCTAAGATGAGACAAAATGATAGTACATTTCCTAGATCATGGCTGCTTTAATAAGATTGTTATGAACAAGAATAACCTACTCACACATAAGGCATATGTTTCTCAAATTGTTTTAAAAGAGAATTATATTCTTAAGTGATTAAGACTATGAACTACGAAACCTTTCGAAAATGAGAAACTTGAGCATTTGAAATTAGGCAAACTTGAACGTTTGGAAAATAATGTTGTTACTTGATTTTACAAAAGGAAGTGTTTTGGTTTACTTAAAAAGATAGTCACTCTATTTTTATACTACGGGTATTGCGTGACTTTTATGAAAGAAACGGATCTTTTAAAAGAGTTATTGCATGAAGTACTTTGGGGATAAAAACCCGAACTTGCTAACATAAAGTAGAGAGTACCTTGTGTGAATAACTTGATTGTGTTGGTTTGTGATAGCCTTGTAATACTTTCTTGTTGATTTGATAAGTAAACATTTTAGGATGCTATGTGTGTTAGTATCTTGTGATGTTTGTGTAAAGGGGTTTCCCTTGTTGTGCTTATGTTGTTTAACGATAAGCTATTATGTTAGTATTATATCACTCACCTCTTGACATGATTAGGGGTTAAGTCGCCTCCGTCTGGGGTAGACTTCAAAGGGTGCATGTGACCTATGATTCGAGAATACCTCATGCGGTGCATGTGACCTATGCGGGCTACGAGAGTTCGGTTAGTGTGCGGGGTTATACCTCATGCGGTCTATGTGGCCATGCGGTCGCGAGTCGGGGCGTTGCGGGAGTAGCTACCCTCGATGCGAGAATACCTCATGCGGGCCATTGGGTGGCCTATCGCGAGTCTGCGGGAAGTTCGGAGACTAGACGCGCATTAAATCTGCGGGCGAGTGGCGGCCGATCATGTGGCGGTCAAGACAGATCTCATGATCTGATTTATGACCTTGTTGGTGCGTGGGTTTTAGTAGTCGGCTATGCCTTCGTACTTACCCCGTACGGTTTTATTATGACACAGGTGGGACTTGGTGTTCATGTGTATTCCTTGGTGCTTTTATATCATAGATTGCCGGCAGTGAGGAAGGTATTCCACGGGCATGATTGATGTTGTGGGCGTGAGACCCATAGTTGTATTTAGTGGTGACTTGAGGCGTGATTCACGACTTGACATGGCTATTTATTGTGAGCTGTAGTTTGGTTATCATATATGTCTCACCTTTATATAGACTACTATGATTTCATTTCTGATATTTTGATTTCACATACTTGGTACTGTTATCGACCTCGCCCGAGGCTGCGTTACATGCGCGGTAGAGGTACACGATGTTGATCCTCGCTCTTAGGATCACGATTCGGCATTTTGGGAAGCTCCGTTTCTCGGAGGCTTATCGATGGTATAGTCACATCGTTGTAGGTACTTACATTCGGGGTATGGCGAACCTGTCCCGCCATTGTTGTCATATCATTCTTAGAGGTCTGTAGTACTGTTGTGGGCAGAGTTTGTAATAGGGATGTAACTGTTCGGATTTAAGTTATATATATATGCCGTAAGGCAAGTTTTCTCAGATAAACTGTTTTACACTTGATATTATTTCATGTCATGTTTTATATTCCGCTGATTACTCTGATGTATGTCTACTTGGGTGCCCGGGGTAAGGCACTAGTCACGGGCCCGGGTTCGGGTCGTGACAATATAAGTCCCACACAATTTTTTTGTAGTTTTGGTTCATTATTCATAAGACTTTAACCCAAGGTACCTAAGGGTATTGTAAGGATATCTCAATAGAAAGATCTCGGAAATACGACGTTTTCACGTTAGTCGCAAGGCAAAAACCTAAGTCGTTTTCATAGTTTTGGATTGGAAATGGAAGAGAAGTTGGTTGTGAACTTCTAAGGGCTTAAAATAGTGGATTGGAACGTAAAGGAAGGGAGCTAAGAATTGCTAAGGAGCGACTTTGAATCTTGGAATTTTTAAGGGCTTATAAAGGTAACAATCTTGTCGTTTTAGTAATTAAGATTACCTATTGTTTTAGTTATGGATATTAGCAAGCATGAGGTATATAGTATGAAGTTTGATAAGTGTATTGACTATTGGAACCCAAATCCGAAAACTAGTATGTTTAGCCCTTGAGATAACAATTCAATTTGGTTATTAGTTAAGTCGTCACATGTTATATAAAGAAAGAATTGTAGTTGTTGAAGTTGTTTATGACTATATAACATGTTAGACCTGAGAACTTGGATTGAAAAAGAATTGGAAATGACTTTGTGTTGTTATACATATTAGTCGAGAATGGCTTTGGTTATTAAACTACTTAGTATGAATTGTGGGGCAGAATTTTACACGTATTGTAAGGCGTGTAGTCCCTTTTGTTTGGTTGATGTATTGCGCCTTAAATGTGGCATGTTGGTTATTGATTATCGGGCTTTGAAAAAGGTGGAAAAGTATGTAGAAACAAAGGAGGTGCTGCCCGATTTTCCGTAGAATAAGAGACCGTATACTTAGTATGATTCTACGTTAAAAAGCTTGGAGTTGATAGACATATTATGATTAATATAGGTTGAAGTACTACGAGTAGCGTATTCTACTTGAAGGGTGGAAAAGCTAGCAAGGATAAAGTACTTGGGAGCATTTTGCAACTTGTCGCTAATCGTCGCGAGGTATGTGAACCTCTCCCTTCTTTTGGCATGATCTTACGTATGAAATAACCATGTGATATTATTTCATGATTCCTTCTACTCTTAGAAGTTAAGAAGTATTCACGTTGTTGATTCTAAGTTAAAGGTATGTCTAAGTTATCCTAAGTCCTTGCCAAGTCTTATGGGGGATGTTGGTAAGAAGCGTTAGGAAGTTATGAGATTTGATTTAAAGCTATGTGTCTTGATTTATTTAAAGTAAGTAAGTGGATTTTATGTTTGAAAATGACTTGAATTTATGTGTGAAAAGGGGATTGATTTTAAAAGTGGAAGTTCTATGATTTTAAAGAGAATAAGCTACTTGGTTTTGGAAGGGTATGGAACTTTATTTTTTAAAATTATGGGACTTGATTTCTAAAGTGTAGACGACATTATTTTATAAGTATAAGTAAATGGACTTTAAAGAATGTATGTTATGAAGTTTTAAGACTATGAACTTTGGTTGTCTTTTAAGGATTATGAAACTTTATTTTTCAAGTTATGGGACTTGATTCCTAAAGTATAGATGACATGATTTTAAAGAGTGTATGCTACGAGGTGTTAATACTATAAGCCTTGATTTTATGAGTGGAAATGACTAAACTTTAAAATGTATGGCTTCTTAATTTATTTCAAAAGTTAAGAAGATGGTTTCCAAAAGAGTATGTGACTTGAGCTTTAAAAAGAAAGGAGTTCTATGATTCTTTTTAAGTATGTATGTACGTAGTATTTTTGGGTCTAGTTTTCCCTAATGTTGTAAGAATAAAAGTGTCTTAAGTTCTCTAAAATGAAAGGTTGTTATAATAGCTTTATGGGAAGTTGTTATGACGACTTAAGAAGAAGTGAAAAGATGGTTTAAAAATGTTATGTAAGGAAAATCACACCGAGCCTACAAATAGGCCGGATTATGTTTTGAAATACACCGAGCCTACAAATAGGCCGGATTATGTTATAAAATACACCGAGCCTATACATAGGCCGAATTACGCCATATTACCCCGAGCCTACACATAGGCCGGGTTACGTCATCTTACACCGAGCTCCACAGGCGGGCCAGATTATGCTACATGATTCCACAGTACACCGAGCTCCACAGGCGGGCCGGATTATGCTACATGATTCCACGATGCACCGAGCTCACAGCGGGCGAATTATGCTACATGATTCCACAGTACACCGAGCTCCACAGGCGGGCCGGATTATGCTACATGATTCCACAGTACACCGAGCCCCACAGGCGGGCCGGATTATGCCACATGATTCATCTGTAAATCGTGTCCCGCAAATGGGCCGGATTACGTTATCACATATGGATAATCAAAGTAAGCTCCCAAATAAGAAGTCCCTCCATAAAGAGCCGGATTATGTCATGTAAGATATGTAAGTTATGTGGAAAAACTTGATTAAATTCTTAAGCATATATGTAAGAATATGATGTTAATTCTTATTGAAAGAAGGAAAAGAACGGTTAATATACGATTGATTCCAGGAGTTAAAATGGCACGGTAGGATCTGGTATTTCATTTTCATACTTGCCCCTGTCATTCTTTTATCTGATTATGATTTGGTTCAGACCTTATTTACATTCCATACTAAATTTTTGTTATCGGCCCGCCCGAAGTGCGTTCATGCCCGCAGGTGTTAGGTACACAGGTTGGTGATCCTTGCTCTTATGATCTCTGTTCATTTTTTGGGAAGAAGCTCCATTCACTCCGGAGGCTTATCTTTTGGGTACGGTTTTCCCTGATGTTGTAGATTTATGTACATTCAGGGGTACGGTGGGGCCCTGTCCGCCTGATTGTAATTCTTAAGTGCAGTAGTCATATCTTGTGGGTCGGTTTGTAAAGAAGAAGGATGTAACTGCGGTTGTTTAAGTATATGTATATGTGTCCAGGGAGGTAGCCTTATCGACTAACCTGTTGTTTATATTCTTGTTGATTTATTTTATAAGTTTCATGTATGTTCCGCTGATTATCTCTGATGTATACCTGTAAGGGTGCTCAGGAAGGGCACCAGTCGCGGGCCCGGGGTCGGGTCGTGACAATAGTTTAGTAAAACTATTAGAGGTATGTATTCATATGTGGGATTGGACTCGTGTACAGTGTAGTGCCTTTTGATTATGTATATTATATGGCAGCCTTGTCGGCTTTGCCCTTGCATGTTCGTTGGTTTAAAAAAAAATGAGGTGTTATTTAATTCCGCAGTTTAATTGTGTTATTAAGGTAGGAGGGTGCCCAGGCACCAGTCACGGGCCCGGGGTTCGGGGAGTGACAGAGTGGTATCAGAGCAGTCAGTCCTCGGAATGTCTACAGACCGTGTCTAGTAGAGTCTTGATTATCGGTGTGTTGCGCGCCACACCCATAAACAGGAGGCTACGGGACATTTAGGAGTTGGTTTCTATTCTTCTCACTCTGAGATCATGCCATAGAGCTGTGTTATTAAGATAATCCCTCTCTGACGTATTATTGTGTTACAGCTATGCCTCCAAGGAGGGAAACAGTCGCTGTTACACCCCGAAATTCCAGGATA
The DNA here is from genome assembly GCA_029844215.1 of Przewalskia tangutica. Lineage (NCBI taxonomy): Eukaryota > Viridiplantae > Streptophyta > Magnoliopsida > Solanales > Solanaceae > Przewalskia > Przewalskia tangutica. The sequence continues at coordinate 45,843,656 of CM056722.1, read as the reverse complement.
TGTTTATAAGAACGTATGTAAGAACTAAAAAATGTTAAGATTTGAGACGAGTAAAAATTTATCGAAATGTCGGAAATGTCGGAAAACGAAATATTGCGACGAATGGTAGGGCGACACGTGTCACCCACCCTTATAGGTTGACACTTCTACGTACGGCGTATTCGGCTTAACTTGTGGATTTAGCCGAAAAGGTATGTGAACCTCTTCCTTCCTTTGGCATGATTCTATGTATGGAATATACCTGTGGTATCGTTTCATGTTTCCTGTTACTCTTAGAAGTTAAGAGGTAGTTGTGTGACCTACTCTATGTAGAACTTTTCCTATCTTTGAGTATGACTAGTTGCACGTATGTAGTACGGTGAGCGTCTGACACCACGATATCCTTTACTAGTTTTATGAATAGCCAAGTCGGGTGAGTTAGGAGATTAACTCCCTTCTTTGAAAGTATAAAGGATGTCTAAAGTTTTATGAAAGTTAAGGGACTTGAAGAGTTTTAAAGTATGTGATACTTGTTCCGTTTTAAATGTATAAGTCCCTTGGATAGGAAATTGTTTATGGCTAAGGTATAAAGTGAATATAACGGCTTTATGGGAAGTTAGTTATATTTGCTTTATGGAAAGATAAATGACTTGACTTTAGTAAGAGGCAACTTGATTTTAAGGCATCAATTGCCTAAGGTTTTATAAGAAAAGGAGTCACTTGTTTTCTAAAGGTTAAGAGACTAATTGTATTTTTGAAAGTTAAGAGAATTGATTTGAAAGTATTTAATACTTGGTTTCAAAAAGTAGAAGTCTCTTGGTTATAAAAGGAACGTGTTGGTCTAAAACCATAAAGGGTTATAACGGCTTTATGGGAAGTTGGTTATAACGGCTTTATGGAAGGTTAAAAGAATGGTTTTCTTCAGTAATGTAAGTAGAGAAATGATTTGAAATAAAGAAGGGCAAACTGTTTTTAAGGTACCAGTTGCTTAGGGTTTCTAAGAAAGAAGTCACTTGTTTTAGAAGCCGGTAATTTTATTTCTAAAAGGGTATTGTGACTTGTCTTGAAAGGTGGATAGGACTTGATACTATAGTTGTTAGTATCCGGGCAGTATACCTTTATGGGCAGACTATATGACATTATCGACCCAGGAATGGGCGGGCGGATACCTTTACGCGCACTATATGACATTATCGACCCGGGAATGGCGGGCGTTATACCTTTATGGGCGCACTATATGACATTATCGACCGAGAACGGGCAGGCGGTATACCTTTATGGGCAAACTATATGACATTATCGACCCGAGAATGGGCGGGCAAGATACCTTTATGGGCGCACTATATGACATTATCGACCGAGAGACGGGGCGGTATACCTTTATGGGCGGTATATGACATTATCGACCGAGAGATGGGCGGGCAAGATACCTTTATGGGCGCACTATATGACATTATCGACCCGAGATGGGTCGGGCAAGATACCTTTATGGGCGCACTATATGACATTATCGACCCGAGAGACGGGCCGCGGATACCTGCACGCGCACTAGATGACATTATCGACCCGTGTTTGGGTCGGGTAGTATATCGTCCCTCCTAAGGGGCGGATTATGTTCTGAAAGATAAGTAAGTTAGATGGTAATGAACTTAATGACTTCTCTTAAGTATGTACGTAAGATATGGCTATAACTCTTAAGGGACAGAAAAGATAATGATGTGAAATTAAGTTCATAAGTGGTAATGACACGGCGGGATCGTATGTATTTTTATACTTGTCCTTGTCATTCTTTTATGCGATTATGATCATTTCTTATCACGTTATATTCTGCTCCATATTCGATTGTTGTTATCGACTTCCGCCCGCGTTCATGTCCGCAGTTTAGGTACATTGTGGGTCGCGAGCTTAGGATCCTGGTTCAGATTTTGAGATGGCTCCACTGTTCGGAGTTGTCATGGCTATGTATATTCAGTGCAGCGGGGCCTTGTCCGTCGGATGTTATGTTAAAACTCTTAGAGTGCAGTAGTCACACATTGTGGGTCGGTTTGTAAAAGAAAGGCAAGCTGCTTGGTTGTTTTATATATGTTCGGGAAGGTAGCCTGTCGGCTAACTTTGTTGTTTTACTTCCGATGTGTTATTTATAAGTTTCATGTATGTTCGCTGATTTTCTCGATGTTTACTGTAAGGGTGCGGGTAGGGCACCGTCGCGATCGGTCGGGTCGTGACAAAGTGGTATCGAAGCGATTAGTCCTCGGAAAGTGTCTGACCAGGTGTCTAGTAAGTCTTGATTATCGATGTGTTGTGCACCACATCTATAATCGAGGAGCAGGACGATTAGGATTGGTTTCCATTCTTCTCACTCGAGATCGTGCGATAGAGTCGTGTCGTTAAGTCGTCCCTCCCCGACGAGTTTTGTTGATTGCGCCTACGAGAAGCGCGATGACCGAAGGACTATGTGGATTGCGTATCCGTGTTGGTAATGATTGTAGTATAGTTGGTATTGTGATATACATCTATACGGAGTTATGTATGAAGTCAGACGCGTGTTGCCTAGAATGATTTTAGATTACCGAGAGTTGGTAAAGACCAATTAGATATCGGGAAGGTATGGAACAGTTAATGAATTCTCGCCAAGGTCTGGTGTTTTATTTTGAGATATTTGGGAAAGGATGAGCTGTCTGATAGGGTAGTGAACCCTTAAGCCATGTTAAGGAACCTCAGGATCCGTGTTTGAGATCGTAACCTTTGAGTTTTGTGAGAAGGGACCACGGACGGAAGGTCCATTATTATGTTTACGTAAGTTATGTGGTGGCCATGTGTGGCATCGTTGGTCTTGTGCAGTTTTGATTGATAGGCATAGTATAGAGTTTATGCCGGAGTTTGTATAGCTTGATAACCGACTAAGAACATTCGGGGACGAATGTTTCTAAGGGGGGAAGAATGTTACACCCCGTAAGTCCAGGACATGTATAAGAGAATGCACGGTGAAACAAGACTTGGAATTTAGTACGAAAGGAAGAATTGTTTTTCTGACGGAAAATCTTCCGGACGTCGGAAAGGAAAAATGTTCGTTGTTGAGAATTGGATTCTCAAAATGCATTATTTGAATAGTATGGGACTTAGTAACATTATGGAAATTTATTTTTACGATTTGGTCACGTGGGGCCCACCCGAGGAATTTTACGTTTTGTGGGGCCCACGAGGGTTACGGAATTTTATGGACGAATGAGAGGGCGACACGTGGCACTCCTTCCACATGGCTTGGTCGAAATTGTGTAAGGGTGTTATGGTCATTTGACCTAAGTAGATGATAAGTCTTCTAAGCTTGATATTGTTGTGAGTCAACTTGTCCACCTAGGCTTGATCCAAGTGAAACCCATCCTAACCTCACATTTGTGGACATCTAAACCCTCCATTGTGTTATAAGTATACTACTAGTGCAAGACTTGGCATTTAACACTTAGAAAAATTAGAGAAACATTGTGTTCTTCACAAGTAGCTCTCGGGTTTGCAAGGAAAGAAAGGAGAAAAATTTGTAGTTTTGATCCATTAGCCACAAGACTTAAACCCAATGTCCCTTAGGGTATTGTAAGGATACCTCAATAGAAAGATTTCGGAAAAAACGCATTTTCACGTTAGTCGCAAGGCGGAAACTATGGGAGTTCTTCAACTTTGAAGTTGGAACTTGAAGATGGGTTCTTCATAGGCCTCTAAGGAGTGCTTGGAGCGGATTGGAACTTAAGGAAAGGAGCTAAGAATTGCTAAGGCGCGACTTTGAATCTTGGAAATTTTAAGGGCTTTGAAAGGTATAAATTTTGTCGTTTTAGTAGTTAAGACTTACTTATTGTTGTAGCTATGGATTTTAGCAAGCATGTGTTATATAGTATGAAGTTTGATATGTTTATGGACTATTGGAACCCTAATCCGAAAACTAGCATGTTTAGCTTTAAGATTGGAATTCAAGTTGATTATTAGTTTAAGTCGTCGCATGTTGAATAAAGAAGGAAATTTTAGTTGTTGAAGTTGATTATGACTAAAGTAACATGTTGACATAAGAACTTGAAATTGGAAAAGGATTGGAAAAGACGTAGTGTTATTGGTTATATGTTGGCCGAGAATGGCTAGTGTAGTATTATACTATTTGGTATGAATTGTGGGGAGGAATATTACACGTATTGTAAGGCCTGTAATCCCCTTTTGTTTGGTTGTTGTTTGGAGCCTTAAATGTGGCTTGTTGATTATTGTATTCGGCCTTGAAAAAGGTGGCAAAGTGAGTAGAAACAAAGGAAGTGCTGCCCGATTTTCCGTAGAATTAGAGGCCGTATACTTAGTATTATTCTACGTTGAGACTAGAAGTTGATAGTCTTGTTGTGACCCTTATAGGTTGACACTTCACGTGCAGCGATTCGGCTTAGCTTGTGGATTTAGCGAAAGGTATGTGAACCTCTTCCCTTTTGGCATGATTCTATGTATGGAATATACCGTGGTATCGTTTCATGTTTCTGTTACTCTTAGAAGTTAAGAGGTAGTTGTGTGACCTACTCTATGTAGAACTTTTCCTATCTTCGAGCATGACTAGTTGCACGATGTAGTACGGTGGACGACTGACACCACGATATCCTTTACTAGTTTTATGAATAGCCAAGTCGGGTGAGTTAGAGATTAACTCCTTCTTTGAAAGTATAAAGGATGTCTAAAGTTTTATGAAAGTTAAGGGACTTGAAGAGTTTTAAAGTATGTGATACTTGTTCCGCTTTAAATGTATAAGTCCTTGGATAGGAAATTGTTTATGGCTAAGGTATAAAGTGAATATAACGGCTTTATGGGAAGTTAGTTATATTTGCTTTATGGAAAGATAAATGACTTGACTTTAGTAAGAGGCAACTTGATTTTAAGGCATCAATTGCCTAAGGTTTTATAAGAAAATGAGTCACTTGTTTTCTAAAGGTTAAGAGACTAATTGTATTTTTGAAAGTTAAGAGAATTGATTTGAAAGTATTTAATACTTGGTTTCAAAAGTAGAAGTCTCTTGGTTATAAAAGGAACGTGTTGGTCTAAAACCATAAAGGGTTATAACGACTTTATGGGAAGTTGGTTATAACGGCTTTATGGAAGGTTAAAAGAATGGTTTTCTTCAGTAATGTAAGTAGAGAAATGATTTGAAATAAAGAAGGGCAAACTGCTTTTTAAGGTACCAATTGCTTAGGGTTTCTAAGAAAGAAGTCACTTGTTTTAGAAGCGGTAATTTTATTTCTAAAAGGTATTGTGACTTGTCTTGAAAGGTGGATAGGACTTGATACTATAGTTGTTAGTATCCGGCAAGATACCTTTACGGGCGCACTATATGACATTATCGACCGAGAACGGGCGGGCGGTATACCTTACGCGCACTATATGACATTATCGACCGTGAATGGTAGGCAAAGATACCTTTATGGCGCACTATATGACATTATCGACCGTGAACGGGCGGGCAAGATACCTTTATGGGCGCACTATATGACATTATCGACCGAGAATGGGCGGGTAGTATACCTTTACGGGCGCACTATATGACATTATCGACCGAGACGGTAAGGCGATATACCTTTACGGGCGCACTATATGACATTATCGACCCGGAGACGGGCCGGCAAGATACCTTTACGGGCGCACTATATGACATTATCGACCGAGAGACGGGCCGGCAAGATACCTTTACGGGCGACTATATGACATTATCGACCGAGAGACGGGCGGGCAAGATACCTTTACGCGCACTAGATGACATTATCGACCGTGATTGGTAGGGTAGTATATCGTCCCTCCTGCGGTCGGATTATGTTACGAAAGATAAGTAAGTTAGATGGTAATGAACTTAATGACTTCTCTTAAGTATGTGCGTAAGATATGGCTATAACTCTTGGGGACAGAAAAGATAATGATGTGAAATTAAGTTCATAAGTGGTAATGACACCGAGGATCCGTATGTATTTTTATACTTGTCCTTGTCATTCTTTTATGCGCTTATGATCATTTCTTCAGACGTTATATTCTGTTCCATATTCGCACTGTTGTCGACCCGCCGAAGTGCGTTAAATGTCATGCAGTTTAGGTACACATTGTGGGTCCGCGAGCTTAGGATCCTGGTTCAAAGATTTTGAGATGGCTCCACTGTTCGGAGTTGTCATGGCTATGTATATTCGAAGTGCGGCGGGGCCTTGTCGTCGAGATGTTATGTTAAAACTCTTAGAGTGCAGTAGTCACACATTGTGGGTCGGTTTGTAAAGAAAGGCAAGCGCTTGTTGTTTTATATATGTTCGTGAAGGTAGCCATCGGCTAACCTGTTGTTTTACTTCCGATGTGTTATTTATAAGTTTCATGTATGTTCCGCTGATTTTCTCTGATGTTTACCTGTAAGGGTGCCCAGGTAGGGCACCCGTCGCGGTCCCGGGGTCGGGTCGTGACAACTAGTTTGATATTAATTTGTGGGGCGGAATTTTACACGTCTTGTAGGCGTGTAATCCCCTATTGTTAACTACATTGTTGAATCTTAAATGTGCCATGTTTGGTTATTGAATTCGGGCCTTGAAAAAGGTGGAAAAGTATGTAGAAACAAAGGAAGTGCTGTCCGATTTTCCGTAGATAAGCCGGTAGTGCTTATGTTATGTATGATAAGTCGGTAGTGCTTATGTTATGTATGATAGCCGGTTGTGCTAGTTATGTTATTCTTACAGGGTAAAGCCCCGGGTTACTACTAATTTCATGGATTTGCTACCTATGATGCGAGTGCGGCGTTTGTACTCATTGCGGGCCCACCGGGCCTAAGCGGGTGAAATAGTCCTGTGCGGATGAAATAGTCCTATGCGAGGAATACCTCATGCGGGTCCACACGACCTATGCGGGCGGATACAGCCTATGCGAGGAAGTTACCTCATTGCGGGTCCACAGGACCTATGCGGGTGAAATAGTCCCAGAAGTAGGATTGCTTAATGATACTACGGGCGGGTAGCCCTACTTTGATCATGAGCCTCCTATTTTTTTGCAGTAAAGTATACTCTTGTTTACTCTCATTGTTAGTAAGGCACAATGTACTGTTATTTGAGTTATCATACATGTCCCCATTTTTATATTAGACTTTATGATTTTATTACAGTACTTTCAGTTTCACATACTTGGTACATATTGTACTGACCTCCTTCGGGGGGCTGCGTTCATGCCGCAGGCAGAGTATGCAGGTTGCTGATCCTCACTCTTAGGATCACTGTTCAGCTGTTGGGAAACTCCATTACTCCGGAGGCTTATCCCTGGTTCAGATCCCTGGTATGGTCGGTTGTTGAATATTCAGGGGTATGGCGGGGCCCTGTCCCATCACAATTGTTATTCTTAGAGGTCTGTAGTCACATTGTGGATTTGGTTTTTAAGAACAGAAATGTACTGGTTTATTTTATTTTGGTTCATGTATATTTTACGGAAGGTGGCCTTATCGGCTAACCTGTTGATATTTACCGTTTAAGTATTTATGAGTTTTATATGTTCCGCTGCTATTCTCTGATGTATACCTGTAAGGGGTGCCCAGGTAGGGCACCAGTCACGGGACCGGGGTTGGGTCGTGATAAAAGTGGTATCAAAGTAGTTAGTCCTCGGAAAGTGTCTACAGACCGTGTCTAGTAGAGTCTTGGTTATTGGTGTGTTGTGCACCACATCTATAACCAGGAGGCTGCAGGACATTTAGGATTGGTTTCCATTCTTCTCACTCTGAGATCGTGCGATAGAGCTGTGTGGTTAGGGTCGTCTCTCCCTAACAAGTTATGTTGATTGCAGCTACGAGAAAGGCAGCAGTGACCCAGGAAAGATTATGTGGATTGCGTATCCAGGTTGGTAATATTTGTAGTATAGTTGGTATTATGACATACAACTATACATATTTATGTATGAGGGTCACATATGTGTTGCCTAGAATGATTTTAGATTACCAGGAATTGGTAAGGACTAAATAAATACCGGAAAGGTATGAAACGGTTTAATGAACTCTCATCAAGGTTTTACGTACTAATTTGAGATAATTAGGAGATGGTGAGTTGTCTAAGAAGGTAATGGACCCTTAAGAAGTTATAATTAAGGGACTTGATGGAAGACAATGTTAATAGATTGAGCTCCGTAGTATGATTAAGAAAATGGTACGGGTGAGATCCGTATGGAGTAAGTGTGGTTGTTATGATCAAGACAACACGATTATTGTTGTTACACCCCGTAATTTCAGGACATGTTTTAAGAACGTAAGTAAGAACTCACAATGTTAAGATTTGAGACTTGTAAAATTTTGTCGGAATTATGAAATTGTCGGAAAGCGTAGTGTTATGACGAATGGGAGGGCGACACGTGTCACCCCCCCTTACTATGCCTTGGACGATTTTTTTTTAGCAAGGGCATAAGGGTCATTTGACCTTTGTTGCAAGACAAGTCTTGCAACTTGAGGCTTGATATTATTGACTAAGGTCAAAGGTCCCACTTGGTCTTGATTTTAATGTAAGACTACATCTTAGCCATCCATGTGTTCTTATCATAACCCTCCTTTGCACTATATAATACTAGTAGTGCTAGTGTGAGCTTAACACTTAGAAAAATTCTTGAAAACTTTGAAGAGCTATAGAGGGGTCTCGGGTTTGCCACAAGGAAGAAGAGAATTTTTTTTGTTTCTTGTTCATTCCACTCCCCACTTTAAACCAAGGGTCTTAGGTGTATTGTAAGCCTTTCTCAATAGAAAAATCTTGGAAAAAGATTGTTTTCGGGTTAGTCGCAAATGAAAACCTAAAGGGTCTTTCTAGGTTTTGCTTGGAGTTTTGAAGGATAATTGTTGGTATTGTTCTAAGGATCTCAACAAGCGGTTGGAGGTGTCTTGAAGAGGTTCTAATCTTCTAAGGAGCGACTTCGATTTGGAGTTGGATTAAAAATCGTTAAGGTATAATCTTGTCTTTTAAAGGTGTACAAGATTGCATATTTATATTGTTGTTGATAGCTTTGTATGTTGCGAGCATGAAGTGTTATATAGAGGTTATAATAATTATGGATTGGTTATAGCCTTGGAAATCCAAAATGTAATGTAAGCCATGACTAGTTGAATTACAATTTAATCGTTGTTAGAACCGTCGCATGTCATTGACTTAAGGATTATGGTTATTATAATCAAATGCGACTTGATATCTTGTTATGCTACTAAATTGGATTGAAATGGAAATTGGATAAGAATTGGATTTGTTGAATCAAGGTGGCCGAATTTGGAATGTAGTTTGTATTGGTTGGTTATTCAATTGTATTGAACTACTTTCTATATAATTGTGAGCCAATTGGGGCTGTGTAGTTATTCAATTGTATTGAACTACTTTCTATATAATTGTGAGCCAATTGGGGCTGTTTGGTTATTGTATTTTCGGCCTTGAAAAGGTGGCGAAGTGAGTAAATACAAAGGAGGTGTTGCCCGATTTTCCGTAGAATTTAGAGACTTAACACTTATGATATTCTACGATTGTAGTAAGGCTTTAATAGACGTATTGTGAATATTATAGGTTGACATACTACGGGCGGGACTTTGTACTTGGCAAGTGGTTTGACCGACGAGGTATGTAGAACTTTTCCTATCTTTGAGCATGACTAGTTTCACGTATATAGTACGGTGACGTCAAGACTTGACATTCTTTACTTGTTTTATGAAATGCCAAGTCGGGTGAGTTAGAGATTAACTCACTTCTTTGAGAATATTAAAGATGTCTTAAGTCTTGTTAAAGATAAGGGACTTGAAGAATTTTAAAGTATGTAATACTTGTGTCGTTTTAATCGTATAAGTCCCTTGGATAGGAAAATGTACTTGACTAAGGTATAAAGTGAATATAACGACTTTATGGGGAGTTGGTTGTATTGACTTTATGCAAAGGTAAATGGCTTGTGTTAATGAAAGGCAAATTGATTTTAAGGTATCAATTGCCCAAGTTTAATAAGAAAATGAGTCACTTGATTTAGAAACACCTTTAAATTCTAAAGGTATTGTATTCGGTCTTGAAATGTAATTTGGACTTGATACTATGGTTACTAGTGTCTTGGAAGCTTTCTACTAAAATGAGTCTTTTGTTTAAGGAGTAGAAGTCGTGGTACTTGGGGTTAAATTCTGATTCTTATAAAAGACATGATAGTGCCTTAAGTAAACTAAAATGAGAGTGTAGATGAATAAGACTAATAAGAAGTTGTGGATTGCTAACTTGCTTAATTATTGTATGTGACGGTTGTGAGATAGGGTAAGAGTATCGGTGAGGGCAAACCCCAGACGCTATACCACCTTCTCCGTGATAAGAGTATAAATGAGGGTAAGCCCCAAGACGTTATACCACTGCGTTACTATCTTCTTGGGGTAGAGTATAAATGAGGGGCAAACCCCCAAGACGTTATACCACCTGCTTCAGGGTAAGAGTGTAAATGAGGGGTAAGAACTCCAAGACGTTATACCACCTGCTTTTATGGGTTCGCTACCCATGATTTGATTGCGAGACTGCTATTATGATGTTGTAAGTATTCTCTTGATTTAGGGTCATTGGTAGTAAGGCAATTGTGTCGTAATTTTGTTATCATACATGTCTCCGCTTTATAAACTTATGTTGTAATTACTGATTACTTTCGATTTACATACTTAGTACATATTGTGTACTGACCCCCTTCCTCGGGGGCTGCGTTCATGCCGCAGGAAAGGGTAAGCAGGTGGCAGATCCACATTCTTAGGATCACCTATCAGACGTCGGAAGCTCCATTCTCCGGAGGCTTGTCTTTCTTTTGGTACAGTCTTTCCCTGATGTTGTAGATATATGTACATTCAGGGTATGGCGAACCCGTCACTTGTGATTGTTATTCTAAGTGCTGTATTCACGTATGTGGTTGGGTAAGAACTAAGTTGTAAGTTGTACTTTTGACTTTGTTTATATTATGGAAGCGACCTTATCGGTTAGCTTGTGTTGTATATTGTTTACATATGTGTTTATGTTGTGTATGTTCATTGCTATTCTCGATGTATACAGAGCAGGTGCCCAGGTAGGGCACGATCGCGGCCGGTCGGGCCCGACAAAAGTGGTATCGAGCGATTAGTCCTCGGAAAGTGTCTGACCGTGTCTAGTAGAGTCTTGATTATCGGTGTGTTGTGCACCATCTATAATCGTGAGGCTGCAGGACATTTAGGATTGGTTTCCATTCTTCTCTCTGAGATCGTGCATTAGAGCCGTCTTATTAGGTTGAATCCTCTCGACCTCTTCTTATGAAACAGCTATGCCTCGCGGAAGGCTACCGGGGCCCGAAGGGCAAAGCGGCGGCGAGGCGCTAGCGGTACTCGAGAGGTTACGGGCTCGAGCACGCACTATGCACGAGGTAGTAAGCGGGTCGGCGAGTTCATCACGCTGCGATTTTAGAAGGCGAGGCGGCGGTAGCTCGAGGTTCCGATGCAGACCCTCGATTCCACGGCCAGTGCTGAGTATAGAACTACGAGGCAGTCGATTGTTGACGATATAGTAGTCGAGCGGCCGGCAAGCAGCAAGCGGCGGTTTGCGGATTAGGGATTTTCCGGGATGTCATCCACCGAGTTTTATGGTTCGAGTGCGATGAGGATCGCAGGAGTTCGTTCGGCGACCTGACGGACCATGCGAGTTCTTAGGGCTTGAGAGGCAGTGCATTACACTAGCCTCTTCTGGGTTGCGCGATATTGCGTTGAACCGGTTTGAGTCATGGTTTCTTTCGAGAGGTGATCTTTGCTCTTCCACTGTTTGGGAGGAGTTTACTGAGGCTTTCATGGATCACTTTTGCCTCGAGATGAGAAGAGCCCGAGTAGACAGTTTTTGACCTTGCGGCGAGCAGGAGGGCGTTAGGGAGTACACGAGTTTGACTCTTTGGCCAGGCATGCTCACACTATTGTAGCTAGCATGGCGGATAGAGTTCATCGTTATGTGATGGGGCTAGACCGTCATATGATTCTGACATGCTTGGGGTGGCTCTTGGCCAGATGGACATCGCCGGATGCGAGCCTATGCACGAGGATAGAGGATAGAGAGGAGGACCAGTTGACGCAGCGGCCCAGAGGGCGAGGACATCGGGGTCTCAGGCGCTGAGCGGGCGGCCTCGGCGAAATGAGTCCACATTCCAGCCAGACAGAGCGCTCGTCACGGTTTTTACGGCAAGAGGTCGACCCGGCCCAGTCGATCGGGAAGCGGTCGTGGCTCGGGGACTACTGAGATTTCGAGGCGAACCGTCACCGACGGGACCACCCACACCTCAGTGTGCTCGATGCGGTAGGTTCCACCAGGGCGAGTGTCGCAGAGCTTCAGAAGCTTGTTACTCGTGTGGCCAGCAGGGCCATTTGAAGAGGGATTGTCCGTCTAGAGGCAGCATGGGTGGTACAGCCGGTAAGCGGGATCGATTCTTTGGTCTTCTCCTTCGTGGTTATGCGCCTGGAGGCGGTACTCACGGACAGCGAGCGCGGTAGAGTCGAGTGGTGGTTCTAGTTCTAGCGGTCCTCGAACCGCATATACTCTCTAGCCACCGCCAGATCGTGAGGCTTCCACGGCGTCGTCCGCGTACATTACCGATTTGGTGTGATGTTTATGCATTGATAGATCCGTGTTCTACCTTGTCCTATGTGTCCCCTCTTTGCGGGTAGAATCGGGATAGATGGTGTCGATAGAGCCGTTTGAGGTAGCTACACTGTGGGTGATTCGGTGTTAGTGGCGGGTGTATAGAGGTTGTCGGTATTTATTTACGATCGTCGGACCACTTGCGAACTTGATAGATTTGGAGATGATTTTGATGTCATTATGGGTATGGATGGTTGGCTTCTTGTTACGCCAACGTGGACCGTAGGGACAGTTGGTTGGTTCGATTTCTGGCGAGCGATTATCGAGTGGAGGGCAACACACGGCGCCGCAGGGTAGGTTTATTTCTTACCTCAAGGCTAGGAAGATGGTGCGAAGGGTTACATCTATCATCCGTTCGTATTTGTACGAGGCCGAGTGCCGTTCTTGATCGGTGCGGTGGTTAGGGAGTTTCGGATGTGTTCCCGGATGATCTTGGGTATCCTCCCGAGAGGAGATCGAGTTTTGTATTGACACGTTGCGGACACTCGACCTATTTCCATTCCGCCATACAGATGGCTTTCTTTGAGTTAAGGAGGCTGAAAGACCAGTGAAAGATTTCTTTGGAGAAAGGCTTTATCGTGCCTAGTGTATCTCCCAGGGAGCCGGTGTTGTTTGTAAAGAAGAAGGATGGGGCCAGCTGCGTATGTGTGTTGACTACTGAGCGGTGAATAAGGTAACCATTAAGAATAGGTACCCCCTCCCCAGGATTGATGATTTGTTTGACGATTTGCGAGTGCGAGGTTTTCTCAAAGATAGACTGCGATGCAGTTATCATCGAGTTCGAGTTCGAGAGCGAATATCCCAAAGATCGCATTCGGGACCGGTATGGGCACTATGAGTTCAGTTATGTCTTTCGGTTTGACCAACGCTCAGCGGTATTTATGGATTTAATGAACCGGTGTTCAAGCAATTTTGGATACGTTTGTGATTGTATTCATCGATGACATCTGGTTTATTCACGCAGACGAGCGAGCATCGCGACCGGCGAGGCGGTACTCGGGGTTCTCGGAATCGGCGATTATTCGCCAAGTTCTCCAAGTGTGAGTTTTGGTTGGCCTCGATGGCATTTCAGGGCATATTATTGGGGCGATGGTGTTGGGTAGATCGACAAAGATTGGCGATCAAGTCTTGGCGAGACCTACTACTCGGCCAAGTGCGCGATTTCTTAGGTGGCGAGTTATTATCGCGAGTTTGTGGAGCGGTTAACCGATTTGGACCGCTGACTAGGTGACTCGTAAGCGGCCAAGTTCCGATGGACGAGGCTTGCGAGAAGGGTTTCCGGTTGTTGAAGGAAATGTTGACTACGGCTCGATTCTTACTCTTAGGAGGTTAGACGGGTACGTGATCTATTGTGATGCCTCGGGTATCGGGTTAGGGTGTGTTTGATGCGGACGGCAAGGTTATAGCCTATGCTTCCCGGCAGTTACGGAAGCATGAGAGGAATTACCCTACCCATGACTTAGAGTTGGCTGCGGTTATTCATGCCTTGAAGATTTGGAGGCATTATTTGTACGGGGTTCATGTGGATATTTATACAGACCACAAGAGCCTCAGATATCTTCAGCGAGAGGAGTTGAACTGAGGCAGACGGTGGTTAGAGTTGTTGAAAGATTATGATGTTGATATTCTCTACCATCCGGAAAGCCAACGTAATTCTTGATGCCTTGAGTCGTAGGTCGATGGGAGCCTATCAGTGCGACCAGAGAGGCGGGACATGGTCGTCAGATCCACCGATTAGCGAGCCTTGGGGTTCGATTGATCGATACCGACGATAGTGGTGCGGGTTCGTGAGGTTGCCGAGTCTTCCATCATTGATGAGGTGAAGATCGGCGTTTGAGGACCAGTGTTGATCTGATATCGGGATGCGACTCTTGGGAGGAGAAGAGTCTATTCGAGTAGCGCTGATAAGTCTTTGAGATTTGAGGCGGTTGTGTGTTCCCGATGTGGCGGGACTCCGGCAGCCGGTCGGGAGGCACACGGTGCTCGATATTCTATTCATCGGTCGACCAAGATGTACCATGACCTCGGATGTTTGTATTGGTGGGATGGCACGAAGAGGGCGTGGCGAGTTTTGTTGCCTGATGTCCTAATTGCCGCGAGTTAAGATCGAGCACGAGGCCCGAGGGTTTATTGCGATCTATTGAGATTCCGACTTGGAAGTGGGAGATAATCAACATGGACTTTGTTACAGGTTACCTCGTACTCGGAGGAAATGCGACTCTATTTTGGGTTATTGTTGTGGTGTGAAATCAGCCCATTTCCTTCGATCGGGGCAGCGTTTTGGTGAGACTATGCGGATTGTACATCGTGAGATTGTGAGGCTGCGGTGTCCCAGATGTCGATTATTTACGATAGGAGCCGGTTCTGGCTAACCTGAGGTCTTTCGAAGGGTTTGGGGACACAGTGAGTCTCGATACAACATTTCATCCTCGGTCGACGGGCGGCGAGCGCACTATCCGCACAACGAGGATATCTGCGAGCTGCGTGATTGATTCGATGGTAGCTGGGAGGATCATTTGCCTCTTGTGGAGTTTGCTTACAACAACGGCTACCATTCCAAGGATCTGAGATGGCGCCATACGAGGCTTTATATGGCGGAAATGTAGATCGCCGATTGGTTGGTTCGGCGTGGGCGAGGTGCGATTGGTTGGCCTGCACTTGGTACAGCGGTGTGGATAAGGTAAAGCTTATCCAGGAGAGACTGTTAGCAGCTCAGAGTCGGCAGAAGTCATATTCGGATAATCGGCGTCGGCATTTGGAGTTTCAGGTAGACGATTGGGTCTTCTTGAAGGTTTCACCCATGAAGGGTGTGATGAGATTCGGTAAGAAGGGGAAACTCAGCCCAAGGTACATTGGGCCCTACCAGATCGTCCGTAGAGTGGGACAGGTTGCTTATGAGTTGGATCTGCCATTAGAGTTAGAGCCGGTACATCCGGTCTTCCATGTTTCTATGTTGCGGAAGTGTATCGGTGATCCAGCGAGAGTTTTCCCTACTAGTGAGGTCCAGGTGACAGGGTTATCGTATGAGGAGAGTCCCATAGCGATACTCGATCGCGGTCGACGGCTGCGGACGAGATGTAGCTTCCACAAAGTCCTGTGGAGAAATGATAACCGGGAGGAGATGACTTGGGAAGCGGAGGAGGACATGTTGAGGAGGTATCCTCACTTATTTCCTATACCTTCAGGTATTTCATTTTTCCTTACTTGTCAGGTTTTAGTTGAAGCGTTTCTTTTGCTTAAATGCTTTTAAGTGGCCATTAGTGGCATTTTTGGTATGTCGGGGCTGTGAAAGGAAACTATGTCGTTAATTTAGTTTGACTCCGAAAGAACATTCGGGGACGAATGTTTCTAAGGGGGGAAGAATGTTACACCCCGTAATTTCAGGACATGTTTTAAGAACGTAAGTAAGAACTCACAATGTTAAGATTTGAGACTTGTAAAATTTTGTCGGAATTATGAAATTGTCGGAAAGCGTAGTGTTATGACGAATGGGAGGGCGACACGTGTCACCCCCCCTTACTATGCCTTGGACGATTTTTTTTAGCAAGGGCATAAGGGTCATTTGACCTTTGTTGCAAGACAAGTCTTGCAACTTGAGGCTTGATATTATTGACTAAGGTCAAAGGTCCCACTTGGTCTTGATTTTAATGTAAGACTACATCTTAGCCATCCATGTGTTCTTATCATAACCCTCCTTTGCACTATATAATACTAGTAGTGCTAGTGTGAGCTTAACACTTAGAAAAATTCTTGAAAACTTTGAAGAGCTATAGAGGGTCTCGGTTTGCCACAAGGAAGAAGAGAATTTTTTGTTTCTTGTTCATTCCACTCCCACTTTAAACCAAGGGTCTTAGGTGTATTGTAAGCCTTTCTCAATAGAAAAATCTTGGAAAAAGATTGTTTTCGGGTTAGTCGCAAATGAAAACCTAAAGGGTCTTTCTAGGTTTTGCTTGGAGTTTTGAAGGATAATTGTTGGTATTTTTCTAAGGGTCTCAACAAGCGGTTGGAGGTGTCTTGAAGAGGTTCTAATCTTCTAAGGAGCGACTTCGATTTGGAGTTGGATTAAAAATCGTTAAGGTATAATCTTGTCTTTTAAAGGTGTACAAGATTGCATATTTATATTGTTGTTGATAGCTTTGTATGTTGCGAGCATGAAGTGTTATATAGAGGTTATAAGAATTATGGATTGGTTATAGCCTTGGAAATCCAAAATGTAATGTAAGCCATGACTAGTTGAATTACAATTTAATCGTTGTTAGAACCGTCGCATGTCATTGACTTAAGGATTATGGTTATTATAATCAAATGCGACTTGATATCTTGTTATGCTACTAAATTGGATTGAAATGGAAATTGGATAAGAATTGGATTTGTTGAATCAAGGTGGCGAATTTGGAATGTAGTTTGTATTGGTTGGTTATTCAATTGTATTGAACTACTTTCTATATAATTGTGAGCCAATTGGGGTACATGTAGTTATTCAATTGTATTGAACTACTTTCTATATAATTGTGAGCCAATTGGGGCTGTTTGGTTATTGTATTTTCGGCCTTGAAAAGGTGGCGAAGTGAGTAAATACAAAGGAGGTCTTTGAGATTTTCCGTAGAATTTAGAGACTTAACACTTATGATATTCTACGATTGTAGTAAGGCTTTAATAGACGTATTGTGAATATTATAGGTTGACATACTACGCGGGACTTTGTACTTGGCAAGTGGTTTGACGACGAGGTATGTAGAACTTTTCCTATCTTTGAGCATGACTAGTTTCACGTATATAGTACGGTGACGTCTGAAGACTTGACATTCTTTACTTGTTTTATGAAATGCCAAGTCGGGTGAGTTAGGAGATTAACTCACTTCTTTGAGAATATTAAAGATGTCTTAAGTCTTGTTAAAGATAAGGGACTTGAAGAATTTTAAAGTATGTAATACTTGTGTCGTTTTAATCGTATAAGTCCCTTGGATAGGAAAATGTACTTGACTAAGGTATAAAGTGAATATAACGACTTTATGGGGAGTTGGTTGTATTGACTTTATGCAAAGGTAAATGGCTTGTGTTAATGAAAGGCAAATTGATTTTAAGGTATCAATTGCCCAAGGTTTAATAAGAAAATGAGTCACTTGATTTAGAAACCTGCTTTAAATTCTAAAGGTATTGTGACTGGTCTTGAAATGTAATTTGGACTTGATACTATGGTTACTAGTGTCTTGGAAGCTTTCTACTAAAATGAGTCTTTTGTTTAAGGAGTAGAAGTACGTGGTACTTGGGGTTAAATTCCCGGATTCTTATAAAAGACATGATAGTGCCTTAAGTAAACTAAAATGAGAGTGTAGATGAATAAGACTAATAAGAAGTTAGGGGATTGCTAACTTGCTTAATTATTGTATGACGGTTGTGAGATAGGGTAAGAGTATCGGTGAGGGCAAACCCCAAGACGCTATACCACCTTCTCCCGTGATAAGAGTATAAATGAGGTAAGCCCAAGACGTTATACCACTGCGTTACTATCTTCTTGTGGTAAGAGTATAAATGAGGCAAACCCCAAGACGTTATACCACCGCTTGTGGTAAGAGTGTAAATGAGGGTAAGAACTCCAAGACGTTATACCACCGCTTATGGGTTCGCTACCCATGATTTGATTCATGAGACTGCTATTATGATGTTGTAAGTATTCTCTTGATTTACTCTCATTGTTAGTAAGGCCTTTGTGTCGTAATTTTGTTATCATACATGTCTCCGGCTTTCTATAAACTTATGTTGTAATTACAGTACTTTCCAGTTTTACATACTTAGTACATATTGTGTACTGACCCCCTTCCTCGGGGGCTGCGTTCATGCCGCAGGAAAGGGTAAGCAGGTGGCAGATCCACATTCTTAGGATCACCTATCAGACGTCGGAAGCTCCATTCTCTGAGGCTTGTCTTTCTTTTAGTCTGATCTTTCCCGATGTTGTAGATATATGTACATTCAGGTATGGCGGGCCCCGCCCCTTGCGATTGTTATTCCTAGAGTGCAGTATTCACGTATGTGGTTGGGCTGTAAGAACTAAGTTGTAAGTTGTACTTTTGACTTTGTTTATATTATGGAAGGCGACCTTATCGGTTAGCTTGTGTTGTATATTGTTTACATATGTGTTTATGTTGTGTATGTTCCGCTGCTATTCTCTGATGTATACCTGAACAGGGTGCCCAGGTAGGGCACCAGTCGCGGCCCGGGGTCGGGCCTGACAATTGTATTATGAGAAGTTATTGTACCCGGTTATGGGGGGACTGATAAGATAGTCTTGGAGCATGGAAAATTGCCAGCCTAAGAATATTGATAACCGCCGAGACCTTAGGTGTATAAGGCCTTCTCGGGTAGTAAAAAGTTAAGACAGACCAAGGATAAGAGTTAAGTGCGACGCCGAGTCAGGTTGAGGACCTATTAAGGGTCGCCCCATAGCCTGTAATGGAATGGGATCAGTTGGTAGTAGTCTCTCTACGTGACAGGGTCACGAAGGTGCAAGGCCCAAGTCTAATTAAATTGTTTTACGGATTCATGGACGCATTCCACAGAACCAGGTTGTGAGAGCCGGAAATGGCCTTATATTGTTTAATTTAGTAACTCCAAAGATTGAAGGCCAGATTTAGTATGGAAGTTATGTACGTATGCTAGTATAAGTTGGGAAGTACGGAAAGAGTACGACCAGTGAAAAAGAGAACAACCAAGTGTAAAAGAATAGATCCTGAATCCATGAGAACCTTTCGGGGTGACTACATGTTACACCCTGTAATTCAGGTCATGCTTATGAGAACGTACGAAAGGAATTAAGATTTAAATTTTAGAAAGATAGGTTGACAGAATGTTTCGGACGAGTTTTAGTCAACTTTGAGGCGGTTTATGTCCAGCTGCATTAGGAGTTCCTAGGTGTTTCAAAGGCCTAGTGCGTAGTTCGTTGATTCTAGTTGTTACACCCCGTATTTACAGGACATGTTTTAAGAACGTACGTGAGAATTCCTAATGTTAAGATTAGAGACTTGTAAAAATTTATCGGAATTATGAAATTGTCGGAAAACGAATATTGTGACGAATGGGAGGGCGACACGTGTCACCCCCCCTTATTGTCACCCCCCCTTATTGTTGCCTTGAGAAAATTGACTAAGTCAAAGGGTCCACAAGTCTTGATATTTAATTTAAGCTCATCCAAGCCACCCATTTGTTCACATCTTGACCCTCTATTGTGCTATATAATACTACTAGTAGCAAGACTAAGTTCAACACTTAGAAATTTTTTCAAGAATTTCAAGAACCCATCTAGGAGCTCTCGGGTTTGGCTAGCTCTCAACACAAAAAAATTTGTTTGTTGTCCATTTAGCTCCACACTTTAAACCAAGGTTCATGAGTGTATTGTGAGTGTATCTCAATAGAAAAATCCCGGAAAGAGAGAGTTTTCGTGTTAGTCGCAAGGTGAAAACCTAGTTGCTTTTCTAGGTTTTGTTTGGAAGATTGAAGGAAATTTGTTGGTGTTGTTCTAAGGGTCTCAAGAAGCGGATTGAAGTGTCTAGAAGAGGCTCTAAGTTGCTAAGGAGCGACTTCGGAATTGGAGTTGGATTAAGAATCGTTGAGGTAATAATCTTGGCTCTTAAGTGTTACAAGATTATATATTGTTGTTAGCCTTACATGTTTGCTAGCATGAAGTATATGTGTTGAAGTTTTATAAGTATTATGGATTGATTGTAGCCTTAAATCCAAAATGTCATTTAAGCCTTGTGAAGTTGGATTACAATTTGGTCGTTTATTAGAATCGTCGCATGTTACTTACTTGAAGATTATAGTAGTTATAATCGATTGCGACTTGATATCATGTTATGCTAACAACTTGGATTGAAATGGAAATTGGATAAGAATTGGTGTTGTTGTGTCTCAATGTGGCCGAATTGGACTAGTAGATTATATTAGTTTGATATCGTTTGTGGGGCGGAATTTTACACGTCTAGTAGGCGTGTAATCCCCTATTGATTAATTGCATTGTTGGTCCTTAAATGTGGCGTGTTTGGTTATTGAATTCGGCCTTGAAAAAGGTGGCAAAGTATGTAGAAACAAAGGAAGTGTTGTCCGATTTTCCGTAGAATTTAGTGACTTTGCACTTGGAATATTCTACGTTTGAAGTAAGAAGTTAATAGACGTACTATGGTCATTATAGGTTGACATACTACGTACGGCGAATTGGACTTAGCAAGTTGTCACGACCCGATCCCGGGCCCGTGACTGGTGCCTTACCCCGGGCACCCTAGTGATACAACATCAGAGAAAAACCAGCGGAAATAAAAACATACAGATATGAAACAAGATAAAGAAAACAGGCTAACCAAAAGTGTTGCCTTTTTGCATATATACAGAAATTTGAACAGTTACATCCTTTACAATATTCATTCTACATATAGTATACTTAACTATACATTACCACAACATGTAATATCCAATTACAATAGGGGGATAAAGATCATTACCTCGATAAGCCCAAAATTATCCAAGATTTAATGTCGATCCCGAGCAACGTTTAGCTCCTACTCCGTGCGCTCTAACCCGCTCCAAGCAACCCTTATACGCTCCTAACCAACTCCTCTTTAAGAACCAACCTAAACAAGTGAAGAACACTAAGGTTCTTGTCCTCACAACTCTCGGCCAAGGTGAGGCTTTAGGGGCTAGGGTGTGAAATCTTTTCTAACTTTTGGTTAATAATCTTCCTAATACACTAAGGAAGAACACTTAAGAGTTTAGGAATTTTTTGACAAAGTTTGGTTAAGGGAGAGGGGTGTTTCGGAAGAAGGCTTTCAAGGAAGGGGGGGGGGGGTGCTTTGGACGAGAACAACTACTAAGGGGGAAGGATTTTGAGACTTGGAAATTGTGTTTGTGGATGAAGAAGTCTTGCACAAGAGGAGGGTATTTATAGAACAATCAAAGGCCAAGATTAAAGCAAATGGAGGGTGTAGATTAGTTAGCTTGTGTGAGTGGAGTCTTCCACCAAGTGTCCACCACAATGTTGGGACATATGTCCACCACAACATTGGGACATATGTCCACCACAACAATGAGCCATGTGGCCAATCCACTTGCTCAAGGAAACCGTCCAACTATGCCCTCCCACTTGACCCACAAAAACGCCCACCTACTCCCACTAACTCAAAGAAAATATCTTCCAAGACTTGACTAATTGACTTGTCCACAAGCCCTCCATTTTCGTCCAACCCATGCCAACTAAGGGTGACACATGTCGCCCTCCTATTGGTCCAAAATATTTCGTCTCTCGGAAAAATCCGTAATCGGTTAAAATATTAAAAACGTAGAATTTCCTTCACAAGGTTCGGAATCTTTTCCGTTGAAAGTTCACAATTTCAATCTTAACCTAATTAGGGTTTGTACAAATGTACGTACGTCCTCACATACATACTCTGGAAGTACGGGGTATAACATTCTCCCCTCCTTAGAAACATTCGTCCCGAATGTTCCTTCTAAGTCTCAAAACATACATGCGCCGGTATAGTCTTCACTACTATACTTACGGAACCAATTATGCCACACCTGGCCATAATATAACACACGCGCAAATACTTAATTCCAAGTCCACGAGGAATCACCTCTAACATCGCAAAAAGCTTCCACCCATGGTCTAAAGAATACTCCCTTCGCATCTTCACTTCACAAAAGAAATGATCACTTCCGTGCTCATAACACATGTTTGCTTCCTTCCTTACTTGTATATCCGAACTTTCTATAGTACACGTTCCACACTTCAGTTACCGCTTCAATTTCCTCAACCTTGGAGTTACTACCTCCAACTTGGTCATCATTAACTGGGAACACTCTGGATGGATCTCCGATACTCTTCCGAAACATAGCAATATGGAATACCGGACGTACTTCCCCCAAGTCGGACGACAGTGCTAACTTATAGGCAACCTGGCCTATTCTCCAAATGATCTGAAAATGCCCAAAGTACCTCGGGCTAAGTTTCCCTTGCTTTCCAAATCTCGTCACACCCTCCCGGGGTGGTACCTTCAAGAAGAACCACCGTCAACCTGAACTCCAAGTGTCGACGCCGATTTTCCGCACGAGTTCTGTTGACTCTGAGTCGCTAACAACCTCTTCTGGATAAGCTTCACCTTATCCACATCCTGCTGAATCAAGTATGGACCAACTATCTGAACCTTGCCAACATCGATCCAATCGACCGGCAACCTACACTCCCGCCCATACAAGGCTTCATAAGGCGCCATCCGAATACTGAAATGGTAGCTATTATAATACTCACTCAACCAGAGGTAAATAATCCTCACAGCTACCCCTGAAATCAAAACACCGGCCCGCAACCTATCCTCAAACTCCTTCAAGGCCATTCCCGGCCTTCACGATCTGATTCTAGTCGAACACATCCGCGAACTCGTACGATGGCTACCTAAACCTGGGCCTAGCACCCTTGTGACCCCATCACCTGGCGGGACCACCTCGAGATGACCCCACCTCATGCCGGGCTACGGGTTGACCCGCGAATGGTCCTCAACCCGACCCACATTCGCGCCAAACTCTTGTCCCCCGATACAGAACAATCTTACTAATTCACGTCATGAAAGCTACCACTTCCATCTCACACTACCCATGGACTTATCACACTAATACACCCTATGCATATAATGCACTCCGATAAGGACCATTTGCAAAATCCTTTACTCAAGACGACCTTACATCTAAGGTCTCAACGTGAAATATTCTAAGGTTCACACTTTCCATGCCCCCATACTTATCCTTTCAACTAACCATGTTTTCTAACTCACAAATAACACAACGCTATCCGTACATAGCACACAATAATAAGATCATCATATCAAGCATACAAATCTCTAGAGGGTTAAGGATATACCTGTATCTACCGCTTCACTCTAATCATAGGCCTGCCCTGCAGGGCGCATAGCTGCAGAAGGTGATGAACCAGCCATAGATCCTGAAGGCCGAGTCTTTACATCCGCGCTGTTATACCCCGTAGTGCAGGGTATGTATGTGAGGACGTACGTACGAGAGTACGGCAGAAATTTTGAAAAGAAAGAAAGATGTGAGTTTTCGACGGAAAAGTTTCCGGTTTTTTTGTGAAGAAAAAGGTTCGTTAATGAGAATTGGTTTCAGTTTGGTATATGGGCTTCTTAAATTATATTAGAATTTTGAGATTTTATTTTCTGAAATGGTCACGTGGGCCCACGGAGAAATTTACGATTTTGTGGGCCCGCTTGTTTTTGAGATTTCCGGTATTTTGGATATTTTCTAAGACGAAATATTCTGGCGAATCGGGGCGACACGTGTCACCCCACGTGGCACCCTTGGCCGAATTTACCTTTGTGCACAACACCCGACAGAGTCGTTTTTGACAAAACGCTTTGCATAACTTGCAGGGGAAAATTCGACTATGTCGCTTTGTATTTTTGCGGATTTTTCCGAGCGACGAACATCTTTGGCCAATGAGAGGGTGACACTTGTCACCCTCAAGTGGCGGTTTGGGTGCGAGGGACGCCTTCCTCCCTTGTTTTGTGCCTTGTTTTGGCCTTGTTTGGTGCATTGTTTTGTGGCATGTTTTGTGGAGTAGGGGTTAGGTGCACTTGGCTTAATCTTGGCCCTACACTTGCCTTGCACTTGGCATGATCTCGCCATTGGTCGCCTTGTCAGGCTATAAATACCCCTTAGTGATGAACTTATTCATCCACTCACTTTGTCTAAGCCTTGAAAACTCTCCTCCCCTCTTGAGTGTTCTCGCCCCAAGCCTTCCCCTCCCCTTTGAGTGGCCTTGTGGCCGAGAGCCTCCTCCCCTGGAAGTGCTAGCATGGGTACCCCTAGCCTAGTTGTTTTCGTATAATACCCCCCTTTTGTGGTATAGAAATACTCTCCTAGTATTGTTAATGCCCAAAATACCTTAGCCTTTGCCTAGTAGTATTTCAAAAGTTACCTCTATACGTAGAGCCCGGAAATACTACCTTTTGTCCTTTTAGTCTCAAACCGAAACCCTAAGGAAATCTTCATAGTTGGTTGAAGTATTTGAGTAGAAGTTGGTTAGAACTTCTAAGGGTTGTTTGGAGTGGTTTGGAGCGCACGGAGTGGAGCTAAACCTTGCTCAGGATCGACATTATAACTTGGATAATTTTGGGCTTGTCGAGGTAAATATTCTTGTCCCCTTATTGTAATTGGAGTTTACATGTTGTAGGATTATATAGTTGAAGTATACTATATATAGAACTGAACATAGCTTGCGGCAATGTCTTTTGACTTAAGCCTGAATTTAAAGAAGAGAACTGAACTGTAATTACATAGGATCAGACATGAGACTTGTGTAGCATTACCGTAGTAGAATTGTACCCGGCCGGTTAGCCGTTTAAACCCCCCCGGGGTTGGCTTGGTCGCCGGCCTCGATAGAGAGGAGAGATTTACGCCGTGGCGGGGAGGTGTCGAATTTTCTCAGAGAAAGATGGAAACTTGTGTTTAAGATTTAACAGACGTTTGTGGCCTTATAGGTGGAAGTACTACGAGTAGCGTATTCTACTTGAAGAGTGGAAAAGGCTAGCCGGGTTACAGTACTGTGGAGCGTTTTGCTTCTTGTCGATAATCGTCGCGAGGTATGTGAACCTCTTCCTATCTCTTCTAGCATGATATGTGTGAACTATGTAGTACGGTAGACGTACATGTGTTAACTGTGTTTGATGGTTCTTAAAACATAAAGTGTTATAACGGCTTTATGGGAAGTTGGTTATAACAGCTTTATGTAGGTAAGAAAATACTTTGTGGTTTTAAAAGGTAACTGATGTGAATTATAACTGGCTAGTTATAATAAAGAACTTGATGTATTTCAAAAGACTTTATAAATCGTTTTGAAGGGAGAGTAACACTTGGTTTTAAAGGTTTTAAAAAGAGTTATACTAGCTTCACGTGAGTTAGGTATAATGTCTTAAGAGAGGTAAAGAAAATGGTTTACTGATGTTAGAAGTTAAGAGACTTGATCTTATAAGATAAGAGACTTAACTTATTTGTTTTAATGTGAATGTTTGTGTGAAACCTCATTCGTGAGTAATGAGTACTTGGTTTTTAAAGGGATAATGTTTTACTGATTTCGGGAATCAGAATATGTATCGACAGACCATTGAATCGTTAATAAAGTAAAATGTATTGAATAATGATGTGTTGTATTAAAACAAGTAGAAACCTCCATCCGCATAGAAGCTAAGATGAGACAAAATGATATTACATTTTCTAGATCATGGTCATTGTAATAAGATCGTTATAAACAAGAATAAACTACTCACATATATGACATATGTTACTCAATTGTTTTAAAAGAGATTAAGACTATGAGTTATGAAACCTTTCTAAAATAAGTGACTTGAGCATTTGAAATTAGGCAAATTTGAACGCTTGGAAAATAATGTTGTTACTTGATTTTACAAAAGGAAGTGTCTTGTTTACTTAAAAAGATAGTCACGATTTTTATACTACGTATTGTGTGGCTTGTGTGAAAGTACTTTGAGTTGTGTGAAACTTGCCTATGCTTGTGATTTTAGCCTTTGTTGTACAAGTGTTGTATTTCTGTGTTACCGCGTCTCGATAGAGGTCGGTTGGTGACCGTTGAGAACTTACTTGGACATGCCAGCGATGGAGAAATTCCACCGCACGCCTCGCTGATTGTGTTACTTTTGCTAATCGCTTTGGACATACCGACACGACGCGTAGCGCACGTATGCTTCCATGTTGATATCGCTTATTGTTTCCTTTGGGCATACCGACACGATGCGTAGCGCACGTATGTTTCCATTTGGAATGCTGTCTTATGGTTCCTTTTGGACATACCGACACGATGCGTAGAGCACGTATGCTTCCATTTTGATTGCCGCTTGTGGTTCCTTTTGGACATACCGACACGATGCGTAGCGCACGTATGCTTCCATTTGAATTGTTAATCTGACTTTGGCATCGTGTAGGACTTGGTGTGCTGGTGTACTTCTTGGTGTTATCATATCATGCATCGCCAGGTGAGGAAGGCATTCCACGGGCATGAATGATGGAGGCGTGAGACTCGACTTGATATAATCGATATATGTGTATCGTAGTTTGGTTATCATTCATGTCTCCCGCTATATAGATCGCTATGATTTCATTTACGATTTTACGCTTTCACATACTTGGTACTGTCAGATCGACCTCCTTCGGGCCGCGTTCATGCCGCAGTAGAGGTACATCGGCCGTGGATCCTCGCCTAGGATCTCGGGCCAGCGTATTGAAGCTCAGTTCCTCCGAGGCTTATCTTTTGGTATGTGTTCCCGAGTTGTAGGTTCTTGTACATTCAGTGGTATGGCGGCCCCGTCCGTCATAGTTGTGTAAATCTTAGAGGTCAGAGCACCACAAGCGTGGTTTGTAAAAGGATAATGCTCGGGTTTTATGTATATATCAAGGCAATCGCTGGGTTGGCCTGTTTATTTATTATGTCTCTCATTTCATGTGTAAAGTTTTTATTTCCGCTGGTTTTCTCTGATGTTGTATCACTAGGGTGCCCGGGGTAAGGCACCAGTCACGGGCCCGGATTCGGGTCGTGACAAAAGTGGTATCAGAGCAGTTAATCCTCGGAAAGTGTCTACAGACCGTGTCTAGTAGAGTCTTGATTATCGGTGTGTTGTGCACCACATCTATAATCAGGAGGCTATAGGACATTTAGGATTGGTTTCCATTCTTCTCATTCTGAGATCGTGCCTTAGAGCTGTGTTGTAAGTTGGACCCCTCTGACGTATCTCGTTTTTACCAGTTATGCCTCCGCGCAAGGCAACCAGAGCCCAGAAGGGCAAGGCAGCCGAGGGAGCTGCTAGTGAGATACAGAGGAGTACGAGGGCGCAGGCCCGGTCTGTACCTGAGATTGTGCTTCAGACGGCGAGTTTTGCGACGCCGCCACTTCAAAGAAGCTAGAGTCGCAGCAGGGTCGGGCCGAGACCACAAGACTGAGCCTCCGGCCTCACACCGGAGCAGATGAGATGGGGTACAAGGAGATGGCCCAGTTGCTGGCCAGGGTCGTGGCCAGGCATGAGGATAGGCCGATGCAGCAGCCTGGCCCAGAGCACCGCCGTTCGCCCTCGAGCAGATAGTTTGAGGCTACGGGACTTTCTGAGTTGTAGCCCGCCAGAGTTTTATGGGTCGAGGCCTGAGGATGATCCGCAGGAGTTCATCCGGCAGTTACAGCGGGTCATGAGAGTGATCAAGGCTTCGGAGACCGAGTCGGTGGTCTTAGGTTCGCATCGGCTGCGTGATACCGCAGTCGACTGGTTTGATTCGTGGGAGTTGTCCCGGGGAGAGCATGCGCTCCAGCAGATGGGACGAGTTCTCGAGGCATTCCTCACTCACTTGCCTCCGCAGATGAGGAGGGCACGGGCCGACAGATTTATGATCCGAGGCGAATCCGCGCATAGCCGAGTACAAGGTGAGTT
Source organism: Przewalskia tangutica (assembly GCA_029844215.1). NCBI lineage: Eukaryota > Viridiplantae > Streptophyta > Magnoliopsida > Solanales > Solanaceae > Przewalskia > Przewalskia tangutica. The sequence continues at coordinate 45,815,557 of CM056722.1, read as the reverse complement.
TGACTCGTTGGCTCGGTATGTCCCCGCTTTAGTGGCAACCATGGAGGATAGAGTGCACCGCTACGCCACCGCTAGATGATTACTTGACAGAGGCTTGTTCGGGTGTAGCTCTTCACCGGCATGGAAATTGCCCGCATGCAGCTCATGCACCGATGTGAGGCACGGAGAGATCGACGAATGACGTGGTCGCAAAGAGGGCCAGAACAGCAGGGTCCTTTGATGACTTTCGAGGCAGATCGCCTCAGCAGCAGACTAGTTATGCGCCTCCGCCAGTGCATAGTGGTCCTCCACAATCTTCAAAGCATCCAGAGTATTCGAGCGTCGTGGCTCCAAGGGTTCAGATTTTCGGAAAGGTGGTGTTAGCCAACTGAAGCCACCCCTACCTCGTTGTGACCGCTGTGGTAGACTCCACGGTGGGGAGTGTCGTGCTAGTCCGGGAGTTTGTTTTACATGCGGCCAGCAGGGCCATTTTGGGAGAAACTATCCACTGTGGGTAGCACTGGTAGGATAGCACAGTTACGAGATCGGGCCATGGTTCTTCACCTTCCACGCCTAGGCGAGATGTTCATACACCGGCGGGCCACGGTAGAGGTCGCGGTGGAAGTTCCCAGTCTTAGCGGTCCTTTGAACCGCCTATTTTCAGGTATATCCTTAACCCTCTAGAGACTTGTTTGTATTGATGTTAAGATAATGTGTTAAGTGTTATGTTCGGATATCTTTGTGCTAATATGTGATTGAGAAACCCGTGAGTGTAGGGCGGTAAGCCCTGGGGCATGGAAGTGTGAACCTTAGACTATTTCACGATTGAGACCTTAGAGGTAGGGTCGTCATGAGTAAAAGATTTATTTTATGTTTGACCTTTATCAGAGTGCGTAGTATACGTGGGATTTATTTGTGTGATAAGTCCATGGGTAGTGCGAGATGGAAGTGTTAGCTTTCATGACGTGTGTTGGTTAGATTGTTCTGTCGGGAACAAGAATGTGGCGCGGTTGTGGGGTCGGGTTGAGGACCATTTGAGGGTCAACCCGCGGCCCGGTTTGTGGTGGGGTCAGTTCGAGGTGGTTCCGCCAGGTGGTAGGGTCACGAGGATGCTAGGCCCCAGTTTAGGTGACCATCGTATGAGTTCGTGGATACGTTCTACCAGAATCGGTTCGTGAAGGCCGGGAATGGCCTTAAGGGAGATCGAAGTTAGTAAGATGACCAAGTTTGGAGGTAGTAACTCCAAAGGTTGGAAACAGAAGCATTGACGGAAGTGTGATACGGATACTGGAAAGAGTTCGAGTGTTCGAGAAGGGTACAACGAGTTAGGGGAGAAGAGAACGTGTGTTAGTTCGTGGCCAAGTTGTGGCGTCGGCAACTTGTTAGAGGAACTTTATCGTTATCCGACTTGAGAAGGAACATTCGGGACGAATGTTTCTAAGGAGGGGAGAATGTTATACCCCGTAGTGCAGGGTATGTATGTGAGGACGTACGTACGAGAGTACGGCAGAAATTTTGAAAAGAAAGAAAGATGTGAGTTTTCGACGGAAAAGTTTCCGGTTTTTTTGTGAAGAAAAAGGTTCGTTAATGAGAATTGGTTTCCCAGATTTGGTATATGGGCTTCTTAAATTATATTAGAATTTTGAGATTTTATTTTCGGAAATGGTCACGTGGGGCCCACGGGAGAAATTTACGGTTTTGTGGGGCCCGCTTTGTTTTTGAGATTTCCGGTATTTTGGATATTTTCGGAAGACGAAATATTCTGGGCGAATCGGGGGGCGACACGTGTCACCCCCATGTGGCACCCTTGGCCGAATTTACCTTTGTGCACAACACCCGATTAGAGTCGTTTTTCGACGAAACGTTTTGCATAACTTGCGAGGGGAAAATTCCGACTATGTCGTTTTGTATTTTTGCGGATTTTTCCGAGCGACGGAACATCTTTGGGCCAATGAGAGGGTGACACTTGTCACCCTCAAGTGGCGGTTTGGGTAGGCAAGGGGGGGACGTCTTCCTCCCTTGTTTTGTGCCTTGTTTTGGCCTTGTTTGGTGCATTGTTTTGTGGCATGTTTTGTGGAGTAGGGGTTAGGGTGCACTTGGCTTAATCTTGGCCCTACACTTGCCTTTCACTTGGCATGATCTTGGCTTGTGCTATAAATACCCCCCTTAGTGATGAACTTATTCATCCACTCCTCACTTTGTCTAAGCCTTGAAAACTCTCCCTCCCCTCTTGAGTGTTCTCGTCCTAAGCCTTCCCCCCTCCCCCTTTGAGTGGCCTTGTGGCCGAGAGCCTCCCCCTCGGGAAGTGCTAGCCGTGGGTACCCCTAGCCTAGTTGTTTCGTATAATACCCCTTTTGTGGTATAGAAATACTCTCCTAGTATTGTTAATGCCCAAAATACCTTAGCCTTTGCCTAGTAGTATTTCAAAAGTTACCTCTATACGTAGAGCAGGAAATACTATCTTTTGTCCTTTTAGTCTCAAACCAAACCCTAAGGAAATCTTCATAGTTGGTTGAAGTATTTGAGTAGAAGTTGGTTAGAACTTCTAAGGATTGTTTGGAGTGGTTTGGAGCGCACTGAGCGAGCTAAACCTTGCTCAGATCGACATTATAACTTGGATAATTTTGGGCTTGTCGAGGTAAATATTCTTGTCCCTTATTGTAATGGAGTTTACATGTTGTAGGATTATATAGTTGAAGTATACTATATATAGAATCGAACATAGCCATGCAATGTCTTTTGACTTAAGCCCGAATTTAAAGAAGAGAAGCGAATCAGTAATTACATAGACTCAGACATGAGACTTGTGTAGCATTCTTGTGTAGTAGAATTGTACACGTCCAGGTTAGGCGTGTAAACCCGGTTGGCTTGTAGCCTACTCGATAGAGGAGAGATTTACGCTGTGGCGGGAGGTGCCGAATTTTCTCGTAGAAAGATGGAAACTTGTGTTTAAGATTTAACAGACGTTTGTGGCCTTATAGGTGGAAGTACTACGAGCGTATTCTACTTGAAGAGTGGAAAAGGCTAGCCAGTTACTGATCTTGTGGAGCGTTTTGCTTCTTGTCGATAATCGTCGCGAGGTATGTGAACCTCTTCCTATCTCTTCTAGCATGATATGTGTGAACTATGTAGTACGGTGACGCGTACGTGTTAATCGTGTTTGATGGTTCTTAAAACATAAAGTGTTATAACGCTTTATGGGAAGTTGGTTATAACAGCTTTATGTAGGTAAGAAAATACTTTGTGGTTTTAAAAGGTAACTGATGTGAATTATAACTGGCTAGTTATAATATAGAACTTGATGTATTTCAAAAGATTTTATAAATCGTTTTGAAGGGAGAGTAACACTTGGTTTTAAAGGTTTTAAAAAGAGTTATACTAGCTTCACGTGGGAGTTAGGTATAATGTCTTAAGAGAGGTAAAGAAAATGGTTTCGATGTTAGAAGTTAAGAGACTTGATCTTATAAGATAAGAGACTTAACTTATTTGTTTTAATGTGAATGTTTGTGTGAAACCTCATTCGTGAGTAATGAGTACTTGGTTTTTAAAGGGATAATGTTTTACTGATTTCGGGAATCAGAATATGTATCGACAGACCACTGCAGCGTTAATAAAGGAAAATGTATTGAATAATGATGTGTTGTATTAAAACCGAGAAACCTCCATCCGCATAGAAGCTAAGATGAGACAAAATGATATTACATTTTCTAGATCATGGTCACTGTAATAAGATCGTTATAAACAAGAATAAACTACTCACATATATGACATATGTTACTCAATTGTTTTAAAAGAGATTAAGACTATGAGTTATGAAACCTTTCTAAAATAAGTGACTTGAGCATTTGAAATTAGGCAAATTTGAACGTTTGGAAAATAATGTTGTTACTTGATTTTACAAAAGGGAAGTGTCTTGTTTACTTAAAAAGATAGTCACGATTTTTATACTACGTATTGTGTGGCTTGTGTGAAAGTACTTTGAGTTGTGTGAAACTTGCCTATGCTTGTGATTTTAGCCTTTGTTGTACAAGTGTTGTATTTACGTTACCGCCTCTCGATGAGGTCGGTTGGTAGTTGAGAACTTACTTGGACATGCGGCGATGATGGAGAAATTCCACGCACGCTTCTCGCTGATTGTGTTACTTTTGCTAATCGCTTTGGACATACCGACACGACGCGTAGCGCGGGTATGCTTCCATGTTGATACTTCTTTATTGTTTCCCTTTGGGCATAATGACACGATCCGTAGCGCACGGGTATGTTTCCATTTGGAATGCTGTCTTATGGTTCCCTTTTGGACATACTGACACGATGCGTAGCGCACGGGTATGCTTCCATTTTGATTGCTGTCTTGTGGTTCCCTTTTGGACATACTGACACGATGCGTAGCGCACGGGTATGCTTCCATTTGAATTGTTAATACAGCTTTGGCATCAGGTAGGACTTGGTGTGCTGGTGTACTTCTTGGTGTTATCATATCATGCATCGGCAAGGTGAGAAGGCATTCCACGCATGAATGATGTGGAGGCGTGAGACACGACTTGATATAAGCGATATATGTGTATCGTAGTTTGGTTATCATTCATGTCTCTCGCTTATATAGATCGCTATGATTTCATTTACGTATTTACTGATTTCACATACTTGGTACTGTTGCCAGATCGACCTTTCTGGGCCGCGTCATGCCGCAGTAGAGGTACATCGGCCGTGGATCCTCGCTCTTAGGATCTCGATCAGCGTATTGGGAAGCTCCGTTCCCGAGGCTTATCTTTTGGTATGTGTTCCCTGAGTTGTAGGTTCTTGTACATTCAGGGTATGGCGGGCCCTGTCCGTCATAGTTGTAAATCTTAGAGTGCAGAGACCGCAAGTGTGGTTTGTAAAAAGGATAACTGTCGGTTTTATGTATATATACCAAGGCAACCGTTGGGTTGGCCTGTTTATTTATTATGTCTCTCATTTCATGTGTAAAGTTTTTATTTCGCTGGTTTTCTCGATGTTGTATCACTAGGGTGCCCGGTAGGCACGATCACGCCCGATTCGGTCGTGACAAAAGTGGTATCGAGCGATTAATCCTCGGAAAGTGTCTACGCACCGTGTTCAGTAGTCTTGATTATCGGTGTGTTGTGCACCACATCTATAATCGTGAGGCTATAGGACATTTAGGATTGGTTTCCATTCTTCTCATTCGAGATCGTGCCTTAGAGTCATGTTGTAAGTTGGACCCTCCGACGTATCTCGTTTTTACCGCTATGCCTCGCGCAAGGCAACCAGAGCCCGAAGGGCAAGGCACCGAGGAGCTGCTAGTGAGATACAGAGAGTACGAGGCGCAGCCCGGTCAGACTGAGATTGTGCTTGAGACGGCGAGTTTTGCGCCGCCACGGCAAAGAGAGTTTAGAGTCGCAGGCGGGCTGCTGAGACCACAAGCACTGAGCCTCCGCCTCACACCGAAGCGGATGAGATGGGGTACAAGGAGATGGCCCGATTGCTTGGCCGTGGTCGTGGCGAGCATGAGGATAGGCCGACGCAGCAGCCCAGCCCAGAGCACCAGATGGTTCACCCCGAGCGATAGTTTGAGGCTACGGGACTTTCGAGTTAGAGCCCGCCAGAGTTTTATGGGTCGAGGCACGAGGATGATCCGCAGGAGTTCATCCCGGCGATTCTGGTCGCGAGAGTGATCAAGGCTTCGAGACCGAGTCGGTGGTCTTAGGTTCGCGTCGGGCGTGATACCGCAATGATCGGGTTTGATTCGTGGAGTTGTCCCGGGAGAGCATGCGCTCAAAGAAGATGGGACGAGTTCTTAGAGGCATTCCTCACTCACTTCTTGCCTCCGCATGAGGAGGGCACGCCGGCAGATTTATGATGCCGAGGCGAGCGCATACCGGAGTACAACGTGGAGTTTGACTCGTTGGCTCGGTATGTCCCCGCTTTAGTGGCAACCATGGAGGATAGAGTGCACCGCCACGTCACGGCTAGATGATTACTTGACAGAGGCTTGTTCGGTGTAGCTCTTCACCGGCATGGAAATTGCCCGCCAGTGCTCATGCACCGGATGTGAGGCACGAGAGATCGACGGAATGACCGGTCGCAAAAAGAGGCGAACAGCAGGTCCTTTGGTGACTTTCGAGGCGCATCGCCTCGCCAGCAGACTAGTTATGCGCCTCCGCCCGGCATAGTGGTCCTCCACAATCTTCAAGGCATCCAGAGTATTCGGGAGCGGTCGTGGCTCCAAGGGTTGATTTTCGGAAAGCGGTGTTAGCCAACGAAGCCACCCTACCTCGTTGGACTGGCTGTGGTAGACTCCACAGTGGGGAGTGTCGTGCTAGTCCGGGAGTTTGTTTTACATGCGGCCAGCAGGGCCATTTTGGGAGAAACTATCCGACCAGGGGTAGCACTGGTAGGATAGCACAAAGTTACGAGATCGATGGGTTCTTCACCTTCCACAGCCTAGGCAGATGTTCATACACCGGCGCCACTGAGAGGTCGCGGTGGAAGTTCCAGCCTTAGCGGTCCTTTGAACCGCCTATTTTCGTGTATATCCTTAACCTCTAGAGACTTGTTTGTATTGATGTTAAGATAATGTGTTAAGTGTTATGTTCGGATAGCTTTGTGCTAATATGTGATTGAGAAACCCGTGAGTGTAGAAGCGGTAAGCACAGGGGCATGGAAGTGTGAACCTTAGACTATTTCACGATTGAGACCTTAGAGGTAGGGTCGCCATGAGTAAAAGATTTATTTTATGTTTGACCTTTATCGAGTGCGTAGTATACGTGGGATTTATTTGTGTGATAAGTCCATGGGTAGTGCGAGATGGAAGTGTTAGCTTTCATGACGCGTGTGTTGGTTAGATTGTTCCGTGTCGGGAACAAGAATGTGGCGCGATTGTGGGGTCGGGTTGAGGACCATTTGAGGGTCAACCCGCGCCCGGTTTGTGGTGGTCAGTTCGAGGTGGTTTCGCGGTGGTAGGGTCACGAGGATGCTAGGCCCCGGTTTAGGTGACCATCGTATGAGTTCGTGGATACGCTCTACCAGATCGGTTCGTGAAGGCGGGAATGGCCTTAAGGAGATCGAAGTTAGTAAGATGACCAAGTTTGAGGTAGTAACTCCAAAGGTTGGAAACAAGCATTGGAAGTGTGATACGGATCTCGAAAGAGTTCGAGTGTTCGAGAAGCGGTACAACGAGTTAGGGAGAAGAGAACGTGTGTTAGTTCGTGGTTGTGGCGTCGGCAACTTGTTAGAGGAACTTTATCGTTATCCGATTTGAGAAGGAACATTCGGGACGAATGTTTCTAAGGAGGAGAATGTTATACCCGTAGTGCGGGTATGTATGTCGGGACGACGCATTTGCAGAGTGCGGCGTAAATTTTGAAAAGAAAGAAAGATGTGAGTTTTCGACGGAAAAGTTTCCGGTTTTTTTTTTTTGTGAAGAAAAAGGTTCGTTAATGAGAATTGGTTTCCCAGATTTGGTATATGGGCTTCTTAAATTATATTAGAATTTTGAGATTTTATTTTCGGAAATGGTCACGTGGGCCCACGAGAAATTTACTGGTTTGGGCCCGCTTTGTTTTTGAGATTTCCGGTATTTTGGATATTTTCGGAAGACGAAATATTCTGGGCGAATCGGGGGGCGACACGTGTCACCCCCATGTGGCACCCTTGGCCGAATTTACCTTTGTGCACAACACCCGATTAGAGTCGTTTTTCGACGAAACGTTTTGCATAACTTGCGAGGGGAAAATTCCGACTATGTCGTTTTGTATTTTTGCGGATTTTTCCGAGCGACGGAACATCTTTGGGCCAACGAGAGGGTGACACTTGTCACCCTCAAGTGGCGGTTTGGGTAGGCAAGGGGGGGACGTCTTCCTCCCTTGTTTTGTGCCTTGTTTTGGCCTTGTTTGGTGCATTGTTTTGTGGCATGTTTTGTGGAGTAGGGGTTAGGGTGCACTTGGCTTAATCTTGGCCCTACACTTGCCTTGCACTTGGCATGATCTTGGCCATTGGTTGGCCTTGGCTTGTGCTATAAATACCCCCCCTTAGTGATGAACTTATTCATCCACTCCTCACTTTGTCTAAGCCTTGAAAACTCTCCCTCCCCTCTTGAGTGTTCTCGTCCTAAGCCTCCCCCTCCCCCCTTGGAAGTGCTAGCCGTGGGGTACCCCCCCCCCTAGCCTAGTTGTTTTCGTATAATACCCCCCTTTTGTGGTATAGAAATACTCTCCTAGTATTGTTAATGCCCAAAATACCTTAGCCTTTGCCTAGTAGTATTTCAAAAGTTACCTCTATACGTAGAGCCCGGAAATACTATCTTTTGTCCTTTTAGTCTCAAACCGAAACCCTAAGGAAATCTTCATAGTTGGTTGAAGTATTTGAGTAGAAGTTGGTTAGAACTTCTAAGGATTGTTTGGAGTGGTTTGGAGCGCACGGAGCTGAGCTAAACCTTGCTCAGATCGACATTATAACTTGGATAATTTTGGGCTTGTCGAGGTAAATATTCTTGTCCCCTTATTGTAATTGGAGTTTACATGTTGTAGGATTATATAGTTGAAGTATACTATATATAGAATCAACATAGCTTGGCAATGTCTTTTGACTTAAGCTGAATTTAAAGAAGAGAATCGAATCGTAATTACATGGGATCAGACATTAAGAGACTTGTGTAGCATTCTTGTAGTAGAATTGTACACGTCCCTTAGGCGTGTAAACCCCGGTTGGCTTGGTAGCCGGCCTCGATAGAGGAGAGATTTACGCTGTTGTGGTGGGAGGTGCCGCGAATTTTCTCAGAGAAAGATGGAAACTTGTGTTTAAGATTTAATGACGTTTGTGGCCTTATAGGTGGAAGTACTACGAGTAGCGTATTCTACTGAAGAGTGGAAAAGGCTAGCCGTTACTGATCGTGGGCGTTTTGCTTGTCGATAATCGTCGCGAGGTATGTGAACCTCTTCCTATCTCTTCTAGCATGATATGTGTGAACTATGTAGTGCGAGACGCATACGTGTTAATCGTGTTTGATGGTTCTTAAAACATAAAGTGTTATAACGCTTTATGGGAAGTTGGTTATAACGACTTTAGGTAAGAAAATACTTTGTGGTTTTAAAAGGTAACTGATGTGAATTATAACTGGCTAGTTATAATAAAGAACTTGATGTATTTCAAAAGATTTTATAAATCGTTTTGAAGGGAGAGTAACACTTGGTTTTAAAGGTTTTAAAAAGAGTTATACTAGCTTCATGGGGAGTTAGGTATAATGTCTTAAGAGAGGTAAAGAAAATGGTTTACTGATGTTAGAAGTTAAGAGACTTGATCTTATAAGATAAGAGACTTAACTTATTTGTTTTAATGTGAATGTTTGTGTGAAACCTCATTCGTGAGTAATGAGTACTTGGTTTTTAAAGGGATAATGTTTTACTGATTTCGGGAATCAGAATATGTATCGACAGACCACTGCAGCGTTAATAAAGGAAAATGTATTGAATAATGATGTGTTGTATTAAAACCAGTAGAAACCTCCATCTGCATAGAAGCTAAGATGAGACAAAATGATATTACATTTTCTAGATCATGGCTGCTGTAATAAGATCGTTATAAACAAGAATAAACTACTCACATATATGACATATGTTACTCAATTGTTTTAAAAGAGATTAAGACTATGAGTTATGAAACCTTTCTAAAATAAGTGACTTGAGCATTTGAAATTAGGCAAATTTGAACGTTTGGAAAATAATGTTGTTACTTGATTTTACAAAAGGGGAAGTGTCTTGTTTACTTAAAAAGATAGTCACGATTTTTATACTACGGGTATTGTGTGGCTTGTGTGAAAGTACTTTGAGTTGTGTGAAACTTGCCTATGCTTGTGATTTTAGCCTTTGTTGTACAAGTGTTGTATTTCTGTGTTACCGCGTCTCTCGATAGAGGGTCGGTTGACTGGTTGAGAACTTACTTGGACATGCCGGCAGTGATGGAGAAATTCCACGCACGCCTCGCTGATTGTGTTACTTTTGCTAATCGCTTTGGACATACCGACACGATCGTGGCACGGGTATGCTTCCATGTTGATACTGCTTTATTGTTTCCCTTTGGGCATACTGACACGATGCGTAGCGCACGGGTATGTTTCCATTTGGAATGCTGTCTTATGGTTCCCTTTTGGACATACTGACACGATGCGTAGCGCACGGGTATGCTTCCATTTTGATTGCTGTCTTGTGGTTCCCTTTTTGGACATCTCGACACGATCGTAGCGCACGTATGCTTCCATTTGAATTGTTAATACAACTTTGGCATCGTAGGACTTGGTGTCTGGTGTACTTCTTGGTGTTATCATATCATGCATCGCGGTGAGGAAGGCATTCCACGGGCATGAATGATGTGGAGGGCGTGAGACCCTGACTTGATATAACTGATATATGTGTGTACTGTAGTTTGGTTATCATTCATGTCTCCTGCTTATATAGACTGCTATGATTTCATTTACAGTATTTTACAGTTTCACATACTTGGTACCTGTTATCGACTCTTCGGCCGCGTTCATGCCGCAGTAGAGGTACATCGGTCGTGGATCCTCGCCTTAGGATCTCGGTTCAGATTGGAAGCTCCGTTCCTCCGGAGGCTTATCTTTTGGTATGTGTTCCCTGAGTTGTAGGTTCTTGTACATTCAGGGGTATGGCGGGGCCCTATCCCGTCATAGTTGTTGTAAATCTTAGAGTGCAGAGCAATCGCCAAGTGTGGTTTGTAAAAAGGATAACTGTCGGGTTTTATGTATATATCAAGGCAATCGTTGGGTTGGCCTGTTTATTTATTATGTCTCTCATTTCATGTGTAAAGTTTTATTTCGCTGGTTTTCTCGATGTTGTATCACTAGGGTGCCCGGGTAAGGCACGATCCACGCCCGATTCGGTCGTGACACGCCTACCTCAGTCGGACAATTCTCGCAAAATAGCCTGCCGCCGCATGTAAAACAACCTCCAACCGTAACGACACTTCTTATGGATTCTACCGCAACGCCACACCGAGGTAAGGGTGGCCTCATCCGTCAACACCACTACCCCAAAACTCGAACCTTGAGCCCCGACCGCTCCCGAATACTGGATGCCACAAGATCGCGAGGACCGCTCAGTCTTGGCGGAGGCGCATAACTAGTCTGGCCGAGGCGTCCGCCTCGAAAGTCGCCAAAAGACCTCGCTGTTCGCCTCTTCTCGCCGCTTCCCGGTCATTCCGCCGACCTCTCCGCCTCCTCACACTCCGGTCATAAGCTCGCACGCGGCAATGTCCATGCCCGGTGAAGAGCTACACCCGAGCAAGCCTCGCCAAGTAGTCATCGAGCCCGTAACGTGGCGGTGCACTCTGCCTCCATGTCGGCATTAACGCGGGACGCACGAGCTAGTGAGTCAAACTCACATTGTACTCTCGAACCGCACGCCTCTGTCTCAAGATCATAAATCGCCCGCGCCTCCTCATCTGCGAGGCAAGAAGTGAGTGAGAATGCCTCGAGAACTCGCCCCATACTGCAGAAGTGCATGCTCTCCTGACAGACTCCACGAATCAAACCGTCATCGCGGTATCACGCACCGATGCGAACCCAAGACCACCGACTCGGTCTCGAAACTTTGATCGGCCTCATGATCCATCAGAATTATCGGATGAACTCCTGCGGATCATCCTCGTGCCTCGACCCATAAAACTCGCGTCGCGACTCATAAAGTCCCGCAGCCTCAAACTATCTCGACCGGGTGAACCATGGGTACTACTGAATCGAATCGCCAGATCCAAATTTATCTCATGTTCGCCACGATCCCGCCAGAATCGGTCATCTCCTCAGAACCCATCTCCTCGCTTCCAGCCGTGGACCGAGGCGCAGTCTTGTGGTCTAAGTAGCCTCTGGCGGCTCTAATTCTTGGGCCGGCGGCGTCGCAAAACTCGCCGTCAAGCACTATCTCGTAATGTCTGGGCTCGCGCTCGTACTCCTCAGATCCTACTAGCGGCTCCCGCTTTGCCTTCTGGCCGGGTTGCCTTGCGAAGGCATAATCGTAAAAACGAAATACGCCGAGAGGTCCAACTTATAATACTCTAAGGCACGATCTCGAGTGAGAAGAATAGAAACTAATCCTAAATGTCCTGCAGCCTCTTGATTATAGATGTGGTGCACAACACACCGATAATCAAGACTTACTGTAGACACGTCTGTAGACACTTTCCGAGGACTAACTGCCATGATACCACTTTTGTCACGACCCGATCCTGCCCGTGGATCGTGCCTTACCCTGCACCCTAGTGATACAACATCGAGAAAACCAATAAATAAAAACATACAGATATGAAACAAGATAAAGAAAATAGGCTAACCAAAATGGTTGTTTTTTTGCATATATACAGAAATTTGAACAGTTACATCCTTTATGTTATACCCCGTATTTCCAGAGTATGTACGTGGAGACGTACGTACGAAAATTTGAGACTTAAAGTTTGGCATAGGTTCGAAATTTGTGCACAACACCCGATTAGAGTCGTTTTTACTAAACGCTTTCTGAGCTTGCGTAGGGAAAATTCGGCTATGTCGTTTTGTATTTTTGCGGATTTTTCCGAGCGACGGAACATTTTTGGAACGAGAGGGTGACACTTGTCACCTCGTGGACGCCTTGTAAGCGGTTTGGCGTTGGCCGATTGGTGCCTTGTTTTGTGCCTTACTTTGTGCCATGTTTGGTGCCATGTTTTGTGCCTTGTTTTGGGGTGTAGGGTTAGGGTGCACTTGGCTTGATCAAGGCCTTACACTTGCCTTGCACATGGCTTGATCTTGGCCATTGGTTGGCCTTTGGCTTCCTATAAATACCCTCTCTTGTTGAAGACTTCTTCATCCTAAATTTCACTAAGTCTTGAAATCCTCCCTCCCCTCTTGTGTTGTGTTCTCGTCCAAGAGGTCCCCTTTTGAGAAGCTTTGGCAGGCCTCCTCCCCTTAGTAGTGTTGGTAGAGGGTACCCCTAGCCTAGTTGTTTCGTATAATACACCCCCCCTCTTGGTAGAAATACTCTCCAAGTATTGTTATAATGCCCAAAATACCTTAGCCTTTACCTTGTAGTATTCCAAAAGTTACCTCTATACGTAGAGCCCGAAAATACTACCTTTTGTCCTCTTAGTCTCAAACCGAAACCCTAAGGAAATCTTCATAGCGAGTTGGTGTATTTAAGTAGAAGTTGGTTAGAACTTCTAAGGGTTGTTTGGAGCGGATTGGAGCGCACGGAGTAGGAGCTAAACCTTGCTCAGGATCGACATTATAACTTGGATAATTTTGGGCTTATCGAGGTAAATATTCTTGTCCCCTTGTTGTAATTGGAAATTACATATGGTAGGATTATATAGTTGAGTATACTATATATAGAATCAACATAGCTTTGCGCAATGTCTTTTGACTTAAGCTGAATATAAAGAAGAGAATCGAATCATATTACATGAAGGTATGACAAGAGACTTGTGGTATTACTGTAGTAGAATTGTATACGTCCGGTTAGGCGTATAAACCCTCGGTTGGCTTGGTAGCCTCGATAGAGAGGAGATTACGCCGCATGGGGGAGGTCGCGAATTTTCTGTAGAATATGGATTAGAAGTTAATAGACGTTTGTGGCCTTATAGGTGGAAGTACTACGAGTAGCGTATTCTACTTGAGGAGTGGAAAAGGCTAGCCAGGTTACAGTACTGTGGAGCGTTTTGCTTATTGTCGATAATCGTCGCGAGGTATGTGAACCTCTTCCTATCCTTCTAGCATGATGATTTGTAAACTATGTAGTACGGTAGACGTACATGTGTTAAATGAGTTGGTTGGTTTAAAACATAGGGTGTTATAATAGCTTTATGGGAAGTTAGTTATAACGACTCTATGTAGGTAAAAGATTGGTTTATTGATTGTAGAAGTTAAGAGACTTAACTTGTTTTACTTGGTTATTAACATTTTGTTAAATGTGTTGTGAAACCTCATTCGCGAGTAATGAGTACTTGGTTTTAAAAAGAATAATGTTTTACTGATTTCGAAATGAGAATAAGTGTCGAGCAAACCACAAGCAGCTAATAAAGGAAGGTGTATTGACAATTAACTAATTGTTATTAAAACCAAGAGAAACCTCCATCTGCATGTAAGCTAAGATAAGACAAAATTGTATTACATTTCCTAGATCATGGTCATTCAGAATAAGATTGTTGTAAACAAGAATAAACTACCACGCATAATACATATGTTACTCAATTGTTTTAAAAGAGATTAAGACTATGAGTTATGAAACCCTTCTAAAATGAGAAACTTGAGCATTTGAAATTAGGCAAACTTGAACGTTTGGAAAATAATGTTGTTACTTGATTTTACAAAAGGGAAGTATTTTGGTTTACCTAAAAATGTGAGTCACTCTATTTTTATACTACGGGTATCGGGTGACCTTTCTGAAAGGAATGGATCTCTTAAAAGGAATTTAACGACGTAGTACTTTAGGTTAAAACCCGGACTTGATACGAAATGGAAGTACCTTGAGTCAGGTGTAACTTGCCTATGCTTGTTGTGTAACTCGCCTATGCTTCTTTGTGATAGCCTTTGTTGTGCAAGTGTTGATATCAGTGACTTCGGAAGGAGTGGATCTTTTATAAAAGTCTAGAAGTATGGTAATTTTCTTGAGCTTGTTTGTGATAGCTGGTTGTGCGGTATATTGTTGTTGATGTCACATGGACATGTCTACACCGACGCAGACCGGGGCATGTGGCCACGCGCAGGTTGATTACCCGATATATTGTTATTGTGGTTACATGGACATGTCTACACCGATGCAGAATTTCGGGGGCGTGTGGCCATGCGGCGGGGTTGATCACCCAGTATTATTGTTGTTAATGTCACATGGACGTGTCTACACCGATGCAGAATTCCGGGGGCATGTGGCCATGGGGCATTGTTATTATTGTTGCATCATGGGCATGTCTACACCGATGCAGAATCCGGCACGCGCCACGATGCGAACACGATTGATGTTGTGGCGTGAGACCCATAGTTATATTTAAGTGATGACTTGAGGCGTGAGTCCACGACTTGACATGATCGCTTATGTTGTGAATCGTAGTTTTGTTATCATACATGTCTCCTGTTTTTATATAGATCGTTATGATTTCATTTACGATTTTTACGATTCACATACTTGGTACTGCATCGACCTCCTTCGGGCCGCGTTCATGTCGCAAGTAGGAGTACATCGAGAGTGGATCCCCGCTCATGGGATCACGGTCAACAGATTGGGAAGCTCCGCTTCTCCGAGGCTTATCTTTTGGTATGTTACCCGAGTTGTAGGTTCTTGTACATTCAGTGGTATGACGGCCCCGCCCCACATGTTGTATAAAAACTCTTAGGTCCAGAGAATCACAAGTGTGGTTTGTAAAAAGGATTAAACTGTTCGTTTTGAAAGAGTTGTTTATATATATTTTATTGGAAGGTAACCGTTTGGTTGGCCTGTTTTATGATCATATATCTTGTTTCTTGTTTAAGTTTTATATTCCGCTGGTTTTCTCTGATGTTGTATCACTAGGGTGCCCGGGGTAAGGCACCAGTCACGGGCCCGGGATCGGGTCGTGACAAAAATGGTATCAGAGTAGTTAAACATCGGAAAGTGTCTACAGACCGTGTCTAGTAGAGTCTTGATTATCGATGTGTTGTGCACCACATCTATAATCAGGAGGCTGCAGGACATTTAGGATTGGTTTCCATTCTTCTCATTCTGAGATCGTGCCTTAGAGTTGTGTTGTAAGTTGGACCCCTCTGACGTATCTCGTTTTTACCAGTTATGCCTCCGCGCAAGGCAACCAGAGCCCAGAAGGGCAAGGCAGCCGAGGGAGCTGCTAGTGAGATACAGAGGAGTACGAGGGCGCAGGCCCGGACAGTACCTGAGGTTGTGCTTCAGACGGCGAGTTTTGCGACGCCGCCAGCCCCAACAGAGTTTAGAACCGCAGCAGTGGCTGCTGAGACCACAAGACTGAGCCCCGGGCCCCACACGGAGCGGATGAGACGGGGTACAAGGAGATGGCCATTGCTGGCCGCCGTGGTCGTGGGCCGATATGAGGATAGTGGACGCAGCAGCCAGTTCGAGAGCACCGATGGTTCACCCCAGAGCAGATAGTTTGAGGCTACGGGACTTTCTGAGTTGTAGCCCGCCAGAGTTTTATGGGTCGAGGCCCGAGGATGATCCGCAGGAGTTCATCCGGCAGTTACAGCGGATCATGAGAGTGATCAAAGCTTCGGAGACCGAGTCGGTGGTCTTAGGTTCGCATCGGCTGCGCGTGATACCGCAATGATCGTTTGATTCGTGGGAGTTGTCCGGGAGAGCATGCGCTTCCAGCAGATGTGACGAAGTTCTCGAGGCATTCTCACTCACTTCTTGCCTCCGCATGGCGAGGGCACGCCGACGACGTTGTGATCTTTGAGACAGAGGCGACGGTTCGGGAGTACAACGTGGAGTTTGACTCGTTGGCTCGGTATGTCCCCGCTTTAGTGGCAACCATGGAGGATAGAGTGCACCGCTACGTCACCGGGCTAGATGATTACTTGACAGAGGCTTGTTCGAGTGTAGCTCTTCAGCCGGGCATGGACATTGCCCGCATGCAGGCTCATGCACTAGGATGTGAGGCACGGAGAGGTCGAAGGAATGACCAAGATCAGCGAGAGGCCGAACAACAGGTCCTTTGGTGACTTTCGAGGCGGACCGCCTCAAGAAGATACTAGTTTTGTACCTCCGCCACGAGCAGTGGTCCTCCACAACCTTCGTGAGCATCCAGAGTATTCGGAGCGGTCGTGGCTCCAAGGGTTCGTGTTTCCGCGAAGTAAGGGTGTTGGCCAGATGCGGTCACCCTTACCTCGGTGTGGTCGATGTGGTAGACCGCATTTCGGGGAGTGTCGTGGTGTCAGGGGAGCTTGTTATTTTTGCGGCAGCAGGCCATTTTGCGAGGAACCGTCCACCAAGGGAAGCACGGATGTTACGACTCACCTTCAGATCGATGGCTGGTTCATCACCTTCACTACCGTACTGCAGGCGTGATCGTGATTAAAAAGCGGTAGAGATGTATATCCTTAACCCTCTAGAATTTTGTATTCTGATGTGTTTAGTGTTATGTTTGGATAGCTTTGTGCTAAAATGTGATTTACAAAACTGGTTTGTTGGAAGGATAAGTATGTGGGCGTGGTAAGTGTTAACCTTAGACTATTTCACGATTGAGACCTTAGTAGGTGCGTCGCTCTTGTGTAAAAGATTTATTTTATGTTTGACCTTATCGATTGCACGTAGTATACGTGGAGTTATTGGGGAATTCCTTGGGTTGTGTATAATGGAAGTAGTAGCTTTCATGATGTGAATTAGTAAGATTGTTCCGCTTTCGGCGAGCAAGTATCGCGCGATTGCTGGTCGGTGATGGCGCTCATGGTCGACCCGCAGCCCGGCCAGCGGGTCAGTTAGGTGGTCCCGCCAGGTGGTAGGGTCACGAGGATGCTAGGCCCCAGTTTAGGTGACCATCGTATGAGTTCGTGGATATGTTCGACCAGAAGCGGTTCGTGAAGGCCGGGAATGGCCTTAAAGAAGATTGAGGTTAGTAAGATGACCAAGTTTGTTGGTAGTGACTCCACAGTTTTGAGAACTGAAGCGATGACTGAAGTATGGCACGTCCTGAGTGACACTAGAACCTCAGGGATCGCATGCAGTTCGGTACCATTTGTTGGGTCGCCGGAGTGACACTAGAACCTCGCGGCAAAGTGACAAAAGTGGTATCGCACGACGAGTAAGGAAGGAAGGGAACGTGTGTTATTTTCGTGGCCAAGCTGTGGCGTTGGCAACTTGTTAGATGAACTTCATTGATATCCGTCTTGAGAAGGAACATTCGGGACGAATGTTTCTAAGGAGGGGAGAATGTTATACCCCGTATTTCCAGAGTATGTACGTAGAGACGTACATACGAAAATTTGAGACTTAAAGTTTGGCATAGGTTTGAAATTTGTGCACAACACCCGATTAGAGTCGTTTTTCGACGAAACGTTTTACAGAGCTTGCGTAGGGAAAATTCCGGCTATGTCGTTTTGTATTTTTTATGATTTTTCCGAGCGACGAACATTTTTTGGGCAACGAGAGGTGACACTTGTCACCTCGTGGACGCCTTAGAAGCGGTTTGGCCTCGCCGATTGGTGCCTTGTTTTGTGCCTTACTTTGTGCCATGTTTGGTGCCATGTTTTGTGCCTTGTTTTGGGGTGTAGGGTTAGGGTGCACTTGGCTTGATCAAGGCCTTACACTTGCCTTGCACATGGCTTGATCTTGGCCATTGGTTGGCCTTTGGCTTCCCTATAAATACCTCTCTTGTGAAGACTTCTTCATCCTAAATTTCACTAAGTCTTGAAATCCTCCCTCCCCTCTTGTGTTGTGTTCTCGTCTAAGAGGTCCCCTTTGAGAAGCTTTGGCCGAGGCCTCCCTCCCCTTAGTAGTGTTGGCCGAGGGTACCCCCTAGCCTAGTTGTTTCGTATAATACACCCCCCCTCTTGGTAGAAATACTCTCTAAGTATTGTTATAATGCCCAAAATACCTTAGCCTTTACCTTGTAGTATTCCAAAAGTTACCTCTATACGTAGAGCCCGTAAATACTACCTTTTGTCCTCTTAGTCTCAAACCGAAACCCTAAGGAAATCTTCATAGCGAGTTGGAGTATTTAAGTAGAAGTTGGTTAGAACTTCTAAGGGTTGTTTGGAGCGGATTGGAGCGCACGGAGTAGGAGCTAAACCTTGCTCAGGATCGACATTATAACTTGGATAATTTTGGGCTTATCGAGGTAAATATTCTTGTCCCCTTGTTGTAATTGGAAATTACATATGGTAGGATTATATAGTTGAGTATACTATATATAGAATCAACATAGCTTTGCAATGTCTTTTGACTTAAGCCCAATATAAAGAAGAGAATCAATCGTTATTACATGTAGCCGTATGAAAGAGACTTGTGGTATTACCGTAGTAGAATTGTATACGTCCTGTTAGACGTATAAACCCCCGGTTGTCTTGGTAGCCGCCTCGATAGAGAGAGATTTACGCTGCCATGTGGGAGGTGCGCGAATTTTCTCGTAGAATATGGAACCGCGGTTAGAAGTTAATAGGCGTTTGTGGGCTTATAGGTGGAAGTACTACGAGTAGCGTATTCTACTTGCGAGTGGAAAAGGCTAGCCAGTTACTGATCTTGCGAGCGTTTTGCTTATTGTCGATAATCGTCGCGAGGTATGTGAACCTCTTCCTATCCTTCTAGCATGATGATTTGTAAACTATGTAGTACGAGACGCATACGTGTTAAATGAGTTGGTTGGTTTAAAACATGTGGTGTTATAATAGCTTTATGGGATGTTAGTTATAACGACTACATGTAGGTAAAAGATTGGTTTATTGATTGTAGAAGTTAAGAGACTTAACTTGTTTTACTTGGTTATTAACATTTTGTTAAATGTGTTGTGAAACCTCATTCGCGAGTAATGAGTACTTGGTTTTAAAAAGAATAATGTTTTACTGATTTCGGAAATGAGAATAAGTGTCGAGCAAACCACAGCAGCGCTAATAAAGGAAGGTGTATTGACAATTAACTAATTGTTATTAAAACCAAGATGAAACCTCCATCCGCATAAGCTAAGATAAGACAAAATTATATTACATTTCCTAAATCATGGTCAGTAACAAGATTGTTGTAAACAAGAATAAACGGCTCACGTACAAGACATATGTTACTCAATTGTTTTAAAAGAGATTAAGACTATGAGTTATGAAACCCTTCTAAAATGAGAAACTTGAGCATTTGAAATTAGGCAAACTTGAACGTTTGGAAAATAATGTTGTTACTTGATTTTACAAAAGGGAAGTATTTTGGTTTACCTAAAAATGTGAGTCACTCTATTTTTATACTACGGGTATCGGGTGACCTTTATGAAAGGAATGGATCTCTTAAAAAGGAATTTAACGTACGTAGTACTTTAGGGTTAAAACCCAGACTTGATACGAAATGGAAGTACCTTGAGTTGTGTGTAACTTGCCTATGCTTGTTGTTGTGTAACTCGCCTATGCTTGTTGTGATAACCTTTGTTGTGCAAGTGTTGATATCAGGTGACTTCTTGGGAAGGAGTGGATCTTTTATAAAAGTCTGAAGTATGGTAATTTGCTTGAGCTTGTTTGTGATAGCACGGTTGTGCGGTATATTGTTGTTGATGTCACATGGACATGTCTACACCGACGCAGCACTCGGGCATGTGGCCACGCGCAGGTTGATTACCGATATATTGTTATTGTGGTTACATGGACATGTCTACATCGGCGCACTCCGGGCGCGCGTTACGCGCGGGTTGATCACCCGATATTATTGTTGTTAATGTCACATGGACGTGTCTACACCGTCGCAATTCCGGCATGGCCACGGGCATTGTTATTATTGTTGCATCACGGGCATGTCTACACCGATGCGTAATCCGGGGCACGCGCCGTGATGCGAACACGATTGATGTTGTGGGCGTGAGACCCATAGTTATATTTAAGTGATGACTGAGGCGTGAGTCCACGACTTGACATGATCGCTTATGTTGTGAATCGTAGTTTTGTTATCATACATGTCTCTGTTTTTATATAGATCGTTATGATTTCATTTACTGATTTTTACGATTCACATACTTGGTACTGTTGTCTTGACCTCCTTCGGCTGCGTTCATGCCGCAGTAGAGTACATCGTAGTGGATCCCCGCCATGGGATCACAGATTCAACGTATTGGGAAGCTCCGTTCTTGAGGCTTATCTTTGGTATGTTACCCTGATGTCTGTAGGTTCTTGTACATTCAGGGGTATGACGGGGCCCTGTCCCGTCATGTTGTATAAAAACTCTTAGAGGTCTGTAGTACTGTTGTGGGCAGGGTTTGTAAAAAGGATTAAACTGTTCATTTTGAAAGAGTTGTTTATATATATTTTATTGGAAGGTAACCGTTTGGTTGGCCTGTTTTATGATCATATATCTTGTTTCTTGTTTAAGTTTTATATTCCACTGGTTTTCTCTGATGTTGTATCACTAGGGTGCCCGGGGTAAGGCACCAGTCACGGGCCCGGGATCGGGTCGTGACACTTTACAATATTCATTCTACATATAGTATACTTAACTATACATTACCACAACATGTAATATCCAATTACAATAGGGGGATAAAGATCATTACCTCGATAAGCCCAAAATTATCCAAGATTTAATGTCGATCCTGAGCAACGTTTAGCTCCTACTCCGTGCGCTCCAACCCACTACAAGCAACCCTTATACGCTCCTAACCAACTCCTCTTTAAGAACCAACCTAAACAAGTGAAGAACACTAAGGTTCTTGTCCTCACAACTCTCGGCCAAGGTGAGGCTTTAGGGGCTAGGGTGTGAAATCTTTTCTAACTTTTGGTTAATAATCTTCCTAATACACTAAGGAAGAACACTTAAGAGTTTAGGAATTTTTTGACAAAGTTTGGTTAAGGGAGAGGGGTGTTTCGGACGAAGGCTTTCAAGGAAGGGGGGGGGGTGCTTTGGACGAGAACAACTACTAAGGGGGAAGGATTTTGAGACTTGGAAATTGTGTTTGTGGATGAAGAAGTCTTGGACAAGAGGGGGTATTTATAGAAGCCCTCCATTTTCATCCAACCCATGCCAACTAAGGGTGACACATGTCGCCCTCCTATTGGTCCAAAATATTTCGTCTCTCGGAAAAATCCATAATCGGTTAAAATATTAAAAACGTAGAATTTCCTTCACAAGGTTCGAAATCTTTTTCGTTGAAAGTTCACAATTTCAATCTTAACCTAATTAGGGTTTGTACAAATGTACGTACGTCCTCACATACATACTCTGGAAATACGGGGTATAACACAAGTGGATTAAACCGAAGAGGTATGTGGAACTTTCTTATCTCTTGAGCATGAATAAGTTGTAAATGTATAGTACGGTAGACGTACAAGATTTTGACAATCTAGGTCCATTTGATATCCTTGGCTTATTTTAAGAATGTCCAAGTTGATTGAGTTAGGGAATTAACTCACTTGTTAAATATTAAGGATATCTTAGTTTTCAAAAGTTAAGAGACTTTAAGTATGTTGAAAGTATTATTGATACTTGTTTTGTTGGAAAGTTTAAGTCTCTTGGTTATAAAGAAGTATGTAAGTTGCTAATGTATAAAGCTAGTATAACGACTTTATGGGAAGTTGGTTATAATAGCTTTATGGAAAGTTAAAAAGAGTAGTTTACTCTAAGTAATTTAAGTATGTTAAATGACTTGAAATAACGAAAGGCAAATTGATTTAAAGGCATCAATTGCTTAAGGTTTTTAAAAGAAAGAAGTCACTTGTTTTAGAAGCCCGAAAATGTATTTTCTAAAAAGGTATTGTGACTTGTCATAAAATATAGTTATGACTTGATACTACGGTTATTAGTATCTTGGAAGTTTATATGAAAATGAGTCATTTTAAAAGAATAGAAGTACGTAGTACTTTGGGTTAAACTCCCGAATTTATAATGACATGTTAGTGCCTTAAGTAAACTAAAATGAGAGTGTATATGAATAAGACTAATAAGAAGTTAGGGGGATTTCTTAACTTGCTTACTTATTGTATGATAAGCCAGTAGTGCTTATGTTATGTATGATGGCCAGTTGAGACAGGGTAAGAGTATATCTGAGGGGTAAATCACCAAGATCGTTATACCACCTTCTCCAGGGTAAGAGTATATCTGAGGGGTAAATCCCCAAGATCGTTATACCACCTTCTCCAGGGTAAGAGTATATATGAGGGGTAAATCCCCAAGATCGTTATACCACCTTCTTCAGGGTAAGAGTATATCTGAGGGGTAGATCCCCAAGATCGTTATACCACCTGCTTCAGGGTAAGAGTATAAATGAGGGGTAAATCCCCAAGATCGTTATACCACCTATTTCCGTAGATTTGCTACCCATACTTTTGATTACTCTCATTGTTAGTAAGACACTGTGTACTGTTATTTGAGTTATCATACCTGTCTCCAGTTTTATTATAGACTTATGATTTCACTACAAGATTTTCGGGCCACATATTTGGTACATGTTGTACTGACCTCCTTCGGGGGGCTGCGTTTGTCACGACCCGACCGGCCGCGATCGTACCCTTCCGGTACCCCGCCGTCGTATATGTCGAGAATAGCGTGAACATACATGAAACAAATCTGTATAAGGTAAACATCACTAGCAAGCCGATAAGGCCGCCTTTCATAAAATAACTTAACCGATAGTGAACAAGATAACTTTATTCTTACACCAAACCACAAACGTGACTACGCACTTCTACGAATAACCGTATGACGGGCCCCGCCATACCCCGAATGTACCAAAGTCTATAACCTCGTGAATCATACCAAAAGACAAGCCTCCGAGAGATGGAGCTTCCCAAGAAATGAGCGGTGATCCTAAGAGTGCGGACCAGTTACGTGATCTCGACTGCGGCGTGAACGCAAAGGAGGTCAAGATAACAGTACCAAGTATGTGAAATCAAAATATCAGAATGAATTCATAATAGCATATATATAAAGCGGGAGACATGTATGATAGCCAAACTACAAGACACAACATATACGCAGCCATGTCAAGTCGTGACTCACGCCTCTAAGTCATCACTCAAATATAACCATAGGTCTCATGCCCATAATATCAATCGTGCGTGGAATTCCTTCCTCACTGCCGGCAGTCTATGATATAACAACACTAAGGAGTACATATGAATACTAGATCCCACCAGTACCATAAGAACCGTACGAGGCAAGTACGAAGGCATAGCTACCAGATCCACCCTGCATCCTCAATCGACGGCACGTAAAGCCGCCTACGAATCCACCCGCACAACAATACTAATACGAATCACGGCCACCGGCAAGTGCGATAGCCTCTACCAGATCCACCTGCGTCGTGGCAAGTCGAGGCAACCACCAGGCTAACCATCAGACACCACTTCACGCCCACCCCGACCGGCAAGACGAAAGCCAACTACCGATCCACCGCATCACGTCTCTCGACCGGCAAGTACGAGGGCTAACTACTAGATCCACCCCTCGATCGTAGACCTCGTGGAGAGCTAATCCATGGAACAAAATATCACAACAGGAAACGAACCTCATCATGGCCGCATACCCGTGGAATCCTCCATCACCGACGACGCCCAAATAGACTCATAATCGAACAATGGAAGCATACCCGGAATCCTTCATCATCGGGCGACGCCCAAGTAACTCATAATCGAACGATGGAAGCATACCTGGAATCCTTCATCATCCGGGCGACGTCCAAGTAACTCATAATCGAACAATGGAAGCATACCCGTGGAATCCTTCATCACGGCAGACGTCCAAGTAACTCATAATCGAACAATGGAAGCATACCTGGAATCTTCATCATCAAGCGGCGTCCAAGTAACTCATAATCAACAATGGAAGCATACCCGTGGAATCGCTTCATCACCGCGAGACGCCCAAGTAACTTCATAATCAACGATGGAAGCATACCGTGGAATCCTTCATCATCAAGCGACGCCCAAGTAACTCATAATCAACAATGGAAGCATACCCGGAATCCTTCATCATCAAGCGGACGCTCCAAGTAACTCATAATCGAACAATGGAAGCATACGGTGGAATCCTTCATCATCAAGCGACGCCCAAGTAACTCATAATCAACAATGGAAGCATACCCGTGGAATCCTTCATCATCGGGCGATGCGCCCAAGTAACTCATAACTACATGCTTTTAATTCAATTTCAATATCATGCCTTTACATAAACCAAGACAATTACCATGCCTTCTTTTCACATAAACCAAGAGAATTCTTATTTAAGCAAGCCAAAGTACTTATCAAGGCACACATAGAATAATTCTCAATTGAACAAGCCCAAAACACTATCAAGGCACAAATGAATAATTCTCTTTTAACAAGCCAAAGTACTACGTACGTACATCCTTTCCAAGAGATTCCTTTTTATGCAAAATCCAAGATACTAACACCCGTAGTATCAAGGAGCGTCTATTTTTCAACGTAAGTTACTACACCTTTAGAAAACTCATTTCAAAGCTTGAAACCAAGTAACTTCAATTTTTTCACAATCTAGACAACTTATGCTCATTAATCAAAATAGACAACTTTCATAACCTTCCATAAAGTTATTATAACCAACTTCCCATAAAGCCGTTATACTAACTTTATGCTTTAGAAATTTACGACATCCTTATCCATTCATAAGGCCGTTATAACTAACTTCTCATAAAGCCGTTATAACTCCTTATGAACCATTTCGTTCTTTTACTATCCAAGAGGCTTATACTTCAAACAAATTCATACAATTTTCAAAAATACTTCGAGCCTCTTATCTTTAGAATAATTCAATACTCAATACTTTCACACCAAGTACTCTATACTTTTGTAAAATCATACTTTTCCCTTAACCAAGGGACTTATACTTCTTAAAACAAAACAAGTCCTTGTTTATACTTAAACAAGTAAAAATACTAAATCTTGTACGTCTACCGTACTACATAGATACAAATACTCATGCTCAAAGATAGGAAAGCTTCACATACCTCTTTGGTCAATCCACTTGCTAAGCTCAACTACCGCAAGTAATATTCCAACCTATAATAACCATGATATGTTTATTAACCTCTAATTTCAATGTAGAATAATCTAAACTCAAAGCCACTAAATTCTATGGAAAATTGGGCAGCATTTCCTTTGTTTCTACTCACTTTGCCACCTTTTCAAAGGCCGATTTTTAACACTCAACGCCACATTTTAAGGCTCAATCAATCCAACAATTTAAAGGGGATTACACACCCAAATACCAATTCTGCCCCATAAGTTTACAATAATTCACTTAACAATTCTAGGGTAGTTTTTAGGCTACAACATGCTCGTAATCTCTTCTTAACCCATTATTCATAACCAAACTACATTTCTAGCATGCAATGATTCTATGAGCATTATCTACTACCACAAGTTCTTTCTTCTAAACATGCAACACTTAGAACTAATTCTAAAGGAAGAAATTTTACCTTAAAGCTCTTAGCCAATTTACTCCAACAATTGCTAGCCTCTACTCCAAGAATACCACCACAATAGTCTTCACAAGCTTTGTAATAACCTTTCCTTTCTTGCCACACCTTTCCATTTTTCCTAAGCTTTTCTTTCTTCTTAAAACTCTAGAGAGAGGAGAGCTAAATTTTCTAGAGAGGAGAGAGAGGAAGATGAAAGATGGGAAGAATGACCAAGTCTTGGTCAATATATTGCATGTAGCAGAAAATCAGATGGGGACACTTGTCACCTCCCATGGTCTCTTTTAAAACAAAAATCAGATTTTCTAAGTTTTTCCGCCAAATTTCCGCCTCGCGCACGCTTCCGTGCGCGGCCCACTGAAACTTCCGCAGTTTCGAACTTTCGCGCGCCTGTCATGGCGCGTGGCGCTGCAACTTCGCGACCTCTCAAGATTTAGGCGCCGCGTTCGCATACGCGCCGCCCCGCCGCTTTGCTCGAACGCATTTCGCCCGATCGCGCTGAACTTGTAACTCTCATAACTTTCTACTCCGACGCCTATCGGCGAGCGGTTGGTTGCGTTGGAATCAAGACTCAACGAACTACGTCCTAGGCCTTTAAAATACTTAGGAACTCTCAACGAATCGGGTCATAACCCGCCTCAAAGTTGACTAAAACCGTCCGAACGACCCACAACCTCGCCCTTCGAAATTTTAAGTCTTACTCCCTTTCGTACGCCCTCATGCTCATGACCTGAACTACGGGGTGTAAGATTCTCCCCCCCTTAGAAACAATCGTCCCCGAATCTTCTTTTAGAGCAAATCTACTATTCCTCGTACATCCTCGCACTATATACTAATGGAACTTCATTATGCCACCTATGACCCTAAGATATCGCACACGCATACCCATTCACCGTAAGTCAAACGAACATGAACCCAAAATATGAACCATTACTACTTACCCGCCACTACGCCTAACAGAATTGCCCGTCGAATTTACCACTCATTCTATCACATGTACAGCCTCAATATCCTCTTGTTCATAACACTAAATCATACAACAATCCTATCATGCGTACTAATCTCTGGGGTCAAAGACATACCTGTAATTACTGCTTCACATTCCCCTTGTCGTTCTAATCATGATCCTGCCCTGCACGGCGCATAACAAAAGAAGGCGATGAACCAGCCACTGATCCTGAAGGCTGAATCTCTACATCCGTGCTATCTCCGGTGGACAGCTCGCATAATGGCCTGTTGGCCGCATGCATAGCAATTACCCAAACTAGCACGACACTCCCATAACGGGTGTTACCACACGGCTACACCGAGGTAGGTGGCTTCTCGGACTAACACCCTTACTCTCCCGAAAACTCAACCTCGAGCCCCGCCCCGCTCCGATCTTCCGAACGCCCCAAGATCGTGGTGGAGTACTCCGTCGGGCCGGCGAGCATAACTAACTCTTCCGAGGCGGTCCGCCGAAACCGCCCCGAGATCTCGCTGCCCTGCCTCTGGCCGGGCTCGAGCCAAGTCGGCCCTCCCTTTCTCTGTCCTCTATCCCCTGCGCATATGCCTGCATCCTGGCGATATCCATACCTGGCTGAAGAGTCACTCCCAAGCATGCAGTAATCATATGACGGTCTAGCCCCATCACATAGCGATGAACTCTGTCTGCCATATCGGCTACAATAGTGTGCGCATACCTGGCCAAAGAGTCAAACTCCAGGCTGTACTCTCTGATGGTCCTCCCATTCTGCCTCAAGGTCAAGAATCTATCCACGCGGGCTCTCTCAACTCGGGAGGCAAGAAGTGATCCAGAAGGCCTCCGCGAACTCCTCCCAACCTCTTTGGAAGAGCACCCTCACCTCTAGACAATTCCCATGACTCAAACCAGTTCAACGCAATATCGCGTAACTGGTAAGAAGCTAACACAACGGATTCCGTCTCCGAGGCCCTAAGCACCTGCGTAGTCCGCCGCACCTGTCGAATAAACTCCTGAGGATCCTCCTCGTGCCTCAACCATAGAACTCGGGTGGATTACAACTCGTAAAGTCCCGAATCCTTAAACCGTTTACTGGGTTAGCCACGGCCGGCGCGCTGCCGCCACGATGCTAGTCAACAACCTGACCGCTCTCCGTAATCCCTATACTCGCCTTTGCCGCGAATCGGGGCTCGTACCGGAACCTCGAGCTACCGCCGCCGGCTCTTCTAATACCGCCGGCCAGAATAACTCGCCGACCCGCCATCGCTCGGGCATAGTTTGTGCCCGAGTCCTCGTAACTCTCTGCGTACCACTAGCGCCTCGCTGATGCCTTGCCCTTCGGGCTCGTCGCTCCGCGAGGCATAATCGCACATAAGAATAGGTCGAGAGGACTCAACCTACTATGACCTTTCATCGCACGATCTCAAAGAGAGAAGAATGGAAACCAACCCTAAATGTCCTGCAACCTCACGATTATAGATGGTGCACAACACACCGATAATCAAGACTCTACTAGACACGGCTCAGACACTTTCCGAGGACTAACCGCTCGATACCACTTTTGTCACGACCCGACTCGGCCGCGATCGTACCTTTCCGGTACCCTGTCGTATATGTCGAGAATAGCAATGAACATACATGAAACAAATCAGATAAGGTAAACATCACTAGCAGCCGATAAGGCCGCTTCATAAAATAACTTAACCGATGGTGAACAAGACAACTTTATTCTTACAAATTTCAAACCACAAACGTGACTACGCACTTCAGAATAATAAGCGTGGCGGACAGGCCCCGCCATACCCCCGAATGTACAAAGTCTATAACCTCGTGGAATCATACCAAAAGACAAGCCTCCGAGAGATGGAGCTTCCAAGAAATGAAGCGGTGATCCTAAGAGCGGACCAAAGAAGTTACGATCTCGACTGCAGATTGAACGCACTCGGGCGAGGTCAAGACAACAGTACCAAGTATGTGAAATCGAAATATCAGAATGAATTCATAATAGCATATATATAAAGCGGGAGACATGTATGATAGCCAAACTACAAGACACAACATATACGCAGCCATGTCAAGTCGTGACTCACGCCTCTAAGTCATCACTCAAATATAACCATAGGTCTCGTACCCATAATATCAATCGTGCTCGTGGAATTCCTTCCTCACCGCCGGCGGTCATCCTTCCTCACCACGCAGCCGCGATATAACAACACTAAGGAGTACATATGAATACTAGATCCCACTGTATCATAAGAACCGCACGCAGGCAAATGCGAAGCGCATAGCTACCAGATCCACCTCGCATCCTCAATCGATCGGCAAGACGTAAAGCCGCTACTGATCCACCCCAGCAACAATACTAATACACGGTCACGGGCCGGCAAGTGCGATAGCTCTACGAGATCCACCTGCACACGTCACGATCGGCAAGTACGTAGGCTAACCACCAGATCCACCCTGCATCACACCACTTCGCCCTAACCCTGACCGGGGCAAGTACGAAAGCCAACTACCAGATCCACCCTGCATCACGTCTCTGACCGGGGCAAGTACGAGGGCTAACTACTAGATCCACCTCGTGATGACCCTGCGGAGAGCTAATCCATGGAACAAAATACTGTCAACAGGGAAACGAACCCTCATCATGGCCGCATACCCGTGGAATCCTCCATCACTGACGGTACGCCCAAATAGACTCATAACTGAACAATGGAAGCATACCCGTGGAATCCTTCATCACTGGCGGTACGTCCAAGTAACTCATAACTGAACGATGGAAGCATACCCGTGGAATCCTTCATCATCAAGCAGACGCTCCAAGTAACTCATAATCAACAATGGAAGCATACCCGTGGAATCCTTCATCATCGGGCGGCACGTCCAAGTAACTCATAACTGAACAATGGAAGCATACCCGTGGAATCCTTCATCACTGGCGGTACGTCCAAGTAACTCATAACTGAACAATGGAAGCATACCCGTGGAATCCTTCATCACTGGCGGTACGTCCAAGTAACTCATAACTACATGCTTTTAATTCGAATTTCAATATCATGCCTTTACATAAACCAAGACAATTACCATGCCTTCTTTTCACATAAACCAAGAGAATTCTTATTTAAGCAAGCCAAAGTACTTATCAAGGCACACATAGAATAATTCTCAATTGAACAAGCCCAAAACACTATCAAGGCACAAACAGAATAATTCTCTTTTAACAAGCCAAAGTACTACGTACGTACATCCTTTCCAAGAGATTCCTTTTTATGCAAAATCCAAGATACTAACACCCGTAGTATCAAGGAGCGTCTATTTTTCAACGTAAGTTACTACACCTTTAGAAAACTCATTTCAAAGCTTGAAACCAAGTAACTTCAATTTTTTTCACAATCTAGACAACTTATGCTCATTAATCAAAATAGACAACTTTCATAACCTTCCATAAAGTTATTATAACCAACTTCCCATAAAGCCGTTATACTAACTTTATGCTTTAGAAATTTACGACATCCTTATCCATTCATAAGGCCGTTATAACTAACTTCTCATAAAGCCGTTATAACTCCTTATGAACCATTTCGTTCTTTTACTATCCAAGAGGCTTATACTTCAAACAAATTCATACAATTTTCAAAAATACTTCGAGCCTCTTATCTTTAGAATAATTCAATACTCAATACTTTCACACCAAGTACTCTATCCGAGTGTAAAATCATACTTTTCCCTTAACCAAGGGACTTATACTTCTTAAAACAAAACAAGTCCTTGTTTATACTTAAACAAGTAAAAATACTAAATCTTGTACGTCTACCGTACTACATAGATACAAATACTCATGCTCAAAGATAGGAAAGCTTCACATACCTCTTTGGTCAATCCACTTGCTAAGCTCAACTACCGCAAGTAATATTCCAACCTATAATAACCATGATATGTTTATTAACCTCTAATTTCAATGTAGAATAATCTAAACTCAAAGCCACTAAATTCTATGGAAAATTGGGCAGCATTTCCTTTGTTTCTACTCACTTTGCCACCTTTTCAAAGGCCGATTTTTAACACTCAACGCCACATTTTAAGGCTCAATCAATCCAACAATTTAAAGGGATTACACACCCAAATACCAATGCCCCATAAGTTTACAATAATTCACTTAACAATTCTAGGGTAGTTTTTAGGCTACAACATGCTCGTAATCTCTTCTTAACCCATTATTCATAACCAAACTACATTTCTAGCATGCAATGATTCTATGAGCATTATCTACTACCACAAGTTCTTTCTTCTAAACATGCAACACTTAGAACTAATTCTAAAGGAAGAAATTTTACCTTAAAGCTCTTAGCCAATTTACTCCAACAATTGCTAGCCTCTACTCCAAGAATACCACCACAATAGTCTTCACAAGCTTTGTAATAACCTTTCCTTTCTTGCCACACCTTTCCAGATTTTTCCTAAGCTTTTCTTTCTTCTTAAAACTCTAGAGAGAAGGGAGAGCTAAATTTTCTAGAGAGAGAGAGAGTGTGAAGATGAAAGATGGGAAGAATGACCAAGTCTTGGTCAATATATTGCATGTAGCAGAAAATCAGATGGGGGGGGACACTTGTCACCCTCCCATGGTCTCTTTTAAAACAAAAATCAGATTTTCTAAGTTTTAGCCAATTTCCGCCTCGGCGCCGCTGCCTGCTTCCGGCCATGGCTACTAAACTTCCGCAGCTCTTCGAACTTTCGCGCCGCGTTCGCTGTCACGGCCGCGGCGCTGCAACTTCGCGACTCTCGATTTTTAGCGCCGCGACCTGCATACGGCGCGCGCCCCGCCGCTTTGCTCGAACGCATTTCGCCCGATCACACGAACTTGTAACTCTCATAACTTTCTACTCCGACGCCCTATCGACGAACGGTTGGTTGCGTTGGAATCAAGACTCAACGAACTACGTCCTAGGCCTTTAAAATACTTAGGAACTCTCAACGAATCGGGTCATAACCCGCCTCAAAGTTGACTAAAAACCGTCCGGAACGACCCGTCAACCTGTCCTTCGGAAATTTTAAGTCTTACTCCCTTTCGTACGCCCTCATGCGCATGACCTGAACTACGGGGTGTAACAGCGTTCATGCCGCAGGTAGAGTACATGTTGCTGATCCTCGCTCTTAGGATCACTGTTCAGCTGTTGAGAAGCTCCTTTATTCCGGAGGCTTATCCCTGGTATTGTCGGTCGTTGTACATTCAGGGGTATGGCGGGGCCCTGTCCCACCAGAGTTGTTATTCTTAGAGGTCTGTAGTCACATTTGTGGATTGGGTTGTAAAGAAAAAAAATGTACTGTTTTATTGCGTATATTGTACGAAAGGTGGCCTTATCGGCTAGCCTGTTGTTATTTTATGTTTAAGCATTTTATAAGTTGTGTATGTTCCGCTGCTATTCTCTGATGTATAACGAAAGGGGTGCCTGTAGGGCACCACATGCCCGGTCGGGTCGTGATAAAAGTGGTATCGAGCGATTAGTCCTCTGAATGTCTGACAGGCGTGTCTAGTAGTGTCTTGATTATCGGTGTGTTGTGCACCACATTTATAATCGTGAGGTCGCAGGACATTTAGGATTGGTTTCATTCTTCTCACTCTAAGATCGTGCGATAGAGTCAGTATGGTTCGGTCGCCTCCCTAACAAGTTATGTTGTTTGCACTACGAAAGGCAAAGATGACCGAAAAGATTATGTGGATCATGTATCCAGTTGGTAATGTTTGTAGTATAGTTGGTATTGGGACATACAACTATACAGATTTATGTATGGGGGTCACATATGTGTTGCCTAGGATGATTTTAGATTACCAGGATTTGGTAAGAACTAAATAAATACCGGGAAGGTATGAACAGTTAAGGAACTCTCATCAAGGTTTTACGTGCTAATTTGAGATAATTAGGTGATGATGAGTTGTGTGAGAATGTAATGGACCCTTAAGAGGTTAATTAAGGGACTTAATGGAAGACTATGTTAATAGATTGAGCTACGTAGTAGGATTTCGAGAATGGTACGGGTGAGATCCGTATGGAGTAAGTATGGTTGTTGTGGACAAGACAACCTGATTATAGTATATTGAGAAGTTTTTGTACCCGTTTACGGGGGGACTGATAAGTTAGGCTTGGAGCATAGAAATTGTGAGCCTAGGAATGTTGATAACCACCGAGACCTTAGATATATAAGGCTTTCTCGTGTAGAAAAAAAGTTAAGACAGACCAAGGAAAAGAGTTAAATACGACGCCGAGTCGGGTTGGGGATCTATTAAGGGTCGCCCCATAGCTTGAAATGAAATGGGATCAGTTGGTAGTAGTCCCGCTACGTGACAGGGTCACGAGGGTGCAAGGCCCAAGTTTAGTTAATCATTTTACGGGTTCGTGGACGTGTTCCACCGGAACCAGGTTGTGAGAGCCGGAATGGGCCTTATATTGTTTAATTTAGTAACTCCAAAGAGTGGAGGCCAGAATTAGTATGGAATTTATGTACGTATGCTAGTATAAGTTTGGAAGTACGGAAAGAGTACGACCAGTGAAAAAGAGAGCAACCAAGTGTAAAGAAATAAAGCCTGAATCTCTGAGAACCGTTCGAGGTGACTACACCCGTGAGTGTTGGGTGGTAGCTGAGCGGGTAGATAATTGCCGGTAAAGATATAGTCGTTGGACCCTAGCAGACCTAGCAGAGCTGTTATGACAGACATTGAGGTCATTATGAGTACGGGCTAGTTGGCCTCTTGTTATGCCAACGTTGACTGCAGAGAGAGATTGGCTCGATTCCAGTTTTCTGGTAAGCTGATTATCCAGTGTAAAGGAAGAGAAGTGGTAGTAACCAGTGAATTATCCTTCCTTCTTTGGCATCATTGTTTTTCTTTTTAAGTCTGTGTGACTTGTTCACTTGAGGTAAATTGACGCAGAAAGTAAGTAATAATTGAATTTGGAGGAATTTATGTTAAGTGCCCTTGGAGGTACTTGGAGTTGGTTTGGTGTGGCGGTCAGGGCCACGACCTTCCGGATAATTTCAGGAAAATGTACAAGGCAAGAATAAAATAAGTACGAGTGCTGCCGGCGGAAAGCTGAGGGCATCTTTGGTAGGTTGGAAAAATCTACACGAACTTAAAGGCGGTGCGTGATGATTAGATAATTACTGGACCGCAAGAGGACCCTGTGATTAGGGTTGTGACTCCAAGGAAAGTTTAAGAAAGGGAGATAAGTTCTCTTCCCCACGTAAAAGGACAGTTTTACGTATTATGGGGTTGCGTGTACCCATGTTGTTAGACGCAGGATATGAACTGGTAAGGTCTTCGGTATCGTCATGCCATAGGTTACAGTTGTAGATAACCGTGGGAAAAGTGTTGTGTTGGGGTAATTAAGAACGACGTACGAATTGGTCGAGGAAGTATCGTAAAGATATAAATGCAGGTTGTACGCATGTATGAAACTGTACGATTATGAATCAAGATAGAAATACTTTTGCTAATAATAAGCCTAAGGTAAGGATATGACCAGAATGATAAAGGAGAATACGACTATGGTCATGTAAGTTGCACGAGATATGATTACCCCAGACTAGTGTAAAGACCATTAGTAAATAATGGGAAGTAAGAACATTTCGAGGAAATGTGGTAACACCTGGCTATTATCTCTACGAGCTGGGAGAGAATAATAGGATTGTTACTTGACGAGATCAAGGAAACCTATCCCCTAAATTGTGATTGACAGTAAGTCTTAGCCATGAGGCAAGCAAAGAAATTAAGTCTAAGTTTAGTGACCAAGTTTGGTTGCAACAGAAAAAGGGAAACAAGAACCATAAGTGAGATTAAGGATACCCGAATATTTCGCAGGAATGAGAAAGGCTTTCAGTTATTGGAAGATAAGTTGACCACGACTACAATTCTAACCCCTCCTATGAGATAAGAGGGTTAGGTTATTATGATAGCACGTTGGGTGTTGGGCTAGGTTGTGTGCTGACGCAACCCGATAAAGATAGAGCCTACGTTTTCCTGGTAGTTAGGGAAGCAGGAAAGGAAATTACGCCACTTCCGAGTTAGAGCTGGCGGCAGTTAAATCATGCCTTGAAGATTTGGGGGCATGACGTATTTATAGACTTCATGTGGATATTTTTGCAGACCACAAAAGCCTCCCAGATATCTCAGCATCAAGCGGTAGAATTTGCGACAGCGACGGTGGTTAGAGTTATTCAAGGATTGTGATATCGATATCCTATACCACCCAGGGAAATCCAAGACAGTTAAAAATACTCTTAGCCGCGGATCTAAGGGTAGTATGCCAGATGGGCAGCCAGATAGACTGGACGTGGTCCGTGAGATTCTTCAGTTACCGAGCCTAGGGGTTCGATTATTTGTTTCCAAGGTTAATGAAGTTTAGATCCGAGAGGTTGCCGAGTCTTCCGTCGTTGAGGAGGTAAAGAGGAGACAGTATGAGGATCCAGTTATGATTCAAGATTTCGAGATACGGCTCCAGGAAGAGAAGAGCCTGTTTGAGTAGCACCGTATGAGGTGCTGTGATATGAGGATAGATTGTGTGTACCCGGTGCTGCAGGACTAGTCAGCAGGTTTTAGGGGAGGCATACAATGCTTATTGCTCAAATTGTTCGGGGCCGACTAAGTCGTGTCGTGACCTCAGATGTATGTATGGGTAAGATGACCGGAAAAGGGACGTAGCAGAGTTGTTGCTTAATATCCGAATTAGTAGCAAATCATGGTTGAATACCAGAAGCCCAGTGGGCTATTACAGGCGATTTAGACCCCGACTTAGACATGTGAGGTATTTAAAATGGATCTTGTTACAGGGTGGCATCGTACTCAGAGGAAGTTCGACTCCCTGGGGGTCATGGTAAATAGGCTGACGAAACCAGCCGTGTTCTTCCGGTTAGGACCACTTACTCGGCTGAGGTTCGTGCTAGCTTTTATAGCAGGGGGATTGTGAGACTGCACGGGGTTCCTACGTTTATGATGTCGCATGGATGAGCTCGACACGGATAACTTCGAGGTTTTTCGTAAGGGTTTTAGGGACACAGTGAGTCTCGTTGCATTACACCCTCGACCGACGGACGTGCAGAGCGTACTATCCGAGCACTTGAGGATAGGTTGCGGCCTGTTCTTGATTATTTCGTAAATAGCCGGAGGGTTAATTGCCTCGTTGTTTTTACGCATACAAGATACCCTTCCGATTCGATGACCGCTTTGAGGCCTTGTATGTAAGAAAGTGTAGATCGACGGTTGGATGGTTCGATATAGGCGAGGTTCAGTTATTTGGTCCAGACTTGATTCAGCGGGTTGTGGATAAGGCGAAGCTTATCCGGGAAAGATTATTAGTAAGCTTAGAGTCAGCAGAAGCTTTATGCAGATAACCGATGTTGACACATGGGGTTCATCTTGACATTTT
The DNA here is from genome assembly GCA_029844215.1 of Przewalskia tangutica. Taxonomy (NCBI): domain Eukaryota; kingdom Viridiplantae; phylum Streptophyta; class Magnoliopsida; order Solanales; family Solanaceae; genus Przewalskia; species Przewalskia tangutica. The sequence continues at coordinate 45,779,110 of CM056722.1, read as the reverse complement.
AGTATGAGTATTGTTGTGTGGCCTCGTGTGGTATTATTGGTCTGTAGGGGTTGTAAAAGAAGACTATGTCGCTATCTTTAAGTTTGACTCCCGAAAGAACATTCGAGGACGAATGTTTCTAAGGGGGGAAGAATGTTACACCCCGTATTTACAGGACATGTTTTAAGAATGTACGTGAGAATTCCTAATGTTAAGATTAGAGACTTGTAAAAATTTATTGGAATTATGAAATTGTCGGAAACGAATATCAGGATTTAATGGGAGGGCGACACGTGTCACCCCCTTATTGTTGCCTTGGACGAAATGGGTCATGGCCAAAATGGTCATTGACCATAGTCTTAAGATGACAAGTCTTGCAAGTTGTGAGCTTGAGAAAATTGACTAAGTCAAAGGGTCCACAAGTCTTGATATTTAATTGAAGCTCATCCAAGCCACCCATTTGTTCACATCTTGACCCTCCATTGTGCTATATAATACTACTAGTAGCAAGACTAAGTTCCACACTTAGAAAATTTTTCAAGAATTTCAAGAACCCATCTAGGAGCTCTCGGGTTTGGCTAGCTCTCAACACAAAAAAATTTGTTTGTTGTCCATTTAGCTCCACACTTTAAACCAAGGTTCATGAGTGTATTGTGAGTGTATCTCAATAGAAAAATCCCGGAAAGAGAGAGTTTTCGTGTTAGTCGCAAGGTGAAAACCTAGTTGCTTTTCTAGGTTTTGTTTGGAAGATTGAAGGAAATTTGTTGGTGTTGTTCTAAGGGTCTCAAGAAGCGGATTGAAGTGTCTAGAAGAGGCTCTAAGTTGCTAAGGAGCGACTTTGGAATTGGAGTTGGATTAAGAATCGTTGAGGTAATAATCTTGGCTCTTAAGTGTTACAAGATTATATATTGTTGTTAGCCTTACATGTTTGCTAGCATGAAGTATATGTGTTGAAGTTTTATAAGTATTATGGATTGATTGTAGCCTTAAATCCGAAATGTCATTTAAGCCTTGTGAAGTTGGATTACAATTTGGTCGTTTATTAGAATCGTCACATGTTACTTACTTGAAGATTATAGTTGTTATAATCGATTGCGACTTGATATCATGTTATGCTAACAACTTGGATTGAAATGGAAATTGGATAAGAATTGGTGTTGTTGTGTCTCAATGTGGCCGAATTGGACTAGTAGATTGTATTAGTTTGATATCGTTTGTGGGGCGGAATTTTACACGTCTAGTAGGCGTGTAATCCCCTATTGATTAATTGCATTGTTGGGCCTTAAATGTGGCGTGTTTGGTTATTGAATTCGGCCTTGAAAAAGGTGGCAAAGTATGTAGAAACAAAGGAAGTGTTGTCCGATTTTCCGTAGAATTTAGTGACTTTGCACTTGGAATACTCTACATTTGAAGTAAGAATTTAATAGACGTACTATGGTCATTATAGGTTGACATACTACGTACGACGAATTGGACTTAGCAAGTGGATTAAACCGAAGAGGTATGTGGAACTTTCTTATCTCTTGAGCATGAATAAGTTGTAAATGTATAGTACGGTAGACGTACAAGATTTTGACAATCTAGGTCCATTTGATATCCTTGGATTATTTTAAGAATGTCCAAGTTGATTGAGTTAGGGAATTAACTCACTTGTTAAATATTAAGGATATCTTGGTTTTCAAAAGTTAAGAGACTTTAAGTATGTTGAAAGTATTACTGATACTTGTTTTGTTGGAAAGTTTAAGTCTCTTGGTTATAAAGAAGTATGTAAGTTGCTAATGTATAAAGCTAGTATAACGGCTTTATGGGAAGTTGGTTATAATAGCTTTATGGAAAGTTAAAAAGAGTGGGTTACTCTAAGTAATTTAAGTATGTTAAATGGCTTGAAATAACGAAAGGCAAATTGATTTAAAGGCATCAATTGCTTAAGGTTTTTAAAAGAAAGAAGTCACTTGTTTTAGAAGCCCGAAAATGTATTTTCTAAAAAGGTATTGTGACTTGTCTTAAAATGTAGTTATGACTTGATACTACGGTTATTAGTATCTTGGAAGTTTATATGAAAATGAGTCATTTTAAAAGAATAGAAGTACGTAGTACTTTGGGTTAAACTCCCGGATTTATAATGACATGTTAGTGCCTTAAGTAAACTAAAATGAGAGTGTATATGAATAAGACTAATAAGAAGTTAGGGGGATTTCTTAACTTGCTTACTTATTGTATGATAAGCCGGTAGTGCTTATGTTATATATGATGGCCAGTTGAGACAGGGTAAGAGTATATCTGAGGGGTAAATCCCCAAGATCGTTATACCACCTTCTCCAGGGTAAGAGTACATCTGAGGGGTAAATCCCCAAGATCGTTATACTACATTCTCCAGGGTAAGAGTATATCTGAGGGGTAAATCCCCAAGATCATTATACCACCTTCTCCAGGGTAAGAGTATATCTGAGGGGTAAATCCCCAAGATCGTTATACCACCTTCTTCAGGGTAAGAGTATATCTGAGGGGTAGATCCCCAAGATCGTTATACCACCTGCTTCAGGGTAAGAGTATAAATGAGGGGTAAATCCCCAAGATCGTTATACCACCTGTTTCCGTAGATTTTCTACCCATACTTTTGATTACTCTCATTGTTAGTAAGGCACTGTGTACTATTACTTGAGTTATCATACCTGTCTCCAGTTTTATTATAGACTTATGATTTCACTACAGTACTTTCAGTTTCACATATTTGGTACATGTTGTACTTACCTCCTTCGGGGGGCTGCGTTCATGCCGCAGGTAGAGTCTGATTCTTGATCCTCGCTCTTAGGATCACTGTTCAATTTGTTGAAGCTCCTTTATTCGGAGGCTTATCCACTGGTATTGTCGGCCGTTGTACATTCGGGGTATGGCGGGCCCCGTCCGTCGAGTTGTTATTCTTAGAGGTCTGTAGTCACATTTGTGGATTGGGTTGTAAAGAAAAAAAATGTACTATTTTATTGCGTATATTGTATGGAAGGTGGCCTTATCGGCAAGCCTGTTGTTATTTTATGTTTAAGCATTTTATAAGTTGTGTATGTTCCGCTGCTATTCTCTGATGTATACTGAAAGGGGTGCCCAGGTAGGGCACCAGTCGCGGGCCCGGGGTCGGGTCGTGACACTAGTTCCCAACGCAACAAACCGTTCGTCGATAGGACATCGGAGTAGAAAGTTATGGAGGTTACAAATTTAGTGCGCATGCGAAAAAGTATTTTCGGTCAGGGGCCACAGCGCCGCGATGCCGAATATTCTGAAAATTCGCTGAAGTTGCAGTGTGCAGCCGGAAAGCAGGGCCGCGGCGGAAATCAAGTCCTCGGAAGTTTCGTGCCAGCAGCGTGCTGAGGCGCGGTGGGTTCTGCAGTGCAGGGAAAAATCAGAAGTTACTTTTAAAAAAAAGGCCATGGGCGGGTGACACGGGGCCCCCCCCCCCCCCCCTCTAATTTTGTGCATGTCCTATTTATTGACCAAGTCTTGAAGACTTGGTCATTCTTGAAAGAACTCCCTTCTCTCTAAAAATCCCTCCTCCTTCTCTCTAAAAATTTCCTCTCCCTTCTCTCTAGAAATTCAAGGAGAAACCAAGGCCTAGAGGAATTTTGGAAAGGTGGCAAGAAGGAAACATGTTGACAAGCTTGTAGGAGGTTTGTGGAGGTGATTGTGGAAGGAAGGCAGGTGGAATTTGTTGGACTAATTTGGGTAAACTCTAAGGTAACAATCCATTCACCTTTTTAAGTAAAATTGTGTTGCATGTATGGAAGAAAGGACTTGTAGTTGTCAATATTGCTTTTAGATATATTGCATGTAGGAATAACAATTTGGATTGAAAAGGAATTGGATAAGAATTTGGATTGAAAAGGAATTGGATAGGAATTTGTGTTGTTATACCTCAAAGTTGCCGAATTGGACATTGTAGTTTATACTAGTTTGATGTCAATTGTGGGGCGGAATTTTACACGTCTAGTAGGCGTGTAATCCCCTATTGTTAACTACATTGTTGAGCCTTAAATATGGCGTGTTTGGTTATTGAATTCGGCCTTGAAAAAGGTGGCAAAGTATGTAGAAACAAAGGAAGTGCTGTCCAATTTTCCGTAGAATAAGGGACTTTTCATTTAGAATGTTCTACGTTGAGGATAGAAGCTAATGGACGTATTATGGTCATTATAGGTTGACATACTACGGGCGGTATATTGGACTTGCGAGTGGATTGACCCGAAGAGGTATGTGGAACTTTTCTATCTCTTGAGCATGAATAGTTTTACCTATATAGTACAGTAGACGTACAAGACTTTGGTATCCTTTATGTTATACCCCGTATTTCCAGAGTATGTACGTAAGGACGTACGTAGAAAAGTTTGAAGCTTAAAGTAGGCTTGGACGATTTTATTTTGTGTACAACACCCGGTTAGAGTCGTTTTTCGACGAAACGTTTTACATAACTTGGGAAGGGAAAATTCCGGCTATGTCATTTTTAATTTTTGCGGATTTTTTCCGAGAGACGAAACATTTTGGACCAACGGGAGGGTGACATGTGTCACCCTCATGTTGGACGTCTTTTGGGGCGGCAACTTGCACTATTTGCAAGTCAAGTGGGTAAGATATTTTTGTAGATATTTGTGAGGGTTTTAAGGAGTAGGGACTAGGGGGCACTTGGGCACATCTTGGCCCTCCACTTGCCCCCCACTTGGCTAGATCATGGCCCTTGATTTCCCTATAAATACCCCTCCCCCTTTGAAGACTTCTTCATCCAAAAACTTTCCTAAGTCTAAAATCCTCCCCCCCTCTCCTTGTAGTGTTTTGTCCAAACACCCCCCTCCCCCTTTGAGAAGGCCCTTTGGCAGAGAGCCCCTCCCCCCTTGGCCGAGAGTACCCCCCCTCCTAGTGGGGTTGGCGAGGTATACACCCCCTTGTGGTGTTGTCTCGTATAAATACCCCTCTTGGTAGAAATACTCTCCAAGTATTGTTACTATACCCAAAATACCTTAGCCGTATACCTTGTAGTATTCCAAAGATACCTCTATACGTAGAGCCCGGAAATACTACCGTATGTCCTTTTTGTCTCAAACCGAAACCCTAGGGAAAATCTTCACAGTTGGTTGAAGTATTTAAGAAGAAGTTGCGTAGAACTTCTAAGGGTTGTTTGGAGCGGGTTGGAGCACCCGGAGTAGGAGCTAAGCGTTGCTCAGGACCGACATTTATACTTGGATAATTATGGGCTTATCGAGGTAAATATCTTGTCTCCCTTTTGTAATTAAGTGTGCATACTATTGAAGTATAAGAATTAAGTATAAGGTATATACAAGGAAAGTATATAGAAGAGAATTGAACTGTAATAGAAGGATATTACTGTCACGACCCGTTCCGGGGCCCGTGACTGGTGCCTTACCCGGGCACCCAAGTAGTCATACATCAGAGTAATCAGCGGAATATAAAAACAAGACATGAAACAGTTGTAAAATGAGACACAGTTTATCTGATGAAAAGCTTGCCTTTCGGCATATATATATATAAATAACCCAAGTTTTGCAATTACATCCCACTGTACTATAATCGAAATAGGGACTCCTCTGTCCGATATGATCGAAATAGGGACTCCATGCAGTCTGACGATCTCTCGGATGTAAAGTCTGGCATAATCCTCAGCCGAAAAAGTCGTCCTGACGGGAAGAAAGTGGGCTGATTTCGTCGACCACAACGATAACCCATATAGAATCATATCTCCTCCGAGTGCGAGGTAATCCGTGATAAAGTCCATGTTGATTACCTCCCACTTCCGGTCGGGATCTCTATCGTGCGCAACAAACCACGGGCCTCGGTGCTCTACCTTCACTGCGACAACACGGGCGAGCTACGAACTGCAACGTCCTCTTCAAGCCATCCCACCAATACGGATCTAAGCGTCGTGGTACATCTTGGTCGACCACGGATGGATAGAGTAACGCGTACCGTGTGCTTCCCAGAACCTGCCGCCAAGTCACGAAACATCCGGAACACACACGCCCTCAAACCTTAGCACCCCATCGTGCTACCTCAGGACCCTTCCTCACGAAGAGTCGTATCACGATAACGTGTCAATATCGATCCTCGGCTGTTGCCTCTTCACCTCATCGACAATGGAAGACTCGGCAACCTCACGAACTCGAACCCACCGCTATCGTAATCAATCAAAGCGGACACCAAGGCTCGCTAATCGATGCAAATCACGAACCATGTCCTCCTCTCTGCTGCACATCGATAGACTCCCATCGACCTACGACTAAGAGCATACGCCACGACATTGGCCTTCCGGTGGTATAGGATATCAACATCGTAATCCTTAAGCAACTCTAACCACCGTCTCGCCGTAAGTTCAGCTCCTCTGGTGAAGATATCTTGGAGGCTCTTGTGGTGCGTATAAATATCCACGTGAACCCCATACAAATAGTGCCTCAGTTTTCAAGGCATGAATCACCGCCGACTCAAATCATGGGTGGGGTAGTTCCTCCGTGTTTCTTCGGTGTCGGGATGCATACGCTATAACCTTGCCTGCTGCGTCAACACACATCCCAACCCGATGCTCGACGATCACAATATACGACATAACCGTCTGGACCCTCGGAAGAGTAAAAAGCGGGCGGTCGTCGGTCTCGCCGAGAGCTCGAAGCCACGCTCACAAGCATCGATCCATCAAACTTAGCGCCTTCCGAGTCGGCCCTAGTCAATGTGCGAGAGATAAGCAAACTTCTCCACGAACCGATTATAACTGCAAGGCCCGAAAGCTGCGAACCTCTGCCGGAGTAGTAGGTCTAGGCCAAGTCGACTACCTCGATCTTGGCGTATCCACTGAATGCCATCGGCCCGACAATATGCCCAAGAAAAGTCACGAAGTTAACCAAAACTCACATTTGGAAAACTTGGCGTATAAGCTGGCAGTCTGGAGAAGCGCCGGCCTGATCGCCAAATGCTCCGCATGCTCCTGCTCTGAGCGAGAATAAACCAAGATATCATCGATGAACACTATCACAAACGTGTCCAACAATGGTTTGAACACTCGGTTCATCAAAGCCATGAATACCACCGGAGCGTTGGTCAAACCAAACGACATAACCCTAAACTCGTAGTGCGTCGGGTCCGAATACGATCCTGGGGATGTTCGACTCTCGACTTTGATGATAGCCCGACCAGATCAATCTTGGAGAAACATCTCGCACCTGCAAAGGTCGAACAAATCATCAATCACGGGAAGGGGTATCTGTTCTTAATGGTCACCTTGTTCGGTGCTGTAATCAACACACGTGCGCATCGCCCCGTCCTTCTTCACGAACAATCTGGCGCTCCTTGGGAGAAACACTAGGTCGATGAAGCCCTTCTCCGCCAAGTCTCTAAGTTGATCCTTCAACTCTCTCAACTCGGCGGTGCCATTCTATATGGCGGAATGGAAATAGGCGAGTGTGCCGCAACACATCTATACAAAACTCAATCTCCTCTCGTGAGGATACGGGAGTCGTGCGGAAACACGTCTGGGAACTCTCGACTACTGAATCGGCGAAAATCTGGTACCGCGACCTCGATATCAAACACCCGAACGAGATGGTAGATGTACCCCGTCTGCACCATCTTCCTAGCCTTGAGGTAGGAAATAAACCTACCCCCGGCGTCTGGTGCTCCCCTACCACTCAACAACCGGCTCCTCAGGAAACTGGAACCGTACTACTCTCTCTCTGCAGTCTACATTGGCGTAGCAAGAAGCTAGCCAATCCATACCCATGATCACGTCGAAATCAATCATATCCAACTCTATCAAGTCGGCTAGGGTCTGACGACTGTAAATGGTCACTGGACAAGCCCTATATACCCGCCGAGCTACCACCGAATCACCCACTGGCGTAGCTACCTCGAAAGGGTCTATGGACTCAGGCTCTATCCCTATCCTACTAGCAACAAGGGGAGATATATAGGACAGAGTAGAACCCGGATCTATCAAGGCATACACATCAAATCCAGAAACTGATAAGGTACCTGTGACGACATCAGGTGAGGCCTCCTGATCCTGCCGGCTGGACAAGGCATAAATGCGGTTCTGAGGACCGCTAGAACTGGGACCCGAGCCACGACCTCTGCCGCGACCTGCTGGTCCATGAGTACCCTGCCCTCCGGGGCGAGTAACTGAAGGAGATGATGAACCGGCAACAGACCCTGTAGGCTGAGCCCTACCACCCGCGCTGCCCCCGATCGGACAAGCCCTCGCAATATGACCCATCCGCCGCAATCAGAACAAACCCTGAGGAGTACCACAATTCCCGAAATGGGATCTACCGCATCGGCCACACCGGAGGGGTGGTCGACCGCCGACACCTCTGCCACCGAAAGTCGAAGTCCGGGGCCACGACCGCCCCGAATACTCTGGGTGTCTGAGGATGGTGCGAGTGCTCTGGTGGGCGTGGTGCGAATCTAGACCGCCGAGGCCGCCCACCTGATAACTACCAAAGGACCTGCCGCCCCGGTCTCTTCTCGCTGCGTCGTCAACGTCGGCCTCGACGCTCGCCGCATCTAGTGCATGAGCTCGCATGCGGTAATGTCCATACCGGTGAAGAAACACCGCAGACTTCGGCCATATAATCATCTAGCCGGTGACGTGGCGGTGCACCCGTCCTCCATATCTGCTACCAATCTTTGGGACATAACGAGACAAAGAATCGAACTCGACATTGTACTCCACCTGCATGCGTCCTCTGTCTCGCGATAAAAATCATCGGCCGTGCCTCCTCATCCGCGAGGCAAGAAGTGAGTGAGGAAAGCCTCTGAGAACTCATCCCAAGTAGCTGGGGACGCGTGCTCTCCCCGGGATAACTCCCATGAATCAAACCAATCGACTGCGGTATCACGCAGCCTATGTGAACCAAAGATCACGGACTCGGTCTCCGACGCCCTGATCACTCTCATAATCCTCTGTAGCTGACGGATGAACTCCTGCGGATCATCCTCCGGCCTCGACCCGTAAAACTCTGGCGGGCTACAACTCAGGAAATCTCGTAGCCTCAAACTCTCGGCCCTCGGGTGAACCACGGGTATGGCACTGGGCTGAGCTACTGCATCCGGCTGTCCTCGTGCAGCCACGATCCTGGCCAATAGCTGGGCCATCTCCTTGTACCCTAACTCCTCCGCCCCAGGCTGTGGGACAGGAGGTGTGGGTACTGTGGTCTCTGCTGGGGCCGGCGGCGTCATAGAACTCGCCGTCTGAGGTATAGACTGGGCCTGAGCCCTCGTAACTCTCGGTGTCCTACTAGCAGCTCCCTCGGCTGCCTTGCCCTTCTGGGCCCGGGTTGCCTTACGTGGAGGCATAACTGTTACAGAAAAGGAATACGTTAGAGGGGTCCAACTTTAACACAGCTCTAAAGCACGATCTCAGAGTGAGAAGAATGGAAACCAATCCTAAATATCTTATAGCCTCCTGATTATTGGTGTGGTGCACAACACACCGATAATCAAGACTCTACTAGATACGGTCTGTAGACACTTTTCGAGGATTAACTGCTCTGATACCACTTTTGTCACGACCCGTTCCGGGGCCCGTGACTGGTGCCTTACCCGGGCACCCAAGTAGTCATACATCAGAGTAATCAGCGGAATATAAAAACAAGACATGAAACAGTTGTAAAATGAGACACAGTTTATCTGATGAAAAGCTTGCCTTTCGGCATATATATAAATAACCCAAGTTTTGCAGTTACATCCCACTGTACACTAGGACTACAGACCTCTAAGGAAGTAAACAACTATGGCGGGACAGGGCCCCGCCATACCCTGAATGTACAAAACTATCTACAATACAGGGAGATCATACCAAAAAGTAGAGCCTCCGGAGAAGATGGAGCTCCTGACACCAATGCAAAGAGATCCTAAGGATGTGGATCTAGCACCTGCTTGCCCTTACCTGCGGCATGAACGCAGCCCAGGAGGTCGATAACAGGTACTAAGTATGCGAAACTGTAAAGTACTTAAATGAAAACATATCATTTTAAAATCAGTTTACATATATGTATGAAACAACCAAGGTAACCGCACATAGTGCCACAAAACAAGAGCAACAATAGGTAAACTGTAACAGGTCTTTTCTAGGCTGCGAATGATCGAAGCAGGGCCAATTGCCCATAGTATCATTAAGCAAGCCTAATCTCGACTCAGTAGTCGCATAGGCCACTCACGTGAGCTGCATAGGCATAACCCGCGTCGAGGTAGCTACTCCTCGGCATCGCCCCGAGTCGTAGTCCGCATGGCCACATGACCGCATGAGGTATAACCCCGCACACTAACACGGAACTCTCGCACTCGCGCATAGGTCACACGCACCGCGTAGGTGTCCTCGCATCATAGCCACACAGACTGCCTGAGGTATACCCCGCATCGGAGGGCAGCTTAACCCCCGGTATTTGTCAAGAGGTGAGTGATATAATACTAACATAACGACTTATCGTTAAACACATAAGCACAACAAGAATACCCTTTTATACAAACGTTACAAGACACTAACACACATAACATCATATCATGTCTACTTATCAAACCATTTTATTATTCTTTCCATAAATCAACGTAAGTCTGTTATAAACACATAAGTAAACTGTTCCTTTTATAATTCTTAAGTTGTTATACCTAACTTCCCATAAAGCTAGTATAACTCTTAAGCTTTCGCTTAAAACCAATTAGTTCTCTTACATTAAAAATGATTCAAGATTCTTTTGAAATGCTTTGGATCCTTATTATTCGGGCTTAAGTTGCAAGACATTGCCGTAAGTATTATTCAGGCTTAAGTCGCGAGACATTGCCGTAAGTATTATTCAGGCTTAAGTCAAAGACATTGCCGTAGTTATTATTCAGGCTTAAGTCAAAAGATATTGCCGTAGTTATTATTCAGTTAACACATGTACGTCTACCATACTATATATATATGTTAAAATATCATGCATAGGAAGAATCACATACCTTCTCGGCGAAAACCTCCTGCCAAGTTGAATATGTCGCGCGCAGAGAATCAGCCTATAACCGTCAAATACGTCTATCAACGTCTAGGCATCAGTAAGATTCTAGCGGAGGGTTCTCTATTCTATGGAAATTTGGGCAGCACTTCCCTGCAGGTAAGCTATACGATCTCAGTAAAAACAGTCCTATGTGAGTACAGTTCAATTATTCTTCTTTTAAACCCTTCTACTGTGATAACAGTTCAATTCTATTCTGTAATATTCTTCTAAGTATTTAATACTTAATTCTATACTTCTACAGTATGTATTCTTTAATACAAAAGAGGGTTAGGATTATTTACCTCGGTAAGCCCAATAATATCCTAGATATAAGTCGATCCGGAGCAAGGCTTAGCTCCTAAGTTGTACGCTCCGATAGCTCCAAGGAAACCTTAGAAGTTCTTCACAACTTCTACTAAGCACTAAGGGATTTGGGCTAGGGTATTTTGGGCATTATAACAATACTAGAAGGCAACTTTTCTACCAAGGGAGGGGGGGTAGATTTCGGCTAGGCTAGGGGGGGGATAGCCTCGGCTAAGCTTCTCAAAAGGGGGGGGGGGGTGTGTTGGACGAAAAAGGCTACAAGGGAGAGGGAAGGATTTTCAAGACTTGGAAAGGAATTTGTGGATGAAGAACTCTTCATCTTAAGGGGGTATTTATAGGTCAAGGGATGGCCAACCAATGGCCAAGATTATGCCAAGTGCAAGGCAAGTGTAAGGCCAAGATTTGGGCAAGTGTACCTAGCCAACTTGCACACAAAATATCCTACCAACTCCAAGACAAAATAAGCCACTCCAATCGGCCTCAATGACGCCTCAAGTCCACCAATTGGAGGGTGACAAGTGTCGCCCTCCCGTTGGCCCAAAGTGTTTCGTCTCTCGGAAAAATCCGCAAAAATTAGAAATGGCATAGCCGGAATTTATCCTACGCGAGTTGTGTAAAACGTTTCGTCGGAAAACGATTCTTTTAATGAGTTGTGCCCAAAAAAAACGTCCCATTGCTTACTTTAAGGCTAAACTTTCGTACGTACGCCCTCACGTACATACCCTGGAAATACGGGGTATAACAATTACAGAAAAGACTTGAACTGAAATCACATCAGAAGATTAACCTGCAGAGTAGTCTAGGCTATGATAGACTTGTATAACCGTTATAGGTTGAAGTACTGCGAGTAGCGTATTCTACTCGGAGGGTGGAAAAGGCTAGCCGGACTACAGTACGTTGGAGCGTTTTGCTTATAGTCGATAAATCGTCACGAGGTATGTGATTCTTCCTATACTCTTGAGCATGATATTTTAAAGAATATATATATAGCGGTGAAGCGTCGTGTGTTGACTGAATAATAATTTCGGTAATGTCTTTTGACTTAAGCCTGAATAATAATTACGGCAATGTCTTTTGACTTAAGCCTGAATAAAGAGAATCTGAAGTATTTCAAAAGAATTAAGAAACCTTTTTGAAAGAAGAGTAACACTTGGTTTTAAAAGCTTAAGAGTTATACTAGCTTTATGGGAAGTTAGGTATAACGACTTAAGAGAGATAAAAAGAATGATTTATTGATTTAAGAAGTTAAGAGACTTGATCTTACAAGATAAGAGACTTGACTTAATTATATTAATGTGAATTTTGTTAAAAAGTGTGAAACCTCATTCGTGAGTAATGAGTATTTTGGTTTTCAAATGGAATGATGTTTTACTGATTTCGGAAATCGGAATGAATGTCGAACAAACCACAGCAGCGCTAATAAAGGGAAATGTTTTGACTAATAAAGTATTAGTAAAACCAGTAGAAACTTCCATCTGCATAGAAGCTAAGATGAGACAAAATGATATTACATTTCCTAGATCATGGCTGCTGCAATAAGATTGTTATGAACAAGAATAACCTACTCACACATAAGGTATATGTTTCTCAAATTGTTTTAAAGGATTAAAACTATGAACTACGAAACCTTTCGAAAATGAGAAACTTGAGTAATTGAAATTAGGCAAACTTGAACGTTTGGAAAAGAATGTTGTTACTTGATTTTACAAAGAGAAGTGTTTTGATTTACTTCAAAGGATAGTCACTCTATTTTTATATACTACGAGTATTGTGTGACTAATTGTGAAAGAACAGATCTCTTAAAGAGTTAGTGAATGAAGTACTTTGGGGATAAAAACCCGATCTTATTAATCATATAGTAGAAAGTACCTTGTGTGAATAACTTGATTGTGTTGGTTTGTGATAGCCTTGTAATACTTTCTTGTTGATTTGATAAGTAAACATGCTAGGATGCTACGTGTGTTATTATCTTGTGATGTTGTGTAAAGGGGTTTTCCCTCGATTGCGCTTAAGTTGTTTAACTATCAGCCGTTATGTTGGTATTGTACCACTCGCGACATCATCCCGAGGTTAAGTCGCCTCCGTCACGGGGTAGACTTCGGTAGTGCGTGTGACCTATGATTCGAGAATACCTCATGCGGGTCCCGGGCTATGCGAGCTACGAGGGCTCCAGGTTAGTGTGCAGCCTTTATGGTCATGCGGTCTATGTGGCCATGCGGACTGCGAAGTCCAGGCGGATGCCGGGGAGTAGCTACCCTCGATGCGGGGAATACCTCATGCGGGCCATTGGAGTGGCCTATGCGGAGCTACGGGAAGTTCGGGGCTGACGCCGCGCATTAGATCTGCGAGCGAGTGGCGGCTTTGATCATGTGGCCGGTGCAGACAGATCTCATGATCTGATTTATGACCTTGTTTGTCGTGGGTTTTAGTAGTCGGCTAGGCCTTCGTACTTACCGTGCGGTTTTATGATGACAGTGGGACTGGTGTTCATGTGTATTCCTTAGTGCTTTTATATCATAAAGCTGGCGGTGAGGAAGGTATTCCACAGGCATGATTGATGTTGTGGCGTGAGACCCATTGTTATATTTGAGTGATGACTTTGAGGCGTGAGTCACGACTTGACATGATCGCTTATTTATTGTGAATCGTAGTTTGGTTATCATACATGTCTCCGCTTTATATAGCGCTATGATTTCATTTCTGATATTTTCGTTTCACATACTTGGTACTGTTATGCGACCTCGCCCTTGAGTGCGTTAAATCCGCGGTAGAGGTACACGGTGTTGATCCTCGCTCATAGGGTCACGATTCGGCGTTTGGGAAGCTCTGTCACGACCGAACCGGGCCGTGGCGGTGCCTTACCGGGCACCTAGTGACACAACATCGAGTAATCACGAACATAAAACCACAACATGAGATAACGAAATATATAAAACAATAATCTGTGAAAACTTGCCTTTTCGGCATATATATAACCATCAACTCTTTTACAAATGAACAACTTAATCCTTTTTACCAACCCCGCCACAACAAATTACTACGGACCTTAAGAATGATACGACCCACAATGGCGGGACGGGGCCGCCAAACCCCGAATGTAAACACTTACTACGAGGGACTATACCACTGATAAGCCTCGAGAAACGGAGCTTCCCAAGCGAATCGTGACCACGAGCTAGGATCAACGGCGATGTACCTCAACTCGCGGCATGAACGCAGCCCGAAGGAGGTCGATCTAACAGTGCAGTATGTGAAACTAAAAATAAATCGTAAATGAAATCATAGTAGTCTATACAAAGCGGGAGACATGTATGATAACCAAACTACGATTCACCATAAATAGCGATCATGTCAAGTCGTGACTCACGCCTCAAGTCATCACTCAATTTAACAATGGGTCTCACGCCCACAACATCAATCGTGCGTGGAATACCTTCCTCATCGCCGGCGATTTATGATATACAAGCACCAAGGAATACACATGAACACGTGTCCCACTGTGTCTAATAAAGCATGCAGGGTAAGTACGAAGGCATAGCCGACTACTAACACCCACAGTACCAACAAGGTCATAACTGTATCATAAGATCTGTCTAGACCGTCACATGATCAAAGCTGGCCACTTGCCCGCAGTACCTAATGTGCGCGTCTAGTCCTGGAACTTCCCGCAGCTCCGCATAGGCCAATCTCATCGGCCCGCATGAGGTATTCCGCATCGAGGGTAGCTACTCCCGGCGTCGTCACGAACGCGATCGCGTAGCGCGAGACCGCATGCCCGTAAGGGCGTACACTAACACGGAACTCTCGTAGCTCGCATAGGCCCGGGACCTGCATGAGGTATTCTCGAATCATAGGTCCATCGACCCGCCTGAGTCTACCCCGCATCGGAGGACAGCTTAACCCCCGGAATCATCTCAAGAGATGAATGCCACCATACTATCATAACGACTGATAGTTAATAAGCACAATCAAGGGAAACCCCTTTACACAAACATCACAAGATACTAACACACGTAGCATCCTAACACGTTTACTTATCAAAGCAACAAGAAAGTATTACAAGGTTATCACAAACCAATACAATCAAGTTATTCACACAAGGTACTTTCTACTAACAAGTTCGGGTATCTATCCCCAAAGTACTTCACACATTAAAATCTTAAAAAGATCTGTTTCTTTCACATAAGTCACACAATACGTAGTATAAAATAGAGTGGTGTCCTTTTAAGAAACCCAAACTCTTACCTTTGTAAAATCAAGTAACAACATTATTTTCCAAACGTCCAAGTTTGCCTAATTTCAAATGTTCACGTTTCTTATTTTAGAAAGGTTCCGTAGTTCATAGTCTTATTCATTTAAGAATATAATTCTCTTTTAAACAATCTGAGAAACATAAGCCTTATGTGTGAGTAGGATATTCTTGTTTATAACAATCTTATTACAATGACCATGATCTAGGAAATATCATTTTGTCTCATCTTAGCTTATGCGGATGGAAGTTTCTCTTGGTTTTCATAATACTTAATTATTCAAAACATTTCCTTTTATTAACGCTGCGATGGTTTGTCGATACACATGCTGATTTCAAATCAAGAAAGCATTCTTAAGCCGTTATACCTAACTTCCCATAAAGCTAGTATAACTCTTAAGTTTTCAAACACCAAGTATTACTTCTCCTTTCAAAATGATTCAAAATCTTTTGAAAATACTTCAAGTTCTTTCTTATCATATAACAAGCGCTTATAGTTCAAAACATTTACCTTTTAAAAACCACATGTATTTTCTTACTAACATAAAGCTGTTATAACCAACTTCCCGTAAAGCCGTTATAACACTTTATGTTTTAAACCACTCAAACACATTTAGCACCTGTGCGTCTACCGTACTACATAGTTTACACATATCATGCTAGAGAGATAGGAAGAGGTTCACATACCTCGCGGCAGTATCGACTCATAGCAAAAGCGCTCAAGTACTTCCAAACGTCGGCTACCCCTTAAGCCACGTAGATCGCGCCACACGTGATACATCCACCTATAAGGCCACAAGCGCTTATTAACATTTAGGTCTCATCGTAGAACCTACGTAAAATTCGGCGACTTCCCCATGAGCGTAAATCTCCTCTCCTCTATCGAGGCTACCAAGCCAACCAGAGGGTTATACATCTAACCACTGCGGTACAATTCTACTCACGGTACTCTTACACAAGTCTCTTTGTGTCTGATCCTATGTAATTACAGATTCGATTATATATAGTATACTTCAACTATATACTCTCTGACATGTAATATCCAATTACAATAGGGGACAAGATAATTACCTCGATAAGCCCATAATTATCCAAGTATAAAGTCGATCTGGGCAATCGTTTAGCTCAACTCCGGCGCTCCAACCGCTCTAAACCACCCCAGAAGTTCTAACCAACTTCTACACAATACTCAAACGGACTATGGAGATTTTCCTAGGGTTTCGGTTTTGTGGTGACGGAAGTATAATAGTATTTACGGGCTTTTAGTAAAGGTATAACCTTAGAATACAACAAGGTATAAGGCTAAGGTAATTTGGGCATTATAACAATACTTGGAGTATTTCTATACCACTGAGGGGTATTATACTAAAGCAACTAGGCTAGGGGTACCCACGGCTCGCACCTCAAAGGAGGGGGTGTCTACCCGCCGGCCTACCACTAGGGGACTCGACGAGGGGAGGGAGGGCTCTCGGCAAGACACCACACTAAGGGAAGGAAGAAGCTTTCAAGACGTAGGCAATTTGTGAATGAAGTAGTCTTCCAAGGAGGGGTATTTATAGGTCAAGTGAAAGCCAACCAATGGCCAAGATTACACCAAGTGTTAGGCAAGTGTAGGGCCAAGATTCACCCATGTGTACCTAGCCAACTTGCACACAAAATATCTACCAAAAATATCTCCCACTTGCCTTCCCAATCGTCCATGTGCCGCCCACTTTGCCCACCAATGAGAGGGTGCCAAGTGCCGCCCTCTCGTTGGTCCAAAATGTTCCGTCTCTCGGAAAAATCCGAAAAAATACTAAATGACATAGCCGGAAATTCCCCTACGAAAGCTGTGAAAACGTTTCGTCGAAAAACGACTCTAAC
Organism: Przewalskia tangutica; assembly: GCA_029844215.1. Lineage (NCBI taxonomy): Eukaryota > Viridiplantae > Streptophyta > Magnoliopsida > Solanales > Solanaceae > Przewalskia > Przewalskia tangutica. The sequence goes on along the minus strand of CM056722.1, from coordinate 45,761,683 downwards.
CGGGTGTTGTGCACAAACATATTTCGGCCCAAAGGTGCCACATGGGGGTGACACGTGTCGCCCCGATTAAATCAAAATATTTCGTCTTAGAAAATATCCAAAGCGGCCAAAATCTCAAAATCAAAGCGGGCCCCACAAACCGTAAATTTCTCCCGTGGGCCCACGTGACCATTTTCGAAAATAAAATTCCATAATTCTCTAATATTCGGGAAGTCCGAATACCAAATCGGGAATCAATTCCCATAAACGAACCTTTTTCCTTCACAAAACCGGAAACTTTTAGTGGAAAAATCGCCTCTTTCTTCCTTTCCAATCTTTACGCCGTATTCTCGTGCGTCCTCGCATACATACCACGGAACTACGGGTATAACATTCTTCCCCTTAGAAACATTCGTCGAATGTTCCTTCTAAGTCTCAAAGCGAACGCGTGGCAAGATAGTCTTCACTACTATACTTACGAAACAATCCGCCACGGTGGCGAAATACCCACGTAAAATACTTACATCCAAGTCCACGAGGAAACACCTCTAACATCACCACAAATAATACTACTTTTGTCACTTTGTCGCGAGCCTTGCTCGACGACCCAACAAATGGTACCGGGTGCGTCGATCACTGAAGGCATTGCACTCGGATTCTTATCACATTTACGATCGCTTTAGTATCAAAACTCGGGGTTACTATCTCTAACGTGGTCATCATTAATCGGGAACATTCGGATGGATCTTCGATACTTTCCGAACATAACAATACGAAGACCGGACGTCCTTCCTCCTAAGTCGGACGGCAAATGCTAACATATAGGCAACCCGCCTATTCTTCACATGAACTCACAAAGGCCCAAGTAACTCGGGCTAAGTTCCCTTTGTTTCCAAAACTCGTCACACTAACCGGGTGGTACTTTCAAGAAGACCGACCGTCGGCACGAACTCTAAGCGTCGTGCCGATTATCGCATACGATTCCTGCAGTGCGAACTTCTTCTAGACAAGCTTCCACTATCCACGATCTGCTGGAACAAGCTGAACCAACTATCGAACCACGCCAACATCGAACCAATCGGCCGCAACTTGCATTTCTGCCCTACAAGGCGTCACAAGACGACATCCTAACACTGAAATGGTAGCTTAAACACTCACCCAACCGGAGACTACGATACTCACAGCTACCCCTGAAATCAAAACATCGCCCGAGGCGAATGCGGTCTGAGACTTACGAGTTCCTAGCCACGCTGGTACAAACTCCCGAGAGAAAGCAGTAGTACCACTGGCTCCATTGTCGTCATAAGGTGAAGGTAGGCACCGTGCAACCTCACAACCTTTTTAGATAACAACAACTGCCGAGCGACCACGACCGAAGAACACGATAGTTGCCCCATCGGCCCGACCACCGGTCGAACGCATCCACGAACTTGCACACGGGCTAACTAAACATGGGCCTAACACCTCATGACCCTACCACAAGGCGGGACCACCACAAACCGACCCGCACCACCATACCGCCGCGGGTTGACGCAACATGGCCTCAACCCGACCGGCATTGCGCGAAACACTAGCTCCCGAAGGAATAATTTCACAAATCATATTACGAAAACCTAGCGGTCTTCCTAGCTCGACTACCTCTTTCAAATCACGCTACTCGGGGACTTATCCCACGAACATAGCTCACGTGCACTATGCACTCTATAAGGGTCAAACATAACACTACACCTTTCTCGAGATGGCCTTACCTCTAAGGTCTTTACGTATAACACTCTAAGGCTCACACCTTCTCTATCCCCAAAATCTTACTCGGTTAACCCACCATGATTCTAATCACAACTAACACCGCTATCGAACATAGCACTTAAGGTATACTCACCTTGAAAGTTACCAAAGGACCTTGCTGCTCTGGCCTCTTCGTTGTCGCCCGTTAACCCGTCGATCTACGTTTCTCGGCTGCGCATAAGCCCGCATACGGCCATGCTCAAGCCTAATCAAGAATTACTCTTGCACAACCCTCTTTTAGATAGTCCTCCGGACTCGCGGTACATCGGTATACTCTGGTAGCCAAATCTATAGCTAATGTGAGGTTGTCTCTTGGCAATCTATATTCTGTTCGGTCGTGGGGCGAAGGTTCAAATATTATGGTCATTGTAGGCCTTCGCGCCGTGCTAAACTCTGCTGGGCTAGTGGCGTCGCAAAACTTCGAATGAAGCACTACCTAGGTAATGATTGGGCTGTGCCCTCGCCACCCTCTGAACTCTACTCGCGACTCTGCCGGTGCCTTGCCTCTGGGCGGGTTGCCTCTGCGGAGGCATAACGATAAGGAAAGAATTTCGTCGGAGGTCCAACTTACAACACGGCTCTAAGGCACGATCTCGAGTGAGAAGAATAGAAACCAATCCTAAATATCCTATAGCCTCACGATTATTGGTGTGGTGCGCAACACACCGATAATCAAGACTTCTTGGATACGATGCGTAGACACTTTCCGAGGATTAACTGCTCTGATACCACTTTTGTCACGACCCGAACCCGGGCCCGTGACTGGTGCCTTACCCCGGGCACCCTAGTGACACAACATCAGAGTAATCAGCGGAACATAAAACCACAACATGAGATAACAGAAATATATAAAACAATAATCTGTGAAAACTTGCCTTTCGGCATATATATAACCATCAACTCTTTTACAAATGAACGGCAATCCTTTTACCAACCACGCCAGCGATTACTACGCACCTCAAGAATGATACGACCCACGATGGCGGGGCGGGCCCGCCAAACCACGAATGTAAACACTTACTACGGGGACTATACGTGATAAGCCTCCGAGAAGCGGAGCTTCCAACGCTGAATGTGACCACGAGCTAGGATCAACGATCGATGTACCTCAACTGCGGCATGAACGCGGCCCGAAGAGGTCGATCTAACAGTGCAAAGTATGTGAAACTAAAAATAAATCAGTAAATGAAATCATAGTAGTCTATACAAAGCGGGAGACATGTATGATAACAAACTACGATTCACCATAAATAGCGATCGTGTCAAGTCGTGACTCACGCCTCAAGTCATCACTCAATTTAACAATGGGTCTCACGCCCACAACATCAATCGTGCGTGGAATACCTTCGCCAGCTGTGGCGATTTATGATATACAAGCACGAGAATACACATGAACACGTGTCCCACTGTGTCCTAATAAAGCATGCAGGTAAATGCGAAGGCATAGCCGACTACTAACACCACAATACCAACAAGGTCATAATCGTATCATAAGATCTGTCTAGGCCGTCACATGATCAAAGCGGCCACTTGCCCGCGGTACCTAATGTGCGCGTCTAGTCACGGAACTTCCGCAGACTCGCGTAGGCCAATCTCATCGGCCCGCATGAGGTATTCCCGCATCGGTAGCTACTCCCGGCGTCGTCACGACTTCGCGATCCGCATGGCCACGTGGACCGCGCCCATAAGGGCGTCACTAACACGGAACTCGTAGCTCGCGTAGGCCGGGACTGCGTGAGGTATTCTCGAATCATAGGTCCATCGACGCTGAGTCTACCCGCGTGGGCGGACTTAACCGGAATCATCTCAAGAGATGAATGCCACCATACTATCATAACGATCGATAGTTAATAAGCACAATCGAGAAACCCTTTACAAACATCACAAGATACTAACACACGTAGCATCCTAACACGTTTACTTATCAAAGCAACAAGAAAGTATTACAAGGTTATCACAAACCAATACAATCAAGTTATTCACACAAGGTACTTTCTACTAACAAGTTCGTATCTATCCCCAAAGTACTTCACACATTAAAATCTTAAAAAGATCTGCTTCTTTCACATAAGTCACACAATACCGTAGTATAAAATAGAGTGGTATCCTTTTAAGAAACCAAAACTCTTACCTTTGTAAAATCAAGTAACAACATTATTTTCCAAGCGTCAAGTTTGCCTAATTTCAAATGTTCACGTTTCTTATTTTAGAAAGGTTCCGTAGTTCATAGTCTTATTCATTTAAGAATATAATTCTCTTTTAAACAACTGAGAAACATAAGCCTTATGTGTGAGTAGGATATTCTTGTTTATAACAATCTTATTACAGCAGCCATGATCTAGGAAATATCATTTTGTCTCATCTTAGCTTCTATGCGGATGGAAGTTTCTACTGGTTTTCATAATACTTAATTATTCAAAACATTTCCTTTTATTAACTGCGATGGTTTGTCGATACACATGCTGATTTCCGAAATCAGTAAAGCATTCTTAAGCCGTTATACCTAACTTCCCATAAAGCTAGTATAACTCTTAAGTTTTCAAACACCAAGTATTACTTCTCCTTTCAAAATGATTCAAAATCTTTTGAAAATACTTCAAGTTCTTTCTTATCATATAACAAGCCAGTTATAGTTCAAATCAGTTACCTTTTAAAAACCACATGTATTTTCTTACTAACATAAAGCTGTTATAACCAACTTCCCGTAAAGCCGTTATAACACTTTATGTTTTAAACCACTCAAACACATTTAGCACGTATGCGTCACCGTACTACATAGTTTACACATATCATGCTAGAGATAGGAAGAGGTTCACATACCTCGCGACGAGTATCGACTACAGCAAAACGTTCAAGTACTTCCAAACGTCGGCTACCGCCAAGCCACGTAGATCGCGCCACACTTTTTAAATCCACCTATACGGCCACAAGGCGCTTATTAACATTTAGGTCTCATCGTAGAACTTCTGAGAAAATTCGCAAGACTTCCCCCATGACAGCGTAAATCTCTCTCTATCGAGGCTACCAAGCCAACCAGGGGGTTATACATCTAACCCTAGCTGTACAATTCTACTCCACGGTACTACTACACAAGTCTCATGTCTGATCCTATGTAATTACAATTCGATTACTATATATAGTATACTTCAACTATATACTCTACTGACATGTAATATCCAATTACAATAGGGGACAAGATAATTACCTCGATAAGCCCATAATTATCCAAGTATAAAGTCGATCTGGGCAATCGTTTAGCTCAACTCCGGCGCTCAACCCGCTCTAAACCACCCTTAGAAGTTCTAACCAACTTCTACACAATACTCCAACGGACTATGGAGATTTTCCTAGGGTTTGGTTTTGTATTGACGGAAGTATAATAGTATTTACGGGCTTTTCGTAAGGTATAACCTTAGAATACAACAAGGTATAAGGCTAAGGTAATTTGGGCATTATAACAATACTTGGAGAGTATTTCTATACCACAAAGGGGGGTATTATACGAAAGCAACTAGGCTAGGGGGTACTGGCTAGCACCTCAAAGGAGGGTGTCTACCACTAGGCCTACCCCACTGTGGGGACTCTCGGCCAAGGGGAGGGAGGGCTCTCGGCCAAGACACCACACTAAGGGAAGGAAGAAGCTTTCAAGACTTAGGCAATTTGTGAATGAATTAGTCTTCCGAGGAGGGTATTTATAGGTCAAGTGAAAGCCAACCAATGGCCAAGATTACACCAAGTGTTAGGCAAGTGTAGGGCCAAGATTCACCCATGTGTACCTAGCCAACTTGCACACAAAATATCTACCAAAAATATCTCCCACTTGCCTTCCCAATCGTCCATGTGCCCACTTTGCCCACTGATGAGAGGGTGCCAAGTCGCCTCTCGTTGGTCCAAAATGTTCCGCCTCTCGGAAAAATCCGCAAAAATACTAAATGACATAGCCGGAAATTCCCCTACGAAAGCTGTGAAAACGTTTCGTCGAAAAACGACTCTAACCGGGTGTTGTGCACAAACATATTTCGGCCCAAAGGTGCCACATGGGGGTGACACGTGTCGCCCCGATTAAATCAAAATATTTCGTCTTAGAAAATATCCAAAACGGCCAAAATCTCAAAATCAAAGCGGGCCCCACAAAACCGTAAATTTCTCCCGTGGGCCCCACGTGACCATTTTCGAAAATAAAATTCCATAATTCTCTAATATTCCAGGAAGTCCGAATACCAAATCTGGGAATCCAATTCCCATAAACGAACCTTTTTCCTTCACAAAAACCGGAAACTTTTCCGTGGAAAAATCGCCTCTTTCTTCCTTTCCAATCTTTCTGTCGTATTCTCGTACGTACGTCCTCGCATACATACCCTGGAACTACGGGGTATAACACTCCGTTCCTCCGGAGGCTTATCTTGGTATAGTCCCCTGTTGTTGTAGGTGCTTACATTCAGGGGTATGACGGGGCCCTGTCCCGTCGTTGTTGTCATATCTTTCGTAGAGGTGCATGTAGATCTTGTTGTGGGCAGGGTTGTAATGGGATGTAACTGTTCGGATCTAAGTTTTTATATATATATGCCGAAAGACAATTTTTCTTCAGATAAACATGTGTCTTCTTTACATTGTTTCATGTATTATTTTATATTCCGCTGATTACTCTGATGTTGTATCACTAGGGTGCCCGGGGTAAGGCACCAGTCACGGGCCCGGGTTCGGGTCATGACAAAAGTGGTATCGAGCGATTAATCCCGGAAAGTGTCTACGACCGTATCGATGGTAAGTCTTGATTATCGGTGTGTTGTGCACCACCAATAATCGTGAGGCTATAGGATAGTTAGGATTGGTTTCTATTTCTTCTCACTCGAGAGATCGTGCCTTAGAGTCGTGTTGTAAGTTGGACCTCTAACGTATTTCTTTCCCTTATCGTTATGCCTCGCGTAGGGCAAACCGGGCCCGGGAGGCAAAGCGGCCGAGGAGGCTGGGTAGAGTTGAGTAGGTTACGAGGGCACAGGCCCAATCATCACCTGGGGTGGTATTTCATTCGGGGAGTTATGCTACGTCACCAGCCCCAACAGAGTTTAGCACAGCGGCAGCAGTGCCTACTGCGACCATGATATTTGAACCTTCAGTTCCACGACCGGGAACAGAGAATATAGATTGCAAAGAGGCGACCCTGTTACTAACTATGGATTTGGTTACCAGAGAGTATACCGATGTACCGCGAGTCTTGATGACTATCTAAGAGAGGGTTGTGCAAGAGAAATTCTTCAATTGGCTTGAGCATGGCCTGTGTACGGGCTTATGCGCAGCAGGCCAAGAAAAGTAGAGATCGACGGGTTAACCAAGGACAGCAGAAGAGGGCCAGAACAGCAAGGTCCTTTGGTAACTTTCGAGGCGAATCGCCTCACCAGCAGATTAGATATGCACATCCACCAAGGTCGAGTGGTCCTCGCGTGGTTCAGGATGTTCGGGGTATGCAGGAGTTGGTCAGAGCTCCAGAACTTCCGGTTCACAGCTACACGTAGGTTCCAGCCAGCCGAATTCAGTTTTCCCTAGTGTTCACAATGTGACAGGCGTCATCCCGGGGAATGTCATCTTTTAGTTGGTACTTGTTGTACCTACGGCCGTCAGGGCCAGGTGTCGAAGGATATCCTAGTAGGAGGACTCGGCGCCCAGATCGGTGGGTAGTTCGTCATCTTCCATAGCTATGCGCCCTACGGGGCAGGTTTTATTAGAACGACTAAGGGGAGTGAAGCAGTAGAAAAAGGTATATCCTTAACCCTCTAGAGATCAGTATGTGTGATAAGACGAGTATATCATAAGTGCTATGTTCTGATAGCAGTGTGTTAGTTGTGATTAGAAACCATGGTTAGTAAAAAGGGGTAAGATTGGGGGATAAGAAAAAGTGTGAGCCTTAGAGCTTTATACGTAGAGACCTTAGAGGTAAGGCCATCTCGGGTAAAGAGGTATTTTATGTTTGACCCTTATCGGAGTGCATAGTGCACGAGAGATATATTGTGTGATAAGTCCCTGAGTAGTATGAAATGAGAGAGGGTAGTTGAGCTAAGAAGACCGCTAGGTCTTCGTAACGTGATTAGTGAGAGTTTTCCGGATCGGGGAGCTAGTGTTTTGCGCGTTGCCGGGTCGAGTTGAGGCCACGTTGCGGGTCAACCCGCAGCCTGTATGGTGGTGGGGTCAGTTTGTGGTGGTCCCGCCTTGTGATAGGGTCATGAGGGTGTTAGGCCCATGTTTGGTTAACCAGCGTACGAGTCATGGATGCATTCGACCAGTAGTCGGGCCGAGGAGGTTAGCCCGTCTTGTCTTCTAGTAAAGACCGTGTACTCGGTAGTAAGTTGCGGGATGATTATTTCAGGAAGGTTGCACGAGGTGCCTGCTTTCACCTTATGTCAGGCAGTGGAGCCCAGGTTACAACTATTTTCATTTTCTGGAAGTTTTACGAGCGGGGTTAGGAACTCAAAGTGAGTCTCGTATCGTATTCGCCTCGGGCGTTGTTTTGATTTCAGGGGTAACCGTGAGGATTGTTGTCTCCTGTGGAGGGAGTGTTTAAGCTACCATTTCAGTGTTCGGATGTCGCCTTATGAAGCCTTGTAGGGGCGGAAGTGTAAGTTGCTGGTCGATTGGTTCGATGTTGGCAAGGTTCAGATAGTTGGTTCAGGCTTGTTCCAGCAGACTGTGGATAGGGTGAAGCTTGTCTAGAAGAGGTTATTGGCAGCTCAGAGAAATCGTGTGAATAATCGGCGACGACGCTTAGAGTTCAGGTTGACGGTCGGTCTTCTTGAAGGTACCACCCCGGATAGGGTGTGACGAGTTTGGAAACTGAAGCAGTAACAGAAATGTGGTAAGTTATGAGAAAGAGTTCGAGTGTACAAGAAGGGTACGACACGTAAGGGAAGAAGCGGGCATGTATTGCGAGCATAGGTGTGATCATTTCTTTTGTAAGGAGAAGGTGCGAAGGAAGTATATTTTAGACCTCGGGTAAGGGCTTTTGTGTCACTAGAGGTGTTTCCTCGTGGACTTGGATGTAAGTATTTGCGCGGGTGTTTCTGTGGCCAGGTGTGGCAGGATTGTTTTCGTAAGTATAGCAGTGAAGACTATACTGGCGCATGTTTGTTTGAGACTTAGAAGGAACATTCGGGACGAATGTTTCTAAGGACGGGAGAATGTTATACCCCGTATTTCTAGAGTATGTACGTAAGGACGTACGTAGAAAAGTTTGAAGCTTAAAGTAGGCTTGGCCGATTTTATTTTGTGCACAACACCCGGTTAGAGTCATTTTTCGACGAAACGTTTTACATAACTTGCGAAGGGAAAATTCCGGCTATGTCATTTTTAATTTTTGCGGATTTGTTTCGAGAGATGAAACATTTTGGACCAACGGGAGGGTGACATGTGTCACCCTCATGTTGGACGTCTTTTGGGGCGGCAACTTGCACGATTTTCAAGTCAAGTGGGTAAGATATTTTTGTAGATATTTGTGAGGGTTTTAAGGAGTAGGGACTAGGGGGCACTTGGGCAAATCTTGGCCCTCCACTTGCCCCCCACTTGGCTAGATCATGGCCCTTGATTTCCCTATAAATACCCCTCCCCCTTTGAAGACTTCTTCATCCAAAAACTTTCCTAAGTCTAAAATCCTCCCCCCCTCTCCTTGTAGTGTTTCGTCCAAACACCCCCCTCCCCCTTTGAGAAGGCCCTTTGGCAGAGAGCCCCTCCCCCCTTGGCCGAGAGTACCCCCCCTCCTAGTGGGGTTGGCCGAGGGGTATACACCCCCCTTGTGGTGTTGTCTCGTATAAATACCCCCCTCTTGGTAGAAATACTCTCCAAAGTATTGTTACTATACCCAAAATACCTTAGCCGTATACCTTGTAGTATTCCAAAGATACCTCTATACGTAGAGCCGGAAATACTACAGTATGTCCTTTTGTCTCAAACCAAACCCTAGGAAAATCTTCACAGATTGGTTGAAGTATTTAAGAAGAAGTTGCGTAGAACTTCTAAGGGTTGTTTGGAGCGGGTTGGAGCACCGGAGTAGAGCTAGCGTTGCTCAGACCGACATTTATACTTGGATAATTATGGGCTTATCGAGGTAAATATCTTGTCTCCTTTTGTAATTAAGTGTGCATACTATGAAGTATAAGAATTAAGTATAAGGTATATACAAGGAAAGTATATAAGAGAATTGTAATAGAAGGATATTACGTAAAAGACTTGAATCAAATCACATCAGAAGATTAACCTGCAGAGTAGTCTAGGCTTTGATAGACTTGTATAACCGTTATAGGTTGAAGTACTGCGAGTAGCGTATTCTACTCGGAGGGTGGAAAAGGCTAGCCGGACTACAGTACGTTGGAGCGTTTTGCTTATAGTCGATAAATCATCACGAGGTATGTGATTCTTCCTATACTTTTGAGCATGATATTTTAAAGAATATATATATAGTACGGTAGACGTACGTGTGTTAACTGAATAATAATTTCGGCAATGTCTTTTGACTTAAGCCTGAATAATAGTTACGGCAATGTCTTTTGACTTAAGCCTGAATAAAGAGAATCTGAAGTATTTCAAAAGAATTAAGAAACCTTTTTGAAAGAAGAGTAACACTTGATTTTAAAAGCTTAAGAGTTATACTAGCTTTATGGGAAGTTAGGTATAACGGCTTAAGAGAGATAAAAAGAATGATTTATTGATTTAAGAAGTTAAGAGACTTGATCTTACAAGATAAGAGACTTGACTTAATTATATTAATGTGAATTTTGTTAAAAAGTGTGAAACCTCATTCGTGAGTAATGAGTATTTTGGTTTTCAAATGGAATGATGTTTTACTGATTTCGGAAATCGGAATGAATGTCGAACAAACCACGAATGGCGCTAATAAAGGAAATGTTTTGACTAATAAAGTATTAGTAAAACGGTAGAAACTTCCATCTGCATAGAAGCTAAGATGAGACAAAATGATATTACATTTCCTAGATCATGGTCATTGTAATAAGACTGTTATGAACAAGAATAAACTACTCACACATAAGGTATATTTTTCTCAAATTGTTTTAAAGGATTAAAACTATGAACTACGAAACCTTTCGAAAATGAGAAACTTGAGTAATTGAAATTAGGCAAACTTGAGCGTTTGGAAAAGAATGTTGTTACTTGATTTTACAAAGAGAAGTGTTTTGATTTACTTCAAAGGATAGTCACTCTATTTTTATATACTACGAGTATTGTGTGACTAATTGTGAAAGAACAGATCTCTTAAAGAGTTAGTGAATGAAGTACTTTGGGGATAAAAACCCGATCTTATTAATCATATAGTAGAAAGTACCTTGTGTGAATAACTTGATTGTGTTGGTTTGTGATAGCCTTGTAATACTTTCTTGTTGATTTGATAAGTAAACATGCTAGGATGCTACGTGTGTTATTATCTTGTGATGTTGTGTAAAGGGGTTTTCCCTCGATTGCGCTTAAGTTGTTTAACTATCAGCCGTTATGTTGGTATTGTACCACTCACCTTGACATCATCCCGAGGTTGGCGCCTCCGTCTGGGGTAGACTCAGGCGGGTCTGTGTGACCTATGATTCGAGAATACCTCATGCGGGTCCCGGGGGCCTATGCGGAGCTATGAGGGCTCCAGGTTAGTGTGCGGCCTTTATGGTCATGCGGTCTATGTGGCCATGCGGACTGCGAAGTCCAGGCGGATGCCGGGGAGTATCTACCCTCGATGCGGGGAATACCTCATGCGGGCCATTGGGTGGCCTATGCGGAGCTACGGGAAGTTCGTGGCTAGGCGCACATTAGATCTGCGCGCGAGTGGCGGCTTTGATCATGTGACGATGCAGACAGATCTCATGATACGATTTATGACCTTGTTTGTCTTGTGGGTTTTAGTAGTCGGCTAGGTCTTCGTGCCTTACCGTGCGGTTTTATGATGACACAGTGGGACACGGTGTTCATGTGTATTCCTTGGTGCTTTTATATCATAAAGCTAGCGGTGAGGAAAGGTATTCCACGCATGATTGATGTTGTGGGCGTGAGACCCATTGTTATATTTGAGTGATGACTTTGAGGCGTGAGTCCACGACTTGACATATTCGCTTATTTATTGTGATCGTAGTTTGGTTATCATACATGTCTCTGCTTTATATGATCGCTATGATTTCATTCTGATATTTTGATTTTCGCCACATACTTGGTACTGTTATCGACCTCGCCGAGGCTGCGTTCATGCCGCAGGTAGAGGTACACCAGTGTTGATCCTCGCTCATAGGGTCACAGTTCAGCGTTTGGGAAGCTCCGTTCCTCCGGAGGCTTATCTTGGTATAGTCCCCTGTTGTTGTAGGTGCTTACATTCAGGGGTATGACGGGGCCCTGTCCCGTCGTTGTTGTCATATCTTTCGTAGAGGTCTGTAGTACAGTTGTGGGCAGGGTTGTAATGGGATGTAACTGTTCGGATCTAAGTTTTTATATATATATGTCGAAAGACAATTTTTCTTCAGATAAACATGTGTCTTCTTTACATTGTTTCATGTATTGTTTTATATTCCGCTGATTACTCTGATGTTGTATCACTAGGGTGCCCGGGGTAAGGCACCAGTCACGGGCCCGGGTTCGGGTCGTGACACTTTACTCGTTTTAAGAGTGTCCAAGTCGGTGGAGTTAGGGTAGGTACTCACATGTTTCAAAGTAGTAAGGATGTCTTAGTTTTCAAAGTTAAGGGACTTGAAGTGTTTTAAAGTATTTGATACTTGTTTCGTTTTAAACGTATAAGTCCCTTGGATATAGGAAAATGTAATTTACCTATAGTATAAAGTTAATATAACGACTTTATGGGAAGTTGGTTATATTATCCTTATGGAAAGTTAAAAAGAGAGATTTACTCTAAGTAAAATAAGTAAGGATAAATGACTTGTATTAATGAAAGGCAAATTGATTTTAAGGCATCAATTGCCTAAGGTTTTAAAAGAAAAGAAGTCACTTGATTTAGAAGCCTAATTATATTTCTAGAAGGCATTGGGACTTGTCTTGAAAAGTAGTTGTGACTTGATACTACGGGTATTAGTATCTTGGAAGTTTATATGAAAAAGAGTCATTTTTATAAGAGTAGAAGTATGTAGTACTTGGGGTTAAATTCCCGGATTTTCATAAAGACATGTTAGTGCCTTAAGTAAACTAAAATGAGAATGTATATGAACAAGACTAATAAGAAGTTAGGGGATTTCTTAACTTGCTTATATTATGTGTAATAAGCCGGTAGTGCTTATGTTATGTATGATAGCCGGTTTGTGCTAGTGATATATTATTCGTTACAGGGTCATTCCCCGGGTTTGTGGCATTTGCATATTCCGTGGATTTGCTACCCATGATGCGAGGAATACCTCATGCGAGTCCGTATGGGCTTATGCGGGTGAAATAGTCCCATGCGGGCGGATACAACCTATGCGAGGAATACCTCATGCGGGTCTACCACGACTATGCGGCGGATCTGATCTATGCGAGGAATACCTCATGCGGGTCCACACGACCCATGCGGGTGAAATAGTCCCAGGAGTAGGATTGCTTAATGATACTGCGGGCGGGTGACCCTGCTTTGATCATTAGCCTCCTATTTTTATGCAGTAAAGTATATGCTTGATATTCTCATTATTAGTAAGGCACAGTGTACTGTAATTTGATTATCATACATGTCTCCAGTTATTTTAGACTTATGAGGTATTTTCAGTATTTTTCCAGTTTCGCATACTTAGTACATATTGTGTACTGACCCCCTTCCTCGGGGGCTGCGTTCATGCCGCAGGTAAGGGTAAGCAGGTGGTGGATCCTCATTCCTAGGATCACTGGTCTGGTGTCAGAGGCTCCATTTCTCCGGAGGCTTGTTTTGTTGGTACGGTTTTTCCCTGATGTTGTAGATATTATGTACATTCAGGGGTATGGCGAACCTGTCCGCCACGCTTGTTATTCCTAGGTGCGTAGTCACGTTTGTGGTTTGGGCTATAAGAACAAAGTTGTCTTGTTTTACTTTTGGTTAAGGATATTCTATGGAAGCGGCGCATTGGCCAGCTTTGTGATGTTATTGTCTAAACATGTTTATGTGTGGTGTATGTTCATTGCTATTCTCGATGTATACGAGAGGGTGCCGGGTAGGGCACGATCGCGTCGAGTCGGGTCGTGACAAAAGTGGTATCAGAGCAGTTAGTCCTCGGAAAGTGTCTACAGACCGTGTCTTGTAGAGTCTTGATTATCGGTGTGTTGTGCATCACATCTATAATCAGGAGGCTGCAGGATATTTAGGATTGGTTTCCATTCTTTCACTCTAAGATCGTGCAATAGAGTTGTGTTATAGGTTGGACTCCCTCTGACATATTTTTATGTATCAGTTATGCCTCCACGCAAGGCAACCGCGACCCAGAAGGACAAGGCAGCTGAGGGAGCTGCAAGTAGGACGCAGAGGGTTACGAGGGCACATGCCCAGTCTTTACCTGAGGGGATGCTTCGCCAGGCCCAGTGAGTTCGGGCGGCGGCGGCTGCGAGACCGCGGTACCTGAGCCTCCATTTCCACAGCCAGGGGCTGAGTATAGAGATTACGGGGAGCAAATCCGATTATTGACCAACATAGTGGCAGGGCAGCGCCGACAGGAGCAGATAGCCAACCCTAGAGTCGACAGTTTACGGATTCGGGATTTTCTGGGTTGTCATCCACCCGAGTTCTATGGTTCGAGATCCGAGGAGGATCCTCAGGAGTTTATTCGGCAGTTACAGTGGACTATGCAGGTGCTTAGGACCTCGGAGGCAGAGTCAGTCGTGCTAGCCTCTTACCGGTTACGCGATATTGCGTTGAACTGGTTTGAGTCATGGGAGCTGTCTAGAGGTGAGGGTGCTCTTCCAGCTGTTTGGGAGGAGTTCACAGAGGCCTTTCTGGATCACTTTTTGCCTCCTGATATGAGGAGAGCCCGCGTGGATAGATTCTTGACCTTGAGGCAGAATGGGAGGACTATCAGAGAGTACAACCTGGAGTTTGACTCATTGGCCAGGTATGCACACACCATTGTAGCTGACATGTGCATGCAGTTCATCGCTATGTGATGGGGCTGACCGTCATATGATTCTGCATGCTTGGGGTGGCCGCCCGGCCAGTTTGGATATTGCGGAGATGCAGTGTATGCGCGAGGATTGATGATAGAGAGATGGAGGATCAGCTTGACTCAGGCCAGCCCAAGAGGCGTGACAACAGGTCTCGAGGCGATTTTGCGGGCGGCCTCGGCGAACTAGATCCACATTTCACCCGCACGAGTGCCCCTTCCGATTTCGGCGGGAGGTTGATCGGCCAGGCATTGAGGCGGTCGGGGCTCGAGGCGGGTTTCGGAAGCGGCGATCGTCATCGATCGAGGCCACCCACATCTCGGTGTGTTCGATGCGGTAGGTCTCACCCGGGCGAGTGCCGTATGGATTCGGGAGCTTGTTACTCTTGTGGCCAGCAGGGCCATTTGAAGAGAGACCGTCAGGCAGGCGGCGGGAGTGTTATGGGTTAGCCGACAGGTCGATTCTTTGGATCTTCGTCTTGGTGATTATGCGCCGGAGGCGAGTGCTCACGGACGGCGAGCCACGGCGGGGTCGTGGTGGGGTCCCGATTCAGCGTCCTCAAAACCGCATTTATGCTATGTCCAGCCGTCAGGACCAGGAGGCGTCACCAGATGTCGTCACAGGTACATTATTGGTTTCATGTTGTGATGTATATGCTTTGATAGATCCGAGTTCTACCTTGTCCTATATATCTCCTCATATTCTTTGGTAGAATTGGGATAGAGCCCGAGTCCATAAAACCTTTTGAGGTGACTACGCGATGGGTGATTCGATGGTAGTGGCGGGTATATAAGGCTTGCCCGGTGACTATATCTGATCGTCGGACCACTGCCGACTTGATAGAGTTGGATATGACGGACTTTGATGTGATTATGGGTATGGATTGGCTAGCGTCTTGCTATGCCAATGTGGGTATGAGAGAGATTGAGTGCAGTTCGGTTTCACTGGGGCCGGTTATCGAGGAAGGGAATCTGCGTCGTAGGGGTAGGTTTATTTCTTACCTCAAGGCTAGGAAGATAGTGCGGAAGGGGTATATCTACCATATGGTTCGGGTATTCGATATTGAGGCGAGATACGGACCTTGATCGATTCGGTTGTTAGAGAGTTTCCAGACGTATTCCCAGAAGATCTCCCGGGTATCCCTCCTGAGAGGGAGATTGAGTTTTGCATTGATATGTCGCCAGACACTCGCCTTATATCTATTCCACCATACAGGATGACACCTGCTGAGTTGAGGGAGTTGAAAGACCAGCTGAAGGATTTGCTGGAAAAAATCTTTATCAGGCCTAGTGTTTCTCCCTAGAGAGCGCCGGTTTTATTTGTAAAGAAGAAGGACGGGACGCTGCGTATGTGTGTTGATTACAGGCAGCTGAATAAGGTAACTATCAAGAACAGATACCCCCTCCCCAAGATTGATGATTTGTTTGACCAGTTGCAGGGTGCGAGGTGTTTCTCCAAGATAGACATGCGGTCTGGTTATCATCAGGTGCGAGTTAGAGAGGCAGATATCCCAAAAACTGCATTCAGGACCCGGTATGGGCACTATGAGTTCAGGGTGATGTCTTTCGGGTTGACCAACGCCCCAGCAGTATTCATGGATTTGATGAACCGGGTGTTCAAGCCATTCTTGGATACGTTCGTTATAGTATTCATTGATGATATCTGGTTTATTCGCGCGCGAGCATGACCATGCGATCATTTGAGGCGATGCTTCGAGTCCTCGGGATCGGCGATTGTATGCCAAGTTCTCGAAATGCGAGTTTGATTGGTGTCGATGGCTTTCTTAGGGCATGTTATCGGGTAGATGGTATTCGGGTTGATACTGAGAAAGATGGCGATCAAGACTTGGCCTAGACCCACTACACCGACAGAGGTACGCAGCTTTTTGGGCCTTGTAGGTTATTATCGGAGATTTGTGGAGAAGTTTGCTTCCATTTCAGCACCTTTGACTAGGCTGACCCAGAAAGCAGCTATGTTCCGGTGGACGGATGCTTGTGAGGAGAGATTCCAGTTACTGAAGGAGAAATTGACGACCGCCCCAGTTCTTACTCTTCCAGAGGGTTTAGACGGATATGTGGTTTATTGTGATGCGTCGGGTGTAGGGCTTGGGTGCGTGCTGATGCAGCACGATAAAGTTATAGCATACGCATATCGACAGCTCAGGAAGCATGAGAAGAACTACCCCACACATGACTTAGAATTGGCGGCAGTGATTCATGCCTTGAAGATCTGGAGACATTATCTATATGGAGTTCATGTGGATATTTACACAGACCACAAGAGCCTCCAGTATATCTTCAGCCAGAGGGAGCTAAACTTGATGCAGAGACGGTGGTTAGAGCTACTTAAGGATTATGATGTCGATATCCTATACCACCCAGGGAAGGCCAATGTAGTTGCAGATGCCCTTAGTCGCAGATCGATGGGTAGTCTGTCGGATGTGCAGCCAGAGAAAAGGGGCATGGTCCGCGAGTTACATCAGCTAGCGAGCCTTGGGGTTCGATTGATCGATACCGATGATAGTGGGGTACGGGTTCGTGAGATTGTCGAGTCTTCCATCGTTGATGAGGTGAAGAGGCGACAATATGAGGACCCAATGTTGGTACGGTATCGAGATGCAGCTCTTCGGGAGGAGAAGAGTCTATTTGAGGAAGCGTCTGATGGGGTGCTAAGATTTGAGGGCCGGTTGTGTGTTCCCGATGTGACAGGACTTCGTCAGCAGATTCTGGGGGAGGCACACAGTGCTCGTTATTCTATTCATCCGAGGTCGACTAAGATGTACCATGACCTCAGATGTATGTATTGGTAGGATGGCCTGAAGAGGGAAGTGGCAGGTTTTGTTGCACAGTGTCCTAATTGTCAGCAGGTCAAGGTTGAGCACCATAAGCCCAGTGGGCTATTGCAGGCTATTGATATTCCGACATGGAAGTGGGAGGTGATCAATATGGACTTTATTACAGGGTTACCTCACACTCAGAGGAAGCATGATTCCATCTGGGTTATTGTCGACATGCTGACGAAATCAGCCCACTTTCTTCCAGTCAGGACGACTTTTTCGGCCGAGGATTATGCTAGATTATATATCAGAGAGATTGTGAGACTGCACGGAGTTCCTATATCGATTATTTCAGATAGGGGAGCCCAGTTCACGGCTAACTTCTGGAGGTCTTTCCAGAAGGGATTAGGGACACATGTGAGTCTCGATCGTGTTTCATCCTCGGGCCAAGCGGACGGTAGGCGTACTATCGGACAACGAGGATATGCTGCGGGCCTATGTTATTGATTTCAAGAGTAGCTGAGAGGATCATTTACCTTTTTTGGAGTTTGCATATAATAACAGCTACCATTCTAGTATCCAGATGGCGCCTTATGAGGCCTTATACGGGAGGAAGTGCAGGTCACCGATAGGCTGGTTTGATGTGGGAGAAGTTCAATTAGTCGGGTTGGACTTGATTCAGCACGCGGTGGATAAGGTGAAGCTTATCCAGGAGCGGTTATTATCAGCTCAGAGTCGACAGAAGTCATATGCAGATCATCGGCGTCGACACTTGGAGAGTGAGGTGGATGATTGGGTCTTCCTGAAGGTATCACCCATGAAGGGCGTGATGAGATTTGGGAAGAAGGGAAAACTTAGCCCAAGGTGCATTGGGCCTTACCAAATTGTCCGTATGGTAGGCAAGGTTGCCTATGAGTTGGATCTTCCGTCCGATCTGGAGGCAGTACATCCAGTTTTTCATATGTCTATGTTGCGAAAGTGTATCGGAGATCCATCTAGAGTGCACCCGATTGGTGATGTCCAGGTGACAGAGGGGTTATCATATGAGGAGAGTCCCATAGCGATACTCGATCGTCAGGTTAGGCGACTGCGGACAAAGGATGTGGCTTCCGTCAAGGTCTTATGGCAGAATGCGAACAGAGAGGAAATGACATGGGAAGCAAAAGAGGACATGATGAAGAAGTATCCTCACTTGTTCCCTACACCTCCAGGTAACCCACTTTCCTGCTTGTTAGTTTTAATTTGGTAATTATGCTTAAGTATTGTTGTACATAAAAGGAACATTCGGGACGAATGTTTCTAAGGGGGGGAGAATGTTACACCCCGTAATTCAGGTCATGCTTATGAGAACGTACGAAAGGAATTAAGATTTATATTTTAGAAAGATAGGTTGATAAAATGTTTCGGACGAGTTTTAGTCAACTTTGAGGCGGTTTATGTCTAGCTGCATTAGGAGTTCCTAGGTGTTTCAAAGGCGTAGTGAGTAGTTCGTTGAGTCTAGTTCCCAACGCAACAAACCGTTCGTCGATAGGACATCAGAGTAGAAAGTTATGGAGGTTACATATTCAGTGCGCAGTCATGCGAAAAAGTATTTTCGGTCAGGGGCCACAGCGCCGCGACGCCGGATATTCTGAAAATTCGCTGAAGTTGCAGCGCCGTGGCGCCGGAAGTACTGAAGTCCTCGGAAGTTTCAGCGTTGCGGCGCCGAGGCGGGTTTCTGCGAATTCTGGGGGAAAAATCAGAACTGTTTTTTTAAAAAAACCATGGGAGGGTGACAAGGGTCCCCCCCCCCCCCCCCCATCTGATTTTGTGCATATCCTATTTATTGACCAAGTCTTCATTCTTAAAAGAACTCCCTTCTCTCTAAAAATTTCCTCTCCCTTCTCTCTAGAAATTCAAGGAGAAACCAAGGCCTAGAGGAATTATGGAAAGGTGGAAAGAAGGAAACATGTTGACAAGCTTGTAGGAGGTTTGTGGAGGTGATTGTGGAAGGAAGACAAGTGGAATTTGTTGGACTAATTTGGGTAAACTCTAAGGTAACAATCCATTCACCTTTTTAAGTAAAATTGTGTTGCATGTATGGAAGAAAGGACTTGTAGTTGTCAATATTGCTTTTAGATATATTTCATGTAGGAATAAAAATTTGGATTGAAAAGGAATTGGATAAGAATTTGGATTGAAAAGGAATTGGATAAGAATTTGTGTTGTTATACCTCAAAGTTGCCGAATTGGACCTTGTAGTTTATACTAGTTTGATATCAATTGTGGGGCGGAATTTTACACGTCTAGTAGGCGTGTAATCCCCTATTTTTAACTACATTGTTGAGCCTTAAATATGGCGTGTTTGGTTATTGAATTCGGCCTTGAAAAATGTGGCAAAGTATGTAGAAACAAAGGAAGTGCTGTCCAATTTTCCGTAGAATAAGGGACTTTTCATTTAGAATGTTCTACGTTGAGGATAAAAGCTAATGGACGTATTATGGTCATTATAGGTTGACATACTACGGGCGGTATATTGGACTTGCGAGTGGATTGACCCGAAGAGGTATGTGGAACTTTCCTATCTCTTGAGCATGAATAGTTTTACCTATATAGTACGGTAGACGTACAAGACTTTGGTATCCTTTACTCGTTTTAAGAGTGTCCAAGTCGGTGGAGTTAGGGGATTTACTCATTTGTTTCAAAGTAGTAAGGATGTCTTAGTTTTCAAAGTTAAGGGACTTGAAGTGTTTTAAAGTATTTGATACTTGTTTCGTTTTAAACGTATAAGTCCCTTGGATATAGGAAAATGTAATTTACCTATAGTATAAAGTTAATATAACGACTTTATGAGAAGTTGGTTATATTAGCCTTATGGAAAGTTAAAAAGAGAGATTTACTCTAAGTAAAATAAGTAAGGATAAATGACTTGTATTAATGAAAGGCAAATTGATTTTAAGGCATCAATTGCCTAAGGTTTTAAAAGAAAAGAAGTCACTTGATTTAGAAGCCTAATTATATTTCTAGAAGGCATTGGGACTTGTCTTGAAAAGTAGTTGTGTTACACCCCGTAGTTCCAAAGTATATATGTGAGGACATACGTACGAGAATACGACATTAAATTTGAGAGGAAGAAAAGATGTGATTTTTCGACGGAAAAGTTTCCGGATTTTGTGAAGGAAAAAGGTTCGTTAATGGGAATTGGATTCCCGGATTCGGTATTCGGACTTTTTGAAACATTTGAGAATTATGGAATTTTATTCTTTCCGGAATTGGTCACGTAGGGCCCACAAGAGGAATTTACGGTTTTGTGGGGCCCACTTTATTTTCGGATTTTTGGCATTACCGATATTTTCGGAAGATGAAATATTTTGGACCAATAGGAGGGCGACATGTGTCACCCCTAGGTGGAAAGGTTGGACGAAATTGTTGGACATGTTGAAAACGTTTTTGGCATGAAAAAGGCTTAAAACATTTGGTCAAAAGTCTTGCATGATATTTGTGTAGTAGATAGATAAGTGGGACCCACACACACATGGCTCAATCTAGACCACACACTTGCTTCAATCCTAGCCCTTGAATGTCCTATAAATACCCCCTTAAGTTGCAAGACTTCTTCATCCACACTTGAGAAATTCCAAGGCAAAAATACTCCCTCTCTTTGTAGTAGTTCTCGTCCAAACACCCCTCTCCCTTAACCAAACTTTGTCCAAAATTCTGAAAGTCTTAAGTGTTCTTCCTTAGTGTATTAGTAAGATTAGTAACCAAAGGTTAGAAAAGATTTCACACCCTTAGCCTAAATACACCCCCTTGACCGAGAGTTGCCACAAGTTTAGCCTAAGTGTACTTCACTTTTTGGAGTTGAAGTGTTTAAGAGAAGTTATTAGAAACTTCTAAGGGTTGCTTGGAGCGGTTTGGAGCGTACAGATTAGGAGCTAAACGTTGCTCAGGATCGACATATAATCTTGGATAATTTTGGGCTTATCGAGGTAATGATCTTTATCCCCCTATTGTAATTGGAAATTACATGTTGTAGTAATGTATAGTTGAGTATACTATATATAGAATGGATATTAAAGAAGAGAATTGAACTGTAATTACATAGGACTGTATTTACAGTAGACTTGTAGTATTCCTGTGAAGTAGAATTGAGCAGCGTCAGGTTAGGCGTGTAATCCACAGGAGTTGTTGGCACAGTAGCGGGCCTTGATAGGAAGAGATTTATGTGATAGCGGGGAGAGTCTTTGCGAATTTTCCGTAGAAATATTCTACGAAGAGAACTAGAAGTTAATAGGCGTTTTATGGCCATTATAGGTGGAAATACTACGAGTAGCGTATTCTACTTGAAGGGTGGAAAAGGCTAGCAAGGTTGTAGTACTTGGAGCATTTTGCTAATTGTCGATAATCGTCGCGAGGTATGTGAACCTCTTCCTATCTTTTCTAGCATGATATGTTGTGAACTATGTAGTACGGTAGACGTACATGTGTTAAATGAATTTGGTTGGTTTAAAACATAAAGTGTTATAACGGTTTTATGGGAAGTTGGTTATAACAACTTTATGTGGGCAGAGAAATGGTTTGTGGTTTTTAAAAGATAAAAGACTGGATGTGAATTAATAAGGACTTGGGTTGTGTTAAAAAGTTGTGAAACCGTTTTAATGAGAAATGTGTAATTGGGTTTTAAAAGGAATAATGTTATATTGATTTCGGAAATGAGAACATGTATCGAACAAACCTGTTATACCCCGTATTTCCAGAGTATGTACGTAAGGGAATACGTACAAAAAGTCTAGCCTTAAAGTTTAGGCAAAACGTTTTTTTTTTGGGCACAACTCACAAAACGAATAGTTTTCCGACGAAACGTTTCCACAGCTTTCGTAGGGTAAATTCCGGCTATGCCATTTCTAATTTTTGCGGATTTTTCCGAGAGAGGAAACATTTTGGACCAACGGGAGGCGACACTTGGCACCTCCAATTGGTGGACTTCAAATCGTCCATTTGGACGAAATGGACTAACAATGGCACGTTTTTGTGCCTTGTGCACAAGTCAAGGAGTTGGTAGGATATTTGTGTATAGTTAATCCTCACCCTACACTTGCCTTGCACTTGTCTTAATCTTGGCCATTGGTTGGCCACTTCTTGACCTATAAATACCCCCTTAGAGATGAAGAGTTCTTCATCCACAAATCTTTCAAGTCTTGAAAAATCCTCTCTCTCCCTTTGTAGCTCTTTCGTCCAACACCCCTCATGAAGTTTGGCGAGGCCTACCCCTAGCCTAGCCAAAATCTACCCCCTCCTTGGTAGAAAAGTTGTCTTCTTGTATTGTTATAATGCCCAAAATACCTAGCCCAAATCCCTTAGTACTTAGTAGAAGTTGTGAAGAACTTCTAAGGTTTCTTAGACTCTGGAGCGTACAACTTAGGAGCTAAACCTTGCTCAGCGCGACTTTATCTAGGATATTATTGGGCTTCGAGGTAACTAATCCTAAACCTCTTTTGAATTAGAGAAAACTTAATGTTGTAGTATTAGAAAAAGTATAAAATACTTAGAATAATATAACAGAATAGAATTTAACTGTTACCAAAGTAGAAGGGTTTAAAATAAGAATAATCAAACTGTACTTAAATAGGACTGTTTTCTGATGAACTTATATAGCTCACGGGTAGGGAAGTGCCCAACTTTCCATAGAATTGTGAACCTACATTTAGAATGACCTTGAGTAGTCTTTGATAGATGTACGTGACTATTATGGTGACTCTCTGCGCGACATATTCAACTTGGCGGTGGTTTTTATTTGAGAAGGTATGTGATTCTTCCTAAAGCATGATATTTTACAATATATATAGTACGGTAGACGTACATGTGTTAACTGAATAATAACTACGGCAATGTCTTTGACTTAAGCCTGAATAATACTTACGGCAATGCCTCACGGCTTAAGCCTGAATAATAAAGATCTGAAAGCATTTCATAAGAATACTGAATCATTTTTAACAGAAGAGAACTAATTGGTTTTTAAAACAGAAGCTTAAGAGTTATACTAGCTTTATGGGAAGTTAAGTATAACCACTTAAGAATGATAAAAGAAACAGTTTGCCTATGTGTTTATAACAGACTTATGTTGAATTGTGAAAAGAATAATAAGATGGTTTGATAAATAGACATGATATGATGCTATGTGTGTTAGTGTCTTGTAACGTTTGTGTAAAAGAGTATTCTTGTTGTGCTTATGTTGTTTAACGATAAGCTATTAGGTTAGTGTAACATCACTCACCTCTTGACATATTACAGGGGTTAAGGCGCCTCCGATGCGGGGTAGACTCGGTGATGCAGGACCATGATTCGAGAATACCTCATGCGGGTCGAGGACCTATGCGAGCTACGAGTTCGAGTTAGTGTGCGGGGTTATACCTCATGCGGTCTATGTGGCCATGCGGACTACGAGTCCAGGACGATGCCGAGGAGTAGCTACCCTCGATTCGGGGTTATGTACCCTATGCGGGCGTATGTGAGTGTCCTATGCGGAGTACGAGTTTCCATGTTTTGGCTTGCGTGGTGATACTACGGGTAATTGGGCCTGCTTGGATCATTTGCTGCCTAAGAAAAGACCTGTTACAGTTTACCTATTGTCGCTCTTGTTTATGATGTGGCACTATGTGCGGTCCCCTTGGTTGTTTCATACATACTTGCAAAACGATTTTAAAATGATATGTTTTCATTTAAGTATTTCTGATTTCATATACTTAGTACTGTTATCGACCTCCTTGGGGTTGCGTTCATGCCGCGGTAAGGGCGGCAGTGCTAGATCCACATTCCTAGGATCTCTACGTTGGTGTCGTGAGCTCCATCCTTTCCGAGGCTCTACTTTTGGGTATGATCTCCTGTTGTAGATAGTTTTGTCTGATCGAGGTATGGCGGGCCCTGTCGCCATAGTTGTATATTTCCTTAAGTGCTGTAGTCTGTTGTGCGATTTCGGATGTAATCGCTAAACCATGTTTATATATATATCTTAGAAAGCGATGTTTTCTCACTTAAAGCGTGTCTATTTTATAAAGCTGTTTCATGTCTTGCTTTATATTTCCGATTACTCGATGTATGACTACTTGGGTGCCCGGTAAGGCACGATCCACGGGCCGAATGGGTCGTGACAAAAGTGGTATCGAGCGATTAATCCTCGGAAAGTGTCTACAGCCGTATCTAGTAAGTCTTGATTATCGGTGTGTTGTGCACCACACCAATAATCGTGAGGCTATAGGATATTTAGGATTGGTTTCCATTCTTCTCATTCCGAGATCGTGCTTTAGAGGCGTGTTATAGGTTGGACCCCTCTAACGTATTCCTTTCTATGCTGATTATGCCTCACGTAAAGGCAACCGGGCCCGAAGAGGGCAAGGCAAGTGAGGCGCTAGCGAGACACCCGAGTCACGAGGCTCGGGCCCGCCTATACGAGACGGCGAGTTCTATGACGCCGCCAGCCCAGCGAGACCACAGTACCACACCTCGTCCCCGGCACAGGCGGAGAGTTAGGTCTGAGAGATGGCCCGGCTATTGGCTAAAGTTGTGGCCCGATACGAGAGAAGGCCGGATCGCGGCGGTTCAGCTTCAACTCGGCTCGATCGCACCGTGGTACACCCGAGGTCAGATAGTTTGAGACTACGAGATTTCTTGAGTTGTAGCCGCGCGAGTTTTACTGGTCGGCGGGAGGATGATCCGCAGGAGTTCATCCGTCATTCTGAGAATCATGAGGTGATCAAGGCCTCGGAGGCAGTCTGTGACCTTTGGTTCGCGTCGGCTGCGTGATACCGCGATCGATTGGTTTGATTCATGGGAGTTATCCGGGAGAGCACGCGTCCCAACTACTGGGATGAGTTCTCGGAGGCTTTCCTCACACTTCTTGCCTCGCGGATGAGGAGGCGCGGTGATAGATTTTTACCTGAGGCGAGAGACGGCCGTCGGGAGTACAATGTCGAGTTTGATTCATTGGCTCGATATGTCCCGGCATTGTAGCAGATATGGAGGATAGGGTGCACCGCTATGTCACGGGCTGAAGCGACTATATGGCGAGTCATGTGCGGGTGTTTCTCTCGGTAGGGTATGGGCATTACGCACGCGAGCTCATGCTCTTGGATGTGAGGCGTAGAGATCGCGGGTTGGCGAGCGGCGAGAAGAAGGCCGGGGCGGCGAAGTCGTTTGGTAGCTATCGTGGTGGCGGCCTCGGCGGCGATCTGGGTGCACCACGGCCGGCCCGAGCACTCCCTGCCGTCCTCGGCACGGCGAGATATTCGAGGCGAACCGAGGCCTGGGACTTGAGCGTCGAGCGGCGAAGTGCGGCGTCGGGACCACCCACCGGTGTGGCCGTCACGGTAGATCCCACCGGGAGTTGTGATGCGGGAGTTTGTTTGATTGTGGCGGCGGGGTCACTATGCGGCTGTCAGGCCAAGGCGATCTTGATGGTAGGGTCGACTACGAGTTCTTTCGCCGGGTCTTCATCTCCTACGATTACTCGCCGGGGCGTGGTACTCATGGGTCAGCGGTCGCGCAGGTCGTGGCTCGGGTCGATTCTAGCGGTCCTCGAGCTGCATTTATGCTTTGTCCGGTAAGCGAGATCAGGAGGCCTCACCTGATGTCGTCACAGGTACTTTATCAGTTTCTGGGTTTGATGTGTATGCGTTGATAGATCCGGGTTCTACTCTGTCCTATATATCTCCCCTTGTTGCTAGTAGGATAGGGATAGAGCCTGAGTCCATAGACCCTTTCGAGGTAGCTACGCCAGTGGGTGATTCGGTGGTAGCTCGGCGGGTATATAGAGCTTGTCCTGTGACCATTTACAGTCGTCGGACCCTAGCCGACTTGATAGAGTTAGAGATGATTGACTTCGACGTGATCATGGGGATGGATTGGCTAGCTTCTTGCTACGCCAATGTAGACTGCAGAGAGAGAGTAGTACGGTTCCAGTTTCCTGAGGAGCCGGTTGTTGAGTGGGAGGGGAGCACGGTATCGCCGAGGGGTAGGTTTATTTCCTACCTCAAGGCTAGGAAGATGGTGCAGAAGGGGTATATCTACCATCTCGTTCGGGTGTTTGATACTGAAGCTGCGGTACCAGATTTTCAGTCAGTTCCAGTAGTCAGCGAGTTCCCAGACGTGTTTCCAGATGACCTCCCGGGTATCCCTCCTGAGAGGGAGATCGAGTTTTGTATAGATGTGTTGCCAGATACTCGGCCTATTTCCATTCCGCCATACAGAATGGCACCTGCCGAGTTGAGAGAGTTGAAGGACCAGCTGAGGGATTTGCTGGAGAAGGGCTTCATCAGGCCTAGTGTTTCTCCCTGGGGAGCGCCGGTATTGTTCGTGAAGAAGAAGAAGGGCGGGGCCAGCTGCGCATGTGTTGATTCTGAGCGGTGAACAAGGTGACCATTAAGAACGAATACCCCCTTCCGGGATTGATGATTTGTTCGACCGGTTGCGAGTGCGAGATGTTTCTCAAGATTGATCTGCGATCGGGCTATCATCAGTGCGAGTCGAGAGAGGTGGATGTCCCTAGATCGCATTCGGACGATGCGGGCATTATGAGTTCGGGTCATGTCTTTTGGGTTGACAATGCTCGGCAGATTCATGGATTTGATGAACCGAGTGTTCAAACCATTTTGGACGCGTTTGTGATAGTGTTCATTGATGATATCTTGGTTTATTCTCGCCGGGCGAGGAGCATGCGAGCATTTGAGGCTGTCTTGTGATTCTCAGACCAGCGATTGCGCCAAGTTTTCCAAATGTGAGTTTTGGTTGACTTGATGGCGTTTCTTGGGCATATTGTCGGCTGATGGCATTCGAGTGGATACGCCAAGATCGAGGCGATCGAGACTTGGCCTGCACCTACTACTCGGCGAGGTTCGCGATTTTCGGGCCTTGCGAGATATTATCGGCGGTTCGTGGAGAAGTTTGCTTCTATCTGCACCATTGACTAGGGTGACTCGTAAGCGGCCAAGTTTGATGGGTGATGCTTGTGGCGGGGTTTCGATTCTTGAAAGAGACCGACGACCGCCCCGTTCTTACTCTTCCGCAGGTCGGATGGTTATGTCGTGTATTGTGATCGTCGGGCATCGGGTTGGGATGTGTGTTGATGCAGCATGGAAGGGTTATAGCATATGCATCCCGACAATTTGAAGAAACACGAGAGAACTACCCACCCATGATTTGGAGTTGGCGGTAGTGATTCACGCTTTGAAGATCCGAGGCACTATTTGTATGGGGTTCACGTGGATATTTTACGCACCACAAGAGCCTCAAGATATCTTCACCAGAGGAGCCGAACTTACGGCGAGACGGTGGTTAGAGTTGCTTAAGGATTACGATGTTGATATCCTGTACCACCGGGAAGGCCAATGTTGTGGCGCATGCTCTTAGTCGTAGGTCGATGGGAGCCTATCGGATGTGCGGCTAGAGAGGAGGACATGGTTCGTGATTTGCATCGATTAGCGAGCCTTGGTGTCCGCTTGATTGATTACGATAGCGGTGGGGTTAGAGTTCGTAAGGTTGCCGAGTCTTCCATCGTCGAGAGGTGAAGAGGCAACGATTCGAGGATCGGCTTTGATTCGATATCGTGATACGACTCTTCGTGAGGCAAGGGTCCTTTTGAGGTAGCACGATGGGGTGCTAAGGTTTGAGGCGGTGTGTGTTCAGATGTTTGTGACTTGGCGTGAGTTCTTGGGGAAGCACACAAGGCGTTACTCTATCCATCCGGTCGACCAAGATGTACCCACGACCTTAGATCTGTGTATTGGTGGGATGGCTTGAAGAGGGGCGTTGCGAGTTCGTAGCTCGGTGCGTGTTGTCGGCGGTGAAGGTAGAACACGGAGGCACGGTGGTTTATTCTGACGATTGAGATCCCGACACGGAAGTGGGAGGTAATCAACATGGACTTCATCACAGGATTACCTCGCACTCGGAGAGACATGATTCTATATGGGTTATCGTCGACGGTGTGAAATCAGCCCACTTTCTTCCGTCGGGGCGACCTTTTGGTGAGGATTATGCGGACTTTACATCCGAGAGATCGTCGATCGCATGAGTCCCTACCCGATCATATCGCATGTGAGCCGGTTGCGGCTAACTTCGGAGGTCCTTCGAGGGTTTAGGGGCAGTGAGCACGAAATCGCATTTCATCCACAGCACAGACGGACAGCAGAGCGCACTATCCGCACTCGAGGATATCTGCGAGCTGTGTTATTGACTTCGATGGTAGTTGGGAGGATCATTTGCCTCTAGTTGAGTTCGCGTATAATAATAGCTACCACTCCGGTATTCGGATGGCGCCTTATGAGGCCTTGTATGGGAGGAAGTGCGGTCGCCTATAGGTTGGTTCGATGTGGGCGAGTGCGGCTAGTGGGACCAGATTTGATACAGCAGCGATGGATAAGGTGAAAGCTTATCGAGGCGGCTATTAATGACCGAGTCGGCAAGTCGTATGCAGATCATCGTCGTCGGCCTCTTGAGTTCGAGGTTCATGATTGGGTGTTACTAAATGTGTCACCAATGAAGGGTGTGATGAGATTCGGGAAGAAGGGGACAATCAGCACTAGGTACATCGGGCGCTTCAGATTGTCGCGAGGTAGGCAAGGTTGCCTATGAGTTGGATCTGCCGTCCGATCCGGAGGCGGTGCATCCGGTTTTTCACGATCTATCTTTGAGAGATGTATCGGGATCCATCTAGGGTACACCCGATTGACGATGTCGGTGACCGAGGGTTATCGTATGAGGAGATTCCCATAGCGATAGTCGATCGTCAGGTTAGGCGTCTGCGGACCAAGGACGTGGCTTCCGTCAAAGTCTTGTGGCGGAACGAGCTCAGGGAGGAGATGACGTGGGAAGCCGAGGAAGACATGAGGCAGAAGTATCCTCACCTATTCCCACACCTCGGGTAATTCACTTTCCTACTTGTAAATTTTCGTTATCGTTTACGCCTAAGTGTTGTTACGTGGCCGTGTGTGGCATTTGCAATCGCTTTAGTTATGAAGAATCTTATCGTTAATCGTCTTGGGAAGGAACATTCGGGACGAATGTTTCTAAGGAGGGAGAATGTTATACCGTATTTCCGAGTATGTATGCGTGGAATACGTGCAAAAAGTCTAGCCTTAAAGTTTAGGCAAAGCGTTTTTTTGGGCACAACTCACAAAACGAATAGTTTTCCGACGAAACGTTTCCACAAACTTCGTAGGGTAAATTCCGCTATGCCATTTCTAATTTTGCGGATTTTTCCGAGAGACGAAACATTTTGGACCAACGGGAGGCGACACTTGGCACCTCCAATGGTGGACTTCAAATCGTCCATTTGGACGAAATGGACTAGATGGCACGTTTTTGTGCCTTGTGCACAAGTCAAGGAGTTGGTAGGATATTTGTGTATAGTTAATCCTCACCCTACACTTGCCTTGCACTTGTCTTAATCTTGGCCATTGGTTGGCCACTTCTTGACCTATAAATACCCCCTTAGAGATGAAGAGTTCTTCATCCACAAATCTTTCCAAGTCTTGAAAAATCCTCTCCTCTCCCTTTGTAGCTCTTTCGCCCAACACCCCTCCCTTGTGAAGTTTGGCGAGGGCCTACCCCCCCTAGCCTAGCCAAAATCTACCCCCCCTCCCTTGGTAGAAAAGTTGCCTTCTTGTATGGTTATAATGCCCAAAATACCCTAGCCCAAATCCCTTAGTACTTAGTAGAAGTTGTAAAGAACTTCTAAGGTTTCTTGGAGCTACCGGAGCGTACAACTTAGGAGCTAAACCTTGCTCAGGCGCGACTTTATCTAGGATATTATTGGGCTTACTGAGGTAACTAATCCTAACCCTCTTTTGAATTAGAGAATACTTACTGTTGTAGTATTAGAATAAGTATTAAATACTTAGATGAATATCACAGAATAGAATTGAACTGTTACCACGATGAAGGGTTTAAAGAAGAATAATCAAATCAGATTTACATAGAATTTGTTTTCACGATGAACTTATATAGCTCACGGGTAGGGAAGTCGCCCAACTTTCCATAGAATTGTGAACCCTCTGCTTAGAATGACCTTGAGTAGTCTTTGATAGATGTGCGTGACTATTATAGGTGACTCTGCGCGACATATTCAACTTGGCGGTGGTTTTATTTGAGAAGGTATGTGATTCTTCCTAAAGCATGATATTTTACAATATATATAGTACGGTGACGTCATGTGTTAACTGAATAATAACTACGGCAATGTCTTTGACTTAAGCTGAATAATACTTACGGAATGCCTCACGGCTTAAGCCGAATAATAAAGATCCGAAAGCATTTCATAAGAATCTTGAATCATTTTTAGAAGAGAACTAATTGGTTTTAAAGCGAAGCTTAAGAGTTATACTAGCTTTATGGGAAGTTAAGTATAACCACTTAAGAATGATAAAAAAGCAGTTTGCCTATGTGTTTATAACAGACTTATGTTGAATTGTGAAAAGAATAATAAGATGGTTTGATAAATAGACATGATATGATGCTATGTGTGTTAGTGTCTTGTAACGTTTGTGTAAAAGAGTATTCTTGTTGTGCTTATGTTGTTTAACGATAAGCTATTAGGTTAGTGTAACATCACTCACCTCTTGACATATGCAGGGGTTAGTCGCCTCCGTGCGGGGGTAGACTTCGGTGATGCAGGAACATGATTCGAGAATACCTCATGCGGGTCCAAGGGACCTATGCGGAGCTACGAGAGTTCCAGGTTAGTGTGCGGGGTTATACCTCATGCGGTCTATGTGGCCATGCGGACTACGAGTCCAGGACGATGCCGAGGAGTAGCTACCCTCGATGCGGGGTTATGTACCCTATGCGGGCCTATGTGAGTGGCCTATGCGGACTACGAGAGTCCAGGATTAGGCTTGCGTGGTGATACTACGGGCAATTGGCCCTGCTTCGATCATTTGCAGCCTAAGAAAAGACCTGTTACAGTTTACCTATTGTTGCTCTTGTTTATGATGTGGCACTATGTGCGGTCCCCTTGGTTGTTTCATACATACTTGCAAAACTGATTTTAAAATGATATGTTTTCATTTAAGTATTTCTGATTTCATATACTTAGTACTGTTATCGACCTCCTTGAGTGCGTTCATCTGCGGTAAGAGGCGGCAGTGCTAGATCCACATTCCTAGGATCTCTACGTTGGTGTCAGGAGCTCCATCCTTTCCGGAGGCTCTACTTTTGGGTATGATCTCCCTGTTGTAGATAGTTTTGTACAGTCAGGGTATGGCGGGGCCCTGTCCCGCCATAGTTGTATATTTCCTTAGAGGTCTGTAGTCCTGTTATGCGATGTCGGATGTATGCTTGCTAAACCATGTTTATATATATATCTTAGAAAGCGATGTTTTCTCACTTAAAGCGTGTCTATTTTATAAACTGTTTCATGTCTTGCTTTATATTTCCGCTGATTACTCTGATGTATGACTACTTGGGTGCCCCGGTAAGGCACCAGTCACGGGCCCCGGAATGGGTCGTGACAAAACCACTGCAGCGTTAATAAAGGAAAATGTATTGACTAATTAATTATTATTAAAACCAGTAGAAACCTCCATCTGCATAAAAGCTAAGATAAGACAAAATTGTATTACATTTTCTAGATCATGGCTGCTTTAATAAGATTGTTATAAACAAGAATAACCTACTCACATATAAGGCATATGTTACTCAAATTGTTTTAAAAGAGAATTATGTTATTAAGTGATTAAGACTATGAGCTACGAAACCTTTCGAAAATAAGAGACTTGAGTATTTGAAATTAGGCAAACTTGAACTTTTGGAAAAGAAGGTTGTTACTTGTCTTTAAAAAGAGGAAACTATTTTGGTTTACTTAAGATAATAGTTACTCTGTTTTGGATACTACGAGTGTTGGTATCAGGTGACTTCTTGTGAAAGAATGGATATTTGTAAGGGAATTGAAGTATGGTAATTTGCTTGTGCTTGCTTGTGATAGCCTTGTTGTGTGAAAAGTTGTATTCCTATGCTACCGCGTCTCTCGATGGAGGGCTGGTATTTTGTTATTGTTGTTACATGGACATGTCTGCACCGATGAAGAATTCCGGGGGCATGCGGCCATGCGGCGGGTTAATCACCCGGTATATTGTTATTGTTGTTACATGGACATGTCTGCACCGATGAAGAATTCCGGGGGCATGCGGCCATGCGGTTAATCACCCGGTATATTGTTATTGATTGTTACATAGACATGTCTGCACCGATGAAGAATTTCGGGGGCATGCGGCCATGCGGCGGGTTAATCACCCGGTATATTGTTATCGTTGTTACGTGGACATACGCCCGTCACGAGAATTCGAGGCATGTGTGGCTACGCGGCGAGGTTGATTACGATATATTGTTATTGTTGTTACATGGACATGTACTGCCGCACGAGTCAGGCATGTGGCACGCGCGAGGTTGATTACGATATATTGTTATTGTTGTTACATGGACATGTACGCACCGTCTGCAATTCCGGCATGTGGCCATCGGCGAGTTGATTACCGATATATTATTATTGTTGTTACATGGACATATACGCCGTCTGAATTCGGAGGCATGTGGCCGTCTGGCGAGTTGATTACGATATATTATTGTGTTGTTACATGGACATATACGCACCGTCGCACTCGGGGCATGTGGCCATGCGGCAGGGTTGATTACCCGATATATTGTTATTGTTGTTACATGGACATGTCTGCACCGATGAAGAATTCCGGGGGCATGTGGCCATGCGGCAGGGTTGATTTGTCTACACCGATGGAGAATTCCAGGGGCGTGTGGCCATGATGCGAGAATGATTGATATTGTGGGCGTGAGACCCTTGGTTATATTTGAGTGATGACTTTGAGGGCGTGAGTCCCTGCTTTGACATATTCGCTTATGTCGTGGCGTAGTTTGGTTGTCATACATCTCTGCTTTATTTAGACTACTATGATTTCATTTACATTTTTTCGATTTCACATACTTGGTACTGTTATCGACCTCCTGGGGCTGCGTTCATCGCCGCAGTAGAGGTACATCGGTTGATCCTCGCTCATAGGATCACGATTCAGATTAGGAAGCTCCGTTTCTCCGAGGCTTATCTTTTGGTATGTTTTCTGAGTTGTAGGTTCTTGTACATTCGTGGTATGGCGGGGCCCTGTCCGTCATAGTTGTTATAAAATTCGTAAGTGCAGTAATCTTGTTGTGGCGGGGTTTGTAAGGGATTTAAGCTCGGTATTGAGTTATATATATACGAAGGTAATCGTTTTGGTTAGCCTATTGCTTATGTTATGTCTTGTTTCATGTTTAAGTTTTTATTTCCGATTTTCTCTCGATGTTGTATCACTAGGTCTGCAGGTAAGGCACGATCACGGGCAGTCGAGGGTCGTGACAAGTTGTGACTTGATACTACGGGTATTAGTATCTTGGAAGTTTTATATGAAAAATAGTCATTTTTAAAAGAGTAGAAGTACGTAGTACTTGGGGTTAAATTCCCGGATTTTCATGAAGACATGTTAGTGCCTTAAGTAAACTAAAATGAGAATGTATATGAACAAGACTAATAAGAAGTTAGGGGATTTTTTTAACTTGCTTATATTATGTGTAATAAGCCGGTAGTGCTTATGTTATGTATGATAGCCGGTTTGTGCTAATGATATATTATCCGTTACGGGGTCATTCCCCGGGTTTGTGGTATTTGCATATTCCGTGGATTTGCTACCCATGATGCGAGGAATACCTCATGCGAGTCCGTAAGGGCTTATGCGGGTGAAATAGTCCCATGCGGGCGGATACAACCTATGCGAGGAATACCTCATGTGGGTCTACACGACCTATGCGGGCTGATACAGTCTATGCGAGGAATACCTCATGCGGGTCCACACGACCCATGCGGGTGAAATAGTCCCAGGAGTAGGATTGCTTAATGATACTGCGGGCGGGTGACCCTGCTTTGATCATGAGCCTCCTATTTTTATGCAGTAAAGTATATGCTTGATATTCTCATTATTAGTAAGGCACAATGTACTGTAATTTGATTATCATACATGTTGTTATACCCCGTATTTCCAGAGTATGTACGTGAGGACGTACGTACAAAAATTTAAGCCTTAAAGTTAGGCAATGGACGAAATTTGTTCACAACCCACGAAAAGAATTGTTTTCCGACGAAACGTTTTCCAAACTTTGCGAAGGGAAAATTACGGTTGCGACAATTATAATTTTTGCGGATTTTTCCGAGAGATGAAATATTTTGGACCAACGAGAGGGCGACACTTGTCACCCTCAAGTGGACGGCATTAAGGGCTTGGCTTGGCACGATTTTGAGGCCTAAAACATGGGTTAATGTTTGGAGTGATTTGTGGAGTAGATGGCTAGGGTGCACTTGTGCAAATCTTCACCCTCCACTTGCCCACCACTTGTCTTAATCTTGGCCATTGATTGGCCTATAAATACCCCCCTTGAGTTGAAGACTTCTACATCCCTAAATCATTTTCTAAGTCTGGCAAATCCTCCCCTTCTTGTTGCTCTCGTCCAAGAGCACTCCTCCCCCTTGAGAAGGCCCTTGGCCGAAACATCCCCCCCCTCTTGAGAGTTGTTCTCGTAAAATACCCCCCCCCCCTTGGTAGAAAATACTCTCCAAGTATTGTTACTATTCCAAAATACCTTGGCCCAAATACCTTGTAGTATTCCAAGGTTACCCCTATACTAAAAGCCCAGAAATACTACTATACTTCCCTTCAGTCACAAAATGAAACCCTAAGGAAAATATTCACAGTTGGTTGAAGTATTAAGAAGAAGTTGCGTAGAACTTCTAAGGATTGTTTGGAGCGGGTTGGAGCGCCCAGAGTAGGAGCTAAACGTTGCTCAGGATCGACATTTAAACTTGGATAATTTTGGGCTTATCGAGGTAAATACTCTTGTCCTTATATTGTAATTGGGAATTACATACTGTAGTTATATAGAAATGAGTATAAGATATATAAAAGGATGGTATAAGAGAAGAGAATTGAACTGAAATCACATCAGAAGAATATTAAAGAAGAAGATTGAACTGTACTTACATAGAATTTGTATTTCTGATGAACTTGTGTAGTTTAACGGTAGGGAAGTCTTTGCCCGATTTTCCGTAGAATAGAGAACCCCCTGCTTAGAATATTCTACAGAGTAGTCTAGACGTTGATAGACGTATATGGCCTTTATAGGTTGAAAGTTCTGCGAGTAGCATGTTATACTTGAAAGATGGACAAGGCTAGCCGGGTTATAGCGGTGGAGCATTTTGCTATTAGTCGATAATCGTCGCGAGGTATGTGATTCTTCCTATCCTCTTGAGCATGATATTTTAAAAGAATATACATAGTACGGTAGACGTACGTATGTTAACTGAACGTGGTTTTACTGCGATGCCTTTTGACTTGAGTCTGAATAATAAGAATCTTGAAGTATTTCAAAAGAATTAAGAATCGTTTTTGAAAGAAGAGTAATGCTTGGTTTTAAAAGCTTAAGAGTTATACTAGCTTTATGGGAAGTTAGGTATAACGACTTAAGAGAGATAAAAGGAACGGTTTACTTAATTGTTTATGAACGCCTTATATTGATTTCGGAAATGAGAATAAGTATCGAACAAACCACAGCAGCGCTAATAAAGGGAAATGTGTTGACTAATAAAGTATTATTAAAACCAGTAGAAACCTCCATCTGCATAGAAGCTAAGATGAGACAAAATGATTTTACATTTCCTAGATCATGGCTGCTTTAATAAGATTGTTATAAACAAGAATAACCTACTCACACATAAGGCATATGTTTCTCAAATTGTTTTAAAGGAGAATTATATTATTAAGTGATTAAAACTATGAACTACGAAACCTTTCGAAAATGAGAAACTTGAGCATTGGAAATTAGGAAAACTTGAACGTTTGGAAAATAATGTTGTTACTTGATTTTACAAAGGGAAGTGTTTTGGTTTACTTAAAGATAGTCACTCTATTTTTATACTACGGATATTGTGTGACTTTTGTGAAAGAAACAAATCTTTTAAAAGAGTTAATGTATGAAGTACTTTGGGGATAAAAACCCGAACTTGTTAACATAAAGTAGAAAGTACCTTGTGTTAATAACTTGATTGTGTTGGTTTGTGATAGCCTTGTAATACTTTCTTGTTGATTTGATAAGTAAACATGTTTAGGATGCTACGTGTGTTAGTATCTTGTGATGTTTGTGTAAAGGGTTTCCTCGATTGTGGTTATATTGTTTAACGATAAGCCGTTATGATAGTATTGTACTACTCACTCTTGACATGATACTGGGGTTAAGGCGCCTCCGATGCGGTATACCTCGAGCGATGCAGGACTATGATTCGAGAATACCTCATGCGGGTCCAGGGAACCTATGCGGAGCTACGAGAGTTTCAGGTTAGTGTGCGGTCTCTATGGCCATGCGGTCTATGTGGCCATGCGGATTGCGAGTCGGGCGATGTCGGGAGTAGCTACCGTCGCGAGAATACCTCATGCGGGCCTATGTGTGGCCTATGCGGAGTCGCGGAAGTTCGAGTTAGACGCGCGCATTTGATCTGCGCGCGAGTGGCGGCCGATCATGTGGCGGTCTAGACAGACCTCGTGTCTGATTTATGGCATTGTTGGTACTGTGGGTTTTAGTAGTCGGTTATGCCTTCGTACTTACCCCGTACGGTTTAGTATGACACAGGTGGGACCTGGTGTACATGTGTATTCCTTGGTGTGTTTATATCATGGGATGGCGGATGAGGAAGGTATTCCACGCATGATTGATGTTGTGGGCGTGAGACCCATAGTTATATTTGAGTAATGACTTTGGCGTGAGTCACGACTTGACATGGCTATTTATTGTGAGCTGTAGTTTGGTTATCATACATGTCTCCGCTTTATATAGACTACTATGATTTCATTTCTGATATTTTGATTTCACATACTTGGTACTGTTATCGACTTCTGCCGAAGCTGCGTTCATGCCGCGGTAGAGACACCGATGTTGATCCTCGCTCGTGGTCACGATTCGCGTTTAGGAAGCTCCGTTTCTCGGAGGCTTATCTTGGGTATAGTCCCTGTCGTTATGCGTACTTACATTCGAGGTATGGCGGGCCCTGTCCGCCCATTGTTGTTATATCATTCTTAGAGGTCTATAAATGCTGTTATGGCGAGTTGTAAAGGGATGTAACTGTTCGGATTCAAGTTTTTATATATATATATATGCCGAAAGGCAACTTTTCTCAGATAAACTGTTTTACACTTCATGTTATTTTATGTCTTGTTTTATATTCCGCTGATTTACTCTGATGTATGTCTACTTGGGTGCTCGGGGTAAGGCACCAGTCACGGGCCCGGGTTTGGGTCGTGACAAAAGTTGTATCAGAGCAGTTAATCCTCGGAAAGTGTCTACAGACCGTATCTAGTAGAGTCTTGATTATCGGTGTGTTGTGCACCACACCAATAATCAGGAGGCTATAGGATATTTAGGATTGGTTTCCATTCTTCTCACTCTGAGATCGTGCCTTAGAGCTGTGTTATAAGTTGGACCCCTCTAGCGTATTTCTTTCCCGTACCAGTTATGCCTCTGCGTAAGGCAACCCGGGCCCAGAAGGGAAAGGCAGCCGAGGGAGCTGCGAGTAGAGCACAGAGGGTTACGAGGGCACAAACCCAATCATCACCTAGGGTGGTGCTTCATTCGGGGAGTTCTGCGACATCGCCACGGCCAGAGAGTTTAGCAGCGGCAAGATTCCTCTGCGGCCATGACATTTACACGCCGATTCTACGACCGATGGCGAAAGAATAGATTGCAAAGAGACGACCCTGTTACTAGCTAGCGAGTTAGCAACCAGAGAGTATATTATGTATGTATCGATTTATCACGGGTCTTGATGACTATCTAAGAGAGGGTTGTGCAAGAGTAGCTCTTCAGTCAGGCTTGAGCATGGCCTGCGTACGGGCTTATGCGGCTGCAGAAAGCGTAGGATCGACGGGTTAACCAAGATCGCGAGAAGAGGCGAGCAGCGAGGTCCTTTGGTAACTTTCGAGGCGAATCGCCTCACCAGCAGACTAGATATGCGCCTCCGCCAGTGCAGAGTGGTCCTCCACAGGGTTCAGGACGTTCGGAGTATGCCGGAGTTGGTCAGAGCTCCAGGGCTTCTGGGTCACAGCTATACTTAGGTTCTAGCCAGCCGGGTTCAGTTTTCCCTCAGTGTTCACGGTGTGGCAGACGTCATCCCGGGGAATGTCGCCTTTTGTTGGGTGCTTGTTTTAACTGCGGCCGTCAGGGCCATGTGTCGAAAGGATGTACTAGTAGGAGGGATACAAGTAGGAGGACTCAGCCTACCAGATTAGTTGTGGATTCAGTAGTTCGTAGAGGAAGGGGTGTTAGCCAGAGGAGGCCACCCCCACCTCGGTGTGGCCGTTGTGATAAATGTCATTGTGGGAAGTGTCGTACTTCTTCGACAGCTTGTTATGCTTGCGGCCAACAGGGCCATTTTGCGAGGAATTGTCCGACCAGAGGTGGCGCGGATGTAGAGACTCAGCCTTCAGGATCAGTGGCTAGTTCATCACCTCACTGCTATCGCCCAGGGCAGGATTGATTAGAACGACAAAGGGGGGTGAAGCATTAGATACAGGTATATCCTTAACCCTCTAGAGATGGGTATGTGTGATAAAATGAATATATCTTAAGTGTTATGTTCAAAAAGCATTGTGTTAATTGTGATTAGAAATCATGGTTAGTTAAAAAGGGTAAGATTGGGGATAAGGGAAAGTGTGAGCCTTAGAATGTTATACGTGGAGACCTTAGAGGCAAGGCCTTCTCGAGTAAAAGATTTATATTTTTATGTTTGACCCTTATCGGAGTGCATAGTACACGTGAGATATGTTTGTGTGATAAGTCCCTGAGTGGTATGAAATGAAAGAGGGTAGTTGAGCTAAGAAGACCACTAGGTTTTCGTAACTTGATTAGTGAGATTGTTCCGGATCGGGGGAAACAAGAGTTTTGCACGATAGCGGGTCGGGTTGAGGACCGATCGCGGGTCAACCCGCGGCCTGCAATGTGGTGGGTCATTCGGTGGTCCGCCGGTGGTAAGTCACGAAGGTGTTAGGCCCAGTTTAGTTAACCATCGTGCGAGTTCGTGGATGCGTTCGACCGATGGTCGGGCCGATGAGGTCAGCCCATCTTGTCTTTCAGTCAGGACCGTGTACTCGGCAGAGGGTTATGCGAGATGTTATATCAGGAAGGTTGTAAGGCTGCACGAGGTTCTTACTTTCACCTTATGACGGTGGAGCCAGTTACGACTATTTCTTTTCTGGAAGTTTTACCAGGCAGGGTTAGGAACTCAGGTGAGTCTCAGTATCGCATTCGCCCTCGGGCCAGTGTTTGGGTTTCAGGGGTAGCTGTGAGGATTGTTGCCTCTGTTGAGGGCTGTTTATAGCTACCATTTCATATTCGGATATCGCCTTATGGCGCCTTGTAGGGCGGAATTGTAAGTCATCGATTGGTTCGATGTTGGAAAGATTCAGATAGTTGGTTCATACTTATTTCAGCAGGATGTGGATAGGGTGAAGCCTATCCAGGAGAGGTTATTGGCAGCTCAGAGTCAACAGAAGTCGTGCGGATAATCGACGACGACGCTTGGAGTTCAGGGTGACGTCCGATCTTTTATGTTACTATGTTCGGAAAAGTATCGGAGATCCATCCAGATATTTTGGAAACTGAAGCAATAACAGAAATGTGATAAGTTATGAGAAAGAGTTCGAGTGTACGAGGAGGGTACGACGAGTAAGGTAAGAAGTGAGCATGTGTTAAGAAAATAGAAGTGATCATTTCGTTTGTAAAGAAAAGGTGCGAAGGGAGTATCTTTTAGACTTTGGGTGGGAGCTTTTGTGGTGATAGAGGTGATTCCTTGTGGACTTGGATTAAGTAATTGCGCGTGTGTTATTTTGTGGCCAGGTGTGGCATTGGCAACTTGTTTAAGTTAAGAGGAACGTTATCGTTATCCGTCTTGAGAAGGAACATTCGGGACGAATGTTTCTAAGGAGGGGAGAATGTTATACCCCGTATTTCCAGAGTATGTACGTGAGGACGTACGTACAAAAATTTAAGCCTTAAAGTTAGGCAATGGACGAAATTTGTTCACAACCCACGAAAAGAATTGTTTTCCGACGAAACGTTTTCCAAACTTTGCGAAGGGAAAATTACGGTTGCGACATTTATAATTTTTGCGGATTTTTCCGAGAGATGAAATATTTTGGACCAACGAGAGGGCGACACTTGTCACCCTCAAGTGGACGTCATTAAGGGCTTGGCTTGGCACAATTTTGAGGCCTAAAACATGGGTCAATGTTTGGAGTGATTTGTGGAGTAGATGGCTAGGGTGCACTTGTGCAAATCTTCACCCTCCACTTGCCCACCACTTGTCTTAATCTTGGCCATTGATTGGCCTATAAATACCCCCCTTGAGTTGAAGACTTCTTCATCCCTAAAACATTTTCTAAGTCTTGAAAATCCTCCCCCCCTTCTTGTTGCTCTCGTCCAAGAGCACTCCTCCCTCGAGAAGGCCCTTGGCGAAACATCCCCACTCTTGAGAGTTGTTCTCGTAAAATACCCCCCAGTGAAAATACTCTCCAAGTATTGTTACTATTCCAAAATACCTTGGCCCAAATACCTTGTAGTATTCAAGGTTACCCACATACTAAAAGCCCGGAAATACTACTATACTTCCCTTGATCACAAAACCACAAGGAAAATCTTCACAGTTGGTTGAAGTATTAAGAAGAAGTTGCGTAGAACTTCTAAGGGTTTTTTGGAGCGGGTTGGAGCGCCCAGAGTAGGAGCTAAACGTTGCTCAGGATCGACATTTAAACTTGGATAATTTTAGGCTTATCGAGGTAAATACTCTTGTCTTTATATTGTAATTGGGATTACATACTGTAGTTATATAGAAATGAGTATAAGATATATAGAAGGATGGTATAAGAGAAGAGAATTGAACTGAAATCACATCAGAAGAATATTAAAGAAGAAGATTGAATCAGACTTACATAGGATTGTATTTCTGATGAACTTGTGTAGTTTAACGGGTAGGGAAGTGCTGCCCGATTTTCCGTAGAATAGAGAACCCCCTGCTTAGAATATTCTACAGAGTAGTCTAGACGTTGATAGACGTATATGGCCTTTATAGGTTGAAAGTTCTGCGAGTAGCATGTTATACTTGAAAGGTGGACAAGGCTAGCCGGGTTATAGCGGTGGAGCATTTTGCTATTAGTCGATAATCGTCGCGAGGTATGTGATTCTTCCTATCCTCTTGAGCATGATATTTTAAAAGAATATACATAGTACGGTAGACGTACGTATGTTAACTGAACGTGGTTTTACTGCGATGCCTTTTGACTTGAGTCTGAATAATAAGAATCTTGAAGTATTTCAAAAGAATTAAGAATCGTTTTTGAAAGAAGAGTAATGCTTGGTTTTAAAAGCTTAAGAGTTATACTAGCTTTATGGGAAGTTAGGTATAACGACTTAAGAGAGATAAAAGGAACGGTTTACTTAATTGTTTATGAA
Organism: Przewalskia tangutica; assembly: GCA_029844215.1. Lineage (NCBI taxonomy): Eukaryota > Viridiplantae > Streptophyta > Magnoliopsida > Solanales > Solanaceae > Przewalskia > Przewalskia tangutica. The sequence goes on along the minus strand of CM056722.1, from coordinate 45,719,511 downwards.
CGCCTTATATTGATTTCGGAAATGAGAATAAGTATCGAACAAACCACAGCAGCGCTAATAAAGGGAAATGTGTTGACTAATAAAGTATTATTAAAACCAGTAGAAACCTCCATCCGCATAGAAGCTAAGATGAGACAAAATGATTTTACATTTCCTAGATCATGGCTGCTTTAATAAGATTGTTATAAACAAGAATAACCTACTCACACATAAGGCATATGTTTCTCAAATTGTTTTAAAGGAGAATTATATTATTAAGTGATTAAAACTATGAACTACGAAACCTTTCGAAAATGAGAAACTTGAGCATTGGAAATTAGGCAAACTTGAACGTTTGGAAAATAATGTTGTTACTTGATTTTACAAAGGGAAGTGTTTTGGTTTACTTAAAGATAGTCACTCTATTTTTATACTACGGATATTGTGTGACTTTTGTGAAAGAAACAAATCTTTTAAAAGAGTTAATGTATGAAGTACTTTGGGTATAAAAACCCGAACTTGTTAACATAAAGTAGAAAGTACCTTGTGTGAATAACTTGATTGTGTTGGTTTGTGATAGCCTTGTAATACTTTCTTGTTGATTTGATAAGTAAACATGTTTAGGATGCTACGTGTGTTAGTATCTTGTGATGTTTGTGTAAAGGGGTTTCCCTTGATTGTGGTTATATTGTTTAACGATAAGCCGTTATGATAGTATTGTACTACTCACCTCTTGACATGATCTGGGGTTGCGCCTCCGTCGCGGGTATACCTCGAGCGATGCAGGACTATGATTCGAGAATACCTCATGCGGGTCCAGGGAACCTATGCGGAGCTACGAGAGTTCCAGGTTAGTATGCGGTCTCTATGGCCATGCGGTCTATGTGGCCATGCGGATCGCGAGTCGGGGCGATGCGGAGTAGCTACCCGTCGCGGGAATACCTCATGCGGGCCTATGTGTGTGGCCTATGCGGAGCTGCGGGAAGTTCCAGGATTAGACGCACACATTTGATACTGCGGGCGAGTGGCCAACTTCGATCATGTGGCGGTCTAGACAGACCTCGTGATACAGTTTATGGCATTGTTGGTACTGTGGGTTTTAGTAGTCGGCTATGCCTTCGTACTTACCCCGTACGGTTTTAGTATGACACAGGTGGGACCTGGTGTACATGTGTATTCCTTGGTGTGTTTATATCATGGACTGCCGGCAGTGAGGAAGGTATTCCACGGGCATGATTGATGTTGTGGGCGTGAGACCCATAGTTATATTTGAGTGATGACTTTGAGGGCGTGAGTCCCTGACTTGACATGACTGCTTATTTATTGTGAACTATAGTTTGGTTATCATACATGTCTCCTGCTTTATATAGACTACTATGATTTCATTTCTGATATTTTGATTTCACATACTTGGTACTGTTATGCGACCCCCGCCGAAGTGCGTTCATCTGTGCGGTAGAGTACACGATGTTGATCCTCGCTCATAGGGTCACGATTCGCGTTTGGGAAGCTCCGTTTCTCGGAGGCTTATCTTGGTATAGTCCGCATGCGTTGTAGTACTTACATTCGAGGTATGGCGGGAGCCACATGTCCATTGTTGTTATATCATTCTTAGAAGTGCATGAAATCTTGTATGGCGAGTTGTAAAAAGGATGTATCGTTGGATTTAAGTTTTATATATATATATGCCGAAAGGCAACTTTTCTCGAATAAAGCTGTTTACACTTCATGTTATTTCATGTCTTGTTTTATATTCCACGATTTACTCGATGTATGTCTACTTGGGTGCGGGGTAAGGCACGATCACGGGCAGGTTGGTCGTGACACGTGTCTCGATTATTTTAGACTTATGAGGTATTTTAAGTATTTTTCCAGTTTCGCATACTTAGTAAATATTGTATCGACCCCGCCTCGGGGCTGCGTTCATGCCGCAGGTAAGGGTAAGCAGGTGGTGGATCCTCATTCCTAGGATCACTGGTCTGGTGTCAGAGGCTCCATTTCTCCGGAGGCTTGTTTTGTTGGTGCAGTTTTCCACGATGTTGTAGATATTATGTACATTCGGGGTATGGCGAGCCCTGTCCGCCAGCTTGTTATTCTAAGTGCGTAGTCACGTTTGTGGTTTGGGCTATAAGAACAAAGTTGTCTTGTTTTACTTTTGGTTAAGGATATTCTATGGAAGCGGCGCTTGTCGGCTAGCCTGTGATGTTATTGTCTAAACATGTTTATGTGTGGTGTATGTTCCGCTGCTATTCTCTGATGTATACCTGAGAGGGGTGCCCATGTAAGGGCACGATCGCGTCGAGTCGGTCGTGACACTACACGTGAGTGATGGGTGGTAGCCGGCGGGTATGTAATAATTGCCGTGGCGATCTGATCGTCGGACCACTGAACCTAGCGGTATTATGACGAACTTTGAGGACATTATGTGTACGGGCTAGTTGGCCTCTTGTTATGCCAACATTGACTACAAAGAGAGATTGGTTCGATACCAGTTTTCCAGTAAACCGATTATCGAGTGGAAAGGAAGGGAAGCGGTGGTAACCAATAAATTATCCTTCCTTCTGTGACATCATTGTTTTTAATAAGTGCGTGACTTGTTCATTTGAGGTGAATTGAGGCAGAAGGTAAGTAATACTCGAATTTGAAGGAGTTTATGTTAAGTGCCCTTGGAGGTACTTGGAGTTGGTCTGGTGTGGCGGTCAGGGCCATGACCTTCCGAATAATTTCAGGAAAGCGCGCAAGAAAGAATAAGATAAGTACGAGTGTTGGCTGCGGAAAACAGAAGACATCGTTGGTAGGTTTTGAAAATCTATACGATTAAGGTGGCACTTGATGATTAAGATTTTGATAGGGGGATAAGTTCCCTCCCTCACGTAAAAGGATAGTTTTACGTATTATGGGGTTATGTGTACCCATGTTGTTAGACGAAGGATATGAGGTAGTAAGGTCTTGATGTCGTCATGCCATAGGTTACAATTTTAGGTAACCGTGGGAAAATTATTGTGTTGGGGTAATTGAGAACGACGTTAGGAAATGGTCGAGGAAGTATCATAAGAATGTAAATGCAGGTAGTACGCATGTATGAAACTGTACGATTATGAATCAAGATAGAAATACTTTTGCTAATAATAAGCATAAGGAAGGGTTATGACCAGAATGATAAAAGAGAATACAACTATGGTTATGTAAGTTGCACGAGATATGATTACCCCAGACTAGTGTAAAGACCATTAGTAGATAATGGGCAGTAAGAACACTTCGAGGAAATGTGGTAACACCTGCACTGACGAGAAAGATAGTAAGAAAATACGGAGGGGTAAGGGACCCCAAGACAACTTGAAATAACTTATACAGGGAAGACGAGTAGACACTCGAACGATAAGAGATTTTGACAAGCCATTAGATTATGTAATACCGTGAATTGAGGTTGAACACCTGACTACAAGCTCTACGAGCTGGGAGAGAATAATCGGGTTACTACTTGACGAGATCAAGGAAATCCCCCCCCCCCCCTAAATTGTGATTGGCAGGAAGTCTTAGCCATGCGGCCGACAAATGGATCAAGTCTAAGTTTAGTGACCAAGTTTGGTTGCAACAGAGAAAGGGAAACAGGAACCATAATTGAGATTAAGGATGCCGAATATTTCGCATGTATGAGAAAGACTTCCAGTTATTGGAAGATAAGTTGACCACGACTACAGTTCTAACCCCTCCTGAGAGACTAGAGGGTTAGGTTATTATTGTAACACGTTGGGTGTTGGGCTAGGTCGTGTGCTGACGCAACACGATAAGGTTAGAGCTTATGTTTCCCGGCGGTTAGGGAAGCATGAAAGGAATTACGCTACTCACGATTTAGAGTCGGCGGCAGTTAATCGTTCCTGGAAGATTTGGAGGCATTCCTTATGTAGACTTCATGTGGATATTTGTGCAGACCACAAGAGCCTCCGGTATATCTTCGGACAGAGGCAACTTAATTTGCGACAGAGACGGTGGTTAGATTTACTCAAGGGTTGTGTTATTGATATCCTATACCACCCGGGGAAAGCCGAGATGGTTACAAATGCTCTTAGTCGTGGATCTATGGATAGTCTGTCAGATGGACAACCATATAGACAGGACGTGGTCCATAACATTCATCAGCTGCCGAACCGAGGGGTTCGATTATTTGTTCCAAGGTTAATGGAGTTTAGATCTGAGAGGTTGCCGAGTCTTCCTTCGTCGAGGAGGTGAAGAGGCGATAATATGAGGATTCAGCGTTAGTATGTGATCAAGATACGACTCTCCGAAAAGAGAAGAGCCTGTTTGGATAGCACCGGATGGGTGTCTTTGTGATATGAGATAGATTGTGTGTACCGGTCTTTGCGAGACTTGTCGAGTTTTAGGAGGCACGCGGGCTTATTGCTCTATTGTTCGGGGTCGACTATGATGTACTATGACCTCAGATGTATGTATTGGTGGGATGGCCTGAAAAGGGACGTGACAGGTTTTGTTGCTCAGTGTCCTAATTGTAGCAGGTCAATGTGGAACACCGTGAGCCCGTGAGCTACTGACGATTGAGATCCCAACTTTTATATGGGAGGTAACTAATATGGATCTTGTTACAGGGTGGCATTGTACTCAGAGGAAGTGCGACTCACGGGGTCATAGTAAAGCAGTCGTGAAACCAGATCGTGTTCGTCAGTTAGGACCACGTACTCGGTGAGATATTGCTAGCTTATATAGCAAGGAGATTGTGAGGTTGCACGGGGTTCCTACGTTTTTGATGTCAGACAGATGAGCTCAGTTACAGATAACTTGTTGATGTTTTTTTCTAGAAGGGGTTAGGGACACAGGTGAGTCTCAGTGTTGCATTACACCCTCGGGCCAAGCGGACGAGCGAGCGTACTATCCGAGCACGAGGATAGGTGGCGGGCTGTGTTCTTGATTTCGAGAGATACCGGGAGGGTTATTTGCCTCTTGTTGAGTTACGTCACGATATGAGATACCCTTCCGATATTGGATGGCCTGTATGAGGCCTTGTATGTAAGAAAGTGTAGATCGCCGGTTGGTTGGTTCGGCGTAGGCGAGGTTCAGTTATTTGGTCCAGACTTGATTCAGCAGGCTGTGGATAAGGCGAAGCTTATCCAGAAAAGATTATTAGTAAGCTCAGAGTCAGCAGAAGCTTTATGCAGATAACCGACGTCGACACTTGGAGTTCAGGTTGACGTTTTGGTATGAGTATTGTTGTGTGGCCACGTGTGGCATTATTGTTATGTGGGGGTTGTAAGGAGACTATGTTCCTATCTTTAAGTTTGACTCCCAAAAGAACATTCGGGGATGAATGTTTCTAAGGGGGGAAGAATGTTACACTCCGGAATTCCAGGATATGTTTATAAGAACGTACGTAAGAACTAAAAAATGTTAAGATTTGAGACGAGTAAAAATTTATCGGAATTATGGAAATGTCGGAAAACGAAATATTGCGACGAATGGGAGGGCGACACGTGTCACCCCCCCCCTTAGTGGTCTTGGACGAAATGACATGGATAAAATGGTTATTTGACCAATATTAAGATGAAAGTCTTGCTAGGCTAAGAGCTTGATAACATTGACCAAGTCAATGAGCCCACATAGCTTGATATTTAAATAAATTCATCCAAGCCACACAAGTGTTCCAATCTAGACCCTTGATTGTAGTATTTATCTACACTAGTAGTGCAAGACTTTGTCATTTTCAACACTTAGAGAAATTTAAATCTTGTTCTTGCTCTCTTTTGGAAGCTCACGGCAATGGGCATTTTTTCAAGAGGAAAATTTTCATTTTTTGTCCAATAATCTCCACACTTTAAACCAAGGTTCCTAAGGGTGTTGTAAGTGTATCTCAATAGAAAGATCCCGGAAAGTTGGCGTTTTCGTATTAGTCATGAGTGAAAAACTAGTCACTTTCCTAGGTTTGGATTGGAAGTTGAAGGAAAGTTGTTTGTGATCTTCTAAGGGCTTCAAGTGGCGGATTGGAGTGTTAAAGAGAGGCTCTAAGTTGCTAGGGAGCGACTTCGGATCTTGAAGTGGATTAAGGCTCACTAAGGTAACAATCTTGTTCTCTTAAGTATTATAAGATTTCATATTGTATAGCCTTACATTTTGACTAGCATGAAGTATTTGGATTAAAGATTGATAAGTGTTATGGATATTTGAAGCCTAAAATCTGAATTGGCATGACTAGTTATTTGAAATTGAAATACACTTTGGTCGATAATTAGAATCGTCGCATGTTTGCCTACTTGAGGATTGTAGTAGTTATAATCGATTGTGGCTTGATAACATGTTATACTAAACAACTTGAATTGAAAAGGAATTGGAAAGGTTGATATGTTGTTGCACCTTTGGCCGAGAATGACTTTGTATGTTGGACTAGTTTGATATTAATTTGTGGGGCGGAATTTTACACGTCTTGTAGGCGTGTAATCCCCTATTGTTAACTACATTGTTGAGCCTTAAATGTGGCGTGTTTGGTTATTGAATTCGGGCCTTGAAAAAGGTGGAAAAGTATGTAGAAACAAAGGAAGTGTTGTCCGATTTTCCGTAGAATTTAGTGACTTTGCACTTAGAATATTCTACGTTTGAAGTTAGAAGTTAATAGACTTATTATGGTCATTATAGGTTGACATACTACGTACGACATATTGGACTTGGCAAGTGGATTGAACCGAAGAGGTATGTGGAACTTTCTTATCTCTTGAGCATGAATAGTTGTAAATATATAGTACGGTAGACGTACGAGATTTTTGACAATCTAATCCATTTGATATCCTTGGCTTATTTTAAGAATGTCCAAGTTGGTTGAGTTAGGGACTTAACTCACTTGTTTAAGAATATTAAGGACATCTTAAGTTTTCTAAAAGTTAAGAGACTTAAAGTATTTTAAAAGTATATGATACATGGTTTTGAAAGTATAAGTCTCTTGGATATAAAGAAGAATGTATTTGTCTAAAGTATAAAGCTAGTATAACGGCTTTATGGGAAGTTGGTTATAATAGCTTTATGGAAAGTTAAAAAGAGTGGTTTACTCTAAGTAGTGTAAGTATGATAAATGACTTGAATTAAGGAAAGACAAATTGATTTTAAGGTATCAATTGCTTAAGGTTAAAAGAAAGAAGTCACTGGATTTAGAAGCCGATAAATGTATTTCTAAAAGGTATTGTGACTTGTCTTGAAAAGTAGTTATGACTTGATACTACGGTTATTAGTATCTTGGAAGTTTTATGTGAAAAAGAGTCATTTTAAAAGAATAGAAGTATGTAGTACTTTGGGTTAAATTCCCGGATTTTTATAATGACATGTTAGTGCCTTAAGTAAACTAAAATGAGAGTGTATATGAATAAGGCTAATAAGAAGTTAGGGGGATTTCTTAACTTGTTTATGTTATGTATGATAAGCCGGTAGTGCTTATGTTATGTATGATAAGTCGGTAGTGCTTATGTTATGTATGATAGCCGGTTGTGCTAGTTATGTTATTCTTATGGGGTAATGCCCCGGGTTACTACTAATTCCATGGATTTGCTACCCATGATGCGGTCACGGCGTTTGTACTCATTGCGGGCTCACCGCCTAGCGGGTGAAATAGTCTGTCGCGGGTGAAATAGTCCTATGCGAGAATACCTCATGCGGGTCCACATGACCTATGCGGGCGGATCTGACCTATGCGAGAAGTTACCTCATTGCGGGTCCACAGACTATACGGGTGAAATAGTCCCAGGAGTAGGATTGCTTAATGATACTACGGGCGGGTAGCCCTACTTTGATCATGAGCCTCCTATTTTTATGCAGTAAAGTATACTCTTGTTTACTCTCATTGTTAGTAAGGCACAGTGTACTGTTATTTGAGTTATCAATCATGTCTCCAGTTTTATATTAGACTTTATGATTTCATTCTGATGCTTTCTTTCACATACTTGGTACATGTTGTCTTGACCTCGCCGGCTGCGTTATCATGCCGCGGTAGTATGCAGGTTGTTGATCATCACTCTTAGGATCACTGTTCAGCTGTTGGGAAACTCCATTACTCCGGAGGCTTATCCCTGGTTCAGATCCCTGGTATGGTAGGTTGTTGAATATTCAGGGGTATGGCGGGGCCCTGTCCCATCACAGTTGTTATTCTTAGAAGTCTGTAGTCACATTGTGGATTGGGTTTTTAAGAACAGAAATGTATTGGTTTATTTTATTTTGGTTCATGTATATTTTACGGAAGGTGGCCTTATCGGCTAACCTGTTGATATTTACTGTTTAAGTATTTATGAGTTTTATATATTCCGCTGCTATTCTCTGATGTATACCTGTAAGGGGTGCCCAGGTAGGGCACCAGTCGCGGGACCGGGGTTGGATCGTGACAGTCGCCCAGAAGGACTAAACAATAGCAGGAGCTACCAGTCAGACTCAGAGAGTTGATAGGGCTCATGCCCAGGGTATACCGGATATTGTGCCGTAGTCGGCGAGTTCTTCTGCGCCATGTTTTGAGGCCCCAAAGACACGAGCCTCGGTTCTCGATTAGGGAAGACTATAGGGTCATAAGGGAAGCAATTATGTTATTGACCAAGATAGCGGTGCTACAGTTTCATCAACAGGAGGTTATTCGGCGATGCAGAGCAGTGTACAGAGGTAGAGGCAACGTAAATCAGCGTAAGAGGGCTAGACCGGTTGGTTATCCCGGTGAGTTTTTGGACGAGCAGCCTCAGCAGCGAGTGAGATATTCGTCCCAGCCTACCCAGGACATACCCCCCGCAGCTCACAGGTGGGAGATTGGACCCCACAAGGTATTTAGGAGCTGGTCCAATCTCCAGGGGTTCGAGGTTCTCAGAGGAGCAGAGGATTTTCTCAGTCGAGGCCACTTATTCCTCAGTGTTTTCGATGTAGTAAGCGTCATATGGGGAAATGCCGTTATGGCACAAGTGTTTGTTTTTATTGTGGCCGTCCGGGCCATATACAGAGGGTATGTCCTTTTAGAAAGAGCACCGGTGAGGTGGCTCAGTCTATGAGGCCGGTGGTTAGTTCCTTTTCATCTACAGTCGTGCGCCCGAGCGGTGTTGAATGTCGGCCGGTAGTGGTAGAGGTCAGGGTGGAGTTTATAGTTCTGGCGGTCCTTCGAACCGCATAGATGACGTGACTACTAGGCAGGATCAAGAGGCAATATCGCATGGGGTTACAACTATATTTCGATTCTTTTGAATCATACATGCACTAATAGATTCTGTTACACCCCGTAGTTCCGGGACATGTGTTTAAGAGAATGTACGTGAGAAGATACGACTTTAAGTTTGATATGAAAGAAGGATTGATTTTTCCTACGGAAAATGATTTCGAACCTCGGGAAAGAATAATATTTGTAAATTGAGACGTAAAATTTATCGGAATTATGAAAATGTCGGGAAACGAAGTGTATGGATGAATGAGAGGGCGACACGTGTCACCCCTACATAGGCTTAGACGAAATGGTCATGGGAATTGGTCAAGTCTTGAACAAGCCAAGGCTTGACATTATTGACTTAGTCAACTATCCAACTTGACATTAGATCTTTTAACCCCAATGAATCTAGGCCACACAAGTGTTCTAATCTTGACCATTGAAAGTAGTATATCATCACACTAGTAGAAAGACATTCTACACTTTGAAAAATTAGCCAAGAACTTGTTGTTCTTATGTGAAACTCTCGGGTTTGAGCTAAAAGGAACAAGAAATATTTTCGTTTGTGGTTCAATAATACCAATACTTTAAACCAAGGTTCCTAAGGGTATTGTAAGGATATCTCAATAGAAAGATCCCGCAAAAACGACGTTTTCACGTTAGTCGCAAGGCGAAAATCTAAGGTGTTCTTCAACTTTGAAGTTGTAAATTGAAGGGAAGTTGTTTGTGAGCTTCTAAGGAGTGCTTGGACCGGATTGGAACATAAGAAGAGGAGCTAGAAGTTGCTAGGATCGACTTTGACGCTTGGATATTATTAGGGCTTATTGAGGTAAAAATCTTCATCTTCTTAATGTGATTGAAGATTACATGTTATAGTAGTTAATAAATGAGCATGTGGTATATAGATTGACTCTGATGTATGTCTACTTGGGTGCCCGGGGTAAGGCACCAGTCACGGGCCCGGGTTCGGGTCGTGACACATGTCTCCAGTTATTTTAGACTTATGAGGTATTTTAAGTATTTTTCCAGTTTCGCATACTTAGTACATATTGTGTACTGACCCCCTTCCTCGGGGGCTGCGTTCATGCCGCAGGTAAGGGTAAGCAGGTGGTGGATCCTCATTCCTAGGATCACCGGTGCAGTGTCGAGCTCCATTTCTCGGAGGCTTGTTTTGTTAGTGCAGTTTTCCACGATGTTGTAGATATTATGTACATTCAGGGGTATGGCGGGGCCCTGTCCCGCCACAGTTGTTATTCCTAGAGGTCTGTAGTCACGTTTGTGGTTTGGGCTATAAGAACAAAGTTGTACTGTTTTACTTTTGGTTAAGGATATTCTATGGAAGGCGGCCTTGTCGGCTAGCCTGTGATGTTATTGTCTAAACATGTTTATGTGTGGTGTATGTTCCGCTGCTATTCTCTGATGTATACCTGAGAGGGGTGCCCATGTAGGGCACCAGTCGCGTCCCAGGGTCGGGTCGTGACACTACACCCGTGAGTGATGGGTGGTAGCTGAGCGGGTATGTAATAATTGCCCGGTGACGATACAGTCGTCGGACCTATGAACCTAGCGAGCTATTGCGATGCACTTTGAGGACATTATGTGTACGGGCTAGTTGGCCTCTTGTTATGCCAACATTGACTACAAAGAGAGATTGGTTCGATACCAGTTTTCCAGTAAACCGATTATCGAGTGGAAAGGAAGGGAAGCGGTGGTAACCAATAAATTATCCTTCCTTCTGTGACATCATTGTTTTTAATAAGTCTGTGTGACTTGTTCATTTGAGGTGAATTGAGGCAGAAGGTAAGTAATACTCGAATTTGAAGGAGTTTATGTTAAGTGCCCTTGGAGGTACTTGGAGTTGGTCTGGTGTGGCGGTCAGGGCCATGACCTTCCGGATAATTTCAGGAAAGCGCGCAAGAAAGAATAAGATAAATACGAGTGTTGGCTGCGGAAAACAGAAGACATCGTTGGTAGGTTTTGAAAATCTATACGATTAAGGTGGCACTTGATGATTAAGATTTTGATAGGGGGATAAGTTCCCTCCCTCACGTAAAAGGATAGTTTTACGTATTATGGGGTTATGTGTACCCATGTTGTTAGACGAAGGATATGAGACTGGTAAGGTCTTCAGTATCGTCATGCCATAGGTTACAATTTTAGGTAACCGTGGGAAAATTATTGTGTTGGGGTAATTGAGAACGACGTTAGGAAATGGTCGAGGAAGTATCATAAGAATGTAAATGCAGGTAGTACGCATGTATGAAACTGTACGATTATGAATCAAGATAGAAATACTTTTGCTAATAATAAGCATAAGGAAGGGTTATGACCAGAATGATAAAAGAGAATACAACTATGGTTATGTAAGTTGCACGAGATATGATTACCCCAGACTAGTGTAAAGACCATTAGTAGATAATGGGCAGTAAGAACACTTCGAGGAAATGTGGTAACACCTGTACTGACGAGAAAGATAGTAAGAAAATACGGAGGGGTAAGGGACCCCAGGACAACTTGAAATAACTTATACAGGGAAGACGAGTAGACACTCGAACGATAAGAGATTTTGACAAGCCATTAGATTATGTAATACCGTGAATTGAGGTTGAACACCTGACTACAAGCTCTACGAGCTGGGAGAGAATAATCGGGTTACTACTTGACGAGATCAAGGAAATCCCCCCCCCTAAATTGTGATTGGCAGGAAGTCTTAGCCATGCGGCCGGCAAATGGATCAAGTCTAAGTTTAGTGACCAAGTTTGGTTGCAACAGAGAAAGGGAAACAGGAACCATAATTGAGATTAAGGATGCCGAATATTTCGCATGTATGAGAAAGACTTCCAGTTATTGGAAGATAAGTTGACCACGACTACAGTTCTAACCCCTCCTGAGAGACTAGAGGGTTAGGTTATTATTGTAACATGTTGGGTGTTGGGCTAGGTAGTGTGCTGACGCAACACGATAAGGTTAGAGCTTATGTTTCCCGGCGGTTAGGGAAGCATGAAAGGAATTACGCTACTCACGATTTAGAGTCGGCGGCAGTTAATCGTTCCTGGAAGATTTGGAGGCATTCCTTATGTAGACTTCATGTGGATATTTGTGCAGACCACAAGAGCCTCCGGTATATCTTCGGACAGAGGCAACTTAATTTGCGACAGAGACGGTGGTTAGATTTACTCAAGGGTTGTGTTATTGATATCCTATACCACCCGGGGAAAGCCGAGATGGTTACAAATGCTCTTAGTCGTGGATCTATGGATAGTCTGTCAGATGGACAACCAGATAGACAGGACGTGGTCCATAAGATTCATCAGCTGCCGAACCGAGGGGTTCGATTATTTGTTCCAAGGTTAATGGAGTTTAGATCTGAGAGGTTGCCGAGTCTTCGCCGTCGAGGAGGTGAATTGGCGATAATATGAGGATTCAGCGTTAGTATGTGATCAATATACGACTCTCCAGAAAAGAAGAGCTGTTTGGATAGCAGGATGGGTGTCTTTGTGATATGAGATAGATGTGTGTACCGGTCTTTGCAGACTTGTCGCCAGAGTTTTAGGGGAGGCACGCAGTGCTTATTGCTCTATTGTTCGGGGTCGACTATGATGTACTATGACCTCAGATGTATGTATTGGTGGGATGGCCTGAAAAGGGACGTGACAGGTTTTGTTGCTCAGTGTCCTAATTGTAGCAGGTCAATGTGGAACACCGAGGCCGGTGGCTACTACAGGCGATTGAGATCCCAACTTAGATATGGGAGGTAACTAATATGGATCTTGTTACAGGGTGGCATTGTACTCAGAGGAAGTGCGACTCCCTGGGGGTCATAGTAAACAGGCTGACGAAACCAGTCCGTGTTCGTCCGGTTAGGACCACGTACTCGGCTGAGGATATTGCTAGCTTATATAGCAAGGAGATTGTGAGGTTGCACGGGGTTCCTACGTTTATGATGTCAGACAGATGAGCTCAGTTACAGATAACTTGTTGATGTTTTTTTCTAGAAGGGGTTAGGGACACAGGTGAGTCTCAGTGTTGCATTACACCCTCAGACCGACGGACAGGCAGAGCGTACTATCCAGGCACTTGAGGATAGGTGGCGGGCCTGTGTTCTTGATTTCAGAGATAGCTGGGAGGGTTATTTGCCTCTTGTTGAGTTACGTACGATAACAGATACCCTTCCAGTATTCAGATGGCCCTGTATGAGGCCTTGTATGTAAGAAAGTGTAGATCGCCGGTTGGTTGGTTCGGCGTAGGCGAGGTTCAGTTATTTGGTCCAGACTTGATTCAGCAGGCTGTGGATAAGGCGAAGCTTATCCAGAAAAGATTATTAGTAAGCTCAGAGTCAGCAGAAGCTTTATGCAGATAACCGACGTCGACACTTGGAGTTCAGGTTGACGTTTTGGTATGAGTATTGTTGTGTGGCCACGTGTGGCATTATTGTTATGTGGGGGTTGTAAGGAGACTATGTTCCTATCTTTAAGTTTGACTCCCAAAAGAACATTCGGGGATGAATGTTTCTAAGGGGGGAAGAATGTTACAATCCGGAATTCCAGGATATGTTTATAAGAACGTACGTAAGAACTAAAAATTTATCGGAATTATGGAAATGTCGGAAAATGAAATATTGCGACGAATGGGAGGGCGACACGTGTCACCCCCCTTAGTGGTCTTGGACGAAATGACATGGATAAAATGGTCATTTGACCAATATTAAGATGAAAGTCTTGCTAGGCTAAGAGCTTGATAACATTGACCAAGTCAATGAGCCCACATAGCTTGATATTTAAATAAATTCATCCAAGCCACACAAGTGTTCCAATCTAGACCCTTGATTGTAGTATTTATCTACACTAGTAGTGCAAGACTTTGTCATTTTCAACACTTAGAGAAATTTAAATCTTGTTCTTGCTCTCTTTTGGAAGCTCACGGCAATGGGCATTTTTTCAAGAGGAAAATTTTCATTTTTTGTCCAATAATCTCCACACTTTAAACCAAGGTTCCTAAGGGTGTTGTAAGTGTATCTCAATAGAAAGATCCCGGAAAAGTGGCGTTTTCGTATTAGTCGCAAGGTGAAAAACTAGTCACTTTCCTAGGTTTGGATTGGAAGTTGAAGGAAAGTTGTTTGTGATCTTCTAAGGGCTTCAAGTGGCGGATTGGAGTGTTAAAGAGAGGCTCTAAGTTGCTAGGGAGCGACTTCGGATCTTGAAGTGGATTAAGGCTCACTAAGGTAACAATCTTGTTCTCTTAAGTATTATAAGATTTCATATTGTATAGCCTTACATTTTGACTAGCATGAAGTATTTGGATTAAAGATTGATAAGTGTTATGGATATTTGAAGCCTAAAATCTGAATTGGCATGACTAGTTATTTGAAATTGAAATACACTTTGGTCGATAATTAGAATCGTCGCATGTTTGCCTACTTGAGGATTGTAGTAGTTATAATCGATTGTGGCTTGATAACATGTTATACTAAACAACTTGAATTGAAAAGGAATTGGAAAGGTTGATATGTTGTTGCACCTTTGGCCGAGAATGACTTTGTATGTTGGACTAGTTTGATATTAATTTGTGGAGCGGAATTTTACACGTCTTGTAGGCGTGTAATCCCCTATTGTTAACTACATTGTTGAGCCTTAAATGTGGCGTGTTTGGTTATTGAATTCGGGCCTTGAAAAAGGTGGAAAAGTATGTAGAAACAAAGGAAGTGTTGTCCGATTTTCCGTAGAATTTAGTGACTTTGCACTTAGAATATTCTACGTTTGAAGTTAGAAGTTAATAGACTTATTATGGTCATTATAGGTTGACATACTACGTACGACATATTGGACTTGGCAAGTGGATTGAACCGAAGAGGTATGTGGAACTTTCTTATCTATTGAGCATGAATAGTTGTAAATATATAGTACGGTGAGCGTCACGAGATTTTTGACAATCTAATCCATTTGATATCCTTGGCTTATTTTAAGAATGTCCAAGTTGGTTGAGTTAGGGACTTAACTCACTTGTTTAAGAATATTAAGGACATCTTAAGTTTTCTAAAAGTTAAGAGACTTAAAGTATTTTAAAAGTATATGATACATGGTTTTGAAAGTATAAGTCTCTTGGATATAAAGAAGAATGTATTTGTCTAAAGTATAAAGCTAGTATAACGGCTTTATGGGAAGTTGGTTATAATAGCTTTATGGAAAGTTAAAAAGAGTGGTTTACTCTAAGTAGTGTAAGTATGATAAATGACTTGAATTAAGGAAAGACAAATTGATTTTAAGGTATCAATTGCTGAAGGTTAAAAGAAAGAAGTCACTGGATTTAGAAGCCGATAAATGTATTTCTAAAAGGTATTGTGACTTGTCTTGAAAAGTAGTTATGACTTGATACTACGGTTATTAGTATCTTGGAAGTTTTATGTGAAAAAGAGTCATTTTAAAAGAATAGAAGTATGTAGTACTTTGGGTTAAATTCCCGGATTTTTATAATGACATGTTAGTGCCTTAAGTAAACTAAAATGAGAGTGTATATGAATAAGGCTAATAAGAAGTTAGGGGGATTTCTTAACTTGTTTATGTTATGTATGATAAGCCGGTAGTGCTTATGTTATGTATGATAAGTCGGTAGTGCTTATGTTATGTATGATAGCCGGTTGTGCTAGTTATGTTATTCTTATGGGGTAATGCCCCGGGTTACTACTAATTCCATGGATTTGCTACCCATGATGCCAGTGCGGCGTTTGTACTCATTGCGGGCTCACCGGGCCTAAGCGGGTGAAATAGTCCTGTGCGGGTGAAATAGTCCTATGCGAGGAATACCTCATGCGGGTCCACATGACCTATGCGGGCGGATACAGCCTATGCGAGGAAGTTACCTCATTGCGGGTCCACAGGACCTATACGGGTGAAATAGTCCCAGGAGTAGGATTGCTTAATGATACTACGGGCGGGTAGCCCTACTTTGATCATGAGCCTCCTATTTTTATGCAGTAAAGTATACTCTTGTTTACTCTCATTGTTAGTAAGGCACAGTGTACTGTTATTTGAGTTATCAATCATGTCTCCAGTTTTATATTAGACTTTATGATTTCATTACAGTACTTTCAGTTTCACATACTTGATACATGTTGTACTGACCTCCTTCGGGGGCCTGCGTTCATGCCGCAGGTAGAGTATGCAGGTTGTTGATCATCACTCTTAGGATCACTGTTCAGCTGTTGGGAAACTCCATTACTCCGGAGGCTTATCCCTGGTTCAGATCCCTGGTATGGTAGGTTGTTGAATATTCAGGGGTATGGCGGGGCCCTGTCCCATCACAGTTGTTATTATTAGAAGTCTGTAGTCACATTGTGGATTGGGTTTTTAAGAACAGAAATGTACTGGTTTATTTTATTTTGGTTCATGTATATTTTACGGAAGGTGGCCTTATCGGCTAACCTGTTGATATTTACTGTTTAAGTATTTATGAGTTTTATATATTCCGCTGCTATTCTCTGATGTATACATGAGGTGCCTGGTAGGGCACGATCGCGGACCGGGGTTGGATCGTGACAGTCGCCCAGAAGGACTAAACAATAGCAGGAGCTACCAGTCAGACTCAGAGAGTTGATAGGGCTCATGCCCAGGGTATACCGGATATTGTGCCGTAGTCGGCGAGTTCTTCTGCGCCATGTTTTGAGGCCCCAGCACCAGAGCCTCCGATTTCGATTAGGGAAGACTATAGGGTCATAAGGGAAGCAATTATGTTATTGACCAAGATAGCGGTGCTACAGTTTCATCAACAGGAGGTTATTCGGCCGGTCTGACAGTGTGTACAGAGGGTAGAGGCAACACGTAAATCAGCGTAAGAGGCTAGGACCGGTTGGTTATCCGGTGAGTTTTTGACGGCGACCTCAAGGCGAGTGAGATATTCGTCCCAGCCTACCCAGGACATACCCCCCGCAGCTCACAGGTGGGAGATTGGACCCCACAAGGTATTTAGGAGCTGGTCCAATCTCCAGGGGTTCGAGGTTCTCAGAGGAGCAGAGGATTTTCTTAGTCGAGGCCACTTATTCCTCAGTGTTTTCGATGTAGTAAGCGTCATATGGGGAAATGCCGTTATGGCACAAGTGTTTGTTTTTATTGTGGCCGTCCGGGCCATATACAGAGGGTATGTCCTTTTAGAAAGAGCACCGGTGAGGTGGCTCAGTCTATGAGGCCGGTGGTTAGTTCCTTTTCATCTGATGCGTGCGCCCCGAGCGTGGTGTTGGATGTCGACCAGTGGTAGAGGTCAGGGTGGAGTTTATAGTTCTGGCGGTCCTTCGAACCGCATAGATGACGTGACTACTAGGCAGGATCAAGAGGCAATATCGCATGGGGTTACAACTATATTTCGATTCTTTTGAATCATACATGCACTGATAGATTCTGTTACACCCCGTAGTTCCGGGACATGTGTTTAAGAGAATGTACGTGAGAAGATACGACTTTAAGTTTGATATGAAAGAAGGATTGATTTTTCCTACGGAAAATGATTTCGAACCTCGGGAAAGAATAATATTTGTAAATTGAGACGTAAAATTTATCGGAATTATGAAAATGTCGGGAAACGAAGTGTATGGATGAATGAGAGGGCGACACGTGTCACCCCTACATAGGCTTAGACGAAATGGTCATGGGAATTGGTCAAGTCTTGAACAAGCCAAGGCTTGACATTATTGACTTAGTCAACTATCCAACTTGACATTAGATCTTTTAACCCCAATGAATCTAGGCCACACAAGTGTTCTAATCTTGACCATTGAAAGTAGTATATCATCACACTAGTAGAAAGACATTCTACACTTTGAAAAATTAGCCAAGAACTTGTTGTTCTTATGTGAAACTCTCGGGTTTGAGCTAAAAGGAACAAGAAATATTTTCGTTTGTGGTTCAATAATACCAATACTTTAAACCAAGGTTCCTAAGGGTATTGTAAGGATATCTCAATAGAAAGATCCCGCAAAAACGACGTTTTCACGTTAGTCGCAAGGCGAAAATCTAAGGTGTTCTTCAACTTTGAAGTTGTAAATTGAAGGGAAGTTGTTTGTGAGCTTCTAAGGAGTGCTTGGACCGGATTGGAACATAAGAAGAGGAGCTAGAAGTTGCTAGGATCGACTTTGACGCTTGGATATTATTAGGGCTTATTGAGGTAAAAATCTTCATCTTCTTAATGTGATTGAAGATTACATGTTATAGTAGTTAATAAATGAGCATGTGGTATATAGATTGACTCTGATGTATGTCTACTTGGGTGCCCGGGGTAAGGCACCAGTCACGGGCCCGGGTTCGGGTCGTGACACATGTCTCCAGTTATTTTAGACTTATGAGGTATTTTAAGTATTTTTCCAGTTTCGCATACTTAGTACATATTGTGTACTGACCCCCTTCCTCGGGGGCTGCGTTCATGCCGCAGGTAAGGGTAAGCAGGTGGTGGATCCTCATTCCTAGGATCACTGGTCTGGTGTCAGAGGCTCCATTTCTTCGGAGGCTTGTTTTGTTGGTACGGTTTTTCCCTGATGTTGTAGATATTATGTACATTCAGGGGTATGGCGAGCCCTGTCCATACGATTGTTATTCCTAGAGTGCGTAGTCACGTTTGTGGTTTGGGCTATAAGAACAAAGTTGTCTTGTTTTACTTTTGGTTAAGGATATTCTATGGAAGCGGCGCAATTGCTTTGTGATGTTATTGTCTAAACATGTTTATGTGTGGTGTATGTTCCGCTGCTATTCTCTGATGTATACCTGAGAGGGGTGCCCATGTAGGGCACCAGTCGCGTCCCAGGGTCGGGTCGTGACACTACACCCGTGAGTGATGGGTGGTAGCTGAGCGGGTATGTAATAATTGCCCGGTGACGATACAGTCGTCGGACCTAGCGAACCTAGCGAGCATTATGGCGAACTTTGAGGACATTATGTGTACGGGCTAGTTGGCCTCTTGTTATGCCAACATTGACTACAAAGAGAGATTGGTTCGATACCAGTTTTCCGATGCCGATTATCGAGTGGAAAGGAAGGGAAGCGGTGGTAACCAATAAATTATCCTTCCTTCTGTGACATCATTGTTTTTAATAAGCCTGTGTGACTTGTTCATTTGAGGTTAATTGAGGCAGAAGGTAAGTAATACTCGAATTTGAAGGAGTTTATGTTAAGTGCCCTTGGAGGTACTTGGAGTTGGTCTGGTGTGGCGGTCAGGGCCATGACCTTCCGGATAATTTCAGGAAAGCGCGCAAGAAAGAATAAGATAAATACGAGTGTTGGCTGCGGAAAACAGAAGACATCGTTGGTAGGTTTTGAAAATCTATACGATTAAGGTGGCACTTGATGATTAAGATTTTGATAGGGGGATAAGTTCCCTCCCTCACGTAAAAGGATAGTTTTACGTATTATGGGGTTATGTGTACCCATGTTGTTAGACGAAGGATATGAGACTGGTAAGGTCTTCAGTATCGTCATGCCATAGGTTACAATTTTAGGTAACCGTGGGAAAATTATTGTGTTGGGGTAATTGAGAACGACGTTAGGAAATGGTCGAGGAAGTATCATAAGAATGTAAATGCAGGTAGTACGCATGTATGAAACTGTACGATTATGAATCAAGATAGAAATACTTTTGCTAATAATAAGCATAAGGAAGGGTTATGACCAGAATGATAAAAGAGAATACAACTATGGTTATGTAAGTTGCACGAGATATGATTACCCCAGACTAGTGTAAAGACCATTAGTAGATAATGGGCAGTAAGAACACTTCGAGGAAATGTGGTAACACTGTCTTGTGAGAAATATAGTAAGAAAATACTGAGGGGTAAGGGACCCCAGGACAACTTGAAATAACTTATACAGGGAAGACGAGTAGACACTCGAACGATAAGAGATTTTGACAAGCCATTAGATTATGTAATACCGTGAATTGAGGTTGAACACCTGACTACAAGCTCTACGAGCTGGGAGAGAATAATCGGGTTACTACTTGCGAGATCAAGGAAATCCCCTAAATTGTGATTGGCGGGAAGTCTTAGCCATGCGTGACAAATGGATCAAGTCTAAGTTTAGTGACCAAGTTTGGTTACAGAGAGAAAGGAAAGCAGAACCATGGTGAGATTAAGGATGCCGAATATTTCGCATGTATGAGAAAGACTTCCAGTTATTGGAAGATAAGTTGACCACGACTACAGTTCTAACCCCTCCTGAGAGACTAGAGGGTTAGGTTATTATTGTAACACGTTGGGTGTTGGGCTAGGTAGTGTGCTGACGCAACACGATAAGGTTAGAGCTTATGTTTCCCGGCGGTTAGGGAAGCATGAAAGGAATTACGCTACTCACAATTTAGAGTCGGCGGCAGTTAATCGTTCCTGGAAGATTTGGAGGCATTCCTTATGTAGACTTCATGTGGATATTTGTGCAGACCACAAGAGCCTCCGGTATATCTTCGGACAGAGGCAACTTAATTTGCGACAGAGACGGTGGTTAGATTTACTCAAGGGTTGTGTTATTGATATCCTATACCACCCGGGGAAAGCCGAGATGGTTACAAATGCTCTTAGTCGTGGATCTATGGATAGTCTGTCAGATGGACAGCCAGATAGACAGGACGTGGTCCATAAGATTCATCAGCTGCCGAACCGAGGGGTTCGATTATTTGTTCCAAGGTTAATGGAGTTTAGATCTGAGAGGTTGCCGAGTCTTCCTTCGTCGAGGAGGTGAAGAGGCGATAATATGAGGATTCAGCGTTAGTATGTGATCAAGATACGACTCTCCGAAAAGAGAAGAGCCTGTTTGGATAGCACCGGATGGGGTGCTGTGATATGAGGATAGATTGTGTGTACCCGGTGCTGCAGGACTTGTCAGCAGGTTTTAGGGGAGGCACGCAGTGCTTATTGCTCTATTGTTCGGGGTCGACTATGATGTACTATGACCTCAGATGTATGTATTGGTGGGATGGCCTGAAAAGGGACGTGACAGGTTTTGTTGCTCAGTGTCCTAATTGTAGCAGGTCAATGTGGAACACCAGGAGCCCGGTGGGCTACTACAGGCGATTGAGATCCCAACTTAGATATGGGAGGTAACTAATATGGATCTTGTTACAGGGTGGCATTGTACTCAGAGGAAGTGCGACTCCCTGGGGGTCATAGTAAACAGGCTGACGAAACCAGTCCGTGTTCGTCCGGTTAGGACCACGTACTCGGCTGAGGATATTGCTAGCTTATATAGCAAGGAGATTGTGAGGTTGCACGGGGTTCCTACGTTTTTGATGTCAGACAGATGAGCTCAGTTACAGATAACTTGTTGATGTTTTTTTCTAGAAGGGGTTAGGGACACAGGTGAGTCTCAGTGTTGCATTACACCCTCAGACCGACGGACAGGCAGAGCGTACTAT
The DNA here is from genome assembly GCA_029844215.1 of Przewalskia tangutica. Classification (NCBI taxonomy): domain Eukaryota; kingdom Viridiplantae; phylum Streptophyta; class Magnoliopsida; order Solanales; family Solanaceae; genus Przewalskia; species Przewalskia tangutica. The sequence continues at coordinate 45,697,997 of CM056722.1, read as the reverse complement.
CCAGGAACTTGAGGATAGGTGGCGGGCCTGTGTTCTTGATTTCAGAGATAGCTGGGAGGGTTATTTGCCTCTTGTTGAGTTACGTACGATAACAGATACCCTTCCAGTATTCAGATGGCCCTGTATGAGGCCTTGTATGTAAGAAAGTGTAGATCGCCGGTTGGTTGGTTGGCGTGGCGAGGTTCGATTATTTGGTCGGACTTGATTCAAGGTGTGGATAAGCGGCTTATCGAAAAGATTATTAGTAAGCTCAGAGTCAGCAGAAGCTTTATGCAGATAACCGACGTCGACACTTGGAGTTCAGGTTGACGTTTTGGTATGAGTATTGTTGTGTGGCCACGTGTGGCATTATTGTTATGTGGGGGTTGTAAGGAGACTATGTTCCTATCTTTAAGTTTGACTCCCAAAAGAACATTCGGGGATGAATGTTTCTAAGGGGGGAAGAATGTTACAATCCGGAATTCCAGGATATGTTTATAAGAACGTACGTAAGAACTAAAAATTTATCGGAATTATGGAAATGTCGGAAAATGAAATATTGCGACGAATGGGAGGGCGACACGTGTCACCCCCCTTAGTGGTCTTGGACGAAATGACATGGATAAAATGGTCATTTGACCAATATTAAGATGAAAGTCTTGCTAGGCTAAGAGCTTGATAACATTGACCAAGTCAATGAGCCCACATAGCTTGATATTTAAATAAATTCATCCAAGCCACACAAGTGTTCCAATCTAGACCCTTGATTGTAGTATTTATCTACACTAGTAGTGCAAGACTTTGTCATTTTCAACACTTAGAGAAATTTAAATCTTGTTCTTGCTCTCTTTTGAAGCTCACGTCAATGGGCATTTTTTCAAGAGGAAAATTTTCATTTTTGTCCAATAATCTCCACACTTTAAACCAAGGTTCCTAAGGGTGTTGTAAGTGTATCTCAATAGAAAGATCCCGGAAAAGTGGCGTTTTCGTATTAGTCGCAAGGTGAAAAACTAGTCACTTTCCTAGGTTTGGATTGGAAGTTGAAGGAAAGTTGTTTGTGATCTTCTAAGGGCTTCAAGTGGCGGATTGGAGTGTTAAAGAGAGGCTCTAAGTTGCTAGGAGCGACTTCGGATCTTGAAGTGGATTAAGGCTCACTAAGGTAACAATCTTGTTCTCTTAAGTATTATAAGATTTCATATTGTATAGCCTTACATTTTGACTAGCATGAAGTATTTGGATTAAAGATTGATAAGTGTTATGGATATTTGAAGCCTAAAATCTGAATTGGCATGACTAGTTATTTGAAATTGAAATACACTTTGGTCGATAATTAGAATCGTCGCATGTTTGCCTACTTGAGGATTGTAGTAGTTATAATCGATTGTGGCTTGATAACATGTTATACTAAACAACTTGAATTGAAAAGGAATTGGAAAGGTTGATATGTTGTTGCACCTTTGGCCGAGAATGACTTTGTATGTTGGACTAGTTTGATATTAATTTGTGGGGCGGAATTTTACACGTCTTGTAGGCGTGTAATCCCCTATTGTTAACTACATTGTTGAGCCTTAAATGTGGCGTGTTTGGTTATTGAATTCGGGCCTTGAAAAAGGTGGAAAAGTATGTAGAAACAAAGGAAGTGTTGTCCGATTTTCCGTAGAATTTAGTGACTTTGCACTTAGAATATTCTACGTTTGAAGTTAGAAGTTAATAGACTTATTATGGTCATTATAGGTTGACATACTACGTACGACATATTGGACTTGGCAAGTGGATTGAACCGAAGAGGTATGTGGAACTTTCTTATCTCTTGAGCATGAATAGTTGTAAATATAGTACGGTAGACGTACGAGATTTTTGACAATCTAATCCATTTGATATCCTTGGCTTATTTTAAGAATGTCCAAGTTGGTTGAGTTAGGGACTTAACTCACTTGTTTAAGAATATTAAGGACATCTTAAGTTTTCTAAAAGTTAAGAGACTTAAAGTATTTTAAAAGTATATGATACATGGTTTTGAAAGTATAAGTCTCTTGGATATAAAGAAGAATGTATTTGTCTAAAGTATAAAGCTAGTATAACGGCTTTATGGGAAGTTGGTTATAATAGTTTTATGGAAAGTTAAAAAGAGTGGTTTACTCTAAGTAGTGTAAGTATGATAAATGACTTGAATTAAGGAAAGACAAATTGATTTTAAGGTATCAATTGCTTAAGGTTAAAAGAAAGAAGTCACTGGATTTAGAAGCCTATAAATGTATTTCTAAAAGGTATTGTGACTTGTCTTGAAAAGTAGTTATGACTTGATACTACGGTTATTAGTATCTTGGAAGTTTTATGTGAAAAAGAGTCATTTTAAAAGATTAGAAGTATGTAGTACTTTGGGTTAAATTCCCGGATTTTTATAATGACATGTTAGTGCCTTAAGTAAACTAAAATGAGAGTGTATATGAATAAGGCTAATAAGAAGTTAGGGGGATTTCTTAACTTGCTTATGTTATGTATGATAAGCCGGTAGTGCTTATGTTATGTATGATAAGTCGGTAGTGCTTATGTTATGTATGATAGCCGGTTGTGCTAGTTATGTTATTCTTATGGGGTAATGCCCCGGGTTACTACTAATTCCATGGATTTGCTACCCATGATGCGAGTGCGGCGTTTGTACTCATTGCGGGCTCACCGGGCCTAAGCGGGTGAAATAGTCCTGTGCGGGTGAAATAGTCCTATGCGAGGAATACCTCATGCGGGTCCACATGACCTATGCGGGCGGATACAGCCTATGCGAGGAAGTTACCTCATTGCGGGTCCACAGGACCTATACGGGTGAAATAGTCCCAGGAGTAGGATTGCTTAATGATACTACGGGTGGGTAGCCCTACTTTGATCATGAGCCTCCTATTTTTATGCAGTAAAGTATACTTTTGTTTACTCTCATTGTTAGTAAGGCACAGTGTACTGTTATTTGAGTTATCAATCATGTCTCCAGTTTTATATTAGACTTTATGATTTCATTACAGTACTTTCAGTTTCACATACTTGGTACATGTTGTACTGACCTCCTTCGGGGGCCTGCGTTCATGCCGCAGGTAGAGTATGCAGGTTGTTGATCATCACTCTTAGGATCACTGTTCAGCTGTTGGGAAACTCCATTACTCCGGAGGCTTATCCCTGGTTCAGATCCCTGGTATGGTAGGTTGTTGAATATTCAGGGGTATGGCGGGGCCCTGTCCCGTCACAGTTGTTATTCTTAGAAGTCTGTAGTCACATTGTGGATTGGGTTTTTAAGAACAGAAATGTACTGGTTTATTTTATTTTGGTTCATGTATATTTTATGGAAGGTGGCCTTATCGGCTAACCTGTTGATATTTACTGTTTAAGTATTTATGAGTTTTATATATTCCGCTGCTATTCTCTGATGTATACCTGTAAGGGGTGCCCAGGTAGGGCACCGATCGCGGACCGGGTTGGATCGTGACGATCGCCGAGAAGGCTAAACAATAGCGAGAGCTACGGTCGGACTCGAGAGAGTTGATAGGGCTCATGCCCAGGGTATACCGGATATTGTGCCGTAGTCGGCGAGTTCTTCTGCGCCATGTTTTGAGGCCCCGACACGAGCCTCGATTTCTCGATTAGGGGAAGACTATAGGGTCATAAGGGAAGCAATTATGTTATTGACCAAGATAGCGGTGCTACAGTTTCATCAACAGGAGGTTATTCGGCCAGTACAGACAGGTGTACAGAGGGTAGAGGCGGCCACGAGAAATCGGCGTAGAGAGGCTAGACCGGTTGGTTATCGGTGAGTTTTGGGCGAGCGACCTCGGCGCGAGTGAGATATTCGTCCCACCTACCGGGACATACCCCCCGCAGCTCACAGGTGGGAGATTGGACCCCACAAGGTATTTAGGAGCTGGTCCAATCTCCAGGGGTTCGAGGTTCTCAGAGGAGCAGAGGATTTTCTCAGTCGAGGCCACTTATTCCTCAGTGTTTTCGATGTAGTAAGCGTCATATGGGGAAATGCCGTTATGGCACAAGTGTTTGTTTTTATTGTGGCCGTCCGGGCCATATACAGAGGGTATATCCTTTTAGAAAGAGCACCGGTGAGGTGGCTCAGTCTATGAGGCCGGTGGTTAGTTCCTTTTCATCTACAGTCGTGCGCCCCCAGGGCAGGGTGTTCAGATGTCAGCCAGCCGTGGTAGAGGTCAGGGTGGAGTTTATAGTTCTGGCGGTCCTTCGAACCGCATAGATGACGTGACTACTAGGCAGGATCAAGAGGCAATATCGCATGGGGTTACAACTATATTTCGATTCTTTTGAATCATACATGCACTGATAGATTCTGTTACACCCCGTAGTTCCGGGACATGTGTTTAAGAGAATGTACGTGAGAAGATACGACTTTAAGTTTGATATGAAAGAAGGATTGATTTTTCCTACGGAAAATGATTTCGAACCTCGGGAAAGAATAATATTTGTAAATTGAGACGTAAAATTTATCGGAATTATGAAAATGTCGGGAAACGAAGTGTATGGATGAATGAGAGGGCGACACGTGTCACCCCTACATAGGCTTAGACGAAATGGTCATGGGAATTGGTCAAGTCTTGAACAAGCCAAGGCTTGACATTATTGACTTAGTCAACTATCCAACTTGACATTAGATCTTTTAACCCCAATGAATCTAGGCCACACAAGTGTTCTAATCTTGACCATTGAAAGTAGTATATCATCACACTAGTAGAAAGATATTCTACACTTTGAAAAATTAGCCAAGAACTTGTTGTTCTTATGTGAAACTCTCGGGTTTGAGCTAAAAGGAACAAGAAATATTTTCGTTTGTGGTTCAATAATACCAATACTTTAAACCAAGGTTCCTAAGGGTATTGTAAGGATATCTCAATAGAAAGATCCCGCAAAAACGACGTTTTCACGTTAGTCGCAAGGCGAAAATCTAAGGTGTTCTTCAACTTTGAAGTTGTAAATTGAAGGGAAGTTGTTTGTGAGCTTCTAAGGAGTGCTTGGACCGGATTGGAACATAAGAAGAGGAGCTAGAAGTTGCTAGGATCGACTTTGACGCTTGGATATTATTAGGGCTTATTGAGGTAAAAATCTTCATCTTCTTAATGTGATTGAAGATTACATGTTATAGTAGTTAATAAATGAGCATGTGGTATATAGATTGAAGTTTGAAAAGATTTGGATCATGTCGACATGTTAAAACCGAAAATGGACAAGTTAGCCATTTATGTTGTAATCAATTTGGTCGATAGTTACAATCGTCGCATGTTAAGTGTCACGAACCGACCCCGGGGCCGCGACTGGTGCCCTGCCTGGGCACCCCGTTCAGATATACATCATAGAATAGCAGCGGAACATACACAACATACAACATGTTTAGACAATAACATCACAGGCTAGCTGATAAGGCCGCCTTCCATAAAATATGCATAATCAAAAGAAAAACTGTACAACTCGGTTCTTACAGCCCAAACCACAAAATGTGACTACAGACCTCTAGGAATAACAAGTGTGGCAGGACAGGGCCCCGCCATACCCCTGAATGTACATAAATCTACAACATCAGGGAAAGACTGTACCAAAAAGACAAGCCTCCGGAGAAATGAAGCTTCTGACGTCTGATCAGTGATCCTAAGAATAAGGATCCACCACCTGCTTACCCCTACCTGCGGCGTACGCGGCCGAGAAGGGTCGATTACAATATGTACTAAGTATGTAAAACTGGAAAATACTGTAATTACATCATAAGTTTAAAACAAAGCCGGAGACATGTATAATAATCAAATTATAGTACACTGTGCCTTACTAACAATGAGAGTAAATAGGAGTATACTTACAACATAAAAATAGGAAGCTCACGATCAGCGGGACCACCGCGCGATGATCATTAAGCAATCCTACTCACGGGACTATTTCACCCGCATAGGTCGTGTGGACCGCGTGAGGTATTCCACGCGTGGGACTATTTCACCCGCGTAAGCCCTTACGGACTTGCGTGAGGTATTCCTCGCATAGGTCGACCCGCCGCGTGGGACTATTTCACCCGCATAAGCCCTTACGGACTCGCATGAGGTATTCCTCGCATCGTGGGTAGCAAATCCACGGAATATGCAAATGCCACAAACCCGGGGAATGACCCCGTAATGAATAATATACCACTAGCACAAACCGACTATCATACATAACATAAGCACTACCGGCTTATCATACAATATATAAGCAAGTTAAGAAATCCCCTAACTTCTTATTATTCTTGTTCATATACAGTCTCATTTTAGTTTACTTAAGGCACTAACATGTCTTTTATAAAAATCCGGGAATTTAACCCAAGTACTACATACTTCCACTCTTTTAAAAATGACTATTTTTCGTATAAAACTTCCAAGATACTAATAACCGTAGTATCAAGTCACAATTACTTTTCAAGACAAGTCACAATACTTTTAGAAATAAAATTAGGCTTCTAAATCAAGTGACTTCTTTTCTCATAAAAACATTAGGCAATTGATGCCTTAAAACCAAATTGTCTTTCATTAAAACAAGTCATTTATCCTCATTTATCTTTCCATAAAGCTAATATAACCAACTTCCCATAAAGTCGTTATATTAACTTTATACCTTAGCCAATTACAATTTCCTATCCAAGGGACTTATACGTTTAAGACGAAACAAGTATCAAATACTTTAAAACCCTTCAAGTCCCTTAACTTTAAAAACTAAGGACATCCTTAATACCTTTAAAGAAGTGAGTTAATCTCCTAACTCATCCAACTTGACCATTCTTAAAAAAAAACAAGTAAAGGATGTCAAGGTCTTGTACGTCTACCGTACTATATACGTGCAACTATTCATGCTCAAAAGATAGGAAAGTTCTACATACCTCTTCGGGTCAAACCACTCGCCAAGTACAATATCCCGCCAGTAGTATGTCAACCTATAATGTCCACAATATGTCTATTAACGTCTTACTTCAAACGTAGAATATTATAAGTGTAAAGTCACTAAATTCTACGGAAAATCGGACAACACCTCCTTTGTTTCTACATACTTTGCCACATTTTTCAAGGCCGAATTCAATAACCAAACACGCCACATTTAAGGCCCAATCAATGCAATTAACAATAGGGGATTACACGCCTACTAGACGTGTAAAATTCCGCCCCACAAAAGATATCAAACTAATTCAAACTACTAGGCCAATTCGGCCACATTGAGATACAACAATACCAATTTCCTTTTCAATCCAAGTTGTTAGCATAACATGATATCAAGTCACAATCGATTATAACTACTATAATCTTCAAGTAAGTAAAATGCGACGATTCTAATAAACGACCAAATTGTAATCCAACTTCACATGGCTTAAATGACATTTAAGTTTTTAGGTTACAATCAATCCATAACACTTATGAAACTTCAACACATATACTTCATGCTAGAAAATATGTAAGGCTAACAACAATATATAATCTGGTAACACTTAAGAGACAAGATTATTACCTCAACGATTCTTAGTCCAACTTCAAATCCGAAGTCGCTCCTTAGCAACTTAGAGCCTCTTCTAGACACTTCAATCCACTACTTGAGACCCTTAGAACAACACCAACAAATTCCCTTCAATCTTCCAAACAAAACCTAGAAAAGCAACTAGGTTTTCACCTTGCGACTAATACGAAAACTATCTTTTTCCGGGATTTTTCTATTGAGATACACTTACAATACCCTCATTAACCTTGGTTTAAAGTGTGGAGCTTAATGGACAAGAAACAAAAAAAAATTCTTTTTTATGGTAGTGAACCCGAGAGCAACTCTTAGGAGTTCTTCAAATTTTCTTGAAATTTAGCTAAGTGTTGAGCTTGTCTTGCTACTAGTACTACTATATAGTTCAATGGAGGGTCAAGATGTGCACAAATGTGTGGCTTGGATGAAGTCCTTTGAAATATCAAGACTTGTGGTCCCATTGACTAAGTCAACATTGTCAAGCTCTTCAACTTGAAAGACTTGTCTTCCTAACAATGGTCAAATGACCCTTTTGTCCATGCTAAATTTCGTCCAAGACAACCTAAGGGGGTGACACGTGTCGCCCTCCCATTCGTCACAATATTATGTTTTCCGACAATTTCATAATTCCGATAAATTTTTACAAGTTCTAATCTTAACATTTGGGATTCTCTTGTACGTTCTTAAAACATGTCCTGCAAATACGGGGTGTAACATTAAGGAAGAAAGGATTTATAGTTGTTGTAATTGTTATTATGTATATAACATGTTGGAATAACAACTTGGATTGAAAAAGGAATTGAAAGGAAATTGATAATTGTTGTGACAATGGTAGCCGAATATGGCTTGGAAATATTGGACAGTTTTATATTGATTGTGGGGCAGAATTTTACACGTCCTATTAGGCGTGTAATCCCCTTTGTATTTCTGAATTGTTGGGCCTTAAATATGGCGTTTGGTTATGGATTTTTTGGCCTTGAAAAAGGTGGAAAAGTACGTAGAAACAAAGGAAGTGCTGCCCGATTTTCCGTAGAATAAAAGTCCTTATACTTAGAAATATTCTACGTTGAAAGCTAGAAGTTGATAGGCGTATTATGGTTATTATAGGTTGGCATTCTACATGCGGCAAATTCAAGTTAGCAAGTGGATTAAGCCGAAGAGGTATGTGAAATCTTCCTATCCTCTTGAGCATGAATCTTATGAAATGTATAGTACGGTAGACGTACGTGTTTTAAATGAACTCGGTTTCATTTTGGTATCCTTGTATGGATTTTCGAAAGTGCAGTAACTCGTTTTCAAAGAAGTATATGTTACTTGACTTGAAAAGTATAGAATACTTGATTTGAGAAAAACATTGATAACTTGATATTCTAAGTTAAGAGACTTGATATTCTAAGTTAAAGAGACTTGATATTCTAAGTTAAGAAACTTGATTTCTTAAAATTAAGAGACTTGAAGTATTTTGAAAGCTATGTAACTTAATTTGAAAGTATAAGTCTCTTGGTTATAAAAAGAATGAATTTGTCTAAGACATAAAGAGTTATGACGGCTTTATGAAAGGTTAAAGATATCTTAGTTTTCTAAAGCATAAACTTAGTATAACGGCTTTATGGGAAGTTGGTTATAACAACTTTATGGAAGGTTAAAGGAATGATTTTCTCTAGTAATGTAAACAAAGAAATGACTTGAAATAAAGAATGGCAATTTGATTTAAAGGTATCAATTGCTTAAAGTTTTAAAGTAAGGGTCACTTGATTTAGAAGCCTAGAAATGTATTTCTAAAAATGTAGTGACTTGTTTGAAATGTAGACATGACTTGATACTACGGGTGTTAGTATCTTGGGGTTTTATATGAAAATGAGTCTTTTGAAAAGAGTGGAAGTACGTAGTACTTTGGGTTAAATTCCCGGATTGTTATGTGATATGAAAGTCTAAAGATATTATGAACTTGCCTATGCTTGCTTGTGATAGTCTTGAGTGCAAGTATTATATTTTTACGCTGCCGTGACTCTCAGTTAGAGAGTCGGCTGTCTTGTTGTGAATTTACTTGGACGTACCGACAGTGACAGAGGATTCCACGGGTATGCTTCCATTGTGATTGATCCTTGGACATGCTTATACGATGTGGGATTCCGGGGCATGCGACCAGGATGCGGGTTAGATTCCCAGATTGTTTTTATTACTCCTTGGACATGCTTATACGATGTGGGATTCCGGGGCATGTGACCAGGATGCGGGTTAGATTCCCGGATTGTTTTTATTACTCCATGGACATGCTTATACGATGTGGGATTCCGGGGCATGCGACCATGTTGGATATTGTTATTCCATGGACTAGCTCTCCATGAGGTTTAGTGGCGAGATGGTCTGGTAGTTAGCTTCCGTACTTGTCGATCGATGGGTACGCAGCCGGATCTGGTAGTTGGCTTTCGTACTTTCCCCCGTCAGTTCTATGGCACAGTTTGGTACGGTAGTGTCATGACCCGACCCGGGCCCGCGACTGGTGCCCTACCTGGGCACCCCTTATAGGTATACATCAGAGAATAGCAGCGGAACATACATAAACTCATAAAAAATGCTAGACAGTAAATATCAACAGGCTAGCCGATAAGGCCACCTTCCGAAAAATACACATCTTTGTTCTTAAAACCCTATCCATAAGATATGACTACAGACCTCAAAGAATTTTTATATAACAACTGTGACGGGACAAGGCCCCGCCATACCTCTGAATGTACAACAACCAAAAATATCAGGGATCTGAACCAAAGATAAGCCTACGGAGTAATGGAGCTTCTCAACAGCTGAACAGTGATCCTAAGAGTGAGGATCAACAATTTGAGGTATAACAACACAAAGTCATTCTCGGCAATTTGAGGTATAACAACACAAAGTCTTTTCCAATTCTTTTTCCATCCAAGTTGTTTAGTCTAACATGTTATATAGCCGCAATTGATTATAACAACTACAATCTTCAATTAATTAACATGCGACGATTCTAACTATCGACCAAATTGTATTTCAATTTCAAATGGCTAATCCGACTTCAAGATCCGAAGTCGCTCCTTAGCAACTTAGCCCCTTTCATTGACACTCCAATCCGTCACTTGAAGCCCTTAGAGGTTCACAAACAACTTTCCTTCAAGTTCCAAACAAAACCTATGAAAGCGACTTAGGTTTTCACCTTGCGACTAATGCAAAAACGACACTTTTTCGGGATCATTCGATTGAGATATCCTTACAATACCCTTAGGAACCTTGGTTTAAAGTATTGAGATTATTGAACCATAAATGAAATTTTTTCATGCTGGATTGAAGGCAAACCCGAGAGCACTATCTCTCATTCTCAAGTTTTCTTGTTTTTTTTTTCTAAGAGTTTGAGACTTGTCTTGCAATATAGATGACTATATAATTGAATGGAGGGTTGAGATCATGACACGTGTGGGGATAGGATGAAGGAACTTTAAATATCAAGACTCAAGTGGGCTTATTGACTTGGTCAACAATGTCAAGCCTTGGCATTGCAAGACTTGACAATTTGGACCTTGTCCATTTCGTCCAAGCCCAATAGAGTGGAGAGGGGGGGGGGGGGTCACATGTGTAACCCTCCCATTCGTCCATAATGTTTCATTTTCCGACATTTCCATAATTGGTCAAAATATCGGAAACCTCGTGGGCCCCACAAAAACGTAAAATTTCTCGGGTGAGCCACACGTATCCAACTCTGTAAATAAACTTCCAAACGTCTCAAATAGCAAATTCGAGAACCCAATTCTCATTAACAAACACTTCTCTTTTCCGAGGTTCGGAAGATTTTTCCTTCGAAAAACAATTCTTTCTTTCGTTCAAATTTTTAAAGTCGTAACTTCCCACGTACGTTCTCTTACACGTGTCCTGGAATTACGGGGTGTAACATCCTCCCCTCCTTAGAAACATTCGTCCCCGAATGTTCCTTCGAGGTTCCATTTAAACGGATATTGGCATAGTCCCTTGACTACCCCCAACATACTTACACCTGCCACACCTGGCCACATAACAATACTTATATGAAAATGTCAACCTTAACTCCAAGTGTCGACGTCGGTTATCTGCATAAAGCTTCTGCTGACTCTGAGCTTTATTAATAATCTTTCCTGGATAAGCTTCGCCTTATCCACAGCCCGCTGAGTCAAGTCTGGGCCAATTAACTGAACCTCGCCTACGTTGAACCAACCAATCGGCGATCTACACTTCCTTTCATACAAAGCCTCATACCGGCCATCTGAATACTGGAAGGGTATCTGTTATCGTACGTAACTCAACAAGAGGCAACATAATCCTTCCAGCTATCTCTGAAATCAAGAACACAGGCCCGCGACCTATCCTCAAGTGCCTGGATAGTACGCTCTGCCTGTCCGTCGGTCTGAGAGTGAAATGCAACACTGAGACTCACCTGTGTCCCTAATACCTTCTGGAAAACCTCCAGAAGTTAGCCGTAAACTGAGCTCATCTGTCTGACATCATAAATGTAGGAACCCCGTGAAGTCTCACAATCTCCCAGCTATATAATCTAGAATAATCCTCAGTCGAGTAAGTGGTCCTGACCGGAAGAAAATGGGTTGATTCCGTCAGCCTGTTTACTGTGACCCTCAGGGAGTCGCACTTCCTCTGAGTACGATGCAACCCTGTAACAAAAATCCATATTAATTACCTCCCACTTTAAGTCGGAGTCTCAATCGCCTGTAATAGCCCACTGGCTTCTGGTGCTTAGCCTTGACCTGCTACTAAGTCGGACACTAAGCAACAAACTCTACTACGTCCCTCTTCAGGCCATCTTACCAATACATACATCTGAGGTCATAATACCTCTTAGTCGACCCCGACCGAATAGAGCAATAAGCAATACGTGCCTCCCCTAAAACCTGTTGATAAGTCCTGCAGCATCGGGCACACGCGATCTATCCTCATATCACATCACCTTATCCGTTGCTATCCAAACAGGTTCTTCTCCTCTTGGGGGGCCGTATCTCAAATTCGCCCTAGAACTGGATCCTTATATTGTCGCCTCTTCACCTCCTCAACGAGGGAAGACTCGGCAACCTCTCAAATCTGAGCTCCACTATCATGCTCCCGTAGCTGCCGGGAAATATAGGTTGTTACCTTATCGTGTTGCATCCGCACATAACCCAGCCAAACACTCAAAGTGTTACCATAATAACCTAACCCTCTAGTCCCTTAGGAGGGGTTAGAACTGTAGTCATAGTCAACTTATCTTCCAATAACTGGAAGCCTTTCTCATACTTCTGAAATAGTCGGGGATATAATCTCAATTATGATTCATGTTCCCATTTCTCTGTTACAACCAAACTTGGTCACTATACTTAGATTCGATTCCTTTGCTTGTCTCATGGCTAAGACTTCATGCCAATCACAATTTAGTGGGAGACTTCCTTGATCTCGTCAAGTAGTAATCCTATTATCTCTTCCAGCTCATAGAGCTTATAGTCAGGTGTTCAACCTCAATTCATGGTATTACATAATCCAATTGTCACGACCCGAATCCGGGCCCGCGACTGGTGCCTTACCCCGGGCACCCTAGTGACACAACATCAGAGTAATCAGCGGAACATAAAGACAATACATGAAACCAATGTAATATGACAGTGAAATAAGAAGACAGGCTAACCAAAAACGGTTACCTTCGGTATATATATAAATAGCAATTTGAACAGTTACAACCCTCTTACAAATTCTGCCCACAACAGTACTACAGACCTCTACGAATAATATGACAACAACGACGGGACAGGGCCCCGTCATACCCCTGAATGTAAGCACCTACAATCAACAGGGGACTATACCAAGATAAGCCTCCGGAGAAACGGAGCTTTCCCAAATCTTGACTGTGACCCTAAGGCGAGGATCACGATGATGTAACTTTACTGCGGCATGAGCGGCCCCGAAGGAGGTCGATAACAAAGTGCAGTATGTGAAACTGAAATAAATACTGTAAATGAAATCATAGTAGTCTATATAAAGCAGGAGACATGTATGATAACCAAACTACAGTTCACAATAAATAAATATGTCAAGTCGTGACTCACGCCTCAAAGTCATCCTCGTGCGTGGAGCTCCTCACCGCTGCGCGGTCTAGGTACAAATCATGTGATACGTATAACGGTCTCGGCCCATCTTATGGACCCAATATAGAAAGCGTGTGGAATACATTCGGATGAACGGTAGTCGATGAAATACATTCCGGATGAGCCGTGTAGTCAAGTGAAATACATTCCGGATGAGCCGGTAGTCGAGTGAAATACATTCGGATGAGCCGGTAATCAAGTGAAATACATTCCGGATGAACCGTAATCAAGTGAAATACATTCCGGATGAGCCGTAATCAAGTGAAATACATTCCCGGATGAACCGGTAATCAAGTGAAATACATTCCCGGATGAACCGGTAATCAAGTGAAATACATTCCCGGATGAACCGGTAATCAAGTGAAATACATTCCCGGATGAACCGGTAGTCGAGTGAAATACATTCCCGGATGAACCGGTAGTCGAGTAGAACACAATAATTGCATAACAAGGCTATCACACGTAACATGGTCACGTTTCATAACGACAAGCATAGGCAAGTTATACACAACTCAAGGCACTTTCATTTTATGTCAAAGTCTGGATTTTAACCCTAAAGTACTACGTACGTTAAATTCCTTTTAAGATCCATTTCTTTTACAAAGATCACCCGATACCCGTAGTATAAAATTAGAGAGACTAACATTGTTAAGTAAACCAAAATGCTTTCCTTTGTAAAATCAAGTAACAACCTTATTTTCCAAACGTTCAAGTTTGCCTAATTTCAAATGCTCAAGTTTCTCATTTTAGAAAGGGTTTCGTAGTTCATAGTTTTAAATCCTTTAAAACATAATTCTCCTTTAAACGTTTTGAGAAACCTATGTCTTATAAGTGAGTAGGTTATTCTTGTTTATAATCAATCTTATTAAGCATCCATGATCTAGGAAATGTCATTTTGTCTCATCTTAGCTTCTATGCAGATGGAAGTTTCTACTGGTTTTAATAATACTTAATCTGTCAAAACATTTCCTTTTATTAACGCTGCAGTGGTTTGTCGATACATTCTGATTTCAAATCGATAAAACATTCTTAAGCCGTTATTACCCAACTTCCCATAAAGCTAGTATAACTCTTAAGTTTTCAAAACCAAGTATTACTTAACTTTCGAAATGATTCAAAAATCTTTTGAAATACTTCAAGTTCTTTATTAACACATAACAAGCGATTATAGTTCAAATCGATTACCTTTTCAAAACCACAAGTATTTTCTTACCAACATAAAGTCATTATAACCAACTTCCCATAAAGCCGTTATAACACTTTATGTTTTAAACCAATCAAATACATTTAGCACTTGCGTCTACCGTACTACATAGTTCACACATATCATGCTAGAAGAGATAGGAAGAGGTTCACATACCTCGCGGCAGTATCGACTAATAGCAAAAGCGCTCAAGTACCTCCAACCGTCGGCTCCTTAAGTCAAGTAGATCGCGCCACACGTAGTACTTGACCTATAAGGCCACAAGTGACATTAACATTTAGACCTCATCGTAGAACATTCTCCGAAAATTGGCACCTCCCGCATGTGCGTAAATCTCTCTCTATCGAGGCCGGCTATCAAGCCAACGGAGGGTTCATACATCTAACGGACGTGCACAATTCTACCTCACGTAAAAGCTACACAAGTCTCATGTCTGATCTATGTAATTACGATTCGATACTCTTCTTTCGAAAAGGTTTCTTATATTCGGGCTTAAGTCAAAAGACATTGCGATAACAACGTTCAGTTCTATATATAGTATACTTCAACTATATAGTCTAACAATCATGTAATTTCCAATTACAATAGAGGACAAGATATTTACCTCGATAAGCCCATAATTATCCGAGTTTAAATGTCGATCTGAGCAAGGTTTAGCTCTACTCGTGCGCTCAGGCCAGCTCCAAACAACCCTTAGAAGTTCTAACCAACTTCTTATTACTCCAACTAACCATGGAGATTTTCCTTAGGGTTTCGGTTTTGTGACGGAAGGAAGTATAATAGTATTTACTGGTTTTCGTATAGGTATAACCTTAGAATACTACATGGGATATGGCTAAGGTAAGTTGGGCATTATAACAATACTTTTGAGTATTTCTACCAAGAGGGGGTGTATTAGGCGAGACAACTAGGCTGGGGTACCCCACGGCCACACTACTAGGAGAGGGGGTGAGGGCTCTCGGCCAAGGGGGAGGGGGAAGGCTCTTGGACGAGAACCACAAGAAGGAAGAGGGAGGGATTTTAACACTTAGAAGATTTTAGGATGAAGAAAGTCTTCAACATAGGGTGGTATTTATAGGCCAACCAATGGCCAACCAATGGCGAATCTTGCCAAGTGCAAGGCAAGTGTAGGGCAGATCTTGCCAAGTGCACCCTAGCCAACTAACACACAAAAATATCCTACCAACTCCTTGACCAACAAGGCCAATCGTCCAACCCTCCCTTTACCGCCCACTCACGTCCGCCAATGAGAGGGTGCCAAGTGGCGCCCTCTTGTTGGCCCAACACGTTTCGTCTCTCCGAAAAATCCGTAAAAATTAAAAATGACATAGCCGGAAGTTCCCCTACGAAAGCTGTGGAAACGTTTCGTCGAAAAACGACTCTAATCTGGTGTTGTGCACAAAATTAATTCGGCCAAGCCTAATTAAAAGTTTCAAATTTTCTACGTACGTCCCTTCGTACATACTCTGGAAATACGGGGCATAACATTCTCCCCTCCTTAGAAACATTCGTCCCGAATGTTCCTTCTAGGTCTCGAAACAAACGTGCGCCAGTATAGTCTTCACCACTATACTTACGAGAACAAACCTGCCACACATGGCCACGGAACCAACCTGCGCAAAATGCTTACATCCAAGTCCACGAGGAAACACCTCTAACATCACCAAAAAATGATACCACTTTTGTCACTTTGCCTGAGGCATTAACCTTCTCAGGCGACCCAACAAATGGTACCGGGCTGCGTCACGATCAAGGTATCGTGCATTCGAACTCTTACCACATTTACATCGCTTGATTATCAAAACTCGAGTTACTATCCCTAACGTGGTCATCATTAATCGGGAACACTGGATGGATCTTCGATACTTCCCGAACATAACAATCTGAAAGCGGACGTCTTGCCTCCTAAGTCGGACGGCAATCGCTAACATATAGGCAACTGGCCTATTCTTCACATGAACTCAAAAGGGCCCAAAGTAACTCGGGCTAAGTTCCCTCTGTTTTCCAAAACTCGTCACACCCAAACCGGGGTGGTACCTTCAAGAAGACCGACCGTCAACCTGAACTCTAAGCGTCGTCGCCGATTATCCGCACGATTTCTCTGAGCTGCCAGAACCTCTTCTAGACAAGCTTTACCCTATCCACGATCTGTGGAACAAGCTGAACTATCGAATCTTGCCAACATCGAACCAATCGGCAACTTACACTTCCGCCCCTACAAGGCCTCATAAGGCGACATTCGAAAACTGAAATGGTAGCTTAAACACTCCCTCCACAGGAGACAACAATCCCCACAACTACCTCTGAAATACACACACTGGCCCGAGGGCGAATGCGATTTTGAGACTCACGAGTCTTAACCACCTTGGTAAAACTTCCGAAACCAAAAGCGATCGTGCCACTGGCTCCACTATGCGCCATAAGGTGAAGGTAGGCACCTCGTGCAGCCTTACAACCTTTCGATAGATCAATCTTTGAGTAAGCGGTCTTTGTTAGAAAACAAGGCGGTGACCTCCTCGGCCCGACTCTTTGGTCGAATCGTCCACGAACTCGTCTGTTGGTTAACTAAACTTGGGCCTAACACCCTCGTGACCCTACCACGGCGGGACCACGCATGACCCACGCAAACATGCCGCGGTTTGACCCGCAGCCTCGGCAGGCAACCGCGCTAAACGCTAGCTCTCCGAAGGAAAACTCTCACTAATCACGTTACGAAAACCTAGCGGTCTTCTTAGCTCAACTACCCTCTTTCATTCCACACTACTCAGGGACTTATCCCGTAAACATAGTTCACGTGCACTATGCACTCCTATAAGGGTCAAACCTGAACACTACACCTTTACTCGAGATGGCCTTACCTCTAAGGTCTCTACGTATAAAACTCTAAGGCTCACACCTTCTCTATCCCCCAAAATCTTTCTCGGTTAACCCATGATTTCTAATCCTACTAACACCTTGCTATCGAACATAGCACTTAAGGTATACTTACCTTATCACACATACCGATCTCTGAGGGTTAAGGATATATCTATATCTCTTTCTTCACTCCTTAGTCGTTCAAATCAAACGCCGTGCAGCGCGCTAAGGAAGATGACAAACTACCCATCGATCCTGAAGGCTAAGTCCTCCCGCAAGGACACTCTTTCGACATCAGACCCTGACGGTCATAGGTACAACAAGTACCAACTAAAAGGCGACATTCCACGATGGCGCTGTATGAACACTGAGAAAAACTGAATCCGGATGGCTGGAACCTTCGTGTAATGGTGAACCGGAAGCTCTGGAGCTCTGACTAACTTCTGCATACCCCGAACGTCCTGAACCCTGTGGAGGACCTTTCTGCACTGGTGGATGTGCATAATCTAATCTGCTGGTGAGGTGACTCGACTCAAAAGTTACCAAAGGACCTTGCTGCTCTGGCCCTCTTCTGCTGTCCTTCGTTAACCCGTCGATCTCTACGTTTCTCGGCCTGCTGCGCATAAGCCCATACACAGGCCATGCCCAAGCCTAACTGAAGAACTTACTCTTGCACAACCTTCTCGTTGATACTCATCAAGACTCGCGGTACATCGGTATACTCTCTGGTAGCCAAATCCATAGCTAGTAATAGGGTCGCCTTTTTGCAATCTATATTCTGTTCGATCGTGGGCGAAGGTTCAAACATCATGGCGCGATGGAACTACCGCGCCGTGCTAAACTCTTTGGGGCTAGTGGCGTCGCAAAACTCCCGAATGAAGAACCACCCGGTGATGATTGGGCTGTGCCCACGTAACCTCTGTACTCTCGCTCCCTCGGCTGCCTTGCCCTCCTGGGCCGGGTTGCCCTACGCGGAGGCATAACGGTAAGGGAAAGAAATACGTTAGAGGGTCCAACTTACAACACAGCTCTAAGGCACGATCTCGGAGTGAGAAGAAATAGAAACCAATCCTAAATATCCTATAGCCTCCTGATTATTGGTGTGGTGCACAACACACCGATAATCAAGACTCTGCGGATCTGATGCGTAGACACTTTCCGAGGATTAACTGCTCTGATACCACTTTTGTCACGACCCGAATCCGGGCCCGCGACTGGTGCCTTACCCCGGGCACCCTAGTGACACAACATCAGAGTAATCAGCGGAACATAAAGACAATACATGAAACCAATGTAATATGACAGTGAAATAAGAAGACAGGCTAACCAAAAACGGTTACCTTCAGTATATATATAAATAGCAATTTGAACAGTTACAACCCTCTTACAAATTCTGCCCACAACAGTACTACAGACCTCTACGAATAATATGACAACAACGACGGGACAGGGCCCCGTCATACCCCTGAATGTAAGCACCTACAATCAACAGGGGACTATGCGAGATAAGCCTCGGAGAAAGCGGAGCTTTCCCAAATCTTGAATGACCCTAAGGCGAGGATCACGGCGATGTAACTTTACTGCGGCATGAACGCGGCCCGAAGGAGGTCGATAACAGTGCAGAGTATGTGAAATCAAATAAATCGTAAATGAAATCTTTGTAGTCTATATAAATGTGGAGATATGTATGATTACGTAACTACAGTTCAGAATAAATGAACAGTCATGTCTTGTCATGGACTCTCGCCCTCAAAGTCATCCTCGTACGTGGAGCTCGCTTCCTCACCGTGATCTAGGTACAAATCATGTGATACGTATAACAGTCTCGGCCCATCTTATGGACCCAATATAGCAACGCGTGGAATACATTCCCGGATGAACCGGTAGGCAGTGAAATACATTCCGGATGAACCGGTAGTCAAGTGAAATACATTCCGGATGAGCCGTGTCGAGTGAAATACATTCCGGATGAACCGTAATCAAGTGAAATACATTCGGATGAACCGTAATCAAGTGAAATACATTCGGATGAGCCGGTAATCAAGTGAAATACATTCCGGATGAGCCGTGTAATCAAGTGAAATACATTCGGATGAGCCGGTAATCAAGTGAAATACATTCCGGATGAGCCGGTAATCAAGTGAAATACATTCGGATGAACCGTGTCGAGTGAAATACATTCCGGATGAACCGGTGATGAGTAGAACACAATAATTGCATAACAAGGCTATCACGTAACATGGTCACGTTTCATAACGACAAGCATAGGCAAGTTATACACAACTCAAACTTTCATTTTATGTCAAAGTGCGGATTTTAACCACTAAAGTACTACGTCGTTAAATTCCTTTTAAGATCCATTTCTTTTACAAAGATCACCCGATACGTAGTATAAAATTAGAGACTAACATTGTTAAGTAAACCAAAATGCTTTCCTTTGTAAAATCAGTAACAACCTTATTTTCCAAGCGTTCAAGTTTGCCTAATTTCAAATGCTCAAGTTTCTCATTTTAGAAAGGGTTTCGTAGTTCATAGTTTTAAATCCTTTAAAACATAATTCTCCTTTAAACGTTTTGAGAAACCTATGTCTTATAAGTGAGTAGGTTATTCTTGTTTATAATCAATCTTATTAAGCATCCATGATCTAGGAAATGTCATTTTGTCTCATCTTAGCTTCTATGCGGATGGAAGTTTCTCTTGGTTTAATAATACTTAATCTGTCAAAACATTTCCTTTTATTAACGCTGCAGTGGTTTGTCGATACACATTCTGATTTCCGAAATCAGTAAAACATTCTTAAGCCGTTATTACCCAACTTCCCATAAAGCTAGTATAACTCTTAAGTTTTCAAAAAAACAAGTATTACTTCTTCTTTCGAAATGATTCAAAAATCTTTTGAAATACTTCAAGTTCTTTATTAACACATAACAAGCCAGTTATAGTTCAAATCAGTTACCTTTTCAAAACCACAAGTATTTTCTTACCAACATAAAGCTGTTATAACCAACTTCCCATAAAGTCGTTATAACACTTTATGTTTTAAACCAATCAAATACATTTAGCACTTCAGACGTCTGTACCGTACATAGTTCACACATATCATGCTAGAAGAGATAGGAAGAGGTTCACATACCTCGCGGAGTATCGACTAATAGCAAAACGCTCCAAGTACCTCCAACCGTCGGCTACTCCTTAAGTCAAGTAGATCGCGCCACACGTAGTACTTCAACCTATAAGGCCACAAGCGCTTATTAACATTTAGACCTCATCGTAGAACATTCTACCAGAAAATTCGGCACCTCCCCCGCATGCCGCGTAAATCTCTCTATCGAGGCGGCTATCAAGCCAACCGGAGGGGTTCATACATCTAACCGACGTGCACAATTCTACCTCGCGTAAAAGCTACACAAGTCTCATGTCTGATCTATGTAATTCTGATTCGGTACTCTTCTTTCGAAAAGGTTTCTTATATTGGGCTTAAGTCAAAAGAAATTGCCGATAACAACGTTCAGTTCTATATATAGTATACTTCAACTATATAGTCTAACAATCATGTAATTTCCAATTACAATAGAGGGACAAGATATTTACCTCGATAAGCCCATAATTATCCGAGTTTAAATGTCGATCCCGAGCAAGGTTTAGCTCCTACTGCGCTCAGGCGCTCCAAACAACCTTAGAAGTTCTAACCAACTTCTACTTATTATTCCAACTAACCATGGAGATTTTCCTTAGGGTTGCGGTTTTTGGCCGGAAGGGAAGTATAATAGTATTTCTGGGTTTTTCGTATAGGTATAACCTTAGAATACTACAAGGTATATGGCTAAGGTAATTTGGGCATTATAACAATACTTTTGAGAGTATTTCTACCAAGAGGGGGGGTGTATTAGACGAGACAACTAGGCTAGGGGGGGGGGTACCCCACGGCCACACTACTAGGAGAGGGGGTGAGGGCTCTCGGCCAAGGGGGAGGGGGAAGGCTCTTGGACGAGAACCACAAGAAGGAAGAGGGAGGGATTTTAACACTTAGAAGATTTTAGGATGAAGAAAGTCTTCAACATAGGGTGGTATTTATAGGCCAACCAATGGCCAACCAATGGCCAAGATCTTGCCAAGTGCAAGGCAAGTGTAGGGCCAAGATCTTGCCAAGTGCACCCTAGCCAACTAACACACAAAAATATCCTACCAACTCCCCTTGACCAACAAGGCCAATCGTCCAACCCTCCCTTTACCGCCCACTCACGTCCGCCAATGAGAGGGTGCCAAGTGGCGCCCTCTTGTTGGCCCAACACGTTTCGTCTCTCGGAAAAATCCGTAAAAATTAAAAATGACATAGCCGGAAATTCCCCTACGAAAGCTGTGGAAACGTTTCGTCGAAAAACGACTCTAATCGGGTGTTGTGCACAAAATTAATTCGGCCAAGCCTAATTAAAAGTTTCAAATTTTCTACGTACGTCCCTTCGTACATACTCTGGAAATACGGGGCATAACACCAATGGCTTGCCAAGATTTCTTATCGTTCGAGTGTCTACTCGTCTTACCTTTATTTTTCATTTCAAATTGCCCTGGGTCTTTTACCTCCCCGTATATACGGTCTGGCCCGTCATTACAGGCTTGCCACCTTTCGTCGAGGTGTTCCTAACTGCCCATCATTTCTAATGGTTCGCACTAGTCTGGGTAATTATGCCTTGGGAAACCTTCATAACTTTAATTGCATTCTCCTTATTATTCTGGTCATAACCCTTCATCATACTAATTACTAACCCAAATACTTCTACCTCGTTCATGGGTCATACATTTCCATTTATGCCTATCACCAGTATATATATCCTTAATACACATCCTCGACCATTTCCTAATGTCGCCCTCCATTACCCCAACACAATACTTTCCCCATGACTACCTAAAACTGTAACCTATGTCATGACGACACTGAAGACCTTACCAGTCTCATATCCTTCGCCTAACAACACGGGTACACATAACCCCATAATACGTAAAAGTATCCTCTTACGTGGGGGAGAGAGCTTACCTCCCTTTCATAGTGTTAGTCATCAAGCGCCACCTTATAATCGTAAAGATTTTCAAGACCTACCAACGATGTCTTCTGTTCCCGCAGGTAGCACTCATACTTATCTTATTCCTGCCTTGCGCATTTTTTTCCTGGAAATTATTCGGGAAGTCGTGGCCCTGACCGCCATACTAAACAACTCCAAGCACCTCCAAGGGCACTTAACATAAAATCCTTCAATGATCGTACGTTCTTATCTCCGTCTCTTAGCTTTCAAATTCACGTACCACATACTTCCAACATCAATTTATTTACTTCAACCGAACAAGTCACATACACTTACTAAAATCAAGTCTGCCAATAGTATATTATCACCGGGAAATCCCTATGTACCCTCTCATCTACAACCCAAACACTCACTGGTGTAGCTACCTCAAAAGGTTCTTATGGATTCAGGCTCTATTCTCCTACACTTGGTTGCTTTCTTTCTTACTGGTCGTACTCTTTCCGTACTCCCAAACTTAGTCTAGCATACGTACATAACCTTTATACTGATTATGGCCTCCAATCTTTGGAGTTACTATTCTAAACAATATAAGGCCATTTCCGGCTCTCACAACCCGGTTCCGGTGGAACGCGTCCACGAACCCGTAAAACAATTAACTAGACTTGGGCCTTGCACCCTCGTGACCCTGTCACGTAGCGGGACTACAACCAACCGATCCCACTTCATATACGGCTATGGGGCGACCCGTAATAGGTCCATAACCCGCCTCGGCGTCGCACTTAACTCTTGTCCTTGGTCTGACTTAAATTTTTACTACCCGAGAAGGCCTTATATACCCAAGGTATCGGCGGTTATCAAAATCCTTAGGCTCGCAATTTCCATGCCCCAAGCCTACATTATCCTTCCCCGCATACGGGTAAGACGACTTCTCATAAGCTCTTAATCGTTTTGTCTTAATCATAACAACCATACTTACTCCGTACGGATCTCATCCGTACTATTCTCTTAAGCATACTACGTAGCTTAATCTATCAACATAGTCTTCCATTAAGTCCCTTAACATGACTTCTTAAGGGTTCATTACCCTTTTAGACGGCTCATCATTTCCTAATTATCTCAAATTAGTACGTAAACCTGGATAAGAATTCATTAAGATGTTTCATACCTTCCCGGTATCTAATTAGTCCTTACCAATTCTTGGTAACCTATAAGCATTCTAGGCAACATGCGTCTGACCCTCATACATAACTCCGTATAGTTGTATGTTACAATACCAACTATACTACAATTGTTACGAACCTGGATACGCAATCCACATAATCCTTCCTGGGTCACTGCTGCATTTCTCATAGCTGCAATCAACATAACTCGTTAGGGAGAGACGACCCTAACAACACAGCTCTATCGCACGACCTCAGAGTGAGAAAAATGGAAAACAATCCTAAATGTCCTGCAGCCTCCTGGTTATAGATGTGGTGCACAACACACCGATAACCAAGACTCTACTAGACACGGTCTGTAGACACTTTCTGAGGACTAACTGCTCTGATACCACTTTTGTCACGACCCGACCCCGGGCCCGCGACTGGTGCCCTACCTGGGCACCCCTTACAGGTATACATCAGAGAATAGCAGCGGAATATACATAAACTCATAAAAAATGCTAGACAGTAAATAACAACAGACTAGCCGATAAGGCCACCTTCCGAAAAATACACATCTTTGTTCTTACAACCCAATCCACAAGATATGACTACAGACCTCTAAGAATTTTTATATAACAAGCGTGGCGGACGGGGCCGCCATACCTCTGAATGTACAACAGATAATACCGAGGATCCGACCAAAGATAAGCCTCGAGTAATGTCTGACTTCTCAACGGTGAGCAGTGATCTAAGAGTGAGGATCAGTAACCTGTATAACTCTACATGCGGCATGAACGCAGCCCCAGAAAATCGGTGCCCTACACAGGCACCCTTACAGTATACATCGAGAATAGCATGAACATACATAAACTCATAAAAATGCTAGACAAGTAAATATCAGCAGCTGGCGATAAGGCCACCTTCCGAAAAATACACATCTTTGTTCTTACAACCCAATCCACAAGATATGACTACAGACCTCTAAGAATTTTTATATAACAACTGTGACGGGACAGGGCCCCGCCATACCTCTGAATGTACAACAACCGATAATACCAGGGATCTGAACCAAAGATAAGCCTCCGGAGTAATAGAGCTTCTCAACAGCTGAACAATGATCTAAGAGTGAGGATCATCAACCTGTATAACTCTACATGCGGCATGAACGCAGCCCCGAAGAGGTCGATCTAACAGTACCAAGTATGTGAAATCGAAATCAGTAATGAAATCATAATAATCTAAAATAAAGTTGGGGACATGTATGATAACCACATTAACAGTACACTATGCCTTACTAACAATGAGAGTGGACAAGAATAAACTTTGACGGTTTTAAAACAGGAAGCTCATGATTAACCTAGGGCCATCCGCCCGTAGTATCATTCTGCAATCCTATTCCTGGGACTATTTCACCCGCATAGGTTGTATGGACCCGCATGAGGTAATTTCCTCGCATAGACTGTATCCGCCCGCATAGGTCGTATGGACCCGCATGAGGTAATCTTCTCGCATAGGACTGGTCCATCCCGCATGAGACTATTTCACCCGCATAAGCCCTACAGACTCGCATGAGGTATTCCTCGCATCGTGGGAAGCAAATCCACGGAATATGCAAATGCAACAAGCCCGAGGAATGACCCCGTAATGAACAATACATCACTAGCACAACCGGCTATCATACATAACATAAGCACCACCGACTTATCATACATAACATAAGCACCACTAGCTTATCATAATTATCATAAGAAAGTTAAGACATCCCCTAACTTCTTATTAGCCTTAATTATCATGTACTCTCATTTTAGTTAACTTAAGGCACTAACATGTTATTAGAAATCCGAGAATTTAACCCAAAGTACTACGTACTTCCGTTCCTTTAAAAAGAACCCTTTTATATAAAAACCCCAAGATACTAACACCCGTAGTATCAAGGCTTATCTACTTTTCAAAACAAGTTACTACACCTTTAGAAATTCATTTCAAGGCTTTGACAGTAAGTAACTTCTACATTCACAACCTAGGCAACTCATGCCTATAAATCAAGTAGACACTCTCTTAACCTTCCATAAAGCCGTTATAACTAACTTCCCATAAAGCCGTTATAATTCTTTATGTTTTAGATAATTACATTCTTTTTGAAACCAAGAGACTTATACTTTTAAAACCAAGTATCATATACTTTCAAATCAAGTTTCATAACTTTCAGAATACTTCAAGTCTCTTAACTTTAGAAATCAAGTTTCTTAACTTTAGAATAGTTCAAGTAATCAATACTTTCCAAACCAAGTATTCTATACATTTCCAAGTCAAGAAATCTTTGTTTACCTTTTTAGAATAAACCATTCTTTTAACTTCCCATAAAGTTGTTATAACCAACTTCCCATAAAGCCGTTATACTAACTTTATGCTTTAGAAACTAAGACATCTTAACCTTTAAAACAAGTGAGTTAATTCTCTAACTCAACCAACTTGGACATTCTTAAACAAATCAAGGATACCAAATGAAATTAAATTCATTTAAATCTCGTACGTACACCATACTATACATTTATAACTACTCATGCTCAAGAGATAAGAAAAGTTCCACATACCTCTCCGGCTAAATCCACTTGCCAAGTTGAATACGCCACACGTAGAATGTCAACCTATAATGACCATAATACGTCCATCAACTACTAGCTTTCAACGTAGAATATTCCTAAGTATAAGGACTCTTAATTCTACGGAAAATCGGACAACACTTCCTTTGTTTCTACGTACTTTTCCACCTTTTTCAAGGCCCGAATTCAATAACTAAACATGCCACATTTAAGTCTCAACAATGTAGCTAACAAAATTGGATTACACGCCTAACAAGACGTGTAAAATTCTGCCCCACAATTGATATCAAACTAGTCCAAAAGACAAAGTCATTCTCGGCAATTTGAGGTATAACAACACAAAGTCTTTTTCAATTCTTTTTCCATCCAAGTTGTTTAGTCTAACATGTTATATATCCGCAATCGATTATAACAACTACAATCTTCAATTAGATAACATGCGACGATTCTAACTATCGACCAAATTGTATTTCAATTTCAAATGGATAACAAGGTCATTTCGAATTTAGGCTTCTAATATCCATAACACTTATTAATATCCAATACATATATCTCATGCTTGTTAAAATGTATAACTACAACAATAAGTAATCTTCAATCACTTAAGAAGACAAAATGGTTACCTTTACAAGCCTTAATCCGACTTCAAGATCCGAAGTCGCTCCTTAGCAACTTAGCCCCTTTACTTGACACTCCAATCCGTCACTTGAAGCCCTTAGAGGTTCACAAACAACTTTCCTTAAAGTTCCAAACAAAACCTATGAAAGCGACTTAGGTTTTTACCTTGCGACTAATGCAAAAATGACACTTTTCTGGGATCTTTCTATATAAATATCCTTACAATACCCTTAGGAACCTTGGTTTAAAGTATTGAGATTATTGAACCATAAAAGAAAATTTTTCATGTTGGATTGAAGGCAAACCCGAGAGCACTATCTCTCACTCTCAAGTTTTATTATTATTTTTTTCTAAGAGTTTGAGACTTGTCTTGCAATATGGATGACTATATAATTGGATGGAGGGTTGAGATCAAGACACTTGGGGATAGGATGAAGGAACTTTAAATATCAAGCCTCAAGTGGGCTTATTGACTTGGTCAACAATGTCAAGCCTTGGCATTGCAAGACTTGACAATTTGGACCTTGTCCATTTCGACCAAGCCCAATAGAGTGGGGGGGGGGGGTGACACGTGTCACCCTCCCATTCGTCCATAATGTTTTGTTTTCCGACATTTCCATAATTGGTCAAAATATCGGAAACCTCGTGGGCCCCACAAAAACGTAAAATTTCTCGGGTGGGCCACACGTATCCAACTCTGTAAATAAACTTCCAAACGTCTCAAGTAGCAAATTCAAGAATCCAATTCTCATTAACAAACATGTCACGACCCGACCCCGGGACCGCGACTGGTGCCCTACCTGGGCACCCCTTTCGGGTATACATCAGAGAATAGCAGTGGAACATACACAACTCACATAATACTTAGACATTAAATAACAACAGGCTAGCCGATGAGGCCAACTTACGTAAAATATACAAAATCCATAAATAAAATAGTACATCTCTGTCTTACAAAACCCAATCCACAAATGTGACTACAGACCTCTAAGAATAACAACTGTGGCGGGATAGGGCCCCGCCATACCTATGAATGCACAACAACCGATAATACCAGGGATAAGCCTCCGAACTAAAGGGGTTTCTCAACAGCTGAACATTGATCCTAAGAGTGATGATCAAGAACTCATGCTCTACTGCGGCGTGAACGGCCCGAAGGAGGTCGGTACAACATGTACCAAATATGTGGCCCAGAAATCGTAGTGAAATTATAAGTCTAAAATAAAACTGGAGACATGTATGATAACTCATATAACAGTATACTGTGCCTTACTAACAATGAGAGTAAACAAGAGTATACTTTACTGCATAAAAATAGGAGGCTCATGATCAGCGGGGCCACCCGCCGCGATATCATTAAGCAATCCTACTCGTGGGACTATTTCACCCGCATGGTCGTATGAACGCGTGAGGTATTCCTCGCATAGATCGTATCCGCGCATAGGTCGTATAGGCGCATAGGTATTCCTCGCATAGACTGGTCCGCCCGCGTGGGACTATTTCACCCGCATAAGCCATTTCGGACCGCATGAGGTATTCCTCGCATCATGGGTAGCAAATCCACGGAATATGCAAATGCCACAAACCCGGGGAATGACCCCGTAATGCACAATATATCACTAGCACAACCGGCTATCATACATAACATAAACACTACCGGCTTATCATACATAACATAAGCACTACCGGCTTATCATACAATACATAAGCAAGTTAAGAAATCCCCTAACTTCGTATTAGCCTTGTTCATATACACTCTCATTTTAGTTTACTTAAGGCACTAACATGTTATTATAAAAATCCGGGAATTTAACCCAAAGTACTACGTACTTCTACTCTTTTAAAAATGACTCTTTTTCATACAAAACTTCCAAGATACTAATAACCGTAGTATCAAGTCATAACTACATTTTAAGACAAGTCACAATACCTTTTAGAAATACATTTTCAGGCTTCTAAATCAAGTGACTTCTTTCTCTTAAAACCTTAAGCAATTGATGCCTTTAAATCAATTTGTCTTTCATTATTTCAAGTCATTTATCATACTTATATAACTTAGAGTAAATCACCCTTTTTAACTTTCTATAAAGCTATTATAACCAACCTCCCATAAAGCCGTTATACTAGCTTTATACTTTAGAAACTTACATTCTTCTTTATAACCAAGAGACTTAAACTTTCCAAACGAAACAAGTATCATATACTTTTGAAATACTTAAAGTCTCTTAACTTTTAAAAACCAAGATATCCTTAATATTTTTAAGCAAGTGAGCTAATTCCCTAACTCAACCAACTAGAACATTCTTTAGATAAACCAAGGATATCAAATGGACTAGATTCGTCAAAATCTCGTACGTCTACCGTACTATACATTTACAACTTATTCATGCTCAAGAGATAAGAAAGTTCCACATACCTCTTCGGTTCAATCCACTTGATAAGTCCAATATGCCGTACGTAGTATGTCAACCTATAATGACCATAATACGTCTATTAACTTCTAGTTTCAAACGTAGAATATTCCAAGTGCAAAGCTACTAAATTCTACGGAAAATCGGACAACACTTCCTTTGTTTCTACATACTTTGCCACCTTTTTCAAGGCCGAATTCAATAACCAAACACGCCACATTTAAGTCTCAACCATGTAGTTATCAATAGGGGATTACACTCCTAAAAGACGTGTAAAATTCCGCCCCACAATTGACATCAAACTAGTCCAAAAATACAATGTCCATTCGGCAATTAGGGACAACAATACAAATTCTTTTCCAATTCCTTTTCAATCCAAGTTGTTTAGTATAACATGTTATAAAGCCGCAATTGATTATAATCGATTGAGGCTATATAACATGTTAGAATAACAATTTGGATTGAAAAGGAATTGGAATGAACTTTATGTTGTTACACATTTTGAGCCGAGAATTGCCTTAATCTTTGGAGAGTTTCGTATTAATTGTGGGGCAGAATTTTACACGTCTTGTTAAGGCGTGTAATCCCCTTTGTATTTTATGAATTGTTGGGCCTTAAATGTGGCGTTTAGTTATTGATTTTCGGGCCTTGAAAAAGGTGGAAAAGTACGTAGAAACAAAGGAAGTGTTGTCCGATTTTCTGTAGAATTTAGTGACTTTACACTTATAATATTCTACGTTTGAAGCTAGAGGTTAATGGACGTATTATGGCCATTATAACTTGAAGTACTACGTATAGTGTATTCTACTTAAAGGATGGAATAGCTATCAAAGTTAAGATACTTTGCAGCATTTTGCTACTTGTCGATAATCGTCGCGAGGTATGTGAACATCTTCCTTCTTTTGACATGATTCTATGTATGGAATATACATGTGGTGTTATTTCATGACTCCTTCCACTCTTAGAAGTTAAGAGGTATGTATGTTGATTTACTCTATGTAAAAGTTACGTCTAAGTTATCCTAAGTTATTCCCAAGTCTTATGGGGGATGTTGGTAAGAGTCGTTAGGAAGTATTTGGAGTCAAGTTGACTTTGCTAAGTTACTGCACGAATGGGAATAAGTATCGAACAAGCCATTGCAGCGTTAATAAAAGAAAATGTATCGGCAATCAATTAAATTAAAATGAGTAGAATTCTCCATCTGCATAGAAGCTAAGATAAGACAAAATTGTATTACATTTTCTAGATCATGGCTACTTTAATAAGATCGTTATAAACAAGTATAACCTATTCACAACGCATAAAAGTATATGTTACTTAATTTAAAGAGTTTACGTATGAAGTTTTAAGACTATGAACCTTGAATTCTAAAAAGGTTAAGAGACTTTATTTTTCAAGTTATGGGACTTGATTCTTAAAGGAAGAAATGACTTGATTTAAAAGTATAGAATGCTTGATTTGGCAAGAGCATTGATAACTTGATATTCTAAGTTAAGAAACTTGATTTCTTAAAAGTTAAGAGACTTGAAGTATTTTGAAAACTATGTAAGTTGATTTGAAAGTATAAGTCTCTTGGTTATAAAAGGAATGAGTTTGTCCAAGGCATAAAGAGTTATAACGGCTTTATGGGAAGCTGGTTATAACAACTTTATGAAAGGTTAAAAGAATGGTTTTCTCTAGTAATGTAAACAAACAAATGACTTGAAATAAAGAAGGGCAATTTGATTTAAAGGTACCAATTGCTTAAAGTTTTAAAGTAAGGGTCACTTGATTTAGAAGCCTAGAAATGTATTTCTAAAAAATGTAGTGACTTGTTTGAAATGTAGACGTGCCTTGATACTACGAGTGTTAGAATCTTGGGGTTTTTATATGAAAAATAGTCTTCTGAAAAGAATGGAGGTACATAATACCTTGGGTTAAATCCCCGGATTTTTAATGACATGTTAGTGCCTTAAGTTTGAATAAAATGAGAATGCTTAATAATTAAGGCTAATAAGAAAGTTAAGGGATTTCTTAACTTGCTGATATTTATGATAAGTCGGTGGTGCTTATGTTATGTATGATAAGCCGGTGGTGCTTATGTTATGTATGATAAACCGGTGGTGCATATGTTATGTATGATAAGCCGGTGGTGCTTATGTTATGTATAATAGCCGGTTGTGCTAGGTTATGTAATTCTTACGGGGTAAACCCCCGGGCTACTACTTATTCCATGGATTTGCTACCCATGATGCGAGTGCGGCGTTTGTACTCATTGCGGGCCCACCGGGCCCATGCGGGTGAAATAGTCCCATGCGAGGCGGATGACCTCATTGCGGGTCCACAGGACCTATGCGGGTGAAATAGTCCCAGGAGTAGGATTGCCAAATGATACTATGGGCAGGTGGCCCTAAGTTGATCATAAGCTTCCTACTTTTATGCAGTATTCCTTTATGGGCAGACTTATGTGACTTTATCGCGTCCCAGATTGGGCCGGGCAGTATACCTTTATGGGCAGACTTATGTGACTTTATCGCGTCCCAGATTGGGCCGGGCAGTATACCTTTATGGGCAGACTTATGTGACTTTATCGCGTCCCAGATTGGGTCGGGTAGTATACCTTTATGGGCAGACTTATGTGACCTTATTGCGTCCCATATTGGGTCGGGCAGTATACCTTTATGGGCAGACTTATGTGACTTTATCGCGTCCCAGATTGGGCCGGGTAGTATACCTTTATGGGCAGACTTCTGTGACTTTATCGCGTCCCAGATTGGGTCGGGAAGTATACCTTTATGGGCAGACTTATGTGACTTTATCGCGTCCCAGAATGGGTCGGGCAGTATAGGCGTCCCTCCATAAAGGGTCGGATTATGTTTTGCAAGATAAGTATGTTATATGGTTATGAACTTGATGATTTTTTCTAAGTATGTACGTAAGAATTTGACTATAACTCTTATTGGAAAATGGGAAAAGATAATGATGTACGATTAAGTTCATGAGTTGTAATGGCATGGTAGGATCTGGTATTTACTTTTTATACTTGCCCCTGTCATTCTTTTGTACTGATTATGATCATTTCTGTACCTTATTTCCGTTCCATATTCGGTACACGTGTCTTGACCGCCGAAGTGCGTTAGTCGCGTGTTTAAATACGATTGTGGATCCGCGGGCTTGGGATCTGGTTGACATTTGAGATGGCTCCAATGTTCCGGAGCTTGTCATAATGGCTATGTATATTCAGGGGTACGACGGGGCCTTGTCCCGTCATAGTATTTGGCCAAAATCTTAGAGGTCTGTAGTCATATCTTGTGGATTGGGTTGTGTAAAGAAAAAAAAAATGTAACTGCTTTTGGCTATATATGTATATATATGTCCAGGGAGGTAGCCTTATCGGCTAACCTGTTGTTTATTTCTTGTTGATTATTTTATAAGTTTGATGTATATTCACGATTATCTCGATGTATCTGGAAAGGGTTCCCGTGTAGGGCACGATCGCGGCGAAGTCGGGTCGTGACAAAAGTGGTATCAGAGCAGTTTGTCCTCGGAAAGTGTCTACAGACTGTGTCTAGTAGAGTCTTGGTTATCGGTATGTTGTGCACCACATCTATAACCAGGAGGCTGTAGGGCATTTAGGATTGTTTTCCCTTCTTCTCACTCTGAGATCGTTCAATAGAGCTGTGTCGTTAGGGTAGTCTCTCCCTAACGTATTATGTTGATTGCAGCTATGAGAAATGCAGCAGTGACCCAGGAAAGACTATGTCGATTGCGTATCCAGGTTGGTAATGATTGTAGTATAGTTGGTATTATGACATACAGCTATACGAAGTTATGTATGAGGGTCAGACGCGTGTTGCCTAGAATGATTTTAAGATTACCAAGATTTGGTAGGGACTAAATAGATACCGGGAAGGTATGAAACAGTTAATGAATTCTCTCCAAGGTCTTATGTTTTATTTTGAGATAATTGGAAAATGTTGAGTTGTCTGATAGGGTAGCGAACCCTTAAGAAGTCATGTTAAAGAACTTAATGGAATGTCATGTTAATAGATTAAGCTACGTGGTAGGCTTAAGAGAATTGTACGGATGAGATCCGTATGGAGTAAGTAATGGTTGTTGTGATCAAGACAAGATGGTTATGGTATTATGAGAAGTTATTGTACCCGTTTTCGGGGGGGGGGGGACTGAGAAGGTAGGCTTGGAGCATGGAAATTGCGAGCCTAAGAATATTGATAACCGCCGAGACCTTAGGTATATAAGGCCTTCTCGGGCAATAAGATTTTATTTAGACTAAGGGTATGAGTTAAGTGCGACGGTGGGTCAGGTTGAGGACCTAGTACGGGTCGCCCCTGTCACGACCCGTTCCGGGGCCCGTGACTTTTGCCTTACCCGGGCACCCAAGTAGTCATACATCAGAGTAATCAGCGGAAATATAAAAACAAGACATGAAACAGTTGTAAAATGAGACACAGTTTATCTGAAGAAAAGCTTGCCTTTCGGCATATATATATAACCCAAGTTTTGCAGTTACATCCCAGTATGCAATAGGACTACTGAGACCTCAGGAATGCAAACAACTATGGCGGGACGGGGCCCGCCATACCTGACTACAAAACTAATTACAACGGGAGAGCATACCCAAAGTAGAGCCTCGGAGAAGATGGAGCTCACGACACCAACGCAAAAGATCCTGGGATGCGGATCTAGCACACCTGCCGCCACTGCGGCATGAACGCGGCCAGAAGGAGGTCGATCTGAGAGGTACTAAGTATGCGAAACTGTAAAGTACTTAAATAAAATCAACGTATTTAAAGTCATTGCAAATACAATCAGTTCAATTGCACATAGTGCCACAACATAAGCAAGAGCAACATAGATATCTTAGAATCGTCTTTCTAGGCGCGAATGATCGAAGCAAGGCGATCGCCCATAGTATCATTATGCGTGCCTAGTCACGGACTTCTACGCGATCCGCATAGGTCACACACTGCACCGCGTGAGGTATTCCTCGCGTCGGGGTAGCTAACCCGGTACCCTCACCGACTCCGCGATCCGCATAGTCTCAATAGACGCGTAGTCACACGGACCGCGTAGGGCATCCGCGTCGGGCTAAAACACTCGAATGATCAATCCTGGAGCTCCGCGACTCGCGTATCTCATGCACCGCATAGGCGTATAGACCGCATCGGGTGGCAAGCCACCGGTATAATCGGTCGAGGGTAGGTGATATAATAACGATACAACCGACTTACCGTCTAGCGTAAGCCTGACAAGAATGACCCCCTTTCACAACATCACAAGTCACTAACACACATAGCATCATAGTATGTCTATTTATTAAACAATCTTACTACACCTTACAGAAATCAATACAAGGTTTTTATAAGCAATTAAGTAAACAATTCTTTTTATCTTTCTTAAGTGGTTATACCTAACTTCCCATAAAGCTAGTATAACTCTTAAGCTTTTGTTTTAAAAACCAACTGTTTCTCTTCTGTTAAAAATGATTCAGTATTCTTTTGAAATGCTTCAAGATCTTTTATTATTCAGGCTTAAGTCAGGAGGCATTGCCGTAGTTATTATTCAGGCTTAAGTCAAAAGACATTGCCGTAGTTATTATTCAGTTAACACTCGTACGTCTACCGTACTATATATATATTTACAAATATCATGCTCAAGAGTATAGGAAGAATCACATACCTTCTTGGCGAACTCCACCTGACAAGTCGAATATGTCGCGCGCAGAGGATCAACCTATAATAGTCAAATACGTCTATCAACGTCTAGACTATTACATGCTGATTCTAAGCGGAGGTTCTTTATTCTACGGAAATTTGGGCAGCACTTCTTACGGTAAGTTATACGATCTCATTGTAAAAGCAAATCTATGTAGTACAGTTCAATTATTCTTCTTTTATACCCTTCTACTGTGATAATAGTGCAATTCTATTCTGTAATATCCTTCTAAGTATTTATACTTATTCCTATACTTCCACAGTATGTATTCTCTAATTACAAAATAAGGATAAGTTTATTTACCTCGGTAAGCCCAATAATATCCTAGATAAAAGTCGATCCTGAGCAAGGTTTAGCTCCTAATTTGTACGCTCCGAAAGCTCCAAGAACCTTTAGAAGTTTCCAACAACTTCTACTAAATACTATACGAGATTTGGGCTAGGGTATTTGGTATAGTAACTACACTTGGAAGACAACTTTTCTACCAAGGGAGGGGGGAGGCTCTCGGCTAAGCTCAACACAAGAGGGGAAGAAGGCTTTTGGACGAGAACTCTGGAGAGGAGGAATTTCAAGACTTGGAGAGTGATTTGTGGATGAAGAACTCTTCATCTTAAGGGGGGTATTTATAGGTCAAGCAAAGGCCAACCAATGGCCAAGATGATGCCAAGTGCAAGGCAAGTGTAAGGTCAAGATTTGGGCAAGTGTCCTTATCCATCTACCACACAAATATCCTACCAACTCCTTGACTTTGTGCAAGGCACAAAAAACGTGCCAACTTGCCCCATTTTTGCCGTCCAATGCGGGTGACAAGTGTTACCCTCCCGTTGGTCCAAAATGTTTCGTCTCTCGGAAAAATCCGCAAAAATAATAAATGACATAGCCGTAATTTACCCTACGCGAGTTTAGTAAAACGTTTCGTCGAAAAACGATTCTTTTCGAGTGTTGTGCACAAACTTTTTCGTCCAAGGTCTTTTACTTAGGCTAACTTTTGTACGTACACCCTCACGTACATACTCTAGAAATATGGGGTATAACATTCTCCCCTCCTTAGAAACATTCGTCCCGAATGTTCCTTTCCAAGACAGTTAACGATAAGGTTCTTCATAACATAAACAGTTTGCAAATGCCACATACGGCCACAAAACAACACTTAGGCATATATGACAATTTAAAATTTACAAGTAGGAAAGTGAATTACCGGAGGTGTGGGAATAGGCGAGGATACTTTTGCCTCATGTCCTCGCCGGCTTCCACGTCATCTCCACGAGCTCGTTCGCCACAAGACTTTGTGGAAGCCACGTCCTTAGTCGCGGGCGCCTAACACGACGATCGACTATCGCTATGAGAATCTCCTCCTACGATAACCCCTCGGTCACCTGGACATCGTCAATCGGGTGTACCCTAGATGGATCCACGATACATCTCCTCAGCATAGAAACATGAAACACCGGATGCACTGCCTCCAGATCGGACGGCAGATCCAACTCATAGGCAACCTTGCCTACCCTGCGGACAATCGATAGGGCCCAATGTACCTTGGTGAGTTTCTTTCTTCCGAATCTCATCACACCGCTTCATGGGTGACACCTTCAGAAAACCCAATCATCAACCTCGAACTCCGGATCTGACGACGATGATCTGCGTATGACTTACATCGACTACGGTGTCGTGAACCTCTCTGGATAAGCTTCCTTATCCATCCTGCACGATCGCAAATCTGGTCCCACTAATCGCACCTCGCCTACATCGAACCAGCCTATCGCGTCTGCACTTCCTCATACAAGGCCTCATAAGGCGTCATCGAATCTTTGGAGTGGTAGCTATTATTATACGCAAACTCAACTAGAGGCAAATGATCCTCCCAGCTACCCCTGAAGTCGATAACACAGGCCCGTAGCATATCCTCAAGAGTCTGGATAGTTGTTATACCCCGTATTTTCCCGGGTATGTACGTGAGGGCGTACGTTTTTAAATTTAAGCCTTAAGGTTTGGCTAGGTTCGAAATTTGTACACAAGTGCCGAAAGGAGTCGTTTTTTAAAGCGTTTTACTAAACTTGCGAAGGGAAAATTCCGGCTATGTCATTTCTAATTTTTGCGGATTTTTCCGAGAGACGAAACATTTTGGACCAACGGGAGGGTGACAAGTGTCACCCTCACATTGGAAGAAGGTTGGACGGCATTTGGACGATTTGGGCTACTTTAGTTGGTAGGATATTTTGGTGCTAGTTGTGTGGTAGATGGATAAGGTCCACATGGTTAAAATCTAGCCCTACACTTGCACCACACTTGTCTTCATCTAGGCCATTGGTTGGCCATTGCTAGACCTATAAATACCCCCCTTGTTGAAGACTTTCTTCATCCAAAAACTTGAGCAATCTTTCTAAGTCTCAAATACCCCCTCCCTCTTGTTTGCTTTCGTCCAAAGGCCCCTCCCCCTTTGAGAAAGGCCCTTGGCCGAGAGCCTCCCTCTCCCCCACTTTGTGGTGCCCTAGCCGAGGGGTACCCCCCCCCCCCCTAGCCTAATTGTTTTCGTATAATACCCCTTGTTGTGGTATAGAAATACTCTCCAAGTGTTGTTGTAATGCCCAAAATACCTTAGCCCATATACCTTGTAGTACTTTCCAAAGTACCCTCTATACGAAAAAAACCCGGAAAATACGATTATACTTTCCTTTAGCCTTTAGATGAAACCCTAAGGAAAATCTTCACCCGTAGTTGAAGTTATAAGTAGAAGTTGCGTAGGACTTCTAAGGTTTTCTTGGAGCGAATTGGAGCACTCGGAGTAGGAGCTAAACGTTGCTCAGGAGCGACTTTATACTTGGATAATTTTGGGCTCATCGAGGTAAATACTACTGTCCTTCTAGTGTAATTGGAAATTACATACTGTAGTAGTATAGAAATGAATATAAGATTCATAGAAGAGAATTGAAGCGTAATAGAAGGATATTACGAAAAGACTTGAATCAAATCACTTGAAGAATTTAAGTAGAAGTTAAAGCTGTACTTACATACATAGAATTTGTATATCTGATGGTGATAACCTTTATTGGTTGAATGTTCTGCAAGTAGCATGGGCTACTTAGAAGGTGGACCAGCTAGCGGGTTATAAGCGAGTGGGCGTTTTGCTTATAGTCGATAAATCGTCGCGAGGTATGTGATTCCTCCTATACTCTTGAGCATGATATTTTAAAGGAAGATATATATAGTACGGCAATGTCTTTTGACTTAAGCTGAATAATATATAGTACGGTGAACGTCGTGCGCTAATTGAAGCGTGGTTATGCAATGTCTTTTGACTTAAGCACGAATAATAAGAATTTTGAAGTATTTCAAAATTGTTAAGAAACCATTTTTGAAAGAAGAGTAACACTTGGTTTTAAAGGTTTTAAAAAGAGTTATACTAGCTTTATGGGAGTTAGGTATAACGTCTTAAGAGAGGTAAAGAAGATGGTTTACTGATTTTAGAAGTTAAGAGACTTGATCTTATAAGATAAGAGACTTAACTTAAATGAATTAATATGGATTTTGTGTGAAACCTCATTCGTGAGTAATGAGTACTTGGTTTTTAAAAGGAATAATGTTTTACTGATTTCGGAAATCAGAATGTGTATCGATAAACCACTACAGCGTTAATAAAGGAAAATGTATTGAATAATTAAGTATTATTAAAACCAGTAGAAACCTCCATCTGCATAGAAGCTAAGATGAGACAAAATGATATTACATTTTCTAGATCATGGCTGCTTAATAAGATTGATTATGAACAGGATTAACTACTACTTTATGGCATATGTTACTCTATTGTTTTAAAAAGAGATTAAGACATTGAACTATGAAACTTTTCTAAAAAGAGACTTGCGTAATTGAAATTAGGCAAACTGGAACTTTTAGGGAAAAGAAAGGCATTGTGTTGTCTTAAAATGGTTTAAAACATAAAGTGTTATAACAGCTTTATGGGAAGTTGGTTATAACGACTTTATGAAAATAAAAGAAGGGTTTTATCATTTGTTTTAGTGTGGTAACTTGACTTTTAAAAGAGAAGTATTTTGGTCCAAAAAGAAGGCATGGTATTGCCTTAATTTGGTCTTAAAAAGGAAAGTATGAAAGTTGTTTTGGTTTACTTAAAAGATATAAGTCACACATTTCGGGTGACTTTTATAAAAGGAATGAATCTCTTAAAAGGAATTTAACGTACG
The DNA here is from genome assembly GCA_029844215.1 of Przewalskia tangutica. NCBI lineage: Eukaryota > Viridiplantae > Streptophyta > Magnoliopsida > Solanales > Solanaceae > Przewalskia > Przewalskia tangutica. The sequence goes on along the minus strand of CM056722.1, from coordinate 45,658,618 downwards.
TAGTACTTTAGGGTTAAAATCCGGACTTTGACATAAAATGAAAGTACCTTGAGTTGTGTATAACTTGCCTATGCTTGTTGTTGTGAAACTTGACCATGTTACGTGTGATAGCCTTGTTGTGCAAGTACTGTGTTCTACTCGACTCTGGGTTCGTAGGATGAGCAGGAATGTATTTCACTCGACTCCGGTTCATCCGAATGTATTTCACTCGACTACGGTTCATCCGGAATGTATTTCACTCGACTCTGGTTCATCCGAATGTATTTCACTCGACTCAGGTTCATCAGGAATGTATTTCACTCGACTACAGGTTCATCAGGAATGTATTTCACTCGACTCTGGGCTCATCCGGAATGTATTTCACTCGACTCGGTTCATCAGAATGTATTTCACTCGACTAGGTTCATGGGATGAGCAGGAATGTATCCCACACGTTTCTATCCGGGTCCATGAGATGGGCGAGACATGTTATACGTATCACATGATTTGTACCTAGGCTGGCGGTGAGGAAGAAGTTCCACGGGCGTGAGGATGACTTTGAGGCGTGAGTCCACGACTTGACATAATCGCTTTTATGTTGTGAATCGTAGTTTAGTTATCATACATGTCTCTGCTTTATATAGACTATTATGATTTCATTTCTGATATTTTCTGATTTCACATACTTGGTACTTGTTGTCTTGACCTCGCCGGGGCTGCGTTCATCTGCGCAGTAGAAATGCCATTTGTCGATCCCGCGTTTAGGATCTCATTTGATGTCTTGGGAAGCTCCGTCCTTCGAGGCTTATCTTTGGTATGTTACCACTGAGTCAGTAGGTCCTTGTACATTCGAGGTATGGCGGGGCCCCGTCCGTCATAGTTGTTGTATAAATCTTAAGTGCATGCCTTTGTTGTGGCGGGGTTGTAAGGATTATGCTCGTTCAAATGTTTATATATATATATGTTGAAAGGCAACCGTTTTGGTTGGCCTATTTTCTTTCATCTTAATCCATGTCTATTTACATGTTTAAGTTTTATTTCCTGGTTTTCTCGATGTTGTATCACTAGGGTGCGGGGTAAGGCACGATCCGCGGGCCGGTTGGTCGTGACAATAGTGCGCTTCGGCCTGTCCTGCATGCGTGGTGATCGAAATAGGGACTCCATGCGATCGACGATCTCTCGGATGTAAAGTCGGCATAATCCTCGGTAGAAAAGTCGTCTGACGGGAAGAAAGTGGGCTGATTTCGTCACCGTCGACGATAACCCATATAGAATCATGTCTCCTCCGAGTGCGAGGTAATCCTGTGATGAAGTCCATGTTGATTACCTCCCACTTCCGGTCGGGATCTCTATGCGTCAGAACAAACCACCGTGCCTCCGGTGCTCTACCTTCACTGCGCGACAACACGCGGGCGAGCTACGAACTGCAACGTCCTCTTCAAGCCATCCCACCAATACACGGATCGAAGGTCGTGGTACATCTTGGTCGACCGGATGGATAGAGTAACGCTTGTGTGTGCTTCTCCTAGAACTCTGCCAAGTCACGAAACATCGGAACACACAACGCCCTCAAACCTTAGCACCCATCGGTGCTACCTCAGGACCCTTCCTCACGAAGAGTCGTATCGCGATAACGTGTCAAAATCGGATCCTCGAGCTGTTGCCTCTTCACCTCGCCGGCGATGGAAGACTCGGCAACCTCACGAACTCGAACTACACCGCTATCGAGAATCAATCAAGCGGACACAAGGCTCGCTAATCGATGCAAATCACGAACCATGTCCTCTCTCTGCTGCACATCGATAGGCTACCCGTGGACTACGACTAAGGCATACGCCTGACATTGGCCTTCGGGTGGTACGGGATGTCAACATCATAATCCTTGGCGGCTCTAACCACCGCTCTGCCGTAAGTTCAGCCTCTCTGGTGAAGATATCTGGAGGCTCTTGTGGTGCGTATAAATATCACATGAACCCCATACAAGTAGTGCCTCGGATCTTGGCGTGAATCACGCGACTCCAAATCATGGGTGGGGTAGTTCCTCTCGTGTTTCTTCAGGTGTCGGGATGCATATGCTATAACCTTGCCTGCTGCATCAACACACATCCCAACCCGATGCGGCGTATCACAATACACATATAACCGTCTGGACCTGCGGAAGAGTAAGCGAGGCGATCGTCGATCTCTCGCAAGAATGGAAACCACGCTCACAAGCATCGATCCACTGAAACTTAGTGTCTTACGAATCAGCCTAGTCAATGGTGCGAGATAGAAGCAAACTTCTCTGAACCGCGATAATAACTGCAAGGCCCGGAAATTGCGAACCTCTGCCGGAGTAGTAGGTCGAGGCCAACTCTGCGCCTCGATCTTGGCGTATCCACGAATACCATCACCCGACAATATGCCCAAGAAAAGCCACGAAGTTAACCAAAACTCACATTTGGAAAACTTGGCGTATAGCTGCTGGTCGGAGAAGCTGTCGGCCTGATCGCCAAATGCTCGCATGCTCTGCTCTGGCGAGAATAAACAAGATATCATCGATGAATACTATCACAAACGTGTCCAAAATGGTTTGAACACTCGGTTCATCAAATCCATGAATACCGCGCGGAGCATTGGTCAACCCAAAGACATGACCACGAACTCATAATGCGTCAGGGTCCGAATGCGATCCTAGGGACATCCGCCTCTCGACTCGTGCACGATGATAGCGATCGCGGATCAATCTTGGAGAAACATCTCGCACCTGCAACTGGTCGAACAAATCATCAATCACAGGAAGGGGTATCTGTTCTTAATGGTCACCTTGTCCACCGTTGTAATCAACACACACGTGCGCGTCGTCCTTCTTCTTCACGAACAATCCGCGCTCCCGGGGAGAAACACTAGGTCGATGAAACCCTTCTCCAAGAAATCTCTCGGTGGTCCTTCAACTCTCTCAACTCGGCGGTGCCATTACGTATGGCGGAATAGAAATAGGCGAGTGCTGGCGACATCGATGCAAAACTCTATCTCCTCTCGGGAGGATACGGAAGGTCGTGCGAAAATACGTGCGGGAACTCGACTCACGGGCCCGAAAATCTGGTACCGCGACCTCGATATCAAACACCCGACGAGATGGTAAATATACCCTTCGCACCATCTTCCTAGCCGAGGTAGGAAATAAACCTACCCGCCAGCGTCTGATGTTCCTCACTCGACAACCGGCTCGCAGAGCTGGAACCGTACTACTCTCTCCTGCGGTCTGCGTGGGCGTAGCAAAGCTAGCCAATCCATTACCATGATCACGTCGAAATCGGTCATATCCAACTCTATCAAGTCGGCTGGTCGACGATCGTATATGGTCACAGGACAAGCTCTATATACCCGCCGAGCTACCACCGAATCACCCACTGGCGTAGCTACCTCGAAAGGGTCTATGGACTCAGGCTCTATCCCTATCCTACTAGCAACAAGGGGAGATATATAGGATAAAGTACAACCCGGATCTATCAACGCATACACATCATAATCGGAGACTGATAAGGTACCTGTGACGACGTCAGGTGAGGCCTCCTGGTCCTGCCGGCTGGACAAGGCATAAATGCGGTTCTGAGGACCGCTAGAACTGGGACCCGCGCCACGACCTCTGCCGCGACCTGCTGGTCCTCCTGGTACCTTGCCCTCCGGGGCGAGTAACTGTCGGGGATGAATAACCGGCAACTGATCCTGCAGGCTGACCCCTACCATCAGCGCTGCCTCTGCTCGGACAGACTCTCGCAAAATGACCCTGCTGGCCACAGGTGTAGCAAGCTCCCGGAGTAGTACTGCAACCCCCTGAATGGAACCTGCCACAGCGGACACACTGAGCGGACCTCGATCGGTTAGCACCCTTGCTACCCTGGAAATCTGAGGTCCTGGGGCCCTGACCTGCCCCTGAATACTCTGGCTGTCTTGTGACAATGATGTGGGAGTGCTCACGAGTGGTGGGGTGCAAATCTAGGCTATCTTTGAGGCCGTCCACCCCGAGAACTACCAAAAGAACCGGCCGTCCTGGCCTTCTTCTGATGCTGATATCTATCGACTCGTCGGTCTCTGCGCTCCTCGCATCCAAGTGCATGAGCCTGCATACGGGTAATGTCCATGCCTGGCTGAAGAGACACACCCGCACAAGACTCGGCCATATAATCATCTAGCCCGATGGCGTGGCGATGCACCTGTCTACATATCTGCTACAATGCGGGGACATATCGAGCCAAAGAATCGAACTCGACATTGTACTCCTGGCGTGCGTCCCCTCTATCTCGAGAACAAAAATCTGTCGGCGCGCCCTCCTCATCTGTGGAGGCAAGAAGTGAGTGAGAAAGCCTCGAGAACTCATCCCAGTAGGCTGGGACGCGTGCTCTCCGGGATAACTCCCGTGAATCAAACCAATCGATCGCGGTATCACGCGGCCGATGCGAACCGAATCACGGACTCGGTCTCGGCGCCACGATCACCCTCATAATCCTCTATAGCCGACGGATGAACTCCTGCGGATCATCCTCGGCCTCGACAGTAAAACTCGCGGGCTCTGACTCAGAAATCTCGTAGCCTCAGTATGCGCCTCGGATGAACCACGGGTGCTCACGGAATCGGCTAGGCTGCTGCGTCCGGCTGTCCTCGTATGCAGCCACAATCCTAGCCAAAAGTTGGGCCATCTCCTTGTACCCTAACTCCTCCGCCCCAGGCTGTGGGACAAGAGGTGCGGGTACTGTGGTCTCTGCTGGGGCCGACGGCGTCATGGAACTCGCCGTCTGAGGTATCGCCTCGGGTAGGCCCGGGCACGTGCCTCGTAACTCGGTGTCCTACTAGCGGCTCCTCGGCTGCCTTGCCCTTCGGGCGGGTTGCCTTACGTGAGGCATAAGCATTCTGAGAAAGGAATACGTTAGAGGGGTCCAACTTATAACACAGCGCTAAGGCACAATCTCAGAGTGAGAAGAATGGAAACCAATCCTAAATATCCTATAGCCTCCTGATTATTGGTGTGGAAAACAACACACCGATAATCAAGACTCTACTAGATACGGTCTGTAGACACTTTCCGAGGATTAACTGCTCTGATACCACTTTTGTCACGACCCATTCCGGGGCCCGTGACTGGTGTCTTACCTGGGCAACCAAGTAGTCATACATCAGAGTAATCAGCGGAAATATAAAAACAAGACATGAAACAGTTGTAAAATGAGACACAGTTTATCTGAAGAAAAGCTTGCCTTTCGGCATATATATATAACCCAAGTTTTGCAGTTACATCCCAACTGTACAATAGGACTACAGACCTCTAGGAATGTAAACAACTATGGCGGGACAGGGCCCCGCCATACCCTGACTGTACAAAACTAATTACAACAGGGAGAGCATACCCAAAAGTAGAGCCTCCGGAGAAGATGGAGCTCCTGACACCAACGCAAAAGATCCTAAGGATGCGGATCTAGCACCTGCTTGCCCTTACCTGCGGCATGAACGCAGCCCCCCGAAGGAGGTCAGTACAACAGGTACTAAGTATGCGAAACTGTAAAGTACTTAAATAAAATCAAAGTATTTAAAGCCATTGCAAATACAATCAGTTCAATTGCACATAGTGCCACAACATAAGCAAGAGCAACATAGATATCTTCATGCTTGGTCTTTCCTAGGCGCGAATGATCGAAGCAAGGCGATCGCCCATAGTATCATTATGCGTGCCTAGTCACGGACTTACCGCAATCCGCATAGGTCACACACGCACCGCGTAGGTATTCCTCGCGTCGGGTAGCTAACCCCGGTACCTCCTCTGGACTCCGCGATGCGCATAGTCTCAATAGACGCGTAGTCACACGGACCGCATAGGGCATCCCGCGTCGGGCTAAAACACCGGAATGATCAATCCCGAGCTCGCGGCTCGCGCATAGTCTCACAGACCGCATAGGCCGTATAGACCGTCAAGGGTGGCAAGCCCTCGGTATAATCGATCGAGGGTAGGTGATATAATAACGATGATAACCGACTTACCGTCTAGCAACGTAAGCACAACAAGAATGACCCCCTTTCACAACATCACAAGTTACTAACACACATAGCATCATAGTATGTCTATTTATTAAACAATCTTACTACACCTTACAGAAATCAATACAAGGTTTTTATAAGCAATTAAGTAAACAGTTCTTTTTATCTTTCTTAAGTGGTTATACCTAACTTCCCATAAAGCTAGTATAACTCTTAAGCTTTTGTTTTAAAAACCAACTGTTTCTCTTCTGTTAAAAATGATTCAGTATTCTTTTGAAATGCTTCAAGATCTTTTATTATTCAGGCTTAAGTCAGGAGACATTGCCGTAGTTATTATTCAGGCTTAAGTCAAAAGACATTGCCGTAGTTATTATTCAGTTAACACTCGTACGTCTACCGTACTATATATATATTTAAAAATATCATGCTCAAGAGTATAGGAAGAATCACATACCTTCTTGGCGAACTCCACCTGCCAAGTCGAATATGTCGCGCGCAGAGGATCAGCCTATAATAGTCAAATACGTCTATCAACGTCTAGAATATTTCATGTAAGATTCTAAGCGAGAGGTTCTTTATTCTACGGAAATTTGGGCAGCACTTCCCTACGGTAAGTTATACGATCTCAGTAAAAACGATCTATGTGAGTACGATTCAATTATTCTTCTTTTATACCGCCTACTGTGATAATAGTTCAATTCTATTACAGAATATCCTTCTAAGTATTTATACTTATTCCTATACTTCTACATTATGTATTCTCTAATTACAAAAGAAGGATAAGTTTATTTACCTCGGTAAGCCCAATAATATCCTAGATAAAAGTCGATCCGAGCAAGGTTTAGCTCTAATTTGTGCGCTCAAAGCTCCAGAACCTTTAGAAGTTTCCAACAACTTCTACTAAATACTATACGGGATTTGGGCTAGGGTATTTTGGTATAGTAACTACACTTAGAAGACAACTTTTCTACCAAGGGAGGGGGGGAGGCTCTCGGCTAAGCTCAACTCAAGAGGGGGGGGGGAGAAGGCTTTTTGGACGAGAACTCTAAGGAGAGGGGAGGGAATTTCAAGACTTGGAGAGTGATTTGTGGATGAAGAACTCTTCATCTTAAGGGGGGTATTTATAGGTCAAGCAAAGGCCAACCAATGGCCAAGATGATGCCAAGTGCAAGGCAAGTGTAAGGTCAAGATTTGGGCAAGTGTCCTTATCCATCTACCACACAAATATCCTACCAACTCCTTGACTTTGTGCAAGGCACAAAAAATGTGCCAACTTGCCCCATTTTTGCCGTCCAAGTGTCACCCTCCCGTTGGTCCAAAATGTTTCGTCTCTCGGAAAAATCCGCAAAAATAATAAATGACATAGCCGGAATTTACCCTACGCGAGTTTAGTAAAACGTTTCGTCGAAAAACGATTCTTTTCGAGTGTTGTGCACAAACTTTTTCGTCCAAGGTCTTTTACTTAGGCTAACTTTTGTACGTACACCCTCACGTACATACTCTGGAAATACGGGGTATAACAGCCCCATAGCCTGAAATGGAGTGGGATCAGTTGGTAGTAGTTCCGCTACGTGACAGGGTCACGAGGGTGCAGGGCCCAAGTCTAGTTAATTGTTTTACGGGTTCGTGGACGCGTTCCATCGGAACCAGGTTGTGAGAGCCGGAAATGGCCTTATATTGTTTAATAGAGTGACTCCAAAGGTCGGAGGCCAAAATCGATATGGAGGTTATGTAAGTATGCTAGTATAAGTTGGAGGTATGGAAAGAATACAACCAGTAAGAAAGTGTAGAATCGTCGTTTGGTTGGTTCCACGTAGGCGAGGTCCAGATAAGTGGCCCAGACTTGATTCAGCGGGCTGTGGATAAGGCGAAGCTTATTCAGGGAAGATTTTTAGTAAGCTTGGGGTTCAGGTTGACGTTTTAGTATAAGTATTGTTATGTGGCCATGGGTGGCATATATCTTTGTATGAAGGGTGTAGTAAAAGGAGATTATGTCGCTATCTAATTAGATTGGACTACCAAAGAACATTCGGGGACAAATGTATCTAAGGGGGGAAGAATGTTACACCCCGTAATTCCAGGACATGTATACGAGAATAGACGTGAGAGCACAAGACTTATAAATTTGAACGAAGGAAAGAATTGTTTTCCAAAGGGAAAAGTTTTCCGAGCCTCGGGAAGAAAGATTGTTCATTAGTGAGAATTGAGTTCTCGAATGTGATATTTGAGACTTGTAGGATTTATCGGGATTCTGGAAGTTTATTTACAGAGTTGGATACGTAAGGCCCACCCGAGAAATTTTACGTTTTTGTGGGGCCCACGAGGTTTCCGATATTTTTACCAATTATGGAAATTTTGGGAAACGAAATTTTATGGACGAATGGGAGGGCGACACGTGTCACACCCCCCCCCCCCCCACATGGTCTTGGTCGAAATGACCAAGGGCTTGTTGATCAAGTCTTGAAAGTTAGGGCTTGACATTATTGACCAAGTCAAGAAAGCCAAGTGGAGCTTGATTTATTGACCACATCTTGACCACACATTTGGATTTATCCTAGCCCTTAATTTAATTATATATACTACTTCACACTAGTGCAATACTAGTTTCTACACTTAGTAAAATTTTCAAGAACTCTTAGTGCTCTATTATGAAGCTCTCGGCCAAGCCCTCAAATCCACACAAAAATTTTGCAATCTTGCTTCTAAAGAGTGCTTGGAGCGGATTGAAACATAAGGAGAGGAGCTAAAAGTTGCTAAGGATCGACATTTACGCTTGGACATTTTTAGGGCTTATTGAGGTAAAATCTTCATCTTCTTAATGTAATTGAAGATTACATGTTATAGTAGTTAAGAAATGAGCATGTGGTGTATAGAACGAAGTTTGAAAAGATTTGGATCATGTCGACATGTTAAAACCGAAAATGGACAAGTTAGCCATTTATGTTGAAATTAATTTAATTGTTAGTTACGATCGTCGCATGTTATAGAAGGAAGGGATTATAGTTGTTATAATCGATTGAGGCTATATAACATGTTAAAATAACAATTTGGATTGAAAAGGAATTAGAATGAACTTCATGTTGTTACACATTTTGAGCCGAGAATTGCCTTAATCTTTGGACAGTTTCGTATTAATTGTGGGGCAGAATTTTACACGTCCTGTTAAGGCGTGTAATCCCCTTTGTATTTGCTGAATTGTTGGGCCTTAAATGTGGCATTTGGTTATTGATTTTCGGGCCTTGAAAAAGGTGGAAAAGTACGTAGAAACAAAGGAAGTGTTGTCCGATTTTCCGTAGAATTTGGTGACTTTACACTTATAATATTCTACGTTTGAAGCTAGAGGTTAATGGACGTATTATGGCCATTATATGTTGAAGTACTACGTATAGCGTATTCTACTTAAAGGATGGAATAACTATCAAAGTTAAGGTACTTTGGAGTATTTTGCTACTTGTCGATAATCGTCGCGAGGTATGTGAACCTCTTCCTTCTTTTGACATGATTCTATGTATGGACGATTCCTTTGCTGACAACTGCGATCTTGCCGCTTATTTTTAAAAGTCAAGAAATCTTGCAGCTCCAACAAGCCCTAAAGTCTCTTGCCGCCTAAAACTCTGCCAAGAGAGAATATATATGTGGTGCTATTTCATGACTCCTTCCACTCTTAGAAGTTAAGAGGTATGTATGTTGATTTACTCTATGTAAAAGTTACGTCTAAGTTATCCTAAGTTCTTACCAAGTCTTATGAGGGATGTTGGTAAGAGTCGTTAGGAAGTATTTGGAGTCAAGTTGACTTTGCTAAGTTACTGCACGAATGAGAATAAGTATCGAACAAGCCATTGCAGCGTTAATAAAAGAAAATGTATCGGCAATCAATTAAATTAAAATGAGTAGAATTATCCATCTGCATAGAAGCTAAGATAAGACAAAATTGTATTACATTTTCTAGATCATGGCTGCTTTAATAAGATCGTTATAAACAAGTATAACCTATTCACAACGCATAAAAGTATATGTTACTTAATTTAAAGAGTTAACGTATGAAGCTTTAAGACTATGAACCTTGAATACTAAAAAGGTTAAGAGACTTTATTTTTCAAGTTATGGGACTTGATTCTTAAAGGAAGGAATGACTTGATTTAAAAGTATAGAATGCTTGATTTGGGAAGAGCATTGATAACTTGATATTCTAAGTTAAGAAACTTGATTTCTTAAAATGTAAGAGACTTGAAGTATTTTGAAAACTATGTAACTTTATTTGAAAGTATAAGTCTCTTGGTTATAAAATGAATGAGTTTGTCCAAGACATAAAGATTTATAACGACTTTATGTGAAGTTGGTTATAACAACTTTATGGAAGGTTAAAAGAATGGTTTTCTCTAGTAATGTAAACAAAGAAATGACTTAAAATAAAGAAGGGCAATTTGATTTAAAGGTACCAATTGCTTAAAGTTTTAAAGTAAGGGTCACTTGATTTAGAAGCCTAGAAATGTATTTCTAAAAAATATAGTGACTTGTTTGAAATGTAGACGTGCCTTGATACTACGGGTGTTAGTATCTTGGGGTTTTTATAAGAAAAGGAGTCTTCTGAAAAGAATGGAGGTACATAATACCTTGGGTTAAATCCCCGGATTTTTAATGACATGTTAGTGCCTTAAGTTTGAATAAAATGAGAATGCTTAATAATTAAGGCTAATAAGAAGTTAAGGGATTTCTTAACTTGCTGATATTTATGATAAGCCGGTGGTGCTTATGTTATGTATGATAAGCCGGTGGTGCTTATGTTATGTATGATAAGTCGATGGTGCTTATGTTATGTATGATAAGCCGGTGGTACTTATGTTATGTATGATAAGCCGGTGGTGCTTATGTTATGTATAATAGCCGGTTGTGCTAGGTTATATAATTCTTACGGGGTAAACCTGTTATACCCCGTATTTTCCAGAGTATGTACGTAAGGACGTACGTAGAGAATTTGAGCCTTAAGATAGGCAAAGGATCGAATTTTGGGCACAAGTGCCGACTAGAGTCGTTTTCCGACGAAACGTTTCCACAGCTTTCGTAGGGAAAATTCCGGCTATGTCCTTTTTAATTTTTGCGGATTTTTCCGAGAGACGAAACATTTTGGACCAACGGGAGGGTGACATGTGTCACCCTCACATTGGAAGCTTGTGGGCGTCCAAGTGGACGATTGGTTCACGAATTGGATTGTTTTGTGGCTCACGTTTTTGGCCCTATTGGTTCCTTGTTTTGTGCCTTGTTTTGGCATTGTATTGTGGCAATGTCTTTTGACTTAAGCCTGAAGAACTAAACTGAACTGTAATTACATAGGGTGTATTCTGATGAGACTTGTGTAGCATTCTTGTGTTGTAGAATTGTACTCGTCAGGTTAGATGTGTTAACCACTGGTTGGCTTGATGGCCAGGCCTCGATAGAGGAGGAGATTTCTGTTGTTGCGGGAGAGTCTTTGCGAATTTTACGTAGAAAGATAGAACTTGTGTTTTGGGGTTAATAGACGTTTGTGACCTTTATAGGTGAAAGTACTAAGAGTAGCGTATTCTACTCGAGGAGTGGAAAGTTTAGCAGGTTGTAGTACTTGGAGCATTTTGCTTATTGTCGATAATCGTCGCGAGGTATGTGAACCTCTTCCTATCTCTTCTAGCATGACATGTGTGAACTATGTAGTGCGGTGAGCGTCGTGTGTTAACTGTGTTTGATTGTTTTTAAAACATAAGGTGTTATAACAGCTTTATGTAGGTAAGAAAATACTTTGTGGTTTTAAAAGGTAACTGATGTGAATTATAACTGGCTTGTTATAATAAAGAACTTGCTGTATTTCAAAGATTTATAAATCGTTTTGGAAGGAGAGTAACACTTGGTTTTAAAGGTTTTAAAAAGAGTTATACTAGCTTTATGGGAGTTAGGTATAATGTCTTAAGAGGTAAAGAAAATGGTTTCTTGATGTTAGAAGTTAAGAGACTTGATCTTATAAGATAAGAGACTTAACTTATTTGTTTTAATGTGAATGTTTTTGTGAAACCTCATTCGTGAGTAATGAGTACTTGGCTTTATTTAAAGGGATAATGTTTCTTGATCTCGAAATCGAATGTGTATCGACAGGACCAATGCAGCGTTAATAAAGGAAAATGTATTGAAAAATGATGAATTGTATTAAAACCAGTAGAAACCTCCATCTGCATAGAAACTAAGATGAGACAAAATGATATACATTTTCTAGATCATGGCTGCTGTAATAAGAATGTTGTAAACAAGAATAACCTACTCTCACGAGAGACATATATTACTCAATTGTTCTAAAAAGAAATCAAGTGATTAAGTTTATGAACTATGAAACCATTTGAAAATGAGAAGCTTGAGTAATTGAAACTAGGCAAACTGGAACTTAGGAAAAGAATGTTGTTACTTGATTTTGAAAAGGAATGTGGGTTGGTCATTCTAATACTACGGGTATCGGGTGACTTTTATAAAAGTAATGGATCTCTTTTAAAGAATTTAACGTACGTAGTACTTTAGGGTTAAAACCCGGACTTTGGCATAAAATGAAAGTACTTTGAGTTGTTGTGAAACTTGCCTATGCTTGTTGTTGTGAAACTTGCCTATGCTTGTTGTTGTGAAACTTGCCTATGCCTGTGGTTGTGAAACTTGCCTATGCTTGTGATGATAGCCTTTGTTGTGCAAGTGTGGTATTTACGTTTCTGGCGTCTCGATAGAGTAGGTTGACTTGTTGAGAACTTACTTGGGCGTCTTTGGCGGTGATGGAGAATTCCACGGTATGTTTCCATTTTGATTCTTGTCTTGTTGTTGATATCACATGGACATGTCTGCCGTCGCGAGATTCGGCATGCGGCCGTGCGGCGGGTTGATTACGAGATATGGTTATTACCGCAACATGGGCGTGTCTATACCGTCGCAGATTCCGGCATGTGGCCGTGCGGCGTGGTTGACCACCCGATATATTGTTATTGAGGTTACATGGGCATGTCTACCGTCACGATTCCGGCATGTGGCCCGTGCGGCCTTGTTATTATTGTTGCATCATGGACATGTCTACACCGTCGCGATGTTAGGGCATGCGGCCATGATGCGAACATGATGGATGTTGTGGGCGTGAGACCCATAGTTATATTTAGTGGTGATTTTGAGGCGTGAGTCACGACTTGACATATTTGTTTTATGTTGTGGCGTAGTTTGGTTATCATACATGTCTCCCGCTTTTATAGACTAGTATGATTTCATTTCTGATATTTTCTGATTTCACATACTTGGTACGTTGTCTTGACCTCGCCCGGGGCTGCGTTCATCTGCAGTAGAATACATTGGTGTCGATCCGATTTGTAGGATCACGTTTCAGCGTTTTGGGAAGCTCCGTTCCTTCGGAGGCTTATCTTTGGTAGGTTTCCCTGAGTTGTAGGTTCTTGTACATTCAGGGGTATGGCGGGGCCCTGTCCCGTCATAGGTTTTTATTCTCTCTTAAGTGCAGAGCCTTGTTGTGGGCGGGGTTTGTAAAGGATAAGCGTCGGGTTTTTTTATGTATACGCAGAAGGCAATTTTGGTTGGCTTGGTTTATTTATATTATCTCTTATTTCATGTTCATGTTGTATGTTCATGATTTTCTCGATGTTGTATCACTAGGGTGCAGGGTAAGGCACGATCCACGCCCGGATTTGGGGTGTGACAAAACCCCAAACTCTACTTATTCCATGGATTTGCTACCCATGATGCGAGTGCGGCGTTTGTACTCATTGCGGGCCCACCGGGCCCATGCGGGTGAAATAGTCCTATGCGGGTGAAATAGTCTAATGTGAGGCGGATGACCTCATTGCGGGTCCACAGAACCTATGCGGGTGAAATAGTCCCAGGAGTAGGATTGTCAAATGATACTATGGGCATGTGGCCCTAAGTTGATCATAAGCTTCCTACTTTTATGCAGTATACCTTTATGGTCAGACTTATGTGACTTTATCGCGTCCCAGATTGGGCCGGGCAGTATACCTTTATGGGAAGACTTATGTGACTTTATCGCGTCCCAGATTGGGCCGGGCAATATACCTTTATGGGCAGACTTATATGACTTTATCGCGTCCATCGTTGGTAGGCGTTATACCTTACGGGCAGACTTATGTGACTTTATCGCGTCCCAGATTGGGCCGAGCAGTATACCTTTATGGGCAGACTTATGTGACTTTATCGCGTCCCAGATTGGGCCGGGCAATATACCTTTATGGGCAGACTTATATGACTTTATCGCGTCCCAGATTGGGCCGAGCAGTATACCTTTATGGGCAGACTTATGTGACTTTATCGCATTCCAGATTAGGCCGAGCAGTATACCTTTATGGGCAGACTTATGTGACTTTATCGCGTCCCAGATTGGGCCGGGCAATATACCTTTATGGGCAGACTTATGTGACTTTATCGCGTCCCAGATTGGGCCGGGCCGTATACCTTTATGGACAGACTTATGTGACTTTATCGCGTCCCAGAATGGGCCGGGCAGTTTAAGCGTCCGTCCATAAAGGGCCGGATTATATTATGCAAGATAAGTATGTTATATGGTTATGAACTTGATGATTTTTCCTAAGTATGTACGTAAGAATTTGACTATAACTCTTTTTGGAAAATGGGAAAAGATAATGATGTACGATTAAGTTCATGAGTTGTAATGGCATGGTATGATCTGGTATTTACTTTTTATACTTGCCCCTGTCATTCTTTTGTACAGTTATGATCTGTTTACTGTACCTTATTTTCGTTCCATATTCGGTGCACTGTATCGACCTCTCCCGAAGTGCGTTCATGTTCGCAGGTTTAGGTACACAGTTGTGGATCTGCGGGCTTAGGATCCTGGTTCAGCATTTTGAGATGGCTCCAATGTTCCAGAGCTTGTCATAATGGTTATGTATATTCAGGGGTACGGCGGAGCCTTGTCCCGTCATAGTATTTGTCCAAAATCTTAGAGGTCTATAGTCATATCTTGTGGATTGGGTTGTGTAAAGAAAAAAAAAAGAAAAAGGATGTAATTGCTTTTGGCTATATATGTATATATATGTCCAGGGAGGTAGCCTTATCGGCTAACCTGTTGTTTATTTCTTGTTGAATTATTTTATAAGTTTGATGTATGTTCATTGATTATTTCGATGTATCTGGTAAAGTGCCTGGTAGGGCACGATCGCGTCGGTCGGGTCGTGACAGTGAATCTGTAGTTGGCTTCGTACTTGCCGGTCGATTATTGACACAGTGGATCTGTAGTTGGCTTTCGTACTTGCCCGCCGGTTTATGACGCAGCCGGATCCGTGGTTCGCTTCCTACTTAGCCCATCTGATTTTTATGACACAGGTGGGACCTGGTGTTCATGTATACTTATTGATGTTATATTATATCATGGACTGCCGGCAGTGAGGAAGGAATTCCACGGGCATGATTGATATTATGGGCGTGAGACCCATGGTTATATGTGAGTAATAACTTGAGGGCATGCGTCCCTGACTTGACATGACTGCTTTTATATTGTGTACTGTAGTTTGGTTATCATACATGTCTCATGTTTTATATAGACTGTTATGATTTCATTACAGTATTTTCAGTTTCACATACTTGGTACATATTTCGTACTGACCTCCTTCGGGGGGCTATGTTCATGCCGCAGGTTGAGGTACATAGCTTGCTGATCCTCATTTTTAGGATCGTTGTTCAGTCCTTGGAAAGCTCCCTTTCTTCAGAGGCTTTGTCGTTTGGTACAGTTCCATGATGTTGTAGATTTATGTACATTCAGGGGTATGGCGGGGCTCTGTCCCGTCACAGTTGTTATGTCAAAAATCTTAGAGGCCTGTAGTCATATCTTGTGGGTCGCTTTGAAAAAAAAAGAGGTAACTGTTTTTGGTTTTACGTAGTTATATGTGTCCAGGAAGGTAGCTTTATCGGCTAACCTTTATTTATTTCTTGTTGAGTTTATGTATGTTCCGCTGATTATCTCTGATGTATACCTGTAAGGGTGCCCAGGTAGGGCACCAGTCGCGGGCCTGGGGTCGGGTCATAACAAAAGTGGTATCAGAGCACTTTACACGTCCTAGTAGCCGAATATGGCTTGGAAATATTGGACAGTTTTATATTGATTGTGGGGCAGAAATTTACACGTCCTATTAGGCGTGTAATCCCCTTTGTATTGCTGAATTGTTGGGCCTTAAATGTGGAATTTGGTTATGGATTTCTGGGCCTTGAAAAAGGTGGAAAAGTACGTAGAAACAAAGGAAGTACTGCCCGATTTTCCGTAGAATAAAAGTCCTTATACTTAGAAATATTCTACGTTGAAAGCTAGAAGTTGATAGGCGTATTATGGTTATTATAGGTTTGCATTCTACGTGCGGCAAATTCAAGTTAGCAAGTGGATTAAGCCGAAGAGGTATGTGAACTCTTCCTATCCTCTTGAGCATGAAACTTATGAAATGCATAGTACGGTAGACGTACGTGTTTTAAATGAACTCGCTTTCATTTTGGTATCCTTGTATGGATTTTCGAAAGTGTAGTAACTCATTTTCAAAGAAGTATATGTTACTTGACTTGAAAAGTATAGAATACTTGATTTGGGAAAATCATTGATAACTTGATATTCTAAGTTATGAGACTTGATATTCTAAGTTAAGAGACTTGATATTCTAAGTTAAAGAGACTTGATATTCTAAGTTAAGAAACTTGATTTCTTAAAGTTAAGAGACTTGAAGTATTTTGAAAGCTATGTAACTTGATTTGAAAGTATAAGTCTTTTGGTTATAAAAAGAATGAACTTGTCTAAGACATAAAGAGTTATGACGGCTTTATGAAAGGTTAAAGATATCTTAGTTTTCTAAAGCATAAAGTTAGTATAACGGCTTTATGGGAAGTTGGTTATAACAACTTTATGGAAGGTTAAAGGAATGGTTTTCTCTAGTAATGTAAACAAAGAAATGACTTGAAATAAAGAAGGGCAATTTGATTTAAAGGTATCAATTGCTTAAAGTTTTAAAGTAAGGGTCACTTGATTTAGAAGCCTAGAAATGTATTTCTAAAAATGTAGTGACTTGTTTGAAATGTAGACATGTCTTGATACTACGGGTGTTAGTATCTTGGGGTTTTATATGAAAAAGAGTCTTTTGAAAAGAGTGGAAGTACGTAGTACTTTGGGTTAAATTCCCGGATTGTTATGTGATATGAAAGTCTAAAGATTTTATGAACTTGCCTATGCTTGCTTGTGATAGCCTTGAGTGCAAGTATTATATTTTTACACTGCCGTGACTCTCAGTTGGTGAGACGACTGTCTTGTTATGAATTTACTTGGACGTACCGACAATGACAGGGGATTCCACGGGTATGCTTCCATTGTGATTGATCCTTGGACATGCTTATACGATGTGGGATTCCGGGGCATGCGACCAGGAAGCGGGTTAGATTCCCGGATTGTCTTTATTACTCCTTGGACATGCTTATACGATATGGGATTCCGGGGCATGCGACCAGGATGTGGGTTAGATTCCCGGATTGTTTTTATTACTCCATGGACATGCTTATACGATGTGGGATTCTTGGGGCATGCGACCATGTTGGATATTGTTATTCCATGGACTAGCTCTCCATGGGCTTTAGTGACGCAAGATGGTCTGGTAGTTAGCTTCCATACTTGCCCCGGTCAGTGGCTGACGCAGGCTGGATCTGGTAGTTGGCTTTCGTACTTGCCCCCGTCAGTTCTATGGCACAGTTTGGTACGGTAGACTCTGGTAGATAGATTTCGCACTTGCCCCGATCATATCTCGTGACGGCAGGCTGGATCTGGTAGTTGGCTTTCGTACTTACCCCGGTCAGTTGTTGACGCAGGCTGGATCTGGTAGTTGGCTTTCGTACTTGCCGGTCGATTTATGACGCAGTGGATCCGTGGTTCGCTTTCCTACTTAGCGTCTGATTTTATGACACGTGGGACTCGGTGTTCATATACTTATTGGTGTTATATTATATCATGGATCACAGCGGTGAGGAAGAATTCCCACGCATGATTGATATTATGAGCGTAAGACCCATAGTTATATGTGAGTAATGACTTGAAGGCATGCGTCCCTGACTTGACATGACTGTTTATATATTGTGTACTGTAGTTTGGTTATCATACATGTCTCATGTTTTATATAGACTGTTATGATTTCATTACAATATTTTCAGTTTTACATACTTGGTACATATTTCGTATTGACCTCCTTCGGGGGCTGCGTTCATGCCGCAGGTTGAGGTACATAGCTTGCTGATCCTCATTGTTAGGATCGATGTTCAGTCCTTGGAAAACTCCCTTTCTCCGGAGGCTTTGTCGTTTAGTACAGTTCCCTGAGGTTGTAGATTTATGTACATTCAGGGGTATGGCGGGGCCCTGTCCCGTCACATTTGTTATGTCAAAAATCTTAGAGGTCTGTAGTCATATCTTGTGGGTCGCTTTGAAAAAAAAGAAGATGTAACTGCTTTTGGTTTTACGTAGTTATATGTGTCCAGGAAGGTAGCTTTATCGGCTAACCTGTTATTTATTTCTTGTTGAGTTTATGTATGTTCCGCTGATTATCTCTGATGTATACCTGTAAGGGTGCCCAGATAGGGTACCAGTCGCGGGCCCGAGGTCAGGTCGTGACAGATTCAGATTCCGCCCTAGCGTATATGTTTTCCCTTTGTTGCTAGTAGTTGTAAATTGATAGCACCACCAGAGGTAGGGATACTTTGATTAGTAAAGTGAAAAGTGAATAATGTTGACAAGAATGATAAAGTGAACTGAGACTATCGTTGTGTTACACCCCGTAATTCAAGGACATGTTTAAGAGAATGTAAGTAAGGAGCACAAGACTTCAAATTGTTACGAAAGGAAGAATTATTTTTCCGACGGAAAATCTTCCGAACGTCGGAAAGGAAAAATGTTCGTTGAGGAGAATTGGATTCTCAAAATGCATTAATTGAGGATTATGGAATGTATTATCATTATGGAAATTTATTTTTACGGATTTGGTCACGTGGGGCCCACCCGAGGAATTTTACGTTTAGTGGGACCCACGAGGGTTACAGATTTTTATGGACGAATGGGAGGGCGAAACGTGGCACCTCCCCCACATGGTATTTGACGAATTTATGCAAGGTTAAAATGGTCATTGACCATGGTTGATGAACAAGTCTTCAAAGCTTGAGATTGTTGACTTGTCAACTTGTCCACTTGGCTATTTAATTAATTCCTTCATCCTAGCCATACATATGTTGATATCTTGACCCTCCATTGTGTTTTATATACCACACTAGTGCAAGACAAGCTCTTGGAACACTTAGAAAAATTTAGAGATCATTGTGCCAATAAAAGTGCTCTCGGGTTTGTGACCTTTCCCACAATAAAATTTTGTAGTTTTGATCCATTGTTCACAAGACTTTAACCCAAGGTCCCTAAGGGTATTGTAAGGATATCTCAATAGAAAGATTTCGAAAAAATGGCGTTTTCACGTTAGTCGCAAGGCGAAAACCTAAGGCATTTTCATAGGTTTTGATTGGAAATTGAAGAGAAGTTGGTTGTGAACTTCTAGAAGCTTCAAATAGCGGATTGGAGCGTAAAGGAAAGGAACTAAGAATTGCTAAGGAGCGACTTTGAATCTTGGAAATTATAAGGGCTTGTAAAGGTAAAATTCTTGTCGTTTTAGTAATTAAGATTACTTATTGTTGTAGCTATGGATATTAGCAAGTATGAGATATATATTATGAAGTTGATAAGTGTTATGGATATTGGAACCCTAATCCGAAACTAGTATGTTTAGCCTTGAGTTTTCAATTCAATTGGATTATTAGTTTAATCGTCACATGTTATATAAAGAAGGAATTATAATTGTTAAGTTGTTTATGACTATATAACATGTTTGACCTAAGAACTTGGATTGAAAAGGAATTGGAAAGGTTGATAAGTTGTTGCACCTTTTGGCCGAAATTGGCATTTGTATTGTGGACTAGTTTGATATCAATTGTGGGGCGGAAATTTACACGTCTTGTAGGCGTGTAATCCCCTATTGTTAATTACATTGTTGAGCCTTAAATGTGGAGTGTTTGGTTATTGAATTCGGCCTTGAAAAAGGTGGCAAAGTATGTAGAAACAAAGGAAGTGCTGTCCGATTTTCCGTAGAATTTAGTAACTTTGCACTTAGAATATTCTAAGTTTAAAGCTAGAGGTTTAATGGACGTATTATGGCCATTGTAGGTTGAAGTACTAATAATAGTGTATTCTACTTGAAGGATGGAATAGCTATCAAGGTTGAAGTACTTCAGAGCATTTTGCTATTTGTCGATAATCGTCGCGAGGTATGTGAACCTCTTCCTTCTTTTGACATGATTCTATGTATGGAATATACATGTAGTACTATTTCATGATTCCTTCTACTCTTAGAATTTAAGAGGTATGTATGTTGATTTACTCTACGTAAAGGTTATGTCTAAGTTATCCTAAGTTCTTACCAAGTCTTTTGGGGGATGTTGGAAAGAGTCGTTAGGAGGTATTTGGAGCCAAGTTGACTTGGCTAAGTTACGGCACAAATGAGAATAAGTATCGAACAATCCATTGCAGCGTTAATAAAGGAAAATGTAATGACAATTGATTATATTAAAATGAGTAGAATTCTCCATCTGCATAGAAACTAAGATAAGACAAAATTGTATTACATTTTCTAGATCATGGCTACTTGAATAATATTGTTATAAATAAGTATAACTTATTCACAACGCACCAAAGTATATGTTACTTAATTTAAAAGAGTTTACGTATGAAGTTTTTAATACTATGAACCTTGAATTCTTAAAAGGTTAAGGAACTTTATTTTTCAAGTTATGGGACTTGATTTCTAAAGGAAGAAATGACTTGATTTAAATGTATAGAATACTTGATTTGGAAAGCATGGATTTCTTGATATTCTAAAGATAAGAGATTTTAAATTCCAAGTTAAGAAACTTGATTTCTAAAGTTAAGAGACTTCAAGTATTTTAAAAGTTATGTAACTTGATTTGAAAGTATAAGTCCCTTGATTATAAAAATAATGAATTAGTCTAAGGCATAAAGTTATTATAACGACTTTATGGGAAGTTGGTTATAATAACTTTATGGAAGGTTAAGAGAATGGATTTCTCTAGTAATATAAACAAAGAAGTCACTTGATTTAGAAGCCGGTAAATGTATTTCTAAAAGGTATTGTGACTTGTCTTGAAAAGTAGATATGACTTGATACTACGGTTGTTAGTATCTTAGAAGTTTTATTTGAAAAAGAGTCTTTTTTTTAAAAAGGAGTAGAGGTACGTAGTACGTTGGGTTAAATTCCCGAATTTTATTATGATATTATCGCGTCCCAGAGATGGGCCGGGCAGTATACCTTTATGGGCAGACAATATGACATTATCGCGTCCCAAAAATAGGTCGGGCAGTATACCTTTATGGGCAGACTATATGACATTATCGCGTCCCAGAAATGGGCCGGGCAGTATACGTTTATGGGCAGACTATATGAAATTATCGCGTCCCAGAAATGGGCCGGGCAGTATACCTTTATGGGCAGACTATATGACATTATCGCGTCCCAGAAATGGGCCGGGCAGTATACCTTTATGGGCAGACTATATGACATTATCACGTCCCAGAAATGAGCCGGGAAGTATACCTCTATGGGCAGACTTATGTGACTTTATCGCATCCCAGAAATGGGCCGGGCAGTATACCTCTATGGGCAGACTTATGTGACTTTATCGCGTCCCAGTTGGTAAGGCGGTATAAGCGCCCCTCCATAAAGGGCCGGATTATGTTATGCAAGGTAAGTAAGTTATATGGTAATGAACTTGACGGTTTTTTCTAAGCATGTACGTAAGAATGTGACTATAACTTTCATGTAAAAATGGGAAAAGATAATAAGGTACGATTAAGTTCACGAGATGGTAATGACACGGTAGGATCTGGTATTTACCCTTTTTTTTACTTGCCCCTGTCATTCTTTTGTACATTTATGATTTGTTTATCAGACCTTATTTTCCGCTCCATATTAAATTTTTGTTATCGACCCCGGGCTGCGTTCATGTCCGCAGGTTTAGGTACACAGTTGTGGATCCGCGAGCTTAGGATCCTAGTGCAGCATTTTGAGATGGCTCCAATGTTCCGGAGTTTGTCGTCGTGGTTATGTATATTCAGGGGTACGGCGGTGCCTTGTCCCGTCATAGTAATTGTCCAAATCTTAGAGGTCTGTATTCATCTATGGGATGGACTGGCTAGAGTTGTTTTTACATTGTTAAACAGTGTAGACCCTTTCGGGTAATTTTTATGTTATGGCAGCCTTATCGGCTTGGCCTTAGTTTTAAAAAAAAAAGTGTTATTTATCTTCCGCAGTTTGTTATGTTGTATGATTAGAAGGGTGCCCAGGTAGGGCACCAGTCGCGACCCGGGGTCAGGTCGTGACACGTTGTGTAGGGTTCACAAGTTATAATTACCTCATAACAGTGTAAAGGCCGATAGTGGAGGATGTACAGTAGAAATACTTTGGCCTTGGTGACGAACCACTAGTGAATGAGAGGATAGGGTGAGAAGTACCTTGAGATAGGAGAGAAATTTATTTCAGACTAAGAATGAGAAGTTAAGTGTGACGATGGGTCGGGTTGTGGACCCATTTTGGGTCAGCCGGTAGTATGGAATGGGGTGATATCAGTTGGATATGGTCCCGCTATGTGATAGGTTCACGAGGATGCAAGGCCCAAGTCTAGTTAATCGTTGTACGAGTTCGTGGACGCGTTCCACCGGAACCAGGTCGTGAGGGCCGAGAAGGGCCTTAATGGAAATTCAAGCAGCATGATGGCCAATTTGGATAGTAACTCCAAGGATGGGAGAACAGAAACAATATTTGAAATTTTGTACGTGTACAAAAATAAGTTTGGAAGTACGAGAAGGTATGACATGTAAGAAAAAGAAGGAACAAGGGTTAAAAGAACTAAAATAGTTATAGTTATGAGTAATGAAGGTGCGTAGAGAGAATCATTTTTAGGCCATGAGTGGAGGTTAATTGTGATGATACACACGCCTTAGGTTCAGTAACACTGTCCATAAGTTCTCGTGATTGAGATGCTACTAGTTTTAGAGTTTACACCGGTTGGTAAACTAAGCTAGGCAGATTATAGGATCATGTCCCAACTAGTATTGTGACTAAGTGAGACAGAGAAGGGAAGTGGAACGGGGGAACACATCAGTTAGGTGAGTGGGAGTCCGACTGAAGGGTTCAGATAGTGTTAGTCCTATGACTTAGAATATGTGTCACGACCCGACCTCGGGCCCGTGACTGGTGCCTTACCCCGGGAACCCTAGTGATAAAACATCAGAGAAAAACCAGCGGAAATAAAATCATAGATATGAAACAAGATATAAAATAAGAAACATGCTAACCAAAACGGTCACCTTTTTGTATATATACATAAAACCCGAACAGTTACATCCTTTACAAACCCTGCCCACAACAGTACTACAGACCTCTAAGAATTTTATAACAACAACGACGGGACAGGGCCCCGCCATACCCCTGAATGTACAAGAACCTACAATCTCAGGGAATCATACCAACAGATAAGCCTCCGGAGAAACGGAGCTTCCCAAAACGCTGAACTGTGATCCTAAGAGCGAGGATCAACGACTGGTGTACCTCTACCTGCGGCATGAACGCAGCCCCCCGAAGGAGGTCAGTACAACAGGTACCAAGTATGTGAAACTGAAAATACTGTAAATGAAATCATAATAGTCTATATAAAGCAGGAGACATGTATGATAACCAAACTACAGTACACAACATATAAGCAGTCATGTCAAGTCAGGGACTCACGCCCTCAAAGTCATCACTCAAATATAACCATGGGTCTCACGCCCACAATATCAATCATGCCCGTGGAATTCCTTCCTCACTGCCGGCAGTCTATGATATAACAACACCAAAGAGTACACATGAACACCAGGTCCCACCTGTGTCATAAGAACCGTACGGGGAAAGTA
Source organism: Przewalskia tangutica (assembly GCA_029844215.1). NCBI lineage: Eukaryota > Viridiplantae > Streptophyta > Magnoliopsida > Solanales > Solanaceae > Przewalskia > Przewalskia tangutica. The sequence goes on along the minus strand of CM056722.1, from coordinate 45,634,581 downwards.
CGAAGGCATAGCTACGTAACCAACTGCGTCATCAATCGACCAGGCAAGTACGAAAGCCAACTACCAGATACCTCCCGTACCAACAATACTATATACAAGATCACGAAGGCGACACGAGGCAAGTAATGCGCCGACTACCAGATACCAACCACGCCACGTAGCTGACGGAGGCAAGTACGAAGACCAACTACCAGATACCACCAGCATCACAAGACTTCTCCACAATACTGCTATAAAACTAACCCACGAAGCTGACACGAGGCAAGTACGAAGGCCGACTACCAGATACCAACCACGCCACATAACTGACGGAGGCAAGTACGAAGACCAACTACCAGATACCACCAGCATCACGAGACTTCGCCACAAAGCTTAACGGGGCAAGTACAAAGACTAACTACCAGATACCTCCTGCGTCACGCCAATGACGGGGGAAAGTACGAGAGCCAACTACCATATACCAAGCCGTATCAGTAAAACCTCATGGAGAGCTAGTCCATGGAATAACACTATCAACAGGGAAACGAACCCTCATCATGGCCGCATACCCGTGGACCATCCATCGAGTCAGTATGCCCATGGACTATCATAGTGGGAGCATACCCGTGGGCCGCCCATCGTGTCAGTATGCCCAAAATGATCAAGAATAACACGACCGGCCCTCCATCGAGAGACGCGGTAACATAAGGATACAACACTTGCACAACAAGGCTATCACAAGAAAACACAGGCAAGTTACTCACACTCAAGGTACTTTCATTTTATGCCAAAAATCCGGGTTTTAACCCCAAAGTACTACGTACGTTAATTCTTTCAAAAAGATCCATTTCTTTTACAAAGGTCACACGATACTCGTAGTATCAAAATAGAGTAACTATCTTTTTAAGTAAACCAAAACAATTTCCATACCTTGTTTTTAAATAAACCAAGACAATACTGTTATACCCCGTATTTCTAGAGTATGTACGTAAGAACGTACGTAGAAAAGTTTGGGCCTTAAAGTTAGGCAAGGACGAAATTTTGTTCACAAGTACCGAAAAGAATCGTTTTTCGACGAAACGTTTTACAAAACTTACGAAGGGAAAAATACGGCTATGTCATTTATAATTTTTGCAGATTTTTCCGGGAGACGAAATGTTTTGGACCAACGGGAGGGTGACATGTGTCACCCTCACATTGGACGTTATGGTGGGCGGCAAGTGCACGATTTGGGGGTCAAGAGTTGGTAGGATATTTGTGAGGGATTTGTGGAGTAGGGACTAGGGGGCACTTGGGAAAATCATGGCCCTCCACTTGCCCCCCCACTTGGCTTGATCATGGCCATTGAACTCCCTATAAATACCCCCCCTTGTGAAGACTTATTCAACCCAAAAAATTTCCTAAGTCTTGAAAGCCCTCTTCCCTTTGTGTAGAGAGTTCGCCCTAGCCTCCCTTCATGAGGCCCTCGCCGAGAGCCCTCCCCGGCCGAAAGTATCCCCTCCTAGGGGTGCTAGCCGAAACCTACCCCCCTCCTTGTGGTGTTGTTCTCGTGAAAATACACCCCCTCTTGGTAGAAAATACTCTCCAAGTATTGTTACTATACCAAAATACCTTAGCCTTATACCTTATAATATTCCAAAGTTACCTCTATACGTAGAGCCCGGAAATACTACCTTATGTCCTTTTTGTCTCAAACCGAAACCCTAAGGAAAATCTTCATAGCCGGTTGAAGTATTAAGTAGAAGTTGCGTAGAACTTCTAAGGGTTGTTTGGAGCGGGTTGGAGCGCCCAGAGTAGGAGCTAAACGTTGCTCAGGATCGACATTTAAATCTTGGATAATTTTGGGCTTATCGAGGTAAATACTCTTGACCTTCTATTGTAATTAGAGTTTGCATACTGTTGAAGTATAAGAATTAATGTATAAGTTATATACAAGGAAGGTATATAAGAAGAGAATTGAACTGTACTTACATAGGACTGTATTTACGGTAGACTTGTGAAGTTTGACGGGTAGGGAAGTGCTGCCCAATTTTCCGTAGAATCTTGTATCTAGATTTATTCTACCGAGTAGTCTAGACATTGATAGACTTGTATAACCGTTATAGGTTGAAGTACTGCGAGTAGCATATTCTACTCGAAGGGTGAAAAAGGCTAGCAGGATTACAGTACTTTGGAGCTATTTGCTAATAGTCGATAATCGTCGCGAGGTATGTGATTCTTCCTATCCTCTTGAGCATGATATTTTAAAAGAATATATATATAGTACGGTAGACGTACGTGTGTTAACTACGGCAATGTCTTTTGACTTAAGCCTGAATAATAAGAATCTTGAAGTATTTCAAAAGAATTAAGAATCCTTTTTGAAAGAAGAATAATACTTGGTTTTAAAAGCTTAAGAGTTATACTAGCTTTATGGGAAGTTAGGTATAACGACTTAAGAGAGATAAAAAGAATGTTTTATTGATTTTAGAAGTTAAGAGACTTGATCTTAAAAGATAAGAGACTTGACTTAATTGAATTAATCTGAATTTTGTTAAAAAGTGTGAAACCTCATTCGTGAGTAATGAGTACTTGGTTTTTAAAAGGAATAATGTTTTACTGATTTCAGAAATCAGAATAAGTATCGAACAGACCACAGCAGCGCTAATAAAGGGAAATGTATTGACTAATAAAGTATTATTAAAACCAGTAGAAACCTCCATCTGCATAAAAGCTAAGATGAGACAAAATGATATTACATTTCTTAGATCATGGATGTTGTAACAAGATTGTTATAAACAAGAATAACCTACTCACATATATGGCATATGTTTCTCAAATTGTTTTAAAGGAGAATTATATCATTGAGTGATTAAATACTATAAACTACGAAACCTTTCGAAAATGAGAAACTTGAGCATTTGAAATTAGGCAAACTTGAACGTTTGGAAAAATAATGTTGTTACTTGATTTTATAAAGGGAAGTGTTTTGATCTACTTAAAAAGATAGTCACTCTATTTTTATACTACGGGTATTGTGTGACTTTTGTAAAAGAAACGGATCTTTTAAAGAGTTAATGTATGAAGTACTTTGGGGATAAAACCCGAACTTGTTAACATAAAAGTAGAAAGTACCTTGTGTGAATAAACTTGATTGTGTGGGTTTGTGATAACCTTGTAATACTTTCTTGTTGATTTGATAAATAAACATGTTAGGATACTACGGGTGTTAGTATCTTGTGATGTTTGTGTAAAGGGGTTTCCCTTGATTGTGCTTATGTTGTTTAAAACGATAAACTGTTATGTAAGTATTATATCACTCACCTTGACTTGATCCCGGGGGTTAAGCTGCCCTCCGATGCGGGGTAGACTCAGGCGGGTCTGTGTGACCTATGATTCGAGAATACCTCATGCGGGTCCAGGGGGCCTATGCGGAGCTACGAGAGTTCCAGGTTAGTGTGCGGGGTTATACCTCATGCGGTCTATGTGGCCATGCGGACTGCGAGTCCAGGACGTTGCCGGGGAGTAGCTACCCTCGATGCGAGGAATACCTCATGCGGGCCATTGGAGTGGCCTATGCGGAGCTGCGGGAAGTTCCAGGACTAGACGCGCACATTAGATACTGCGGGCGAGTGGCCAGCTTCGATCATGTGGCGGTCTAGACAGATCTCATGATACAGTTTATGACCTTGTTGGTACTGTGGGTTTTAGTAGTCGGCTATGCCTTCGTACTTACCCCGTACAGTTTTATTATGACACAGGTGGGACCTGGTGTTCATGTGTATTCCTTGGAGCTTTTAAATCATAGACTGCCGGCAGTGAGGAAGGTATTCCACGGGCATGATTGATGTTGTGGGCGTGAGACCCATAGTTGTATTTGAGTGATGACTTTGAGGGCGTGAGTCCCTGACTTGACATGACTGCTTATTTATTGTGAATTGTAGTTTGGTTATCATACATGTCTCCTGCTTTATATAGACTACTATGATTTCATTTACGATTTTTCGCCACATACTTGGTACCGTTGTTATCGACTCTCGCTGGGCCGCGTTCATGCCGCAGTAGGTACACCGCGATCATCGATCCTCGCCTAGGATCACGATTCGGCGTTTGGGAAGCTCCGTTTCTCGAGGCTTATCGATGTATAGTCCTGTCGTTGTAGGTACTTACATTCAGGGTATGGCGGCCCCGTCCCGCCATTGTTGTTATATCATTCTTAGGTCCAGAGTAATCTTTGTGGCGAGTTGTAAAAAGGATGTAACTGTTCGGGTTTAAGTTTTTATATATATGCCGAAAGGCAACTTTTCTTCAGATAATTGTTTCATATTTCATGTCTTATATTCCGCTGATTACTCTGATGTATGTATCACTAGGGTTCCCGGGGTAAGGCACCAGTCAAGGGCCCGAGTTCGGGTCGTGACAAATACCATGACTTCTTTTTAAACCAACTTAAGACAATACCATGCCTTCTTTTCAAACCAAATCACTTCTCCTTTTAGAATCAAGTTACCATTTCAAATCCAATAATAAAACCATTCTTTTGTTTTCATAAAGTCGTTATAACTAACTTCCCATAAAGCTATTATAACAATTTATGTTTTAAACCAACCGAGGACAACTACTCTCATTTCTGAAATCAAGATAACTTTATTCTTTTAAAAGACCAAGCACCCATTACTCACGAATGAGGTTCCACAACTTTTTAACACAATTCAAGTCTTTAACATTTCATAACAAGTCACTTAACTTTAGAATCAAGTCAAGGACACAAAAGGAAAATAAAACTCCTTTAACACACGTGCGTCTACCGCACTATATATATTTCAAAAATATCATGCTCAAGAGATTAGGAAGAATCACATACCTCTTCGGCTTAATCCACAAGCCAAGTCGAGTATGCCGCGCATAGATTACCCACCTATAATAAACAAAACACGTCTATCAACGTCTAGACTTCTTCGTAGAACATTCTAAGTGTCAGGTTCCTTATTCTATGGAAAATTGGGCAGCCGCTTCCCGTAACCACATAAATATCCTATATCAAGGTTCGCTACCAAGCCAACAACTCCAGGGGATTACACGTCTAACCGGACGTGTACAAAACTGCCCCACAGTAATACTACAAAGTCTACTATAAATACAGTCCAATGTAAATACAGTTCAATTCTTTTTAATCATCCTTCCATATATCTTATACTCAATTCTAAACTATTACAATAGAAGGACAAGGATCATTACCTCGATAAGCCCAAAATTATCCAAGATTTATAAGTCGATCCTTAGCAAATCTTAGCTCCAATTCCTTACATTCCAAACCGCTCCAAGCAACCCTTAGACGCTCCTAACCAACTCCTCTTCAAGATCTAACTCCAAAAAGTGAAGAACACCTTAGGCTCAAACTAGGCAAGTTTCGGCCAAGGTGAGTTTCAAAGGCTAGGGGTGTGAAATCTTTTCCAACTCTTGGTTCACAATCTTCCTAACACCCTAAGGAAGAACACTTAAAAGTTTAAGGATTTTTGGACAACATTTGCTCCTTAAAAACAGCCCATGGCAGAGAGCACACAAAGGGAGGGAGTATATTTTTTTTTTCCTTGGAAACTCTTAAGTGTGGATGAAGAAGTCTTGCTATCAAGGGGGGTATTTATAGAGAAATCAAAGGCTAGGATTAAAACAAGTTTGTGGTGAGATTGGGGGACAAGTGTGTGTGGGTCCCACCCACCACATGTCCACACAAAATTCAAGACAAGTGGCTTGCCACTTGTCCAACTATTTCAGCCACAAGGCCACTTGGCACCACATTTCGGCCATGTGCCATCTAAGGGGGTGACACATGTCGCCCTCCTACTCGTCCAAAATATTTCATCTCCCGAAAATATCCAAAATATCGAAAACAAAGTGGGCCCCACAAAACCGTAAATTTTCCCCGTGGGCCCCACGTGACCAATTCCGAAAATAAAATTCCATAATTCTCTAATATTCCAAAAAGTCCGAATACCAAATCTGGGAATCCAATTCCCATTAACGAACCTTTTTCCTTCACAAAATCCGGAAACTTTTCCGTCGAAAAATCACATCTTTCTTTCTCTCCAATATTAATGTCGTATTCTCGTACGTACGTCCTCACATACATACCCTGGAACTACAGGGTGTAACATTCTTCCCCCCTTAGAAACCTTCGTCCCGAATGTTCCTTCTAAGTCTCCAAACATACATGCGCTGGTATAGTCTTCACTACTATACTTATGAAACCAATTATGCCACACATGGCCATAATATCACACATGCGTAAACTCGAATCCAAGCCAATGAGTAATCACCTCTAAAGTGTATAACAGCACTATTAGCTCCACCCCTGGTCTAAAGGATACTCTCTTCACATCTTTACTTCACAAAATGATCACTTCCCTTTTCTTAACACATGTTCACTTCTTTCCTTACTCGTCGTACCCTTTTCGTACACCTGAACTCTTTCTATTACACGTACCCCACTTCAGTTATCGCTTCAGTTTCCAAAACCTTGGAGTTACCACCTCCAAACTTGGTCATTACACTAGCTTCAATTTCTCTTAAGGCCATTCCCGGCCTTCACGATCCGATTCTGGTCAAACGCATCCACGAACTCGTACGATGGTTACCTAAACTTGGGCCTAGCACCCTCGTGACCCTACCACCTAGCGGGACCACCTCGAACTGACCCCACCTCATTACGGGCTGCAGGTTGACCCGCGATCTTGCCTCAACCCGACCCGCTATCGCGCCAAACTCTTGTTCCCCGATCCGGAACAATCTTACTTATTCAAGTCATGAAAGCTATCATTTCCCTCTCACACAACCCATGGATTTATCACACTAATACACCCTATGTATATAATGCACTCCTACAAAGATCACCCGCAAAATCTTTTACTAAAGACGACATTACATCTAAGGTCTCAATGTGTAATATTCTAAGGTTCACACCTTCCATGTCCCCATACCTACCTTTTCAACTACCCATGTTTTCTAATTCACAATTAACACAATGCTATCCGTACATAGCACTCAACATGTATCCACCATAACAACATATACAAGTCTTTTAAGGGCTAAAGATAAATCTGTAACTACTGCCTCACTTTCCCTTTGTCGCTCTAATCATAATCCTTCCCTGCATCACAAATCTATCTACCCGAGCTCTCCTCATCTGCGAGGGCAAGAAGTGTGTATAAAATGCCTCTGAGAACTCGTCCCAACCAGCTGGAAGCGCATGCTCCCCCCCGGGACAGTTCCCATGAATCGAACCAGTCGACTGCAGTATCATGAAGACGATGTGAACCTAATACTACCGACTTTGTCTCCGAGACCTTGATCACTCTCATGATCCGCTGCAACTGTCGAATAAACTCCTGAGGATCTTCATCAGTTCTCGATCCATAGAACTCTGGTGGATTGCAACTCAAGAAGCCCCGAAGTATCAAACTATCGGATCTAGGGTGAACCACTGGTACTACCGGAACCTCCGACTCTCGTCTGTCCTCATTCATAGCCACAGGCCTAGCTAGTAACTGGGTCATCTCCTTGTAACTCATATCCTCGGCTCCTGGCCGTGGAACTGGAGACTCAGGTATCGTGGTCTCAGTAGATACTACTATTGCTCTAAACTCTCCTGGGGCTAGCGGCGTCATAGAACTCCCCATTTGAAGTACCACCTTAGGTAATGACTGGGCCGGTGCCCTCGTAACCCTCTGTATTCTACTCGTAGCTCCCTCTGCTGCCTTGCCCCTCTGGGCCCTGTTTGCCTTGCGTAAAGGCATAACAGGTACATAAGAATACGCCAGAGGGAGTCCAACTTATAACACAACTCTAAGGCACGATCTCAGAGTGAGAAGAATGGAAACCAATCCTAAATATCCTCCAGCCTCCTGATTATAGGTGTGGTGCACAACACGCCGATAATCAAGACTCTACTAGATACGGACTGTAGACACTTTCTGAGGATTAACTGCTCTAATACCACTTTTATCACGACCCGACCTCGGGCTCGTGACTGGTGCCTTACCCCGGGCACCCTAGTGATAAAACATCAGAGAAAAACCAGCGGAAATAAAATCATAGATATGAAACAAGATATAAAATAAGAAACAGGCTAACCAAAACGATCACCTTTTTGTATATATACATAAAACCCGAACAATTACATCCTTTACAAACCCTGCCCACAATAGTACTACAAACCTCTAAGAATTTTATAACAACAACGATGGGACAGGGCCCCGCCATACCCCTGAATGTACAAGAACCTACAATCTCAGGGAATCATACCAACAGATAAGCCTCCGGAGAAACGGAGCTTCCCAAAACGCTGAACTGTGATCCTATGAGCGAGGATCAACGACCGGTGTACCTCTACCTGCGGCATGAACGCAGCCCCCCGAAGGAGTTCAGTACAATAGGTACCAAGTATGTGAAACTGAAAATACTGTAAATGAAATCATAATAGTCTATATAAACAGGAGACATGTATGATAACCAAACTACAGTACACAATATATAAGCAGTCATGTCAAGTCAGGGACTCACGCCCTCAAAGTTATCACTCAAATATAACCATGGGTCTCACGCCCAAAATATCAATCATGCCCGTGGAATTCCTTCCTCACTGCCGGCAGTCTATGATATAACAATCGCCACGACCGACCCAAGCTCGCGATCGTGCCCTACCCGCACCCTTTCGGTATACATCAGAGAATAGCAGCGGAACATACACAACTGATAAATGATTAAACATAAAAATAACAACAGGCTAGCCGATAAGGCCACCTTCCGTAAACTATACAAATAAAACAGTACATTTTTTTTTCTTTACAACCCAAACCACAATGTGACTACAGAATATACTGAACAGGGATAAGCCTCCGGAATAAAGGAGCTTCTCAACAGCTGAACAGTGATCCTAAGAGCGAGGATCAACAACTCAGACTCTACTGCGACATTTAACGCAGCCCAAGGAGGTCGATCAACATGTACCAAATATGTGAAATCGAAAGATCAGTAATGAAATCATAAATCTATAATAAAACTGGAGACAGGGATGATAACTCAATTAACAGTACACAGTGCCTTACTAACAATGAGAGTAATCAAAAGTATACTTACAACATAAAAATAGGAAGCTCGCGATCACAGCAGGACCACCCGCAAATCCACGGAACCAGGTGGTATAACGATCTTAGGGATTTACCCCTCATTTATACTCTTACCCTGAAGAAGGTGGTATAACGATCTTGGGGATTTACCCCTCAGATATAATCTTACCCTGAAGAAGGTGGTATAACGATCTTGGGGATTTACCCCTCAGATTACTCTTACCCTATCTCAACTGGTCATCATACATAACATAAGCACTACCGGCTTATCATACAATAAGTAAGCAAGTTAAGAAATCCCCCTAACTTCTTATTAGTCCTATTCATATACACTCTCATTTTAGTTTACTTAAGACACTAACATGTCATTATAAATCCGGGAGTTTAACCCAAAGTACTACGTACTTCTATTCTTTTAAAATGACTCATTTTCATATAAACTTTCAAGATACTAATAACCGTAGTATCAAGTCATAACTACATTTTAAGACAAGTCACAATACCTTTTTAGAAAAAATACATTTTCGGGCTTCTAAATCAAGTGACTTCTTTCTTTTAAAACCTTAAGCAATTGATGCCTTTAAATCAATTTGCCTTTCGTTATTTCAAGTCATTTAACATACTTAGATTACTTAGAGTAAACCACTCTTTTTAACTTCCCATAAAGCTATTATAACCAACTTCCCATAAAACCGTTATACTAGCTTTATACATTAGCAACTTACATACTTCTTTATAACCAAGAGACTTAAACTTTCCAACAAAACAAGTATCAATAATACTTTCAACATACTTAAAGTCTCTTAACTTTTGAAAACCAAGATATCCTTAATATTTAAACAAGTGAGTTAATTCCCTAACTCAATCAACTTGGACATTCTTAAAATAAGCCAAGGATATCAAATGGACCTAGATTGTCAAAAACTCAGACGCCTACCGTACTATACATTTACAACTTATTCATGCTCAAGAGACAAGAAAGTTCCACATACCTCTTCGGTTTAATCCACTTGCTAAGTCCAATTCGCCGTACGTAGTATGTCAACCTATAATTACCATAGTACGTCTATTAACTTCTTACTTCAAACGTAGAATATTCCAAGTGCAAAGTCACTAAATTCTACGGAAAATCGGACAACACTTCCTTTGTTTCTACATACTTTGCCACCTTTTTCAAGGCCGAATTCAATAACCAAACACGCCACATTTAAGGCCCAACAAAGTAGTTAACAATAGGGGATCACACGCTTAATCAAGACATGTAAAATTCCGCCCCACAATATATAACAAACTAGTCTAAACTACAATGTCAATTCGGCAATTAGGGCAACAATACCAATTCTTCTTCCAATTTATTTTCAATCCAATTTGTTAAATATAACATGTTATAAGGCAGCAATTGATTATAACAACTATAATCTTCAAGTAGATAACATGCGACGATTCTAGTTAACGACCAAATTGTAATTCAATTTCAAATGACTCAACATGTCATTTTCGGATTTGAGCTTCAAAATTTCCATAACACTTATCAAACTTCATAACACATATCACATGATCATTTCTAACTTATAATAACATGGAATCTTCAATTACAAAAGTAAGACGAAGATTATACCTCATTTAGCCCAAATATGATCCAAGATTACAAGTCGATCCTTAGAAATTTTAGCTCCTCTTTTCGACGTTTCAATCCACTACAAGCAACCCTTAGAAGCTTATGAAGAACTTATCTTCAAGTTCCAACTTCAAAGTTGAAGAACTCCTTAACTTTCCGCCTTGCGACTAATACGAAAATGCCATTTTTCCGGGATCTTTCTATTGAGATACCCTTACAATACCCTTAGGAACCTTGGTTTAAAGTGGGGAGATTATTGGACAACAAACAAAATTTTCTCTAGAAACCCTAGTGCAAAACCGAGAGCACCTATTAGTGTTCTTCAAGATTTTTGTAAAATTTGTCTAAGTGTAGAAGCTTGTCTTGCACTAGTATACATATATAACAAGATGGAGGGTCAAGATTAGAACAAATGGGTGGTTAGGATGTTTTTCACAAGGATCAAGCCAAGTGGCATTTGACTTAGTCAACAATGTCAAGCTCTTGCCTTTGCAAGACTTGGTCTTTTAAATTAGGGTCAAATGACCATTTCCGATAATTTTTTACTCGTCTCAAATCTTAACATTTTTTTGAGTTCTTACGTACGTTCTTATAAACCTATCCTGGAAATTTCCGGGGTGTAACATTCTTTCCCTCTTAGAAACATTCGTCCCCGAATGTTCTTCTGGGAGTCAAAACTTAAAGATAGCGACATAGTCTCCTTACAACCCCTACATACCAATAATACCACACAAGGCCACATAACCATACTCATACTAAAATGTCAAGCTGAACCCCATGTGTCGACGTCGGTTATCTGCATAAAGCTTCTGCTGACTCTAAGCTTACTAATAATCTTTCCCGGATAAGCTTCGTCTTATCCACAGCCCGCTGAATTAAGTCTGGACCAAATAACTGAACCTCGCCTATGTCCAACCATCCAACCGTCGATCTACACTTTCTTACATACAAGGCCTCATACAGGGCCATCTGAATACTGGAAGGGTATCTGTTATCATACGTAACACAACAAGAGGCAATTAACCCTCCCGGCTATTTCTGAAATCAAAAACACAGGCCCGCAACCTATCCTCAAGTGCCTGGATAGTACGCTCTGCCTGTACGTCAGTCTGAGGGTGTAATGCAACACTGAGACTCACATGTGTCCCTAAAACCCTTCTGAAAAAACATCCAGAAGTTATCTATAATCGAGCTCATCTGTCTGACATCATAAACGTAGGAACCCCGTGCAGTATCACAATCCCCCTGCTATAAAAGCTAGCACGAACCTCAGCCGAGTAAGTGGTCCTAACCGGAAGAACACGGCTGGTTTCGTCAGCCTATTTACCATGACCCCCAGGGAGTCGCACTTCCTCTGAGTACGATGCCACCCAGTAACAAGATCCATTTTAATTACCTCCCATGTCTCAGTCGGGGTCTAAATCGCCTGTAATAGCCCACTGGCTTCTGGTGTTCAACCATGACCGCTACTAATTCGGATATTAAGCAACAACTCGCTACGCCCCTTTTCCTGGTCATCTTACCCATACATACATCCGAGGTCACGACACAACTTAGTCGACCCGAACAATTTGAGCAATAAGCACCGTATGCCTCCCTAAAACCTTCGACTAGTCTCGCAGACCGCAGTACACACAATCTATCCTCATATCACAGCACCTCATCCGGTGCTACTCAAACAGGCTCTTCTCTTCTCGGAGAGTCGTATCTCGATACCGTATCATAACTGGATCCTCATACTGTCGCCTCTTTACCTCCTCAACGACGGAAGACTCGGCAACCTCTCGGATCTAAACTTCATTAACCTTGGAAACAAATAATCGAACCCCTAGGCTCGGTAACTGAAGAATCTCACGGACCACGTCCAGTCTATCTGGCTGCCCATCTGACAGACTACCCATAGACCCACGACTAAGAGTATCTGTAACTGTCTTGGCTTTCCCCGGATGGTATAGGATATCGATATCACAATCCTTGAATAACTCTAACCACCGTCGCTGTCGCAAATTCTACTACCTCTGTCTGAAGGTATACCGGAGGCTTTTGTGGTCTGCACAAATATCCACATGAAGTCTATAAAATACGTCATGCCCCCAAATCTTCAAGGCATGATTTAACTGCCGCCAGCTCTAAATCATGAGTGGCATAATTCCGCTCATGCCTCCCTAACTGCCGGGAAACATAGGCTCTAACATTATCGTTTTGCATCAGCACACAACCTAGCCCAACACCCAACGTGTTACAATAATAACCTAACCCTCTAGTCTCACATGAGGGGTTAGAACTGTAGTCGTGGTCAACTTATCTTCCAATAACTGAAAGCCTTTCTCATTCCTGCGAAATATTCGGGTATCCTTAATCTCACTTATGGTTCCTGTTTCCCTTTCTGTTGCAACCAAACTTGGTCACTAAACTTAGACTTAATTCCTTTGCTTGCCTCATGGCTAAGACTTACTGTCAATCACAATTTAGGGGGGGGGATTTCCTTGATCTCGTAAAGTAGTAACCCGATTTTTCCTTTCCCAGTTTGTAGAGCCTATAGCTAGGTTTACCACATTTCCTCGAAATGTTCTTACTTCCCATTATTTACTAATGGTCTTTACACTAGTCTGGGGTAGTTATATCTCGTGCAACTTACATAACCATAGTCGTATTATCCTTTATCATTCTGGCCATATCCTTACCTTAGGCTTATTATTAGCAAAAGTATTTCTATCTTGATTCATAATCGTACAGTTTCATACACGCGTACAACCTGCATTTATATCTTTACGATACTTCCTCGACCAATTCGTACGTCGGTCTTAATTACCCCAACACAACACTTTTCCCACGGTTATCTACAATCAGAACCTATGGTACGACGATACAAGACCTTACAGCTTCATATCCTGCGTCTAACAACATGGGTACACGCAACCTCATAATACGTAAAACTGTCCTTTTACGTGGGGGAGAGAACTTATCTCCCTTTCTTAAACTTTCCTTGGAGTCACAACCCTAATCACAGGGTCCTCTTGCGGTCCAGTAATTATCTAATCATCACGCACCGCCTTTAAGTTCGTGTAGATTTTCAAACCTACCAAAGATGCCCTCATCTTTCTGCCGGCAGCACTCGTACTTATTTTATTCATGCCTTGCACACTTTCCTGAAATTATCCGGAGCGTCGTGGCCCTACCGCCACACCAAACCAACTCCAAGTACCTCCAAGGGCACTTAACATAAATTCCTTCAAATTCAATTTTTACTTACTTTCTGCGTCAATTTACCTCAAATGAACAAGTCACACAGACTTATTAAAATCAACAATGTCAAAGAAGGAAGGATAATTCACTGGTTACCACCACTTCTCTTCCTTTCCACTCGATAACCGGTTTACCGGGAACTGGTACCGAATCAATCTCTCTTCTATAGTCCACGTTGGCATAAAAAGAGGCCAACTAGTTCGTACTCATAATGACATCAACGTCTGTCATAACAGCTCTGCTAGGTATGCTAGGGTTCAACGACTGTATCGTTACCGATAATTATTATCTACCCGCTCAGCTACCACCCAACACTCACGGTGTAGTCACCTCGAAAGGTCCTCATGGATTCAGGCTTTATTTCTTTACACTTGGTTGCTCTTTTTTTTTTTCACTGGTCGTACTCTTTCCGTACTTCCAAACTTATACTAGCATACGTACATAAATTCCATACTAATTCTGGCCTCCACTCTTTGGAGTTACTAAATTAAACAATACAAGGCCCATTCCGGCTCTCACAACCTGGTTCCGGTGGAACACGTCCACGAACCCGTAAAATGATTAACTAAACCTGGGCCTTGCACCCTCGTGACTCGCCACGTGGCGACTACTTCCAACTGATCCCATTTCATTTCAAGCTATGGGGCGACCCTTAATAGGTCCCCAAACCGACTCGGCGTCGTATTTAACTCTTTTCCTTGGTCTGTCTTAACTTTTTACTACCCGAGAAGGCCTTACATACCTAAGGTCTCGGTGGTTATCACATTCTTAGGCTCGCAATTTTCATGCTTCATGCCTACCTTATCAGTCCCCCCGTAAACGGGTACAAAACTTATCGTAATACCATAATCGTGTTGTCTTGACCACAACAACCATACTTACTCCATACGGATCTCACCCGTACCATTCTCGAAATCCTACTACGTAGCTCAATATATTAACATAGTATTCCATTAATTCCCTTAATAATAACTTCTTAAGGGTCTATTTCCTTCTCAGACAGCTCATCATTTCCTAATTATCTCAAATTAGTACGTAAAACCTTGATGAGAATTCATTAAACTGTTCCATACCTTCCCGGTATTTATTTAGTCCTTACCAAATCCTGGTAATCTAAAATCATTCTAGGCAACACGCGTCTGACCCTCATACATAAATCAGAATAGTAGAATGTCACAAAACCAACTACAAACATTACCAACCCGGATACGCAATCCACATAATCTTTCTGGTCATGCGCTTTCTCGTAGGCGCAAATAATCATAACTTGTTAGGAGAGACGACCGACCATACAAACTATCGCACGATCTTAGAGTGAGAAGAATGGAAACCAATCCTAAATGTTCTGCAGCCTCCTGATTATAGATATGGTGCACAACACACCGATAATCAAGACTCTACTAGACACGGTCTGTAGACACTTTCCGAGGACTAACTGCTCTGATACCACTTTTGTCACGACCCGACCCCGGGCCCGCGACTGGTGCCCTACCTGGGCACCCCTTTCGGTATACATCAGAGAATAGCAGCGGAACATACACAACTGATAAATGATTAAACATAAAAATAACAACAGGCTAGCCGATAAGGCCACCTTCCGTAAACTATACAAATAAAACAGTACATTTTTTTTTCTTTACAACCCAAACCACAATGTGACTACAAACCTCTAAGAATAACAACTCTGGCGGGACAGGGCCCCGCCATACCCCTGAATGTACAACAACCGACAATACCAGGGATAAGCCTCCGGAATAAAGGAGCTTCTCAACAGCTGAACAGTGATCCTAAGAGCGAGGATCAGCAACCTGTACTCTACCTGTGGCATGAACGCAACCCCCCGAAGGAGGTCAGTACAACATGTACCAAATATGTGAAACTGAAAGTACTGTAATGAAATCATAAGTCTATAATAAAACTGGAGACAGGTATGATAACTCAATTAACGACACAAAGGCCTTACTAACAATGAGAGTAATCAAAAGTATACTTACAACATAAAAATAGGAAGCTCGCGATCAAAGCAGGACCACCCGCAAATCCACGGAAACAGGTGGTATAACGATCTTGGGGATTTACCCCTCATTTATACTCTTACCCTGAAGAAGGTGGTATAACGATCTTGGGGATTTACCCCTCAGATATTCTCTTACCCTGAAGAAGGTGGTATAACGATCTTGGGGATTTACCCCTCAGATATACTCTTACCCTATCTCAACTGGCCATCATACATAACATAAGAACTACCGGCTTATCATACAATAAGTAAGCAAGTTAAGAAATCCCCCTAACTTCTTATTAGTCTTATTCATATACACTCTCATTTTAGTTTACTTAAGGCACTAACATGTCATTATAAATCCGGGAGTTTAACCCAAAGTACTACGTACTTCTATTCTTTTAAAATGACTCATTTTCATATAAACTTCCAAGATACTAATAACCGTAGTATCAAGTCATAACTACATTTTAAGACAAATCACAATACCTTTTTAGAAAAAATACATTTTCGGGCTTCTAAATCAAGTGACTTCTTTCTTTTAAAACCTTAAGCAATTGATGCCTTTAAATCAATTTGCCTTTCGTTATTTCAAGTCATTTAACATACTTAGATTACTTAGAGTAAACCACTCTTTTTAACTTCCCATAAAGCTATTATAACCAACTTCCCATAAAGCCGTTATACTAGCTTTATACATTAGCAACTTACATACTTCTTTATAACCAAGAGACTTAAACTTTCCAACAAAACAAGTATCAATAATACTTTCAACATACTTAAAGTCTCTTAACTTTTGAAAACCAAGATATCCTTAATATTTAAACAAGTGAGTTAATTCCCTAACTCAATCAACTTGGACATTCTTAAAATAAGCCAAGGATATCAAATGGACCTAGATTGTCAAAAACTTGTACGTCTACCGTACTATACATTTACAACTTATTCATGCTCAAGAGATAAGAAAGTTCCACATACCTCTTCGGTTTAATCCACTTGCTAAGTCCAATTCGCCGTACGTAGTATGTCAACCTATAATGACCATAGTACGTTTATTAACTTCTTACTTCAAACGTAGAATATTCCAAGTGCAAAGTCACTAAATTCTACGGAAAATCGGACAGCACTTCCTTTGTTTCTACATACTTTGCCACCTTTTTCAAGGCCGAATTCAATAACCAAACACGCCACATTTAAGGCCCAACAAAGTAGTTAACAATAGGGGATCACACGCTTAATCAAGACATGTAAAATTCCGCCCCACAATATATAACAAACTAGTCTAAACTACAATGTCAATTCGGCAATTAGGGCAACAATACCAATTCTTCTTCCAATTTCTTTTCAATCCAATTTGTTAAGTATAACATGTTATAAGGCCGCAATTGATTATAACAACTATAATCTTCAAGTAGATAACATGCGACGATTCTAGTTAACGACCAAATTGTAATTCAATTTCAAATGACTCAACATGTCATTTTCGGATTTGAGCTTCAAAATTTCCATAACACTTATCAAACTTCATAACACATATCACATGATCATTTCTAACTTATAATAACATGGAATCTTCAATTACAAAAGTAAGACGAAGATTATACCTCATTTAGCCCAAATATGATCCAAGATTACAAGTCGATCCTTAGCAACTTTAGCTCCTCTTTTCGACGTTCCAATCCACTCCAAGCAACCCTTAGAAGCTTATGAAGAAATTATCTTCAAGTTCCAACTTCAAAGTTGAAGAACTCCTTAACTTTCCGCCTTGCGACTAATACGAAAACGCCATTTTTCTGGGATCTTTCTATTGAGATACCCTTACAATACCCTTAGGAACCTTGGTTTAAAGTGGGGAGATTATTGGAAAACAAACAAAAAATTTCTCTTTAAACCCTAGTGCAAAACCGAGAGCACCTATTAGTGTTCTTCAAGATTTTTGTAAAATTTGTCTAAGTGTAGAAGCTTGTCTTGCACTAGTATACATATATAACAAGATGGAGGGTCAAGATTAGAACAAATGGGTGGTTAGGATGTTTTTCACAAGGATCAAGCCAAGTGACATTTGACTTAGTCAACAATGTCAAGTTCTTGCCTTTGCAAGACTTGGTCTTTTAAATTAGGGTCAAATGGCCATTTCATCCATGCCATTTTCGTCCAAGACCACTAAGGGGGGGTGACACATGTCGCCCTCCCGTTCGTCGCAATATTTCGTTTTCCGACAAATTCCAAAATTCCGATAAATTTTTACTCGTCTCAAATCTTAACATTTTTTTGAGTTCTTACGTACGTTCTTATAAACCTATCCTGGAAATTTCCAGGGTGTAACAACAACACCAAGGAGTAAACATTAAAACCAGGTCCCACCTGTGTCATAAGAACCGTACGGGGCAAGTACGAAGGCATAGCTACCAGAACCAACCTGCATCATCAACTGACCGGGGCAAGTACGAAAGCCAACTACCAGATACCTACCGTACCAACAATACTATATAACAATATCACGAAGCTGACACGAGGCAAGTACGAAGGACGACTACCAGATACCAACCACGCCACGTAGCTGACGGAGGCAAGTACGAAGACCAACTACCAGATACCACCAGCATCACGAGACTTCGCCACAAAGCTGAACGGGGCAAGTACGAAGACTAAATACCTGATACCTCCTGCGTCACGCCAATGACGGGGGCAAGTACGAGAGCCAACTACCAGATACCAAGCTGTATCAGTAAAACCTCATGGATAGCTAGTCCATGGAATAACACTATCAACAGGGAAATGAACCCTCATCATGGCCGCATACTCGTGGACCATCCATCGAGTCAGTATGCCCATGGACTATCATAGTGGGAGCATACCCGTGGGCCGCCCATCGTGTCAGTATGCCCAAAATGATCAAGAATAACACGACCGGCCCTCCATCGAGAGACGCGGTAACATAAGGATACAACACTTGCACAACAAGGCTATCACAAGCAAACACAGGCAAGTTACTCACATGTTATACCCCGTATTTCCAGAGTATGTACGTAAGGGAATACGTACAAAAAGTTTGGCCTTAAAGTTAGCCTTGGACGTTTTTTTTTGTACACAACTCACTAAAAGAATCGTTTTCCGACGAAACGTTTCCACAGCTTTCGTAGGGAAAATTCCGGCTATGCCATTGCTATTTTTTGCGGATTTTTCTGAGAGACGAAACATTTTGGACCAACGGGAGGGCGACACTTGGCACCCTCCCATTGGTGGACTTGAATCGTCCATTTGGACGAATTGAAGAGCCATGGCACGTTTTTTGTGCCTTGTGCACAAGTCAAGGAGTTGGTAGGATATTTGTGTATAGTTAATCCTCACCCTACACTTGCCTTGCACTTGTCTTCATCTTGGCCATTGGTTGGCCAAGGCTTGAGCTATAAATACCCCCTTAGAGATGAAGAGTTCTTCATCCACAAAGTTATCTTCCAAGTCTTGAAAAAAATCCTCTCCTCTCCTTAGCCTTCGTCCAACACCTCTCCCTCGAGTGAGTTTGGCCGAGGCCTACCCCCTAGCCTAGCCGAAATCTACCCTCCCTTGGTAGAAAAGTTGTCTTCTAGTATCGTTATAATGCCCAAAATACCCTAGCCCAAATCCCATAGTACTTAGTAGAAGTTGTGAAGAACTTCTAGGTTTCTCGAGCCACTGAGCGCATACAACTTAGGAGCTAAACCTTGCTCAGGCGCGACTTTATCTAGGATATTTTTGGGCTTACCGAGGTAACTAATCCTAACCCTCTTTTGAATTAGAGAATACATACTGTAGTAGTACTGAATAAGTATTAAATACTTAGAAGAATATCACAGAATAGAATTGAACTGTTACCACAGTAGAAGGGTTTAAAAGAAGAATAATCAAAACTGTACTCACATAGGACTGTTTTCACAGTAGACTTATATAGCTCACCGGGTAGGGAGGTGCGCCCGACTTTCCGTAGAATTGTGAACCCTCTGCTTAGAATGACCTTGAGTAGTCTTTGATAGATGCGTGACTATTATAGGTGACTCTCTGCGCGACATATTCAACTTGGCAGTGGTTTTCGAGAAGGTATGTGATTCCTCCTAAAGCATGATATTTTACAATATATAGTACGGTGAGACGTATACGTGTTAATCGAATAATAACTACGGCAATGTCTTTTACTTAAGCCTGAATAATACTTATGGTAATGCCTCACGCTTAAGCTCGAATAATAATTACGGCAATGCCTCACGCTTAAGCTCAATAACAAAGAATCAAAGCATTTCAAAAGAATACAGATCATTTTTAACAGAAGATAAATATTTGGTTTTTAAAACAAAAGATAAAAAGACACTGTTTACTTGTTTGTTTATAAAAGCCTTGTATTGATTTCTGTTAATTGTAGTCAGATTTGTGTGATAAGTAGACTATTATGATGCTACCAGGTTATTGTCTTGAAATGCCGTGTAAGGGGTCATTCTTGCCGTGGCTTACGTTGCTAACCGTAAGTCCGTCAGATCGTTATTGTATCACCTACCCTCGATCGTTATATCGGTGGCTTGCCCTTGACGCGGTCTATACGGCCTATGCGGTCTGTGAGACTATGCGAGCAGCGGTATGCTCCGTGATTGATCATTCCGGTGTTTAGCCTGATGCGGGGATTCCTATGCGGTCCGCTGAGACTACGCGGTCTTTTGAGGCTATGCGCGGCCGGGAGCTCAGGCGGATGCCGGGGTTGGCTGCCCCGATGCGGGAATACCTCACGCGTCCGTGTGACCTATGCGGGCTGCGGAAGTCCAGGACTAGGCACGCAGAATGATACTATGGGCGATTGGCCTTGCTTCGATCATTCGCGGCCTAGAATAGACCTGTTACAGTTTTCCTATTACTGTTGTTGTTTGTGATGTGGCACTATGTGCAATTGAACTGATTGTATTTGTGAAGAGGTTTTAAATACTTTGATTTCATTTCAGTTCTTTATAGTTTCACATACTTGGTACCTGTTGTACTGACCTCCTTCGGGGGGCTGCGTTCATGCCGCAGGTAAAGGCAAGCAGGTGCTAGATCCGCATCCTTAGGATCTTTTGCGTTGGTGTCAGGAGCTCCATCTTCTCCGGAGGCTCCACTTTTGGGTATGATCTCCCTGTATTGTAGATAGTTTTGTACAGTCAGGGTATGGCGGGGCCCTGTCCCGCCATAGTTGTTTACTTCCTTAGAGGTCTGTAGTACTATTGTACAGTTGGGATGTAACTGCAAAAACTTGATTATTTATATATGCCGAAAGGCGACGTTTTCTTACATAAGCTGTGTCTTATTTTATAAACTGTTTCATGTCTTGTTTTATATTTCCGCTGATTACTCTGATGTATGACTACTTGGGTGCCCCGGTAAGGCACCAGTCACGGGCCCCGGAACGGGTCGTGACAAAAGTGGTATCGAGCGCTTAATCTCGGAAAGTGTCTACGCATCGTATCTAGTAGAGTCTTGATTATCGGTATGTTGTGCACCACACCAATAATCGTGAGGCTATAGGATATTTAGGATTGGTTTCATTCTTCATTCCGAGATCGTGCTTTAGAGTCGTGTTATAGGTTGGACCCTCTAACGTATTCCTTTCCCGTAATGCTTATGCCTCCACGTAAGGCAACCCGCCCGAAGGGCAAGGCAGCCGAGGAGTCGCTAGCAGACACCCAGTCACGAGGGCTCGTGCCCGTCTATACCGAGACGGCGAGTTCTATGACGCCGCGCCCAAAGAGATCGCAGCACCCACACCTCCGCCCCACACCGGGCGGAGGAGTTAGGTACAAGGAGATGGCCCACTATTGGCTAAAGTTGTGGCCCGACACGAGAGAGGCCGGACGGCGATTCAGCCTGGCTCAGCTCGGCCGCACCCATAGTGCACCCGAGGCGTATAGTTTGAGGCTACGAGATTTCTTGAGTTGTAGCCCGCCAGAGTTTTACGTCGAGGCCAAGGATGATCCGCAGGAGTTCATCCGTCACCGCAGAGGATTACGCGGTGATCGTGGCTTCAGGATCGAGGCTGTGACATTCGGTTCGCATCGGCTGCGTGATACCGCAGTCGATTGGTTTGATTCATGGGAGCTTTCCCGGGGAGAGCATGCACCTCCAGCAGTATGGGATGAGTTTTCAGAGGCTTTTCTCACCCACTTCTTGCCTCCGCAGATGAGGGCACGAGCCGATAGATTCTTGTTGCTGAGACAGGGAGGACGCATGAGGAGTACAATGTCGAGTTTGATTCTTTGGCTCGATATGTCCCTCGTGACCGTAGCAGAGATGGAGGACCGGGTGCATCGCTATGTCACTGGGCTAGATGATTACATGGCCGAGTCTTGTGCGGGTGTGTCCCTTCAGCCAGGCATGGACATAACCCGTATGCAGGCTCATGCACTAGGATGCGAGGAGCGTAGAGACCGCCGGGTAGAGCGATATCAGCAGCAGAAGAAGGCCAAGACGGCCGGTTCTTTTGGTGGTCCTCAGGGTGGGCGGCATCAGCAGAAGTCCAGATTTGCACCACAGCCAGCGCAGAGCGCTCCTACCTCATTTTCGGTACAGCCAGAGCGCCGGGCGTGTCGTGGTCCCGTGACTTGGATTTCCGGTAGCAGGGGTGCTAACCGTTCGAGGTCTGCTCAGTGTGCCCGTTGTGGTAGATACCATTCTGGGAGCTGTACTCCGGGAGCCTGCTATACTTGTGGCCAGCAGGGTCATTTCGCGAGAGTTTGTCCGACCGGGAGCGGCGCTGGTAGTAGGGCCCAGTCTACAGGGTCTGTTGCCGCTTCTTCATCCCCGACAGTTACTCGCCCCGGAGGGCAAGGTACTCATGGACCAGCGGGTCGCGGCAGAGGTCGTGGCGCGGGTCCCAGTTCTAGCGGTCCTCAGAACCGCATTTATGCTTTGTCCACCGACAGATCGTGAGGCCTCACCGATGTCGCCACGTACTTTATCGGGCCGGGTTTGATGTGTATGCGTTGATAGATCCGGTTCTACTTTGTCCTATATATCTCCCTTGTTGCTAGTAGGATAGGGATAGCGCCTGAGGCCAGAGACCCTTTCGAGGTAGCGACGCCGATGGTGATTTGGTGGTAGCTCATGGTATATATAGCTTGTCCTGTGACCATTTACATCGTCGGACTCAGCCGATTTGATAGAGTTGGAGATGATTGACTTCGACGTGATTATGGGGATGGATTGGCTAGCTTGCTATGCCAATGTAGACCGCAGAGAGAGTAGTGCGGTTCCAGCTTTCGAGGAGCCATTGTTGAGTGGGAGGAGCACCAGACGCCGAGGGTAGGTTTATTTCCTACCTCAAGGCTAGGAAGATGGTGCGAAGGGTATATCTACCATCTCGTTCGGTGTTTGATATCAAGCTGCGGTACCATATTTTCGGGCCGATGAGTCACGAGTTCCCGCACGTGTTTCCAGATGACCTCCGTATCCTCCCGAGAGGAGATTGAGTTTTGTATTGACATATTGCGGACACTCGGCCTATTTCCATTCCGCCATACGTAATGGCACCGCCGAGTTGAGAGAGTGAAGGATCGCTTAGGGATTTGCTGGAGAAGCGGCTTCATCGCCTAGTGTTTCTCCCCGGGAGCGCCGATTGTTCGTGAAGAAGAAGGACGACGCCGCGCATGTGTGTTGATTACAGCAACGAACAAGGTGACCATTAAGAACGAATACCCTTCCCGTGATTGATGATTTGTTCGACCAGCAGTGGCGCGAGATGTTTCTCCAAGATTGATCTGCGTCGCTATCATCGTTCGTGTCGAGAGGTGGATGTCCCTAGATCGCATTCGACCAGACGCATTATGAGTTCGTGGTCATGTCTTTGGGTTGACCAATGCTCGCCAGTATTCATGGATTTGATGAACCGAGTGTTCAAACCATTTTTGGACACGTTTGTGATAGTGTTCATTGATGATATCTTGGTTTATTCTCGCCAGAGCAGGATGCGAGTATTTGAGGACTCTGGCAGTTCTCCGACTAGCACAGACGCCAAGTTTTCCAAATGTGAGTTTTGGTTGACTTGATGGCGTTTCTTGGGCATATTGTCGGTGATGGCATTCGAGTGGATACAACAAGATCGAGGCAGACTTGGCCTAGACCTACTACTCCGGCAGGTTCGCAGCTCGGGCCTTGCAGGATATTATCGGTTCGTGGAGAAGTTTGCTTCTATCTTCGCACCATTGACTAGGCCGACTCGTGGCGGCCAAGTTTCAGTGGATCGATGCTTGTGAGCGGGGTTTCGATTCTTGAAAGAGACCGACGACCGCCCGCTTCTTACTCTTCCAGGTCCAGATGGTTATGTCGTGTATTGTGATGCGCCAGCATCGGGTTGGGATGTGTGTTGATGCAAAGATGGCAGGTTATAGCATATGCATCCCGACACCAAGAAACACGAGAGGAACTACCCCACCCATGATTTGGAGTCGTAGTGATTCACGCTTTGAAGATCCGAGGCACTATTTGTATGGGGTTCACGTGGATATTTATACTGCACCACAAGAGCCTCCAAAGATATCTTCACCCAGAGGAGCTGAACTTACGGCAGAGACGGTGGTTAGAGTTGCTTAAGGATTACGATGTTGATATCCTGTACCACCCGGGAAGGCCAATGTCAGGCGTATGCCTTAGTCGTAGGTCGATGGGAGCCTATCGATGTGCAGCAGAGAGGAGGACATGGTTCGTGATTTGCATCGCTTAGCGAGCCTTGGTGTCCGCTTGATTGATTACGATAGCGATGGGGTTAGAGTTCGTGAGGTTGCCGAGTCTTCCATCGCCGGAGAGGTGAAGAGGCAACGTTCGAGGATCCGGCTTTGATTCGATATCGTGATACGACTCTTCGTGAGGCGCGGTCCTTTTGAGGTAGCACCGATGGGGTGCTAAGGTTTGAGGGCATCGTGTGTTACGATGTTTCGTGACTTCGGCAAGTTCTGGGAAGCACACAGCGCGTTACTATCCATCCGGGTCGACCAAGATGTACCACGACCTTAGATCCGTATTGGTGGGATGGCTTGAAGAGGACGTTGCGAGTTCGTAGCTCGGCCCGTGTTGTCGGCGGTGAAGGTAGAGCACCGTGAGGCACGGTGGTTTGTTACGCACGATTGAGATCCCGACCGGAAGTGGGAGGTAATCAACATGGACTTCATCACGTGATTACCCCGCACTCGGAGGAGACATGATTCTATATGGGTTATCGCCGACAGGACGAAATCAGCCCACTTTCTTCCCGTCAGACGACTTTTCTACCGAGGATTATGCCGACTTTACATCCGAGAGATCGTCGATCGCATGGAGTCCCTACTTCGATCATATCGCATGCAGGAGCCCCACGCTAACTTCTGGAGGTCCTTCCAGAGGGTTTAGGGACGCAGTGAGCCCGAGTAATCGCATTTCATCCACGCAGACGGACAGCAGAGCGCACTATCCGCACTCGAGGATATGTCGCGAGCCTGTGTTCTCGACTTCAGGGGTAG
This sequence comes from Przewalskia tangutica, assembly GCA_029844215.1. Classification (NCBI taxonomy): domain Eukaryota; kingdom Viridiplantae; phylum Streptophyta; class Magnoliopsida; order Solanales; family Solanaceae; genus Przewalskia; species Przewalskia tangutica. The sequence continues at coordinate 45,609,150 of CM056722.1, read as the reverse complement.
CTGGGAGGATCATTTGCCTCTAGCTGAGTTCGCGTACAATAATAGCTACCACTCCACGATTCCGATGGCGCCTTATGAGGCCTTGTATGGGAGGAAGTGCAGATCGCCTATAGGTTGGTTCGATGTGGGCGAGTGCGGCTAGTGGGACCAGATTTGTGCAGCAGCGATGGATAAGGTGAAGCTTATCCGAGCGGCTATCGACAGCTCGAGTCGATGAAGTCGATGCAGATCATCGTCGTCGCATCTTGAGTTCGAGGTTCATGATTGGGTTTTCCTAAAGGTGTCACCCATGGCGGTGTGATGAGATTCGGGAAGAAGGGAAACTCACCTAGGTACATCGGGCCGCTTCGCATTGTCCGCAGGGTAGGAAAGGTTGCCTATGAGTTGGATCTGCCGTCCGATCTGGAGGCAGTGCATCCGGTTTTTCACGTATCTATGCTGAGGAGATGTATCGGGGATCCATCTAGGGTACACCCGATTGACGATGTCCAGGTGACCGAGGGGTTATCGTATGAGGAGATTCCCATAGCGATAGTCGATCGTCAGGTTAGGCGTCTGCGGACCAAGGACGTGGCTTCCGTCAAAGTCTTGTGGCGGAACGAGCTCAGGGAGGAGATGACGTGGGAAGCCGAGGAGGACATGAGGCAGAAGTATCCTCACCTATTCCCCACACCTCCAGGTAATCCACTTTCCTACTTGTAAATTTTCGTTATCATTTTTGCCTAAGTGTTATTTTTGTGGCCATGTGTGGCACTTACAAACTGTTTAAGCTTCTTCGATAACTGTCTTGAGAAGGAACATTCGGGACGAATGTTTCTAAGGAGGGGAGAATGTTATACCCCGTATTTCCAGAGTATGTACGTAAGGGAATACGTACAAAAAGTTTGGCCTTAAAGTTAGCCTCGACGCGTTTTTGTACACAACTCACTAAAAGAATCGCTTTCCGACGAAACGTTTCCACACTTTCGTAGGAAAATTCCGGCTATGCCATTGCTATTTTGCGGATTTTTCCGAGAGACGAAACATTTTGGACCAACGAGGGCGACACTGGCACCTCCCATTGGTGGACTTGAATCGTCCATTTGGACGAATTGAAGAGCCATGGCACGTTTTTTGTGCCTTGTGCACAAGTCAAGGAGTTGGTAGGATATTTGTGTATAGTTAATCCTCACCCTACACTTGCCTTGCACTTGTCTTCATCTTGGCCATTGGTTGGCCAAGGCTTGAGCTATAAATACCCCCTTAGAGATGAAGAGTTCTTCATCCACAAAGTTATCTTCCAAGTCTTGAAAAAAATCCTCTCCTCTCCCTTAGCCTTTCGTCCAACACCTCTCCTCCCCCCCTTGAGTGAGTTTGGCCGAGGGCCTACCCCCCCCTAGCCTAGCCGAAATCTACCCCCTCCCTTGGTAGAAAAGTTGTCTTCTAGTATCGTTATAATGCCCAAAATACCCTAGCCCAAATCCCATAGTACTTAGTAGAAGTTGTGAAGAACTTCTAGGGTTTCCTGGAGCTACCGGAGCGTACAACTTAGGAGCTAAACCTTGCTCAGGCGCGACTTTATCTAGGATATTTTTGGGCTTACCGAGGTAACTAATCCTAACCCTCTTTTGAATTAGAGAATACATACTGTAGTAGTATTGAATAAGTATTAAATACTTAGAAGGATATCACAGAATAGAATTGAACTGTTACCACAGTAGAAGGGTTTAAAAGAAGAATAATCAAACTGTACTTACATAGGACTGTTTTCACAGTAGACTTATATAGCTCACCGGGTAGGGAGGTACTGCCCGACTTTCCGTAGAATTGTGAACCCTCTGTTTAGAATGACCTTCAGAGTAGTCTTTGATAGATGTCTGTGACTATTATAGGCTGACTCTCTGCGCGCGACATATTCAACTTGGCAGGTGGTTTTCGCTGAGAAGGTATGTGATTCCTCCTAAAGCATGATATTTTACAATATATAGTACGGTAGACGTACATGTGTTAACTGAATAATAACTACGGCAATGTCTTTGACTTAAGCCTGAATAATACTTATGGCAATGCCTCACGGCTTAAGCCTGAATAATAATTACGGCAATGCCTCACGGCTTAAGCCTGAATAACAAAGAACTGAAAGCATTTCAAAAGAATACAGAATCATTTTTAACAGAAGATAAATATTTGGTTTTTAAAACAAAAGATAAAAAGGAACTGTTTACTTGTTTGTTTATAAAAGCCTTGTATTGATTTCTGTTAATTGTAGTAAGATTTGTGTGATAAGTAGACTATTATGATGCTACCTGGGTTATTGTCTTGAAATCTTGCCGTAAGTGGTCATTCTTGCTGTGCTTACGTTGCTAACCGGTAAGTCCGTTGTACTGTTATTGTATCACCTACCCCCTTGACTGTTATACCGAGGGCTTGCCCCCCTTGATGCGGGTCTATACGGCCTATGCGGTCTGTGAGACTATGCGGAGCAGCGGTATGCTCCAGGATTGATCATTCCGGGTGTTTAGCCTGATGCGGGGGATTCCCTATGCGGTCTGTTGAGACTATGCGGTCTTTTGAGGCTATGCGCGGTGCGGAGCCTAGGCGGATGCCGGGTTGGCTGCCCCGACGCGGGAATACCTCACGCGGTCTCATGTGTGACCTATGCGGGCTGCGGAAGTCGTGACTAGGCACGCAGAATGATACTATGGGCGATTGGCCTTGCTTCGATCATTCGCGCCTAGAATAGACACTGCTAGCTTTTCCTATTATCATGTTGTTTGTGATGTGGCACTATGTGCAATTGAACTGATTGTATTTGTGAAGAGGTTTTAAATACTTTGATTTCATTTCAGTTCTTTATAGTTTCACATACTTGGTACCTGTTGTACTGACCTCCTTCGGGGGGCTGCGTTCATGCCGCAGGTAAAGGCAAGCAGGTGCTAGATCCGCATCCTTAGGATCTTTTGCGTTGGTGTCAGGAGCTCCATCTTCTCCGGAGGCTCCACTTTTGGGTATGATCTCCCTGTATTGTAGATAGTTTTGTACAGTCAGGGTATGGCGGGGCCCTGTCCCGCCATAGTTGTTTACTTCCTTAGAGGTCTGTAGTACTATTGTACAGTTGGGATGTAACTGCAAAACTTGATTATTTATATATGCCGAAAGGCGACGTTTTCTTACATAAGCTGTGTCTTATTTTATAAACTGTTTCATGTCTTGTTTTATATTTCCGCTGATTACTCTGATGTATGACTACTTGGGTGCCCCGGTAAGGCACCAGTCACGGGCCCCGGAACGGGTCGTGACATCACACTCAAGGTACTTTCATTTTATGCCAAAAATCCGGGTTTTAACCCCAAAGTACTACGTACGTTAATTCTTTCAAAAAGATCCATTTCTTTTACAAAGGTCACACGATACCCGTAGTATCAAAATAGAGTAACTATCTTTTTAAGTAAACCAAAACAATTTCCATATCTTCTTTTTTAATAAACCAAGACAATACCATGCCTTCTTTTCAAACCAAATCACTTCTCCTTTTAGAATCAAGTTACCATTTCAAATCCATTAATAAAACCATTCTTTTGTTTTCATAAAGTCGTTATAACTAACTTCCCATAAAGCTATTATAACACTTTATGTTTTAAACCAACCGAGGACAACTACTCTCATTTCCGAAATCAAGATAACTTTATTCTTTTAAAATACCAAGCACCCATTACTCACGAATGAGGTTCCACAACTTTCTAACACAATTCAAGTCTTTAACATTTCATAACAAGTCACTTAACTTTAGAATCAAGTCAAGGACACAAAAGGAAAATAAAACTCCTTTAACACACGTGCGTCTACCACACTATATATATTTCACAAATATCATGCTCAAGAGAATAGGAAGAATCACATACCTCTTCGGCTTAATCCACAAGCGAAGTCGAGTATGCCGCGCGTAGAGTACCCACCTATAATAAACAAAACACGTCTATCAATGTCTAGACTTCTTTGTAGAACATTCTAAGTGTCAGGTTCCTTATTCTATGGAAAAATTCGGCAGCACCTCCCCCCCCGTAACCACATAAATATCCTCCTATATCAAGGTCCGCTACCAAGCCAACAACTCCAGGGGATTACACGTCTAACCGGACGTGTACAAAACTACCCCACAGTAATACTACATAAGTCTACTATAAATACAGTCCAATGTAAATACAGTTCAATTCTTTTTAATCATCCTTCCATATATCTTATACTCAATTCTAAACTATTACAATATGTAATCTCCAATTACAATAGAAGGACAAGGATCATTACCTCGATAAGCCAAAAATTATCCAAGATTTATAAGTCGATCCTTAGCAAATCTTAGCTCCAATTCCTTACATTCCAAACCGCTCCAAGCAACCCTTAGACGCTCCTAACCAACTCCTCTTCAAGATCTAACTCCAAAAAGTGAAGAACATCTTAGGCTCAAACTAGGCAAGTTTCGGCCAAGGTGAGTTTCAAAGGCTAGGGGTGTAAAATCTTTTCCAACTCTTGGTTCACAATCTTCCTAACACCCTAAGGAAGAACATTTAAAAGTTTAAGGATTTTTGTACAACATTTGCTCCTTAAAAACAGCCCATGGCCGAGAGCACACAAAGGGAGGGAGTATATTTTTTTGCCTTGGAAACTCTTAAGTGTGGATGAAGAAGTCTTGCTATCTGTTACACCCCGTAAATTCAAGAAGATAAGATAAGAACATACCAAGGAAAATAAGATTTGAAAGTTTGAAAGATAAGTTGACAAATGTGTTGGACGGATTTTGAGTCTACCTTGGAGTGTTGTACCACAGTTGTTAAGAATTGTTATGTGTTTAAAAAGCCTAGTGTGTAGTCCGTTAAATCTAGTTCCCAACGCAGCAAACCGCTCATCGATAGAACATCGGGGTCGAAAGTTATGGAAGTTACAAGTTCGGTGCGCAGTCAGGCAAAGCAGTAGTTTAGGTTCAGGGGTCACAGCGCCACGGCGCTAGAGGCAGGGCCGCGACGCCGGTTGTACTGGGGGTTCGCTGAGGTTGCAGCGCGCACCGGACGCAGGTCGCGCGCGGAATCTTGGAGATTCTCGAGGTTGAGGCGCCGCGCGGGCCGCGCGCGCGCGCGGATTTGGTCGTGGAAAGTGAAATCAGGGGATATTTTCGAAAAGGGCCCATGGGAGGGTGACAAGTGTCCCTCCCATCCTTTTGACTAAGAAAAGGGTCCTATTTTAGGACCAAGTCTTGGAAGACTTGGTCATTTCATCTTAGAGCCCTCCCATGAACTCCTCTCCCTTTCTCTCTAGATTTTTGAAGAAAACCTAGCCTAAGAAAAAATTGTTGGAACGGCGACAAGAAGGCAAAGTGTGGGTAAACTTGTGGGAAGCGCGGGTGGACGAGTTTGATGGGAAAGAAGTGGAAGAAAAAGGGCTTTTGTGGGCTATTCCAAAAGGTAAAAGTTTCCCCCTTCTCTTGGAAATAAGTTTTAATACTTGTTATAGTTGATATAGACCACGTGAATCATGTATTAGAGATTGATAAGTACTATGGATTTTGGAAGGCTAGAAATCCGAAAATGACATGATTGAGTCATTTGAATTTGAATTACAATTTGATCGTTATCTAAAGTCGTCGCATGTTATCTACTAAAGGATTGTAGTAGCTTTAATCGATTTCGGCTTGATTACATGTCTTACTAAACAACTTGTATTGAAATAGAGATTGAAAGAGAAGTAGTGTTGATTGTAGCCGAGAATTGGATGAGAATTGGTGTTGTTGTACCTCTAAATTGCCGAATGTACACTTATATTTTGTGGACTAGTTTTGATGTCAATTGTGGGGCGGAATTTTACACGTCTTGTAGGCGTGTAATCCCCTATTGTTAACTACCTTGTTGAGCCTTAAATGTGGCGTGTTTGGTTACTGAATTCGGCCTTGAAAAAGGTGGCAAGGGAGTAGAAACAAAGGAAGTGCTGTCCAAATTTCCTTAGAATAAGGGGCTTTGCAATTAGAGTATTATACGTTAAAGCTAGGAGCTAATTGACGTATTATGACCATTATAGGGTGAAGTACTACGAGTAGCATATTCTACTTGGAGGGTGGAAAAGGCTAGCAAGAGTATAGTACTTTGGAACAGTTTGCTACTTGTCGATAATCATCGTGAGGTATGTGAACCTCTTCCTATCCTTCCTAGCATGATTATTTGTGAAATATATAGTGCGGTAGATGCACGTGTGTTAAAGGAATTCGATTTCCCTTTTTGTGCCTTAACTTGATATGAAGTGTAAAGGTCTTGATTGTGTGAAAAAGTAGTAAAATGCTTATAGTTGTAATTGGTTGGTTTAAAACATAAAGTGTTAAAATGACTTTATGGGAAGTTAGTTATAACGACTTTATGTAGGTAAAAAGAATGGTTTGTTGATTTCAAAAGATAAGAGACTTGACTTATAATTGACCTAAATGGTGTTGAAAAGTGTGAAACCTCATTCGTGAGTAATGAGTACTTGGTCTTTAAAAGAATAAAGTTTTATTTGATTTCATGACATTCTAAAGTAAGGAGACTTAAAGGCTTTTTGAAAGGTCATGTAACTTGATTTTGGGAAAAGAGAAATAACTTGAGTTTAATAGTATAAGTAACTTGTTTTCAAATATTGAACTCTTCTTGATGGAAAAATATAAGGGGCTTGGTTTTAAAAGGTAGGAGTACCTTGATTTTAAAGGGGATTGTTTACTTGGGTTTTAATGGTATACTTGACGTTGTGTTAAAAGTGTTTAAAGTACTTGATTTAAACATGAACGTGTTTGGTGCTACGGATATTAGTATCGAGTTGTTTTTACGTAAGAAAAGAAGGGGATCTTCTTTTTGAAAAGAACTAAAGTATGTAGTACTTTGGGGGTTAAAAACCCGGATTTTGACATAAAATGAAAGTACCTTGAGTTGTGTGTAACTTGCCTATGCTTGTTGAGATAGCCTTTGTTGTGCAAGTGTTCGATTTTGTGCTACCGAGTCTCTCGATGAAGGGTCGTCTATCTGTTTGATTGATGGACATACTGACACGTTGGGTGGCCCACGGGTATGCTTCCACAGTGAGTATTATCTTGTTATTGTTTGGACATACTGACACGCCAGCGCCCACGTATGCTTCCACAAATGAGTATTATCTTGTTATTGTTTGGACATACCGACACGTTGGCGCCCACGTATGCTTCCACAGTGAGTATTATCTTGTTATTGTTTGGACATACTGACACGTTGGGTGGCCCACGGGTATGCTTCCACAGTGAGTATTATCTTGTTATTGTTTGGACATACTGACACGTTGGGTGGCCCACGGGTATGCTTCCACAGTGAGTATTATCTTGTTATTTGTTTGGACATACTGACACGTTGGGTAGCCCACGGGTATGCTTCCACTATGGGTGTCATCTTGTTATTTTCCTTTGGGCATACCGACACGTTAGATGGTCCACGGGTATGGGCCCACTAGGACGGTTCCAGGGCCATGCTTATACCGAGGTGAGATGCCGGCACGTGGCTATCGCGGGTTAAATTCGGGTTGTATTTGAGTGATGATTTTACGGGCATGAGTCCCTGACTTGACATGACTTCTTATATGTTGTGTACTGTAGTTTGGTTATCATACATGTCTCCTGCTTTTTATAGACTATTATGATTTCATTTACGATTTTCGCCACATACTGTACCTGATCGACCTCCTTCGGGGGGCTGCGTTCATGCCGCAGGTTGAGGTACATAGCTTGCTGATCCGCACTCTTAGGATCGTTGTTCAGTTCTCGAAAAGCTCCATATATCCGGAAGCTTGTCATGTGGTACGGTTCCCTGAAGTTGTAGACTTTTGTACATTCAGGGGCATGGCGGGGCCCTGTCCCGTCATTATTGTTATAAAATTCTTAAAGGTCCAGAAGATCACAAGTGTGGTTTGTAAAGGATGTAAATGTTCAAATTTTCATTTATGTACAAAAAGGTAACCGTCTGGGTTAGCCTGTTTTCTTATTTCACTGTTTTTCTTTCATGAGTTTTTATTTCCGCTGATTTTCTCTGATGTTGTATCACTAGGGTGCCCGGGGTAAGGCACCAGTCGCGGGCCCGAGGTCGGGTCGTGACACTATAAAGGGGGGTATTTATAGAGAAATCAAAGGCTAGGATTAAAACAAGTGTGTGGTGAGATTGGGGGACAAGTGTGTGTGGGTCCCACCCACCACATGTCCACACAAAATTCAAGACAAGTGGATTGCCACTTGTCCAACTATTTCGGCCACAAGGCCACTTGGCACCACATTTCGGCCATGTGCCACCTAAGGGGGTGACACATGTCGCCCTCCTACTCGTCCAAAATATTTCATCTCCGAAATATCCAAAATCTCAAAACAAAGTGGCCCCACAAAATCAGAATTTTCCCGTGGGCCCCACGTGACCAATTCCGAAAATAAAATTTCATAATTCTCTAATATTCCAAGAAGTCCGAATACCAAATCTGGGAATCCAATTCCCATTGATGAACCTTTTTCCTTCACAAAATCCGGAAACTTTTCCATCGAAAAATAACATCTTTCTTTCTCTCCAATATTAATGTCGTATTCTCATACGTACGTCCTCACATACACACCCTGTAACTACGAGGTGTAACAATATGACAGGGCCATCCCTTTATACGGGAAAAAGAAAGGAACCTCTAAGGATCCCGTTTTGAAGACTGTAACCTTCAAGTTTTGTGAGAAGGGACCGCGGATTGTAGGTCCATTGATATGTATACATATGATATATGGTGACCATGTGTGGCATCGTTGGTCTTGTGGAGTATTGATTGAAAGGCATAGTAAGGAGACAAATGTATAGCTTGAAAACCGACTAAGAACATTCGGGGACGAATGTTTCTAAGGGGGAAAGAATGTTACACCTCGTAAATTCAAGGACATGTTTAAGAGAATGTAAGTAAGGAATCAGGACTCTAAATTGGTACGAAAGAAAGAATTGTTTTTCCGAAAGAATTGTTTTTCCGAAGGAAAATCTTCCGAACGTCAGAAAGGAAAAATGTTCGTTGATGAGAATTAGATTCTCAAAATGCATTATTTGAGGAGTATAGAATTTATTATCATTGTGGAAATTTATTTTACAGATTTGGTCACGTAGGGCCCACCCGAGAAATTTTACGTTTTGTGGGGCCCACGAAGGTTACGAAATTTTATGGACGAATGGGAGGGCAACACGTGTCACCCCCCACATGGGCTTGCTCGAATTGGACCAAGGCTATTATGGTCAATGTCCAAGGAAGATGATCAAGTCTTGACAAGCTTGAGATTATTGACTAAGCCAACTTGCCCACTTGACTAGATATTAAATCTTCTTCATCCAAGCCACACAAATGTTGTAATCTTGACCCTCAATTGTTTTATATATACTACACTAGTAGCAAGAAAAGTGTCACGACCCGACCCCGGGCCCGCGACTGGTGCCCTACTTGGGCACCCTTACAGGTATACATTAGAGATAATTAGCGGAACATACATAAACTTAACAAGAAATAAATAACAGGTTAGCCGATAAGGCCACCTCCCTGGATATATATATAAAGACGTAAAACCAAAAGCAGTTACCTCTTCTTCTTTTTTCAAAGCGACCCACAAGATATGACTACAGACCTCTAAGAGTTTGGACAAAAACTATGACGGGACAAGGCCCCACCGTACCCCTGAATATACATAGCCATTATGACAAGCTCCAGAACATTGGAGCCATATCAAAATGCTGAACCAGGATCCTAAGCCCGTGGATCCACAATTGTGTACCTAAACCTGCGGACATGAACGCAGCCCCCCGAAGGGGGTCAGTACACAGGTACCGAATATGGAACGGAAATAAGGTACAGTAAACAGATCATAACTGTACAAAAGAATGACAGGGGCAAGTATAAAAAGTAAATACCAGATCCTACCATGTCATTACAACTTATGAACTTAATCACACATTATTATCTTTTCTCATTTTTCAGTAAGAGTTACAGTCAAATTCTTACGTACATACTTAGTAAAAATCATCAAGTTCATAACCATATAACTTACTTATCTTGCATAACATAATCCGGCCCTTTATGGAGGGACGCCTCATTTTGGAGTTCACTTTGATTATCCATACGTAATAATGTAACCCGACCCATTTGTGGGACACGACGAAGTCATACAAAGCCTTCCCACGAAGGTATACTGCCCGGCCCATTCTGGGACGCGATAAAGTCATATAAGTTTGCCCATAAAGGTATACTGCCCAGCCCATTCCTGGGACGCGATAAAGTCATATACGTCTGCCCATAAAGGTATACTGCCTGGCCTATTCCTGGGACGCGATAAAGTCATATAGTCTGCCCATAAAGGTATACTGCCCGACCCATTCCTGGAACGCGATAAAGTCATATACGTCTGCCCATAAAGGTATATTGCCCGACCCATTCCTGGGACGCGATAAAGTCATCTTTACATAACATTTTAAATCATCTTTTCCTTTCTTCTTAAGTCGTTATAATAACTTCCCATAAAGCTATTATAACAACCTTTCACCTTAGAGAACTTAAGGCACTTTTATTTCTTTTTACATTAGGGAAAATTAAACCCAAAAGTACTACGTACATACATACTTAAAAAGAATCATAAAACTCCTTCTCTTTTTAAATCCATAAACTTCTTCTTTTAAAAACTCAAGTTACATTCGCTTTTGAAATTAAGTCGCTTAACCTTTGAAATAATTCATGGCAACCAAAATTTTTAAATCAAGTCACTCCTTCCTTTAAGAATAAAGTCCCCTAACTTTAAAAATAAAGTCTCATAACCTTTTTAGAAATCAAGGTTCATAGTCTTAAAACTTCATAACGTAAACTCTTTTAACTTAAGTAACATATACTTTTATGAGTTGTGAATAGGTTATACTCCTTTATAACGATCTTATTAAAGCAGTCATGATCTATAAAATGTAATACAATTTTGTCTTATCTTAGTTTCTATGCAGATGGAGAATTCTACTCATTTTAATATAATTGATTGTCGATACATTTTCTTTTATTAACGCTGCAATGGCTTGTTCGATACTTATTCTCATTCGTGCAGTAAATTAGCAAAGTCAACTCGACTCCAAATACTTCCTAACGACTCTTACCAACATCCCCCATAAGACTTGGTAAGAACTTAGGATAACTTAGACCTACCTTTTACATAGAGTAAATCAACATACGTACCTCTTAACTTCTAAGAGTATAAGGAATCATGAAATAATAACACATGTATATTTCACACATAGAACATGACAAAAGAAGGAAGAGGTTCACATACCTCGCGACGATTATCGATAAGTAGCAAAATGCTCCAAAGTACTTCAACCTTGATAGCTATTCCATCCTTTAAGTAGAATAAGCTACTTGTAGTACTTCAACCTATATTAATCATAATATGTCTATCAACTCCTCACTTTTAAACGTAAAACCATACTAAGTATAAGGACTTTTATTCTACGGAAAATCGGGCAGCACCTCCTTTGTTTCTACGTACTTTTCCACCTTTTTCAAGGCCCGAAAATCAATAACCAAACGCCACATTTAAGGCCCAACAATTCAACAATACAAAGGGGATTACACGCCTAATAGGACTTGTAAAATTCTGCCCCACAATCAATATAAAACTGTCCATTCCTTAAGGCACATTCTCGGCAATAACACTATCCATAACAATATCAATTTCCTTTCATATCCTTTTTCAATCCAAGTGGTTATTCCAACATGTTATATACATAATAACAATTACAACAACTATAAATCCTTTCTTCCTTAACATGCGACGATTGTAACTATCGACCAAATGGATTACCTTCAAACCTCCAATCCAAAACCTAGAAAGCCACTAGGTTTTCACTTTGCGACTAACCCGAAAACTAACTTTTTCCGAGATTTTTCTATTGAGATAAGCTTAAACTACCCTCAAGAACCTTGGTTTAAAGTGTGGAGTTTAATGGACAAGAAACAAATTTTTTTCCTTTTGAAAGGCATGGAACCCGAGAGCAACCTAGAGGGGTTCTTGAAATTCTTGCAAATTTTTCTAAGTGTTGTGCTCTCTCATGCTACTACTAGTATTATAAAGGGACATGGAGGGTCAAGATGCAAACAATTGGGTGGTTTGGATGATCTCTTATTAAATATCAAGGCTAAGTGGGTCCATTGACCAAGTCAATTATGTCAAGCTCTTCAAGTGCAAGACTTGTCTTCCTAACAAGGGTCAAATGACCCTTATGTCCAAGATCAATTCGTCCAAGCTCACTTAAGGGGGGGTGACACGTGTCGCCCTCCCATTCGTCAAAATAATACGTTTTCCGACAATTCCATAATTCCGTTAAATTTTTTACAAGTCTCAAATTTAACACTTGCGAGTTCTTACGTACGTTCTTAAAACATGTCCTGCAATTACGGGGTGTAACATTCTTCCCCCCTTAGAAACATTCGTCCTCGAATGTTCTTTCGGAGTCAAACTTATAATTAGCGACATAGTTTCCTTTCACAACCCCGACATACCAACAATGCCACACATGGCCCTAATACCTCGCACACGCATATCTGTCCATCATAAGCCCAAACGAGGTTACCTTTTCGTACTTCCAACTCCTTCTAACATACATACATAACTTCAATATTATCCGTTCTTAATACTTAAACATAAAATAACCTTATCATGCATACAGATCTGTAAGGGCGAAGATATACCGATTCATATAGGCGGTTCAAAGGACCGCTAAAATGGAAACTTCCACCACGACCCGCCACGCCGCTGGATGAACATTCTGCCTAGCTATCAAGGCGAAGAACCCGCAACTGATCCGGTGACTTTTCTATCCTCCCGAACTCTCCTACTAGGACAATCCTCAACATATGGCCCCGACGGCCACAGCAAAACAGCACGATGCACGATGACATTCCCATGGTGATGCCGCCACACCGTGAACAACGAGGAAGAGGGCCCCGATCTAGAACCCGTGTGCGTATCTGACCAAGCCTGGAGCTCGACCGGCTCCCGATTACCGGTGATCTAACCCTCCGCCAAAATCGGGAAGGAGCACTCGTGTCGGCCGAATCAGACCTAGCTCTTTGAGGCTCTCCGCCTTGAAAATCACCCCAACCCTCGCTGCCCCGCCTCTTGGCCGGCTCGCCTGGTCCTCTCTCTCTCGCCCTCGATCCTCGGCATAAGTGCGTATCTCCGCAATATCCATTCCTGGTGAAGGGCTACTCCGAACAAGCGGTGATCATATAACGGTCTAGCCCATAACATAGCGATGAACTCTATCACCATGTTAGCCACAATAGTATGCGCATGTCCGCCAAGGAGTCAAACTCAAGCTATACTCTCGATAGTCCTCCTGCTCGCCTCAAGGTCAAGAATCTGCCTGCCCGCTCTCCTCATCTCGGGAGGCAAAAGTGATCCATGAAGGCCTCTCAAACTCCTCCCAAACAGTGGAAGAGCATCATCACCTCTTGAAAGCAACCACGACTCAAACCGGTTCAACGCGATATCGCAGAACCGGTAGGAGGCTAGCGTAATGCACTGTCTCTCAAGCCCTAAGAACTGCGTGGTCATTGTAGCCGAATGAACTCCTGCGAATCCTCATCGACCTCGAACCATAAAACTCGTGGATGACATCCTAGAAAATCCCTAATCCGCAAACCGCTGGCCGGGGTGCTGCTCGCCGGCGCTGCCCGACTACTATCTTGGTCAATAATCGGATCTGCTCTCGTAGTCTCTATACTCGACCGGCCGCGGAATCGAGGCTCGTACGGAACCTCTGGAGCTACTGCCGCCTCGCCTTCTAATACCGCCGGCGTTGAACTTGCCGACCCGCCTACTACCTCGGGCATATTCTCGTGCCCGACTTCGTAACTCTCTGCGCCTTCGCGCCTCTGCCGCTTTGCCCTTCTCGGGCCCTGGTCGCCTCCGTGGAGGCATAGCGATTCACATACATAAGAATACGTCGAGACGGTCAACCTATTAATACACTCTTGCACGATCTCGAGTGAGAAGAATGGAAACTAATCCTAAATGTCATGTAGCCTCACGATTATAGATGTGGTGCACAACACACCGATAATCAAGACTCTACTAGACACGCCTGTAGACACTTTCCGAGGACTAAGCGCTCGATACCACTTTTGTCACGACCCGACCGGGCTCGCGATCGTGCCCTACCAGGCACCCTTACAGTATACATCGAGAAAATCAGCGAACATACATGAAACTTATAAAATAAAACAACAAGAATAAAACAACAAAGTTAGCCGAAGTGGCTACCTTCCCGAACGTACATACATAAACGGCGATTGCCTCCTTTCTTACAAACCGACCCACAAAATGTGACTACGGACCTCTAAGAATTACAAATCGCGCGGACAGGGCCCCGCCATACCACGAATGTACATAAGTCTACCATATCGGAAACCGTGCAAAAAATAAGCCTCCGAGTGAAAGGAGCTTCTTTCCAAAAGCGAGCAGAGATCCTAAGAGCAAGGATCACCAACAGGTACCTATAACTCATGGAATGAACGCACTTCAAGGGTCGATAACAAAAATTTAGTATGGAAATGTAAATAAAATGCAATAACCAAATCGATTCAGATAAAGAATGTCCTTTTAACTCACGAAATCAATCATACATTAACTGCCTTTCCTTCTTTCAATAAAATTAACAACATATTCATACATACATACTTAAGAGTTTAATTCACTTTTTCACATAACTTACATATCTTACATAACATAATCCGACCCATTATGGAGAACTTCTTATTTGGGAGCTTACTTTGATTATCCATACGTGATAGCGTAATCCGGCCCATTTGCGGGACACGGTGTACTCATAAATCATGTGGCATAATCCGGCCCGCCTGTGGGGCTCGGTGTACTGTGGAATCATGTAGCATAATCCGGCCCGCCTGTGGGGCTCGGTGTACTGTGGAATCATGTAGCATAATCCGGCCCGCCTGTGGGGCTCGGTGTACTGTGGAATCATGTAGCATAATCCGGCCCGCCTATGGGGCTCGGTGTAAGATGACGTAACCCGGCCTATGTGAAGGCTCGGGGTAATATGGCGTAATCCGGCCTATGTGTAGGCTCGGTGTATTTCATAACGTAATCCGGCCTATTCGTAGGCTCGGTGTATTTTCCTTACATAACATTTTTAAACCATCTTTTCACTTCTTCTTAAGTCGTCATAACAACTTCCCATAAAGCTATTATAACAACCATTCATTTTAGAGAACTTATGTCACTTTTATTCTTACAACATTTAGGAAAACGGGATCCAAAGATACTACGTACATACATACTTAAAAAGAATCGTATCGCTTAAAACTTCATAATCCTTAAAAGACAATCAAAGTTCTTAGTCTTCATACTTCATAACATACTTCCTTTAAAGCCCAATTACTTATACAAAAACATATAAAGTTCCATACCTTCCCAAAACCATGTAATTCATTCCCTTAAAATCATATAACTTCCACTTTTAAAATCAATCCCCTTTTCACATATAAATTCAAGTCATTTTGAACATAAAATCCACTTACTTACTTTAAACAAATCAAGACACATAGCCTTTAAATCAAATCTCATAACTTCCTAACCGTTCTTACTAACGCCTCCCATAAGACCTAGTAAGGACTTAGGACAATTTAAACATACTCTTAACTTAGATTCAACAATGTAAATACTTCTTAACTTCTAAGAGTAGAAGGAATCTTGAAATACTATCACATGGAGATTTCATACGTAGGATCATGCCAAAGAAAGAAGAGGTTCACATACCCCGCGACGACTAGCGACAAGTTGCAAAAAGGCTCCAAAGTACTTCAACCTATAATGGCCACAATACGTCCATTAACCTCTTAATTCAAACGTAGAATATTCTAAGTGCTAAGTCGCTAAATTCTACGGAAAATCGGACAACACCTCCTTTGTTTCTACTCACTTTGCCACCTTTTTCAAGGCCGAATACAATAACCAAACAGCCCCAATTGGCTCACAACAATATAGAAGGTAGTCTAGTACAAATGAATAACCAAACAGCCCCAATTGGCTCACAATTTAGAAGGTAGTCCAATACAATTGAATAACAAACTAATACAAACTACAAGTCCAAATTCGGCCACCTTGAGTTCAACAATACTAATTCTTATCCAATTTCCATTTCAATCCAACTTGGTAGCATAACATAATATCTAGTCGCAACCAATTATAACTACTATAATCTTCTAGTCAATTACATGCGACGACTCTAATAACGATCAAATTGTATTCCAACTTAACATGACTTACTTTTCATTTCGAACTTAAGCTACAAGTAATCCAT
Organism: Przewalskia tangutica; assembly: GCA_029844215.1. Taxonomy (NCBI): domain Eukaryota; kingdom Viridiplantae; phylum Streptophyta; class Magnoliopsida; order Solanales; family Solanaceae; genus Przewalskia; species Przewalskia tangutica. The sequence continues at coordinate 45,592,780 of CM056722.1, read as the reverse complement.
AATACTTACAAACTTCAACTTAACAACTTTATGCTAGCAACATGTAAAGCTAACAACAACAATATAAATAATCTTGTAACACTTTCAAAGAATAAGATTATACCTCAACGAATTGTAATCCAATCTTCAAAACCGGTTGCTCCTTAGCAACCTAGAGCCTCATCAAGACACCTCAATCCGCCTTGAGACCCTTAGAACCAAACCTACAACTTTCCTTGAATCCTCGATTCCTATACCTAGAAAGCCACTAGGTTTTCACTTTCATAACCCAAAACTAACTTTTTCCGAGATTTTTCTATTGAGATAAGCTTAAACTACCCTCAAGAACCTTGGTTTAAAGTGTGGAGTTTAATGGACAAGAAACAAATTTTTTTCCTTTTGAAAGGCATGGAACCCGAGAGCAACCTAGAGGGGTTCTTGAAATTCTTGCAAATTTTTCTAAGTGTTGTGCTCTCTCATGCTACTACTAGTATTATAAAGGGACATGGAGGGTCAAGATGCAAACAATTGGGTGGTTTGGATGATCTCTTATTAAATATCAAGGCTAAGTGGGTCCATTGACCAAGTCAATTATGTCAAGCTCTTCAAGTGCAAGACTTGTCTTCCTAACAAGGGTCAAATGACCCTTATGTCCAAGATCAATTCGTCCAAGCTCACTTAAGGGGGGGGTGACACGTGTCGCCCTCCCATTCGTCAAAATAATACGTTTTCCGACAATTCCATAATTCCGTTAAATTTTTTTACAAGTCTCAAATTTAACACTTGCGAGTTCTTACGTACGTTCTTAAAACATGTCCTGCAATTACGGGGTGTAACAGTTTTATACGTAGAAACCTTAGATGCGAGGCCATCTTGAGTAAAGATTTATGTTTGTGTTGACCTTTGTCAGAATGCATAGTATACGTAGGGATATATTTGTGTGATAAGTCCCTGAGTGGTATGAAATGAAAGAGGGTAGTTGAGCTAAGAAGACCACTAGGTTTTCCTGACTTGATTTGTGAGATTGTTCCAGATAGATAACCAAGAGAGTTCGGCACGATGGAGGGTCGGGTTGAGGACGTATTGCGGGTCAACCCGTGAGTCCGATTAAGGTAGGTCGGTTCGAGGTGGTCCCGCCAGGTGGTAGGGTCACGAGGGTGCTAGGCCCAGGTTTAGGTAACCATCGTATGAGTTCGTGGATATGTTCGACCAGAATCGGATCGTGAAGGCCGGGTATGGCCTTAAAGGAGATTGAGGCTAGTAAGATGACCAAGTTTGGAGGTAGTGACTCCAGAGATTTTGGAAACTGAAGCGAGGACTGAAGTATGGTACGTATACTAGAAAGAGTTCAAGTGTTCGAGAAGGGCACGACGAGTAAGGAATGAAGAGAACGCGTGTTATTTCGTGGCCAGGTGTGGCGTTGGCAACTTGTTAGAGGAACTTTATCGTTATCCGTCTTGAGAAGGAACATTCGGGACGAATGTTTCTAAGGAGGGGAGAATGTTATACCCCGTATTTCAGTATGTATGCGTGGGCGTCGTAAAAGTTTAAGCCTTAAGTAGGCAAAGTGGCGAAATTTGTGCACAGCTAGCAAAAAGAATCGTTTTCCGACGAAACGTTTTCCGGACTTTGCGAAGGGAAAAATACGGCTATGTCATTTATAATTTTTGCGGATTTTTCCGAGAGACGAAATATTTTGGACCAACGAGAGGGTGACAAGTGTCACCCTCAAGTGGCGGAAAAGTGGACGACCAAGGGCACGTTTTTGCCTTTCATTTTGTCAAGGAGTTGGTAGGATATTTTGTGTGGTAGATTGATAAGGTGGGACCCACAAACACATGTCCAAATCTTCACCCTACACTTGCCCACCACTTGGCTTGATCTTGGCCATTGATTGGCCTATAAATACCCCTCCAATGCAAGACTAAATCTTCATCCACAAATCATTTTCCAAGTCTTGAAATCCCTCCCCCTTTGTGAGAAGTGTTCGTCCAAGCCCCCCCCCCCCCCCTTGAGAAGCCTTGGCCGAGAGTATACCCCCCCTTGCCTTGTTGTTTTCGTAAATACACCCCCCCCCCTGGTAGAAAAATACTCTCCAAGTATTGTTACTATTCCAAAATACCTTGGCCCTAATACCTTGTAGTATTCCAAGGTTACACCTATACTAAAAGCCCAGAAATACTATTATAATTCCTTTAGTCACAAAAACGAAACCCTAAGGAAAATCTTCATAGCCGGTTGAAGTATACAGAAGAAGTTGCGTAGAACTTCTAAGGGTTGTTTGGAGCGGGTTGGAGCGCACGGAGTAGGAGCTAAACGTTGCTCAGGATCGACATTTAACTTGGATAATTTTGGGCTTACCGAGGTAAATACTCTTGTCCTTCTATTGTAATTGGAAATTACATACTGTAGTAGTAGAATTGAATATAAGATGCATAGAAGGATATTACAGAAGAGAATTAAACTGAATACACATCAGAAGAATATTAAAGAAGAAGACTGAACTGTACTTACATAGGACTGTATTTACAGTAGAATTGTGTAGTTTGACGGGTAGGGAAGTGCTGCCCAATTTTCCGTGGGATAAGGAATCTGTATCTAGAAATGTTTTTCAGAATAGTCTAGACGTTGATAGACTTATATGACCAATATAGGTTGAAGTACTGCGAGTAGTGTATTCTACTCGAAGGGTGGAAAAGGCTAGCAGGATTACAGTACGTTGGAGCTATTTGCTAATAGTCGATAAATCGTCACGAGGTATGTGATTCTTCCTATACTCTTGAGCATGATATTTTAAAAGTATATATATATATATATATAGTACGGTAGACGTACGTGCGTTAACTGAACGTAGTTTTACGGCAATGTCTTTTGACTTAAGCCTGAATAATAAGAATCTTGGAGTATTTCAAAAGAATTAAGAAACCGTTTTGAAATAAAAGTAACACTTGGTTTTGAAAGTTAAGAGTTATACTAGCTTTATGGGAAGTTGGGTATAACGACTTAAGAGTAATAAAATGAATGGTTTATTGATTTTAAAAGTTAAGAGACTTGATCTTAAAGGATAAGAGGCTTAACTTAATTAAATTGTTATGAAAGTTGTTAAGAAGTCTGAAACCTCATTCGTGAGTAATGAGTACTTGGTTTGTAAAAGGAATAATGTTTTACTAATTTCGGAAATGAGAATAAGTATCGAACAAACCACAGGAGCGTTAATAAAGGGAAATGTAATGACTAATAAAATATTATTAAAACCAGTAGAAACCTACATCTGCATAGAAGCTAAGATGAGACAAAATGATATTACATTTCCTAGATCATGGCTGCTTTAATAAGATTGTTATGAACAAGAATAACCTACTCACACATAAGGCATATATTACTCAACTGTTTTTAAAAGAAGAATTATGTTATTAAATTATTAAGACTATGAACTATGAAACCTTTCGAAAATAAGAGATGTGAATATTTGAAGTTAGGCAAACTTGAACTTTTGAAAAAGAATGTTGTTACTTGACTTTAAGAAGGAAAGTGTTTTGGTTTAACAAGAAGGGCATAATATTACCCTAGTTGTTTTAAAGGGAAAATATGGTATTATCTTAATCTGTCTTAAAGGAGCGTTTAAATGTTATTATCACTCGACTACCGCGTTCATGGGATGAACCGGGAATGTATTTCACTCGACTACCGCGTTCATGGGATGAACCGGGAATGTATTTCACTCGACTACCGCGTTCATGAGATGAACCGGGAATGTATTTCACTCGACTACCGCGTTCATGAGATGAACCGGGAATGTATTTCACTCGACTACCGCGTTCATGAGATGAACCGGGAATGTATTTCACTCGACTACCGCGTTCATTGGATGAACCGGGAATGTATTTCACCACGATACCGAGTCCATGAGATGGACCGGGAATGTATTTCATGTGACACCGCGTTCATGGGATGAACCAGGAATGTATACCACCTGATTTGATACCGAGTCCATGAGATGGACCGGGAATGTATTCCATACGATTTCACCTCGAGTCCATGAGATGGGCCGAGACATGTTGCACGTATCACATAACTAATACCTAGACTGCCGGCAGTGAGGAAGGAGTTCCACGGGCATGAGGGATGACTTTGAGGGCGTGAGTCCCTGACTTGACATGACTGCTTTATATTATGAACTGTAGTTTTGTTATCATACATGTCTCCTGCTTTATATAGACTACTATGATTTTATTTACAATATTTTTCAGTTTCACATACTTGGTACCTCTTGTACTGACCTCCTTCGGGGGGCTGCGTTCATGCCGCAGGTAGAGGTACACCAGTTGTTGATCCTCGCTTATAGGATCACAGTTCAGTGTATCGGGAAGCTCCGTTTCTCCGGAGGCTTATCTTTTGGTATAGTCCCCTGTCACTGTAGGTACTTGTACATTCAGGGGTATGGCGGGGCCCTGTCCCGTCATGTTGTATAAAAACTCTTAGAGGTCTGTAGTACTGTTGTGGGCAGGGTTTGTAAAAAGGATTAAACTGTTCGGTTTGAAAGATTATATATATTGTTTTGGAAGGTGGCCGTTTTGATTATCCTGTTCTTATGATATCTCTTGGTCATGTTTAAGTTTTTATTTTCCGCTAATTTTCTCTGATGTTGTATCACTAGGGTGCCCGGGGTAAGGCACCGGTCACGGGCCCGGGATCGGGTCGTGACAATTACATTAAGAAGATGAAGATTTTACCTCAATAAGCCCTAATAATGTCCAAGCGTAAAAGTCGATCCTTAGCAACTTTTAGCTCCTCTTCTTATGTTCTAATCCGCTCCAAGCATACCTTAGAATCTCATGAAGAACTCCTCTTCAAGTTCCATCTTCAAAGTTGAAGAATACCTTAGGTTTTCGCCTTGCGACTAACGTAAAAACGTCGTTTTTCCGGGATCTTTCTATTGGGATATCCTTACAATACCCTTAGGAACCTTGGTTTAAAGTATTGGGATTATTGAACCACAAACGGAAAATTTTCTTGTTCAAGCTTGCACAAAGCCGAGAGCACCCTCTTCCTTTCTCAAGTTTCTCTAATTTTTCTCTAAGTGTTAGAACTAGTCTTGCAATATGGATGAATATATAAAACAATGGAGGGTCTAGATTAAAACATTTGTGTGGCTTGGATGAATTCATTTAAATATCTAGCCAAGTGGGCTCATTGACTTAGTCAATTTTGTCAAGCTTTAGCTTTCAAGACTTGGCCCATTTGTGTCCATTTTCGTCCAAGCCCAAGTGTGGGGGTGACACGTGTCACCCTCCCATTCGTCCATAATGTTTCGTTTCCCGAAATTTTCATAATTGGTCAAAATATCGGAAACCTCGTGGACCCACAAACACGTAAAATTTCTCGGGTGAGCCCCACGTATCCAACTCTGTAAATAAACTTCCATAATCCCGATAAATTCTAAGCGTCTCAAATAACAATTTTTAGAACCCAATTCTCATTAACGAATATTTTTCCTTCCCGAGGCTCGAAATATTTTTTTCGTAGGAAAAAGCAAACCTTCTTTCGTTTCAATCTTAAGGTCGTATCTTCTCACGTACATTCTCTTAAACACATGTCCTGGAACTACGGGGTGTAACATTCTTCCCCCCTTAGAAACATTCGTCCCCGAATGTTCTTTCGGAGTCCAATCTAATTAGATAGCGACATAGTCTCCTTTACTACACCACTCATACCAAATATGCCACCCGCGGCCACATAAGAATACTTATACTAAAACGTCAACCTGAACTCCAAGTGTCGACGTCGTTCATCTGCATAAAGTTTCTGCTGACTCTGAGCTTACTAATAATCTTGATCATCAAGCGCCACCTTATAATCGTATAGATTTTCAAAACCTACCAGCGATGTCTTCTGTTTTCCATAGGCAGCACTCATACTTATCTTATTCTTGGCTTACGCATTTTCCTGAAATTATTCGGAATGTCGTGGCCCTGACCGCCACACTAAACCAATTCCAAGTACCTCCAAGGTCACTTAACATAAAATCCTTCAATAATCATATGTTCTTATCTCCGTCTCTTAATGTTCAAATTCAAATCAATAATTTCAATAAAATAAGTCACATAGACTCCACAATTTCATGTCAAAGAAAGAATGAAGGAATAACTTACATATTACTAACACTTCCTTTCCTTCCCTATCGATAACCGGCTTACCGGGAAACTGGAATTGAACCAACTTCTCTCTACCGTCAACCTTGGCACCCACAAAGCTAACTAGTCCATACTCATAATGACCTCAAAGTCCATCGTATTCATCTCTACTAGGACTGCTAGGGTCTGACGACTGTATCCTTACCGGGCAAATATTATCTACCCGCTCAGCTACCACCTAATCATTCACTAGTGTAGCTACCTCGAAAGGTTCTTATGGATTCAGGCTCTATTCTTTCACACTTGGTTGCTCTCTTTCTTACTGGTCGTACTCTTTCCGTACTTCCAACTTATACTAGCATACGTACATAGCCTTCGTACTGATTCTGGCCTCCAATCTTTGGAGTTACTATATCGAACAATAAAAGGCCATTTCCGGCTCTCACGACCTGGCTCGGGTGGAACGCGTCCACGAACCCTTAAAATAATTAACTAGACTTGGGCCTTGCACCTCGTGACACGCGCGTGGCGAACTACTACCAACTGATCCCACTCCATTTCAGGCTATGGGGCGACCCGTAATAGGTCCTCAACCCGACCCACCGTCGCACTTAACTCTTATCCTTAGTCTGAATAAAATCCTATTGCCCGAGAAGACCTTATATACCTAAGGTCTCGGCGGTTATCAATATTCTTAGGCTCGCAATTTCCATGCTCCAAGCCTACCTTATCAGTCCCCCCGTAAACGGGTACAATAACTTCTCAAACAGCTCATCATTCCTAATTATCTCAACATAATACGTAAAACCTCGATGAGAATTCATTAACTGTTTCATACCTTCCCGATATTTATTTAGTCCTTACCAAATCCTGGTAATCTAAAATCATTCTGGGCAACACGCGTCTGACCCTCATACATAACTCCGTATAGTTGTATGTCATAATACCAACTATACTATAATCATTACTAACCTGGATACGCAATCCACATAATCCTTCCTGGGTCACTGCTGCCTTTCTCGTAGCTGCAATCAACATAACTCGTTAGGGAGAGACGACCCTAACAACACAGCTCTATCGCACGATCTCAGAGTGAGAAGAATGGAAACCAATCCTAAATGTCCTGCAGCCTCCTGATTATAGATATGGTGCACAACACATCGATAATCAAGACTCTACTAGACACGGTCTGTACACACTTTCTGAGGAATAACTGCTCTGATACCACGTTTGTCACGACCCGACCCCGGGCCCGCTACTGGTGCCCTACCTGGGCACCCTTAAAGGTATACATCAGAGATAATCAGCGGAACATACATAAACTTAACAAGAAATAAATAACAGGTTAGCCGATAAGGCCATCTCCCTGGATATATATATAAAGACGTAAAACCAAAAACAATTACCTCTTCTTTTTTTTTCAAAGCAACCCACAAGATATGACTATAGACCTCTAAGAGTTTGGACAAAAACTATGACGGGACAAGGCCCCGCCGTACCCCTGAATATACATAGCCATTATGACAAGCTCCGGAACATTGGAGCCATCTCAAAATGTTGAACCAGGATCCTAAGCCCGCGGATCCACAACTGTGTACCTAAACCTGCAGACATGAACACAGCCCCCCCAAGGAGGTCAGTACACAGGTACCGAATATGGAACGGAAATAAAGTACAGTAAACAGATCATAACTGTACAAAAGAATGACAGGGGCAAGTATAAAAAGTAAATAACAGATCCCACAATGTCATTACAACTCATGAACTTAATCGCACATTATTATCTTTTTCCATTTTTCAGTAAAAGTTATAGTCAAATTCTTACGTACATACTTAGAAAAATCATCAAGTTCATAACCATATAACTTACTTATCTTGCAAAACATAATCTGGCCCTTTATGGAGGGACGCCTCATTTTGGAGTTCACTTTGATTATCCATACGTAATAACGTAACTCGGCCTATTTGCGGGACACGTTGAAGTCATACAAAGCCTTCCCACGAAGATATACATCCCAGCCCATTCTGGGACACGATAAATGTCATGACCCGACCCCGGGCCCGCGACTGGTGCCCTACCTGGGCACCCTTACAGGTATGCATCAGAGATAATCAGCGGAACATACATGAAACTTATAAAATAACTCAACAGAAATAAAACAACAGGTTAGCCGATGGGGCTACCTTCCTGGACATACATATACAACCGAAGCAGTCGCCTCATTTCCTTTACAAACTGACCCACAATATGTGACTACAGACCTCTAAGAGTTTTTACATAACAACAGTGGCGGGCCTAAGTATGTACGTAAGAAAGTGACTATAACTTTTATTAAAAAAATGGGAAAAGATAATAAGGTACGATTAAGTTCACGTGATGGTAATGACATGGTAGGTTCAGGTATTTACCCTTTTTATACTTACCCCTGTCATGCTTTTATACAGATTTGTTTTGTTTAATGTACCTTATTTCCTTTCCATATTCGGTACCTGTTGTACTGACCCCCTTCGGGGGGCTGCGTTCATGCCCGCAGGTATTAGGTGCACAGGTTGGTGATCCTTGCTCATAGGATCTCGGTTCAGTTTTTGGGAAAAAGCACGACTTTAAGATTGAAACGAAAGAAGGATTTCTTTTTCCTACGGAATATGATTTCGAGCCTCGGGAAGGAAAATTGTTCGTTACTGAGAATTGGGTTCCCGAATTTGATATTTGAGACTTATAGAATTTATCGGAATTTCGGGAGATGAAATATTTTAGACCAACCGGAGGGCGACACGTGGCACCCTCTACATGCCATGTGGGGCAAAAATTAAGAGCAAGTCAAGAAGCCATTTGGCTTGACATTTTTTACCACATCTCATCCACACAAGTGTTTTAATCTTGGCCCTTGGTCTCTTTATATATCCATTACTAGTGCAAGACAATTGAACACTTAGAAAAATTTCAAGATTTGTGTCTTGCTCATTGAGAGCTCTCGGCTTTGAGCCCTTATCCACACAAAAAAAATTCATTTGTTGTCCATAATTCACAATACTTAAACCCAAGGTACCTAAAGGTATTGTAAGGTTATCTCAATAGAAAGATCCCGGAAAAGCTACATGTTTACATTAGTCGCAAGGTGAAAACCTAAGGTGTTCTTCAACTTTGAAGTTGGAACTTGAAGAGGAGTTCTTCATGAGCTTCTAAGGAGTGCTTGGAGCGGATTGGAATGTAAGAAGAGGATCTAAAAGTTGCTAAGGATCAACTTTTATGCTTGGATATTATTAGGGCTTATTGAGGTAAAATCTGCGTCTTCTTATTGTGATTGAATATTACATGTTATAGTAGTTGATAAGTGAGCATGTGGTATATAGATTGAAGTTTGAAAAGATTTGGATCATGTCGACATGTTAAAAATAGAAAATGGGCAAGTTAGCCATTTATGTTGTAATCAATTTGGTCGATAATTACAATCGTCGCATGTTAAGAAAGAAAAGATTTATAGTTGTTATAATTGTTATAGGGTATATAACATATTAGAATAACAACTTGGATTGAAAAGGAAATTGAAAGAGAATTGATATTGTTGTGATATGTTGTAGCCGAATATGGCTTAAGTTGTTGGACAACTTTATATTGATTGTGGGGAAGAATTTTACACGTCCGGCTAGGCGTGTAATCCCCTTGGAATTTCTGAATTGTTGAGCCTTAAATGTGGCATTTGGTTATTGATTTTTGGGCCTTGAAAAAGGTAGAAAAGTATATAGAAACAAAGGAAGTGCTGCCCGATTTTCCGTAGAATAAGAGTCCTTATACTTAGAAATATTCTACGTTGAAAGCTAGAAGTTGATAGGCGTATTGTGGTCATTATAGGTTGGCATTCTACGCGCGGCGTATTCAACTTGGCAAGTGGATTGATCCAGAGAGGTATGTGGAAACTTTTCTTATCTCTTGAGCATGAATCTTGTAAAAATGTATAGTATGGTAGACATACGTAAATTAAGAGAACTCGGTTCCATTTTAGTATCCTTGTGTCTCGACCCGACCTCGGGCCCGCGACTGGTGCCTTACCCCGGGCACCCTAGTGATAATACATCAGAGAAAAACCAGCGGAAATAAAAACTTACAGATATGAAACAATGAAATATAAGAAAACAGGCTAACCAAAACGGTCACCTTTCTGTATATATATCAAAACCAAACAGTTACATCCTTTACAAACCCTGCCCACAACAGTACTACAGACCTCTAAGAATTTAATAACAACAACGACGGGACAGGGCCCCGTCATACCCCTGAATGTACAAGAACCTACAATCTCAGGGAATCATACCAAAAGATAAGCCTCCGGAGAAACGAAGCTTCCCAAAATGCTGAACTGTGATCCTATGAGCGAGGATGAACAACCGGTGTACCTCTACCTGCGGCATGAACGCAGCCACAAGGAGGTCGATAACAGTACCAAGTATGTGAAACGAAAATATCAGAAATGAAATCATAACAGTCTATATAAAACAGGAGACATATATGATAACCAAACTACAGTACACAATATGTAAGCAGTCATGTCAAGTCAGGGACTCACGCCCTCAAAGTCATCACTCAAATATAACCATGGGTCTCACGCCCACAATATCAATCATGCCCGTGGAATTCCTTCCTCACTGCCGGCAGTCTATGATATAACAACACCAAGGAGTACACATGAACACCAGGTCCCACCTGTGTCATAAGAACCGTACGGGGCAAGTACGAAGGCATAGCTACCAGAACCAACCTGCATCATCAACTGACCGGGGCAAGTACGAAAGCCAACTACCAGATACCTACCGTACCAACAATACTATATAACTGTATCACGAAGCTGACACGAGGCAAGTACGAAGGCCGACTACCAGATACCACCTGCGTCACGTAGCTGACGGGGGCAAGTACGAAGGCTAACTACCAGATACCACCAGCATCACGAGACTTCGCCACAAAACTGCTATAAAACTAACTCACGAAGCTGACACGAGGCAAGTACGAAGGCCGACTACCAGATACCACCTGCGTCACGTAGCTGACGGGGGAGAGTACGAAGGCTAACTACCAGATACCACCAGCATCACGAGACTTCACCACAAAACTGCTATAAAACTAACTCACGAAGCTGAAACGAGGAAAGCACGGCGTCGACTACGGATACCACTGCGTCACGTGGCGGCGGGGAAAATCTGAGCTAACTACCAGATACCACCAGCATCACGAGGCTTCGCCACAAAACTGACCGGGGCAAGTACGAAGGCTAACTACTAGATACCTCCTGTGTCACGCCAATAACGGGGGCAAGTACGAAAACCAACTACCAGATACCAAGGCGTATCAGTAAACCTCATGGAGAGCTAGTACATGGAATAACACTATCAACAGGGAAACGAACCCTCATCATGGCCGCATACCCGTGGACCATCCATCGAGAGAAGCGGTAACATAAGGATACAACACTTGCACAACAAGGCTATCACAAGCAAACAGAGGCAAGTTACTCACAATCACGGTACTTTCATTTTATGCCAAAAAATCCGGATTTTAACCCCAAAGTACTACATACTTTCATTCTTTCAAAAAGACCTCTTTTTATGTAAAAGCCACACGATACTAATACTCGTAGTATCAAAGCACGTTTTCTTTTCAAACCAAATTACTACACCTTCAGAAAATCTTTACAAGGCCTTTAAAAATCAAATACTCTATACTTTTAAAACCAAGTGACTCACTCTTTTCAAAACAAGAAACCTATACTTTTAAATCAAGTTACTTCTCCTTTTCCAAAATCAAGTCGTTTATAAGTCAAGTTTCTTATCTTTCAAAATCAAGTCGTTTAGCTTTCAAAATCAAATCAAGACAATACCATGCCTTCTTTTTAAACAAAACACTTCTCCTTTCAAAGGTCAAGTACAATATACTTCTCGAAATAGTTTAAGCCTCATTACTTCTTAAAAATATCAAGTTACCGTTTAAATCCAATGATAGAACTGTTCTTTCGTTTTCATAAAGTCGTTATAACTAACTTCCCATAAAACCGTTATAATACTTTACATTTTAAACCAACCAATGACAACTACTCACATTTCCGAAATCAAGATAACTTTATTCTTTTAAAGACCAAGTACCCATTACTCACGAATGAGGTTTCACAACTTTTTAACACAATTCAAGGACACAAAAAGGAAATCCAACTCCTTTAACACACGTGCGTCTACCGCACTATATATTTCACAAATAATCATGCTCAAGAGAATAGGAAGAATCACATACCTCTTCGGCTTAATCCACAAGCCAAGTCGAGTATGCCGCGCGTAGAATATCCACCTATAACTGTCACTACCCGACCTCGGGCCCGCGACTGGTGTCTTACCCCGGGCACCCTAGTGATACAACATCAGAGAAAATCAGCGGAAATAAAAACTTAAACATGGAACAAGATATACAATAAGAAACAGGCTAACCAAAACGGTCACCTTTCTGTATATATACATAAAACCCAAATAGTTACATCATTTACAAACCCTGCCCACAACAGTACTACAGACCTCTAAGAATTTTATAACAACAACGACGGGACAGGGCCCCACCATACCCCTGAATGTACAAGAACCTACAATCTCAGCGAATCATACCAAAAGATAAGCCTCCAGAGAAACGGAGCTTCCCAAAACGCTGAACTGTGATCCTAAAAGAGAGGATCAACAACCGGTGTACCTCTACCTGCGGCATGAACGCAGCCCCCCGAAGGAGGTCAGTACAACAGGTACCAAGTATGTGAAACTGAAAATACTGTAATGAAATCATAATAGTCTACATAAAGTAGGAGACATGTATGATAGCCAAACTATAGTACACAACATAATAGCAGTTATGTCAAGTCAGAGACTCACGCCCTCAAAGTCATAACTCAAATATAACCATGGGTCTTACGCCCACCATATCAATCATGCCCGTGGAATTCCTTCCTCACTGCCGGCAGTCTATGATATAACAACACCTAAGGAGTACACATGAACACCAGGTCCCACCTGTGTCATAAGAACCGTACGGGGCAAGTACGAAGGCATAGCTACTAGATCCACCCTGCATCATCAACTGACCGGGGCAAATACGAAAGCCAACTACCAGATACCAAAGACGTACCAACAATACTATATAACTATACCACGAAGCTGACCGGGGCAAGTACGATAGCCTCTACCAGATCCACCCTGCATCACGTCGCTGACCGGGGCAAGTACGTAGGCTAACCACAAGATCCACCCAGCATCACGAAACTTCGTCCTAACACTGACCGGGGCAAGTACGAAAGCCAACTACCAGAACCACCTTGCATCAGCAACGACCGGGGCAAGTACGATGACTAGCTACCAGATCCACCCTGCATCAGTAAACCTCATGGAGAGCTAGTCCATGGAATAACACTATCGACAGGGAACAAACCCTCATCATGGTCGCATACCCGTGGACCATCCATCGAGTCAGTATGCCCATGGACTATCATAGTGGAAGCATACCCGTGGACCATCCATCGAGTCAGTATGCCCAAAATGATCAAGAATAACACGACCGGCCCTCCATCGAGAGACGCGGTAACATAAGGATACAACACTTGCACAACAAGGCTATCACAAGCAATCATAGGCAAGTTACTCACACTTAAGGTACTTTCATTTTATGCCAAAAATCCGGCTTTTAACCCCAAAGTACTACGTACTTAAACTCTTTTAAAAAGATCCATTTCTTTCACAAAAGCCACATGATACTAACACCCGTAGTATCAAAATAGAGTAACTATCATTTTAAGTAAACCAAAACAATTTTCATACCTTATTTTTAATAACCCAAGACAATAACATGCCTTCTTTTTAAACCAAATCACTTCTCCTTTTAGAATCAAGTTACCATTTCAAATCCAATAGTAAAACCATTCTTTTGTTTTCATAAAGTCGTTATAACTAACTTCCCATAAAGCTATTATAACACTTTATGTTTTAAACCAACCAAGGACAACTACTCTCATTTCCGAAATCAAGATAACTTTATTCTTTTAAAAGATCAAGCACCCATTACTCACGAATGAGGTTTCACAACTTTTTAACACAATTCAAGTCTTTAACATTTCATAACAAGTCACTTAACTTTAGAATCAAGTCAAGGACACAAAAGGAAAATCAAACTCCTTTAACACACGTGTGTCTACCGCACTATATATATTTCACAAATATCATGCTTAAGAGAATATGAAGAATCACATATCTCTTTTGGCTTAATCCACAAGCCAAGTCGAGTATGCCGCGCGTAGAATACCCACTTATAATAAGCACAATACATCTATCAACTTCTAGTTCTCCTTGTAGGACATTCTAAGTATAAGGTTCCTTATTCTACATAAAATTTGGCAGCACCTCCCCTCCCGAACCACATAAATATCCTCATATATCAAGGCCTGCTACCAAGCCAACAACTCCAAGGGGATAACACATGTTACACCCCGAATTTTCAGGACATTCTTATAAGAACGTACGTAAGAACTCAAAAAGTTAAGATTTGAGTCTAGTAAAAATTTGTCGGAATTATGGAATTGTCGGAAAACGAAATGTTGTGATGAATGGGAGGGCGACACGTGTCACCCCCCCCCCCTTAAGTGATCTTGGACGAAAATCAACATGGGTATAAGGGTCATTTGACCATTTTTAAGATGACAAGTCTTGCAAGTAGTAGAGCTTGATAATATTGACTTGGTCAATGGGACCACTTAGCTTGATATTTAAAAGAGATGCATCCAAACCACACACATGTATTAATCTTATCCCTCCATGTTGCTATATAAGGATACTAGTAGTGAGACAAGCTTTCTATACTTAGAAAATTTTCAAGAAAATTGGATGAACATTGGGAGACCTCTCGGGTTCACCATTTCAAAAAAAGAAAAAACTTTGTTTGTTGTCCAATAAGCTCCACACTTTAAACCAAGGTTCATGAGGGTATTGTAAGGTTATCTCAATAGAAAGATCCCGGAAAAAGATTGTTTTCGTATTAGTCGCAAGGTGAAAACCTAGTTGCTTTTCTAGGTTTTGATTGGAAGATTTAAGGGAAGTGGTTTGTGATACTCTAAGGGTCTCAAGTGGCGTATTGAAGTGTCAAGAAGAGGCTCTAAGTTGCTAAGGAGCGACTTTGGATTTGAAGTTGGATTAAGACTCGTTGAGGTAACAATCTTGTTCTCTTAAAGTGTTACAAGATTATATATTGTTGTTAGCCTTACATTTTACTAGCATAAAGTATGTGTAGTGAAGATTGATAAGTGTTATGGATTGTTGTAGCCTAAATCCGAAATGACATATAAGCCATTTGAAGTTGGATTACAATTTGGTCGTTAATTAGAATCGTCGCATGTTACGTACTTGAAGATTGTAGTAGTTATTATCGATTGAGACTTGATATCATGTTATACTAAACTATTTGGATTGAAAAGGAATTGGATAAGAATTGGTGTTGTTGTATCTCAAGTTGCCGAATTTACACTTGTAGTTGTATTAGTTTGATATCGATTGTGGGGCGGAATTTTACACGTCTAGTAGGCGTATAATCCCCTATTGTTAATTACGTTGTTGGGTCTTAAATGTGGCATGTTTGGTTATTGAATTCGGCCTTGAAAAAGGTGGCAAAGTATGTAGAAACAAAGGAAGTGCTGTCCGTTTTTCCGTAGAATTTAGTGACTTAGCACTTAGAATATTCTATGTTTGAAGTAAGAAGTTAACGGACGTATTATGGCCATTATAGGTTGAAGTACTAAGTATAGCATATTCTACTTGAAGGATGGAATAGTTATCAAGGTTGAAGTACATTGGAGCATTTTGCTACTTGTCGATAATCGTCGCGAGGTATGTGAACCTCTTCCTTCTTTTGGCATGATTCTATGTATGGAATATACATGTGGTAATATTTCATGTTCCCTTCTACTCTTAGAAGTTAAGAGGTATGTATGTGATTTACTCTATGTAAAGGTTATGTCTAGGTTATCCTAAGTTTTTACCAAGTCTTATGGGGGATGTTGGTAAGAGTCGTTAGGAGGTATTTGGAGCCAAGTTGACTTGGCTAATTTTACGACACAAATGAGAATAAGTATCGAACAAGACATTGCAGCGTTAATAAAGGAAAATGTAATGACAATTGATTATATTAAAATGAGTAGAATTCTCCATCTGCATAGAAACTAAGATAAGACAAAATTGTATTACATTTTCTAGATCATGGCTACTTGAATAATATCGTTATAAATAAGTATAACTTATTCACAACGCACCAAAGTATATGTTACTTAATTTAAAAGAGTTTACGTATGAAGTTTTTAAGACTATGAACCTTGAATTCTTAAAAGGTTAAGAAACTTTATTTTTCAAGTTATGAGACTTGATTTCTAAAGGAAGAAATGACTTGATTTAAATGTATAGAATACTTGATTTGGAAAGCATGGATTTCTTGATATTCTAAAGATAAGAGATTTTAAATTCCAAGTTAAGAAACTTGATTTCTAAAGTTAAGAGACTTGAAGTATTTTAAAAGTTATGTAACTTGATTTGAAAGTATAAGTCCATTGATTATAAAAAGAATGAATTAGTCTAAGGCATAAAGTTAGTATAACGGCTTTATGGGAAGTTGGTTATAATAACTTTATGAAAGGTTAAGAGAATGGATTTCTCTAGTAATATAAACAAAGAATGACTTGAAATAAAGAAGGGCAATTTGTTTTAAAGGTACCAATTGCTTAAGGTTTTTAAGAAAGAAGTCACTTGATTTAGAAGCCGGTAAATGTATTTCTAAAAGGTATTGTGACTTGTCTTGAAAAGTAGATATGACTTGATACTACGGTTGTTAGTATCTTGGAAGTTTTATTTGAAAAAGAGTCATTCTAAAGGAGTAGAGGTGCGTAGTACGTTGGGTTAAATTCAGATTTTATATGACTTTACGTCGTCGGAATGGGTCGCGGTATACCTTTATGTGCAGACTATGTGACTTTACCGCGTCCCAGGAATGGGCCGGGCAGTATACCTTTATGGGCAGACTATGTGACTTTACCGCGTCCCAGGAATGGTCCGGGCAGTATACCTTTATGGGCAGACTATGTGACTTTACCGCGTCCCAGGAATGGGCCGGGCAGTATACCTTTATGGGCAGACTATGTGACTTTACCGCGTCCTAGGAATGGGCCGGGCAGTATACCTTTATGGGCAGACTATGTGACTTTATCGTGTCCCAGGAATGGGCCGGGCAGTATACCTTTATGGGCAGACTATGTGACTTTAACGCGTCCCAGGAATGGGTCGGACAGTATATCTTTATGGGCAGACTATGTGACTTTATCGCGTCACAGATTGGGCCGGGCAGTATAGGTGTCCCTCCATAAAGGTCCGGATTATGTTATGTAAGGTAAGTAAGTTATATGGTAATGAACTTGATGATTTTCCTAAGTATGTACGTAAGAAAGTGACTATAACTTTTATTGAAAAATGGGGAAAGATAATAAGGTACGATTAAGTTCACGAGATGGTAATGACATGGTAGGTTCAGGTATTTACCCTTTTTATACTTACCCATGTCATGCTTTTATACAGATATGATTTGTTTACTGTACCTTATTTCCGTTCCATATTCGTACTGTTGACCCGACTTCTTCGGGCTGCGTTCATGCCCGCAGGTATTAGGTACACAGGTTGGTGATCCTTGCTCTTAGGATCTCGGTTCAGTTTTTGGGAAAAGGCTCCATTTACTCCGGAGGCTTATCTCTTGGTACGGTTTCCCCTGAGGTTGTAGATTCATGTATATTCAGGGGTATGGCGGGGCCCTGTCCCGCCACTGTTGTTATGTTAAAACTCTTAGAGGTCTGTAGTCACATATTGTGGGTCAGTTTGTAAAGGAAAGGAGGCAACTGCTTGCCAGTATATGTATGTCGGGAAGGTAGCCCTGTCGGCTAACTGTTGTTTTATTTCTGTTGTTTTATTTTATAAGTTTCATGTATGTTCACGATTATCTCTCGATGTATACTGTAAGGGTGCGGGTAGGGCACCACATGAGCTTCGGATCGGATCGTGACAAAAGTGGTATCGAAGCGATTAGTCCTCGGAAAGTGTCTACAGACCGTGTCTAGTAGAGTCTTGATTATCGGCGTGTTGTGCACCACATCTATAATCAGGAGGCTGCAGGACATTTAGGATTGGTTTCCATTCTTCTCTCTTTGAGATCGTGCAGTAGAGCTGTCATAGTAGGTTGAATCCTCTCTGACCTATTCTGGTGTAACAGTTATGCCTCCACGGAAGGAGACCAGGGCCCAGAAGGGCAATGCAGCAGCTGCTAGTGGTACGCAGAGGGTTACCAGGACTCGGGCACAGACTATGCCTGAGGTAGTAGGCGGATCGGCAAGTTCAGCCACGCCGGAGGTATTAGAGGAGTCGAGAGCGGCAGTAGCTCCAGAGGTCCTGCACCGAGCCTCCAGCCCAGAGCTGTGCGAGTTTAGAGATTATGGAGAGCAGATCAGGCTATTGACTAGCATAGTGGTAGGACAACGCCGACATGAGCAGGTAGCTAACCCTATAGCCGACAGTTTGAGGATTCGGGATTTTCTGGGTTGTAGTCCACCCGAGTTCTATGGTTCGAGATCCGAGGATGATCCTCAGGAGTTCGTTCGCAACTGCAATGACTATGCAGTGCTTAGGGCCTCGGAGACAGTCGTTGTGTTAGCTTACCGGTTACGCGATATTGCATTGAACTGGTTTGAGTCTTGGTAGTCGCCGAGAGGTGTGGGTGCTCGTCAGCCAGCTTTGGGATGAGTTCACGGAGGCCTTTCTTGATCACTTTTTGCCTCCTGAAATGAGGAGAGCCCGTGTTGATAGGTTCTTGTCATTGAGGCAGAATGGGAGGACCATCAGGGAGTACAACCTGGAGTTTGGCTTGTTGGCCAGGTATGCGCATACTATTGTGGCTGACATGGAGGAAAGAGTTCACTGCTATGTGATGGGGCTAGACCGTTATATGATTACTACATGTCTGGGAGTGGCCCTTCAGCCAGGTATGGATATTGCCAGGATGCAGGCTTATGCACAGGGGATCGAAGACAGAGAGAGAGAGGACAAGCGACATACCCAGCCAAGAGGCCAAGACGGCCGGGTTTCAGGGTAACTTTCGAGTCGGACAGCCTCAGCAGCAGACTAGGTCTACATTGCAGCCAGCACCGAGTGCTCCTCCACAGTTTTCCGGCGGTGGGTTTTACAACCCCGGGAATGCAGGGGCCGGTCAGATCTCTAGAACTTCAGGGTCTCAGGGAGATGGGGGTTCCAGTCAGTCGAGGCCACATTTGCCTCAATGCGCCCAGTGTGGTAGGTTCCATTCTGGGGTATGTCGCGCCGGTACGGGTGGTGTTTTTCTTGTGGTCGTCTAGGCCATATGTTAAGAGAGTGTCCTTATAGAGGGGGTCCTGGTGGGACAACACAGTCTACTGGATCAGTTGCGGGTTCTTCGCCTTCAATAGCTAGGCAGGATGTTCATGCACCGACAGGCCGTGGCAGAGGTCGTGGTGGGAGTTCCCAGTTTTAGCGGTCCTTTGAACCGCCTATATGATTTCAGGTATGTCTTTGACCCTTTAGAAACTTGTATGCATGATAAAGTTGTTGTATGTTTAAGTGTCATGAACAGATTATATTGAGACTATGTATATGCTAGAAGGAGTTGGAAGTACGAAAAGATAATCTCTTTTGGGCTTATGATGGACGGATATGCGTGTACGAAGTATTAGGGCCATATGTGGCATAATTAGGTTTCATTAAGTGTAGTTTTATGAGATTATGCCGAGAAATGATAGATTGAGCTTCGAAAGAACATTCGAGGACGAATGTTTCTAAGGGGGGAAGAATGTTACACCCCGAATTTTCAAGAAATGGTTATAAGAACGTACGTAAGAACTAAAAAATGTTAAGATTTGAGTCTAGTAAAAATTTGTCGGAAAACGAAATGTTGCGACGAATGGGAGGGCGACACGTGTCACCCCCCCCCCCCCCTTAAGTGAGCTTGGACGAAAATCAGCATGGGTATAAGGGTCATTTGACCATTTTTAAGATGACAAGTCTTGCAAGTAGTAGAGCTTGATAATATTGGCTTGGTCAATGGGACCACTTAGCTTGATATTTAAAAGAGATGCATCCAAACCACACACATGTATTAATCTTAGCCCTCCATGTTGCTATATAAGGATACTAGTAGTGAGACAAGCTTTCTATACTTAGAAAATTTTCAAGAAAATTGGATGAACATTGGGAGACCTCTCGGGTTCACCATTTCAAAAAAAGAATTTTTTTTGTTTGTTGTCCAATAAGCTCCACACTTTAAACCAAGGTTCATGAGGGTATTGTAAGAGTATCTCAATAGAAAGATCCCGGAAAAAGATTGTTTTCGTATTAGTCGCAAGGTGAAAACCTAGTTGCTTTTCTAGGTTTTGATTGGAAGAATTAAGGGAAGTGGTTTGTGATACTCTAAGGGTCTCAAGTGGCGGATTGAAGTGTCAAGAAGAGGCTCTAAGTTGCTAAGGAGCGACTTTGGATTTGAAGTTGGATTAAGACTCGTTGAGGTAACAATATTGTTCTCTTAAAGTGTTACAAGATTATATATTGTTGTTAGCCTTACATTTTACTAGCATGAAGTATGTCTAGTGAAGATTGATAAGTGTTATGGATTGTTGTAGCCTAAATCCGAAATGACATATAAGCCATTTGAAGTTGGATTACAATTTGGTCATTAATTAGAATCGTCGCATGTTACGTACTTGAAGATTGTAGTAGTTATTATCGATTGAGACTTGATATCATGTTATACTAAACTATTTGGATTGAAAAGGAATTGGATAAGAATTGGTGTTGTTGTATCTCAAGTTGCCGAATTTACACTTGTAGTTGTATTAGTTTGATATCGATTGTGGGGCGGAATTTTACACGTCTAGTAGGCGTATAATCCCCTATTGTTAATTACGTTGTTGGGTCTTAAATGTGGCATGTTTGGTTATTGAATTCGGCCTTGAAAAAGGTGGCAAAATATGTAGAAACAAAGGAAGTGCTGTCCGTTTTTCCGTAGAATTTAGTGACTTAGCACTTAGAATATTCTACGTTTGAAGTAAGAAGTTAACGGACGTATTATGGCCATTATAGGTTGAAGTACTAAGTATAGCGTATTCTACTTGAAGGATGGAATAGCTATCAAGGTTGAAGTACTTTGGAGCATTTTGCTACTTGTCGATAATCGTCGCGAGGTATGCGAACCTCTTCCTTCTTTTGGCATAATTCTATGTATGGAATATACATGTGGTAATATTTCATGTTCCCTTCTACTCTTAGAAGTTAAGAGGTATGTATGTGATTTACTCTATGTAAAGGTTATGTCTAGGTTATCCTAAGTTCTTACCAAGTCTTATGGGGGATGTTGGTAAGAGTCGTTAGGAGGTATTTGGAGCCAAGTTGACTTAGCTAATTTTACGGCACAAATGAGAATAAGTATCGAACAAGCCATTGCAGCGTTAATAAAGGAAAATGTAATGACAATTGATTTGTCACGACCCGATCCCGGGCCCGTGACTGGTGCCTTACCCCGGGCACCCTAGTGATACAACATCAGAGAAAATCAGCGGAAAATAAAAACTTAAACATGAACAAGAGATATCATAAGAACAGGATAACCAAAACGGCCACCTTCCAAAAAATATATATAATCTTTCAAACCGAACAGTTTAATCCTTTTTACAAACCCTGCCCACAACAGTACTACAGACCTCTAAGAGTTTTTATACAACATGACGGGACAGGGCCCCGCCATACCCCTGAATGTACAAGTACCTACAGTGACAGGGGACTATACCAAAAGATAAGCCTCCGGAGAAACGGAGCTTCCCGATACGCTGAACTGTGATCCTATGAGCGAGGATCAACGACTGGTGTACCTCTACCTGCGGCATGAACGCAGCCCCCCGAAGGAGGTCAGTACAACAGGTACCAAGTATGTGAAACTGAAAAATACTGTAAATGAAATCATAGTAGTCTATATAAAGCAGGAGACATGTATGATAACAAAACTACAGTTCATAATATAAAAGCAGTCATGTCAAGTCAGGGACTCACGCCCTCAAAGTCATCCCTCATGCCCGTGGAACTCCTTCCTCACTGCCGGCAGTCTAGGTATTAGTTATGTGATACGTGTAACATGTCTCGGCCCATCTCATGGACTCGAGGTGAAATCGTATGGAATACATTCCCGGTCCATCTCATGGACTCGGTATCAAATCAGGTGGTATACATTCCCGGTTCATCCCATGAACGCGGTGTCGCATGAAATACATTCCCGGTCCATCTCATGGACTCGGTATCGTGGTGAAATACATTCCCGGTTCATCCCATGAACGCGGTAGTCGAGTGAAATACATTCCCGGTTCATCTCATGAACGCGGTAGTCGAGTGAAATACATTCCCGGTTCATCTCATGAACGCGGTAGTCGAGTGAAATACATTCCCGGTTCATCCCATGAACGCGGTAGTCGAGTGAAATACATTCCCGGTTCATCCCATGAACGCGGTAGTCGAGTGAAATACATTCCCGGTTCATCCCATGAACGCGGTAGTCGAGTGAAATACATTCCGGTTCATCTCATGAACGCGTAGTCAGTGAAATACATTCCGGTTCATCCATGAACGCGGTAGTCGAGTGAAATACATTCCCGGTTCATCTCATGAACGCGGTAGTCGAGTGAAATACATTCCCGGTTCATCCCATGAACGCGGTAGTCGAGTGAAATACATTCCTGGTTCATCCCATGAACGCGGTAGTCGAGTGAAATACATTCCCGGTTCATCCCATGAACGCGGTGTCATGTGGCCATAACATTTAAACGCTCATTTAAGACAGATTAAGATATTACCATGTTTTTCTTTTAAAACAATTAAGACAATATTATGCCCTTCTTTTTTAAACCAAAGCAGTTTCCCTCTTAAAGTCAAGTAACAACATTCTTTTCCAAAAGTTCAAGTTTGCCTAATTTCAAATATTCACGTTTCTTATTTTCGAAAGATTTCATAGTTCATAGTCTTAATCATTTAATAACATAATTCTCTTTTAAAAACAGTTGACTAATATATGCCTTATGTGTGAGTAGGTTATTCTTGTTCATAATAATCTTATTAAAGCAGTCATGATCTAGGAAATGTAATATCATTTTGTCTCATCTTAGCTTCTATGCAGATGGAGGTTTCTACTGGTTTTAATAATACTTTATTAGTCATTACATTTCCCTTCATTAACGCTGCTGTGGTTTGTTCGATACTTATTCTTATTTCCGAAACCAGTAAAACATTATTCCTTTTACAAACCAAGTACTCATTACTCACGAATGAGGTTTCAGACTTCTTAACAACTTTCATATCAATTTAATTAAGTTAAGCCTCTTATCCTTTAAGATTAAGTCTCTTAACTTCTAAAATCAATAAACCATTCTTCTTATCTCTCTTAAGTCGTTATACCTAACTTCCCATAAAGCTAGTATAACTCTTATGCTTTGAAAACCAAGTGTTACTCTTCTTTCAAAAAGGTTTCTTAATTCTTTTGAAATACTTCAAGATTCTTATTATTCAGGCTTAAGTCAAAAGACATTGCCGTAAAAATACGTTCAGTTAACACACGTACATCTACCGTACTATATATATGTATATACTTTTAAAATATCATGCTCAAGAGTATAGGAAGAATCACATACCTCGTGACGATTTATCGACTATTAGCAAATAGCTCCAACGTACTGTAATCCTGCTAGCCTTTTCCATCCTTCGAGTAGAATACGCTACTCGCAGTACTTCAACCTATATTG
Source organism: Przewalskia tangutica (assembly GCA_029844215.1). Taxonomy (NCBI): domain Eukaryota; kingdom Viridiplantae; phylum Streptophyta; class Magnoliopsida; order Solanales; family Solanaceae; genus Przewalskia; species Przewalskia tangutica. Next base: position 45,568,767 of record CM056722.1, on the reverse strand, counting down.
GTCATATAAGTCTATCAACGTCTAGACTACTCTGTAGAATAATTCTAGATACAGATTCCTTTATTCTACGGAAAATTGGGCAGCACTTCCCTACCCGCCAAACTACACAAGTCTCATCAGAAATACACATGTAAATACGATCACTTTCTTCTTTAATATTCTTCTGATGTGATTTCAGTTCAATTCCTTTTCTGTAATATCCTTCTATTACAGTTCAATTCTCTTCGGCAATATCCTTCTATTTCTCTTATATTCATTTCTATACTACTATAGTATGTAATTTCTAATTACACTAGAAGGATAGGATTATTTACCTCGATAAGCCCAAAATTATCCAAGTTAAATATCGATCCTGAGCAACGTTAAGCTCCTACTCCGTGCACTCCAACCCGATCCAAACAACCCTTAGAAGTTCTACGCAACTTCTTCTTAATACTTCAACCGGCTATGAAGATTTCCTTAGGGTTTCGTTTTTGTGACTGAGGGGAAGTATAATAGTATTTCTGGGCTTTTCGTATAGGTGTAACCTTGGAATACTACAAGGTATTTGGGCCAAGGTATTTTGGAATAGTAACAATACTTGGAGAGTATTTTTCTACCAAGGGGGGGGGTGTATTTACGAAAACAACTAGGCAAGGGGGGGTATACTCTCGGCCAAGGCTTCTCAAGGGGGGGGAGACCTTGGACGAAAACCATACTAAGGGGGAGAGGGTTTTTAGACTTGGAATTTCAAGTGAGGATGAAGAATAAGTCTTCAACTAAGGGGGTATTTATAGGACTTTCAAGGGCTAGGATCAAGCCAAGTGGGGGGCAAGTGGAGGGTCAAGATTTGGACATGTGTTTGTGGGTCCCACTTGCTCATCAACTACACAAAATATCCTACCTACTCCTTGACAAAAATGGAAGGCCAAATCGTCCATCAATTTCCGCCACTTGAGGGTGACACTTGTCACCCTCTCGTTGGTCCAAAATATTTCGTCTCTCGGAAAAATCCGCAAAAATTATAAATGACATAGCCGTATTTTTCCCTTCGCAAAGTCCGGAAAACGTTTCGTCGGAAAACGACTCTTTTTGCTAGTTGTGCACAAATTTCGCCACTTTGCCTACTTAAGGCTTAAACTTTTGTACGTACGCCCCCACGTACATACTCTGGAAATACGGGGTATAACATTCTCCCCTCCTTAGAAACATTCGTCCCGAATGTTCCTTCTCAAGACGGATAACGATAAAGTTCCTCTAACAAGTTGCCAACGCCACACCTGGCCACGAAATAACACACGTTCTCTTCCTTCCTTACTCGTCGTGCCCTTCTCGAACACTTGAACTCTTCTAGTATACGTACCACACTTCACCATCGCCTGCTTTCCAAAACTTTGGAGTCACCACCTCCAAACTTGGTCATCTTACTAGCCTCAATCTCCCTTAAGGCCATTCCCGGCCTTCACGATCCGATTCTGGTCGAACATATACACGAACTCATACGATGGTCATCTAAACTTGGGCCTAGTACCCTCGTGACCCTACCACCTGGCGGGACCACCCAGAACTGACCCCACCTTAAACAGGGCTACGGGTTGACCCGCAATACGTCCTCAACCCGACCCGCTATCGCGTCAAACACTTGTTCTCCTGATCCGAAACAATCTTACCTATTCAAGTCCTGAAGGCTACCACTCCCATCTTACACAACCCATGGAATTATCCCACATATACTATGCACTCTGATAAAGGTCAACACAAACATAAATCTTTTACTCAAGATGGCCTCGCATCTAAGGTCTCTACATGTAATATTCTAAGGTTCACAATTTCCCTGTCCCCAAACTTACCCTTCTAAATAACCATGTTTTCTAAACATAATTCTAACATAACACTTAGCACTTCATCATAACATCTACGCATATAAGTCTCTAGAGGGGTAAGAATATACCGCATCTATCCGCTCCACTCTAATCATAGGCTCAAAGCAGGCGCATACCAGAAGGCGATGAACCCGCCATCGACCCAGGTCTGCGTCATTCTGCTTGTACCCTCCTATAAGCACGCCTCTAGTAACATGGCCTCGACGGCCGCAGTGAAACAAGCACCGCGATGAAGACGACATTCCCGAGATGGCGCTTGCCACATCGTGCACACCGAGGGGACATGAATCTCGCCGCTAGAACCCATGTATATCTACGAACCTGAAGCCCTGGAGCTCTGACCAGCTCCTGAATACCCGAACGTTCAAGATCGCGGAGGACCACTGCATCTTGGCGGAGGTACATAACTAACTCTTCCGAGGCGGTCCGCCTCAAAAGTTACCAAAGGACCTGCTTCCCGCCTCTTCACGATCTCGGTCATTCCGTCGACCTCTCCGCCTCACATCCCGGCATAAGCTCAGATGCGGGCAATGTCCATGCCCTGAAGAGCTACACCCGAACAAGCCTCGCCAAGTAGTCATCAAGCCCGGTGGCGTGGCGGTACACTCTCCTCCATGTCGGCTACCAATGCGGGGACGTACCGAGCTAATGAGTCAAACTCCACATTGTACTCCCGAACCGTACGCCCGGTCTGCCTCAACGTCAAAAATCTGTCGGCCCGAGCCCTTCTCATCTGTGGAGGCAAGAAGTGTGCAAGAAATGCCCCTGAGAACTCGTCCCATACGGCCGGAAGTGCATACTCTCCCCGGGACAGCTCCCACGAATCAAACCAGTCGACTGCAGTATCACGCAGCCGATGCGAACCTAAGACCACCGACTCGGTCTCCGAAGCCTTGATCACTCATGATCCGTGAATCGCCGAATGAACTTGCGGATCATCCTCGTGCCTCGACCAGAACTCGCGGCTACAACTCAGAAAGTCCCGTAGCCTCAAACTATCCGATCTCGGGTGAACCACGGGTGCTACTGGAACTGCTGCGTCCAGCCTATCCTCATGCCTTGCCACTACCCTGGCCAATAACTGGGCCATCTCTTTGTAACCCATCTCTCCGCTTCCGCCGTGGACCGAGGCTCAGTATCGTGGTCTCGGCAGCCCACTGCTGCGCTTTAAACTCTTGGCCGTGGCGTTGCAAAACTCGCCGTCTGAAGCACTATCTCAGGTAATGACTGGGCCTGCGCCCCCGAACTCCTATGTATCCTACTAGCAGCTCCCTCGGCTGCCTTGCCCATCTGGGACCGGGTTTCCTTGCGCAGAGGCATAACTGGTAAAAACGAAATGCGTCAGAGGGGTCCAACTTATAACACAGCTCTAAGGCACGATCTCCGAATGAGAAGAATGGAAACCAATCCTAAATGTCCTGCAGCCTCCTGATTATAGATGTGGTGTACAACACACCGATAATCAAGACTCTACTAGACACGGTCTGTAGACACTTTCCGAGGATTAACTGCTCTGATACCACTTTTGTCACGACCCGATCCCGGGCCCGTGACTGGTGCCTTACCCCGGGCACCCTAGTGATACAACATCAGAGAAAATCAGCGGAAAATAAAAACTTAAACATGAACAAGATATATCATAAGAACAGGATAACCAAAACGGCCACCTTCCAAAAAATATATATAATCTTTCAAACCGAACAGTTTAATCCTTTTTACAAACCCTGCCCACAACAGTACTACATGTCACGACCCGTTTCGGGGCCCGTGACTGGTGTCTTACCCGGGCACCTAAGCAGTCATACATCAGAGAAAATCAGCGTAAATATAAAACAAGATATGAATCAATGAAAATTGGGACACAGTTTATATGAGAAAAGTCGCCTTTCGGCATATATATATATAACCCAAGTTTTGCAGTTACATCCCAACTGTACAATAGAGCTACAGACCTCTAAGGAAGTAAACAACTATGGCGGGACAGGGCCCCGCCATACCCTGAATGTACAAAAACTATCTACAATACAGGGAGATCATACCCAAAAAGTAGAGCCTCCGGAGAAGATGGAGCTCCCGACACCAAAGCAAAGATCCTAAAGATGTGGATCTAGCACCTGCTTGCCCTTACCTGCGGCATGAACGCAGCCCCCCGAAGGAGGTCGATAACAGGTACTAAGTATGTGAAACTGTAAAGTACTTAAATGAAATCATATCATTTTAAAACCAATTTTATAAATATGCACGAAACAACCAATGTAACCGCACATAGTGCCACATCATAAACAAGAGCAACAATAGGTAAACTGTAACAGGTCTTTTCTAGGCTGCGAATGATCGAAGCAGGGCCAATCGCCCGTAGTATCACTATGCAAGCCTAATCCTGGACTCCCGTAGTCCGCATAGGCCACTCACGTAGGCCCGCATAGGGTATAACCCCGCATCGAGGGTAGCTACTCCTCGGCATCGTCCTGGACTCGTAGTCCGCATGGCCACATAGACCGCATGAGGTATAACCCCGCACACTAACCTGGAACTCTCGTAGCTCCGCATAGGTCCCCTGGACCCGCATGAGGTATTATCGAATCATGGTCCTGCACGCTGAGTCTACCCGCGACGGAGGCGCAACCTCCCAGAACATGTCAAGAGGTGAGTGATATTATACTAACATAACAGCTTATCGCTAAACAACATAAGCACAACAAGGATACTCTCTTATGCAAACGTTACAAGACACTAACACACATAGCAGCATATTATGTCTACTTTTCAAACCATCTTACTACACCTTACAGAAATCAATACAAGGTTGTTATAAACAATAAGTAAACAGTTCCTTTTATCTTTCTTAAGTTGTTATACCTAACTTCCCATAAAGCTAGTATAACTCTTAAGCTTTTTGTTTAAAAACCAAACATTTCTCTTCTGTAAAAAAAATGATTCAGTATTCTTTTGAAATGCTTTAAGATCCTTATTATTCAGGCTTAAGTCGCGAGACATTGCCGTAAGTATTATTCAGGCTTAAGTCAAAAGACATTGCCGTAGTTATTATTCAGTTAACACACGTACGTCTACCGTACTATATATATTTAAAATATCATGCTCAAGAGTATAGGAAGAATCACATACCTTCTCGGCGAAAACCACCTGCCAAGTCGAATATGTCGCGCGCAGAGAATCAGCCTATAATAGTCAAATACGTCTATCAACGTCTAGACTATTACATCAGATTCTAAGCGAGAGGGTTCTCTATTCTACGGAAAATTGGGCGACTTCCCTACCGTCAAGCTAATCAAGTCTCATCGTGGAAAACATCCTATGTAAGTATAGTTGTTATACCCGTATTTCCGCAGTATGCGTAAGGGAATACGTAAAAAGTCTAGCCTTAAAGTTTAGGCAAACGCGTTTTTGGGCACAACTCACAAACGAATAGTTTTCCGACGAAACGTTTCCACGCCTTTCGTAGGGTAAATTCCGCTATGCCATTTCTAATTTTTGCGGATTTTTCCGAGAGACGAAACATTTTGGACCAGCGGGAGGCGACACTTGGCACCCTTCAATTGGTGGACTTCAAATCGTCCATTTGGACGAAATGGACTAAAATGATGGCAGCCGTTTTTGTGCCTTGTGCACAAGTCAAGGAGTTGGTAGGATATTTGTGTATAGTTAATCCTCACCCTACACTTGCCTTGCACTTGTCTTAATCTTGGCCATTGGTTGGCCACTTCGACCTATAAATACCCCTTAGAGATGAAGAGTTCTTCATCCACAAATCTTTCCAAGTCTTGACAATCCTCTCCTCTCCCTTTGTAGCTCTTTCGTCCAACACCCCCTCCTTGTGAAGTTTGGCCGAGGGCCTACCCCCCCTAGCCTAGCCAAAATCTACCCCCCCTCCCTTGGTAGAAAAGTTGCCTTCTTGTATTGTTATAATACCCAAAATACCCTAGCCCAAATACCTTAGTACTTAGTAGAAGTTGTGAAGAACTTCTAAGGTTTCCTTGGAGCATACAACTTAGGAGCAAAACCTTGCTCAGGCGCGACTTTTTCTAGGATATTATTGGGCTTACCGAGGTAACTAATCCTAACCCTCTTTTGAATTAGAGAATACTTACTGTAGTAGTATTAGAATAAGTATTAAATACTTAGAAGAATATCACAGAATAGAATTGAACTGTTACCACAGTAGAAGGGTTTAAAAGAAGAATAATCAAACTGTACTTACATAGGACTGTTTTCACAGTAGACTTATATAGCTCACCGGGTAGGGAAGTGCTGCCCAACTTTCCATAGAATTGTGAACCCTCTGTTTAGAATGACCTTCAGAGTAGTCTTTGATAGATGTCTGTGACTATTATAGGCTGACTCTCTGCGCGCGACATATTCAACTTGGCAGGTGGTTTTCGCTGAGAAGGTATGTGATTCTTCCTAAAGCATGATATTTTACAATATATATAGTACGGTAGACGCGTACGTGTTAATCGAATAATAACTACGCAATGTCTTTGACTTAAGCTGAATAATACTTACGAATGCCTCACGCTTAAGCACGAATAACACTTACAGCGATGCCTCACGCTTAAGCACTTTGAATAATAAAGATCTGAAAGCATTTCAAAAGAATACTGAATCATTTTTAACAGAAGAGAACTAATTGGTTTTTAAAACAGAAGCTTAAGAGTTATACTAGCTTTATGGGAAGTTAAGTATAACCACTTAAGAATGATAAAAGAAACAGTTTGCCTATGTGTTTATAACAGACTTATGTTGAATTGTGAAAAGAATAATAAGATGGTTTGATAAATAGACATGATATGATGCTATGTGTGTTAGTGTCTTGTAACGTTTGTGTAAAAGAGTACTCTTGTTGTGCTTATGTTGTTTAACGATAAGCTGATAGGTTAGTGTAACATCACTCACCTCTTGACATATTACCGGGGGTTAAGCTGCCCTCCGATGCGGGGTAGACTCAGCGATGCAGGACCATGATTCGAGAATACCTCATGCGGGTCCAAGGGACCTATGCGAGCTACGAGTTCGAGTTAGTGTGCGGGGTTATACCTCACGCGATCTATGTGGCCATGCGGACTACGAGTCGGGGCGATGCCGGAGTATCTACCTCGATGCGGGGTTATGTACCTATGCGGGCCTATGTGAGTGGCCTATGCGGACTACGAGAGTCCAGGATTAGGCTTGCGTGGTGATACTACGGGCAATTGGCCCTGCTTCGATCATTTGCAGCCTAAGAAAAGACCTGTTACAGTTTACCTATTGTTGCTCTTGTTTATGATGTGGCACTATGTGCGGTCCCCTTGGTTGTTTCATACATACTTGCAAAACTGATTTTAAAATGATATGTTTTCATTTAAGTATTTCTGATTTCATATACTTAGTACATTGTCTTGACCTCCTTCGGGCTGCGTTCATGCCGCAGTAAGGCGGCAGTGCTAGATCCACATTCTAGGATCTCTACGTTGGTGTCGGGAGCTCCATCCTTTCCGAGGCTCTACTTTTGGGTATGATCTCCCGTTGTAGATAGTTTTGTCTGATCGAGGTATGGCGAGCCTGTCGCCATAGTTGTATATTTCCTTAAGTGCATAGTCTGTTATGCGATGTCGGATGTAATGCTAAACCATGTTTTTATATATATGCGAAAGCGATGTTTTCTCACTTAAAGCGTGTCTATTTTATAAAGCTGCTTTATGTCTTGCTTTATATTTCCGATTACTCGATGTATGACTACTTGGGTGCCGGTAAAGGCACGATCCGGAACGAGAATGGGTCGTGACAAAAGTGGTATCGAAGCGATTAATCCTCGGAAAGTGTCTGCATCGTATCTAGTAAAGTCTTGATTATCGGTGTGTTGTGCACCACACCAATAATCGAGGAGGCTATAGGATATTTAGGATTGGTTTCCATTCTTCTCATTCGAGATCGTGCTTTAGAGTCGTGTTATAGGTTGGACCCTCTAACGTATTCCTTTCTGTGATTATGCCTCCACGTAAGGCAACCGGCCCGGAAGGGCGGCGAGGAGGCTAGCGAGACACCCAGTCACGAGGGCTCGGGCCAGTCTATACGAGGCGGCGAGTTCTATGACGCCGCCGGCCCAGCCGAGACCACGCACCCACACTCGCATCCCGCGGCACAGGCGGAGGTTAGGGTACTGAGAGATGGCCCAACTATTGGCTAAAGTTGTGGCCCGATCTGAGAGAAGGCTGGATGCGGCGGATTCAGTTCAGCTCAGCTCGATCGCACCGTGGTACACGAGGCGAATAGTTTGAGACTACGAGATTTCTTGAGTTGTAGCGCGAGTTTTACGGTCGGCCGGAGGATGATCGCAGGAGTTCATCCGTCGACTCTGAAGAATCATGAGGGTGATCAAGGCCTCGGAGACGCAGTCCGTGACCTTTGGTTCGCGTCGGTGCGTGATACGCGATCGATTGGTTTGATTCATAGGAGTTATCCGGGAGAACCGCGTCCCGGCTTCAGGATGAGTTCTCGAGGCTTTCTCACTCACTTCTTGCCTCCACGGATGAGGAGGCGCGGGTGATAGATTTTTCTGCGAGGCGAGAGGACGCCCTGTCCGGGCGTACAATGTCGAGTTTGATTCATTGGCTCGATATGTCCCAGCATTGGTAGCAGATATGGAGGATAGGGTGCACCGCCATGTCACGGGCTGAAACGACTATATGGCCGAGTCATGTGCGGGTGTTTCTCTCCGGTAGGGTATGGACATTACCGCATGCGAGCTCATGCTCTTGGATGTGAGGCGTAGAGATCGCCGGGTTGTGACGGCGGCGAAAAGACCGGGGGCGAGGTCGTTTGGTGGCTATCGTGGTGGCGGCCTCAGCGGCGATCTGGGTGCACCACGGCCAGCCCGAGCACTCTGCACCGTCCTCGGCCACGGCGAGATATTCGAGGCGGACGGGGCCCGGGACTTGAGCGTCGAGGCGGCGAAGTGCGGCGTCGGACCACCCGCCGGTGTGGCGATGCGGTAGATCCGCCGGGAGTTGTGATGCAGGAGTTTGTTTGATTGTGGCGGCGGTCACTATGCGGAACTGTCGACCAAGGCGATCTTGATGGTAGAAGTCGACCTACGAGTTCTTTTTGGTCTTCATCTCCTCTGATTTACTCGCCCGGAGGCGGGGTACTCATGGGTCGATGGAGTCGCGGCAGGTCGTGGCTCGGGTCCCAGTTCTAGCGGTCCTCAGAACCGCATTTATGCTTTGTCCAGCCGACAGGATCAGGAGGCCTCACCTGATGTCGTCACAGGTACTTTATCAGTTTCTGGGTTTGATGTGTATGCTTTGATAGATCCGGGTTCTACTCTGTCCTATATATCTCCCTTTGTTGCTAGTAGGATAGGGATAGAGCACGAGTCCATAGACCACTTTCGAGGTAGCTACGCCGATGGGTGATTCGGTGGTAGCTCGGCGGGTATATAGAGCTTGTCCTGTGACCATTCTGATCGTCGGACCACTGGCGACTTGATAGAGTTGGAGATGATTGACTTGACGTGATTATGGGGATGGATTGGCTAGCTTCTTGCTACGCCAATGTAGGCTGAGAGAGAGTAGTGCAGTTCCGATTTCGAGGCCGGTTGTTGAGTGGGAGGAGCAGTATCGCCGAGGTAGGTTTATTTCCTACCTCAAGGCTAGGAAGATGGTGCGAAGGGTATATCTACCATCTCGTTCGGGTGTTTGATCTTGAAGGCTGCGGTGCGATTTTCATCGATTCGATGGTCGTGAGTTCCCAGGCGTGTTTCGGATGACCTCCGGGTATCCTCACGAGAGGAGATCGAGTTTTGTATAGATGTGTTGCGGATACTCGGCCTATTTCCATTCGCCATACAGAATGGCACTGCCGAGTTGAGAGAGTTGAAGGACCAGGTGAGGATTTCTTTGGAGAAGGGCTTCATCGAGCCTAGTGTTTCTCCAGGGAGCGCGGTATTGTTCGTAAGAAAGAAGGGCGGGGCCAGCGCGTGTGTGTTGATTGACGGTGAACAAGGTGACCATTAAACGAATACCCCTTCCCAGGATTGATGATTTGTTCGACCAGTTGCAGGGCGCGAGATGTTTCTCCAAGATTGATCTGCGATCGGGCTATCATCAGGTACGAGTCAGAGAGGCAGATGTCCCTAGGACTGCATTCCGGACCCGGTACGGGCATTATGAGTTCAAGGTCATGTCTTTTGGGTTGACCAATGCTCCGGCGGTATTCATGGATTTGATGAACTGAGTGTTCAAACCATTTTGGGCCAGCGTTTGTGATAGTGTTCATTGATGATATCTTGGTTTATTCTCGCTCGAGCGAGGAGCATGCGAGCATTGAGGCTGTCTTGTGATTCTCGAGACCAGTGGTTATGCGCCAAGTTTTCCAAATGTGAGTTTTGGTTGACTTGATGGCGTTTCTTGGGCATATTATGGTGATGGCATTCGGTGGAATCGGCCAAGATCGGCGATCGGGACTTGGCCTGAACCTACTACTCCGGAGAGGTTCGCGATTTTACGGGCCTTGCGAGGATATTATCGGTTCGTGGAGAAGTTTGCTTCTATCTACGCACCATTGACTAGGGTGACTCGGAAGGCGGCCAAGTTTGATGGTGATGCTTGTGGCGGGGTTTCGATTCTTGAAAGAGAGGCGGCGACCGCCCCGTTCTTACTCTTCCGGAGGTCCGGATGGTTATGTCGTGTATTGTGATCGTCGGGCATCGGGTTGGGATGTGTGTTGATGCGGCATGGCGGGGTTATAGCATATCGTCGGCGGTGAAGAAACACGAGAACTACCCCCATGATTTGAGTTAGCGGCCGTGATTCACGCTTTGAAGATCTGGAGGCACTATTTGTATGGGGTTCACGTGGATATTTATACGGACCACAAGAGCCTCGGTATATCTTCACGGAGGAGCTGAACTTACGGCGAGGCGGTGGTTAGAGTTGCTTAAGGATTACGATGTTGATATCTGTACCACGGGAAGGCGATGTTGTGGCGGATGCTCTTAGTCGTAGGTCGATGGGAGCCTATCGGATGTGCGGCTAGAGAGGAGGGACATGGTTCGTGATTTGCATCGATTAGCGAGCCTTGGTGTCCGTTTGATTGATTACGGCGATGGGGTTAGAGTTCGTGAGGTTGCGAGTCTTCCATCGTCGAGAGGTGAAGAGGCAACGATTCGAGGATCGGCTTTGATTCGATATCGTGATACAACTCTTACGTGAGGCAAGGGTCGCACGAGGTAGCACGATGGGGTGCTAAGGTTTGAGGCGGTGTGTGTTCGGATGTTTCCGGACTTGGCGAGTTCTTGGGGAAGCACACGCAGCGGCGTTACTCTATCCATCCGGTCGACCAAGATGTACCACGACCTTAGATCTGTGTATTGGTGGGATGGCTTGAAGAGGGCGTTGCGAGTTCGTAGCTCGGTGCGTGTTGTCGGCGGTGAAGGTAGAGCACGGAGGCACGGTGGTTTATTCTGACGATTGAGATCCCGACACGGAAGTGGGAGGTAATCAACATGGACTTCATCACGGGATTACCTCGCACTCGGAGGAGACATGATTCTATATGGGTTATCGTCGACGGTGGCGAAATCAGCCCACTTTCTTCCGTCGGGGCGACGCACCTTTCGGTGAGGATTATGCGGACTTTACATCAGAGATCGTCGGTGCGCATGGAGTCCCTACTTGATCATATCGCATGAGAGCCCGGTTCACGGCTAACTTCGGAGGTCCTTCGAGAGGTTTAGGGGCAGTGAGCAAGTCTGCATTTCATCCACGCAGACGGACGAATGAGCGCACTATCCGAGCTCTTGAAGATATCTTTGCGAGCATGTGTTATTGACCGATGGTAGTTGGGAGGATCATTTGCCTCTAGTTGAGTTCGCGTATAATAATAGCTACCACTCCAAGTATTCGGATGGCGCCTTATAAGGCCTTGTATGGGAGGAAGTGCGATCGCCTATAGGTTGGTTCGATGTGGGCGAGGTGCGCTAGTGGGACGATTTGATACAATGACGATGGATAAGGTAAAGCTTATCCGAGGCGGCTATTGACACTCGAGTCGGCCAGTCGTATGCAGATCATCGTCGTCGGCATCTTGAGTTCGAGGTTCATGATTGGGTTTTCTAAAGGTGTCACCCATGAAGGTGTGATGAGATTCGGGAAGAAGGGGCTTCGGCCCTAGGTACATTGGGCGTTTGATTGTCCGCGAGGTAGGAAAGGTTGCCTATGAGTTGGATCTGCCGTCCGTCTGGAGCGATGCATCGGTTTTCACGTATCTATCTTTGAGAGATGTATCGGGGATCCATCTAGGGTACACCGATTGACGATGTCCAGTGACCAGGGGTTATCGTGTGAGAGATTCCATGGCGATAGTCGATCGTCGGAGTTAGGCGTCTGCGGACGAGGGCGTGGCTTCGTCAAAGTCTTGTGGCGGAACGAGCTCGGGAGGAGATGACGTGGGAAGGCGAGGAGGAAATGAGGCGAAGTATCCTCACCTATTCCCACACCTACAGTAATTCACTTTCCTACTTGTAAATTTTCGTTATCGTTTACGCCTAAGTGTTGTTACGTGGCGTGTGTGGCATTTGCAATCGTTTTAGTTATGAAGAATCTTATCGTTAATCGTCTTGGGAAGGAACATTCGACGAATGTTTCTAAGGAGGAGAATGTTATACCGTATTTCAGTATATGCGTGAGAATACGTCTGAAAAGTCTAGCCTTAAAGTTTAGGCAAAAGCGTTTTTGGGCACAACTCACAAAGCGAATAGTTTTCGACGAAAGCGTTTCCACGACTTTCGTAGGGTAAATTCGGCTATGCCATTTCTAATTTTTGCGGATTTTTAGAGACGAAACATTTTGGACCAACGGGAGGCGACACTTGGCACCTCCAATTGGTGGACTTCAAATCGTCCATTTGGACGAAATGGACTAGCAATGGCACGTTTTTGTGCCTTGTGCACAAGTCAAGGAGTTGGTAGGATATTTGTGTATAGTTAATCCTCACTACACTTGCCTTGCACTTGTCTTAATCTTGGCCATTGGTTGGCCACTTCTTGACCTATAAATACCCCTTAGAGATGAAGAGTTCTTCATCCACAAATCTTTCAAGTCTTGAAAAATCCTCTCCTCTCCTTTGTAGCTCTTTCGTCCAACACCCCTCCTTGTGAAGTTTGGCGAGGCCTACCCACTGCCTAGCCAAAATCTACCCCCTCCTTGGTAGAAAAGTTGCCTTCTTGTATTGTTATAATGCCCAAAATACCCTAGCCCAAATATCTTAGTACTTAGTAGAAGTTGTGAAGAACTTCTAAGGTTTCCTTGGAGCATACAACTTAGGAGCAGAACCTTGCTCAGGCGCGACTTTTTCTAGGATATTATTGGGCTTACCGAAATAACTAATCCTAACCCTCTTTTGAATTAGAGAATACTTCTGTAGTAGTATTAGAATAAGTATTAAATACTTAGAAGAATATCACGAATAGAATTGAGTATTACCACAGTAGAAGGGTTTAAAGAAGAATAATCAAAGCAGATTTACATAGACTGTTTTCACGATGAACTTATATAGCTCACGGGTAGGAAGTCTTGCCACTTTCCATAGAATTGTGAACCCTCTGTTTAGAATGACCTTGAGTAGTCTTTGATAGATGTCATGACTATTATAGGTGACTCTGCGCGACATATTGACTTGGCGGTGGTTTTATTTGAGAAGGTATGTGATTCTTCCTAAAGCATGATATTTTACAATATATATAGTACGGTGAAGCGTACGTGTGTTAAGCGAATAATAACTACGGCAATGTCTTTGACTTAAGCTGAATAATACTTACGGCAATGCCTGCGACTTAAGCACGAATAACACTTACAGAATGCCTCACGCTTAAGCCTGAATAATAAAGATCGAAAGCATTTCAAAAGAATCTTGAATCATTTTTAATGAAGAGAACTAATTGGTTTTAAAGCGAAGCTTAAGAGTTATACTAGCTTTATGGGAAGTTAAGTATAACCACTTAAGAATGATAAAAGAAAGCAGTTTGCCTATGTGTTTATATGCACTTATGTTGAATTGTGAAAGAATAATAAGATGGTTTGATAAATAGACATGATATGATGCTATGTGTGTTAGTGTCTTGTAACGTTTGTGTAAAGAAGTACTTTTGTTGTGCTTATGTTGTTTAACGATAAGGTGATAGGTTAGTGTAACATCACTCACCTCTTGACATATTGCAGGGGTTAAGCGCCTCCGATGCGGGGTAGACTCGGGCGATGCAGGACCATGATTCGAGAATACCTCATGCGGGTCCAAGGGACCTATGCGAGCTACGAGTTCGAGTTAGTGTGCGGGGTTATACCTCATGCGATGCATGTGGCCATGCGGACTACGAGTCGGGGCGATGCGAGAGTATCTACCTCGATGCGGGGTTATGTACCCTATGCGGGCCTATGTGAGTGGCCTATGCGGACTCACGAGTCGAGATTAGGCTTGCGTGGTGATACTACGGGCATTGGCCTGCCCGATCATTTGCGGCCTAAGAAAAGACACATTCAGTTTACCTATTGTTGCTCTTGTTTATGATGTACTATGTGCGGTCCCATCGTTGTTTCATACATACTTGCAAACTGATTTTAAAATGATATGTTTTCATTTAAGTATTTCTGATTTCATATACTTAGTACTGTTATCGACCTCCTTGGGCTGCGTTCATGCCGCGGTAAAGTGAGCGGCAGTGCTAGATCCACATTCCTAGGATCTACGTTGGTGTCGGAGCTCCATCCTTTCGGAGGCTCTACTTTTGGGTATGATCTCCTGTTGTAGATAGTTTTGTCTGATCGGGGTATGGCGGGCCCTGTCCGCCATAGTTGTATATTTCCTTAAGTGCAGTAGTCTGTTATGCGATATCGGATGTAGCGCTAAACCATGTTTTTATATATATGCGAAGCGATGTTTTCTCACTAAAGCGTGTCCTATTTTATAAACTGTTTCATGTCTTGCTTTATATTTCCGCTGATTACTCTGATGTATGACTACTTGGGTGCCCCGGTAAGGCACCAGTCACGGGCCCCGGAATGGGTTGTGACAATAGTTCAATTATTCTTCTTTTAAACCCTTCTACTGTGATAACAGTTCAATTCTATTTTGTAATATCCTTCTAAGTATTTATAATTATTCCTATACTTCTACAGTATGTATTCTCTAATTACAACAGAAGGGTAAGTTTATTTACCTCGATAAGCCCAAAAATTATCCAAGTTAAAAGTCGCTCCTGAGCAAGGTTTAGCTCCTAATTTGTACGCTCCGATAGCTCCAAGAACCCTTAGAAGTTCTTCACAACTTCTACTAAGTACTAAGGGATTTGGGCTAGGGTATTTAGGAATAGTAACTTAAATTTGGAAGACAACTTTTCTACTAAGGGAGGGGTAGATTTGGCTAGGGCTTTCTTTAGAGGGAGGCTCTCGCGGCAGCCACTTAGGCTAGAGGGGAAGAGGGTGTTGGACGAAAATGCTCGAGGAGAGGAGGATTTTAGACTTGGAAAGTTTGCTTTGTGGATGAAGAACTCTTCATCTTAAGGGGGGTATTTATAGGTCAAGCAAAGGCCAACCAATGGCCAAGATGATGCCAAGTGCAAGGCAAGTGTAAGGTCAAGATTAGGGCAAGTGTACCTTATCCAACTATCACACAAAATATCCTACCAACTCCATGACAAAATAGCCACTCCATTCGGCCCTATTGCCGTCTCACATCCATCAATGAGAGGGTGACAAGTGTCGCCCTCTCGTTGGTCCAAAATGTTTCGTCTCTCGGAAAAATCCGCAAAAATTAGAAATGACATAGCCGGAATTTACCCTACGCGAGTCTTGTAAAACGTTTCGTCGGAAAACGATTCTTTGTGTGAGTTGTGCCCAAAAAAAACGTCCCATGCCTAAACTTTAAGGCTTAACTTTCGTACGAACGCCCTTACGTACATACTCTGGAAATACGGGGTATAACACTACAGACCTCTAAGAGTTTTTATACAACATGACGGGACGAGGCTCGCCATACCCACAGATGTACAAGTACCTACGATGAGGACTATACCAAAAGATAAGCCTCGGAGAAACGGAGCTTCCCGTCTGTTGGAATTGTGATCCTATGGCGAGGATCAACGGCGGTGTACCTCTACCTACGGCATGAACGCGGCACCGAAGGAGTCGATCTAACAGTACCAAGTATGTGAAACCGAAAAATCAGTAAATGAAATCATAGTAGTCTATATAAAGTGGAGACATGTATGATAACAAAACTACGATTCATAATATAAAAGCGATCATGTCAAGTCGTGACTCACGCCTCAAAGTCATCCTCATGCGTGAAACTCTTTCCTCACCGCGATCTAGGTATTAGTTATGTGATACGTGTAACATGTCTCGGCCCATCTCATGGACTCGAGGTGAAATCGTATGGAATACATTCCCGGTCTATCTCATGGACTCGGTATCAAATCAGGTGGTATACATTCTCGGTTCATCCCATGAACGAGGTGTCGCATGAAATACATTCCCGGTCCATCTCATGGACTCGGTATCGTGGTGAAATACATTCCCGGTTCATCCCATGAACGCGGTAGTGGAGTGAAATACATTCCCGGTTCATCTCATGAATGCGGTAGTCGAGTGAAATACATTCCCTGTTCATCTCATGAACGCGGTAGTCGAGTGAAATACATTCCCGGTTCATCCCATGAACGCGGTAGTCGAGTGAAATACATTCCCGGTTCATCTCATGAACGCGGTAGTCGAGTGAAATACATTCCCGGTTCATCCCATGAACGCGGTAGTCGAGTGAAATACATTCCCGGTTCATCTCATGAACGCGGTAGTCGAGTGAAATACATTCCCGGTTCATCTCATGAACGCGTAGTCAGTGAAATACATTCGGTTCATCCCATGAACGCGGTAGTCGAGTGAAATACATTCGGTTCATCCGTGAACGCGGTAGTCGAGTGAAATACATTCGGTTCATCCCATGAGCGCGGTGTCGTGTGGCCATAACATTTAAACGCCATTTAAGACATTTTAAGATATTACCATGTTTTCCTTTTAAAACAATTAAGACAATATTATGCCCTTCTTTTTAAACCAAAGCACTTTCCCTCTTAAAGTCAAGTAACAACATTCTTTTCCAAAAGTTCAAGTTTGCCTAATTTCAAATATTCACGTTTCTTATTTTCGAAAGATTTCATAGTTCATAGTCTTAATCATTTAATAACATAATTCTCTTTTAAAAACAGTTGACTAATATATGCCTTATGTGTGAGTAGGTTATTCTTGTTCATAACAATCTTATTAAAGCAGCCATGATCTAGGAAATGTAATATCATTTTGTCTCATCTTAGCTTCTATGCAGATGGAGGTTTCTACTGGTTTTAATAATACTTTATTAGTCATTACATTTCCTTTATTAACGTCTTTGTGGTTTGTTCGATACTTATTCTTATTTCCAAACCAAGAAACATTATTCCTTTTACAAACCAAGTACTCATTACTCACGAATGAGGTTTCAGACTTCTTAACAACTTTCATATCAATTTAATTAAGTTAAGCCTCTTATCCTTTAAGATTAAGTCTCTTAACTTCTAAAATCAATAAACCATTCTTCTTATCTCTCTTAAGTCGTTATACCTAACTTCCCATAAAGCTAGTATAACTCTTAAGCTTTGAAAACCAAGTGTTACTCTTCTTTCAAAAAGGTTTCTTAATTCTTTTGAAATACTTCAAGATTCTTATTATTCAGGCTTAAGTCAAAAGACATTGCCGTAAAACTACGTTCAGTTAACACACGTACGTCTACCGTACTATATATATGTATATACTTTTAAAATATCATGCTCAAGAGTATAGGAAGAATCACATACCTCGTGACGTTTTATCGACTATTAGCAAATAGCTCCAACGTACTGTAATCCTGCTAGCTTTTTCCACCCTTCGAGTAGAATACGCTACTCGCAGTACTTCAACTTATATTGGTCATATAAGTCTATCAACGTCTAGACTACTCTGCAGAATAATTTTAGATACAGATTCCTTTATTCTACGGAAAATTGGGCAGCACTTCCTGTCACGACCCATTCCGGGGCCCGTGACTGGTGCCTTACCGGGGCACCCAAGTAGTCATACATCAGAGTAATCAGCGGAAATATAAAGCAAGAAATGAAACAGTTTATAAAATAAGACACAGTTTATGTGAGAAAACATCGCCTTTCGGCATATATATAAAAACATGGTTTAGCAGTTACACCCGACACTGTACAACATGACTACAGACCTCTAAGGAAATATACAACTATGGTGGGACAGGGCCGCCATACCAGCATACAAAACTATCTACAGAGGAGATCATACCCAAAAGTAGAGCCTCCGGAAAGATGGAGCTCCGACACCAACGTAGAGATCCTAAGAATGTGGATCTAGCACTGCCCTTACTGCGGCATGAACGCGGCCCGAAGAGTCGAGACAACAGTACTAAGTATATGAAAGCGTAAAAATACTTAAATGAAACATATCATTTTAAAAAGCAGTTTTGCAAGTATGTATGAAACAACCAGAAACCGCACATAGTGCCACATCACAAACAAGAGCGTGATAGGTAAATCTATGTGTCTTTTCTAGGCTGCGAATGATCGAAGCAGGGCCAATTGCCCGTAGTATCACCATGCAAGCCTAATCCTGGACTCCCGTAGTCCGCATAGGCCAATCACATAGGCCCGCATAGGGTATATAACCCGCATCGAGGGTAGCTACTCCTCGGCGTCGCCCCGACTCGTAGTCCGCATGGCCACATAGACGCGTGAGGTATAACCCGCGCTAACACGGAACTCCGTAGCTCGCATAGGTCCCTTGGACCCGCATGAGGTATTCTCGAATCATGGTCCCGCATCGCCGAGTCTACCCGCGTCGGAGGCGGCTTAACCGGAAATATGTCAAGAGGTGAGTGATGTTACACTAACCTAACAGCTTATCGTTAAACAACATAAGCACAACAAGACTACTCTTTTACACAAACGTTACAAGACACTAACACACATAGCATCATATCATGTCTACTTATCAAACCATCTTATTATTCTTTTCACAATTCAATATAAGTCGTTATAAACACATAGGCAATGTTTCTTTTATCAATCTTAAGTGGTTATACTTAACTTCCCATAAAGCTAGTATAACTCTTAAGCACATTTAAAAACCAATTAGTTCTCTTCATTAAAAATGATTCGATATTCTTTTGAAATGCTTTGGATCTTTATTATTGGGCTTAAGCGTGAGGCATTCTGTAAGTGTTGTCGAGCTTAAGCGTGAGGCATTCTGTAAGTATTATTCGAGCTTAAGTCAAAGACATTGCGTAGTTATTATTCGATTAACACGTATGCGTCACCGCATTATATATATATTGTAAAATATCATGCTTTAGGAAGAATCACATACCTTCTCGTGAAAACCACCGCCAAGTTGAATATGTCAAGCATGAGTCACCTATAATAGTCACGTACATCTATCAAAGACTACTCAAGGTCATTCTAAACAGAGGGTTCACAATTCTACGGAAAGTCGGGCGACTTCCCTGCGGTGAGCTATATAAGTCTCATGAACACGGTCCTATATAAGCATAGTTCAATTATTCTTCTTTAAACCCTTCTTTGTGATAACAGTTCAATTCTATTCGCAATATTCTTCTAAGTATTTATACTTATTCTTATACTACAACAGTAAGTATTCTCTAATTCAAAAGAGGGTTAAGATTAGTTACCTCGAAGCCCAATAATATCCTAGAAAAAGTCGCGCCTGAGCAAGGTTTTGCTCCTAAGTTGTATGCTCCAAGGAAACCTTAGAAGTTCTTCACAACTTCTACTAAGTACTAAGGTATTTGGGCTAGGGTATTTTGGTCATTATAACAATACAAGAAGGCAACTTTTCTACCAAGGGAGGGTAGGTTTGGCTAGGCTAGGGGGGGCCTCGGCCCAACTACTAGGCGAGAGGGGGGGGTATTCGGCCAAGGGCCTTCACAAGGGGAGGGGGAGGTGTTGGACGAAAAGGCTACAAAGGGAGAGGAGAGGATTTTCAAGACTTGGAAAGATTTGTGGATGAAGAACTCTTCATCTTAAGGGGGGTATTTATAGGTCAAGAAGTGGCCAACCAATGGCCAAGATTAAGACAAGTGCAAGGCAAGTGTAAGGTGAGGATTAACTATACACAAATATCTTACCAACTCCTTGACTTGTGCACAAGGCACAAAAAACGTGCCAATGCTCTCCAATTTCGTCCAATGGACGATTCAAGTCCACCAATTGGAGGGTGCCAAGTGTCGCCCTCCCGTTGGTCCAAAATGTTTCGTCTCTCGGAAAAATCCGCAAAAATTAGAAATGGCATAGCCGGAATTTACCCTACGAAAGCTGTGGAAACGTTTCGTCGGAAAACGATTCTTTTAGCGAGTTGTGCACAAATAAAAAAACGTCCAAGGCTTATCTTTAAGGCTAGACTTTTGTACGTATTCCCTTACGTACATACTCTGGAAATACGGGGTATAACACTTCCCTACCCGCCAAACTACACAAGTCTCATAAATACTGATCTATGTAAATCTGATTCGATCTTCTTCTTTAATATTCCTTTGATGTGATTTCAGTTCAATTCCTTTTCTGTAATATCCTTCTATTACAGTTCAATTCTCTTCGGCAATATCCTTCTATTTCTCTTATATTCATTTCTATACTACTACAGTATGTAATTTCCAATTACACTAGAAGGATAGGATTATTTACCTCGATAAGCCCAAAATTATCCAAGTTAAATGTCGATCCTGAGCAACGTTAAGCTCCTACTCCGTGCGCTCCAACCCGCTCCAAACAACCCTTAGAAGTTCTACGCAACTTCTTCTTAATACTTCAACCGGCTATGAAGATTTCCTTAGGGTTTCGTTTTTGTGACTGAAGGGAAGTATAATAGTATTTCTGGGCTTTTCGTATAGGTGTAACCTTGGAATACTACAAGGTATTTTGGAATAGTAACAATACTTGGAGAGTATTTTTCTACCAAGGGGGGGGGTGTATTTACGAAAACAACTAGGCAAGGGGGGGGGAGACCTTGGACGAAAACCATACTAAGGGGGAGAGGGTTTTTAGACTTGGAATTTCAAGTGAGGATGAAGAATAAGTCTTCAACTAAGGGGGTATTTATAGGACTTTCAAGGGCTAGGATCAAGCCAAGTGGGGGGCAAGTGGAGGGTCAAGATTTGGACATGTTTTTGTGGGTCCCACTTGCTCATCAACTACACAAAATATCCTACCTACTCCTTGACAAAAATGGAAGGCCAAATCGTCCATCAATTTCCGCCACTTGAGGGTGACACTTGTCACCCTCTCGTTGGTCCAAAATACTTCGTCTCTCGGAAAAATCCCAAAAAATTATAAATGACATAGCCGTATTTTTCCCTTCGCAAAGTCCGGAAAACGTTTCGTCGGAAAACGACTCTTTTTGCTAGTTGTGCACAAATTTCGCCACTTTGCCTACTTAAGGCTTAAACTTTTGTACGTACGCCCCCACGTACATACTCTGGAAATACGGGGTATAACATAATTATATTAAAATGAGTAGAATTCTCCATCTGCATAGAAACTAAGATAAGACAAAATTGTATTACATTTTCTAGATCATGGCTACTTGAATAATATCGTTATAAATAAGTATAACTTATTCACAACGCACCAAAGTATATGTTACTTAATTTAAAAGAGTTTACGTATGAAGTTTTTAAGACTATGAACCTTGAATTCTTAAAAGGTTAAGAAACTTTATTTTTCAAGTTATGGGACTTGATTTCTAAAGGAATAAAATGACTTGATTTAAATGTATAGAATACTTGATTTGGAAAGCATCGATTTCTTGGTATTCTAAAGATAAGAGATTTTAAATTCCAAGTTAAGAAACTTGATTTCTAAAGTTAAGAGACTTGAAGTATTTTAAAAGTTATGTAACTTGATTTGAAAGTATAAGTCCCATGATTATAAAAAGAATGAATTAGTCTAAGGCATAAAGTTAGTATAACGGTTTTATGGAAAGTTGGTTATAATAACTTTATGGAAGGTTAAGAGAATGGATTTCTCTAGTAATATAAACAAAGAATGACTTGAAATAAAGAAGGGCAATTTGTTTTAAAGGTACCAATTGCTTAAGGTTTTTAAGAAAGAAATCACTTGATTTAGAAGCCGGTAAATGTATTTCTAAAAGGTATTGTGACTTGTCTTGAAAAGTAGATATGACTTGATACTACGGTTGTTAGTATCTTGGAAGTTTTATTTGAAAAAGAGTCATTCTAAAGGAGTAGAGGTGCGTAGTACGTTGGGTTAAATTCCCAGATTTTATATGACTTTACCGCGTCTCAGGAATGGGCCGGGCAGTATACCTTTATGTGCAGACTATGTGACTTTACCGCGTCCCAGGAATGGGCCGGGCAGTATACCTTTATGGGCAGACTATGTGACTTTACCGCGTCCCAGGAATGGGCCGTGCAGTATACCTTTATGGGCAGACTATGTGACTTTACCGCATCACAGGAATGGGTCGGGCAGTATACCTGTTATACCCCGTAGTTCCAGGGTATGTATGCGAGGACGTACGTACGAGAATACGACAGAAAATTTGGAAAGGAAGAAAGATGTGATTTTTCAACGGAAAAGTTTCCGGTTTTTGTAAAGGAAAAATGTTCGTTGATGGGAATTGGATTCCCAGATTTGGTATTTGGGCTTCTTGAATTATATTAGAATTTTACGATTTTAGTTTCGGAAATGGTCACGTGGGGCCCACGGGAGAAATTTACGGTTTTGTGGGGCCCACTTTGTTTTTGAGATTTTGGCCATTATGGATATTTTCGGAAGATGAAATATTTTGGACGAATAGGAGGGCGACACGTGTCACCCCCCTAGGTGGCTCTTGGCCGAAATCACTTGACAAGTGGCAAGACAAGTGGCCTTGTCTTGCAAGATATTTTTAGTTGGACAAGTGGCTTGTGGGGCCCACACACACTTGTCCCCAATCTCAACCACACACTTGCCTTCATCCTAGCCCTTGGTTGTCCTATATATGCACCCTTAGTTGATGAAATCTTCCACACTTAGACATTTCAAGACAAGAAATTCCCTCCCTTCTCCCTTGACCTAGAGCTCTTGTCTTTGCCCCCATTTCTTGAGCAAAATTTGTCCAACAATTCTTAAACTCTCAAGTGTTCTTCCCTAAGGTGTTAGGAAGATTGTGTACCAAGAGTTGGAAAAGATTTCACACCCCTAACCTCTATTTGTTGCCTTGGACCTTGAAACCTAAGTGTTCTTCACTTTTTGGAGTTGAATCTTGAAGAGAAGTTGGTTAGGAGCTTCTATGGGTTGCTTGTAGCGGATTGGAACGTAAAGATTTGGAGCTAAGACTTGCTTGGAGCGACTTTAAGAACTTGGATATTCTTGGGCTATTTGAGGTAGTGAAACTTAAACCTCTTTGTGAATTGGTTATTATACATATATTATAAGTATATTATGGATTATATAATATATGGAGTAAAGTTTGGAAGGATTTGGATCTTGTTAAGTTGCTAAAATAGAAATTGGCAAGAAAGCCACAAAATGGTAAAAACGTATCTTACTTGCTAAGAAGCTAATAATAAAGTAACTATAACTTATATTAAGAATGGAAATATAAGTTGGATGACTAATGAGTAATTTGGATAAGTAAAATGGACAAAGTTGGCCAAGGACCCCAACTTAAGATTGTATTTACTTTGGATGTATTTACTTTGATTTGTATTTACATTTACATTATGGGAAGATTGTTCAATCGCGTTAGTTTGGGCGTGTGATCCTTTTTAATTATTGTATTGTATTGTTATGAAGGCGTGATAGTAAACGCGTTACGGTTGGGCGCGTAATCCCCTTCTTTTACTTATTGTTATTATGAAGGCGTGATAGTAAACCGCGTTACCGTTTGGGCGTGTAATCCCCTTCTTTATGTTGTTTAATTATTACGCCTTATGTATGGCATATAATTACGGTTATTCGGGCCTTGGAGAAAGATGGAAAAGTGAGTAAAAGCGGAAGTCTTGATTTTCCGTAGAATTAGAGGGCTTTTTATTGGTATAAGTCTTCAATGGTAAGAAAGGTTTGATAGAAGTACTATGACCATTTTAGGAGTGGAGTACTACGTGTGGCGTGATCTACTTGGCTTAAGGAGTAGCCGACGGGTTGAAGTACTTGGAGCGTTTTGCTATTTGTCGATAATCGTCGCGAGGTATGTGAACCTCTTCCTATCTTTTCTAGCATGATTGTTGTGAACTATGTAGTGCGGTGAGCGTCGTGTGCTAAACGAGTTTTGGTTGGTTTAAAACATAAGGTGTTATAATAGCTTTATGGGAAGTTAGTTATAACGACTTTATGTAGGTAAAAGAATGGTTTATTGATTTTAGAAGTTAAGAGACTTGATCTTGAAAGATAAGAGACTTAACTTAATTAACTTGATATGAATTTTGTTAAAAAGTGTGAAACCTCATTCGTGAGTAATGAGTACTTGGTTTTTAAAGATTGATGTTTTATTGATTTCGGAAATGAGAATAAGTATCGAACAAACCATTGCAGCGTTAGTAAAGGAAAATGTATTGACTAATTAATTATATTAAAACCAGTAGAAACCTCCATCTGCATAGAAGCTAAGATAAGACAAAATTGTATTACATTTCCTAGATCATGGCTGCTTTAATAAGATGGTTATAAGCAAGAACAAGCTACTCACACATAAGGCATATGTTACTCAATTGTTTTAAAAAGAGATTACGTTAAGTGATTAAGACTATGATCTATGGAATCTTTCGAAAATAAGAGACTTGAGTATTTAAAATTAGGCAAACTTGAACTTTTGTAAAGAAATGTTGTTACTTGATTTTAATAAGGAAAGTGTTTTGGTTTACTTATAAATGTTAGTCACTCTATGTTAATACTACGGGTATCGGGTGACCTTTGTAAAAGAAATGGATCTTTTAAAAGAATTTAACGTATGTAGTACTTTGGGGTTAAAACCCGGACTTCGACATAATGAAAGTACCTTGAGTTGTGTGTAACTTGCCTATGTTTGCGTGTGATAGCCTTGTTGTGCAATCTTGTATTTCTATCTGCGTCTCTCGATGGAGGGCCGGCTGATTGGTTGTGAACGATTCCTATCGAGTCCCATGAGATGGGCCGAGACATGTATTCCACACGATTCCTATCGAGTCCCATGAGATGGGCCGTGACATGTATTCCATACGATTCCTATCGAGTCCCATGAGATGGGCCGAGACATGTATTCCACATGATTCCTATCGAGTCCCATGAGATGGGCCGAGACATGTATTCCATACGATTCCTATCGAGTCCCATGAGATGGGCCGAGACATGTATTCCACACGATTCTTATAGAGTCCCATGGGATGGGCCGAGACATGTATTCCACACGATTCCACCTCGAGTCCCATGGGATGGGCCGAGTCATGTTATACGTATCATACGATTTATACCTAGACTGTCGGCAGTGAGGAAGGAGTTCCACGGGCATGAGGGATGACTTCAAGGGTGTAAGTCCCTGACTGGACATGACTACTTTTATGTTGTAAACTGTAGTTTGGCTATCATACATGTCTCCTGTTTTATATAGACTGTCATGATTTCATTCTGATATTTGATTTCACATACTTGGTACCTGTTGTACTGACCTCCTTCGGGGGGCTGCGTTCATGCCGCAGGTAGAGGTACATCGGTTGTGGATCCTCGCTCATAGGATCATAGTTCAGTGTATTGGGAAGCCCCGTTTCTCCGGAGGTTTATCTTGTGGTATGTTACCCTGAGTCTGTAGGTTCTTGTACATTCAGGGGTATGGCGGGGCCCTGTCCCGTCATAGTTGTTGTCACTTTCTTAAGTGCAGTAATCTTGTTGTGGCGGGTTGTAAAGGATGTAGCTTCGATTTACGTATATATATCTGAAGGCAACTGTTTTGATTGGCCTGTTTTTTTTTATCATATCTCTTGTTTCGTGTTCATGTCTTTATTTCCGCTGATTTTCTCTGATGTTGTATCACCAGGGTGCCCAGGGTAAGGCACCAGTCACGGGCCTCGGTTCGGGTCGTGACAAAAGTGGTATCAGAGCAGTTAATCCTCGGAAAGTGTCTACAGACCGTATCTAGTAGAGTCTTGATTATCGGTGTGTTGTGCACCACATCTATAATCAGGAGGCTACAGAATATTTAGGATTGGTTTCCATTCTTCTCATTCTGAGATCGTGCCTTAGAGTTGTGTTGTAAGTTGGACTCCCTCTGACGTATTCTTATGTGCCAGTTATGCCTCCACGCAAGGCAATCGGGGCCCAGGAGGGCAAGGCAGTAGAGGGAGCTGCGAGTGGAGTAGCGGCGGTCTCTGCGAGGCCACGCGATGCACGAGACGTCGGACCGCGACAAGAGCAGAGGAGATGGTGTCACGACCCGACCTCGGGCCCGCGACTGGTGCCTTACCCCGGGCACCCTAGTGATACAACATCAGAGAAAATCAGCGGAAATAAAAACTTAAACAGGAAACAAGATACATCATAAGAAAATAGGCCAACCAAAACGGTCGCCATTGTATATATACATAACAGAAAGCGATTCTGATCCTTTACAAACCACACTTGTGCACTACAGGACCTGCTAAGAGTGTAATAACAACTATGACGGGACGGGGCCCGTCATACCTGAATGTACAAGAACCTACAACTCGAAAGCATGCAAAAGATAAGCCTCGGAGAAAGCGGAGCTTCCCAATCTGTGAATGTGATCCATGGCGAGGATCCTGACGATGTACCTACTGCGCAAGCATCAACGGCCCCGAAGGTCGATAACAGTACCAAGTATGTGGCGAAAAATACCGTAATGAAATCACATTTCATCATTTTATAAAACCATTTCGCAATAAGTAAGCATTATGTCAAGTAAGGGACGACGTCCCAAAATGATCACTCACATAACTATGGGTCTCACGCCCATAATATCAATCATGCGTGGAACTCATTCCTCATCTGCGTGATACATGATGTAAAACAACACCCGTATGTGAACTGAACACTAGATCCACTGCGTCATCAAAACCGATCGGGCGAGTAGAATAGCCAACTACCGGTCAAAGCTAGTCATATCCCATCACGCAAGGCAAATGCGGAAGCGACTACCGATCAAGCTAGCCACGCAATCGGCGAGGCAAGTATCTTAAGCTAACGTCTGATAGCCTACCGTCTCACAAGATATGGCGAGGCAAGTATCTTAAGCTATCTACCGGAGGCTACTGGTACGAGAAAATGACCGAACAAGTATCTAAAGTGTTCTGAACCACACGCGTACAAATCAAGCCGTGATCGCTGTCGCGCGGCAAGCTTCATGGATTAGCGGTCCATGGACTAACAATCTGAACCTCACAATGACCGCATGCCCCGACATCTAACCTCGGAAGTCATGGCCATGAAACCATCCTACTGGACGCATATCCGTGGAACATCCATCGCGTCAGCATGTCCAAAGGAAATCAATCAGATAGTCGGCCCTCCCAAAGAGTCACGGCAGTACAGAAACAACCAGTCAATACTCAAAGTGGACGCATACTCGTGGACCACCCAACGTCAGTATGTCCAATCAATCAATCAGATAGCCGGCCCTCCCAGAGAGTCACGGCAGCATATCAACAAAACACTTGCACATCAAAGACTATCACAACAAGCATAGGCAAGTTCAACATACATTCATTTTAATCAACAATCCGGGTTTCAAACCCAAAATACTACATACTTTCATTCTTTCAAAAAAGACCTCTTTTTACGTAAAAGCCACATGATACTAATACTCGTAGTATTAAAAACACGTTTTCCTTTCAAACCAAATTACTACACCTTCCAAAAATCTTTATAAGATTTAAAATCAAGAACTCTATACTTTTAAAACCAAGTGCTTTTCTTTTAAACAACATCAAGTATACTCTTTAAAACCCAATAACTTGCTCTTTCCAAAACAAGTAACCTATACTTAAATCAAGTTACTTCTCCTTTTCCGAAAACAAGTCGTTTATAAGTCAAGTCTCTTATCTTTCAAGATCAAGTCTCTTAACTTTCAAAATCAAATCTTTCTTTTATTTTCATGAAGTCGTTATAACTAACTTCCCATAAAGTCATTATGACACTTTATGTTTAAAACAAACAAAACTCATTTCACACATGTACGTCTACCGTACTATATAGTTCACAACAATCATGCTCAAGAGTATAGGAAGAATCACATACCTTTTTAGCTTAAACCACAAGCCAAGTCAAGTATGTCGCGCGTAGAAGATCCACCTATAATAACCACAATACATCTATCAACTTCTAGCTCTCTTCGTAGAATATTCTAAATACAAGATTCCTTATTCTCTGAGAAAATTCGGCACCTCCCCACATTATCACATAAATCTCCTCACTGCAGGCGCTACCGGGCCACAACTCCGAGGATTACGCGTCTAAGCGGGCGTGTTCAATTACCTTCACAATAATACTACACAAGTCTCTGTAAATGCGGTTCAATCCTTACCAATATTCATTCTATATATAGTATACTCACTATACATTACTAAAATATGTAATATCCGATTACTGATAGGGCGTAGATCATTACCTCGATAAGCTCAAAATTATCCAAGATTATAAGTCGATCTGAGCAACGTTTAGCTCGACTCCTTACGCTCAACCCGCTCAGCGACCCTTAGAAGTTTCCAACAACTTCTATAAAAACTTCAACCAAGCTAGGAAGATTTTTCTAGGGTTTCACTTTGCGACTATTGGAAAAAAATAGTATTTCCGGGCTCCTAGTATTGAAATAACTTTGGAATACTACTAGGGATACTAGGCCAAGGTATTTGGGATTATACAACAATACACCAAGTATTTTCTACACAAGAGGGGGGGGGGGGGGAACGAAAACTCACTAAAGGGAGTGAGTATTTTTGGCTTTGGAATGTCTTCAAGTGTGGATGAAATACTCTTCAACCTAAGGGGGTATTTATAGAAGAATCAAGGGTCAAGATCAAGGTAAGTGTAGGGTCAAGATTGGGCCATATGTGTGTGGGTCCCACCACACCACATGGCCAACGAAATTGCTAGACAAGTGGCTTGCCACTTGTTAGCCCATTTCGGCCAAGGTGCCACATGGGGGTGACACGTGTCGCCCCCGACTCGTCCAAAATATTTCGTCTTCCGAAAATATCCAAAATACCGAAAATCTCAAAAACAAATAAATTTCTCCCGTGGGCCCCACGTGACCATTTCCGAAAATAAAATCTCATAATTCTAAAATAATCCAAGAATCCCGAATACCAAATCTGGGAATCCAATTCCCATTAACGAACCTTTTTCTTCACAAAAACCGGAAACTTTTCCGTCGAAAAATCACATCTTTCTTTCTTTTCAAAATTTCTATCGTATTCTCGTACGAACATCCTCACATATATACCCTGGAACTACGGGGTATAACATTCTTCCCCCCTTAGAAACATTAGTCCCGAATGTTCCTTCTAAGCCTCAAATCAAACGTGTGCCGGTATAGTCTCTACTACTATACTTACAAAAACCGATCATGCCACCAATGGCCAGAAATAACGTGTGCGCAAAACTCAATTCCATGCCAACGAGGAAATCATTTCTAATCTCACCACAGCTCCCACTAGCTTCAATTTACTCTAAGGCCTATCTCCGACCTTCACGATCCGATTCTGGTCGAGCAACGTCCACGAACGTCGATGGTTACCTAAACTTGGGCCTAGCACCCTCGTGACCCTATCACAAAGCGGGATCACCACAAAATGACCCTACCTAAAACCGGGCTGCGGGTTGACACGCAACCTTGCCTCCACCCGACCCATTTACCGCGTCAAGCTCTTGTTCCCCGATCCGGAACAATCTCCCAAATCAAGTCACGAAAACCTAGTGGTCTTCTTAGCTCAACTACCCTCTTATAACTAACCATGTTTTCTAATCACAACAACATAATGCTATCAGAACATAACAATTAAAATATACTCATCTTATCACAAATGCATACTAGTCTCTAGAGGGTCAAGGATATACCTGATATCAAAAGAATAGGCGGTTTCAATGACCGCTAGAACTGGGAACTTCCACCACGACCACTGCACGGCTGTGTATATGAACACCTGCTATCGAAGGCGAAGAACCGCATGAGATCCGAAGGCGAGTCTCAACATCCGCTACCTCTGGTAGGACAATTTCTCGCAAAATGGCCCCGCTGGCCACATGTAAAACAAGTCATCTGACACTCCCCCGAATTGGGTTTACCTCACTGGCTACACTTAGGTCGGGGTGGCTTCATCAACCAGCACCCAACTCCCCTGAAAACCTGAACCCTTGGAGCCCTGACCTGCTCCTGAATACTCTGGAGGCCCTGAAGACTGTAGAGGACCACTCTGTACTGGCGGCGGCGTATAACTAGTCTGCTGCTGAGGCGGTCCGCCTTGAAAGTTACCAAAGGACCTGTAGTCGACGCTTCTTCTGGTATTGGTCAATCCGTCGGTCTCTCGTGCCTCGCACCACTAGTGCATGAGCTGCGTGTGGGCAATATCCATGCCGTGACGATACACGAACAAGACTGCGCCAGTAGTCATCAAGCCTGTGACGTGGCGGTGCACTATGTCCTCCATATTAGCTACTAACGAGGACATATCGAGCCAACGAGTCGAACTTTACGTTGTACTCCCGGTATGCGTCCTCACTGTCTCGGCGTGAAACACAGCCGGCGTGCCCTCGCCGTCTGCGGAGGCAAGAAATGGGCGAGAAATGCCTCGAGAACTCGTCCCAAGCAGTGAGGCGCATGCTCCCCGGGCAGCTCGCGAATCAAACGATCGGCTGCGGTATCACGCGGCCAATGCGAACCGAAAATCACGGACTCGGTCTCGAAGCCTTGATCACTCGCGTGATCCTCATGGCCAGCGGATGAACTCCTGCGGATCATCCCGATCCTCGACCGTAGAACTCGCGGGATCTGACTCGGAAAATCCCGTAGCCTCGAACTATCCGATGCGGGGTGAACTACGGGGCTCACTGGCTGCTGCGTCGGCCCTAACCTCGTGTCAGCCACGATCACGGCGATGGCGGGCCGTCTCCTTGTAACCCATCTCCTGCTGCTCGGTGTGGATGGAGGCTCAGTCTTGTGGCCTCGATGAGGCTGCTTTGCTCTACTCGCGACTCGCCTGCCTTGCCGCCACGGGCTCTGGTTGCCTTACGTGGAGGCATAAGCGGCGAGAAAGAATACGTCGGAAGGAGTCCAACTTATAACACGACTCTAAGGCACGATCTCGGGCGAGAAGAAATAGAAACCAATCCTAGATATCTCATAGCCTCACGATTATAGGTGTGGTGCACAACGCCGATAATCGAACTACTAGATACGGTGCGTAGACACTTTCCAGGACTAAGCGCTCACGATACCACTTTTGTCACGACCCGACCTCGGGCGCGGTGTCTTACCGGGCACCCTAGTGATACAACATCGGAGAAAATCGTGAAATAAAAACTTAAGCAGGAAAGCAAGATACATCATAAGAAAATAGGCTAACCAAAGCGGTCGCGCCTTCGTATATATACATAACCGAGCGATTCAATCCTTTACAAACCACACTTGTGATCTACGGACCTCTAAGAGTGTAATAACAACTATGACGGGACGGGGCCCGCCATACCTCTGAATGTACAGAACCTACAACTCGAGGAAAGCATGCGAAAGATAAGCCTCGGAGAAAGCGGAGCTTCCCAATCTGTTGAGTGATCCTATGGCGAGGATCCTGGCGATGTACCTACTGCGGCATGAGCGGCCACGAAGGAGGTCGATGCAACAAGTACCAAGTATGTGAAACTGAAAAATCGTAATGAAATCACATTTCATCATTTTATAAAACCATTTCGCAATAAGTAACAATTATGTCAAGTAAGGGGCATACGTCCCAAAATGATCACTCGCGCATAACTATGGGTCTCGCGCCCATAATATCAATCATGCGTGGAACTCATTCCTCATCTGGCGGGACATGATGTAAAACAACACCCGTATGTGAACTGAACACTAGATCCTGCGTGCGTCATCAAAAGCCGTCGGGCGAGTAGAATAGCCAACTACCGGTCAAAGCTAGTCATATCCCATCACGGGCAAGATGCGGAAGCCAACTACCGATCCAAAAGCTAGCCACGCATGGCGAGGCAAGTATCTTAAGCTAACGTCTGATAGCCTACCGTCTCACAAGATATGATCGAGGCAAGTATCTTAAGCTATCTACCGGAGGCTCTGGTACGAGAAAATGACGAACAAGTATCTAAAGTGTGCACGAACCACGTACAAATCAAGCCCGTGATCGCTGCGTCACGCGGCAAGCTTCATGGATTAGCGGTGCATGGACTAACAATCGAACCTCACAATGACCGCGTGCCCCGACATCTCACCTCGGAAGTCATGGCCATGAAACCATCTCTGGGCGAATGCGTGGAACATCCATCGCGTCGGCGTGTCCAAAGGAAATCAATCGGATAAGGCCCTCCCGGAGAGTCACGGCGATGCGAAACAACCGATCGATACTCAAAGTGGGCGCATACTCGTGGACCACCCAACGTCGATATGTCAATCAATCAATCGGATAGCCACTCCCGAGTCACGGCATATCAACAAAACAACGCACATCAAAGACTATCACAACAAGCGTAGACAAGTTCAACATACATTCATTTTAATCAACAATCGGGTTTCAAACCCAAAATACTACATACTTTCATTCTTTCAAAAAGACCTCTTTTTACGTAAAAGCCACGTGATACTAATACTGTAGTATTAAAAACATGTTTTCCTTTCAAACCAAATTACTACACCTTAGAAAATCTTTATAAGATTTAAAATCAAGAACTCTATACTTTTAAAACCAAGTGCTTTTCTTTTAAACAACATCAAGTATACTCTTTAAAACCCAATAACTTGCTCTTTCCAAAACAAGTAACCTATACTTAAATCAAGTTACTTCTCCTTTTCCGAAAACAAGTCGTTTATAAGTCAAGTCTCTTATCTTTCAAGATCAAGTCTCTTAACCTTCAAAATCAAATCTTTCTTTTATTTTCATAAAGTCGTTATAACTAACTTCCCATAAAGCCCTTATAACACCTTATGTTTTAAACAAACAAAACTCATTTCACACGTATGCGTCTACCGTACTATATAGTTCACAACAATCATGCTCGAGTATAGGAAGAATCACATACCTTTTTAGCTTAAACCACAACCCAGTCAAGTATGTCGCGCGTAGAAGATCCACCTATAATAACCACAATACAACTATCAACTTCTAGCTCTCTTCGTAGAATATTCTAAATACAAGATTCTTTATTCTACAGAAAATTCGGCACCCCCCCTACTATCACATAAATCTCATCCCTACCAAGGCGCTGCAGGCGATAACTCAGGGGATTACGCGTCTAGCGGGCGTGTTCAATTACCTTCACAATAATACTACACAAGTCTCATGTAAATGCAGTCAATGTAAATACAGTTCAATCCTTACCAATATTCATTCTATATATAGTATACTCAACTATACATTACTAAAATATGTAATATCCAATTACAATAGGGGGACATAGATCATTACCTCGATAAGCCCAAAATTATCCAAGATTATAAGTCGATCCTGAGCAACGTTTAGCTCCAACTCCTTACGCTCCAACCCGCTCCAAGAGACCCTTAGAAGTTTCCAACAACTTCTCTAAAAACTTCAACCAAGCTAGGAAGATTTTTCTAGGGTTTCACTTTGTGACTATTGGAAAAAAATAGTATTTCCGGGCTCCTAGTATTGAAATAACTTTGGAATACTACTAGGGATACTAGGCCAAGGTATTTGGGATTATACAACAATACACCAAGTATTTTCTACACAAGAGGAGGAGGCAACTTCACTAAAGGGAGGGAGTATTTTTGGCTTTGGAAAGTCTTCAAGTGTGGATGAAATATTCTTCAACCTAAGGGGGTATGTATAGAAGAATCAAGGGTCAAGATCAAGGTAAGTGTAGGGTCAAGATTGGGCCATGTGTGTGTGGGTCCCACCACACCACATGGCCAACGAAATTGCTAGACAAGTGGCTTGCCACTTGTTAGCCATTCGACGAGGGACAGTGGCTAGCCACTTGTCCCACCATTCGACAAGGTGCCACATGGGGTGACACGTGTCGCCCCGGCTAAATCAAAATATTTCGTCTTAGAAAATATCCAAAATACCGAAAATCTCAAAAACAAAGCGGGCCCACAAAGCCAGTAAATTTCTCCGTGGGCCCCACGTGACCATTTCCGAAAATAAAATCTCATAATTCTAAAATAATCCAAGAAGCCCGAATACCAAATCTGGGAATCCAATTCCCATTAACGAACCTTTTTCTTCACAAAAACCGGAAACTTTTCCGTCGAACAATCACAACTTTCTTTCTTTCCAAAATTTCTGTCGTATTCTCATACGAACATCCTCACATATATACCCTGGAACTACGGGGTATAACAGATGTGTTACAAGGAGATGGCCCAGTTATTGGCCAGGATAGTGGCAAGGCACGAGGATAAATTTGGATCGCAAATTCGATCTGCATTAGTACCGTAGTTCACCCGAGATCGGATAGTTTGAGACTTGGGACTTTCCGAGTTGCGGCTGCGAGTTTCTGGTCGAGGCACGAGGATGATCGCGGGAGTTCATCAAGCGATTCTGACGGATCGTAGAGTGATCGAGCCGCATGACCGTCGGTGGTCTAGGTTCACATCGGTACAGCGATCTGGCGTCGGCCCGGTTTGATTCATGGGAAGCGTCAGGAGAGCATGCGCTCCCGCAGTTGGGACGAGTTCTCGAGGGCATTTCTTGCACATTTCTTGCCTCACGGATGAGGAGGGCTCGGGTACAAATTTTTGGCGTTAAAGCGGTAGGCGTCACGGTTAGGAAGTCTGGCGTGGAGTTTGACTTCGTTGGCTCGGTATGTCCCGCTTTAGTAGCGATATGGAGGGCCGAGTGCACCGCTACGTCAGGCTCGATGATTACTTAGCGAAGGCTTGTTGGTGTAGCTCTGGCGGGCATGGACATTGCCGCATGCGAGCTCATGCACTAGGATGTGAGGCACGGAGAGGTCGGCGGAATGGCCGGGATCAGCGAAGAATGCGAACAGCGGGGTCCTTTGGTAACTTGCGGCGGACGCCTCGAAGCGAGCTAGTTATGCACCTTCGCCCGATCTGAGTGGTCCTCCACGATCTTGGGGCGTTCGGGGTATTCGAGGCGTCGAGCTCGAGGGCTTAGTTCACGGTATACATGGGTTCTAGCGATCGGGTTCATGTTTCCTCGGTGTACGATCGTGGCGTCATTCAGGAGTGTCGTCTTTCTTGGTGCTTGTTTCACTGCGGCCGTCGAGGGCCATGTGACGAAGCCCTAGGAAGAGAGATACAAGTAGAATGACGCGCCTACGGGTCGATGGCGGGTTCCTCGCCTTATAGCTATCGTCCGTGAGCGAGATTATGATTAGAGCGACGAAGGGAAATGAAGCAGTTGATACAGGTATATTCTTACCCCTCTAGAGACTGGTATGCGTTGTTGATATGATGATGTGATATGTATTATGTTCCGATAGCGTTTTGTTAAATGATGATTTAGAGGCCTGGGGATTTTTTTTACGATTGACCTTTGTCGGAGAGCATAGTATACGAGGGGTATAATTGTGTGATAAGTCCCTGAGTGGTGTGAATTAAGAGGGTAGTTGAACTAAGAAGACCACTAGGTTTTTGTGACTTGATTAGTGAGATTGTTCTGGATCGGGGGAAACAAGAGTTTTGCGCGGTTATGGGTCGGGTTGAGGACCATTAGCGGGTCAACCCGTAGCCCGGAATGTGGTGGGGTCAGTTCGAGGTGGTCCCGCCAGGTGGTAGGGTCACGAGGGCGCTAGGCCCAGGTTTAGGTAACCATCGTACGGGTTCGTGGATGCGTTCGACCTGAGTCGGATTGTGAAGGCCGGGAATGGCCTTAGAGTAAATTGAAGCTAGTGGGAGCTGTTGTGAGATTAGAAATGACTCCTCGTTGACTTGGATTTGAGTTTTGCGCACCCGTTATATTCTGGCCATTAGTGGCATAATTGGTTTCGTAAGTATAGCAGTGGAGACTATATCGGCGCTTGTATGTTTGGAGACTTAGAAGGAACATTCGGGATGAATGTTTCTAAGGGGGGAAGAATGTTATACCGTAGTTCGTGGTATGTATGCGAGGGCGTGCGTGCGAGAATCGACGGAAAAAATTGGAAAGGAAGAAAGATGTGATTTTCAACGGAAAAGTTTAGGTTTTGTAAAGGAAAAATGTAAGTTGATGGGAATTGGATTCACAGATATTGAATTTGTGCTTATTGAATTATATTAGAATATTGAGATTTTATTTTGGAAATGGTCACGTGGGGCCACGGGAGAAATTCTGATTTTGTGGGCCAGCTTTGTTTTGAGATTTTGGCCATTATGGATATTTTCGGAAGATGAAATATTTTGGACGAATAGGAGGGAGACACGTGTCACCCCCTAGGTGGCTCTTGGCCGAAATCACTTGACAAGTGGCAAGACAAGTGGCCTTGTCTTGCAAGATATTTTTAGTTGGACAAGTGGCTTGTGGGGCCCACACACACTTGTCCCCAATCTCAACCGCACACTTGCCTTCATCCTAGCCCTTGGTTGTCCTATATATGCACCCTTAGTTGATGAAATCTTCCACACTTAGACATTTCAAGACAAGAAATTCCCTCCCTTCTCCCTTGACCTAGAGCTCTCGGCTTTGCCCCCATTTCTTGAGCAAAATTTGTCCAACAATTCTTAAACTCTCAAGTGTTCTTCCCTAAGGTGTTAGGAAGATTGTGTACCAAGAGTTGGAAAAGATTTCACACCCCTAACCTCTATTTGTTGCCTTGGCCGAAAGTTGTCATCCTTGAAACCTAAGTGTTCTTCAAATTTTGAAGTTGAATCTTGAAGAGAAGTTGGTTAGGAGCTTCTATGGGTTGCTTGTAGCGGATTGGAACGTAAAGATTTGGAGCTAAGACTTGCTTGGAGCGATTTTAAGAACTTGGATATTCTTGGGCTATTTGAGGTAGTGAAACTTAAACCTCTTTGTGAATTGGTTATTATACATATATTATAAGTATATTATGGATTATATAATATATGGAGTAAAGTTTGGAAGGATTTGGATCTTGTTAAGTTGCTAAAATGGAAATTGGCAAGAAAGCCACAAAATGGTAAAAACGTATCTTACTTGCTAAGAAGCTAATAACAAAGTAAGTATAACTTATATTAAGAATGGAAATATAAGTTGGATGACTAATGAGTAATTTGGATAAGTAAAATGGACAAAGTTGGCCAAGGACCCCAACTTAAGGACTGTATTTACTTTGACCGTATTTACTTTGGACTGTATTTACATTTACATTAAGGAAAGATTGTTCAATCGCGTTCCGTTTGGGCGTGTGATCCCCTTTTTAATTATTGTATTGTATTGTTATGAAGGCGTGATAGTAAACCGCGTTACCGGTTGGGCGCGTAATCCCCTTTCTTTTACTTATTGTTATTATGAAGGCGTGATAGTAAACCGCGTTACCGTTTGGGCGTGTAATCCCCTTCTTTATGTTGTTTAATTATTACGCCTTATATATGGCATATAATTACGGTTATTCGGGCCTTGGAGAAAGAAGGAAAAGTGAGTAAAAACGAGGGAAGTGCTGCCCAATTTTCCGTAGAATTAGAGGGCTTTTTATTGGTATAAGTCTTCAATGGTAAGAAAGGTTTGATAGAAGTACTATGACCATTTTAGGAGTGGAGTACTACGTGTGGCGTGATCTACTTGGCTTAAGGAGTAGCCGACGGGTTGAAGTACTTGGAGCGTTTTGCTATTTGTCGATAATCGTCGCGAGGTATGTGAACATCTTCCTATCTTTTCTAGCATGATTGTTGTGAACTATGTAGTACGGTAGACGTACGTGTGCTAAACGAGTTTTGGTTGGTTTAAAACATAAGGTGTTATAATAGCTTTATGGGAAGTTAGTTATAACGACTTTATGTAGGTAAAAGAATGGTTTATTGATTTTAGAAGTTAAGTGACTTGATCTTGAAAGATAAGAGACTTAACTTAATTAACTTGATATGAATTTTGTTAAAAAGTGTGAAACCTCATTCGTGAGTAATGAGTACTTGGTTTTTAAAGATTGATGTTTTACTGATTTCGGAAATAAGAATAAGTATCGAACAAACCATTGCAGCGTTAGTAAAGGAAAATGTATTGACTAATTAATTATATTAAAACCAGTAGAAACCTCCATCTGCATAGAAGCTAAGATAAGACAAAATTGTATTACATTTCCTAGATCATGGCTGCTTTAATAAGATGGTTATAAGCAAGAACAAGCTACTCACACATAAGGCATATGTTACTCAATTGTTTTAAAAAGAGATTACGTTAAGTGATTAAGACTATGATCTATGGAATCTTTCGAAAATAAGAGACTTGAGTATTTAAAATTAGGCAAACTTGAACTTTTGTAAAGAAATGTTGTTACTTGATTTTAATAAGGAAAGTGTTTTGGTTTACTTATAAATGTTAGTCACTCTATGTTAATACTACGGGTATCGGGTGACCTTTGTAAAAGAAATGGATCTTTTAAAAGAATTTAACGTATGTAGTACTTTGGGGTTAAAACCCGGACTTCGACATAATGAAAGTACCTTGAGTTGTGTGTAACTTGCCTATGTTTGCGTGTGATAGCCTTGTTGTGCAAGTACTGTATTTCTATACCGCCGTGTCTCTCGATGGAGGGTCGGCTGATTGGTTGTGAACGATTCCTATCGAGTCCCATGAGATGGGCCGAGACATGTATTCCACACGATTCCTATCGAGTCCCATGAGATGGGCCGAGACATGTATTCCATACGATTCCTATCGAGTCCCATGAGATGGGCCGAGACATGTATTCCACACGATTCCTATCGAGTCCCATGAGATGGGCCGAGACATGTATTCCATACGATTCTATCGAGTCCCGTGAGATGGTAGACATGTATTCCACACGATTCTTATCGAGTCCCATGGGATGGGCGAGACATGTATTCCACACGATTCCACCTCGAGTCCCATGGGATGGGCGAGTCATGTTATACGTATCATCTGATTTATACCTAGGCATCGGCGGTGAGGAAGGAGTTCCACGAGCGTGAGGATGACTTGGTGTAAGTCCACGACTTGACATGACTACTTTTATGTTGTAAATCGTAGTTTGGCTATCATACATGTCTCTGTTTTATATGTTATCATGATTTCATTTCTGATATTTGATTTCACATACTTGGTACTGTTGTCGACCTCCTTGGCTGCGTTCATGCCGCAGTAGAGGTACATCGGTTGTGGATCCTCGCCATAGGATCACAGTTCAGCGTATTGGAAGCCCGTTTCTCGGAGGCTTATCTTGTGGTATGTTACCACAGTCAGTAGGTTCTTGTACATTCAGGTATGGCGGGGCCTGTCCGTCATAGTTGTTGTCACTTTCTTAGAGGTGCATGAAATCTTGTTGTGGCGGGGTTGTAAGGATATGCTATTCGATTCTGTATATATATATGCAAGGCAAGCTGTTTTGGTTGGCTGCTTTTTTTATCATATCTCTTGTTTTGTGTTCATGTCTTTATTTCGCGATTTTCTCGATGTTGTATCACTGGTGCCTGTAAGGCACGATCCACGGGCCGGTTGGTCGTGACAATACCTTTATGGGCGGACTATGTGACTTTCTGCGTCCAGAATGGGCGAGCGAGATACCTTTATGGGCAGACTATGTGACTTTACCGCGTCCCAGGAATGGGCCGGGCAGTATATCTTTATGGGCAGACTATGTGACTTTATCGCGTCCCAGATTAGGGCGGGCAGTATAGGCGTCCCTCCATAAAGGGTCGTATTATGTTATGTAAGGTAAGTAAGTTATATGGTAATGAACTTGATGATTTTCCTAAGTATGTACGTAAGAAAGTGACTATAACGTTTATTGAAAAATGGGGAAAGATAATAAGGTACGATTAAGTTCACGAGATGGTAATGACATGGTAGGTTCAGGTATTTACCCTTTTTATACTTACCACTGTCATGCTTTTATACAAATATGATTTGTTTACTGTACCTTATTTCCGTTCCATATTAAATTTTTGTTATCTTGACCCCGCCGGGCTGCGTTCATGCCCGCAGGTATTAGGTACACAGGTTGGTGATCCTTGCTCTTAGGATCTCGGTTCAGTTGTTGGAAAAAATCTCTATTTACTCCGGAGGCTTATCTCTTGGTACGGTTTCTCCTGAGGTTGTAGATTCATGTATATTCAGGGGTATGGCGGGGCCCTGTCCCGCCACTGTTGTGATGTTAAAACTCTTAGAGGTCTGTAGTCACATATTGTGGGTCAGTTTGTAAAGGAAAGGAGGCAACTGCTTCGGTTGTATATGTATGTCCAGGAAGGTAGCCCTATCGGCTAACCTGTTGTTTTATTTCTGTTGTTTTATTTTATAAGTTTCATGTATGTTCCACTGATTATCTCTAATGTATACCTGTAAGGGTGCCCAGGTAGGGCACCAGTCGCGGGCCCGGGGTCGGGTCGTGACAACACGTCTAACCGGACGTGTACAATTCTGCCCCACAATAATATTACATAAGTCTACTGTAAATACAGTCCAATGTAAATACAGTTCAATTCTTTTTAATCATCCCTCCATATATCTTACTCAATTATAAACTACTACAATATGTAATTTCCAATTACAATAGAAGGACAGAGATCATTACCTCGATAAGCCCAAAATTATCCAAGATTTATAAGTCGATCCTGAGCAACGTTTAGCTCCTATTCCTTACGCTCCAATCCGCTCCAAGAAACCCTTAGAAGTTTCTAAACAACTTCTCTTAACACTTCATCCAAGCTATGAAGATTTTCCTAGGGTTTCATTTGCGACTATTGGAATAAAGTAGTATTTACGGGCTCTTATGTTGAGATTACTTTAGAATACTACTAGGGATACTAGGCTAAGGTATTTGGGATTATACAACAACAATTGAAGTATTTTCTACACAAAGTGGGGGGGTTTGGACGAGAACTTATCAAAGGAGGGAGTATATTTTTTTTGCCTTGAAAACTCTGAAGTGTGGATGAAATAAGTCTTGCATCTTAAGGGGTATTTATAGGACAATCAATGGCCAATATCAAAGCAAGTGTGTGGTCTAGATTGGGACATGTGTGTGTGGGCCCCACAAACCACATGTCCACACAAACTTGGAGACAAGTGGCTTGCCACTTGTCCACCACAAAAACGTCCAAGGACACTTGTCAAGGCACTTCGGCCACAATGGCCACATGGGGTGCCACGTGTCGCCCCCCTACTCGTCCAAAATATTTCATCTTCCGAAAATATATTTAATGCCAAAAATCTCGAAAACAAAGTGGGCCCCACAAAATCGTAAATTTCCTCCCGTGGGCCCCACGTGACCAATTCCGGAAAATAAAATCCATAATTTTATTATAGTCCAAGAAGTCCAAATACCAAATCTGGTAATCCAATTCCCATTAACGAACCTCTTTCCTTCACAAACTCCGGAAACTTTTCCGTCAAAAAATCACATCTTTCTTCCTTTCCAATTTTAATGTTGTATTCTTGTACGTACGTCCTCATATACATACTCTGGAACTACGGGGTGTAACAATAACAACCACAACACATCTATCAACTTCTAGTTCTCTTCGTAGAATAATTCTAAGTATAAGGTTCCTTATTCTACGGAAAATTCGGCAGTACTTCCCCTGTATCTACTTACCACCACCTTTTTCAAGGTCCGATATCAATAGCCAACATGCCACATTTAAGGCGCAACAATACAACAGTCAAAGGGGATTACACGCTTAACTGGACGTGTAAAATTCTGCCCCACAATATACCAACAGTCTATATCTTTTCAACCTTCTATCTGCATACCATATACTCAATTATAAACTACTACAACATGTAATATCCAATTACAATAGAAGGACAAAGATCATTACCTCGATAAGCCCAAAATTTATCCAAGATTAATAAGTCGATCCTAAGCAACGTTTAGATCCAATTCCTTACGTTCCAACCCACTCCAAGCAACCCTTAGAAGCTCCTAACCAACTCTTCTTCAAGATTCAACTCCAAAAAGTGAAGAACACTTAGGCTTAAAAATGGGAAAGTTTCGGCCAAGGGGTATAACTTAGGCTAGGGGTGTGAAATATTTTCTAACTCTTGGTTCATAATCTTCCTAACACCTTAAGGAAGAACACTTAAAAGTTTAAGAATTTTTGGACAAGGTTTCAAGCCATCACGAAAGCTGAGGAGAGAGGAGGGAATTTTTGCCTTGGAAAATCTCAAGTGTGGATGAATAAGTCTTGCATTCAAGGGGGTATTTATAGAGAAATCAAAGGCTAGGATTAAAACAAGTGTGTGGTGAGATTGGGGGACAAGTGTGTGTGGGTCCCACCCACCACATGCCACACAAAAGCTTGGGACAAGTGGCTTGCCACTTGGCTAAGCATTTCGGCCAAGGCCACTTGTCCACAAGAGACGGCCAACATGGCGACATGGGGGTGACACATGTCGCCCCCTACTCGTCCAAAATATTTCATCTTCCGAAAATATCCATAATGTCCAAAATCTCGAAAACAAAGTGGGCCCCACAAAACCGTAAATTTCTCCCGTGGGCCCCACGTGACCAATTCCGGAAATTAAAATCCATAATTCTAATATTCCAAGAAGTCCGAATACCAAATCTGGGAATCCAATTCCCATTAACGAACCTTTTTCCTTAACAAAATCCGGAAAATTTTCCGTCGGAAAATCAAATCTTTCTTCCTTTCCAATCTTAATGTCGTATTCTCGTACGTACGTCCTCACATACATACCCTGAAACTACGGGGCGTAACATTCTTCCCCCCTTAGAAACATTCGTCCCGAATGTTCCTTCTAAGTCTTCAAACACACATGCGCCGGTATAGTCCTCACTACTATACTTACAAAACCAATTATGCCACACATGGCCATAATATAACACATGCGCCAAACTCAAATCCGAGCCAACGAGGAATCACCTCTAATCGTGTATAACAACACTAAAGCTTCCACCCATGGTCTAAAGGATACTCTCTTCACATCTTTACTTCACAAAATGATCACTTCCCTTCTCTT
The DNA here is from genome assembly GCA_029844215.1 of Przewalskia tangutica. Classification (NCBI taxonomy): domain Eukaryota; kingdom Viridiplantae; phylum Streptophyta; class Magnoliopsida; order Solanales; family Solanaceae; genus Przewalskia; species Przewalskia tangutica. Next base: position 45,525,574 of record CM056722.1, on the reverse strand, counting down.
AACACATGTTCACTTCTTCTTTAACTCGTTGTACCCTTCTCGTACACCCGAACTCTTTCTAGTACACGTACCATACTTCAGTCATCGCTCACATTCCTTTAAGGCCATTCCCGACCTTCTCGATCCGATTCCGGTCGAACACATCCACGAACTCATACGATGGTTACCTAAACTTGAGCCTAGCACCCTCGTGACCCTATCACCTAGCGGGACCACCTCAAACTTACCCACTTCATTCCGAGTTGCGGGTTGACCCGCAATATGGCCTCAACCCGACCCACTTCGTACCAAACTCTTATTCCCGGTCCGGAACAATCTCACTATACAAGTCACGAAAACCTAGTGGTCTCCTTAGCTTAACTACCCACTTACATTTCACACCACTCATGGACTTATCACACAAATACACTCCACGTATACTATGTACTCTGACAAAGATCAACCGTAAATCTTTTACTCAAGACGGCCTTGCATCTAATGTCTCTACGTGTACTATTCTAAGGCCCACAATTTTCCTGTCCCCAAACTTACCTTTTTAACTAACCATGTTCTCTAAATCACAATTTACACAATGTTATCCGAACATAACACTTAACCATAAAATCATCATATCACACATACTAATCTCTAGAGGGTTAAGGATATACATGTAACTACTGCTTCACTTTCCCTTTGTCGCTCTAATCATAATCCTGCCCTGTTGGGCGCATAGCTAGAGAAGGTGATGACCCGCTACTGATCCTGACGGATGAGTCTTAACATCTGCTCTACCTCTGATCGGACAATCCTTCGCAAAATGGCCCTGTCGGCCACAAGTATAGCAATCTCCCTGTTATACCCCGTAGTTCCGGAGTATGTATGTAAGGACGTACGTACGAATGTATAAACCCTAATTAGGGTAAGAATGAAAGATTGTTTTCCGAAGGAAAATATTCCGAACCTTGTGAAGGAAATTTTTACGTTTTCAATATTTTTATGGAATTTTTCCGAGAGATAAATATTTTGGACCAATAGGAGGGCGACATGTGTCACCCCAAGTGGACATGTTGGACGTTTTTTTTCAAGACTAGTGGGCAAGACAAGTGGCCAAAAGTCTTGCATGGGATTGCATGGCATAGTGGACGATTTTTTTGAGTTAGTGGGCAAGTCAAATGGTCAAAGTCTTGCATGACATTTGTGGGACAAGTGGAGAAAGGAACCTACACAAACAATCTATACCGTACACGTGTTTTAATCCTAACCCTTGGTTGTACTATATAAACCCCTCTAGTTGATGAAAATCTTCCACACTTAGAATATTTCAAGACTTGAAAATATTTTCTCTCCCTTCCCTAGTTGCTCTCGTCCAACCTTGCATTTTTTGAGCAATTGTTGTCCAAAAATTCCCAAACTTATAAGTGTTCTTCCTTAATGTATTAGGAAGATTATTAACCAAGAGTTAGACAAGATTTCACACCCCTAGCCTCAAAAATCCTCACAAAGCCGAGAGTGTGCAGTTTTGAAACCTAAGTGTTCTTCACTTTTTGGAGTTAATTCTTGAATAGAAGTTGGTTAGGAACTTCTAAAGGTGACTTGTGGTGGTTTGGAACACAAATATTTGGAGCTAAGACTTGCTTTGGAACGACTTTAAGTTCTTGGATATTTTTTGGGCTATATTAAGGTAATGAACCTTAACCTCTTTGTGAAGTTGATTATTATGTATTATTGGATATTATACATATATTGGAAGTATATTATGAAGTATGAAAAATAAGGAAAGATTTGGATCTTGTTAAGATGTTAAAAGGAGAATTGGCATATTAGCCATTAAAATGGTAAAAATGTATCCATTACTTGACTAAGAAGTTAACAACAAAGAAACTATAACTTATATAAAGATTGGAATATAAGTTGGAAGACTAATGAAGTAATTGGATAAGTAAAATTGTAAAATTTGGCCAAGGACCCCAACTTAAGGACTGTATTTACTTTGGACCGTATTTACCTTGGACCGTATTTACTTTGGACCGTATTTACTTTGGACCGTATTTACTTTGGACTGTATTTACTTTGGACTGTATTTACATTGTTGTTAAGGGGAAGATTGTTAAATCGCGTTCCGTTTGGGTGTGTGATCCCCTTCTTTAATTATTGTTGTTGTTAAGGGGAAGATTGTTAAATCGCGTTCTGTTTGGGCGTGTGATCCCCTTCTTTAATTATTGTTGTTGTTAAGGGGAAGATTGTTACATCGCGTTCTGTTTGGGCGTGTGATCCCCTTCTTTAATTATTGTTGTTGTTAAGTGAAAGATTGTTAATCGCGTTCCGTTTGGGCGTGTGATCCCCTTCTTTAAATTTCGGAATTATTGCGCCTTATTTATGACATGTTGGTTACTATTATCGGGCCTTGAAAAAGGTGGAGAATTGAGTAGAAACGGGGGAGGTGCTGCCCAATTTTTCGTAGACCAAGAGAAATTTTACTTAGAAGAATCCCACGTAAAACTAGAAGTTGATAGGCGTGTTTTGACTATTATAGGTTGACGCTCTGCGCGCGACATATCCGACTTGACAAGTGGATTTAGCCGAGGAGGTATGTGATTCTTCCTATCCCTTTGAGCATGATATTTATAAAATATATATAGTACGGTAGACGTACGTGTGTTAAACTAAATTTGGCTTTACTTTGATGTCTTTGGACTTGAGTTCTAATTAATAAGAATCTTGAATATTTCAAAAAGAGTTATGAATCATTTTGGAAGAAAAATAATACTTGGTTTTCATAAAAAGTTTAAGTGTTATACTAGCTTTATGGGAAGTTAGCTATAACGACTTAAGAAAGATAAGAAACGGTTTAATTATATGTTTATCAAATGCTTGAAATGATGTTTGAATGTATGGTAAGTTGGTTTGATAAACATGTTATGATGCTACGTGTGTTAGTATCTTGTAACGCTTGTGTAAGGAGGTTATTCTTGTTGTGCTTATGTTGTTTAATGATAAGCCGTTGTGTTAGTATTATATCACTCACCCTCCTGACTTGTTACGATGCCGAGGGTTAGCCGCCCCCGATGCGAGGAATACCTCATGCGGGTCCATGGGACCTATGTGGAGCTGCGGGAGTTCCAGGATGATTACTCCGGGTGTGTTACGCCGATGCGAGGAATACCTCATGCGGTCTATGTGGCGTGCGGTGCGGATTCGGGGCGATGTCGAGGTTAGCTACCCCGATCGAGAATACCTCATGCGGGCCTAAAGGGCCTATGCGGTGCGGGAGTTCCAGATTAGGCTCGCATAATGATCTTATGGGCGATTGGCCTTGCTTGATCATTAGCGGCCTAGAAAAGACCGATTACATTATATCTATTTTTGCTCTTGTTTATGATGTGTACGATGTGCGGTTAACTTGGTTGTTTCGCATATTTGTGAATTGGTTTTAAAATGTTATAATTATATATATATCGATACTACGCTTTCACATACTTGGTACTGTTGTCTTGACCTCGCTTCGGGTGCGCTCATGCCAGGTAAGGGAAAGCAGGTGGTGGATCCTCATTCTTAGGATCCTTACTCAGGTGTCAGGAGCTCCATTTCTCTGGAGGCTCGACTTTTGGTACGGTTCTCTCTGGTGTTGTAGATGTTTTGTACATTCAGGGGTATGACGGGGCCCTGTCCCGTCATAGTGTTTACACCTTCTTAGAGGTCTGTAGTCCTGTTGTAAAGTTGGGATGTAACTGTTCACTTTTGGTATTTATATTCATGCCGAAAGGCAACTTTTCTTTGGATAGACTGTTCTTATTTTACACTGTTTCATGTTTGTAATTTTATATTCCGCTGGTTACTCTGAGGTATGTCTACTTGGGTGCCCGGGTAAGGCACAAGTCACGGGCCCGGGAACGGGTCGTGACACTCCCAAACTGTCGGAAAACGTAATATTGTGACGAATGGGAGGGCGACACGTGTCACCCCCCCCTTAGAGTGCCTTGGACGAAATTAGGCAAGGTCAAAAGGGTCATTTGACCTTTGCTAGGATGACTAAGTTTTGCAACTTGAAGAGCTTGAGATAATTGACTTGGTCAATGGGACCACAAGACTTGATATTTAGTAGAAACTCATCCAAGCCACCCATTTGTTCACATCTTGACCCTCCATTGTGCTTTATAATACTACTAGTAGTGAGACAAGTTCCACACTTAGCCAAATTTTCATGAAAATTGGATGAACACTACAATGTGCTCTCGGGTTCACCTAGGAAGAAAAGGAAAAAAATTTGTTTGTTGTCCAATAATCTTCCCACTTTAAACCAAGGTTCCTAAGTGTATTGTAAGGGTATCTCAATAGAAAAATCCCGGAAAAAGATAGTTTTCGTATTAGTCGCAAAATGTAAACCTAGTTGCTTTTCTAGGTTTTGGTTGGAAGATTGAAGGAAAATTGTTGGTGTTGTTCTAAGGGTCTCAAGTGGTGGATTGAAGTGTCTAGATGAAGCTCTAAGTGCTAAGGAGCGACTTCGGATTTGGAGTTGGACTAAGAATCGTTGAGGTAATAATCTTGGCTCTTAAGTGTTACAAGATTATGTATTGTTGTTAGCTTTACATTTTTGCTAGCATGAAGTATATGTGTTGAAGTTTCTTAAATATTATGGATTGTTGTAGCCTAAAATCCGAAATGACATATTAGCCATTTGAAGTTGGATTACAATTTGGAGCATTTTTCTACTTGTCGATAATCGTCGCGAGGTATGTGAACCTCTTCCTTCCTTTGGCATGATTCTATGTATGGAATATACATGTGGTATTATTTCATATTTCCTTTTACTCTTAGAAGTTAAGGGGTATGTGTGTGATTTACTCTATGTAAAGTTTATGTCAAAGTTATCCTATGTCCTTACCGAGTCTTATGGGGGATGTTGGTAAGAGTCGTTAGTGTTATACCCCGTAGTTCCAGGGTATGTATGCGAGGACGTACGTACGAGAATACGACAGAAAGATTGGAAAGGAAGAAAGAGGCGATTTTTCCACGGAAAAGTTTCCGGTTTTTGTGAAGGAAAAAGGTTCGTTAATGGGAATTGGATTCCCAGATTTGGTATTCGGACTTCCTGGAATATTAGAGAATTATGGAATTTTATTTTCGGAAATGGTCACGTGGGGCCCACGGAGAAATTCTGTTTTGTAGGGCCCACTTTGTTTTGAGATTTTGGCCATTGTGGATATTTTCTAAGATGTTTTATTTTGGGCCAATAGGAGGGTGACACGTGTCACCCCCGCCTAGGCTTAGTAGAATGGCATTTGTGCACACCTTGGTTAGAGTCGTTTTTAAACGTTTTACATAACTTGCGAGGAAAATTCCGGCTATGTCTTTTCTTATTTTTGCGGATTTTTCCGAGAGGCGGAACATTTTGGACCAACGAGAGGCGGCGCAGCACCTCATTGGTGGGCAAGGTGGCTTGGACGATTTGGGGTGTCAGTGGTAGATATTTTTGGTAGATATTTGTGAGGGTTTTAAGGAGTAGGGACTAGGGGCACTTGGGCATATCTTGGCCTACACTTGTGTAGCACTTGGCTAGATCTTGGCCATTGGTTGGCCTTGGCTTGTAGTATAAATACCTCCTTTGATGAACTTCTTCATCCATAAATTTGCCTAAGTCTTGAAAGCTCTCCTTCTCCCTCCACTTGTGTTGAGTTCGGCCAAGGGCCTCCCCAGGCCGAGAGCACCCCCCCTACAGGGGTGCTAGCCAGAGTGTACCCCACTGCTAGTTGCTTTCGTATAATACCCCTTTGTGGTGTAGAAATACTCTCAAAAGTATTGTTATAATGCCCAAATTACCTTAGCCAGTATACCTTGTTGTATTCTAAGGTTATACCTATCTGAAAAGCCGTAAATACTATTATACTTTCCGTCGATCCAAAACCGAAACCACAGGAAAATCTCCATAGTTAGTTGGAGTGTTATGTAGAAGTTGGTTAGAACTTCTAAGGGTGGTTTGGAGCGGGTTGGAGCGCCCGGAGTTGGAGCTAAACCTTGCTCAGGAGCGACATTAAACTCGGATAATTATGGGCTTATCGAGGTAAATATCTTGTCCCTCTATTGTAATTGGAAATTACATGTTGTTAGAATATATAGTTGAAGTATACTATATATAGAACTGAACGTGGTTAGTTGGCAATTTCTTTTGACTTAAGCTGAAGAATCGAATCAGTAATTACATGGGGGTATTACAGTAGACTTGTGTAGTAGTACTGTGGAGTAGAATTGTACCCGTTCGGGTTAGATGTATAACCCCCCCCCCTGGTTGGCTTGGTAGCCGGCCCCGTTAGAGGAGGAGATTTACGCTGTTGTTGCGGGAGAGTCTTTGAATTTTACGTAGAATGTTCTACGATAAGATCTTGATGTTAATAAGCGCCTTGTGGCCTTATAGGTTGAAGTACTACGTGTGGCGCGTTCTACTTGGCTTTAGGAGTAGCCGACAGTTGGAAGTACTTAGAGCGTTTTGCTATTAGTCGATACTGTCGCGAGGTATGTGAACCTCTTCCTATCTCTTCTAGCATGATATGTGTGAACTATGTATTACGGTGAGCGTCGTGTACTAAATGTATTTGATTGGTGTAAAACATAAAGTGTTATAACGGCTTTATGGGAAGTTGGTTATAACGGCTTTATGTTGGTAAGAAAATACATGTGGTTTTAAAAGGTAATCGATTTGAACTATAAGCGGCTTGTTATGTGTTAATAAAGAACTTGAAGTATTTCAAAAGAGTTTTGAATCATTTTGAAAGAAGAAGTAATACTTGGTTTTGAAAACTTAAGAGTTATACTAGCTTTATGGGAAGTTAGGTATAACGGCTTAAGAATGTTTCTTGATTTGGAAATCGTAATGTGTATCGACAAACCACAAAGCGTTAATAAAGGGAAATGTTTTGATTAATTAAGTATTAATAAAACCATTAGCAACTTCCATCTGCATAGAAACTAAGATGAGACAAAATGATATTTCCTAGATCATGGTTCTTTGTAATAAGATTGTTATAAACAAGAATATCCTACTCACATATAAGGCTTATGTTTCTCAGTTGTTTAAAAGAAAATTATATTCTTAAATGAATAAGGCTATGAACCACGAAACCTTTCTAAAATAAGAAACGTGAACATGTGAAATTAGGCAAACTTGGGCGTTTGGGAAATAATGTTGTTACTTGATTTTACAAAGGTAAGAGTTTTAGTTTTCTTAAAAGGGCGGTCACTCTATTTTATACTACGTATTGTGTGACTTATGTGAAGAAAGCAGATCTTTTAAAGATTTAATGTGTGAAGTACTTTGGGGTTAGATACGAACTTGTTAGTAAAGCACCTTGTGTGAATAACTTGATTGTATCGGTTTGTGATAGCCTTATAATACTTTCTTGTTGATTTGAGAAGTAAACATGTTAGGATGCTACGTGGGTTAGTATCTTGTGATGTTAGTGTAAAGGGGTTTTCCCCTCGACTGCGCTTAAAGTTGTTTGACTATCAGCCGTTATGTTGGTATTGTACCACTCACCTTGACTTGTGTCCGAGGTTGTCGCCTCCGTCTGGGGTAGACTTCGGTGATGCAGGACCATGATTCGAGGATACCTCGTGCGGGTCGGGGATCCATGCGGAACTACGGGAGTTCGTGTTAGTTTACGGCCCTTGTGGTCATGCGGTCTTTGTGGCCATGCGGACTGCGAGTCCAGGACGATGCCGGGGAGTAGCTACCCTCGATGCGGGGTTATACCTCATGCGGGCCTATGAGGTTGGCCTATGCGGAGCTGCGGAGAGTTCCAGGGCTAGACGCGCACATTTGATACTGCGGGCGAGTGACCAACTTTTATCATGTGACGGTCTAGACAGATATCATGACACAGTTTATGACCTTGTTGGTACTGTGGGTGTTAGTAGTCGGCTATGCCTTCGTGCCACCTGTCTTGTTTTATTAGGACACAGTGGGACACGGTGTTCATGTGTATTCCTTGGTGTTTGTGTATCATAAAGCTGGCGGTGAGGAAGGTATTCCACGCACGATTGATGTTGTGGGCGTGAGACCCATTGGTAAAATTAGTGATGACTTGAGGCGTGAGTCCACGACTTGACATATTTGCTATTTATGGTGAATCGTAGTTTGGTTATCATACATGTCTCTGCTTTGTATAGACTACTATGATTTCATTTCTGATATTTATTTTCGATTTCACATACTTGGTACTGTTATCGACCTCCTTCGGCTGCGTTCATCTTGAGTAAAGGTACACCATCATCGATCCTCGCTCTTAGGTCACGATTCGCGTGTGGGAAAGCTCGCTTCTCCGAGGCTTATCGGTGGTATAGTCCCTGTTGTTGTAGGTGTTTACATTCGGGGTATGGCGGGCCCTGTCCGCCATTGTTGTCGTATCATTTCTTAGAAGTGCAGAAATCTTGTTGTGGCGGGGTTTGTAAAAAGGATTAAAACTGTTCATGTTGGAAAAAGTTGTTATTTATATATATGCCGAAAGACAAGTTTTTCTCAGATTATTGTTTCATATTTCATAATATGTCTTGTATTGTTTTATGTTCCGCTGATTACTCTGATGTTGTATCACTAGGGTGCCCGGGGTAACGCACCAGTCACGGGCCCACAATCGGGTCGTGACAGTTAGGAGGTACTTTGGAGCCAAGTTGACTTGGCTAATTTATGGCACGAATGAGAATAAGTATCGAGCAAGCCATTGCAGCGTTAATAAAGAAAAATGTAATGACAATCAAATTACGTTAAAATGAGTAGAATTCTCCATCTGCATAGAAGATAACATAAGACAAAATTGTATTACATTTTCTAGATCATGGCTACTTGAATAAGATCGTTATAAATAAGTATAACTTATTCACAACGCACCAATGTATATGTTACTTAACTTATAAGAATTTACGTATGAAATTTTAAGGCTATGAAGTTAAGAGACTTTATTTTTCAAGTTATGGGACTTGATTCTTAAAGGAAGAAATGAATTGATTTTTTACAAGTATAGAATACTCGATTTGGAAAGACTTGATTTCTAAAGTTAAGAAACTTGTTTTCTTAAAAGTTAATAGACTTGAAGTATTTTGAAAGTATAAGTCTCTTGGTTATAAAAGGTATGAATTTGTCCAATACATAAAGAGTTATAACGGCTTTATGGGAAGTTGGTTATAACAACTTTATGGAAGATTAAAAGAATGGTGTTCTTCAGTAATGTAAGCAAAGAAATGATTTGAAATAAAGAAGGGCAAACTGTTTTAAAGGTACCAATTGCTTAAAGTTTTTAAGAAAGAAGTCACTTGATTTAGAATCCGGTAAATGTATTTCTAAAAAGGTATTGTGACTTGTCTTGAAAGTAGATATGACTTGATACTACGGCTGTTAGTATCTTGGAAGTTTTTATTTGAAAAAGAGTCTTTCTAAAGGAGTAGAGGTGCGTAGTACTTGGGGTTAAATTCCCGGATTTTTATGTGTGAAACGAAAGTGCCATGAGTTTATAAAAATGGAAGTCTAAAGGTTTAATGAACGTGCCTATGTTTGCTTGTGATAGCTTTGAGTGCAAGTATTATATGTTTACGTTGTCGTGACTCTCAGTTGGAGGGCCGTCTGTCTTGTTGTAAGTTTACTTGGACGTACCGACAGTGATGTGGGATTCCACGGGTATGCTTCCATTATGATTGATCCTTGGACATGCTTATACGATGTGGGATTCCGGGGCATGTGACCAGGAGGCGGGTTAGATTCCCGGATTTGTTTTATTACCCATGGCCATGCTTATACGATGAGGGATTACGGGGCATGCGACCATGCTATGTACGATTATTACTCCATGGGCTAGCTCCCCATAAAGACATGTACCCACGATGAGGGATTCCAGGGGCATGTTATATTATTACTCCATGGGCTAGCTCCCCATGAAGACCTGCACCTACGATGAGGGATGCCGAGGGCACGTTATGACCATGCTTATACGATGAGGGATTCCGGGGCATGCGGCCACGTTATATATATATATATATATATATGTGTGTGTTGTGTATGTGTACGCCGACAGTGAGGTGGGATGCCACGGGCGCGTCACATGGTTATATGTTACACCTACGGCTGTCGGCAGTGATGTGGGATTCCACGGGCAGGAGATATATATATGTATTGTGTATGTGTACGCCGGCAGTGAGGCAATATTCCACGGGCGCGTCACATGGTTATATGTTACACTTATGACTTTCGGCAGTGATGGGGGATTCCACGGGCACGCTTTGATATTTGTGTGATTTGATCGCGTCCCATATTAGGCCGGGTAGTATATGCGTCCCTCCATAAAGGGCCGGATTATGTTATGAAAGATAAGTAAGTTATATGGTAATGAACTTGACGATTTTTCCCAAGTATGTACGTAAGAAAGTGACTATAACTTTTATTTAAAATGGGGAAAAGATAATAAGGTACGATTAAGTTCATAAGTGGTAATGAAGCAGCGGGATCCGTATGTACTTTTTATACTTGCCTGTCTTTCTTTTGTCTGATTATGATCTGTTTCTTGTACTTTATTTATGTTCCATATTAAATTTTTGTTATCGATCCCTTCGGGCTGCGTTACATGCCGCAGTATTAGGTGCACAGTTGGTGATCCTTGCTCTTAGGATCTCGGTTGATTTTGGGAAAAAGCTCCATTTGCTCGGAGGCTTATCTCTTGGTACGGTTTTCCACGAGGTTGTAGATTCACGTGTATTCGAGGTATGGCGGGGCCTGTCCATGCTGTTGTTATGTTAAAACTCTTGAGGTGCGTAGTCACATATTGTGGGTCGCTTTGTAAAGAAAGAGCAACCGCTTGCCGGTTGTATATATGTATGTCGGAAGGTAGCCATCGGCTAACCTATTGTTTTATACATTTGTTTTATTTTGTAAGTTTCATGTATGTTCTGATTTTCTCGATGTATACTGTAAGGGTGCCCAGTTAGGGCACGATGCGAGCTTGGAGGGTCGTGACAAAAGTGGTATCGAGCAGTTAGTCCTCGAAAAGTGTCTACAGACCGTGTCTAGTAGAGTCTTAATTATCGATGTGTTGTGCACCACATCTATAATCAGGAGGCTGCAGGACATTTAGGATTGGTTTCCATTCTTCTCTCCTTGAGATCGTGCGGTGAGGCATCTAGTAGGTTGAATCCTCTCGACCCGCTTCTTATGTAACGATTATGCCTCGCCGGAAGGCGACCGGGGCCCGAAGGGCAAGGCGGCGGCGGAGGCGCTAGTGTACGCAGAGGTTACCGTGACTCGAGCACGCACTATGCACGAAGTAGTAGGCGGATCGACGAGCTCGGCCACGGCGGTATTAGAGGCCAGCGGCGGTAGCTCGAGGTTCCGTGCAGAGCCTCGATTCCGCGCCGAGCGAGTTTAGAGATTATGGAGAGCAAATCAAGCTATTGACTAGCATAGTGGTAGAGGCGCCGGGAGCGAGTAGCTAACCCTGGCCGAGCGGTTTGAGGATTCGGATTTTACGGGTTGTAGTCCACCCGAGTTTTATGGTTCTAGATCTGAGGATGATCCTCAAGAGTTCGTTCGGCAGCTACAGCGGACTATGCAGGTGCTTAGGGCCTCGGAGACAGAGTCAGTTGTGTTAGCTTCTTACCGGTTACGTGATATTGCGTTGAACTGGTTTGAGTCTTGGGAGCTGTCGAGAGGTGTGGGTGCTCGTCCGACAGTTTGGGAGTAGTTCACGGAGGCCTTTCTTGATCAATTTTTGCCTCCTGAAATGAGGAGAGCCCGTGTTGATAGGTTCTTGTCATTGAGGCAGAATGGGAGGACCATCAGGGAATACAACCTGGAGTTCGACTCGTTGGCGGTATCGCGCACTATTGTAGGCGATATGGCGGACGAGTTCACCGTTATGTGATGGGGCTGACCATTATATGATTCTTGCATGCACAGGAGTGGCCGCTTCACCGGTATAGATATTTCTAGGATGCGAGCTTATGCGCGAGGATAGAGGGCGAGAGAGAGAGGTCGGCTAGACTTAGGCGGCCCAAGAGGCGGGGCAGCGAGGTTCGGGGTAACTTTTAGGCGGGCGGCCTCAGCGAACTAGGTCTACATTTCAGCCGACACAGAGTGCTCCTTCCCGGTCTTCTGGCCGGAGGTTTGGTCGCCAGGGATATTCGGGAGCAGGTCAGGGCTCCAGGGCTGCAGGTTCACAGATGTCGGAAGATAGTAGCCAGGGGAAGCCACATTTGCCCCGGTGTGGTCACTGTAGTAGATTCCATGTTGGGGAGTGTCGTACTACTTCGACAGCTTGTTATGCTTGCGGCGGCGAGCTATTTCGTGAGAGACTATCCGACGGAGTGGGGCGGTGGGATAGCGCGATCTTGGATCGATTGCGGGTTCTTCGCCTTCAGCTAGGCGGGATGTTTATGCCGTGCGTGTGGCCAGTCGTGGTGGAAGTTCCCAGTTTTAGCGGTCCTTTGAACCGCCTATTTGATTTCAGGTATGTCTTTGGCCCTTTAGAAACTTGTATGCAAGATAAAGTTGTGGTATGTTTAAGTGTCATGAACAGATTATATTGAGACTATGTATATGCTAGAAAGAGTTGGAAGTACGAAGAGATAATCTCTTTTGGGCTTATGATGGACGGATATGCGTGTGCGAGGTATTAGGGTCATGTGTGGCATTATTAGTATGTCGGGTGGTAAAAGGAAACTATGTCGCTAATTATAAGTTTGACTCCGTAAGAACATTCGGGGACGAATGTTTCTAAGGGGGGAAGAATGTTACACCCCGTATTTACAGGACATGTTTTAAGAACGTACGTAAGAATCCCAAATGTTAAGATTAGAGACTTGTAAAAATTTATCGGAATTATGGAATTGTCGGAAAACGTAATATTGTGATGAATGGGAGGGCGACACGTGTCACCCCCCCTTAGAGTGCCTTGGACGAAATTAGGCAAGGTCAAAAAGGTCATTTGACCTTTGCTAGGATGACTAAGTCTTGCAACTTGAAGAGCTTGAGATAATTGACTTGGTCAATGGGACCACAAGACTTGATATTTAGTAGAAACTCATCCAAGACACCCATTTGTTCACATCTTGACCCTCCATTGTGATTTATAATACTACTAGTAGTGAGACAAGTTCCACACTTAGCCAAATTTTCAAGAAAATTGGATGAACACTACAATGTGCTCTCGGGTTCACCTAGGAAGAAAAGGAAAAAAATTTGTTTGTTGTCCAATAATCTTCCCACTTTAAACCAAGGTTCCTAAGTGTATTGTAAGGGTATCTCAATAGAAAAATCCCGGAAAAAGATAGTTTTCGTATTAGTCGCAAGATGAAAACCTAGTTGCTTTTCTAGGTTTTGGTTGGAAGATTGAAGGAAAATTGTTGGTGTTGTTCTAAGGGTCTCAAGTGGTGGATTGAAGTGTCTAGAAGAAGCTCTAAGTGCTAAGTAGCGACTTCGGATTTGGAGTTGGACTAAGAATCGTTGAGGTAATAATCTTGGCTCTTAAGTGTTACAAGATTATGTATTGTTGTTAGCTTTACATTTTTGCTAGCATGAAGTATATGTGTTGAAGTTTCTTAAATATTATGGATTGTTGTAGCCTAAAATCCGAAATGACATATTAGCCATTTGAAGTTGGATTACAATTTGGAGCATTTTGCTACTTGTCGATAATCGTCGCGGGGTATGTGAATCTCTTCCTTCCTTTGGCATGATTCTATGTATGGAATATACATGTGGTATTATTTCATATTTCCTTCTACTCTTAGAAGTTAAGGGGTATGTGTGTGATTTACTCTATGTAAAGTTTATGTCAAAGTTATCCTAAGTCCTTACTGAGTCTTATGGGGGATGTTGGTAAGAGTCGTTAGGAGGTACTTTGGAGCCAAGTTGACTTGACTAATTTATGGCACGAATGAGAATAAGTATCGAGCAAGCCATTGCAGCGTTAATAAAGGAAAATGTAATGACAATCAAATTACGTTAAAATGAGTAGAATTCTCCATCTGCATAGAAGATAACATAAGACAAAATTGTATTACATTTTCTAGATCATGGCTACTTGAATAAGATCGTTATAAATAAGTATAACTTATTCACAACGCACCAATGTATATGTTACTTAACTTATAAGAATTTACGTATGAAATTTTAAGGCTATGAAGTTAAGAGACTTTATTTTTCAAGTTATGGGACTTGATTCTTAAAGGAAGAAATGAATTGATTTTTTACAAGTATAGAATACTCGATTTGGAAAGACTTGATTTCTAAAGTTAAGAAACTTGTTTTCTTAAAAGTTAAGAGACTTGAAGTATTTTGAAAGTATAAGTCTCTTGGTTATAAAATGTTTGAATTTGTCCAATACATAAAGAGTTATAACGGCTTTATGGGAAGTTGGTTATAACAACTTTATGGAAGATTAAAAGAATGGTGTTCTTCAGTAATGTAAGCAAAGAAATGATTTGAAATAAAGAAGGGCAAACTGTTTTAAAGGTACCAATTGCTTAAAGTTTTTAAGAAAGAAGTCACTTGATTTAGAATCCGGTAAATGTATTTCTAAAAAGGTATTGTGACTTGTATTGAAAGTAGATATGACTTGATACTACGACTGTTAGTATCTTGGAAGTTTTTATTTGAAAAAGAGTCTTTCTAAAGGAGTAGAGGTGCGTAGTACTTGGGGTTAAATTCCCGGATTTTTATGTGTGAAACGAAAGTGCCATGAGTTTATAAAAATGGAAGTCTAAAGGTTTAATGAACTTGCCTATGTTTGCTTGTGATAGCTTTGAGTGCAAGTATTATATGTTTACGTTGTCGTGACTCTCACTGGAGGTCATTCGCTTGTTGTAAGTTTACTTGACGCATCGGCGGTGATGTGGGATTCCACGTATGCTTCCATTATGATTGATCCTTGGACATGCTTATACGATGTGGGATTCCGGCATGTGACCGGAGGCGGGTTAGATTCGGTTGTTTTATTACCCATGGCCATGCTTATACGATGAGGATTCCGGCATGCGACCATGCTATGTACGATTATTACTCCATGGGCTAGCTCCCATGAAGACATGTACCACGATGAGGATTCCGGGCATGTTATATTATTACTCCACGGGCTAGCTCCCACGAAGACTGCGCTCACGATGAGGATCCGAGGGCACGCGTTATGGCCATGCTTATACGATGAGGATTCCGGCATGCGCCACATTATATATATATATATACGTGTTGTGTATGCACGGCGATTAGGTGGGATGCCACGGGCGCGTCACATGGTTATATGTTAAACTTACGGCTGTCGGCAGTGATGTGGGATTCCACGGGCAGGAGATATATATATGTATTGTGTATGTGTACGCCGACAGAAGGCAGATAGGCAGGCGCGTCACATGGTTATATGTTACACTTATGATCGCCGGCGGTGATGGGGATTCCACGCACGCTTTGATATTTGTGTGATTTGATCACGCCCCGATCGCGGGTAGTATATGCGTCCCTCCATAAAGGGCCGGATTATGTTATGAAAGATAAGTAAGTTATATGGTAATGAACTTGACGATTTTTCCCAAGTATGTACGTAAGAAAGTGACTATAACTTTTATTGAAAATGGGGAAAAGATAATAAGGTACGATTAAGTTCATAAGTGGTAATGAAACGGCAGGATCTGGTATGTACTTTTTTTAAACTTCCCTCTGTCTTTCTTTTGTACAGTTATGATCTGTTTACTGTACTTTATTTCTGTTCCATATTCGTACTGTTGTTATCAATTCTTCGGGCTGCGTTCATGCCCGCAGGTATTAGGTGCACAGGTTGGTGATCCTTGCTCTTAGGATCTCGGTTCAGTTTTTGGGAAAAATCTCCATTTGCTCCGGAGGCTTATCTCTTGGTACGGTTTTCCCTGAGGTTGTAGATTCATGTGTATTCAGGGGTATGGCGGGGCCCTGTCCCGCCACTGTTTTTATGTTAAAACTCTTAGAGGTCTGTAGTCACATATTGTGGGTCAGTTTGTAAAGGAAAGGAGGCAACTTCTTCGGTTGTATATATGTATGTCCAGGAAGGTAGCCCTATCGGCTAACCTGTTGGTTTACTTCTGCTGTTTTATTTTGTAAGTTTCATGTATGTTCCGCTAATTTTCTCTGATGTATACCTGTAAGGGTGCCCAAGTAGGGCACCAGTCGCGGGCCTGGGGTCGGGTCGTGACACAAACTAGCATGACACTTCCCCTTATGGATTTTACCACAACGGCCACACTGAGGTAGGGGTGGCCTTATCCGGACAGCACTTCTACTCCCCCGAAAACATGAAACCTTGGAGCCCTGACCTGCTCCTGAATACTCCAGATGTCCTGAAGACTGTGGAGGACCACTCTGAACTGGCTGAGGTATATATTCAGTCTGTTGTTGAGGCTGCCTGCCTCGAAAGTTACCAAAGGACCCTACTATCTTGGCCCTCTTCTGCTGATCTTGGTCATTCCGCCGACCTCTACGTTCCTCCGTCTACTGCGCATAATCCTGCATGTGGGCAATGCCCATGCCCGGCTGAAGAGCTACACCCGTGCAACCCTCTGCTATATAATCGTCAAGTCCTGTGACATATCTGTCACCCCCCGAACCCCGGGCCCGTGACTGGTGCCCTACCTGGGCACCCTTCTACCTTAACAACTAAGTACATTGCGGAAATTAATAACAGCTCATTTTTTTTCTTTTAAAACCAACGTACGTACAAGGCAAAGCCGACTAGGCTGCCATATAATATACATAGACCAAAGACACAACATCGTACATGAGTCCAATCCCACATATGAATACAGACCTCTAAGAGTTTTACTGAAATATGACGGGACAAGGCCCCGCCGTACCCATAATCATAAAAGCCTCAGATCAAGAAACTTATACCAAAATGATAAACTCCTGAACAGAGGGAGCTATCCAAAACTCGAAAGGTGGTCCTACACTGACGATCACCAAATCAGACCTAAACTGCGGATGAACGCAGCCCGGGGAGGTCAGACGAAGAATGTACCAAGTATGTGAGCGTAGAATCGTAATAAAATCATAACATCTAAACAAACAGGAGACATGTATGATAGCCAACCTACAAGCATATAACACATAAGCGATCATATCAAGTCGGGGACGCAGCCCTCAAAGTCACTACTCAAATATAACTACGTCTCACGCCCATAATATCAATCATGCCCGTGGAATCCTTCCTCACTGCCGGCAGTCCATGATGTAATAACACCAATAAGGATACATGAACACCAAGTCCCACCTGTGTCCTAAATACCTCGTGGTCTCATGCCCCGTAATCCCACATCGTAAAAGCATGACCATAGGGTGACACAAACAAATCCGGGGACATATATGATAATCAAATTACAACACACTGTGCCTTACTAACAATGAGAGTAAACAGTAGTATCCTTACAATATAAAATAGGAAGCTCACGATCAAAGCATGACCACCCGCCCGCAGTATCATTTAGCAATCCTTCTCCTGGGACTATTTCACCCACATAGGTCACGTGGACCCGCGTGAGGTATTCCTCGCATGGGACTATTTCACCCGCATAAGCCCTTACGGACTAGCATGAGGTATTCCTCGCATAGGCTGGACCCGCCCGCATGGGACAATTTCACCCGCATAAGCCCTACAGACTCGCATGAGGTATTCCTCGTATCGTGGGTAGCAAATCCACGGAATTATTCAAATGCCAAAAACCCGGGGAATGACCCCGAAACGACTGATATACCAATAGCACACAACCGGCTATTTCCAGCACACATAGGAAATTCTCAATTAACAAGCCAAAGTACTTATCAAGTCACACTTAGACAAATCCTCAATTTATCAAGCCAAAGTACTAATCAAGGCATACATAGAATAATTCTCTTTTAACAAGCCAAAGTACTTATCAAGGCACACTTAGACAAATCCTCAATTTATCAAGCCAAAGTACTAATCAAGGCATACATAGAATAATTCTCTTTTAACAAGCCAAAATACTTATCAAGGCACACTTAGACAAATCCTCAATTTATCAAGCCAAAGTACTAATCAAGGCATACATAGAATAATTCTCTTTTAACAAGCCAAAGTACTTATCAAGGCACACTTAGACAAATCCTCAATTTATCAAGCCAAAGTACTAATCAAGGCATACATAGAATAATTCTCTTTTAACAAGCCAAAGTACTTATCAAGGCACACTTAGACAAATCCTCAATTTATCAAGCCAAAGTACTACGTACGTACATTCTTTTCAAAAGACTCCTTTTTATGCAAAATCCCAAGATACTAACACTCGTAGTATCAAGGCATGTCTATTTTTCAAAGTAAGTTACGACACGTTTAGAAAACTCATTTCAAGGCTTGAAATCAAGTAACTTCAACTTTTCACAATCTAGGCAACTTATGCCCTTTAATAAAAAAATAGACAACTTTCTAAACCTTCCATAAAGCCGTTATAACCAACTTCCCATAAAGCCGTTATAACACTTTATGGTTTTAGACATATCCATTCCTTTTATAACCAAGAGACTTATACTATTAAAACCAAGTATCACATACTTACAAAACAAGTTCTTAACTTTCAAAACACTTCAAGTCTCTTAATATATAGAAAACAAGTTTCTTCTACTTTTAAACCTCAAGTAACTCACTCCTTTAAAACAAGTTACTTCTCTTAAATCATGTCATTTCTCCTCTTTTAAAACAATTAAGTAAATCACTCCTTTGACTCCCCTAAAGTCATTATAATGACCTTTAGGATTTTGGGACTAAAGCACTAGCCCAAAAGATTTGGAAACCACTTCCTTTTCAAGACTCTATGTACTTTAAGTAAAATACTTTCACTTTTAAGAATCCAAACTTCACTAAGAAAATAGATTTTACAACTTACAATTTACATATCAAAGTACAATCAAGGAAGTTCATAGAAAACAACATTATTTTCCAAAGAGGAGTTAGAGAGAAGTTTCTCTCACTAAGGAAAACGCTCTCAACGTTTTGCCTTAGTTGCTCCTTCGGTTGTTCTTCCCCCCCCCCCCTATGCTAAACGATTGTACCCCCATGGTTTGAAGTTTGAAGTTTTTCCGTTCTTAATATGAAGAAATCTAAACGTTACACACGTTCCAACAATGATTCAGGAGGTTCAGGAAGTTCGACGAAGGCTAGAACAAGGAAAAAGAAAAAGAATGGAGGCAGTCCTATAATTGCCGAAGAAAATCTCATTCCGGCGACTTCAGACCCTTCTGTGTTGGTCCATGTCAAGCCAGACTCACGTATCCCTCTAGAAAATGTAATAGATGATGCTACGCTTCAAAAGATTCATGAATGGGGCAAAAGCATTGATTCTGAAAACTTGGATATTAGGGTATTTGAAGGTGGGAAACTACTTGCTACTATGGTGGTTGATCCTACCACGGGTCAACTAGTTGATTCTCGATTCCCACTAAGTCCGCGATCACGGCAGCTTTAGTACCCCAACACTACCTGGCAATTTGCTCAGGCATGCCGGAAAAGGGATAATTTCTGGGCCAGACAACGTGATTGATGCACAAAGGAGTGATGGGCTACTCGGGTCAGAACCGGGTATGGGCGCGGGTCAGAAGTTCAAGACGGGTCAGGAGGATGTCAATGGGTCTGATGCTATTCACGTTTTGCATTCCAAGTCAGTGGATAGCATTGATGATTCTCCCATTCCCAAAGATTCAGTCGCGGGTGTCAAGGCTCCTTACATTATTGCCCCGGGAAACAATGTGACCCCTCCCATTCCGGGTCGGGGCGTGGGTCATAATGCTAAGGCGGGTATGACGGTAGTCCATACATCTGAGTTTACACCATTGATGTTAAGATCGAGTTTGTTGCTGGACTCAAGGAAGTCTCCATCCCCAAAGAGCAAAGCATTAATTTTGAAGGAGCCGAGGCGTCTCAATTAATGATCATGTACCAACGACCCTCTTTCAATTACGGATCTTTATGATTATCAGACTACCAAGGCGGGTCAGGAGGGCACCCAGGGAACATTGATTACCCCCGTTATTCAAGGAGTGAAGTCAGTTGTGGGAAAGGAGCCTGGCATTAATATTGTGATAGCCGAGGCGTCACAATTAAAGCGTCATGATACCTATGGGTCTCTCTTAAAGACGGGTCTTAATGATGGTCAGATTGCCAAGGCGGGACAGGAGGGTGCCCATGGGTCATTTATTTTTCCCGTTATACAAGGATCAAAGTCAGTTGAGGGAAACAAAACGAATTCTATTTCCAAGGAGCCTAGGAACTACAAGTCCATTAATAACGCGGGAGCCAAGAGGTCTGAATTTAATGTCACGGGATCCAACGTGCCCTCTCGTGTAGTTAGACACCAACCCCAGAACTCTCTAAGTGTAACTAATGATGCCTTCCCCTCTTTAAGAAGTGTGCTTGAAGGAGCAACTATCAAGAACATAAATAAACCATTCGTCTTTAACTCTTCCTCGAGCACAAACATAGACTTTAACAAACACCCTCTCTCAACCAATACCCCCTCACTACTCCCTGATTTACACAACACCTCACCTCTTCTTTCTTCCCTTCCTTCTTTACCTACCAAAACCCAAGACACATTCCCTACCCTACCTAATGGCACGCGAATTCTTTCTCCTATCATGGCCCAAGCACAAATCCCTCTACCCACCCCCCTCTGTCTATACCTCCAGAAATGCCTCCCAATGATTTACACACAAATGCTTCTTCAAAACAATATCATAAACCACCCGCGGATGCTGCTCCTAAGAACCACCCCCCGGATCATGGCAAAGGTCCCACCCCTCCAAAAAAGACTTATGCAGGAGTCTTTGCGGGTACTAGGATTGAAGCAAAAGGAATGAAGTTGCAATTTATTGAACAGCAAGGTAAGGAAGTAGACATTGAAGTGGAGGATGAAGTCCCATTCATAGAAACTTGGGGTTATTGCTTAATTGGTTGCTTCACAGGTCCCTTCCCTGGAAGAGATGCATTGAACACCATTGTGAAGGGATGGGAGTGAAATGTCGATCATACCATATGGCAAAGGTTGACAGGTGTTCAAGTTCATGACGGAAGAAGAGCGCACTAATGTACTTCATGGTGGCCCTTATATGGTCTACGGAAGACTATGATGCTCAAAGCTATCAATAAAGGAGTTCTCATAACGGATGAGTTGTTTATGGACATTCCTATTTGGGTCACTTTCCTGACATTCCCTTTCCATCCGAGTGCAACGGGCCTTAGTAAGATTGCTTCCCGTGTAGGAATACCTCTTTACACGGATCAATTCACTAAGGAAAGATCTAAAATGAACTATGCTAGAGTTCTTGTAGAAGTGAATGTCCAGCGAGCCTCAAGTGAGTTTATTGTCAATCTTCCCGATGGCGTAAGGTACACTCAAAGGGTTAACTATGAAAATTATCCGACTTTTGCTTTCATTGTGCGGCTTTTGACACAACCATATGAAGTGTAAAATTCAGGATATGATGCCAACATGGAAGCTGCTCCTAAGAAGCGCAATTCTGTGGTTCCTCCTCACAATAAGGAAGTTCCTACTTGTGCTAATGCCAGCAGAGGCGCGGATGGTGCCACTCCCCCCACACCTTATCCACCAACCTCCCTACATCCAGCAGATACCGACAACTTGATGGATATTGAAGATAATGAGCATACAACACCTCCTGGTCCCTGCCAGCGCAGGATGCCCCGCGTTCTCGCCGGCCCTCGTTTTGGGTAATCCTGGCCCAACAACGTTGCGGAAACCACATGCTATGCCCTCTAGGCCCAGCTCACGGGAAGGCAATGCACAAGCTGATAGGGTGCGTTATAAGTCTATGCATTCTGATCCTGCAGTTCCATTGAACCCGCAACCTTCCTTGGACGAAGGTACTAACACGGGTGTTAAGGGAGTGTCCTTGCCGGCGTCTAAGAGTGTTACCTTTGAACGCGGGGAGCATAGCTTGGATGATACACACGCTATGGCTTCCGGCAGGAAAGATGATGGCTGGAAAGAAGTTATGCCAAAGAAGTTCATGTCAAAGGTCAGTGGAAAGACTAAGGCAGCAAAGCGCGGAGGTGCTGGAAAAACCTCCTTTGTTTCCTAATGAAAATACTTTGTTGGAATGTCCGCGGTCTTTGCAGACTAAGGGACAGGGCAGCCACGTAAGCTCTAGTGTGTAGTCTCACTAAACAGCATGATGTGGCATTGATTTGTCTTCTGGAAACAAAACTCTCTAAGGACAGGATTGAGTCTGTCTCTAAAAGATTCAAAGGTTGGAATTTATGCTCAAATCGAATTCATCGATGGTGGAAGAATGCTACTCTTGTGGGATCCTCTAGGGTCTGTTGTGAAGTGCTTGAATGGATTCTCAACATATCCATGTTCGCAAGTTGTAAGATTACTCAAGTGTCCTTCCTGCAACATTCGTATCCGTTTATAGCATCACGGATAGGAGGATCCTTTGGCATCACCTTTCTCACATGGGCATTGGCATCACTAAACCTTGGATGATTATGGGAGATTTCAACACTTACTGCTACCCTCAAGATAAGGCGGGAGGCCCTCCTCTAACGCCGTATGCACTTAAGGACCTTGGAGATTTCAGGAATGCTCATGGACTAGAAGACACTCCATCTTCCGGTTCTTTCTACACTTGGACAAATGGTTCGATTTGGTCCAAGCTTGATTGAGTAATGATGAATCAAAATTGGGGCGATTTGACCTTAGAATGCACAGCCAATTTCATGCCTATGGAACCTGTCTCGGACCACTGTCCCGTGATGGCTACGGTTATTGCATCCTATAATATTGGGAAGCGCCTTTCAAGTTCATGAATATGTGGCTTTCACACCGCTTTTGACAACATTATGACTTCATGCCGAGACAAGACATTCTAGGTAATCGCTCAATTCGTTCTAGCATCGAAACTGAAAGCCTTGAAACAACCACTGAGGGCATTGAATATAAGTGAGTTCGGCAGTATTGATCAAAGAGCGAAGGAGGCAAACATGGAGTTTAAGGAGGCTATTAGTGCACATATGGGAGACCCCTTTGATGAGGAGCTTAAATCCAAGGTTAAGTCCTCAAGAGTTAAAGCCAACACCTTAATGGAAGCTGAGAGACATTTCATTAGGCAAAAGTCGAGACAGAAACACTTGATTGGAAGTGATAAATGCTCCAAATACTTCCATAGCTTGATCAAGAGAAGTAATGTCAAGAACTCCATCAACTTTCTTGTCAAAACTAATGGTGTTATCACTACATCACCAGGGGAGGTAAGAAAGCTTCTAGAGGAATTTTACAAGGATCTTCTTGGCACATCTCGACCCACATCGAACTTTGATCCTGAAGTGTGCAACTTTGGCCCGAAGCTAAGCGAAGAGGATACTACAACTTTTGCACTTCAGATCCCCAAAGGAGATTTGAGAAGCTCTTTCGATATTGGAAATGATAAAGCTCGACCGGATGGGTATTCGGCAGCCTTCTTCAAGAATTGATGGAGAGATGTTTGAAATGATGTAGTAAGAAGCGTTAAGTATTTCTTCTCTTCAGGGGTTCTTTTGAAACAACTTAATCATACCATCATTGCCTTGCTGCCCAAGACCGATAGGGACCCTAAGGTAACTGATTTTAGGCCTATTGGATTGACTAATGTGGTCTATAAGATTATTACAAAGATTCTAGCTAATGTAATGGCAAAGATTCTTCCTTCTATCGTTGACAAATCACAAGGGCCTTTTGTGAAAGGGAGAAATATGATGGACAATGTCTATATAGCACAGGAGCTTGTGAGAGGATTTAATAGAGCCAGAGTCTCACCTAGGTGCATGCTCATGGTGGATCTTAGGAAAGCTTTTGACACGGTCTCTTGGAGTTTCCTTGATTCAGTATTAAGAGGCCTCAACTTTCCAGACATATTTGTCAGGTGGATCATGGAGTGTGTTTGCTCAACGTCCTTCTCTCTTTCTATCAACGGTGAGTTGCATGGTTACTTCAAGGGTAAGCGCGGACTTAGACAAGGTGATCCTATGTCCCCAACGCTCTTTATCTTGTGTATGGATTACCTTTCGAGGATGCTTAAAATGAGGACTGAGGCTAGAGCTTTCTCTTATTATCCAAAATGTAAAAGGATGGGTATTACTCATCTTGCCTTATGACGACCTCATGCTCTTTGCCAAAGGTGATATTTCTTCGGTTGAGATTCTTATGAACTGTCTAGAGGAGTTGGAGGATGTCTCTGGGTTAACTCTTAATCCATCCAAATCCTCCGTCTACTTAGCAGGAGTACATGATGAGGTACGTGATTTGATCTTGGCCAGGGTTGGATTCGGCATTGGTAGCTTTCCGGTACGGTACTTGGGGATCCCTTTGTCCCCAATTTCAGTCTCGGTGGAACAATTTGCTCCTTTCACTAATGCTATTTCGAATTACATTCAGAAATGGGGACACCACACTCTTTCCTATGCGGGCAAGCTAGAGCTTATTAGGTCAGTCATCCAAGGGGTTGAGAGTTTTTGGTTCCGGGCCCTTCCTATTCCGGCCACTGTACTCAACAAGGTAAGGTCCGCTCAGATCCAGCTTATGGGTGGGAAACCACCAAGAGTTGCTTGGGAGACCATTTTCCGCCTCAATCGGAAGGAGGTTTGGGCCTTATGAATATCAAGGATTGGAACCATGCCCGCTATCCCTGCCTATATGGCAAACCCACACGTATGCACTCACTTTGGGTCCAATGGATCAGCCTTTTATTTGAGAGGCGCTTCTTTTGGGACTATGAGGTACGTCCCAGACTCCCTATTCGTAAAGATTTGCGGGATACGCGACAAACTTGTTTCCATCTTTGGTAGCCAGGAGTTGCAATCACGGATTAGCAAAGTGTTGTACCAACGGTAAATTTGATTCAAGCTCAGATATGAGATCTTGCGCTCTAAGCAAGATAAAAGCCTGGATGTCACAAATCTGAGAGGATTCATCCCCTAAGTTCTCGTTCACCATGTGGATAAATTGTAGAAAGCGGTTAGCTACAAAGGACACCCTTTCCTATCTCAACCTGGAGGATAAGTCTTGTGGGTTCTGCAAGCAAGCAAATGAAACAAGAGAGCACCTCTTCTTCACATGCCCCTACACCCGTTTGATTTGGAAAAGCATAAGAGACTGGTTGGGAATTAAGAGAGAAATGACCACTGTTGAAAGTTCTCTCAAATGGATTAAAAAAGACTACCGCGGAACAGGCATCCGAGCAAAAGCAACCTTAATTGCCTTCAGACATGGTCTATGAGATTTGGAGGACAAGGAACACACTGCTCTTTGAAGGCACAAACTCACCGGCAGAAGAGGTCATTACCAAGATTAAAACAACATCCTATAGAGTACTCTATGATTTTATCCCTTCTTGTAATGGCACCTTCGAGTGACAACTCCTTACTCCCCCGTTTCTTCTTTAAATTACGTTGAGGACTGAGAACCCTCAATGATTGATTGTAGCCACTTTTCTTTCAGTTTCTAGTAATAATATTTGCATTTACCTAAAAAAAAAAAAAAGGAAGTTCATAGAACAAATTCTATTCTAGGCAATCCAAATACAACCAAGGAATGGATCATTTAAGGAGTAAAACTTACTTTCTTTATTCTAAGGAATCATGCTAGAAGAGGAGATAGTTCACATACCTTTTCGGCTAAATCCACAAGCTAAGCCGAATACGCCGTACGTAGAAGTGTCAACCTATAATGGTCACAACAAGACTATCAACTTCTAGTCTCAACGTAGAATAATACTAAGTGTTTGGTCTCTAATTCTACGGAAAATCGGGCAGCACTTCCTTTGTTTCTACTCACTTTGCCACCTTTTTCAAGGCCGAATACAATAACCAACAATCCACCTTTAAGGCTCCAAACAACAACCAAACAAAGGGGATTACACGCCTTACAATACGTAAAATTCCGCCCACAATTCATAATGGCGAGTCTAATGCACACTAGCCAATTCTCGGCCAACTTACATAGCAACACTAAGTCTTTTCCAACCCTTTTCAAATTCCAAGTTCCAAGGTCTAACATGTTATATAGTTATAAGCTACTTCAACAACTACAATTTCCTTCTTTATACAACATGCGACGCTTAGACCAAAAGTCGACTTGAATTGAAATCTTAAGGCTAAACATGCTAGTTTTCGGATTAGGGTTCCAATTGCCAATAAACATATCAAACTTCATACTATATAACACATGCTTGCTAAAATCCATAGCTACAATAATAAGTAAGTCTTAACTACTAAAACGACAAAATTTATATCTTTATAAGCCCTTAAAATTTCCAAGATTCCAAAGTCGCGCCTTAGCAATTCTTAGCTCCTTTCCTTAGGTTCCAATCCGCTTCAAGCACTCCTTAGAGGCCTATGAAGAACCCATCTTCAAGTTCCAACTTCAAAGTTGAAGAACTCCAATAGTTTCCGCCTTGCGACTAACGTAAAAATGCGTTTTCTCCGAAATCTTTCTATTGAGATATCCTCACAATACCCTAAGGGACATTGGGTTAAAGTCTTGTGGCTAATGGATCAAAACTACATATTTTTCATGTGAGAGCTTAGCCAAACCCGAGAGCTCTTCTCCTCTCTCTAAGGGTTCTAATTTTTTCTAAGTGTAGAAAATGCCAAGTCTTGCTACTAGTTAGTATATAACACATATTGGAGGGTTTAGACTTAAACAAATGTGAGGCTAGGATTAAAATCACATGGATCAAGCCTAAGTGGCAAGTTGACTAGTCAATTATGTCAAGCTTTGAAGACTTATCTTCCAAGAGGTTCAATGACCATATTACCCCTCCTCTAATTCGACCAAGACCACTTATGGGGGTGCCACGTGTCGCCCTCTCATTCGTCCAAAAAAATTCCGTAACCCTCGTGGGCCCTACAAAACATAAAATTCCTCGGGTGGGCCCCACGTGACCAAATCCGTAAAAAATAAATTTCCATAATATTAATAAGTTCCATACTCTTCAAATAATGCCTTTTGAGAATCAAATTCTCAATAACGAACATTTTTCCTTTCCGACGTCCGGAAGATTTTCCGTCGGAAAAACAATTCCTCCTTTCGTATCAATTTCCAAGTCTTGATTCCTTACGTACATTCTCTTATACATGTCCTGGACTTACGGGGTGTAACATTCTTCCCCCCTTAGAAACATTCGTCCCCGAATGTTCTTAGTCGGTTTCCAAGCTATACAAACTCCAGCATAAACTCTATACTATGCCTATCAATCAATACTTCACAAGACTAACGACGCCACACCTGGCCATCGCCTAACATACGTAAACATATAAATGGACCTTCCGTCCGCTACCCCTTCTCACAAACTCGAAGGTTACAGTCTTCTAAAATACGGGATCCTTAGAGGTTCCTTTCTTTTCTTACTTGTCATACTTTCTCGTACTTTCAAACTCATCTAGTACACGTACAAAATCTCAAATTTTGTTTCTGTTCCCCAATCCTTGGAGTTAGTAACCAACTTGGCCATATTGCTACTTACATTCCCGTTAAGGCTTTTCTCGGTCCTTACGACCTAGTTCCGGTGGAACGCGTCCACAAACTCGTACAGCGATTTACTAAACTTGGGCCTGGCATCCTCGGGACCCTATCACATAACGGGACCATTTCTAACTGATATCACCCCATTCCATACTACCGGCTAACCCGAAATGAGTCCACATCCCGACTCATCGTCACCCTTAACTTCTCGTTCTTAGTCTGAAATAAATCTATCTTATCTCAAGGTACTTCTTACCCTATCCCATATTCACTAGAGGTTCGTCATATAAGCCAAAGTATTTCTACTGTACAATCTTCCCTATCGGTCTTACACTTATACGGGGTAATTACAACTTGTGAACTTTATACAACTATAGTCTCAGTTCACCCATCATTCTTGTCAACATTCTTACTTCTCACTTTACTAATCAAAGTATCCCTACCTCTGGGGTACTATCACTTACAACTGCTAGCACCGCTATCTTGGTCAATAATATAACTGCTTTCCTCATGACCCTATAGTCTTCTCCTAACCGAAACGAGGCTCGTGTCGGGCCTCAAAACTGGCGCAGAAGAACTCGCCGATCATGAACAACATCCGGCACTCAGGCATAAGCCCTATCAACTCTCTCGAGTCCGACTAGTAGCTCCTCGCTACTCCTTTGCCCTCTCAGGCGGCCGTTCTCCTCGAGGCATAATCAGAACACAACAATACGTCAGAGAGGAATTTTCTTACTAACACAGCTCTATGGCACGATCTTAGAGTGAGAAGAATAGAAACCAACTCCTAAATGTCCTGTAGCCTCCTGTTTATGGGTGTGGCGCGCAACACACCGATAATCAAGACTCTACTAGGCACGGCCAGAACATTCTCAAGATCGATCGCTCTGATACCACTGTCACCCCCGAACCCGGGCTGGATCGTGCCCTACCTGGGCACCCTTCTACCTTAACAACTAAGTACATTGCGGAAATTAATAACAGCTCATTTTTTTTTCTTTTAAAACCAACGTACGTACAAGGCAAAGCCGACTAGGCTGCCATATAATATACATAGACCAAAGACACAACATCGTACATGAGTCCAATCCCACATATGAATACAGACCTCTAAGAGTTTTACTGAAATATGACGGGACAAGGCCCCGCCGTACTCCATAATCGCATAAAAGCCTGCATCAAGGAACTTATACCAAAATGATAAACTCTCAGCAGAGGAGCTATCCAAAACTCGAGTAGGTCCTACACTGCCGATCACCAAATCACAGACCTAAACTCGCGGCGTGAACGCACGAAGGAGGTCGATTTAAGAATGTACCAAGTATGTGAGCAGTAAGTACTGTAATAAAATCATAACAGTCTAAACAAAACAGGAGACATGTATGATAGCCAACCTACAGTACATAACACATAAGCAGTCATATCAAGTCAGGGACGCAGGCCCTCAAAGTCACTACTCAAATATAACTACGGGTCTCACGCCCATAATATCAATCATGCCCGTGGAATCCTTCCTCACTGCCGGCAGTCCATGATATAATAACACCAATAAGGATACATGAACACCAAGTCCCACCTGTGTCCTAAATACCTCGTGGTCTCATGCCCCGGAATCCCACATCGTAAAAGCATGACCATAGGGTGACACAAACAAATCCGGGGACATATATGATAATCAAATTACAACACACTGTGCCTTACTAACAATGAGAGTAAACAGTAGTATCCTTACAATATAAAATAGGAAGCTCACGATCAAAGCAGGACCACCCGCCCGCAGTATCATTTAGCAATCCTTCTCCTGGGACTATTTCACCCACATAGGTCACGTGGACCCGCGTGAGGTATTCCTCGCATGGGACTATTTCACCCGCATAAGCCCTTACGGACTCGCATGAGGTATTCCTCGCATAGGCTGGACCCGCCCGCATGGGACTATTTCACCCGCATAAGCCCTACGGACTCGCATGAGGTATTCCTCGCATCATGGGTAGCAAATCCACGGAATTATGCAAATGCCAAAAACCCGGGGAATGACCCCGAAACGACTGATATACCAATAGCACACAACCGGCTATTTCCAGCACACATAGGAAATTCTCAATTAACAAGCCAAAGTACTTATCAAGGCACACTTAGACAAATCCTCAATTTATCAAGCCAAAGTACTAATCAAGGCATACATAGAATAATTCTCTTTTAACAAGCCAAAGTACTTATCAAGGCACACTTAGACAAATCCTCAATTTATCAAGCCAAAGTACTAATCAAGGCATACATAGAATAATTCTCTTTTAACAAGCCAAAGTACTTATCGAGGCACACTTAGACAAATCCTCAATTTATCAAGCCAAAGTACTAATCAAGGCATACATAGAATAATTCTCTTTTAACAAGCCAAAGTACTTATCAAGGCACACTTAGACAAATCCTCAATTTATCAAGCCAAAGTACTAATCAAGGCATACATAGAATAATTCTCTTTTAACAAGCCAAAGTACTTATCAAGGCACACTTAGACAAATCCTCAATTTATCAAGCCAAAGTACTACGTACGTACATTCTTTTCAAAAGACTCCTTTTTATGCAAAATCCCAAGATACTAACACCCGTAGTATCAAGGCATGTCTATTTTTCAAAGTAAGTTACGACACGTTTAGAAAACTCATTTCAAGGCTTGAAATCAAGTAACTTCAACTTTTCACAATCTAGGCAACTTATGCCCTTTAATAAAAAAATAGACAACTTTCTAAACCTTCCATAAAGTCGTTATAACCAACTTCCCATAAAGCCGTTATAACCCTTTATGGTTTTAGACATATCCATTCCTTTTATAACCAAGAGACTTATACTATTAAAACCAAGTATCACATACTTACAAAACAAGTTCTTAACTTTCAAAACACTTCAAGTCTCTTAATATATAGAAAACAAGTTTCTTCTACTTTTAAACCTCAAGTAACTCACTCCTTTAAAACAAGTTACTTCTCTTAAATCATGTCATTTCTCCTCTTTTAAAACAATTAAGTAAATCACTCCTTTGACTCCCCTAAAGTCATTATAATGACCTTTAGGATTTTGGGACTAAGGCACTAGCCCAAAAGATTTGGAAACCACTTCCTTTTCAAGACTCTATGTACTTTAAGTAAAATACTTTCACTTTTAAGAATCCAAACTTCACTAAGAAAATAGATTTTACAACTTACAATTTACATATCAAAGTACAATCAAGGAAGTTCATAGAACAAATTCTATTCTAGGCAATCCAAATACAACCAAGGAATGGATCATTTAAGGAGTAAAACTTACTTTCTTTATTCTAAGGAATCATGCTAGAAGAGGAGATAGTTCACATACCTTTTCGGCTAAATCCACAAGCTAAGCCGAATCGCCGCACGAGAAGTGTCAACCTATAATGGTCACAACAAGACTATCAACTTCTAGTCTCAACGTAGAATAATACTAAGTGTTTGGTCTCTAATTCTACGGAAAATCGGGCAAAGACTTCCTTTGTTTCTACTCACTTTGCCACCTTTTCAAGGCCGAATACAATAACCAACAAGCCACCTTTAAGGCTCCAAACAACAACCAAACAGGGATTACACGCCTACAATACGTGTAAAATTCCGCCCCACAATTCATACGAAGTAGTCTAATGCACACTAGCCAATTCTCGGCCAACTTACATAGCAACACTAAGTCTTTTCCAACCCTTTTCAAATTCCAAGTTCCAAGGTCTAACATGTTATATAGTTATAAGCTACTTCAACAACTACAATTTCCTTCTTTATACAACATGCGACGCTTAGACCAAAAGTCGACTTGAATTGAAATCTTAAGGCTAAACATGCTAGTTTTCGGATTAGGGTTCCAATTGCCAATAAACATATCAAACTTCATACTATATAACACATGCTTGCTAAAATCCATAGCTACAACAATAAGTAAGTCTTAACTACTAAAACGACAAAATTTATACCTTTATAAGCCCTTAAAATTTCCAAGATTCCAAAGTCGCGCCTTAGCAATTCTTAGCTCCTTTCCTTAGGTTCCAATCCGCTCCAAGCACTCCTTAGAGGCCTATGAAGAACCCATCTTCAAGTTCCAACTTCAAAGTTGTAGAACTCCCATAGTTTCCGCCTTGCGACTAACGTAAAAATGCGTTTTCTCCGAAATCTTTCTATTGAGATATCCTCACAATACCCTAAGGGACATTGGGTTAAAGTCTTGTGGCTAATGGATCAAAACTACATATTTTTCATGTGAGAGCTTAGCCAAACCCGAGAGCTCTTCTCCTCTCTCTAAGGGTTCTAATTTTTTCTAAGTGTAGAAAATGCCAAGTCTTGCTACTAGTTAGTATATAACACATATTGGAGGGTTTAGACTTAAACAAATGTGAGGCTTGGATTAAAATCACATGGATCAAGCCTAAGTGGCAAGTTGACTAGTCAATTATGTCAAGCTTTGAAGACTTATCTTCCAAGAGGTTCAATGACCATATTACCCCTCCTTTAATTCGACCAAGACCACTTATGGGGGTGCCACGTGTCGCCCTCTCATTCGTCCAAAAAAATTCCGTAACCCTCGTGGGCCCTACAAAACGTAAAATTCCTCGGGTGGGCCCCACGTGACCAAATCCGTAAAAAATAAATTTCCATAATATTAATAAGTTCCATACTCTTCAAATAATGCCTTTTGAGAATCAAATTCTCAATAACGAACATTTTTCCTTTCCGACGTCCGGAAGATTTTCCGTCGGAAAAACAATTCCTCCTTTCGTATCAATTTCCAAGTCTTGATTCCTTACGTACATTCTCTTATACATGTCCTGGACTTACGGGGTGTAACAATATCGGTGCACTCTATCCTCCATGTTTGCCACTAAAGCGGGGACGTACCGAGCCAATGAGTCAAACTCTACATTGTACTCCCGAACCGTACGCCCGTTCTGTCTCAACATCATAAATCTATCTGCCCGAGCTCTCCTCATCTGCGAAGGCAAGAAATGGCTAAGAAATACCTCTGAGAACTCGTCCCAAACAGCTGGAAGCGCATGCTCCCCCCGGGATAGTTCCCATGAATCAAACCAGTCGACTGCAGTATCACGCAGCCGATATGAACCCAATACCACCGACTCTGTCTTTGAGGCCTTGATCACTTTCATAATCCGCTGCAACTGTCGAATAAACTCCTGAGGATCATCCTCAGCTCTTGATCCATAGAACTCTGGTGGACTGCAACTCAAAAAGTCCCGAAGTCTCAAACTATCAGATCTAGGGTGAACTACGGGTACAACCGAAACCGCTGCCTCACGTCTGTCCTCATTCCTCGCCACAATCCTAGCTAGTAACTGGGTCATCTCCTTGTAATCCATATTATCGGCTCATGGTCGTGGGACTGAAGTCTCAGGTATTGTGGCCTCGGTAGAGACCGCTGCTGCTCTAAACTCTCCTGGGGCTGGCGGCGTCGTAGAATTCGCCGTCTGTAACACCACCTCAGGTAAAGACTGGGCCTCTGCCCTCGTAACCCTCTGTGCTCTACTCGCAGCTCCCTCTGCTGCCTTGCCCTTCTGGGTTCTGGTTGTTACACCCCGTAATTCAGGTCATTCTTATGAGAATGTACGAAAGGAATTAAGATTTAAATTTTAGAAAGATAGGTTGACTGAATGTTTCGGACGGGTTTTTAGTCAACTTTGAGGCGGTTTATGTCCAGTTGTATTAGGAGTTCCTAGGTGTTTCAAAGGCCTAGTATGTGGCTCGTTGAGTCTAGTAAACAACGCAACAAACCGTTCGTCTATAGGACATCGGAGTAGAAAGTTATGAAAATTACAAGTTCAGTGCGCAGCCGAGCAGAAAAGCATTTTCGGTCAGGGGCCACAGTGCCGCGGCGCCGGCTGCAGGGTCGCGGCGCCGAGGCGGGAAGTTGCAGCGCCGCGGCACCGGAATGCAGGGCCGCGGCGCCGGAATGCAGGGCCGCGGCGCCGGAAGTACTGAAGATTCTCAGAAGTTTCAGCGCCGCGGCGCCGAGGCGGGTTTCTGCGAATCTGGGGGAAAAATCAGAACTGTTTTGTTTTAAAAAGGCCATGGGAGGGTGACAAGTGTCCCCCCCATCTGATTTTTGCATGTCCTATTTATTGACTAAGTCTTGAAGACTTGGTCATTCTTGAAAGAGCTCCCTTCTCTCTAAAACTCTCTCCTCATTCTCTCTAAAAATTCCCTCTCCCTTCTCTCTAGAAATTCAAGGAGAAACCAAGGCCTAGAGGAATTTTGGAAAGGTGGCAAGAAGGAAACATGTTGGCAAGAGGAATTTGTGGACTAATTTGGGTAAACTCTAAGGTAACAATCCATTCATCTTTTTAAGTAAAATTGTGTTGCATGCATGGAAGAAAGGACTTGTAGTTGTCAATATTGCCTTTAGATATGTTGCATGTAGGAATTGGATAAGAATTTTTGTTGTTATACCTCAAAATTTCCGAATTGGACCTTGTAGTTTGTACTAGTTTGATATCTATTGTGGGGCAGAATTTTACACGTCTAGTAGGCGTGTAATCCCCTATTGTTAACTACATTGTTGAGCCTTAAATAAGGCGTGTTTGGTTATTGAATTCAGCTTTGAAAAAGGTGGCAAAGTATGTAGAAACAAAGGAAGTGATGTCCAATTTTCCGTAGGAATAAGGGACTTTTCAATTAGAATGTTCTACGTTGGAGATAGAAGCTAATAGACGTATTATGGTCATTATAGGTTGACATACTACGTGCGGGATATTGTACTTAGCAAGTGGATTGACCCGAAGAGGTATGTAGAACATTCCTGTCTCTTGAGCATGAGTAGTTGCACTTATATAGTACGGTAGACGTACAAGACCTTGATACCCTTTACTTGTTTTAAGAATGGCCAAGTTGGGTGAGTTAGGGGATTAACTCACTTCTTTAAAAGTATTAAGGATGTCTTAAATTGTCAAAGTTAAGGGACTTGAAGTGTTTTAAGTATATGATACTTGTTTCGTTTTAAAAGTATAAGTCCCTTGGATATAGGAAAATGTAATTTACTAAGGTATAAAGTTAATATAACGACTTTATGGGAAGTGGGTTATATTAGCTTTATGGAAAATTAAAAAGAGAGATTTACTCTAAGTAATATAAGTAAGGATAAATGACTTAGATTTATGAAAGGCAAATTGATTCTAAGGCATCAATTGCCTAAGGTTTTAAAAGAAAAGGAGTCACTGGATTTAGAAGCCTAATTATATTTCTAAAAGGTATTGTGACTTGTCTTGAAAAGTAATTGTGACTTGATACTACGGTTATTAGTATCTTAGAAGTTATATGAAAAAAAGTCATTTTAAAAAAAGAGTAGAAGTATGTAGTACTTTGGGTTAAATTCCCGGATTTTTATAAAGACATGGTAGTGCCTTAAGTAAACTAAAATGAGAGTGTATATGAACAAGACTAATAAGAAGTTAGGGGATTTCTTAACTTTCTTATGTTATGTATGATGGCCGGTTGAGCTAGGGTAAGAGTATAAATGCGGGGTAAACCCCCAAGACGTTATACCACCTTCTCTAGGATAAGAGTATAAATGCGGGGTAAACCCCCAAGACGTTATACCACCTTCTGAGTATGATTGCGGGGTAAACCCCCAAGACGTTAAACCACCTTCTGAGTATGATTGCGGGGTAAACCCCCAAGACGTTATACCAACTTCTGAGTATGATTGCGAGGTAAACCCCCAAGACATTATACCACTCCATGGATTTGCTACCCATGATGCGAGAAATACCTCATGCGGGTCCACCGGGCCCATGCGGGTGAAATAGTCCCATGCGAGACGGATGACCTCATGCGGGTCCACACGACCCATGCGGGTGAAATAGTCCCAGGAGTAGGATTACTTAATGATACTGCGGGCGGGTGACCCTGCTTTGATCATGAGCTTCCTATTTTTATGCAGTAAAGTATATGCTTGATATTCTCATTATTAGTAAGGCACAGTGTACTGTAATTTGATTATCACACATGTCTCCGGTTTTGTTTTAGACTTATGATATAATTACAGTATTTTTCCAGTTTTACATACTTAGTACATATTGTGTACTGACCCCCGTCCTCGGGGGCTGCGTTCATGCCGCAGGTAGGGGTAAGCAGGTGGTGGATCCTCATTCTTAGGATCACTGGTCTGGTGTCAGAGGCTCCATTTCTCCGGAGGCTTGTTTTGATTGGTACGGTTTTTCCCTGATGTTGTGGATATTATGTATATTCAGGGGTATGGCGGGGCCCGTCAGCCAGATTGTTATTCCTAAGTGCAGTAGTCACGTTTGTGGTTTGAAGGTAAACGAGTTATCTTGTTTTGCTTTGGTTATGTATAGTTTATGGTAGACGGCCTTATCGGCTAGCCTGTGATGTTTATTATCTAAACATGTTTATGTGTTGTGTATGTTCACCGCTATTCTCGATGTATACAGGCAGGGTGCCGGTAGAGGGCACCAGTCGCGGCCCCGGGGTCGGGTCGTGACAAAAGTGGTATCAAAGCAGTTAGTCCTCGAAAAGTGTCTACAGACCGAGTCTCGTAGAGTCTTGATTATCGGTGTGTTGTGCACCACATATATAATCAGGAGGCTGCAGGATATTTAGGATTGGTTTCCATTCTTCTCTCTCTGAGATCGTGCAGTAAAGCTGTCTCATTAGGTTGAATCCTCTCTAACCTATTCTTGTGTATCAGTTATGCCTCCACGGAAGGCGGCCAGGGCCCAGAAGGGCAAGGCAGCTGAGGGAGCTGCAAGTAGGACGCAGAGGGTTACGAGGGCACAGGCCCAGTCTTTACCTGAGGGGATGCTTCGGACGGCGAGTTCCACGACGTCGCCAGCCCCAGCAGAGTTCGGAGCAGCAGCAGCGGCTACTGAGACCGCGGTACCTGAGCCTCCAGTTCCACAGCCAGGGGCTGAGTATAGAGATTACGGGAAGCATATCCGGTTATTGACCAGCATAGTAGAAGAGCGGCAAGCGGGATCCGTGTAGCCAACCCTGGCCGAAGCGGTTTCTGTTGGGATTTTACGGGTTGTCATCCACCCGAAGTTCTATGGTTCGAGATCAGGAAGATCCTGCGAATTTATTCGCAATTACAGGACTATGCAGTGCTTAGGGCCTCGGAGGAAGAGTCGACCATGCTAGCCTCTTACCGATTCTGCGATATTGCGTTGGTAGTTTGAGTCATGAGGCTGTCTAGGGGTGAGGTGCCACTACGGTGTTTGGGAGGAGTTCTCGAGGCCTTCTGGATCACTTTTGCCTCCCGAGATGAGAGAGCCGCGTGGATAGATTATTGACCTTGAGGCGAGAATGGGAGGACTATCGTGAGTCTGACACAGAGTTCGACTCATTGGCCGTATCACGACACCATTGTAGCGACATGGCGAGCAGTTTATCGCTATGTGATGGGGCTAGACCGTCATATGATTCTGCTGCATGCTTGGGGTGGCCTCCACCGTGTATGGATATTGCCAGGATGCAGCGTATGCGCGAGGATAGAGATAGAGAGAGGATCGGCTGACTCGAGCCGGCCCAAGAGGGCGGGGCAGCAGGTCTCGTGGCATTTTTCGAGGCGGACAACCTCAGCAGCAGACTAGATCCATATTTCAGTAGCACGAGTGCCCTTCCGATTTTACGCGGGAGGTTGATCGGCCGAGGCATTCGAGGCGGTAAGGGCTCGAGCCGGGGTTTCAGGAAGGCAAAGATCGTCATCGATCGAGACCACCCACATCTCGGTGTGTTCGATGCGCTAGGTCTCACCCGAGCGAGTGTCGTATGGCTTCGGGATATTGTTACTCTTGTGGACAGCAGGGCCATTTGAGGAGAGACTGTCCGACCAGAGGCGGCGGGAGTGTTATGGTTCAGGTAAGCGAAGTCGATTCTTTGAATCTTCGTCTTGGCGATTATGCGCCGGAGGCGGTGCTCACGGACCCGGCGAGCCGTGGCAAGGGTCATGGCGGGGGTCCCAGTTCCAGCGGTCCTCAGAACCGCATTTATGCTATGTCCAGCCGTCAGGACCAGGAGGCGTCACCAGATGTCGTCACAAGTACATTATTGGTTTCATGTTGTGATGTATATGCTTTGATAGATCCAGGTTCTACCTTGTCCTATATATCTCCTCATATTGCTGGTAGAATAGGGATAGAGCCCGAGTCCATAAAACCATTTGAGGTGGCTACGCCAGTAGGTGATTCGGTGGTAGCTAAGCGGGTATATAAGGCTTGCCCAGTGACTATATACAGTCGTCAGACCCTAGCCGACTTGATAGAGTTGGATATGACGGACTTTGATGTGATTATAGGTATGGATTGGCTAGCGTCTTGCTATGCCAATGTGGACTGTAGAGAGATTGGTACGGTTCGGTTTCTGAGGCCGGTTATCGAGTGGAAGGGAATCTTTGCGTCGTAGAGGGTAGGTTTATTTCTTACCTCAAGGCTAGGAAGATGGTGCGAAAGGGGTATATCTACCATATGGTTCGGGTATTCGACATCGAGGTCGAGATACGGACCTTGATCGATTCGGTTGTTAGAGAGTTTTCAGATGTATTCCCTGACGACCTCCCGGGTATCCCTCCTGAGAGGGAGATTGAGTTTTGCATTGATATGTCGCCAGACACTCGACCTATATCTATTCCACCGTACAGGATGGCACCTGCTGAGTTGAGGGAGTTGAAAGACCAGCTGAAGGACTTGTTGGAAAAAGGCTTTATCAGGCCTATTGTTTCTCCCTGGGGAGCACCGGTTTTATTTGTAAAGAAGAAGGACGGGACGCTGCGTATGTGTGTTGATTACAGGCAGCTGAATAAGGTAACTATCAAGAACAGATACCCCCTCCCCAGGATTGATGATTTGTTTGACTAGTTGCAGGGTGCGAGGTGTTTTTCCAAGATAGACCTACGATCTGGTTATCATCAGGTGCGAGTTAGAGATGCAGATATCCCAAAGACTGCATTCAGGACCCGGTATGGGCACTATGAGTTCAGGGTGATGTCTTTCGGGTTGACCAACGCCCCAGCAGTATTCATGGATTTGATGAACCGGGTGTTCAAGCCATTCTTGGATATGTTCGGTATAGTATTCATTGATGATATCCTGGTTTATTCGCGCATAGAGCAGGACCATG
Organism: Przewalskia tangutica; assembly: GCA_029844215.1. Classification (NCBI taxonomy): domain Eukaryota; kingdom Viridiplantae; phylum Streptophyta; class Magnoliopsida; order Solanales; family Solanaceae; genus Przewalskia; species Przewalskia tangutica. The sequence goes on along the minus strand of CM056722.1, from coordinate 45,486,926 downwards.
CAGATCATTTGAGGACGGTACTGGGAGTCCTCCGGGATCGACAGTTGTATGTCAAGTTCTCGAAATGCGAGTTTTGGTTGGCTTCAGTGGCTTTCTTAGGGCATGTTATCGGGGCCGATGGTATTCGGGTTGATACAGCAAAGATTGAGGCAGCCAAGACTTGGCCTAGACCCACTACACCGACGGAGGTGCGTAGCTTTTTGGGCTTTGCGGGTTATTATCGGAGATTTGTGGAGAACTTTGCTTCCATTTCAGCGCCTTTGACTAGGCTGACCCAGAAAGCAGCTATATTTCGGTGGACGGATTCTTATGAGGAGAGCTTCCAGTTACTGAAGGAGAAATTGACGACCGCCCCAGTTCTTACTCTTCCAGAGAGTTTAGACGGATATGTGGTTGATTGTGATGCGTCGGGTGTCGGGCTTGGGTGCGTGCTGATGCAGCACAGTAAAGTTATAGCATACGCATCTCGACAGCTCAGGAAGCATGAGAAGAACTACCCCACACATGACTTAGAGTTGGCAGCAGTGATTCATGCCTTGAAGATCTGGAGACATTATTTATATGGAGTTCATGTGGATATTTACACAGACCACAAGAGCCTCCAGTATATCTTCAGCCAGAGGGAGCTGAACTTGCGGCAGAGATGGTGGTTAGAGCTACTTAAGGATTATGATGTCGATATCCTATACCACCCAGGGAAGGCCAATGTAGTTGCAGATGCCCGCCAGTCGCGGTCGATGGGTAGTGCATCGGATGTGCGGCGGAGAAAAGGGGCATGGTCCGCGAGTTACACCAGCTAGCGAGCCTTGGGGTTCGATTGGTCGATACCGATGGTAATGGGGTACGGGTTCGTGAGATTGTCGAGTCTTCCATCATTGATGAGGTGAAGAAGCGGCGATATGAACCCGATGTTGATGCTGATATCGAGATGCAGCTCTTCTGGAGGAGAAAAGTCTATTTGAGGTAGCGCCTGATGGGGTGCTAAGATTTGAGGGACGGTTGTGTGTTCCCGACGTGACAGGACTTCGTCAGCAGATTCTGTAGGAGGCACACAGTGCTCGTTATTCTATCCATCCGGGGTCGACTAAGATGTGCCATGACCTCAGATGTATGTATTGGTGGGATGGCCTGAATAGGGACGTGGAGGTTTTGTTGAACAGTGTCCTAACTGTCAGCAGGTCAAGGTTGAGCACCAGAAGCCCGGTGGGCTATTACAGGATATTGATATTCCGACATGGAAGTGGGAGGTGATAAATATGGACTTTATTACAGAGTTACCTCACACTCAGAGGAAGCATGATTCCATCTGGGTTATCGTCGATAGGCTGACGAAATCAGCCCACTTTCTTCCAGTCAGGACGACTTTTTCGGCCGAGGATTATGCTAGATTGTATATCAGAGAGATTGTGAGACTACACGGAGTTCCTATATCGATTATTTCAGACAGAGGAGCCTAGTTCATGGCTAACTTCTGGAGGTATTTCCAGAAGGGGTTAGGGACACAGGTGAGTCTCAGTACTGTGTTTCATCCTCAGACCGACGGACAGGCCGAGCGTACTATCCAGACACTTGAGGATATGCTGCGGGCCTGTGTTATTGATTTCAAGGGTAGCTGGGAGGATTATTTACCTCTTGTGGAGTTTGCATTTAACAACAGCTACTATTTTAGTATCCAGATGGCGCCTTATGAGGCCTTATACGAGAGGAAGTGCAGGTCACTGATAGGCTGGTTTGATGCGGGAGAAGTTCAGTTAGTCGGGCCGGACTTGATTCAGCAGGCGGTGGATAAGGTGAAGCTTATCCAGGAGCGGTTATTGTCAGCTCAGAGTCGACAAAAGTCATATACAGATCATCGGCGTCGACACTTGGAGTTTGAGGTAAATGATTGGGTCTTCCTGAAGGTATCACCCATGAAGGGTGTGATGAGGTTTGGGAAGAATGGGAAACTTAGCCCAAGGTACATTGGGCCTTACCAGATTGTCCGTAGGGTAGGCAAGGTTGCCTATGAGTTAGATCGGTCGTCCGATCTGGAGGCAGTACATCCAGTTTTTCATGTGTCTATGTTGCGAAAGTGTATCAGAGATCCATCTAGAGTGCACCCGATTTGTGATATCCATGTGACAGATGGGTTATCATATGAGAAGAGTCCCATAGCGATAATCGATCGTCAGGTTAGGCGACAGAGGACAAAGGATGTGGCTTCCGTCAAGGTCTTATGGCGGAATGAAAACAGAGAAGAAATGACATGGGAAGCAGAAGAGGACATGATGAAGAAGTATCCTCACTTGTTCCCTACACCTCCGGGTAACCCACTTTCCTGCTTATTAGTTTTTAATTTGGCAATTATGCTTAAGTATTGTTGTGCATAGAAGGAACATTCGGGACGAATGTTTCTAAGGGGGGGGGGGGAGAATGTTACACCCCGTAATTCAGGTCATGCTTATGAGAACGTACGAAAGGAATTAAGATTTAAATTTTAGAAAGATAGGTTGACTGAATGTTTCGGACGGGTTTTTAGTCAACTTTGAGGCGGTTTATGTCCAGTTGTATTAGGAGTTCCTAGGTGTTTCAAAGGCCTAGTATGTGTCTCGTTGAGTCTAGTAACCAACGCAACAAACCGTTCGTCTATAGGACATCGGAGTAGAAAGTTATGAAAATTACAAGTTCGGTCTGTGGCCAGCGAAAAGCATTTTCGGTCGGGGCCACGATCTTGCATTGCGCCGGCTGTTTTGTTTTAAAAAGGCCATGGGAGGGTGACAAGTGCCCCCCCCCCCATCTGATTTTTGCATGTCCTATTTATTGACCAAGTCTTGAAGACTTGATCATTCTTGAAAGAGCTCCCTTCTCTCTAAAAATCTCTCCTCATTCTCTCTAAAAATTCCCTCTCCCTTCTCTCTAGAAATTCAAGGAGAAACCAAGGCCTAGAGGAATTTTGGAAAGGTGGCAAGAAGGAAACATGTTGGAAAACTTGTAGGAGGTTTGTGGAGGTGATTGTGGAAGAAAGGCAAGAGGAATTTGTGGACTAATTTGGGTAAACTCTAAGGTAACAATCCATTCATCTTTTTAAGTAAAATTGTGTTGCATGCATGGAAGAAAGGACTTGTAGTTATCAATATTGCCTTTAGATATGTTGCATGTAGGAATTGGATAAGAATTTGGATTGAAAAGGAATTGGATAAGAATTTGTGTTGTTATACCTCAAAATTTCCGAATTGGACCTTATAGTTTGTACTAGTTTGATATCTATTGTGGGGCGGAATTTTACACGTCTAGTAGGCGTGTAATCCTCTATTGTTAACTACATTGTTGAGCCTTAAATAAGGCGTGTTTGGTTATTGAATTCGGCTTTGAAAAAGGTGGAAAAATATGATATAAAATGGAAGTACGTAGTACTTTGGGTTAAATTCTCATATTTTTATGTGATACGAAAGTGCCTTGAGTTATAAAATGAAATTCATTTTTGTATGATAATGAAAGTCTAAAGATTTTATGAACTTGTCTATGCTTGCTTGTGATAGCCTTTGAGTGCAAGTATTACCCCATGGATTAGCTCTCCATGAAGTCATGTACCCGAGATGAGGGATTCCACGGGCATGAGATATATATATATATTGCATATGTGCACGCCGACAGTGAGGTAGGATTCCACGGGCATGTTATATGGATATATTTTACATTTACGGCTGTCGGCAGTGATGAAGGATTCCACGGACACGCTTTGATGTTTTGCGGGCTTGAGACCCTTACTGGACTGTGTGATTATTTTGATGGCTTGTGTCCCTAGCCATGGTGTGACTATTGTTCATGTGTTGAAATAGTCTTTAAAATGTAAAACTGACTTTCATTACTTTCATTTCGACAAGGCACGATTGTACTGTTAATTTGATTATTATACTTGTCTCCAGCTTTTTATATCTAGACTTTATGATTTAAATTACAGTACTTTCAGTTTTACATACTTGGTACATATTTTGTACTGGCCTCCTTCGGGGGGCTGCGTTCATGTCGCAGGTTGAGGTACATAGCTTGTTGATTGTCACGGCCCGAACCCGGGCCCGCGACTGGTGCCCTACCTGGGCACCCCTCACAGGTATACATCAGAGAATAGCAGCGGAACATACATAAACACATAAGTACTAGACAGTAAATATCAACAGGCTAGCCGATAAGGCCACCGTCCGAAAATATACATAACCCAAATACAACAGTTACATCTTTTTTTTTTACAACTCAATTCACAAGATATGACTACAGACCTCTAAGAATAACAACTGTGATGGGACAGGGCCCCGCCATATCCCTGAATGTACAACAACCGACAATACCATGGATCTGAACCAAAGATAAGCCTCCGTAGTAATGGAGCTTCTCAACAGCTGAACATTGATCCTAAGAGTGAGGATCAACAACTCAGATAACTCTGCACGGCGTGAGCATGACGGCCCGCGAAGGAGGTCGATTACAACGGTACCAAGTATGTGGCCCGAAATGCGTAATGAAATCATAATAGTCTAAAATAAAGCTGGGGACATGTATGATAACCACATTAACAGTACAATGTGCCTTACTAACAATGAGAGTAAACAAGAATATACTTTACTGCATAAAATAGGAGGATCATGATCAATCTAGGGCCACCCGCCCGTAGTATCATTAAGCAATCCTACTCCTGGAACTATTTCACCCGCATAGGTCCTGTGGACCCGCAATGAGGTCATCCGCCTCGCATGAGACTATTTCACCCGCATAGGCCCGGTGGACCCGCAATGAGTACAAGCGCCACACTCGCATCATGGGTAGCAAATCTATGGAATAAGTAGTAACCCGGGGGTTTACCCCGCAAGAATAACATAACACTAGCACAACCGACTATCGTACATAACATAAGCACCACCGGCTTATCATACCTAACATAAGCACCACCGGCTTATCATAATTATCATACACTCTCATTTTATTTAACCTAAGGCACTAACATGTCATTAAAAATCCGGGAATTTAACCCAAAGTACTACGTACTTCCGTGTTACACCCCGTATTTCCAGCAGTTGAGATAAGAATGTACGTAAGAAATTGGGAATTGAATTTTAGAAAGAATGAAAAATTCCGAAAATTTCTCCGAACCTTGTAAAGGAAAAGGGTTTATTAGTTGAATTTAATTTCGAAATTAGGTTATGTGGGACCACCCGAGAAATTTTGTATGTATTGGGGAGTTTGGGAATGAAAAACGGAGAACAAAAAAATACCAAAACGTGTATGAACAGTGAAAACCCATCCATGAACAGTGTCGTCGATGAACAATGTTCGGAAAAACGCCATTTCTGGCCAACCATGAATCCGCCGGGGGTGAGACATATACAAAAGCTTCGTCCTGTCGAGCCCGTCAAAACCATACCAACCGCCACCGTCGATTCTCCTGGAATCGCCGGCAATTTCAGATCGAAGTTTCGGTCACTGTTCATCCATCTTCCCCGTTCGGTTTTTCTGATTTTCCGGCCAACTGAGGTACAATCGACGGGAGTGGAGTATACCATCAGAACCACTATTTCCTTTCCGTCATTTCCATGTAAACCAGGACCCTCTATTCTTGCTCAAACTTGTCGTCGACCAGATCGATCTTCGCCAAAACCCTAGGTCGTCGACGAGCATTTTTCCGGCCACCACAGGTAGAGTCGACGGTCGTGGCTAGTGTAGAAAGATTCAGGGTGGAAAGACCGACATTTTGGCACCACCCACGACCTCCAATTCAACCCAGATCGTCGGGTCGACCAAATCATTTTTTTTATCGGAAGTTGGAAAATTCCGATTGATTCCGGTACAGTTGAGGGCTAAGGCGTATACCGTTGTGTTCGTATTGATCTTAGCTACGCTTTGCAACCAATCCTGAGCCTCAATTCTCAGTATTTCGGAATCCGCCATTGACGCCGCCTTGAGCTCGTAGGCGGCGGCACCCGCCGCCGCAGGACCATAAGCAGACCTCCAAAATTGATTTTCCTCCATTAATTCATCCACGCAACAACAATTCGATGAATTCACTTCCAATGGATCAAAAATGGAATTTTCCGGCGAACAATTCCGGCGACGGGTAGCAGCGCAGTGGGAATTCTGCCACCAATGGCGGCAGTTCAGGCTGCTCAACCACCCGGAAATGTTCCACTGTACTCTCAAGCAGTCCGGACATCAATTTTCAATCACCGGCGTTGTCTACTTAGCGTGTGGATTAGCCGAAGAGGTATGTGAACTTCTTCTTTTATAGACATGAGTATATTTGAAGTATACTTGCCTTGTGATTAGGAGGCTTGATATTTGAAGTATACTTGCCTTGTTGTTAGGGGTATACAAGACTTTTTCTTGAGTATATTTTCCTTGTTATAAGAAGTATTCCTGTTATTGATTTTATGCTAAAGGCATGTCTAGAATATTCCTAAGTTCTTACCAAGTCTTATGGGAGATGTTGGTAAGAGTCGTTAGGAAGTATTGGAGTCTAGTTGACCTTTCTAACTTACTTCACTAATGAAAAAAAATGGGACCGAACAAGCCATTGCAGCGTTAATGAAAATTTATCGGTAATCAATTACATTGAAATGAGTAGAATCTTCCATCTGCATAGAAACTAAGATGAGACAAAATTGTATTACATTTTCTAGATCATGGCTCAATGGAAAAGATCGTTATAAACGAGTATAACCTATTCACGACTCATAAAAGTATTAATTTGGAAAGTACGTGAGACTTGGATTTCGAAAGTATGTAGTAAATTGATTTTGAAAATATATAAGTCTTGATTATGAAAGTATAGTAACTCGAATTCCTAAAAGGTTATGAGACTTTATTTTTCAAGTTATGGGACTTGATTCTTAAAGGAAGAAATGACTTGACTTAATTGAAGTAAGTGAATTGATTTTTAAAGAATTTATGTTATGAAATTTTAAGAATATGAACCTTGATTTCCTAAAAGGTTATAAGACTTTATTTTCAAGTTATGGGACTTGATTCATAAAGTAAGAAATGAATTGACTTAATTGAAGTAAGTGAATTGATTTTTAAAGAATTTATGTTATGAAGTTTTAACTATGAACCTTGATTTCCTAAAAGGTTATGAGACTTTATTTTTCAAGTTATGGGACTTGATTTTTAAAAGAAGAAATGACTTGACTTAATTGAAGTAAGTGAATTGATTTTTAAAGAATTTATGTTATGAAGTTTTAAGACTATGAACCTTGATTTCCTAAAAGGTTATGAGACTTTATTTTTCAAGTTATGGGACTTGATTCTTAAAGGAAGAAATGACTTGACTTAATTGAAGTAAGTGAATTGATTTTTAAAGAATTTATGTTATGAAATTTTAAGACTATGAACCTTGATTTCTTAAAAGGTTATAAGACTTTATTTTTCAAGTTATGGGACTTGATTCTTAAAGGAAGAAATGACTTGACTTAGTTGAAGTAAGTGAATTGATTTTTAAAGAATTTATGTTATGAAGTTTTAACTATGAACCTTGATTTCCTAAAAGGTTATGAGACTTTATTTTTCAAGTTATGGGACTTGATTTTTAAAGGAAGAAATGACTTGACTTAATTGAAGTAAGTGAATTGATTTTTAAAGAATTTACGTTATGAAGTTTTAAGACTATGAACCTTGATTTCCTAAAAGGTTATGAGACTTTATTTTTCAAGTTATGGGACTTGATTCTTAAAGGAAGAAATGACTTGACTTAATTGAAGTAAGTGAATTGATTTTTAAAGAATTTATGTTATGAAGTTTTAAGACTATGAACCTTGATTTCCTAAAAGGTTATGAGACTTTATTTTTCAAGTTATGAGACTTGATTTTTAAAGGAAGGAATGACTTGATTTAAAAAGTATGGCTTCTTGATTTATTTCAAGAGTTAAGAAGAATGATTTCAAAAGAGTATGTAACTTGAGTTTTAAAAGTATACGTTTGTTGATTTAAGGAAAATGAGTTGCATGATTCTTTTTAAGTATGTAATGTATGTAGTACTTTTGGGTTTAGTTTCCCCAATGTGATAAGAAATAAAAGTGCCTTAAGTTCTCTAAAATGAAAGGTTGTTATAATAGCTTTATGGGAAGTTGTTATAACGACTTAAGAAGAAGTGAAAAGGCAGTTTAAAATGTTATGTTATGAGACACACCGAGCCTACACATAGGCCGGGTTATGTTATGAGATTATGATAGCCGGTTGTGCTTATGTTATGAGAATATGATAGCCGGTTGTGCTTATGTTATGAGATTATGATAGCCGGTTGTGCTTATGTTATGAGATTATGATAGCCGGTTGTGCTTATGTTATGAGATTATGATAGCCGGTTATGCTTATGTTATGAGATTATGATAGCCGGTTGTGCTTATGTTATGAGATTATGATAGCCGATTGTACTTATGTTACGTGATTATGTTAGCAGGTTGTGCCTGTGATAGATTATTCATTATAGGGTCATTCCCCGGACTTGTGGCATTTGCATATTCCGTGGATTTGCTCCCCACGATGCGAGGAATACCTCATGCGAGTCCGTAGGGCTCATGCGGGTGAAATAGTCCCATGTGGGGCGGACCAGTCCTATGCGAGGAGATTACCTCATGCGGGTCCATGCGGCCTATGAGGGCGGATACAACCTATGCGAGGAGATTACCTCATGCGGGTCCATACGGCCTATGCGGGTGAAATAGTCGCAGGAGTAGGATTGCATAATGATATTACGGGTGGATGGCCCTAGGTTAATCATAAGCTTCCTGTTTTAAACCGGCAAGGTTTATTCTTGTTCACTCTCTTTGTTAAAAAGGCACAGTGTACTGGTAGGGTACATTATACTTGTTACATGCTGACGGTGATGTTGTATTCCACGAGCATGCTTCTGTGATATTATATGCTGAGGGCAGGTGTCCCGGATTTGTGACATGGCTTTCATATTTGAAAGTGGTGCGGTGTTACTGATGAGTGATGATACAAGGTACAATTGGCTCTGATTTTTATATGACACAGTAGGATCTGGTATTTGATTTTCATACTTGCCCCTGTCATTCCTTGTATAGTTATGATCTTAATTGTTGTACTTTATTTCCGTTCCATACTTAGTACTTGTTGTACTGACCCCCTTCGGGGGACTGCGTTCATGTCCGCAGGTCTAGGTACACAGTTGTGGATCCGCGAGCTTAGGATCTGGTTGATTTTGAGATGGCTCCAATGTTCGGAGCTTGTCATTATGACTAGGTATATTCGAAGTGCAGCGGGGCCTTTCCCCGTCATAGTATTTGTCCAAACTCTTAGAGGTCTGTATTCATATGTGGGCTGGACTGGCTAGAGTTGTATTTACATTATTGAACAGTGTAGACCCTTTTGGGTGATTTATATTATGGCAGCCTTATCGGCTTTGCCTTTGTTTTAAAAAAAAAGTGTTATTTATCTTCCGCGGTTTATTAGGTTGTATGAATAGAAGGGTGCCCAGGTAGGGCACCAGTCGCGGGCCCGGGGTACGTGGCGTGACATTCCGTTCCTTTTAAAAGAACTTTTTTTATATAAAACCCCCAAGATACTAACACTCGTAGTATCAAGGCATGTCTATTTTTCAAATCAAGTTACTACACCTTTAGAAATTCATTTCAAGGCTTTAAAACCAAGTAACTTCTACTTTCACAACCTAGGCAACTCGTGCCTATAAATCAAATAGACCACTCTTTTAACCTTCCATAAAGCCGTTATAACTAACTTCCCATAAAGTCGTTATAACTCTTTATGTTTTAGACAAATTCATTCTTTTTATAACCAAGAGACTTATACTTTTAAAACCAAGTATCATATACTTTCAATTCAAGTTACTTAACTTTCAGAATACTTCAAGTCTCTTAACTTTAGAAATCAAGTTTCTTAACTTTAGAATAGTTCAAGAAATCAATACTTTCCGAATCAAGTATTCTATACATTTTCAAGTCAAGAAATCTTTGTTTACTTTTTTAGAATAAACCATTCTTTTAACTTCCCATAAAGTTGTTATACCCAACTCGGACATTCTTAAACAAGTCAAGGATATCAAATGAAACTAAGTTCATTTAAATCTCGTACGTCTACCGTACTATACATTTATAACTACTCATGCTCAAGAGATAAGAAAAGTTCCACATACCTCTTCGACTTAAACCACTTTCCAAGTTGAATACGCCGTACGTAGAATGTCAACCTATAATGACCATAATACGTCCAATTCCGGTTTTCAACATGTCGACATGATCCGAATCTTTTCAAACTTCAATATATATACCACATGCTCATTTAACAACTACTAAACATGTAATCTTCAATCACATTAAGAAGATGGAGATTTTTACCTCAATAAGCCCTACTAATATCCAAGCGTAAAAGTCGATCCTTAGAAACTTTTAGTTCATCTTCTTATGTTCAAATCCGCTCCAAGCACTCCTTAGAAGCTCATAACCAACTTCTCTTCAATTTCCAACTTCAAAGTTGAAGAACACCTTAGGTTTTCACCTTGCGACTAACGTGAAAACGTAGTTTTTCCGGGATTTTTCTATTGAGATATCCTTGTAATACCCTTAGGAACCTTGGGTTGAAGTATTGTGAATTATGAACAACAATTGCAAAAATTTTGTGTGGGAGAAGCCCTATTGCCGAGAGCTCTTTAAGAGCAAGAAAATTGTGAATTTTGTTTCTAAGTGTTTAGAGCTTGTCTTGCTACTAGTAGTAGTATGTATTTATAACACCATCAAGGGCTAAGATTGAACCAATTGGATGGCTAAGATTGATCCACTATGTCAAGCCTCAACTTTCCCTTTGACTTGGTCTATTTTATCAAGCTAACATTTGCTACACTTAGCCATATATTTCGTCCAAGATGATACATGTGGAGGGTGACACGTGTCGCCATCCCATTGGTCCATAATATTTCGTTTCCCGAAATTTCCATAATTGGTCAAAATATCGAAAACCTCGTGGGCCCCATAAAAACGTAAAATTTCCCGGGTGGGCCCCACGTACCCAACTCTGTAAATAAACTTCCATAGTTCCAATATATTCCAAACGTCTCAAATAGCAAATTCGAGAACCTAATTCTTATTATCAAACACTTCTCTTTTCCGAGGTTCGGAAGATTTTTCCATCGGAAAACAATTCTTTCTTTCGTTCAAATTTTTAAAGTCGTAACTTCCCACGTACGTTCTCTTACTCGTGCCCTGGAATTACGAGGTGTAACACTGATCCTCACTCTTAGGATCACTGTTCAGTCCTTGGAAAGCTCCATTTCTCATGAGGCTTTGTCTTTTGGTACAGTTCCCTGAGGTTGTAGATTTATGTACATTCAGGGGTATGGTGGGGCCCTGTCCCATCACAGTTGTTATGTCAAAACTCTTAGAGGCCTGTAGTCATATCTTGTGGGTCTGTTTGTAAAAAAAAAGAGGTAACTGCTTTTGGATTTACGTTTATATATATAACCATGGAGGTAGCCTCATCGGCTAACCTGTTATTTATTTCTTGTTAAGTTTATGTATGTTCCAATGATTATCTCTGATGTATACATGTAAGGGTGCCCAGGTAGGGCACCAGTCGCGGGCCCGGGGTCGGGTCGTGACAATTACCTATGGGAAGTGACATATTAAAAACCTCAGGCTATAAGCAGAGGGTAGATTATGTAACCAAATTTCTATACAAAGGTTTCAAAACTGGTTCAAAGTTCATTGTTTGAGTACGTGGAACACATGTTAACATAGTATCATATTACTTTTATGCTTCTCTTTACAACTTATATTTTCATATTGCTATTCATGTTTTACATAGAGGTACATTTCATTCTTACTAACGTCCCTTTTGTCAGGGGCACTGTGTGTTCATGTTGCAGGTTGTTATACCACCTAAGTCTGAACTATCAATTTCAACTATTATTGAGTAAGCTTCATCTCTCTTAGAGATTCCATAAGAGGTTGAGTATGTCTTATATAGATTTGTACATAGTGGGTAGGTCAGGGCCCTGTCCAGACCATATGATAGTACAAGTAATAGTAGAGGCTCAGAAACATGTTTGGTATGTACAACTGTTGATGTATGGACTTATCGTCCTTGTTTATACGCGCATGTTAGGTGGAAACCTCTTTGATCACCCTCGAAGGTTTTATTACATCTTCTTTTACAGATTTTGTCCTTCTTAGCCCTCCCATAATATTATTGTTTGAATGATACCCTAGTACGGCCTTGTCGACTAGATTTTTTTTTCTAAGAACATGTTTATCAGAGTGGTTTGCTTACTCCAGTACAAAACAGGGTGCCGATAATAAATCCTAGTTTGAGATGTGAGAAACTTGATATCAAAATAGGTTAGTCCTAGGGAGTCTGTGATCCATGTCAATTAGAGTCTTGTTTATGGGTGTGTTATGCACCACACATATAAACAAGAGGCTATCAAGAATCTAAGCATAGTTATTGTTCTTTCACTTCATAGATCGTGCTATAGAGTTGAGTTATATGATTTTGAGTCTAATTCGTGCTCTATCCCTTTTTTAGTCATGCTAGTTACTGTGAGAGCTATTGTTAGTCATCGAGCCAGTGTTGATAGGGGTGAAATTACTAGTAATGCCCCACCTGGCCAGGTTGATAGAGTTGAGGCCCAGTGTGATGTAAAAACCCCGTGAGCTTAAAGTTTCAATTTGATCCTCAAGGTGATAATCTCGGAGTTTCAAAGATGGTTGATTATCCAATGATACTATAATTAAAATGCCATGGATTATGGAGCGGCATTGAATATTGGACATGAATATTTGAGGAAAAAGACATTTATTTTTCGGCCTTCTTGTTGGTCTTGGCCGAGACCATCTTGTTTCCTTTATATTGTCTTTAATTCTTAACTTAGCTTTCAGTTCTTATTAGGATATAATTAATAAGCCATATAATAAGGAAGGATGACTATGCCATGTAATTAGGTGACTAGGCAAATAAGTCTTCCAAAGAGATGACTAGGCCGAAAGAGGGAAGACAAGATGGTAAGGGCAAGAATGATCTTGAAGATAAGGATTCCAAGAAGTGAATTCATGAACCAGCTGGTTCATGGTTTTGGATAGCTAGAATGCATCTAGTTCGTCCTAGGGGAGGAGAATGGTTGGTTGAATGACTCATCCAATCACATACAAAGAATGAAGATCCAAGTTCATACATTCCTCTACATGAGAGCTACATTATACACACCTCATCGTGCTACAGTTGGCCAGATAGGCACTTATATATGCATCCATATATACAACTCAGTGCTTTACCTATGGGAAGTGACATATTAAACACCTCAGGCTATAAACCGAGGGTAGATTACGTAACCAAACTTCTATACAAAGGTTTCAAAATTGTATCAAAGTTCATTGTTTGAGTACGTGGCACACATGTTAACATAGTATCATATTAATTTTATGCTTCTCTTTACAGCTTATATTTTCATATTGCTATTAATGTTTTACATAGAGGTACATTTCATTCTTCCAAACGTCTCTTTTGTCAGGGGCAGTGTGTGTTCATGTTGCAGGTTGTTATACCACCTAAGTCAGAACTATCGATTTAATCTATTAGTGAGTAAGCATCATCTCTCTTGGAGATTCCATAAGGAGTTGAGTATGTCTTATATATATTTATACATAGTGGGTAGGTCAGGGCCCTGTCTAGACCATATGATAGTACAAGTACTTGTAGAGGCTCAGAAACATGTTTGGTATGTACAACTGTTGATGTATGGACTTATCGTCCTTGTTTATACGCGTATGTTAGGTGGAAACCTCTTTGGTCACCCTCGAAGGTTTTATTACATCTTGTTTTACAGATTGTGTCCTTCTTAGCCCTCCTATAATATTATTGTTTGAATGAAACCCTAGTACGTCCTTGTCGACTAGAATTTTTTTTTAAAAGAACATGTTTATCAGAGTGGTTTGCTTAGTCCAGTACAAAACAGGGTGCCGACAACAAATCCTAGTTTGAGATGTGAGAAACTTGATATCAAAAGAGGTCAGTCCTAGGGAGTTTGTGATCCATGTCTAGTAGAGTCTTGTTTATGGGTGTGTTATGCACCACACTTATAAACAAGAGGCTATCAAGCATCTAAGGATAGGTATTGTTCCTTCACTTCATAGATCGTGCTATAGAGTTGAGCTATATGATTTTGAGTATAATTCGTACTCTATCTCTTTTTTAGTTATGTTAGTACTGTGAGAGCTATTTTTATCATCGAGCCAGTGTTGATAGGGGTGAAATTACTAGTAATGCCCCATCCAACTGTCACGACCCGACCCCGGGTCACGGTAGTGCCCTACACAGGCACCTGTTCGATATACATCAGAGAATAGCAGCGGAACATACACAACATAAACCCAATGTGTAAACAATAAAACATCACGAAGCTGGCGATAAGGCCGCCTTCCATAATATAATATAATCAAAAGTACAACTGTACAACATCAGTTCTTACAGCCCAACCACCTATGTGAATACAGACCTCTAGGAATAATAACTGTGGCGGGACAGGGCCCCGCCATACCCCTGAATGTACATAAATCTACAACACTAGGGAAAAGACTGTACCAAAAGGGACAAGCCTCCGGATAAATGGAGCTTCGGCGTCGATAAGTGATCCTAAGAATGTGGATCCACCACACCTTACCCTTTCTGCGGCATGAGCAGCCCAGGAAGGGTCGATTACACAATATGTACTAAGTATGTAAAACTGGAAAGTACTGTAATTACAACATAAGTTTAAAACAAAGCCGGAGACATGTATGGTAATCAAATTACAGTACACTGTGCCTTACTAACAATGAGAGTAAATAATAGTATCCTTACAATAAAAAATAGGAAGCTCATGATCAAGCGGGACCACCGCGCGATATCATTTAGCAATCCTACTCGCAGGACTATTTCACGCATAGGTCACGTGGACCCGCGTGAGGTATTCCTCGCATGGGACTATTTCACCGCATAAGCCACTTACGGACTCGCGTGAGGTATTCCTCGCATAAGGTGGACCGCCGCGTGGGACTATTTCACCGCGTAAGCCCTTACGGACTCGCATGAGGTATTCCTCGCATCGTGGGTAGCAAATCCACGGAATATGCAAATGCCACAAACTCGGGGAATGACCCCGTAACGAATAATATATCACTAGCACAAATTCGGCTATCACACATGACATAAGCACTAAACTTATCATACAATACATAAGCAAGTTAAGAAATCCCTAACTTCTTATTATTCTTGTTTATATACACTCTCATTTTAGTTTACCTAAGGCACTAACATGTCTTTTATAAAAATCAGAATTTAACCCCAGTACTACGTGCTTGACTCTTTAAAACAAATGACTCTTTTTAGTAGAAAACTTCCAAGATACTATTGATCCTAGTATCAAGTCTAAATTACATTTCAAGGCAAGTCACAACACCCTTAGAAATAAAGCTAGGTTTCTAAATCAAGTGACTCATTTTCTTATAAAACCGTAGGCAATTGATGCCTCAAAATCGAATTGCCTTCCATTAAATCAAGCCATTTATCTTTCCATAAAGCCAATATAACCAACTCCCCAAAAAGTCGTTATATTCACTTTATACCTTAGTCAAGTACAATTTCATATCCAAGGGACTTATACGTTTAAAACGAAACAAGTATCACATACTTTAAAACTCTTCAAGTCCCTTAACTTTAATAAAACTTATGACATCCTTAATACTTTCAAAGAAGCGAGTTAATCTCCTAACTCACCCGACTTGGCCATTCAATAAACTAGTAAAGGATATCAAGATCTTGTACGTCTACCGTACTATATACGTGTAACTAATCATGCTCAAAGGATAGGAAAAGTTCTACATACCTTGCCGGGTCAAACCACTTGCCAAGTACAAAGTCCCGCCCATAGTATGTCAACCTATAATATTCACAAAACGTCTATTAAAGCCTTACTTCAAACGTAGAATATTATAAGTGTCAAGTCGCTAAATTCTACGGAAAATCGGACAGCACCTCCTTTGTTTTTACTAACTTTGCCACCTTTTTCAAGGCCGAATACAATAACAAAACACGCCACACTTAAGGCACCATCAAAGCAATTAATCAATAGGGGATTACACGGCTACTAGACGTGTAAAATTCCGCCCCACAAACGATAACAAACTAATACAACTACTAGTCCAATTTTCGGCCATAATGAATACAACAATACCAATTCTTATCCAACTTCCATTTCAATCCAAATTGGTAGTATAACATGATATCAAGTCGCATTTGATTATAACTACCATAATCTTCAAGTAAGTGACATGCGACGATTTCTAATAAACGACCAATTAGTAATCCAATCTTCAAGTGGCTTGTATAACATTTCGGATTTAAGCTACAAGCAATCCATAATACTTATAAACTTCAACATATCAACTTCATGCTAGCAACATGTAAAGCTAACAACAACAATATACATATATAATCTTGTAACACTTAAAAGAAAAGATTATACCTCAATGAAACTTAATCCAACTCCAATCCGAAGTCGCTCCTTAGTAGTTTAGAGCCCCTCCAAGACACTTCAATCCGCTTGTTGAGACCCTTAGAACAACACCAACGAATATCCTTCAAATCTCCAAAAAAAACCTAGAAAGACAACTAGGTTTTCGTTTTGCGACTAACCCGTAAACTATCTTTTTCCAAGATTTTTCTATTGAGATATGTTTACAATACACATAAGAACCTTGGTTTAAAGTGGGGAGCTAAAAGAACAAGGAACAAAGATTTTTCTTTTTCTTGAGCCTTGAACCCGAGAGCAATGGCTAGGAGTTCTTCAAGTTTTTGTGATATTTGGCTAAGTGTTAAGCTCTCTCTTGCTACTAGTAGTAATATATAGCACATTGGAGGGTCATGATATGAACAAATGGGTGGTTTAGTGTTACACCCCGTAAATTCTAGGAGTTAAGATAAGAACTTACCAAGGAAGATAAGTTTTGAGAGTCGATAGATAAGTTGACAAACATGTGTTGGACGGATTTTTAGTTTACCTTGGAGTGTTGTACCCCAGTTGTTAAGAGTTTCGAGGTGTTTAAAAGCCTAATGTGTAGTTCGTTAAATCTAGATCCCAACGCAACAAACCGTTCATCGATAGGACATCGGAGTCAAAAGTTATGGAAGTTTCAAGTTTGGTGCGCGACGGCGGCGGTTTGGTTGAAGTGCAGTCGCGCGCCGGAATGCAGGCAGCGGCGCGGTTGTTCTGAGGGTCGCGGGGTTTCAGCGCTGGCCGCCGGAATGCGAGGCGCGGAATCTTTGGAACATTTTCTCGGAAGTGGCGCTTGCCGTGGCAGATTTTTGGCGATAAAAGGCTGAAATCAGGAGATATTTTGTTAAAAACCTATGGGAGGGTGACAAGTGTCCCTCCCATCCTTTTTGACCAGATTAGGGCCTATTTTAGGGCCAAGTCTTGGAAGACTTGGCCATTTTCATTTCAAAACCCTTCCATGGAAAACCCTCTCCCTTTTTTCTAGTTTTTGGAAGAAAACCTAGCTTTAGAGGAGATTGTTGGAGCGGCGGCAAGAAGAAAAAGTGTGGGTAAACTTGTGGGTAACGCTGGTGGGCGATTTTTGACGGAAAGAGGTGGAAGAAAGAGGGGCTTTTGTGGGCTATTCCTTAAGGTAAAAGTTTCCCCTTTCTCTTGGTTATGAGCCTAAAATTTGTTTTATTTTAGTAGTATAGATGTGAGCCTGAGGCTGTTTTATTTTAGTAGTTTAGAGTTGAGCCTAAGGCTGTTATATTGTAGTAGTATAGAGTTGAGCCTGAGGCTGTTTTATATTGTATAGATTTGGATCTGTTGTCTTGTTAAAAACTGAAATGGGCATGTTAGCCTTAAGATTGTAACTTCAATTGGTTTTCTAATTGGGACGTCGCATGTTGTAAATGGAGATTGTAATTGTTAAAGATGTCTAGGGCTAGATATCATGTTAGGCCTAAGAACTTGGATTGGAAAGAATTGAAAGGGATTAAGAATTGGTTTATGGTTGGCCAAGTATGGCATGGAAAGTATTGGGTTATTTTGTATTATTGTGGGGCGTTTGTTATTGAATTCGACCTTGAAAGAGGTGGCAAGTTAGTAGAAACAAAGGAAGTGCCGTCCAAATTGTCGTAGGATTTAGGGACTTTGCACTTAGTTTATTCTACGTTGAGCTAGAGATTGATAGGCGTTTTATGACCCTTATAGGATTGAAGTACTACGTGTAGCATATTCCTCTTAAGGAGATAGTCTTGTGGAGCATTTTGCTTATTGTCGCGATCGTCGCGAGGTATGTGATTCTTCCTATCCTCTTCAGCATGACTATTTGTGAAATATATAGTGCGGTAGACGCACGTGTGTTAAAGGAATTAAATTTCCCTTTTGTGCCTTGACTTGATATGAAGTGTAAGGGTCTTGATTGTTTGAAGAAAATAGTAGTAAAATCTTATTCTTTAGTAATAAGTGCTTGGTTGTTAAAGAATAAGCCCTCTTGATCTCATAAGGGCTTATAGTTGAAATTGGTTGGGTTAAAACATAAAGTGTTATAACGGCTTTATGGGAAGTTGGTTATAACCACTTTATGTAAGTAAAAGAATGTTTTGTTGATTTCAAAGGACAAGTGATTTGACTTAAATGGTGTCAAAAAGTGTGAAACCTAATTCGTGAGAAATGAATACTTGGTTTTTAAAAGAATAATGTTACAAATTTCGGAAATGGGAATAAGGATCGAACAAGCCAATGCAGCGTCGATAAAGGAAAGAAGTAATGACATTAATCATATTAATACCAGTAGAAACCTCCATCTGCATAGAAGCTAAGATAAGACAAAATGGCATTACATTTCCTAGATCATGGCTGCTCTAATGAGAATTATTGAAATCAAGTTCTGATTTTCCTAAAAGTTTCAAAGTAAGGAACTCGTTTTCTAATAGAAAAGAGACTTAAGAATTTGAAGTATTTTGGGTTTAAAAAGAAAGGCATGATTTTGTCTTGACTTGTTTTATTAATCATGAAGTGTTGTAATAGCTTATTGGGAAGTTAGTTATAACGACTTTATGGAAAATAAAGAAATGGACTCATTATTGGATTTTAGAATGGTAACTTGATTTTGGAAAAAAGGAAGTAACTCGTTTTCAAATATTGAACTCCTTGTGATGGAAAAACATAAGTGACTTGTTTATAAAAGGTAGGAGTACCTTGATCCTAAAGGGGTTAAGTACTTGGGTTTTAAATGGTATACTTGATGTTGTGTTAAGAAGTATTTATAGTACCTTGAGTTGTGTGTACTAGCCTATGCTTGTTGTGGTAGCCTTTGTTGTGCAAGTGTTTGGTTGTGTGCTCTGAGTCTCTCGATGGAGGGTGGCTATCTGGTTGATTGATGGACATCTTGACGCGTTGGGTAGCCACGGGTATGCTTCCATTGTGTCGATCCTCTTGGACATCTTGACACGTTGGGTAGCCGGGTATGCTTCCATTAAGTGTTATCCGGTTAGTTGTTTGGACATCTTGACACGTTGGGTAGCCGGGTATGCTTCCACCGTGAGTATCATCTTGTTATTTCCTCTGGGCATACCGACACGTTGGATGGTCCACGGGTATGGGCCCTAGGATGGTTCCATGGCCATGCTTATCTGAGGTGAGATCTTGGGGCATGCGACCATTGTGCGGGTTAAACTCCCGGGTTGTATTTGAGTGATGACTTTACGGGCGTGAGTCCCTGATTTGACGTGACTGTTATGTGTTGTGTACTGTAGTTTGGTTATCATACATCTCTCCTGCTTTATATAGACTATTATGATTTCATTTCTGATATTTCTGATTTCACATACTTGGTACTGTTATCTTGACCTCGCCCGGGGGCTGCGTTCATCTGCGAGTTGAGGTACATAACTTGCCGATCCACTCTCTTAGGATCGCCGTTCGGTTCTCGGAAAGCTCCATATCTCGGAAGCTTGTCTGTGAGTGCGGTTCCACAAGTAGTAGACTTTTGTTTATTCGGGGGCATGGCGGGGCCTGTCGTCATTATGGTTTCAAAATTCTTAGAAGTGCAGCACTATTGTGGGCGAGTTTGTAAGGGATGCTTCGCTCAAGTTTTAATTTTATGTACAAAAGGTAACCGTTGGGTTAGCACCTTTCTTATTTCAACTTTTTATATGTTTAAGTTTTTTTTTCCGCTGGTTTTCTCTGATGTTGTCTCTCTAGGGTGCGCGGGGTAAGGCACCAGTCACGGGCCCGGGTTCGGGTCGTGACAAAAGTGGTATCATAGCCGTTAATCCTCGGAGAGGGTCTACGCCGTATCGATGAAGTCTTGATTATCGGTGTGTTGTGCCACATCTATAATCAAGAGGCTATAGGATATTTAGGATTGGTTTCCATTCTTCTCACTCTGAGATCGTGCCTTAGGCGGTGTTATAAGTTGGACTCCTCCGGCGTGTTCTTTGTATACCGGTGATGCCTCGCGCAAGGCAACCGAGCCCGAAGGGCAAAGCGGCGAGGAGGCTGCGAGTAAGCGGCGTCGGTCTCTCTGAGACTACGACACGAGCCTCGATCCACGCGGCACAGGCGGAGGAGATGGGTTACAAGGAGATGGCCCGATTATTGGCGAGATCGTGGCGAGCACGAGATAGGCCCGGATCTGGCGATTCAGTTCTGTAGTACCCATAGTTCACCCGAGGTCGAGATAGTTTGAGGCTACGAGATTTTACGAGTTGTAGCCCACCCGAGTTCTGGGTCGAGGCACGAGGATGATCGCGAGGAGTTCATCCGAGCGATTATAGCGCATCATGAGAGTGATCAAGGCTTGGAGACCGAGTCGGTGGTTTTGGGTTCACATCGTGCGTGATACTGCGATCGGCGTTTTGATCGTGGGAGTTGTCCCGGGGAACATGCGCCTCCGGTGGTTGGGGTGAGTTCTCGAGGCTTTCCTTGGCCATTTCTTGCCTCGCGGATGAGGAGGGCGCGGACAGATTTTTGATGCTAAGACAAAGAGGCGCAGTTCGGAGTACAATGTAGAGTTTGACTCATTGGCGGTATGTCCCATTGTGGTGGCCAATATGGAGGATAGAGTGCAGTTATGTCACCGGACTCGATGATTATTTAGCGGAGGATGCACGGTGTAGCTCTTGGTACATGGACATTGCCGCGTCGAACTATGCAGCGGTGAGAGCGTAAGTCGGCGGAATAACGAAGATCAGCGAAGAGGCGGGGCGATAGAGTCCTCTGGTGACGCCGAGGCGACGGCCTCGGCGGCGAGCTAGCTATTTACCTCGGCCGATGCAGTGCCCCATCACGATCTTGGGGCGTTCGAGTCGGGAAGCGGTCGGGGCTCCCGAGTTTGAGTTTTGGGGAGAAAGGGCGTTAGTCGGATGGGACCACCTACCTCGTTGTGGCCGTTGTGGTAGGCTCCATGGTGGGAGTGTCGTCTTTGGAATGGGGTTTGTTTTGCATGCGGCCAGCGGGCCATTTTGCGAGGAATTGTCAACGAGAGATAAGCGCGGATGTAGAGACTCGACGCCGGGATCGATGGTGATTCATCTCCTCCTTTTGTGCGCCGTGCAGGGAAGGAACATGAGTAGAACGGCATGAAGGGGCAGTGAAGTAATAGTTACAGGTATATTCTTAACCCACTAGAGACTAGTATGCATTGATGTTTTAGTGATGTGTTAGGTGTTATGTTGGATAACTTTGTGTTATAAATGTGATTTAGAAGCCTGATTAGTGATAAGGGTAAGTCTGAGGATGAGAAAATTTTGAACCATAGAAATTATGACAATTGAAACCTAGATGTAAGACCGTCTTGGGTGAAAGATTTTACAGTGATCCTTGTCGGAAGTACATAGTATGTGGGGAGTATTTTTCTAGTGGTAAGTCCATGAGTGGCATAACTGATTTCTTTTGAGAGTGGAATAGTGAAGACTATACTGGCGTCAGCGTTTTGGAGACTTAGAAGGAACATTCGGGACGAATGTTTCTAAGGGGGGGGAGAATGTTACACCCCGTAAATTCTAGGAGTTAAGATAAGA
The DNA here is from genome assembly GCA_029844215.1 of Przewalskia tangutica. Taxonomy (NCBI): domain Eukaryota; kingdom Viridiplantae; phylum Streptophyta; class Magnoliopsida; order Solanales; family Solanaceae; genus Przewalskia; species Przewalskia tangutica. The sequence continues at coordinate 45,464,891 of CM056722.1, read as the reverse complement.
TCTTACCAAGGTAGATAAGTTTTGAGAGTAGATAGATATGTTGACAATCATGTTTTGTTCGGATTTTTTGTTTACGTTGGAGTGTTTTACCCCAGTTTTTAAGAGTTTCGAGGTGTTTAAAAGCCTAATGTGTAGTTCGTTAAATCTAGATCCCAACGCAACAAACCATTCGTCGATAGGACATCGGAGTCAAAAGTTATGGAAGTTTCAAGTTTGGTGCTTGTGACGGCAGCGGTTCGGTTCGAAGTGCAGGCGCGGCTGGAATGCGAGGCGCGCCGGTTGCAGGGGTCGCGGGGTTTCAGCGCGCGAGAATGCTGGAACATTTTCTCGGAAGTGGAGCCAGCTTGGCTGAGATTTTTCGCGATAAAAGGTGAAATCGGAGATATTTTGTTAAAAACCTATGGGAGGGTGACAAGTGTCCCTCCCATCCTTTTTTACCAGATTAGGGCCTATTTTAGGGCCAAGTCTTGGAAGACTTGGCCATTTTCATTTCAAAACCCTTCCATGGAAAACCCTCTCCCTTCTCTCTAGTTTTGGAAGAAAATCTAGCTTTAGAGAGATTGTTGGAGCGGCAAGAAGAAAAAGTGTGGGTAAACTTGTGGAGTACTTGGTGGGCGATTTTTGTGGAAGAGGTGGAAGAAAGAGGGGATTTTGTGGGCTATTCCTTAAGGTAAAAGTTTCCCTTTCTCTTGGTTATGAGCCTAAAGGTAATTTTATTTTAGTAGTATAGATGTGAGCACAGAAATTTGTTTTATTTTAGTAGTTTAGAGTTGAGCCTAAAGGCATTATATTGTAGTAGTATAGAGTTGAGCACAGAAATTTGTTTTATATTGTATAGATTTGGATCTGTTGTCTTGTTAAAAGCGAAATGGGCATGTTAGCCTTAAGATTGTAACTTGATTGGTTTTCTAATTGGGACGTCGCATGTTGTAAAGGGAGATTGTAATTGTTCAACAGGTCTAGGGCTAGATATCATGTTAGGCCTAAGAACTTGGATTGGAAAGAATTGAAAGGGATTAAGAATTGGTTTATGGTTGGCCAAGTATGGCATGGAAAGTATTGGGTTATTTTGTATTATTGTGGGCGTTTGTTATTGAATTCGACCTTGAAAGAGGTGGCAAGTTAGTAGAAACAAAGGAAGTGCCGTCCAAATTGTCGTAGGATTTAGGGACTTTGCACTTAGTTTATTCTACGTTGAAGCTAGAGATTGATAGACGTTTTATGACCCTTATAGGATTGAAGTACTACGTGTAGCATATTCTCTTAAGGAGATAGTCTTGTGGAGCATTTTGCTTATTGTCGACGATCGTCGCGAGGTATGTGATTCTTCCTATCCTCTTGACATGACTATTTGTGAAATATATAGTGCGGTGAGGCGCGTGTGTTAAAGGAATTAAATTTCCCTTTTGTGCCTTGACTTGATATGAAGTGTAAGGGTCTTGAGTGTTTGAAGAAAAGAGTAGGAAAATCTTATTCGTTAGTAATAAGTGCTTGGTTGTTAAAGAATAAGCCCTCTTGATCTCATAAGGGCTTATAGTTGAAATTGGTTGGGTTAAAACATAAAGTGTTATAACGGCTTTATGGGAAGTTGGTTATAACCACTTTATGTAAGTAAAAGAATGTTTTGTTGATTTCAAAGGACAAGTGATTTGACTTAAATGGTGTCAAAAAGTGTGAAACCTAATTCGTGAGAAATGAATACTTGGTTTTTAAAAGAATAATGTTACAAATTTGGAAATGGGAATAAGGATCGAACAAGCCAATGCGCAGTCGATAAAGGAAAGAAGTAATGACATTAATCATATTAATACAGAGAAACCTCCATCTGCATAGAAGCTAAGATAAGACAAAATGGCATTACATTTCCTAGATCATGGCTGCTCTCATGAGAATTATTGAAATCAAGTTCTGATTTTCCTAAAAGTTTCAAAGTAAGGAACTCATTTTCTAATAGAAAAGAGACTTAAGAATTTGAAGTATTTTGGGTTTAAAAAGAAAGGCATGATTTTGTCTTGACTTGTTTTATTAATCATGAAGTGTTGTAATAGCTTATTGGGAAGTTAGTTATAACGACTTTATGGAAAATAAAGAAATGGACTCATTATTGGATTTTAGAATGGTAACTTGATTTTGGAAAAAAGGAAGTAACTCGTTTTCAAATATTGAACTCCTTGTGATGGAAAAACATAAGTGACTTGTTTATAAAAGGTAGGAGTACCTTGATCCTAAAGGGGTTAAGTACTTGGGTTTTAAATGGTATACTTGATGTTGTGTTAAGAAGTATTTATAGTACCTTGAGTTGTGTGTACTAGCCTATGCTTGTTGTGGTAGCCTTTGTTGTGCAAGTGTTTGGTTGTGTGCTCACAGGAGTCTCTCGATGGAGGGCGGCTATCTGGTTGATTGATGGACATCTTGCGGCGTTGGGTAGCCACGGGTATGCTTCCATGTCGATCCTCTTGGACATGCTGACACGTTGGGTAGCCCACGGGTATGCTTCCATTAGGAGTGTTATCTGGTTAGTTGTTTGGACATACTGACACGTTGGGTAGCCCACGGGTATGCTTCCACTGTGAGTATCATCTTGTTATTTCCTGCAGGCATCTTGACACGTTGGATGGTCCACGGTATGGGCCCACTAGGATGGTTCCATGGCCATGCTTATACCGAGGTGAGATGCCGGGGCATGCGGCCATTGTGCGGGTTAAACTCCCGGGTTGTATTTGAGTGATGACTTTACGGGCGTGAGTCCCTGATTTGACGTGACTGTTATGTGTTGTGTACTGTAGTTTGGTTATCATACATGTCTCCTGCTTTATATAGACTATTATGATTTCATTTCTGATATTTTCTGATTTCACATACTTGGTACTGTTATCGACCTCGCCGGGGCTGCGTTCATCCGCGAGTTGAGGTACATAACTGGCGATCCACTCTCTTAGGATCGCCGTTCGGTTCTCGAAGCTCCATATCTCGGAAGCTTGTCACGTGGTACGGTTCTGAAGTAGTAGACTTTTGTTTATTCGGGGCATGGCGGGGCCTGTCCGTCATTATGGTTTCAAAATTCTTAAGTGCAGACCTTTGTTGTGGGCAGGTTTGTAAGGGATGTAACTGTTCAAGTTTTAATTTTATGTACAAAAAGGTAACCGTTGGGTTAGCCTGCTTTCTTATTTCACTGTTTTATATGTTTAAGTTTTTATTTCCGCTGGTTTTCTCTGATGTTGTATCACTAGGGTGCCCGGGGTAAGGCACCAGTCACGGGCCCGGGTTCGGGTCGTGACAAAAGTGGTATCAGAGCAGTTAATCCTCGGAGAGTGTCTACAGACCGTATCCAGTAGAGTCTTGATTATCGGTGTGTTGTGCACCACATCTATAATCAGGAGGCTATAGGATATTTAGGATTGGTTTCCATTCTTCTCACTCTGAGATCGTGCCTTAGAGCGGTGTTATAAGTTGGACTCCCTCTGACGTGTTCTTTGTATACCAGTGATGCCTCGCGCAGGCAACCGTGAGCCCGAAGGCAAGGGCAAGCGTGAGAGGAGGCTGCGAGTAAGCGGCGTCGGTCTCTCCCGAGACTACGACACGAGCCTCGATCCCGCGGCACAGAGGCGAGAGGAGATGGGTTACAAGGAGATGGCCCGATTATTGGCGGGATCGTGGCGAGCACGAGGATAGACCCGGATCTGGCGATTCAGTTCTGTAGTACCCATAGTTCACCCGAGGTCGAGATAGTTTGAGGCTACGGGATTTTCACGAGTTGTAGCCCACGAGTTCTGGGTCGAGGCACGAGGATGATCGCAGGAGTTCATCCGAAGCGATTATAGCGGTCATGAGAGTGATCGAGGCTTGAGACCGAGTCGGTGGTTTTGGGTTCACATCGGCTGCGTGATCTGCGATCGTAGTTTGATTCGTGGGAGCTGTCGGGGAACATGCACCTCCGGTGGTTGGGGTGAGTTCTCGGAGGCTTTCGGCCATTTCTTGCCTCCACGGTCGGGAGGGCACGGGCCGGCAGATTTTTGATGCTAAGACAAAGAGGCGCCTGATTCGGGAGTACAATGTAGAGTTTGACTCATTGGCGGTATGTCCCATTGTGGTGGCCAATATGGAGGATAGAGTGCACCGTTATGTCACCGGACTCGATGATTATTTAGCGGAGGATGCACAGTGTAGCTCTTCACGGCATGGACATTGCCGCATCCAGCCTATCTTGCGGCCGGTGAGAACGTAAGTCGGCGGAATAACCAAGATCGCGAGAAGAGGCGGGGCGGTAGAGTCCTCTGGTGACCTTCGAGGCGATACGGCCTCGGCGAGCTAGCTATTTACCTCGGCCGATGAGTGCCCCATCACGATGCCTTGGGGCGTTCGGGATTCGGGAGCGGTCGGGGCTCCCGGGTTTGAGTTTGGGGGAGAAAGGACGTTAGTCAGATGGGACCACCCCTACCTCGTTGTGGCCGTTGTGGTAGGCTCCATGGTGGGGAGTGTCGTGCTGGAATGGGGGTTTGTTTTGCATGCGGCCAGCAGGGCCATTTTGCGAGGAATTGTCCAACCAGAGATAGCGCGGATGTAGAGACTCGACCGGGATCGATGGTGATTCATCTCCTCCTTTTGTGAGCCGTGCAGGGAAGGAACATGAGTAGAACGGCATGAAGGGGCAGTGAAGTAATAGTTACAGGTATATTCTTAACCCACTAGAGACTAGTATGCATTGATGTTTTAGTGATGTGTTAGGTGTTATGTTCGGATAACTTTGTGTTATAAATGTGATTTAGAAGCCTGATTAGTGATAAGGGTAAGTCTGAGAATGAGAAAATTTTGAACCATAGAAATTATGACAATTGAAACCTAGATGTAAGACCGTCTTGGGTGAAAGATTTTACCGTGATCCTTGTCGGAAGTACATAGTATGTGGGGAGTATTTTTCTAGTGGTAAGTCCATGAGTGGCATAACTGATTTCTTTTGAGAGTGGAATAGTGAAGACTATACCGGCGTCTGCGTTTTGGAGACTTAGAAGGAACATTCGGGACGAATGTTTCTAAGGGGGGGAGAATGTTACACCCCGTAAATTCTAGGAGTTAAGATAAGAACTTACCAAGGAAGATAAGTTTTGAGAGTCGATAGATAAGTTGACAAACATGTGTTGGACGGATTTTTAGTTTACCTTGGAGTGTTGTACCCCAGTTGTTAAGAGTTTCGAGGTGTTTAAAAGCCTAATGTGTAGTTCGTTAAATCTAGATCCCAACGCAACAAACCATTCGTCGATAGGACATCGGAGTCAAAAGTTATGGAAGTTTCAAGTTTGGTGCGCAGGCAGGCGGCGGTTTCGGTCAGTACAGCGCCGCGGCGCCGGAATGCAGGGCCGCGGCGCCGGTTGTTCTGGGGGTCCGCGGGGGTTTCAGCGCCGCGGCGCCGGAATGCTGGAACATTTTCTCGGAAGTGGAAGCGCCGCGGCGCCAAGGCGGGATTTTTCGCGATAAAAGGCTGAAATCAGGAGATATTTTGTTAAAAACCTATGGGAGGGTGACAAGTGTCCCTCCCATCCTTTTTGACCAGATTAGGGCCTATTTTAGGGCCAAGTCTTGGAAGACTTGGCCATTTTCATTTCAAAACCCTTCCATGGAAAACCCTCTCCCTTCTCTCTAGTTTTTGGAAGAAAATCTAGCTTTAGAGGAGATTGTTGGAGCGGCGGCAAGAAGAAAAAGTGTGGGTAAACTTGTGGGTAACGCTGGTGGGCGATTTTTGACGGAAAGAGGTGGAAGAAAGAGGGGCTTTTGTGGGCTATTCCTTAAGGTAAAAGTTTCCCCTTTCTCTTGGTTATGAGCCTAAGGCTGTTTTATTTTAGTAGTATAGATGTGAGCCTGAGGCTGTTTTATTTTAGTAGTTTAGAGTTGAGCCTAAGGCTGTTATATTGTAGTAGTATAGAGTTGAGACTGAAATTTGTTTTATATTGTATAGATTTGGATCTGTTGTCTTGTTAAAAACTGAAATGGGCATGTTAGCCTTAAGATTGTAACTTCAATTGGTTTTCTAATTGGGACGTCGCATGTTGTAAAGGGAGATTGTAATTGTTAAAGATGTCTAGGGCTAGATATCATGTTAGGCCTAAGAACTTGGATTGGAAAGAATTGAAAGGGATTAAGAATTGGTTTATGGTTGGCCAAGTATGGCATGGAAAGTATTGGGTTATGTTGTATTATTGAGGTGCGTTTGTTATTTAAATCGACCTTGAAAGAGGTGTGGCAAGTTAGTAGAAACAAAGGAAGTGCCGTCCAAATTGTCATAGGATTTAGGGACTTTGCACTTAGTTTATTCTACGTTCGAAGCTAGAGATTGATAGACGTTTTATGACCCTTATAGGATTGAAGTACTACGTGTAGCATATTCCTCTTAAGGGAGATAGTACTGTGGAGCATTTTGCTTATTGTCGACAGTCGTCGCGAGGTATGTGATTCTTCCTATCCTCTTCAGCATGACTATTTGTGAAATATATAGTGCGGTAGACGCACGTGTGTTAAAGGAATTAAATTTCCCTTTTGTGCCTTGACTTGATATGAAGTGTAAGTCTTGATTGTTTGAAGAAAAGAGTAGGAAAATCTTATTCGTTAGTAATAAGTGCTTGGTTGTTAAAGAATAAGCCCTCTTGATCTCATAAGGGCTTATAGTTGAAATTGGTTGGGTTAAAACATAAAGTGTTATAACGGCTTTATGGGAAGTTGGTTATAACCACTTTATGTAAGTAAAAGAATGTTTTGTTGATTTCAAAGGACAAGTGATTTGACTTAAATGGTGTCAAAAAGTGTGAAACCTAATTCGTGAGAAATGAATACTTGGTTTTAAAGAATAATGTTACAAATTTGGAAATGGGAATAAGGATCGAACAAGCCAATGCAGCTTCGATAAAGGAAAGAAGTAATGACATTAATCATATTAAACCAGTAGAAACCTCCATCTGCATAGAAGCTAAGATAAGACAAAATGGCATTACATTTCCTAGATCATGGCTGCTCTAATGAGAATTATTGAAATCAAGTTCTGATTTTCCTAAAAGTTTCAAAGTAAGGAACTCATTTTCTAATAGAAAGAGACTTAAGAATTTGAAGTATTTTGGGTTTAAAAAGAAAGGCATGATTTTGTCTTGACTTGTTTTATTAATCATGAAGTGTTGTAATAGCTTATTGGGAAGTTAGTTATAACGACTTTATGGAAAATAAAGAAATGGACTCATTATTGGATTTTAGAATGGTAACTTGATTTAGGAAAAAAAGCAAGTAACTCGTTTTCAAATATTGAACTCCTTGTGATGGAAAAACATAAGTGACTTGTTTATAAAAGGTAAGTACCTTGATCCTAAAGGGTTAAGTACTTGGGTTTTAAATGGTATACTTGATGTTGTGTTAAGAAGTATTTATAGTACCTTGAGTTGTGTGTACTAGCCTATGCTTGTTGTGGTAGCCTTTGTTGTGCAAGTGTTTGGTTGTGTGTTCCGAGTCTCTCGATGGAGGGCTATCCGTTGATTGATGGACATCTTGTGGCGTTGGGTAGCCACGGGTATGCTTCCATATGACGATCCTCTTGGACATGCTAACACGTTGGGTAGCCAGCGGGTATGCTTCCATTAAGTGTTATCCGGTTAGTTGTTTGGACATACCGACACGTTGGGTAGCCACGGGTATGCTTCCCGCGTGAGTATCATCTTGTTATTTCCTCTGGGCATCTTGACCGCGTTGGATGGTCCACGGGTATGGGCCACTAGGATGGTTCCATGGCCATGCTTATACCGAGGTGAGATCTTGGGGCATGCGGCCGTTGTCGAGTTAAACTCCGGGTTGTATTTGAGTGATAACTTTACGCGTGAGTCCACGATTTGACGTGATCGTTATGTGTCAGGTATCGTAGTTTGGTTATCATACATGTCTCCGCTCTATATAGACTATTATGATTTTATTTCTGATTTTTCTGATTTCACATACTTGGTACTGTTATCTTGACCTCGCCGGGGCTGCGTTCATCCGCAGTTGAGGTACATAGCTTGTGATCCACTCTCTTAGGATCGCCGTTCGGTTCTCGGAAAGCTCCATATCTCCTAAGCTTGTCACGTGGTGCAGTTCCTCAAGTAGTAGACTTTTGTTTATTCGGGGCATGGCGGGGCCTGTCCGTCATTATGGTTTCAAAATTCTTAGAGTGCAGCCTTTGTGTGGCGAGTTTGTAAGGGATGTAACTGTTCAAGTTTTAATTTTATGTACAAAAAGGTAACCGTTGGGTTAGCCTGCTTTCTTATTTCACTGTTTTATATGTTTAAGTTTTTATTTCCGCTGGTTTTCTCTGATGTTGTATCACTAGGGTGCCCGGGGTAAGGCACCAGTCACGGGCCCGGGTTCGGGTCGTGACATTTAGATGTAGTCTTATTAAATATCAAGACCATTGTGGGTCCTTTGACTTAGTCATCCAAGACTATGGTCAATGACCATTATGGCCATGCCTAATTCGACCAAGGCATCAATAAGGGGGGGTGACACGTGTCGCCCTCCCATTCGTCATAATAATACGATTTCCGACAATTTCATAATTCCGATAAAACTTTCTTTTTTTCAAGTCTCAAATCTTAACACTTGTGAGTTCTTACGTACGTTCTTAAAAATATGTCCTGTAAATACGGGGTGTAACACCAACCAGGTTGATAGAGTTGAGACTCAGTGTGATGTCATAAACCACGTGAGCTTAAAGTTTCAATTTGATCCTCAAGGTGATAAGTTCGGAGTTTCAAAGATGGTTGATCATCCAATGATACTATGATTAAAATGGCATGAAATATGGAGCGGCATTGAATATATGACATGAAGATTTGAAGAGAAGTCATTTATTTTTCGGCCTTCTTGTTGGTCTTGGCCGAGACCATCGTGTTTCCTTTATCTTGTCTTTAATTCTTAACTTAGCTTTCAGTTCTTATTAGGATATAATTAATAAGTCGTATAATAAGGAAGTATGACTATGCCATGTAATAAGGTGACTAGGCAAAGAAGTCTTCCAAAGAGATGACTCGGCCGAAAGAGGGAAGACAAGATGGTAAGGGCTAGAATGATCTTGAAGATGAGGATTCCAAGAAGTGAATTCATGAACAAACTAGTTCATGGTTTTGGATACATAGAATGCATCTAGTTCATCCTAGGGGAGGAGAATGGATGGCTGAATGGCTCATCCAAGCACATACAAAGAATGGTGATTTCAAAACATATTCCAAGAAGATGAAGAGCCAAGTTCATACATTCATCTACAAGTAGAACTACATAATATCTACATTATACACACCGCATCATGCTACAAGTGGCCAGATTGGCACTTATATATACATCCATATATACAACTCAGTGCATTACCTATGGGAAGTGACATATTAAACACCTCAGGCTATAAGCCGAGGGTAGATTATGTAACCAAACTTCTATACAAAGGTTTCAAAACTGTTTCAAAGTTCATTGTTTTCCTACGTGGCACACATGTTAACATAGTATCATATTACTTTTATGCTTCTCTTTACAGCTTATATTTTCATATTGTTATTCATATTTTACATAGAGGTACATTTCATTCTTACTAACGTCCCTTTTGTTAGGTGCACTGTATGTTCATGTTGTAGGTTGTTATAGGTGCTATAATGGACCACCTAAGTCAGAACTATTGATTTCAACTATCAGTGAGTAAGCTTCATCTCTCTTGGAGATTCTATAAGGAGATGAGTATGTCTTATATAGATTTGTACATAGTTGGTAGCTTAGGGCCCTGTCCAGACTATATGATAGTATAAGTACTTGTAGAGGCTCAGAAACATGTTTGGTATGTACAATTGTTGATGTATGGACTTGTCGGCCTTGTTTAAACATGTATGTTAGGTGGATACCTCTTTGATCAGCCTCCAAGGTTTTATTACATCTTGATTTACAGATTGTGTCCTTCTTAGCCCTCCCCTAGTATTATTGTTTGAATGATACCCTAGTACGGCCTTGTCGACTAGATTTTTTTTTACAAGAACATGTTTATCAGAGTGGTTTTCTTAGTCCAGTACAAAATAGGGTGCCGACAACAAATCCTAGTTTAAGATGTGAGAAACTTGATATCAAAAGAGGTCAGTCCTAGGGAGTCTGTGATCCATGTCTAGTAGAGTCTTGTTTATGGGTGTGTTGTGCACCACACTTATAAACAAGAGGCTATCAAGAATCTAAGGATAGTTATTGTTCTTTCACTTCATAGATCGTGCTATAGAGTTGAGCTATATGATTTTGAGTCTAATTCGTGCTCTATCCCTTTTTTAGTCATGCTAGTTACTGTGAGAGCTATTGTTAGTCATCGAGCCAGTGTTGATAGGGATGAAATTACTAGTAATGCCCCATCCGACCATGTTGATAGAGCTGAGACGCAGTGTGATGTAAAAAACCCCGTGAGCTTAAAGTTTCAATTTGATCCTCAAGGTGATAAGCTCGGAGTTCCAAAGATGGTTGATCATCCAATGATACTATGATTAAAATGGCAGGGAATATGGAGAGGCATTGAATATATGACATGAATATTTGAGGAGAAGTCATTTATATTTCGGCCATATTATTGGTCTTGACCGAGACCATCTTGTTTCCTTTATCTTTTCTTTAATTCTTAACTTAGCTTTCAGTCTTATTAGGATTTAATTAATAAGCCATATAATAAGGAATAATGGCTATGCCATGTATTAATGTTACTAGGCAAAGAAGTCTTCCAAAGAGATGACTAGGCCGAAAGAAGGAAGACAAGATGGTAAGGGCAAGTATGATCTTGAAGATGAGGATTCCAAGAAGTGAATTCATGAACCAACTAGTTCATGGTTTTGAATACCTAGAATGCATCTAGTTCGTCCTAGAGGAGGAGAATGGTTGGTTGAATGACTCATCCAAGCACATACAAAGAATGGTGATTTCCAAACATATTCCAAGAAGATGAAGATCCAAGTTCATACATTCCTCTACATGTAGAACTACATGAGAACTACATTATACACACTGCATCGTGCTACAGTTGGCCAGATAGGCACTTATATATGCATCCATATATACAACTCAGTGTATTACCTGTGGGAAATGACATATTAAATACCTCAGGCTATAAGCCGAGGGTAGATTATGTAACCAAACTTCTATACAAAGGTTTCAAAACTGTTTCAAAGTTCATTGTTTTCCTATGTGGCACACATGTTAACATAGTATCATATTACTTTTATGCTTCCCTTTACAGCTTATATTTTCATATTGCTATTCATGGTTTGCATAGATGTACATTTCATTCTTACAAATGTCCCCTTTTTCAGAGGTACTGTGTGTTTATGCTGTAGGTTGTTATAGGGGCTATGATGCACCACCTAAGTCAGAACTATCGATTTCAACTATCAGTGAGTAAGCTTCATCTTTCTTGGAAATTCCATAAGGAGTTGAGTATGTCTTATATAGATTTGTACATAGTGGGTAGGTCAGGGCCCTGTCCAGACCATATGATAGTACAAGTACTTGTAGAGGCTCAGAAACATGTTTGGTATGTACAACAGTTGATATATGGACTTGTCGGCCTTGTTTATACGCGTATGTTAGGTGGATACCTCTTTGATCACCCTCGAAGGTTTTATTACATCTTGTTGTACAGATTGTGTCCTTCTTAGCCCTCCCATAGTATTATTGTTTGAATGATACCCTAGTACGACCTTGTCGCCTGTATTTTTTTTTACAAGAACATGTTTATCGAAGTGGTTTTCTTAGTCCATTACAAAACAGGGTGCCGACAACAAATCCTAGTTTGAGATGTGAGAAACTTGATATCAAAAGAGGTCAGTCCTAGGGAGTATGTGATCCATGTCTAGTAGAGTCTTGTTTATAGGTGTGTTGTGCACCACACTTATAAACAAGAGGCTATCAAGCATCTAAGGATATTTATTGTTCCTTCACTTCATAGATCGTGCTATAGTATTGAGTTATATGATTTTGAGTCTAATTCGTGCTCTATCCCTTTCTTAGTCATACTAGTTATTGTGAGAGCTATTGTTAGTCATTGAGCCAGTGTTGATAGTGGTGAAATTACTAGTAATGTCACACCCGGCCTTGTTGATACAGTTGAGGTCCACGGTGATGTAAAAACCCCCGTAAGCTAAAAGTTTCAATATCATCCTCAAGGTGATAAGCTCGGAGTTCCAAAGATAGATGGTCATCCAATGATAATATGATTAAAATGGCATGGAATATGGAGTTTGATTGAATATTGGACATGAAGATTTGAGAAGAAGTCATTTATTTTTCGGCCTTCTTGTTGTACTTGGCCGAGACCATCTTATTTTCTTTAGCTTGTCTTTAATTCTTAACTTAGCTTTTAGTTCTTATTAGGATATAATTAATAATCCATATAATAAGGAAGGATGACTATGCCATGTAATAAGTTGACTAGGCAAAGAAGTCTTCCAAAGAGATGACTAGACCGAAAGAGGGAAGACAAGATGGTAAGGGCAAAAATGATCTTGAAGATGAGGATTCCAAGAAGTGAATTCATGAACCAACTAGTTCATGGTTTTGGATACCTAGAATATATCTAGTTCGTCCTAGGGGAGGAGAATGGTTGGTTGAATGACTCATCCAAGCACATACAAAGAATGGTGATTTCCAAACATATTTGAAGAACATGAAGATCCAAGTCCATACATTCCTCTACATATAGAACTACTTGAGAACTATATTATACATACCGCATCGTGCTATAGTTGGCCAGAGAGGCACTTATATATGCATCCATATATACAACTCAGTGCATTACCTGTGGGAAGTGACATATTAAACACCTCAGGCTATAAGCCGATGGTAGATTATGTAACCAAACTTCTATACAAAGGTTTCAAAACGGTTTCAAAGTTCATTGTTTTCCTACGTGGCACACATGTTAACATAGTATCATATTACTTTTATTCTTCTCTTTGCAGCTTATATTTTCATATTGCTATTAATGTTTTACATAGAGGTACATTTCATTCTTACAAACGTCCCTTTTGTCAGGGGCACTGTGTTTGTTAGGCATATTTTATATACATTTTTTGAGTCATTTTTAGTTAGTATTTTAATCGTTTATGTTGTGTTTAGTATAGTATTAGGGTTGTTTTCTTTATTTTGAGTCGCAACGCTTCAAAAAGGAAAAATGGCGAAAAGGAGCGAAAAATGGGCATAAAAGTAGGAATCTGAGGCAGAAAATGACAGAAATTGACAACCCGGACGAAAGCCATGCAGCGCCACGGCACCGAACAGTAGGGCCGCGAAGCAGGAATAGCTGAGAGGCCATAGGAATTATGGCGCCAGTCTGCAGGGCTGCGACGCCGACGCGAAAATTTCAGTTCCGAAGTTAATTTGGCCAAGGGCAAAAGGGTCCATAGGGCACAAAATTTACAACATACTTAAGCCCTAGGGTTTTCTATAAAAGAGAAGGAGGCTGACCTAAAGGAGGAATATTGTACATATTCTAAAAATCATATTCTACACTACACAACACTGTTCAGATAGGAATAAAGGCAGAAGATTGGAGACCTGTTCAGTTATTTTCTTTCCTTTTATTTGTTTTAATTTAGTTCATGTATGGATATTAAATTAGTTCTTAGCATGTCTATGGCTATGAGCTAATCTTTTTATTATGGCTTTCCTTTTGAATCACTAGAAACTCTTATTCATGAATTAATACATTAATTTGATTTCTTCTTCACTTGTTAAGATTTAGTCAATAATTGGTATGAATGCTTGATAATTAATTGATCACTAATTATCATAATATATATGATTTCGAATCAAGAACCGAGAGGAGAGATTTGGATATGCTGTAATTGACTAGACATAGGCTAAAATCGCAGAAGACAGTACCCCGATACTTGTGTATCATTATAGGTTATGTTCTTAATCCTCCTATGTGGTAACTCCTATCATAGAAATATAGAAGGGTTATGCACTAGGGTTGAGTGATTATATGTCCTAACCGGAATATAAGACAGTTTAGTTAACCGCTATCTTAACGTAGAAGAAAAAGTCATTCTAGTTGCATTAAGGAATGAATAGAATGGATAGTTGAGGATTTTGGAAGCCCTAATTCATTCATAACTGATCACAACTTAAATAGTTTAGTTAATTCTTGCAATTACTCTAGTAGTTAAACAAAAACCAAACTCAATTATCGATTGTCAAATAGATAACATAAAATAGATAAACGGTGCTTAGAAATCAGTCTCTAAGGACGATATTCGGTCTAATCAGACTATATTACTTGTCAACGATGTGTGCGCTTGCGTGAACATTCGAAATATCGCTAACAGTGTTCATGATGCAGGTTGTTATAGGGGCTATGATGGACCACCTAAGTCAGAACTATCGATTTCAACTATCAGTGAGCAAGTTTCATCACTCTTGGAAATTCCATAAGGAGTTGAGTATGTCTTATATAGATTTGTACATAGTAGGTAGGTCAGGGCCCTGTCCAGACCATATGATAGTACAAGTACTTGTAGACGCTCAGAAACATGTTTGGTATGTACAACAGTTGATGTATGGACTTGTCTAGTAGAGTCTTGTTTATGGGTGTGTTGTGCTATAGATTTGAGTTATATGATTTTGAGTCTAATTCGCGCTCTATCCCTTTTTTGTCATTAATGTTACGGTGAGAGCTATTGTTAGTCATCGATCCAGTTTTGATAGGAGTGAAATTACTAGTAATTCCCCAAACAACCAGGTTGATAGAGTTGACGTCCAAGGTGATGTGAAAAACCCCCTGAGCTTAAATTTCAATTTGATCCTGAAGGTGATAAGCTCGGAGTTCCGAAGATGGTTGATCATCCAATGATACTATGATTAAAATGACATGGAATATGCAGTGGCATTGGATATATTACAAGAAGATTTGAGGAGTGTCACGACCCGAACCTGGGCCCGTGACTGGTGCCTTACCCCGGGCACCCTAGTGATACAACATCAGAGTAATCAGCGGAACATAAACACATACATGAAACAAATGAAGTACAAAACAGTAATCTGAGGAAAAACTTGTCTTTCGGCATATATATAAATAACAACTCTTACAAATGAACAGTTTAATCCTTTTTACAAACCCCGCCACAACAATTACTCTGGACCTCAAGAAATGATATGACAACAATGGCGGGACAGGGCCCATACCACGAATGTAATACCTACAACGACGGCGGACTATACGAGATAAGCCTCGGAGAAAGCGGAGCTTTCCCAACTTGTGACCCTAAGGCGAGGATCAACGATGGCGTACCTTTACTGCGGCGTGAACGCGGCCCGAGAGGTCGATCTGACAAGTGCAAGTATGTGGCCAAAATCACGTAAATGAAATCATAGTAGTCTATATAAAGCAGGAGACATGTATGATAACCAACTACAGTTCACAACAAATAAGCAGTCATATCAAGTCAGGGACTCGCGCCTCAAGTCATCACTCGATATAACAATGGGTCTCACGCCCACAACATCAATCATGCCCGGAATACCTTCCTCATCCGCGATCAATGATAGAAAAGCACCAAGTAATACACATGAAAAACAGGTCCCACATGTGTCTAAATAAAACAGTACGGGGTAAGTACGAAGGCATAGCCGACTACTAACACCCACAGTACTAACAAGGTCATAAACTGTATCAAGATATCTGTCTAGACCGTCACATGATCAAAGCTGGTCACTCGCCCGCAGTATCAAATGTGCGCGTCTAGCCCTGGAACTTTCCGCAGCTCCGCATAGGCCAACCTCATAGGCGCGTGAGGTATAACCACGCGTCGGTAGCTACTCCCGGCGTCGTCTGGACTCGCGATCGCGTAGCCACATAGACGCGTGACCATAAAGGCCGCGCTAACACGGAACTCTCGTAGCTCGCGCAGGCCCCGGGACCCGCGTGAGGTATTCTCGAATCATGGTCCCGGACCGCTGAGTCTACCCGCGTGGAGGCAGCTTAACCCCCGGAAACACGGTGAGTGGTATAATACCAACATAACAGTTTATCGTTTAAACAACATAAGCACAATCAAGGGAAAACCCCTTTACACCAACGTCACAGAATAATAACACACGTAGCATCCTAATATGATTACTTATCAAAGCATCACGAAGGTATTACAAGGCTATCACAAACCAACACAATCAAGTTATACACACGCGGTACTTTCTACTATATGTCACGTGTTGGGTTTCTATCCCCAAAGTACTTCATACATTAACCTTTTTTTAAAAGATACGTTACTTTCACAAAAGTCACACAATACGTAGTATATGAAAATAGAGGATTATCTTTTGAAGTGAATCAAAACACTTATCTTTGTAAAATCAAGTAACAACATTATTATTCAAGCGTCAAGTTTGCCTAATTTCAAATGTTCACGTTTCTTATTTTAGAAAGGTTTAGTAGTTCATAGTCTTATTCATTTAAGAATACAATTCTTCTTTAAACTATCCGAAACATAAGTCTTATATGTGAGTAGGATATTCTTGTTTATAGCAATCTTATTACAATGACCATGATCTAGGAAACATCATTTTGTCTCATCTTAGCTTCTATGCGGATGGAAGTTTCTCACGATTTTAATAATACTAAATCATCAAAACATTTCCTTTTATTAACGCAGCGATGGTTTGTCGATACACTCTGATTTCGAAATCGATAAAACATTCTTAAGCGTTATTACCTAACTTCCCATAAAGCTAGTATAACTCTTAAGTTTTCAAAACCAAGTATTACTTCTTCTTCAAATGATTCAAAAATCTTTTGAAATACTTCAAGTTCTTTATTAACACATAACAAGCGCTTATAGTTCGGATCGATTACCTTTTAAAAACCACAAGTATTTTCTTACCAACATAAAAGTCATTATAACCAACTTCCCATAAAGCCGTTATAACACTTTATGTTTTAAACCAATCAAATACATTTAGCACGTATGCGTCTACCGTACTACATAGTTCACACATATCATGCTAGAAGAGATAGGAAGAGGTCCACATACCTCGCGACGATTATCGACTAATAGCAAAACGCTCAAGTACTTCCAACCGCTTACTCCTTCAAGCCAGTAGATCGCGCCACACGTAGTACTTCAACCTATAAGGCCACAAGCGCTTATTAACATTTAGATCCGCCCGTAGAACATTCTACAGAAAATTCGCGACCTCCCCCACAACCGCGTAAATCTCTCTCTCTATCGGGCGGCTACCAAGCCAACCGGGGGTTATAAGTCTAAACCGGGCGTGCACAATTCTACCTCACGAAAGCTACAAGTCTCATAAAGCGGTCCTATGTAAATCTGATTCAATACTCTTCTTTCGAAAAGGTTTCTTATTATTCAGGCTTAAGTCCAAAGACATTGCCGATAACTACGTTCAGTTCTATATATAGTATACTTCAACTATATAATCATACAACATGTAATTTTCAATTACAATAGAGGGACAAGATATTTACCTCGATAAGCCCATAATTATCCAAGTATAAAGTCGATCCTGGGCAATCGTTTAGCTCCTACTCCGGGTGCTCCAACCCGCTCCAAACAACCCTTAGAAGTTCTACTCAACTTCTTAATAATACTCCAACCAACTATGGAGATTTTCCTTAGGGTTCCGTTTAGTACTGAAGGAAGGTATAATAGTATTTCTGGGCTTTTCGTATAGGTATAACCTTAGAATACTACAAGGTATAGGCTAAGGAAATTTGGGCATTATAACAATACTTTTGAGAGTATTTCTACCAAGAGAGGGGGGTATTTATACGAAAACACTAGGCTAGGGGTACCCACGGCCACAGTGAGGAGAGGGAGGCTCTCGGCCACTAGGGCCTATCTAGGGAGGGGGCTCTTGGGCGAGAGTCAAACAAGAGGGGAGAGGAGGACTTCAACACTTAGGAAATATTTGGAATGGATGAAGAAGTTCATCAACCTTAGAGAGGTATTTATAGCACAAGCCAAGGCAACCAATGGCGAGATCTAGCCAAGTGCCTAGCAAGTGTAGGGCGAGATTTAGACAAGTGTGTGTGGGTCCACTTATCAATCAACACACAAAAATATCCTACCAACTAATGCACACCATTCGGCCAAGCTACCGCCCATCACTCCGCAACTTGAGGTGACAAGTGTCGCCTCTCGTTGGTCCAAAATGTTCGTCTCTCGGAAAAATCCATAAAAATTAAAAATGACATAGCCGGAAATTCCCCTACGAAAGCTGTGAAAACGTTTCGTCGAAAAACGACTCTAAACGGGTGTTGTGCACAACAATTAATTCGGCCAAGCCTAACTTAAAAGTTTCAAATTTTTCTACGTACGTCCTTACGTACATACTCTGGAAATACGGGGTATAACATTCTCCCCCCCTTAGAAACATTCGTCCCGAATGTTCCTTCTAAGCCTTAAAACCAACGTGCGCCAGTATAGTCTTCACTACTATACTTATGAGAACAATCCTTGCCACACATGGCCATAGGAACAACCGCACAAATACCCACATCTAAGCCCACGAGGAAAACACCTCTAATCATCACCTATGCTCGCCATACAGGCTCGCTTCTCTCTTTACTCGTCGTAGATACCACTTTGTCACTTTGTCGCGAGCCTTGCTCCGACGACTCAACAAATGGTACCGGGCTGCTTGCGATCCCTGAGGATGTCGTATACTCGAACTCTTTCCACATTTCTGATACTGCTTCAGTTTCCAAAACCCGGGGTCACTATCTCTAACGTGGTCATCATTAACTGGGAACACTCTGGATGGATCTCTGATACTTTCCCGATCATAACAATACGAAAGATCGACATCCGCTTCCTAAGTCGGACGGCAAAAACTAACATATAGGCAACTGGCCTATTCGTCACAGGGCCTCAAAGGCCCAAAGTAACTCGGGCTAAGTTCATACGTATTCCAAAACTCGTCACACCCCTTTGGGGTGGTACTTTCAAGACCGACCGTCGGCACAACTCTGGCGTCGTCGCCGATTATCCGCACGATTTCTGAGCTGCGGAACCTCTTCTAGACAAGCTTTACTCTATCCACGATCTGTGGAACAAGCTGAACCAACTATCGAATCTTGCCAACGTCAGACCAATCAACGGCAACTTACACTTCCGCCTACAAGGCGTCACAAGGCGATATCCGAACACGAAATTGTATCTATAAAACACTTCCCAACGGGAGATAACAATTCTCGCAACTATCCCGAAATCAACCATCGCCCGGGCGAATGTGGTCGAGACTCACCTGAGTTCTTAACCCGCTTGGTAAAACTTCCGAAACAAAAACAGCCGTACCACAGGCTCCACTGCGCCATAAGGTGAAGGTAGGCACCCGTGCGACCTTACAACTTTTACGATACATCATCTCGCATAACCTCTGCCGAGTAAACGGTCTTTGCTAGAAGACAAGGCGGTGACCTCGCCGGCCCGACTGCGGTCGAATCGTCCACGAATTCGTCGTTGGTTAACTAAACTCGGGCCTAACACCCTCGTAACCAACCAAAGCGGGACCACCACAACCGGCCCACCACCAAACTGCCGCGGGTTGACCGCATCGTGGCCTCAACCCGACCGGCACGCGCGTCATACTAGCTCCCGGCGGAACAATCTCACTAATCACGTTACGAAAACCTAGCGGTCTTCTTAGCTCAACTACCCTCTTTCATTCCACACTACTGGGGACTAATCCATGACATAACTCACGTGCATTAAGCACTCCTATAAAGTCAAACATAAACAATACATCTTTTACTCGAGATGGCCTTACCTCTAAGGTCTCTACGTATAAAACTCTAAGGCTCACACCTTCTCTATCCCCCAAAATCTTACTCGGTTAACCCACCATGATTTCTAATCACAACTAACACCGCTATCGACATAGCACTTAAGGTATACTCACCTTATCACATCTGAGATCTCTGAGGTTAAGGATATATCTATATCTACTGCTTCACTCCCCTTAGTCGTTCTAATCAAACCTGCCCCGTAGGGCGCATAGCTAAGGAAGGTGACGACTACCCATCGATCCTGAAGGCTAAGTCCTCCTACAAGGACACTCTTTCGACAACAGACCCTGACGGTCATAGGTACAACAAGTACCAACTAAAAGACGACATTCCCCGGGATGACGTCTGTCACACTGTGAACCGGAAGATCTGGAGCTCTGACCAACTCCTGCGTACCCCGAACGTCCTGAAATTTGTGGAGGACCTCGCTGCACTGGTGGATGTGCATAATCTAATCTGCTGGTGAGGCGACTCGCCTCGAAAGTTACCAAAGGACCTTCTTTGCTCGCCTCTTCTCATCGCCCGTTAACCTGTCGATCTCTTCACGTCTCTCGGCTGCAAAGCCCGCACCACGTGCCATGCTCAAGCCTCAATCAAGAATTACTCTTGCACAACCTCTCTTAGATAGTCATCAAGACTCGCGGTACATCGGTATACTCTATACTCATCGTTCGTCGCGGGCGAAGGTCAAACATCGTGGCGCGGTAAGCCGCCGCGCCGTGCTAAAACTCTGGGGCTAGTGGCGTCGCAGAACTCCCCGAATGAAGCACTATCTCAGGTAATGATTTGGCTGTGCCTGCCTCGCCACCCTCGAACTCTACTGCAGCTCCTCGGCTGCCTTGCCCTCACGGGCGGGTTGCCTACGCCGAAGGCATAACGATAAGGAAATAATTTCGTCGGAGGTCCAACTAACAACACACTCTAAGGCACGATCTCGAGTGAGAAGAATAGAAACCAATCCTAAATACCCTATAGCCTCCTCGATTATTGGTGTGGTGCACACACCGATAATCAAGACTCTCTTGAATCGGTGCGTAGACACTTTCCGAGGATTAATCGCTCTGATACCACTTTGTCACGACCGAACTGGGCGTGGCGGTGCCTTACCCCGGGCACCCTAGTGATACAACATCAGAGTAATCAGCGGAACATAAACACATACATGAAACAAATGAAGTACAAAACAGTAATCTGAGGAAAAACTTGTCTTTCGGCATATATATAAATAACAACTCTTACAAATGAAGCAGTTTAATCCTTTTTACAAACCACCGCCACAAGATTACTACGGACCTAAGAAATGATATGACAACAATGGCGGGGACAGGCCCGCCATACCACGAATGTAATACCTACAACGACGGGGACTATACAAGATAAGCCTCCGAGAAACGGAGCTTTCCCAACGCTGAATGTGACCCTAAGAGCGAGGATCAACGATGGCGTACCTTTACTGCGGCATGAACGCGGCCCAAGGAGGTCGATCACAACAAGTACCGGTATGTGGCCCGAAAATCAGTAAATGAAATCATAGTAGTCTATATAAAGCGGGAGACATGTATGATAACCAACTACGATTCCACAACAAATAAGCGATCATATCAAGTCGTGGACTCACGCCTCGAAGTCATCACTCGATATAACAATGGGTCTCACGCCACAACATCAATCATGCCCGCGGAATACCTTCCCGCCACGGCGATCAATGATAGAAAAGCACCAAGGAATACACATGAACAATGTGTCCCACTGTGTCTAAATAAAAGCGATGCGGGGTAAGTCGAAGGCATAGCCGACTACTAACACCAGCGGTACTAACAAGGTCATAAATCGTATCAAGATATCCGTCTGCACCGTCGCATGATCAAAGCCGTCACTCGCGCGATATCAAATGTGCGCGTCTAGCCACCGAACTTTCCGCGACTCGGCGATAGGCCAACCTCATAGGCCCGCGTGAGGTATAACCCGCGTCGAGGGTAGCTACTCCGGCGTAAATCACCGACTCGCGATCGCGTAGCACATGCATCGCGTGACCATAAAGGCCGCCACTAACCGGAACTCTCGTAGCTCCGCATAGGCCCCCAGGACCCGCATGAGGTATTCTCGAATCATGGTCCCAGACCGCCTGAGTCTACCCCGCATCGGAGGGCAGCTTAACCCCCGGAAACACGGTGAGTGGTATAATACCAACATAACAGTTTATCGTTTAAACAACATAAGCACAATCAAGGGAAAACCCCTTTACACCAACGTCACAGAATAATAACACACGTAGCATCCTAATATGATTACTTATCAAAGCATCACGAAGGTATTACAAGGCTATCACAAACCAACACAATCAAGTTATACACACAAGGTACTTTCTACTATATGTCACATGTTCGGGTTTCTATCCCCAAAGTACTTCATACATTAACCTTTTTTTTAAAAGATACGTTACTTTCACAAAAGTCACACAATACCCGTAGTATATGAAAATAGAGGGATTATCTTTTGAAGTGAATCAAAACACTTATCTTTGTAAAATCAAGTAACAACATTATTATTCAAACGTCCAAGTTTGCCTAATTTCAAATGTTCACGTTTCTTATTTTAGAAAGGTTTCGTAGTTCATAGTCTTATTCATTTAAGAATACAATTCTTCTTTAAACTATCGAGAAACATAAGTCTTATATGTGAGTAGGATATTCTTGTTTATAGCAATCTTATTACAAATGACCATGATCTAGGAAACATCATTTTGTCTCATCTTAGCTTCTATGCAGATGGAAGTTTCTCGATTTTAATAATACTAAATCACAAAACATTTCCTTTTATTAACGCTGCGATGGTTTGTCGATACACACTGATTTCGAAATCAAGAAACATTCTTAAGCCGTTATTACCTAACTTCCCATAAAGCTAGTATAACTCTTAAGTTTTCAAAACCAAGTATTACTTCTTCTTTCAAATGATTCAAAAATCTTTTGAAATACTTCAAGTTCTTTATTAACACATAACAAGCGATTATAGTTCGGATCGATTACCTTTTAAAAACCACAAGTATTTTCTTACCAACATAAAGTCATATAACCAACTTCCCATAAAGCGTTATAACACTTTATGTTTTAAACCAATCAAATACATTTAGCACACGTATGCGTCTACTACTACATAGTTCACACATATCATGCTACAAGAGATAGGAAGAGGTCCACATACCTCGCGACGATTATCGACTAATAGCAAAACGCTCCAAGTACTTCCAACTGTCGGCTACTCCTTCAAGCCAAGTAGATCGCGCCACACGTAGTACTTCAACCTATAAGGCCACAAGGCGCTTATTAACATTTAGATCCCTTCGTAGAACATTCTACAGAAAATTCGGCAGCACCTCCCCCCCCGCAACCGCGTAAATCTCCGCCTCGCACGGGGCCGGCTACCAAGCCAACCAGGGGGGGGGGGGGTTATAAGTCTAAACCGGACGTGCACAATTATACATAACAGAAAGCTACACAAGTCTACAGAAAGCGGTCCTATGTAAATACGATTCGACTCTTCTTTCGAAAAGGTGTATTATTATTCATGCTTAAGTCCAAAGACATTGCCGATAACTACGTTCAGTTCTATATATAGTATACTTCAACTATATAATCATACAACATGTAATTTTCAATTACAATAGAGGGACAAGATATTTACCTCGATAAGCCCATAATTATCCAAGTATAAAGTCGATCCTGGGCAATCGTTTAGCTCCTACTCCGGGTGCTCCAACCCGCTCCAAACAACCCTTAGAAGTTCTACTCAACTTCTTAATAATACTCCAACCAACTATGGAGATTTTCCTTAGGGTTCCGTTTAGTGACTGAAGGAAGGTATAATAGTATTTCTGGGCTTTTCGTATAGGTATAACCTTAGAATACTACAAGGTATAGGCTAAGGAAATTTGGGCATTATAACAATACTTTTGAGAGTATTTCTACCAAGAGAGGGGGGTATTTATACGAAAACACTAGGCTAGGGGTACCCCAGCCACACCCCAAAGGGGAGAGGGGGGAGGCTCTCGGCCACTAGGGCCTATCTAGGGAGGGCTCTTGGGCGAGAGTCAAACAAGAGGAGAGGAGGGACTTCAACACTTAGGAAATATTTGGAATGGATGAAGAAGTTCATCAACCTTAGAGGGGTATTTATAGCACAAGCCAAGGCCAACCAATGGCCAAGATCTAGCCAAGTGCCTAGCAAGTGTAGGGCAAGATTTAGACAAGTGTGTGGGTCCCACTTATCAATCAACACACAAAAATATCCTACCAACTAATGCACACCATTCGCCAAGCTACGCCCATCACTCCACCAACTTGAGGGTGACAAGTGTCGCCTCTCGTTGGTCCAAAATGTTTCGCCTCCGGAAAAATCCATAAAAATTAAAAATGACATAGCGGAAATTCCCTACGAAGTCGTGAAAACGTTTCGTCGAAAAACGACTCTAAACGGGTGTTGTGCACAACAATTAATTCGGCCAAGCCTAACTTAAAAGTTTCAAATTTTTCTACGTACGTCCTTACGTACATACTCTGGAAATACGGGGTATAACAAGGAGAATTCATTTCCGAACATATTTCTAGAAGATGAAGATCCAAGTTCATACATACCTCTACATGTAGAACTACATGAGAACTACATTATACACACCGCATCGTGCTACAGTTTCCCAGATATGCACTTATATATGCATCCATATATACAACTCAGTGCATTACCTGATGAAAGTAACATATTAAACACCTCAAACTATAAGCCGAGGGTAGATTATGTAACCAAACTTCTATACAAAGGTTTCAAAACTATTTCAAAGTTCATTGTTTTCCTACGTGGCACACATGTTATCATAGTATCATATTACTGTTACACCCCGTAAATTCTAGAAGATAGATAAGTTGACAACATGTGTTGGACGGATTTTTAGTTTACCTTGGAGTGTTGTACCCCAGTTGTTAAGAATTTCGAGGTGTTTAAAAAGCCTAATGTGTAGCCCGTTAAATCTAGATCCCAACGCAACAAACCGTTCGTCGATTGGACATCGGAGTCAAAAGTTATGGAAGTTTCAAGTTTGGTGCGCGATTAAGCCAGCGATTCTCGTCTGAAGTGCAAGCGCCGCGCCGGACTGCGAGGCAGCGGCGCGATTATCTTGAAGTCCGGGGTTGCAGCGCGCGGCCGAATCTGGCAGCGGCGCCGACATGCGGAAGATTTATTTTTGGAAGTGGAAGCGCGGAATTTTCTTGTGATAAGTAGGAAACAGGGGATATTTCGTTTATAACCTATGGGAGGGTGACAAGTGTCCCTCCCATCCTTTTTATCAGTAAGTGGTCCTATTTTAGGGCCAAGTCTTGGAAGACTTGGCCATTCCATTTCATTTCATCTCAAAACCCTTCCATGGAAACCCTCTCCCTTCTCTATAGTTTTTGGAAGAAAACCTAGCTTTAGAGGAGATTGTTGGGGCGGCGGCAAGAAGAAAAAGTGTGGGTAAACTCGTGGGTAACGCTGGTGGGCGATCTTGACGGAAAGAGGTGGAAGAAAAAGGGGCTTTTGTGGGCTATTCCTTAAGGTAAAAGTTTCCCCTTTCTCTTGGTTATGAGCCTAAGGCTGTTTTATTATAGTAGTATAAATCTGTGAGCCTGAGGCTGTTATAATTAGAGTTTGAATAGATTTGTGAGCTGAGGTGTTATAGTTAAGTTTGTATAGATTTGTGAGCTGAGGTTGTTATAGTTAAGTTGGCTTAGATTTGGATCTTGTAGCCTTGTTGATTTCGCCTTGTGAAGGTGGCAAGTTAATAAGAACAAAGGAAGTTACATCGATTTCCGTAGAATGTAGGGCCTTGTACTTAGTTTACTCTACGTTCGAAACTAGAGTTTGATAGACGTTTTATGGCCCTTATAGGATTGAAGTACTACGTGTAGCATATTCTTCTTAAGGGAGATAGTACTGTGGAGCATTTTGCTTAGTGTCGACAATCGTCGCGAGGTATGTGATTCTTCCTATCCTCTTGACATGACTATTTGTGAAATATATAGTGCGGTTGGCCTTGCGTGTGTTAAAGAAATTGATTTTCCAAATTGTGTCTTGACTTGTTATGAAGTGTAAAGGGCTTCATTATGTGTAAGAGTAGTAAGTCTTATCCAGTTAGTAATGGGCACTCGGTGCTTAAAGAATGAGTCCTCTTGGTCTCATAAATGTTTATGTGGTAATTGGTTGGTTTAAAACATAAAGGGGTTATAACGGCTTTATGGGAAGTTAGTTATAACAACTTTATGTGAATAAAAGAACGGTTGTTGATTGGTGGAAGTTAAGAGACTTGATCTTGTAAGATAAGAGACTTAACTTAGAATTGTGAAAGTTTTGTAATGTATTCAAAAGTTGTAAAACCTCATTCGTGAGTAATGAGTAATACTTGGTTTTGAAAACTTAAGAGTTATACTAGCTTTATGGGAAGTTAGGTATAACGGCATAAGAATGTGAAATGGATTTCGAAAGTGGGAACAAGTATCGAACACACCACTGCAGCGCTAATAAAGGAAATGGTTTCGACTAATTGATTATATTAAAACCAGTAGAAACCTCCATCTGCATAGAAACTAAGATAAGACAAAATGATATTACATTTCCTAGATCATGGCTGCTTAAATGAGAATCATTGATAACAAGTTCTGACTTTTCTTAAAATTCCAAAGAATGAACTTAATGGATTGCAAAGGATAATGTACTGGATTTTGGAAAAGAGAAGTAACTTGAGTTTGAAGGTATAAATCACTTGTTTTCAAATATCGAACTTTTCTTAAGGGAAAAGTAAATGACTTGGTTTTAAAAGGTAGGAATACTTGACCTTAAAGGAGTTAATTACTTGGACTTCTAAAAAGTATACTTGACGTTATGTTAATTGTGTTTGAAGTACGTGTTCTAAACATGAATGTGTGTGATACTACGTGTGATAGTATCGTATGGTTTCTACGTAAAGAGAGGTCTTTGAAGGTAGGAAAGAATGTAGTATTTTGGGGTTGGAACCGGTTTGTCGACTTAAACGAAGGTACTTTGAGTTGTGTGTAACTTGCTGTGCTTGTGGTGATAGTTTCGTTGTTGTGCAAGTGTTTGACTTTGTGCTCAAGTCTCGGCGGAGGCGGATATCGGGTGGTATGATGGACATATCGACACGTTGGGTAGCCACGGGTATGCTTCCACTATATTGATCCTTTGGGACATATCGACACGTTGGGTAGCCCGGGTATGCTTATTAAGTGTTATCTTGTAAACTGGTTTGGACATCTTGACACGTTGGGTAGCCCACGAGTATCGTCCACGGTGAGTATTATCACAGGTATTTGTTTGGACATACCGACACGTTGGGTAGCCCACGAGTATCGTCCACGATGAGTATTATCTTGTTATTGGTTTGGACATACCGACACGTTGGGTAGCCGCAGTATCGTCCACGATGAGTATTATCTTGTTATTGGTTGGGACATCGACACGTTGGGTAGCCAGAGTATGCGTCCACGATGAGTACTATCTTGTTATTGGGTTGGACATCCGACACGTTGGGTAGCCAGAGTATCGTCCACTTTGAGTAATGATCTTTCGGGCGTGAGTCCACGACTTGATGTGATTTGATTTGGTAAGCTGTATATCGTGGTGTCTTGTAGTTTGGTTATCATACATGTCTCTGTTTTCCTTATAGACTATTATGATTTCTTTTCTGATATTTTTATTTCGCATACTCAATTTTTGTTATCGACCTCGCCCGAGGCTGCGTTCATCTGCGAGTTGAGATACATCGCTTGTTGATCCGCACTTTGGATCATTGTTCGGTTCTCGAAAGCTCCATTCCCGGAGACTTTGTCATTTAGTACGGTTCCTCGAAGTTGTAGAACTTTTTGTACATTCGAGGTATGGCGGAGCCACTGTCCGTCGGAGATGTTATAAAAATTCTTAGAAGTGCATGAAATGCGATGTGGCGAGGATTATGTATTCAGTGTTAGTTATTTTTGAGAAAAGGTAACCGATTGGTTAGCTTTGTTCTCTTTTCATTGGTTATCATGTATGAGTTTTAATTTCGCTGATTTTCTCGATGTTGTTTGACTACTTGGGTGCGGGTAAGGCACGATCGCGGAGCCGGTTTTGGGTCGTGCGAAGTGGTATCGAGCGATTAGTCCTCGGAAAGTGTCTGACCGTGTCTAAGTAAGTCTTGATTATCGATGTGTTGTGCACCACATCTATAATCGTGAGGCTGAGGCATTTAGGATTGGTTTCTATTCTTCTCATTACGAGATCGTGCCTTAGAACGTGTTGTAAGTTGGACCCCTCGGCGTGTTTCGTTTTACGATTATGCCTGCGAAGGCAACCAGGCCCAGGCAGGCAAAGCGGCGAGGAGGCTGCGAGTAAAGCGGCGGCAGTCTCTCGAGACCACGATGCACGAGCCTCGGTCCGATGCGGAAGGCGAGAGAAGATGGGTTACAAGGAGTTGGCCCGATTATTGGCGGGGTTGTGGCGAACACGAGGATAGGTGGGCGCGGCGGTTCGATGCACCGATGGTTCACGAGATCGGATAGTTTGAGCTGCGGGACTTTACGAGTTGTGGCCCGCGAGTTCTACGGTCGAGGCACGAGGATGATCGCGAGGAGTTCATCAAGCGATTCTGGATCGTGAGTGATCAAGGCATCGGAGACCGAGTCGGTGGTCTAGGTTCGCATCGGTGCGTGATACCGCGATCGTGGTTTGATTCGTGGGAGCTGTCGGGAGGGCATGCACTTCCAGCGAGATGGGACGAGTTCTCGGAGGCATTTCTTGCACATTTCTTGCCTCGCGGATGAGAAGGACTCGGGCGACAGATTTTTGATGTTGAGGCGAGCGGGCGTGCGGTTGAAGTACAACGTGGAGTTTAACTCACTAGCTCGATGCGTCCCGCGTTAGTAGCCGACATGGAGGGCAGAGTGCACCGCTATGTCACGAGGCTTGATGACTATTTGGCGAGAGTTGCTCGGGAGTAGCTCTTGGTAGGGCATGGACATTGCCCGCGTGCGAGCTCATGCACTTGGATGTGAGGCCGCGTAAGTCGACGGAATGACCAAGATCAGCAGAGTAGGGCCAAGGCAGCAGGGTCCTTTGGTGACCTTCGGGGCAGGCAACCTCAGCAGCAGGTTAGTTATGCGCCTCCGCAAGTACGGAGTGCTCCACCTCGATCGTCGGGGCGTTCGAGAAATTCGGAGCAGTCGGGGCTCGAGGTTTGAGTTTTGGGGATCGGGGATGTTAGTCGGATGGGACCACCCTTACCTCGTTGTGACCATTGTGGTAGGCTCGCGATGGGAGTGTCGTGCTAATAGGGAATCATTTTACATGCGGCCGGTGGGCCATTTGCAAGGAATTGTCCCACCAGAGATAGCGCGGAGGTTGAGATTCACCCGGGATCGATGGGCGATTCACCTCCTCCTTTGTGCGTCGTCTTGGAAAGAACATGAGTAGAGCGACAAGAAGGGAGGTGAAGCAATAGTAAGTATGTTCTTAACCCTCTAGAGTATTGTATGCTTTGATGTTGTGGTGATGTGTTGAGTGCTATGTTCGGGTAGCTTTGTGTGTATATAATGTGTTTTGGAAGCATGGTTAATAAAGAGGGTAAGTTTGGGGATGAGAAAAATTTTGAACCTTAGAATTTATAACGATTGAGACCTTAGATGTAAGGCCGTCTTGGGTAGAAGCCTTTCCTGTTAATCCTTGTCGGAGTGTATGGTATACATGGAGTTTTGTGTGATGATTCCATGGGTAGTTTGCGATGGAAGTGGTAGCTTCCATGACGTGGATTAGTAAGATGGACGAGTTGGAGGTAGTGACTCCAAGGTGGTAGAAAGCAGGCGATGGTGAATTGTGGGCGTGTACTAGAGAGGGTGTGAGTGTACAAGGAAGGTGCAGGAGTAAGGAGAGTATCCTTTAGACCAAGGGAGGAGAAAATAGTGATGTTTGCGCGTGAGGTGATTTCCCGTTAGTGGAATTTGGAGATCGTGATTTCTATATTATGGCCATGAGAGGCATAAATGAGTTTTGGTAGGTATAGTAGTGAAGACTATACCTGCGCGTGTGTTCGAAGACTTAGAAGGAACATTCGGGACGAATGTTTCTAAGAGAGAAGAATGTTACACCAGTAAATTCTAGAAGATAGATAAGTTGACAACATGTGTTGGGCGGATTTTTAGTTTACCTTGGAGTGTTGTACCCCAGTTGTTAAGAATTTCGAGGTGTTTAAAAGCCTAATGTGTAGCAGTTAAATCTAGATCCCAACGCAACAAACCGTTAAATCGATTGGACATCGAGTCAAAAGTTATGGAAGTTTCAAGTTTGGTGCGCTTGATTGAGTGCAGCGATTCTCTGATGCAGTGCAGCCGCGCTGGACTGCGAGGCAGCGCGCGATTATCTTGAAGTCACAGGTTGCAGCGCGCGGGCCGAATCGAGGCAGCGGCGACATGCGGAAGATTTATTTTGGAAGTGGGCGCCCAGCCGTGGCGTGGCAGCGGCGCCGGCGAATTTCTTGCGATAAGTGACGAAAAACAGGGGATATTTCGTTTATAACCTATGGGAGGGTGACAAGTGTCCCTCCCATCCTTTTTATCAGTAAGTGGTCCTATTTTAGGGCCAAGTCTTGGAAGACTTGGCCATTCCATTTCATTTCATCTCAAAACCCTTCCATGGAAACCCTCTCCCTTCTCTATAGTTTGTGGAAGAAAACCTAGCTTTAGAGGAGATTGTTGGGGCGGCGGCAAGAAGAAAAAGTGTGGGTAAACTCGTGGAGTACTGGTGGGCGATCTTGACGGAAAGAGGTGGAAGAAAAAGGGGCTTTTGTGGGCTATTCCTTAAGGTAAAAGTTTCCCCTTTCTCTTGGTTATGAGCCTAAGGCTGTTTTATTATAGTAGTATAAATCTGTGAGCCTGAGGCTGTTATAATTAGAGTTTGAATAGATTTGTGAGCCTGAGGCTGTTATAGTTAAGTTTGTATAGATTTGTGAGCACTGAAATTTGTTATAGTTAAGTTGGCTTAGATTTGGATCTTGTAGCCTTGTTGATTTCGGCCTTGTGAAAGGTGGCAAGTTAATAAGAACAAAGGAAGTTACGTCGATTTCCGTAGAATGTAGGGGGCCTTGTACTTAGTTTACTCTACGTTGAAACTAGAGTTTGATAGGCGTTTATGGCCCTTATAGGATTGAAGTACTACGTGTAGCATATTCTTCTTAAGGAGATAATCTTGTGGAGCATTTTGCTTAGTGTCGACAATCGTCGCGAGGTATGTGATTCTTCCTATCCTCTTGACATGACTATTTGTGAAATATATAGTGCGGTTGTGGCCTTGCGTGTGTTAAAGAAATTGATTTTCCAAATTGTGTCTTGACTTGTTATGAAGTGTAAAGGGCTTCATTATGTGTAAGAGTAGTAAGTCTTATCCAGTTAGTAATGGGCACTCGGTGCTTAAAGAATGAGTCCTCTTGGTCTCATAAATGTTTATGTGGTAATTGGTTGGTTTAAAACATAAAGGGGTTATAACGGCTTTATGGGAAGTTAGTTATAACAACTTTATGTGAATAAAAGAACGGTTGTTGATTGGTGGAAGTTAAGAGACTTGATCTTGTAAGATAAGAGACTTAACTTAGAATTGTGAAAGTTTTGTAATGTATTCAAAAGTTGTAAAACCTCATTCGTGAGTAATGAGTAATACTTGGTTTTTGAAAACTTAAGAGTTATACTAGCTTTATGGGAAGTTAGGTATAACGGCATAAGAATGTGAAATGGATTTCGAAAGTGGGAACAAGTATCGAACACACCACTGCAGCGCTAATAAAGGAAATGGTTTCGACTAATTGATTATATTAAAACCAGTAGAAACCTCCATCTGCATAGAAACTAAGATAAGACAAAATGATATTACATTTCCTAGATCATGGCTGCTTAAATGAGAATCATTGATAACAAGTTCTGACTTTTCTTAAAATTCCAAAGAATGAACTTAATGGATTGCAAAGGATAATGTACTGGATTTTGGAAAAGAGAAGTAACTTGAGTTTGAAGGTATAAATCACTTGTTTTCAAATATCGAACTTTTCTTAAGGGAAAAGTAAATGACTTGGTTTTAAAAGGTAGGAATACTTGACCTTAAAGGAGTTAATTACTTGGACTTCTAAAAAGTATACTTGACGTTATGTTAATTGTGTTTGAAGTACGTGTTCTAAACATGAATGTGTGTGATACTACGTGTGATAGTATCGTATGGTTTCTACGTAAAGAGAGGTCTTTGAAGGTAGGAAAGAATGTAGTATTTTGGGGTTGGAACCCGGTTTGTCGACTTAAACGAAGGTACTTTGAGTTGTGTGTAAACTTGTGCTTGTGGTGATAGTTTCGTTGTTGTGCAAGTGTTTGACTTTGTGCTACCGAGTCCCTCGACGGAGGGCCGGATATCGGGTGGTATGATGGACATATCGACACGTTGGGTAGCCAGCGGGTATGCTTCACTATATTGATCCTTTGGGACATATCGACACGTTGGGTAGCCGCGGGTATGCTTCTAGGAGTGTTATCTTGTAAAGCTGGTTTGGACATACCGACACGTTGGGTAGCCAGCAGTATCGTCCACGATGAGTATTATCTGGGTATTTGTTTGGACATACTGACACGTTGGGTAGCCCACGAGTATGCGTCCACAGTGAGTATTATCTTGTTATTGGTTTGGACATACTGACACGTTGGGGAGCCCTCGAGTATCGTCCACGATGAGTATTATCTTGTTATTGGTTGGGACATCTTGACACGTTGGGTAGCCCACGAGTATCGTCCACAGTGAGTACTATCTTGTTATTGGGTTGGACATACCGACACGTTGGGTAGCCAGCAGTATCGTCCACTTTGAGTAATGATCTTTGGCGTGAGTCCACGACTTGATGTGATTTGATTTGGTAGGCGTATATCGTGGTGTCTTGTAGTTTGGTTATCATACATGTCTCTGTTTTCCTTATAGACTATTATGATTTCTTTTACGATATTTTTACATTTCGCATACTAAATTTTTGTTATCGACCTCGCCCGAAGTGCGTTCATCTGCCGCAGTTGAGATACATCGCTTGTTGATCCGCACCCTTTGGATCGCTGTTCGATTCTCGAAAGCTCCATTCGCCGGAGACTTTGTCATTTGATGCAGTTCCACAAGTTGTAGAACTTTTGTACATTCGAGGTATGGCGGAACCTGTCCGTCGGAGATGTTATAAAAATTCTTAAGTGCAGTAATCGATGTGGCGAGGATTATGGCTTGTTCAGTGTTAGTTATTTTCAGAAAAGGTAACCGATTGGTTAGCCTGTTTCCTCTTTTCATTGGTTATCATGTATGAGTTTTAATTTCCGCTGATTTTCTCTGATGTTGTTTGACTACTTGGGTGCCCGGGTAAGGCACCAGTCGCGGGCCCGGTTTTGGGTCGTGACAATTACTTTTATGGTTCTTTTTACAGCATATATATTCATATTGATATTCATGTTTTATATACAGGTACATTTCATTCTTACTAACGTCCTTTTTGTCAGGGGCACTGTGTGTTCATGTCGCAAGCTGTTATAGCGGATATGATGGAACACCTCAGTCGGAACTATCAAATTCAACTATCAGTGAGTAAGTTTCATCTCTCTTGGAGCTTCCTTAAGGTGTTGAGTATGTCTTATATAGATTTTTCCATAGTGGGTAGGTCAGGGCCCTGTCCAGACCATATGATAGTACAAGTACTTGTAGAGGCTCAGAAACTTGTTTGGTATGAACAAATGTTGATGTATGGCCTTTTCGGCCCTCCCATAGTATTATTTTTTGAATGATACCCTAGTACGGCCTTGTCGACTAGAATTTTTTTTTGTACAAAAACATGTGTATCAGAGTGGTTTGCTTAGGCCAATACAACACTGAGTGCCGACAACACCCCCTAGTTTGAGGTGTGAGAAACTTGGTATCAGAGTAGGTCAGTCCTAGGGAGTCTACGAGTCATGTCTAGTAGAGTCTTGTTTATGGGTGTGTTGTGCACCACACTTATAAACAAGAGGTTGATAGGCATCTAAGTATGGTTACTATTCTTTCACTTCATAGATCATGCTATAGAGTTGAGTTATATGATTTTGAGTCTAATTCGTGCTCTATCCCTTTTTTGTCATTAACGTTACTATGAGAGCTATTGTTAGTCATGAGCCAGTGTTGATAGGAGTGAAGCTACTAGTAAAGCCCCACCTGGCCAGGTTGATAGAGTTGATGCCCAGGGTGATGTAAAAAACCCCATGAGCTTAAAGTTTTAATTTGATCCTGAAGGTGAGCTTTATATGGTTGATCATCCAATGATAATATGATTAAAATGACATGGAATATGGAGCGGGATTGAATATTGGACATGAAGATTTGAGAAGAAGTCATTTATTTTTTGGACTTTTTGTTGGTCTTGCCCGAGACCATCATATTTCCTTTAGCTTGTATTTAATTCTTAACATGGCTTTTAGTTCTTATTAGGATATAATTAATAAGCCATATAATAAGGAAGGATGACTAGGCCATGTAATAAGGTGACTTGGCAAAGAAGTCTTTCAAAGAGATGACTAGGCGGAAAGAGGGAAGACAATATTGTAAGGGAAAGAATGATCTAGAAAATGAGGATTCAAAGAAGTGAATTCATGAACCAACTATTTCATGGTTTTGGATACCTAGAATGCATCAAGTTCGGCCTAAGGGAGGAGAATGGTTGGCTGAATGACTCCTCCAAGCACATACAAATGATGGAGACTTCCAAAAATATTCCAAGAAAATGAAGATCCATGTTCATACATTCTTCTACATGTATAACTACATGAGAACTACATTATACACACTGCATCGTGTTATAGGTTGCAAGATAGGAACTTATATATGCATCCATATATACAACTCAGTGCATTACTTGAGGGAAGTGACATATTAAACACCTCAGACTATAAGCCGAGGGTAGATTATGTAACCAAACTTCAA
The DNA here is from genome assembly GCA_029844215.1 of Przewalskia tangutica. NCBI lineage: Eukaryota > Viridiplantae > Streptophyta > Magnoliopsida > Solanales > Solanaceae > Przewalskia > Przewalskia tangutica. The sequence continues at coordinate 45,430,048 of CM056722.1, read as the reverse complement.
AGGTTTCAAAATTGTTTCAGAGTTCATTGTTGTTATAGGGGCAATTATGGACCACCTCAGTCGGAACTATCGAATTCAGCTATCACTGAGTAAGTTTCATCTCTCTTGAAGATTCCTTAAGGTGTTGAGTATGACTTATATAAATTTGTACATAGTCAGTATGTTAGGGCCCTGTCCAGACCATATGATAATACAAGTACTTGTAGAGGCAAAGAAACATGTTTGTTATGTACAACTGTTGATGTATGGCTTTGTCGACCTTATTTATACACGTATGTTAGGTTGACACCTCTTTGATCACCCTCGAAGGTTTTATTTACAGATTTTTTCCTTCTCGGCCCTCCCATAGTATTATTGTTTGAATAATACCCTAGTACGACCTTCTCGACTTGAATTATTTTTACAAGAACATGTTTATCAAAGTGGTTTGCTTAGGCCAGTACGAAATCGGGTATTGACAACAAATCCTAGTTTGACGTGTAAAAAACTTGACATCAAAGTAGGTCAGTCCTAGGGAGTCTATGAGTCATGTCTAGTAGAGTCTTGTTTTTGGGTGTGTTGTACACCACACTTATAAACAGAGGCTATTAGTCATCTAAGGATGGTTATTGTTCTTTCACTTCATAGATCGTGCTATAGTATTGAGTTATATGATTTTGAGTCTAATTCGTGCTCTATCCCTTTCTTAGTCATGCTAGTTATTGTGAGAGCTATTGTTAGTCATTGAGCCAATGTTGATAGTGGTGAAATTACTAGTAATGCCACACCCGGCCTTGCTGATACAGTTGAGGTCCACGGTGATGTAAAAACCCCCGTAAGCTAAAAGTTTCAATATCATCCTCAAGGTGATAAGCTCGGAGTTCCAAAGATAGATGGTCATCCAATGATAATATGATTAAAATGGCATGGAATATGGAGTTTGATTGAATATTGGACATGAAGATTTGAGAAGAAGTCATTTATTTTTCGGCCTTCTTGTTGTACTTGGCCGAGACCATCTTATTTCCTTTAGCTTGTCTTTAATTCTTAACTTAGCTTTTAGTTCTTATTAGGATATAATTAATAAGCCATATAATAAGGAAGGATGACTAGGCCATATAATAAGGTGACTAGGCAAAGAAGTCTTCCAAAAAGATGACTAGACAGAAATAGGGAAGACAAGATTATAAGGGCAAGAATGATCTAGATAATAAGGATTCCAAGAAGTGAATTCATGAACCAACTAGTTCATGGTTTTGGATACCTAGAATTCATCAAGTTTGGCCTAGGGGAGGTGAATGGTTGGCTGAATGACTCTTCCAAGCACATACAAAGAATGGAGACTTCCAAAAATATTTCAAGAAGATGAAGATCCATGTTCATACATTCTTCTACATATAGAACTATATGAGAAATACATTATACACACTGCATTGTGCTATAGGTTGTAAGATAGGCACTTATATATGCATCCATATATACAACTCAATGCATTACCTGAGGGAAGTGACATATTAAACACATAAGACTATAAGCCGATGGTAGATTATGTAACCCATCTTCTATACAAAGGTTTCAAAACTATTGCAGAGTTAATTGTTGTTATAGGGGTTATGATAGACTACCTCAGTCGGAACAATCGAATTAAGCTATGAGTGAGTAAGCTTCATCTCTCTTGGAGCTTCTTTAAGGTGTTGAGTATGTCTTATATAGATGTTTACATAGTGGGTTGGTCAGGGCCCTGTTCAGACCATATGATAGTACAAGTACTTGTAGAGGCTCAGAAACATGTTTGGTATGTACAAATGATGTATGGCTTTGTCGGCATTGTTTATACACGTATGTTAGGTTGATACCTCTTTGATCACTCTCGAAGGTTTTATTATATTTTGTTTTGGAGATTGTGTCCTTCTCGGCCTTCCCATATGCTTAGGCCAGTACGAAACCGGGTGCCGACAACAAATCCTAGTTTGAGGTGTGAGAAACTTGATATCAAAGTAGGTCAGTCCTAGGGAGTCTGTGAGCCATATATAGTAGAGTCTTGTTTATGAGTGTGTTGTGCACCACACTTATAAACAAGAATCTATCAGGCATCTAAGGATGGTTATTGTTCTTTCACTTCATAGATCGTGCTATAGAGTTGAGTTATATGATTTTGAGTCTAATTCGTGCTCTATCCATTTTTTAGTCATGCTAGTTATTGTGAGAGCTATTGTTAGTCATTGAGCCAGTGTTTATAGGGGTGAAATTACTAGTAATTCCCTACCCGGCCAGGTTGATACAGTTGAGGCCCAGGGTTATGTAAAAAAGGAAGTGTTGTCCATAAAGCCGTTATAACTCTTTATGTCTTAGACAAATTCATTCATTTTATAACCAAGAGACTTATACTTTCAAATCAAATCACATAGCTTTCAAAATACTTCAAGTCTCTTAACTTTTAAGAAAACAAGTTTCTTAACTTTAGAATGGCAAGAAATCAATATTTTCCAAATCAAACATTCTATACTTTTAAATCAATTCATTTTTTCCTTTAAGAATCAAGTCCCATAACTTGAAAAATAAAGTCCCTTAACCTTTTTAAAAATTTGAGGTTCATAGTCTTAAAACTTCATACGTAAATTCCTATAAATTAAGTAACATATACATTGGTGTGTTGTGAATAAGTTATACTTATTTATAACGATCTTAATCAAGTAGTCATGATCTAGAAAATGTAATACAATTTTGTCTTATCGTAGCTTCTATGCAGATGGAGAATTCTACTCATTTTAACTTAATTGATTGTCATTACATTTTCCTTTATTAACGCTGCAGTGGCTTGTTCGATACTTATTCTCATTCGTGCCGTAAATTTGCCAAGTCAACTCGACTCCAAATACTTCCTAACGACTCTTACCAACATCCCCCATAAGACTTGGTAAGGACTTAGGATTTCTTAGACGTAGCTTTTACATAGAGTAATTCAACATAACTACCTCTTAACTTCTAAGAGTAACAGGAAACATGAAATGATACCACATGTATATTCCATACATAGAATCATGTCAAAAGAAGGAAGAGGTTCACATACCTCGCGACGATTATCGACAAGTAGAAAAATGCTCCAAAGTACTTCAACCTTTATAGCTATTCCATCCTTCAAGTAGAATACGCTATACTTAGTACTTCCACCTATAATGGCCATAATACGTCCACTAAAACTCTAGCTTCAAACGTAGAATATTCTAAGTGCAAAGTCACTAAATTCTACGGAAAATCGGACATCACTTCCTTTGTTTCTACATACTTTGCCACATTTTTCAAGGCCGAATTCAATAACCAAACACGCCACATTTAAGGCTCAATACAACAACCAATCAAAGGGGATTACACGCCTTACAATACGTGTAAAATTCTGCCCCACAATTAATACCAACTAAGTCCTTAATAAAGGTCATTCTCGGCTAACTTATTCAATAACACAAAGTTCTTTTCAATTCTTTTTCAATCCAACTTCTTAGGTCTAACATGTTATATAGTCATAAACAACTTAACAATTATAATTCCTTCTTTATATAACATGTGACGATTAAACTAATAATCCAATTGAATTGAAATCTCAAGGCTTAACATACTAGTTTTCGGATTAGGGTTCCAATATCCATAACACTTATCAACTTCATAAAATATATCTCATACTTGCTAATATCCATACCTACAACAATAAGTAATCTTAATTACTAAAACGACAAGAATGTTACCTTTACAAGCCCTTATAATTTCCAAGATTCAATGTCGCTCCTTAGAAATTTTTAGCTCCTTTTCTTATGTTCCAATCCGCTCCAAGTACTCCTTAGAAGCTTATGAAGAACTCCTCTTCAAGTTCCGTCTTCAAAGTTGAAGAACACCCTAGGGTTTCGCCTTGCGACTAACGTAAAAATGTCGTTTTTCCGAAATATTTCTATTGAGATATCCTTACAATACCCTTAGGAACCTTGGGTTAAAGTCTTGTGAATAATGGACAACAATTGAAAAAATTTCTTGTTCCTTATTGCTCAAAGCCGAGAGCACCATCACCCTCTCTCAAGTTTTCTTAAATTTTTCTAAGTGTTGGAAGACTTGTCTTGCTACTAGTGTGCTTATATAATACATTAGAGGGTCTAGATTATAACACTTGTTAAGTTTGGAGGGAAGAGATCAAGCCAAGTGGCCCTTGGACTTAGTCAACAATATCAAACTCTTTAATTAGCAAGACTTGGTCTTCTACCATGGTCAATGAACATAATACCCTTGCATAATTTCGTCCAAGACCATTGTGGGGGGGTGCCACGTGTCTCCCTCCCATTCATCCATAAAATTCCGTAACCCTCGTGGGCCCCACAAAACGTAAAATTCCTCGGGTGGGCCCCACGTGACCAAATCCATAAAAATAAATTTCCATAAGGATAATAAGTTCCATACTCTTCAAATAATGCATTTTGAGAATCTAATTCTCACCAACGAACATTTTTCCTTTCCGACGTTCGGAAGATTTTCCGTCGGAAAAACAATTCTTCCTTTCGAACCCTTTTCAAGTCTTGTGTTCCTTGCTTACATTCTCTTAAACATGTCCTTGAATTACGGGGTGTAACAAAAGGCAGGCAAATAGATTTTATAACCCTCGTAGGCTTCATGTAATAAGGTGACTAGGCAAAGAAGTCTTTCATAGAGATGACTAGGTGGATAAAGGGAAAACAAGATTGTAAGGACAAGAATGATCTAGAAAATGAGAATTCCAAGAAGTGAATTCATGAACCAGCTAGTTGATGGTTTTGGATATCTAGAATGCATCAAGTTCGGCCTAGGGGAGGAAATGGTTGGCTGAATGACTCCTCAAGCACATACAAAGAATGGAGACTTCCAAAAATATTCCAAGAAGATGAAGATCCAAGTTCATACATTCTTCTACATGTAGAACTTCGTGAGAACTACATTATACACACCGCATCGTGCTATATATTGCCAGATAGGCACTTATATTTGCATCCATATATACAACTCAGTGCATTACCTGAGGGAAGTGAGATATAAAATACATCGGACTATAAGACGAGGGTAGATTATGTAACCAAACTTCTATACAACGGTTTCAAAACGGTTTCAGAGTTTATTGTTTTCCTACGTGGCACACATATTTACATAGTATCATATCACTTTGATGCTTCTCTTTACAGCTTATATTTTTATATTGTTGTTCATGCTTTACATAGAGGTACATTTCATTCTTACTAACTTCCCTTTTGTCAGGGGCACTGTTTGTTAATGTCACAGGTTGTTATAGGGGATATAATGGACCACCTCAGTTGGAACTATCGAACTTAGCAATCAGTGAGTAAGCTTCATCTCTCTTGGAGCTTCCTTAAGGTGTTGAGTATGCCTTATATAGATTTGTACATAGAGGGTAGGTCAGGGCCCTGTCCAGACCATATGATAGTACAAGTACTTGTAGATGCTCAGAAGCATGTTTGGTATGTACAAATGTTGATGTATGGCCTTGTCGGCCGTTTTCATACGCGTATGTTAGGTTGACACTTCTTTGATCACCCTCAAAGGTTTTATTACATCTTGTTTTAAAAATTGTGTCCATCTCGGCCCTCCCATAGTATTATTCTTTGAATGATACCCTAGTATGGCCTTGTCGACTAGAATTTTTCTTTACAAGAACATGTTTATTAGAGTGGTTTGTTTAGGCTAGTACGAAACCGGGTGCTGAAAACAAATCCTAGTTTAAGGTGTGAGAAACTTGATATTGTAGGTCAGTCCAAGGGAATCTGGGAGCCATGTCTAGTAGAGTACTGTTTATGGAAGTGTTGTGCACCACACTTATAAACAAGAGGCTATTAGGCATCTAAGGATGGTTATTGTTCTTTCACTTCATAGATCGTGCTATAGAGTTGAGTTATATGATTTTGAGTCTAATTCGTGCTCAATCCCTTTTTTAGTCATGCTAGTTATTGTGAGAGCTATTGTTAGTCATCGAGCCAGTGTTGATAGGGGTGAAATTACTAGTAATGCCCCACCCGGCCAGGTTAATACAGTTGAGGCCCAGTGTGATAAGCTCGTAGTTCCAAAGATAGATGGTGATCCAATGATAATTAGATTAAAATGGCATGGAATATGTAGTTTGATTTAATATTGGACATGAAGATTTGAGAAGAAGCCATTTATTTTTCGCCCTTCTTGTTGGTCTTGGCCGAGACCATCTTATTTCCTTTAGCTTGTCTTTAATTCTTAACTTAGATTTTAGTTCTTATTAGAATATAATTAATAAGCCATATAATAAGGAAGGATGACTAGGCCATGTAAAAGGTGACTAGGCAAAGAAGTCTTCCAAAGAAATGACTAGGCGGAAAGAGGGAAGACAAGATTCTAAGGGCAAGAATGATCTAGAAAATTAGGATTCCAAGAAGTGAATTCATGAACCAACTAGTCCATGGTTTTGGATACCTAGAATGCATCAAGTTCGTCCTAGTGGAGGATAATGGTTGGCTGAATGACTCATCCAAGCACATACAAAGAATGGAGACTTCCGAAAATATTACAAAAAGATGAAGATCCAAGTTCTTACATTCTTCTACATGTAGAACTACATGAGAACTACATTGTACACACCACATCGTGCTATAGGTTACCAGATAGGCACTTATATATGCATCCATATATACAACTTAGTGCATTACCTAAGGGAAGTGACATATTAAACACCTTAGATTATAAGTCGAGGGTAGATTATGTAACCAAAATTCTATACAAAGGTTTCAAAACTATTTTAGGGTTCATTTTTGTTTTAGGGGCTATGATGGACCACCTCAGTCGGAACTATCGAATTCAGCCATCAGTGAGTAAGCTTCATCTCTCTTGGAGCTTCCTTAAGGTGTTGACTATGTCTTATATAGATTTGTACATAGAGGGTAGGTCAGGGCCCTGTCCAGACTATATGATAGTACAAGTACTTGTAGATGCTCAGAAGCGTGTTTGGTATGTACAACTGTTGATGTATGGCCTTGTCGGCCTTTTTTATACACGTATGTTAGGTTGACACCTCTTTGATCACCTTCGAAGGTTTTATTACATCATGTTTTACAGATTGTGTCCATCTCGGCCCTCACATAGTATTATTGTTTGACTGATACCCGAATATGGCCTTGTCGACTAGAATTTTTCTTTACAAGAACATGTTTATCAGAGTGGTTTGCTTAGGCCAGTACGAAACCGGGTGTCGATAACAAATCCTAGTTTGAGGTGTGAGAAACTTGATATCAAAGTAGGTCAGTCCTAGGGAGTCTGTGAGTCATGTCTAGTAGCTATCAGGCATCTACGGATGGTTATTGTTCTTTCACTTCATAGATCGTGCTATAGAGTTAAGTTATATGATTTTGAGTCTAATTCGTGCTCTATCCCTTTTTTAGTCATGCTAGTTACTGTGAGAGCTATTGTTAGTCATTGAGCCAGTGTTGATAGTGCTGAAATTACTAGTAATGTCCCACCCGGCCAGGTTGATACAGTTGAGGCCTAGGGTGATGTAAAATCCCCTGTGAGCTAAAAGTTTCAATATGATCCTCAATGTGAAAAGCTCAGAGTTACAAAGATAGATGGTCATCCAATTATAATATGATTAAAATGTCATGGAATATGGACTGGTATTGAATATTGGACATGAAGATTTGAGAAGAAGTCGTTTATTTTTCGGCCTTCTTGTTAGTCTTGGTCGAGACCATCTTATTTCCTTTAGCTTGTCTTTAATTCTTAGCTTAATTTTTAGTTCTTATTAGGATATAATTAATAAGCCATATAATAAGGAAGGATGACTAGGCCATGTAATAAGGTGACTAGGAAAAGAAGTCTTCCAAAGAGATGACTAGGCGGATAGAGGGAAGACAAGATTGTAATGGCAAGAATGATCTAGAAAATGAGAATTCCAAGAAGTGAATTCATGAGCCAACTAGTTCATGGTTTTGGATATCTAGAATGAATCAAGTTCGGCCTAGGGGAGGAAAATGGTTGGCTGAATGACTCCTCCAAGCATATACAAACAATGGAGACTTACAAAAATATTCCAAGAAGATGAAGATCCAAGTTCATACATTCTTCTACATGTAGAACTACATGAGAACTACATTATACACACCGCATCGTGCTATAGGTTTCCAGATAAGCACTTATAGATGCATCCATATATACAACTCAGTGCATTACCTGAGAGAAGTGACATATTAAATACCTCAGACTATAAGATGAGGATAGATTATGTAACCAAACTTCTATACAACGGTTTCAAAATTGTTTCAGAGCTCATTGTTTTCCTACGTGGCACATATGTTCTCATAGTATCATATTACTTTAATGCTTATCTTTACATCTTATATTTTCATATTATTGTTCATGTTTTACATAGAGGTACATTTCATTCTTACTAACGTCCCTTTTGTCAGGGGCACTGTGTGTTAATGTCACAGGTTGTTATAGGGGCTATAATGGACCACCTCAGTTGGAACTATCGAATTCAGCTATCAGTGAGTAAGTTTCATCTCCCTTGGAGCTTCCTTAAGGTGTTGAGTATGACTTATATAGACTTTTACATAGTGGGTAGGCAGGGCCCTATCCAGACCATATGATAGTACAAGTAATTGTAGACGCTCATAGATATGTTTGGTATGTACAATTGTTGGTGTATGGCCTTGTCGGCCTTGTTTATACACGTATAGTAGGTTAACACCTCTTTGATCACCCTCGAAGGTTTTATAACATCTTGTTTTACGGTTTGTGTCTTTCTCGGCTCTCCCATAGTATTATTGTTTGAATGATACCCTAGTATGGCCTTGTCGACTAGAATTTATTTTACAAGAACATGTTTATCAGAGTGGTTTGCTTAGGCCAGTACAAAACCGGGAGCCGATAACAAATCCTAGTTTGAGGTGTGAGAAACTTGATATTTTAGGTCAGTCCTAGGGAATCTGTGAGCCATGTCTAGTAGATTCTTGTTTATGGGTGTGTTATGCACCACACTTATAAACAAGAGGCTATTAGGCATCTAAGGATGGTTATTGTTCTTTCACTTCATACATCGTGCTATAGAGTTGAGTTATATGATTCTGAGTCTAATTCATGCTTTATCCCTTTTTTAGTCATGCTAGTTACTGTGAGAGCTATTGTTAGTCATCGAGCCAGTGTTGATAGGGGTGAAATTACTAGTAATGCCCCACCCATCTAGGTTGATACAGTTGAGGGCCAGGGTGATGTAAAAAAAACCCGTGAGCTAAAAGTTTCAATATGATCCTCAAGGTGCTAAGCTCGGAGTTCCAAAGATAGATGGTCATCCAATGATAATATGATTAAAATGTCATGGAATATGAAGTGGGATTGAATATTGGACATGAAGATTTGAGAATAAGTCATTTATTTTTCGGCCTTCTTGTTGGTCTTGGCCGAGACCATCTTATTTCCTTTAGCTTGTCTTTAATTCTTAACTTAATTTTTAGTTAATATTAGGATATAATTAATAAGCCATATAATAAGGAAAGATGACTAGGCCATGTAATAAGGTGACTAGACAAAGAAGTCTTCCAAAGAGATGGCTAGGCGGATAGAGGGAATACAAGATTGTAAGGGCAAAAATGATCTAGAAAATGAGGATTCCATAAAGTGAATTCATGAACCAACTAGTTCATGGTTTTGGATATCTAGAATGAATCAAGTTCGGCCTAGGGGAGGAAAATGGTTGGCTGAATGACTCCTCCAAGCACATACAAAGAATGGAGACTTCCAAAAATATTCCAAGAAGATGAAGATCCAAGTTCATACATTCTTCTACATGTAGAACTACATGAGAACTACATTATACACACCGCATCGTGCTATAGGTTTCCAGATAGGAACTTATATATGCATCCATATATACAATTCAGTGCATTACCTGAGGGAAGTGACATATTAAACACCTCAGACTATAAGACGAGGGTTGATTATATAACCAATCTTCTATACAAATGTTTCAAACTATTTCAGAGTTCATTGTTTTTGTTACACCCCGTAAATTCAAGAAGATAAGATAAGAACATACCAAGGAATATAAGATTTGAAAGTGGAAAGATAGGTGGACAAACATGTGTTGGACGGATTTTGAGTCTACCTTGGAGTGTTGTACCCCAGTTGTTAAGAATTTCAAGGTGTTTAAAAAGCCTAGTGTGTAGTCCGTTAAATCTAGTTCCCAATATGACAAACCGTTAAATCGATAGGACATCGAGTCAAAAGTCATGGAAGTTACAAGTTAGGTGCGTGATCGAGCAAAACAACGATTTCGGTTAAAGTACGCAAGCGCCGGAATCAGCGAACGGCGCCGGTTGTACCGAGTCCGAGGTTCTGCAGCGCCATGCCGAATGCGAGGGCGGCGCGGAATCGGTAATTATTTTCGAAGTGGAGCGCCTTGTGGCCAGCGGCCCGAGGCGGATTTCACGTGAGAAGGAAAATCAGGGGATATTTTGTTAAAAGCCTATGGGAGGGTGAAAAGTGTCCCTCCCATCCTTTTGACCAGGAAAGGGGCCTATTTTAGGGCCAAGTCTTGGAAGACTTGGCCATTTCATCTCAAACCCTCCCAAGGAAAATCCTCTCCCTTTCTCTCTAGTTTTTCTTGAAGAAACCTTGCCTTAGGGGAAATTGTTGGAGCGGCGGCAAGAAGGAAAAGTGTGGGTAAACTTGTGGGAAGCGCTGGTGGACGAGTTTGACGGAAAAGAAGTGGAAGAAAGGGGCTTTTGTGGGCTTCTCCAAAGGTAAAAGTTTCCCCTTCTCTTGGATATGAGTCAATACTTGTTATAGTAGTTTAGAAATGAGCCTGAGGCTGTTTTATTTAAGTTGAATAGATTTGGATCTTGTTGTTTTGTTGAAAACTGAAATGGGCATGTTAGCCTTAAGATGATAACTTCAATTTGGTTACTAATGGGGTCGTCACATGTTGTAAAGGGGGATTGTAGTTGTTGAAGATGTCTAGGGCTAGATATCATGTTAGACCTAAGAACTTGAAATGGGAAAAGAGTTGAAAGGGGTTAGTATTGGTTATATTGTCGGCCAAGAATGACATGGAAATTATTGGGTTATTTTGTGTTATTGTGGGGCGGAATTTTACACGTATTGTTAGGCGTGTAATCCCCTTGTATTTGCTGAATTAATTGAGCCTTAAATGTGGCGTTGGTTATTGAATTTGGCCTTGAAAAAGGTGGCATAGTAGTAAAACAAAGGAAGTGCTGTCCAAATTTCCGTAGAATGTAGGGACCTTGCACTTAGTTATTCTACGTTCGAAGCTAGAGTTTGATAGACATTTTATGACCCTTATAGGATTGAAATACTACGAGTAGCTTATTCTACTTAAGGAGGATAGTACTGTAGAGCATTTTGCTAACCGTCGATAATCGTCGCGAGGTATGTGATTCTTCCTATCCTCTTCAGCATGATTATTTGGGAAATATATAGTGCAGTAGATGCACGTGTGTTAAAGTAATTTGATTTCCCTTGTTGTGTATTGACTTAATATGAAGTGTAAGGATCTTGATTGTTTGAAAGGTAGGAAAATCCTATTCGTTAGTAATGGGTACTCGGTGGTTAAAGAATAAGCCCTCTTGGTCTCATAAGGGCTTATAGTTGTAATTGGTTGGTTTAAAACATAAAGTGTTATAACGGCTTTATGGGAAGTTGGTTATAACCACTTTATGTGGGTAAAAGAATGGTTTGTTGATTTCAAGAGATAAGAGACTTGGTTTTTAAAAGAATAATGTTACATAAATTTCGGAAATGGGAATAAGAATCGAACAAGCCAATGCAGCGTTATTAAAGGAAAAAGTAATGACAATTAATTATATTAAAACCAGTAGAAACTTCCATCTGCATAGAAGCTAAGATAAGACAAAAATTGTATTACATTTCCTAGATCATGGCTGCTCTAATAAGAATTATTGTAATCAAGTTTCGATCTTCTTAAAAATTCCAAAGTAAGGAACTCGATTTCTAAAAGAAAAGAGACTTAAGAATTTGAAGTGTTTTGTTTTAAAAGAAAGGCATGGTTTTGTCTTGTATTGTTCTAAAACATAAAGTGTTATAATAGCTTTATGGAAGTTAGTTATAACGACTTTATGGAAAATAAAGGAATGGATTCATTATTGGATTTAGAATGGTAACTTGATTTTTGGAAAAAGAGAAGTAACTTGTTTTCAAATATTGAACTCTTTGTGATGGAAAAACATAAGTGGCTTGGTTATAAAAGGTAGGAGTACCTTGATCCTAAAGGGGTTAGATACTTGGGTTTTTTAAATGGTATACTTGACGTTGTGTTAAAGAGTGTTTAAAGTACTTGAGTTGTGTGTAACTTGCCTATGCTTGGTTGAGATAGCCTTGTTGTACAAGGGTTTGATTGTGCTATCGAGTCTCTCGATGGAGGGCCGGTTATTGGTTATTTGTTTGGACATACTGACACGTTGGGTAGCCCACGGGTATGCTTCCACAGTGAGTATTATCTTGTTATTTGTTTGGACATGCTGACACGTTGGGTAGCCCACGGGTATGCTTCCACAGTGAGTATTCTCTTGTTATTTGTTTGGACATACTGACACGTTGGGTAGCCCACGGGTATGCTTCCTGATGAGTATTATCTTGTTAGTTGTTTGGACATACCGACACGTTGGGTGGCCGGGTATGCTTCCACGAGGATTGTTATCTTGTTATCTCCTTTGGGCATACCGACACGTTGGATGGTCCACGGTATGGGCCCACCAGGGGCGGTTCGAGGCCATGATTATACCGAGGTGAGATGCCGGGGCATGCGGCCATTGTGCGGGTTAAATTCCCGGGTTGTATTTGAGTGATGATTTCACGGGCATGAGTCTCTAACTTGACATGACTGCTTATATGTTGTGTACTGTAGTTTGGTTATCATACATGTCTCCTGCTTTATATAGACTATTATGATTTCATTTACAGTATTTTTCAGTTTCACATACTTGGTACCTGTTGTACTGACCTCCTTCGGGGGGCTGCGTTCATGCCGCAGGTTGAGGTACATAGCTTGCTGATCCGCACTATTAAGATCGCCGTTCGGTTCTCGGAAAGCTCTATATCTCCGGAAGCTTGTCCTGTGGTACGGTTCCCTGAAGTGGTAGACTTTTGTATATTCAGGGGAATGGCGGGGCCCTGTCCCGTCATTATGGTTTTAAAATTCTTAGAGGTCTGTAGCACTATTGTGGGCAGAGTTTGTAAGGATGTAACTGTTCAAGTTTTCATTTATGTGCAAAAAGGTAACCGTTTAGGTTAGCCTGTTTTCTTATTTCACTGTTTTCTTTCATAAGTTTTTATTTCCGCTGGTTTTTCTCTGATGTTGTATCACTAGGGTGCCCGGTAAGACACGATCCACGGGCGAGGTCGGGTCGTGACAAAAGTGGTATCGAGGCGATTAATCCTCGGAAAGTGTCTGACCGTATCCGATGAAGTCTTGATTATCGGTGTGTTGTGCACCACATCTATAATCGTGAGGCTATAGGATATTTAGGATTGGTTTCCATTCTTCTCACTCGAGATCGTGCCTTAGAGGCGTGTTATAAGTTGGACTCCTCGACGTATTCTTTGTATACAGTGATGCCTCACGCATGGCAACCAGAGCCCGAAGGGCAAAGCGGCGAGAGAGGCTGCGAGTAGAAGCGGCGGTCTACTTAGACCACGGCACTGAGCCTCAGTCCAGCGGCAGGCGAGGAGATGGGTTACAAGGAGATGGCCCGATTATTGGCGGGATCGTGGCTAGGCACGAGGATAAATGGATCTGGCGATTCGATGCACCGTAGCACCCATAGTTCACCCGAGGTCGGATAGTTTGAGACTAAGGGATTTTTCGGGTTGCGACCCACTTGAGTTCTACGGTCGAGGCACGAGGATGATCGCAGGAGTTCATCAAGCGATTCTGACGGATCGTGAGTGATCAAGGCTTGGAGACCGAGTCGGTGGTCTTAGGCTCGCGTCAGCTGCGTGATACTGCGATCGATCGTTTGATTCGTGGGAGCTTTCGGGGAGCATGCACACCGGTGGTTGGGCGAGTTCTCGGAGGCTTTCGCTATTTCTTGCCTCGCGGATGAGAGGGCGCGGGTCAGATTTTGATCTTTGAGGCAGAGAGGCGCCGATTCGGGAGTACAATGTAGAGTTTGACTCATTGGCTCGGTATGTCCCGCTCTGGTGGCGAATATGGAGGATAGAGTGCACCGTTATGTCACAGGACTCGATGACTACTTAGCAGAGAGTTGCACGGGAGTAGCTCTTCAGCCGGGCATGGATATTGCCCGCATGCAGGCTTATGCACTTGGGTGTGAGGAGCGTAGAAGTCGACGGATTAACCAAGATCAGCAGAGGAGGGCAAGGACAACAGGGTCCTCTGGTGACCTTCGAGGCAGGCAGCCTCAGCATCAGACTAGTTATGCGCCTCCGCCAGTACGGAGTGCTCCGCCACAGTCTTCGGGACGTTCGGGAGATTCCGGAGCGGGTCAGGGCTCCAAGTTTTCAGTTTTTTGGGGGAGCAGGGACGTTAGTCAGATGGGACCACCCCTACCTCGTTGTGGCCGTTGTGGTAGGCTCCATGATGGGGAGTGTCGTGCTCGAATGGGAGTTTGTTTTGCATGCGGCCAGCAGGGCCATTTTGCGAGAAATTGTCCAACCAGAGGTAGCGCGGATGTAGAGACTCAGCCTTCAGGATCAGTGGTTGATTCATCTCCTCCTTTTGTGCGTCGTGCAGGGAAGGAACATGAGTAGAACGACAAAAAGGGAAAGTGAAGCAATAGTTACAGGTATATTCTTAACCCTCTAGAGACTAGTATGCATTGATGTTATGGTGATGTGTTAAGTGTTATGTTCGGATAACTTTGTGTTAAAAATGTGATTTAGAAGCCTGATTAGTGAAAAGGGTAAGTCTGGAGATGAGAAAATTTTGAACCTTAGAATTTATAACAATCGAGACCTTAGAGGTAAGGCCGGCTAGAGTAAAAGATTTTACAGTGATCCTTGTCGGAGTACATAGTATGTGGGGAGTATTTTCGGGTGATAAGTCCATGAATGGCATAGCTGATTCTTTTATAAGTGTAGTGGTGAAGACTATAGCGGCGTCTGCGTTTTGGAGACTTAGAAGGAACATTCGGGACGAATGTTTCTAAGGGTGGAAGAATGTTACACCCCGTAAATTCAAGAAGATAAGATAAGAACATACCAAGGAATATAAGATTTGAAAGTGGAAAGATAGGTGGACAAACATGTGTTGGACGGATTTTGAGTCTACCTTGGAGTGTTGTACCCCAGTTGTTAAGAATTTCAAGGTGTTTAAAAAGCCTAGTGTGTAGTCCGTTAAATCTAGTTCCCAACGCAACAAACCGTTCGTCGATAGGACATCGGAGTCAAAAGTTATGGAAGTTACAAGTTAGGTGCGCAGTCAGGCAAAGCAGCAGTTTTCGGTTCGAGTGCAGTGCGCGGCCGGAATCTGGCGGCGCCGGTTGTACTGGGAGTCCGCGGGGGTTGCAGCGCCGCGGCGCCGGAATGCGGGTAATTATTTTCTGAAGTGGAAGCGCCGCGGCGCCGAGGCGGGATTTTTCTGCGGTAAAGGACGAAAATCAGGGGATATTTTGTTAAAAGCCTATGGGAGGGTGACAAGTGTCCCTCCCATCCTTTTGACCAGGAAAGGGGCCTATTTTAGGGCCAAGTCTTGGAAGACTTGGCCATTTCATCTCAAACCCTCCCAAGGAAAATCCTCTCCCTTTCTCTCTAGTTTTTCTTGAAGAAACCTTGCCTTAGGGGAAATTGTTGGAGCGGCGGCAAGAAGGAAAAGTGTGGGTAAACTTGTGGGAAGCGCTGGTGGACGAGTTTGACAGAAAAGAAGTGGAAGAAAGGGGCTTTTGTGGGCTTCTCCAAAGGTAAAAGTTTCCCCTTCTCTTAGATATGAGTCAATACTTGTTATAGTAGTTTAGAAATGAGCCTGAGGCTGTTTTATTTAAGTTGAATAGATTTGGATCTTGTTGTTTTGTTGAAAACTGAAATGGGCATGTTAGCCTTAAGATGATAACTTCAATTTGGTTACTAATGGGGTCGTCACATGTTGTAAAGGGGGATTGTAGTTGTTGAAGATGTCTAGGGCTAGATATCATGTTAGACCTAAGAACTTGAAATGGGAAAAGAGTTGAAAGGGGTTAGTATTGGTTATATTGTCGGCCAAGAATGGCATGGAAATTATTGGGTTATTTTGTGTTATTGTGGGGCGGAATTTTACACGTATTGTTAGGCGTGTAATCCCCTTGTATTTGCTGAATTAATTGAGCCTTAAATGTGGCGTTGGTTATTGAATTCGGCCTTGAAAAAGGTGGCATAGTAGTAGAAACAAAGGAAGTGCTGTCCAAATTTCCGTAGAATGTAGGGACCTTGCACTTAGTTATTCTACGTTCGAAGCTAGAGTTTGATAGACATTTTATGACCATTATAGGATTGAAGTACTACGAGTAGCTTATTCTACTTAAGGAGGATAGTACTGTGGAGCATTTGCTAGCAATCGATAATCGTCGCGAGGTATGTGATTCTTCCTATCCTCTTCAGCATGATTATTTGGGAAATATATAGTGCAGTAGATGCACGTGTGTTAAAAGAATTTGATTTCCCTTGTTGTGTCTTGACTTGATATGAAGTGTAAGGGTCTTGATTGTTTGAAAGGTAGGAAAATCCTATTCGTTAGTAATGGGTACTCGGTGGTTAAAGAATAAGCCCTCTTGGTCTCATAAGGGCTTATAGTTGTAATTGGTTGGTTTAAAACATAAAGTGTTATAACGGCTTTATGGGAAGTTGGTTATAACCACTTTATGTGGGTAAAAGAATGGTTTGTTGATTTCAAGAGATAAGAGACTTGGTTTTTAAAAGAATAATGTTACATAAATTTCGGAAATGGGAATAAGAATCGAACAAGCCAATGCAGCGTTATTAAAGGAAAAAGTAATGACAATTAATTATATTAAAACCAGTAGAAACTTCCATCTGCATAGAAGCTAAGATAAGACAAAAATTGTATTACATTTCCTAGATCATGGCTGCTCTAATAAGAATTATTGTAATCAAGTTTCGATCTTCTTAAAAATTCCAAAGTAAGGAACTCGATTTCTAAAAGAAAAGAGACTTAAGAATTTGAAGTGTTTTGTTTTAAAAGAAAGGCATGGTTTTGTCTTGTATTGTTCTAAAACATAAAGTGTTATAATATCTTTATGGGAAGTTAGTTATAACGACTTTATGGAAAATAAAGGAATGGATTCATTATTGGATTTAGAATGGTAACTTGATTTTTGGAAAAAGAGAAGTAACTTGTTTTCAAATATTGAACTCTTTGTGATGGAAAAACATAAGTGGTTTGGTTATAAAAGGTAGGAGTACCTTGATCCTAAAGGGGTTAGATACTTGGGTTTTTTAAATGGTATACTTGACGTTGTGTTAAGGAGTGTTTAAAGTACTTGAGTTGTGTGTAACTTGCCTATGCTTGGTTGAGATAGCCTTGTTGTACAAGGGTTTGATTGTGCTATCGAGTCTCTCGATGGAGGGCCGGTTATTGGTTATTTGTTTGGACATACTGACACGTTGGGTAGCCGGGTATGCTTCCACGATGAGTATTATCTTGTTATTTGTTTGGACATCTTGACACGTTGGGTAGCCCGGGTATGCTTCCGATGAAGTATTCTCTTGTTATTTGTTTGGACATCGACACGTTGGGTAGCCCGGGTATGCTTCCTGATGAGTATTATCTTGTTAGTTGTTTGGACATACCGACCCGTTGGGTGGCCCGGGTATCTTCCACGAGATTGTTATCTTGTTATCTCATTTGGGCATACCGACACGTTGGATGGTCCACGAGTATGGGCCCACTAGGACGGTTCCAGGGCCATGCTTATACCGAGGTGAGATGCCGGGGCATGCGGCCATTGTGCGGGTTAAATTCCCGGGTTGTATTTGAGTGATGATTTCACGGGCATGAGTCCCTAACTTGACATGACTGTTTATATGTTGTGTACGGTAGTTTGGTTATCATACATGTCTCCTGCTTTATATATACTATTATGATTTCATTTACAGTATTTTTCAGTTTCACATACTTGGTACCTGTTGTACTGACCTCCTTCGGGGGGCTGCGTTCATGCCGCAGGTTGAGGTACATAGCTTGCTGATCCGCACTCTTAGGATCGCCGTTCGGTTCTCGGAAAGCTCCATATCTCCGGAAGCTTGTCCTGTGGTACGGTTCCCTGAAGTGGTAGACTTTTGTATATTCAGGGGCATGGCGGGACCCTGTCCCGTCATTATGGTTTTAAAATTCTTAGAGGTCTGTAGCACTATTGTGGGCAGAGTTTGTAAGGATGTAACTGTTCAAGTTTTCATTTATGTGCAAAAAGGTAACCGTTTGGGTTAGCCTGTTTTCTTTCATAAGTTTTTATTTTCGTTGGTTTTTCTCTGATGTTGTATCACTAGGGTGCCCGGGGTAAGGCACCAGTCACGGGCCCGAGGTCGGGTCGTGACAGTTTTCCTACGTGGCACACATGTTATCATAGTATCATATTACTTTTATGCTTCTCTTTACAGCTTATATAGCCAAACTTCTTTACAAAGGTTTCAAAACTGTTTCAGAGTTCATTGTTGTTATAGGGGCTATGATGGACCACCTCAGTCAGAACTATTGAATTCAGCTATCAATGAGTAAGCTTCATCTCTTTTGGAGCTTCCTTAAGGTGTTGAGTATGCCTTATATAGATTTGTACATAGTGCGTAGGTCAGGGCCCTGTCCAGACCATATGATAGTACAAGTACTTGTAGAGGCTCAAAACATATTAGGTATGTACAACTGTTGATGTATGGCCTTGTCGGTCTTGTTTATACACGTATGTTAGGTTGACACCTCTTTGATCACCCTCGAAAGTTTTATTTACAGATTGTGTCCTTCTCGTCCCTCCCATATTATTATTGTTTGAATGATACCCTAGTACGACCTTGTCGACTAGAATTGTTTTTTACAATAACATGTTTATCAGAGTGGTTTGCTTATGCCAGTACGAAACCAGGTGCCGACAACAAATCCTAGTTTGAGGTGTGAGAAACTTAATATCAAAGTAGGTCAGTCCTAGGGAGTATATGAGCCATGTCTAGTAGAGTCTGGTCTCAACGCATCGATCTTGTCGGTCGTCACCTTCTCTCCGTCATTGTTGTCGATGCCAGTACTCGACAACGTATCCTCACCGGACTATCACTGATACATCTCCAATCTCTGACCCACACCATCATCCGCATTGTCGCCTCCGTAGTTCAGCATCTCTAAACAACCCGATAACAACCAGCCCTGCGTTGACTAGTCCAGTCGATACCACCATTTTCCCCATATCTAACCATACTTAACCCATCACCATCACCAATGTTACACCCCTTAAATTCAAGAGAATAAGATAAGAACGTACGAAAGGAAGTAAGGTTTTATTTTGGAAAGTTAGGTTGGCAAAAATGTTGTAGGTAGACTTTCAGTCAACTTTGGAGAGGTATATATCCTATTTCTTTAGGAGTTTTGAGGTGTTTTAAAAGACTAGTATGAATTTTGTTGAGTCTAGTTCCAACGCAACAAACCGCTCGTCGAACGGACATCGGAGTAGGAAGTTATGGGCGTTAGAAGTTCTGTGGGCAGACGCAGAGGATAGATTTTCCAATCAGGCGTCGCAGCGCCGCGACGCCGAAAATTCTGAAATTCTCCGAGGTTGCAGCGCCGCGGCGCCGGCTGCAGGGCCGCGGCGCCAAGGCGGGATTTTCCGCGGAAAAGGGGAGAAAATCAGGGGATATTTTGATAAAAGGCCTATGGGAGGGTGACAAGTGTCCCTCCCATCTTTTGACCAAGAGGAGGGTCTTATTTTAGAACCAAGTCTTGAAGACTTGGTCATTTTGTAAGGGTTTCCTAAAGAAAAATTCCCCTCTTCTCTCCCAAAAATTGATGAACCCCGATGAGATTTTTGGAAAGGCAACAAGAAGGAAAAATGTTGGCAAGCTTGTAGAGGGTTCGTGTGGGTGATTTTAAAGTGAAGAAGATTTCGGAAAGAGGGCTTCTTGAGGTAAAACCTTCACCTTCTTATGTAATTGAAGATTACAAGTTATAGTAGTTAACAAATGAGCATGTGGTTTATATATTATTGTTTGAAAAGATTTGGATCATGTCGACTTATTGAAAATCGAAAATGGGCATGTAGTCACTCATGTTGTAATCAATTCGGTTGGTAGCAAAAATCATTACATGTTATAAATAAAAGGGTATATAATTGGTTATGATTTATATAACATGTTGGAATAATTAGTGGATTAAAAGGATTTGAAAAAGATGATATGTGAGCATGTTGTAGCCAAGGAGTTGCCTTAAACTAATTGGATTGTTTAATATGAATTATGGGGCAGAATTTTACACGTCCGGTTAGCTGTGTATTGCTAAATTGTTGGGCCTTAAATGTGGCGTTTGGTTATTGAATTCGGGTCTTGAAAAAGGTGGAAAAGTACGTAGAAACAAAGGAAGTGCTGTCCAATTTTCCGTAGAATAAGGGACTTTACTATTAGAATATTCTGCGTTGAAGCTAGAAACTAATAGCCGTATTATGGTCATTTTAGGTTGACATACTACGTGCGGTACATTCAAGTTAGCAAGTGGATCAAATCGAAGAGATATGTGGAAACTTTCTTATCTCTTGAGCATGAGTAGTTGTAACGGCTTTATGGGAGGTTAGTTATGACGGCCTTATGAAAGGATAAGAATGTATTAGTTTCTAAAGCATGAAGTTAGTATAACGGCTTTATGGGAAGTTGGTTATAATAACTTTATGGAAGGTTAAAGAAATGGTTTTCTCGAATAAGGTAAACATAGATGAAAGAATTGAAACTAAGGAGGGAAATTTGATTTAAAGGCATCAATTGCTTAAAGTTTAAATGAGGGTCACTTGATTTAGAAGCCAAAAGCATATTTCTTAAAGTATAGTGACTGGTTTGAAATGTAGATAAGCCTTGATACAACGGGTGTTAGTATCTTGGGGTTTTATGAGGAAAAGAGATCTTTTGAAAGAAGAGAAGTACATAGTACTTTGGGTTAAATTCCCCGGACTTGTTAAGTGATATGAAAGTGCCTTAAGGTCATAAAATGAGATCCATTTTGTATGTTAATGAAAGTCTAAAGAAGTTATGAACTTACTTGGATGTACCAACAGTGATGGAGGATTCTGGGTATGCTTCCATTGTCTTAGTATGAGTTTACCTGGACGTACCGACAGTGATGTAGGATTCCACGGGTATGCTTCCATTGTCTTAGTATGAGTTTACCTGGACGTACCGACAGTGATGTAGGATTCCACGGGTATGCTTACATTGTCTTAGTATGAGTTTACCTGGACGTACCGACAGTTATGTAGGATTCCACGGGTATGCTTCCATTGTCTTAGTATGAGTTTACCTGGACGTACCGACAGTGATGTAGGATTCCACGGGTATGCTTCCATTGTGATGGATCCTTGGACATGCTTATACGATGAGGGATTCTGTGGCATGCGACCAGGATGCGGGTTAAATTCCCGGATATTATTATTACTCCATGGATTAGCTCCCCATGAAGACATGTACCCGAGATGAGGGATTCCACGGGCATGTTATATATGATTATTACTCCATGGATTAGCTCCCCATAAAGACATGTACCCGAGATGAGGGATTCCACGGGCATGTTATATATGATTATTACTCCATGGATTAGCTCCTCATGAAGACATGTACCCGAGATGAGGGATTCCACGGGCATGTTATATATGATTATTACTCCATGGATTAGCTCCCCATGAAGACATGTACCCGAGATGAGGGATTCCACGGGCATGTTATATATGATTATTACTCCATGGATTAGCTCCCCATGAAGACATGTACCCGAGATGAGGGATTCCACGGGCATGTTATATATGATTATTACTCCATGGATTAGCTCCCCATGAAGACATGTACCCGAGATGAGGGATTCCACGGGCATGTTATATATGATTATTACTCCATGGATTAGCTCCCCATGAAGACATGTACCCGTGATGAGGTATTCCACGGGCATATTATATATGATTATTACTCCATGGATTAGCTCCCCATGAAGACATGTACCCGAGATGAGGGATTCCACGGGTATGTTATATATGATTATTACTCCATGGATTAGCTCCCCATGAAGACATGTACCCGAGATGAGGGATTCCACGGGCATATTATATATGATTATTACTCCATGGATTAGCTCCCCATGAAGACATGTACCCGAGATGAGGGATTCCACGGGCATGTTATATATGATTATTACTCCATGGATTAGCTCCCCATGAAGACATGTACCCGAGATGAGGGATTCCACGGGCATGTTATATATGATTATTACTCCATAGATTATCTCCCCATGAAGACATGTACCCGAGATGAGGGATTCCACGGGCATGTTATATATGATTATTACTCCATGGATTATCTCCCCATGAAGTCATGTACCCGAGATGAGGGATTCCACGGGCATGAGATATATATATGTATATATGTGTTGTATGTGTGTACGCCGACAGTGAGGTAGGATGCCACGGGCGCGTCGAATGGTTTTATTGTACTCTTAAGACTGTCGGCAGTGACGGGGGATTCCACGGGCAGAGGATATATGTATATGTGTGTTGTATGTGTGTACGCCGACAGTGAGGTAGGATGCCACGGGCGCGTCACACGGTTATATTTTACTCTTACGACTATCGGCAGTGACGGGGGATTCTACGGGCAGAGGATATATATATATGTGTTGTATGTGTATGCAAGCGGTGAGGCGAGATCTGCAGGCGCGTCACATGGTTAGATTTTACACCTATAGCGGTCGGTAGTGATGGGGGATTCCACGGGCGCGCTTGATATTTGAGGGCTGGTGTTCATAGCCCTGGTGTGACTATCGTTCAGATGTTGATATAGTCTGTACAAGGTAAAACTGACTTTCATTACTTTCACTTCGGTAAGGCACAGTGTACTGTTAATTTGGTTATCATACATGTCTTCAGCTGTATTTTAGATTATTATGATTTAAATTACAGTACTTTCAGTTTTACATACTTGGTACATATTTTTATCTTGACCTCGCCTTTGCGTTCATGCGCGAGTTGAGGTACATAGCTTGTTGGTCCGCACTCTAGGATCACTGTCCAGTTCTTGGAAAGCTCCATTTCTCCGGAGGCTTTGTCTTTTGGTACGGTTCCCTGAGGTTGTAGACTTTTGTACATTCAGGGGTATGGCGGGGCCCTGTCCCGTCACAGTTGTTATGTAAACTCTTAGAGGTCTGTAGTCATATCTTGTGGGTCACTTTATAAAAAAAAAAATTGAGGTAACTGCTTTTGGATTTGTTTACATCCAGGGAGGTAGCCTTATCAGCTAACCTATTATTTATTAATTGTTAAGTTTATGTATGTTCCGCTGATTATCTCTGATGTATGCCTGTAAGGATGTCTAGGTAGGGCACCAGTCGCGGGCCCGGGTTCGGGTCGTGACAAAAGTGGTATCAGAGCAGTTAGTCCTCGGAAAGTGTCTACAGACCGTGTCTAGTAGAGTCTTGATTATCGGTGTGTTGTGCACCACATCTATAATCAGGAGGCTGCAGGACATTTAGGATTGGTTTCCATTCTTCTCACTCTGAGATCGTGCGATAGAGCTGTGTTGTTAGGGTCGTCCCTCCCTAACGAGTTATGTTGATTGCAGCTACAAGAAAGGCAACAATGACCCAGGAAGAACTATGTGGATTGCGTATCCAGGTTAGTAATGATGGTAGTATAATGGGTATTGTGGCATACAGCTATACGGAGTTATGTATGAGGGTCAGACGCGTGTTGCCTAGAATGATATTGGAATACCAAGGATTGGTAAGGACTAAATAGATACCGGAAAGGTATGAAACAGTTAACGAATTCTCATCAAGGTTTTACGTACTAATTTGAGATAACTAGGAAGTGATGAGCTGTCTGAGAAGGTATTGAACCTTTAAGAAATCATGTTAAGAGACTTAATGAAAGACTATGTTTGTAAATTAAGCTACGTGGTATGCTTAAGATGATAGTACGGAGGAGATCCGTGTGGGGTAAGTAATGGTTGTTGTGATCAAGACAACACGGTTATGGTATTATGAGAAGTTAGTGTACCCATTTATAGGGTGGGATCAGTGGTAGTAGTCATTCGTGGCGAGTCACGGCGTGCAGGCAAGTCTAGTAAATTGTTTTACGGGTTCGTGGATCGTTCCATCGAACCAGTCGTGAGCGAAAATGGCCTTATATTGTTCGATTTAGTAACTCCAAAGATTGGAGGCGAATTAGTATGGAGGTTATGTCGTATGTTAGAATAAGTTGGGAAATGCGGAAAGAAATCGACCGATGAAAAGAGAGCAACCAAGTGTAAAGGAATATAGCCTAAATCCTTGAGAACCTTTCGAGGTGACTACACCCGTGAGTGATGGGTGGTAGCCGAGCGGGTACATAATAATTGCCCGGTGGCGATACAGTCGTCGGATCCTAGCAGACCTGTTATGACAGAGTTTGAAGTCATTATGGGTATGGACTAATGGGTTTCTTGTATGCCAAGGTTGACTATAGAGAGAAGTTGGTTCGATTCCAGTTTTCCGGTGAGCCGGTTATCGATGGAAAGGGAATGGAAGTGCTAGTAAACTGTAAGTTACTACTTCCTTCGTTGACATGAAATTGTGGAGTCTATGTGACTTGACTTATTAAAATTATTGAAGGATTTTATGTTAAGTGCCCTTGGAGGTACTTGGAATTGGTTTAATGTGGCAGTCACGGCCACGACATTCCGAATAATTTTAGGAAAAATGCGCAAGGCAAGAATAAGATAAGTATGAGTGCTGTCTGTGGAAAACAGAGGACATCGCTGGTAGGTCTTATATATCTATACGATTATAAGGTGGCACTAGATGATCAAGATTATGAAAGGGAGATAAGCTCTCTCCCCCACGTAAAAGGATGGTTTTACGCATTATGGGGTTGTGTGTACCCATGTTATTAAGCGATGGATGTGTGACTGGTAAGATCTTGATGTCATTTGCGCCAAAATTCTGATTTTAGATAACAGTGGGAGAAGTATTGTACTGGAAAAAATGGTATGAAGGGGTTGTAAAAGAAGCGTAATCGTTAAATATTAGATTGACTCCAAAAGAACATTCGAGGACGAATGTTTCTAAGGGGGGAAGAATGTTACACCCCGTAAATTCAAGAGAATAAGATAAGAACGTATGAAAGGAAGTAAGGTTTGATTTTGGAAAGTTAGGTTGGCAAAAATGTTGTAGGCAGACTTTCAGTCAACTTTGGAGCGGTATATCTCCTAGTTCTTTAGAAGTTTTGAGGTGTTTTAAAAGACTAGTATGAAGTTCGTCGAGTCTAGTTTCCAACGCAACAAACCGCTCGTCGATTGGACATCGGAGTAGGAATTTATGGGCGTTAGAAGTTCTGTGGGCAGACGCAGAGGATAGATTTTCCAATCAGGCGTCGCAGCGCCGCGGCGCCGTCAGCAGGGCCGCGGCGCCGAAAATTCTGAAATTCTCTGAGGTTGCAGCGCCGGGGTGCCGGCTGCAGGGCCGCGGCGCCAAGGCGGGATTTTCCGCGGAAAAGGGGTGAAAATCAGGGGATATTTTGATAAAAGGCCTATGGGAGGGTGACAAGTGTCCCTCCCTTCTTTTGACCAAGAGGAGGGTCTTATTTTAGGACCAAGTCTTGAAGACTTGGTCATTTTGCAAGGGTTTCCTAAAGAAAAATTCCCCTCTTCTCTCTCAAAAATTGATGAACCCCGATGAGATTTTTGGAAAGGCAACAAGAAGGAAAAATGTTGGCAAGCTTGTAGAGGGTTCGTGTGGGTGATTTTAAAGTGAAGAAGATTTCGGAAAGAGGGATTCTTGAGGTAAAACCTTCACCTTCTTATGTAATTGAAGATTACAAGTTATAGTAGTTAAGAAATGAGCATGTAGTTTATATATTAAAGTTTGAAAAGATTTGGATCATGTCGATTTGTTGAAAATCGAAAATGGGCATGTAGTCACTCATGTTGTAATCAATTCGGTTGGTAGAAAAAATCGTTACATGTTATAAATAAAAGGGTATATAATTGGTTATGATTTATATAACATGTTGAAATAACGAGTGGATTAAAAGGATTTGAAAATGACGATATGTGAGCATGTTGTAGCCAAGGAGTTGCCTTAAACTAATTGGATTGTTTAATATGAATTATGGGGAAGAATTTTACACGTCCGGTTAGCTGTGTATTGCTAAATTATTGGGCCTTAAATGTGGCGTTTGTTTATTGAATTCCGGCCTTGAAAAAGGTGGAAAAGTACGTAGAAACAAAGGAAGTGTTGTCCAATTTTCCGTAGAATAAGGGACTTTACTATTAGAATATTCTACGTTGAAGCTAGAAACTAATAGTCGTATTATGATCATTTTAGGTTGACATACTACGTGCGGCACATTCAAGTTAGCAAGTGGATCAAACCGAAGAGGTATGTGGAAACTTTCTTATCTCTTGAGCATGAGTAGTTGTAACTGTATAGTACGGTAGACGTACGTGATTTAAATGAAGTAAATTAGTTTGGTATACTTGACTTGTTTTAAGAATGCCTAGTCGGTTAAGTTAGAGAATTAACTCACTTGTTCATGAGGAAAGGTTATAAGAATGGTTTATTCTAATGGGGTAGACAAGGACTTCTTGATGTGAAAAAGTATGGAATACTTGATTTGAAAGTATTGATTCTGGAACTATTATAAAGATAAGAACTTGTTTCCTAAGTTAAGAAATTGTCTTCTAAAGTTATGAGACTTGAAGTATTTTGAAAGTTGTGTAACTTGATTTGAAGTACAAGTCTCTTGGTCATAAAAATAACGAAGTTGTCTAAGACATAAGGAGTTATAACGGCTTTATGGGAGGTTAGTTATGACGGCCTTATGAAAGGATAAGAATGTCTTAGTTTCTAAAGCATGAAGTTAGTATAACGGCTTTATGGGAAGTTGGTTATAATAACTTTATGGAAGGTTAAAGAAATGGTTTTCTCGAATAAGGTAAACATAGATGAAAGAATTGAAACTAAGGAGGGCAATTTGATTTAAATGCATCAATTGCTTAAAGTTTAAATGAGGGTCACTTGATTTAGAAGCCAAAAGCATATTTCTAAAAGTATAGTGACTGGTTTGAAATGTAGATAAGCCTTGATACTACGGGTGTTAGTATCTTGGGGTTGTATGAGGAAAAGGGATCTTTTGAAAGAAGAGAAGTACATAGTACTTTGGGTTAAATACCCCGGACTTGTTAAGTGATATGAAAGTGCCTTAAGGTCATAAAATGAGATCCATTTTGTATGTTAATGAAAGTCAAAAGAAGTTATGAACTTACTTGGACGTACAGACAGTGATGGAGAATTCCACGGGTATGCTTCCATTGTCTTAGTATGAGTTTACCTGGACGTACCGAGAGTGATGTAGGATTCCACGGGTATGCTTCCATTGTCTTAGTATGAGTTTACCTGGACGTACCGACAGTGATGTAGGATTCCACGGGTATGCTTTCATTGTCTTAGTATGAGTTTACCTGGACGTACCGACAGTGATGTAGGATTCCACGGGTATGCTTTCATTGTCTTAGTATGAGTTTACCTGGACGTACCGACAGTGATGTAGGATTCCACGGGTATGTTTCCATTGTAATGGATCCTTGGACATGCTTATACGATGAGGGATTTCGTGGCATGCGACCAGGTGCGGTTCCAAATTCCCGGATGCTATTATTACTCCATGGATTAGCTCCCTATGAAGACATGTACCCGAGATGAGGGATTCCACGGGCATGTTATATATGATTATTACTCCATGGATTAGCTCCACATTAAGACATGTACCCGAGATGAGGGATTCCACGGACATGTTATATATGATTATTACTCCATGAATTAGCTCCCCATGAAGACATGTACCCGAGATGAGGGATTCCACGGGCATGTTATATATGATTATTACTTCATGGATTAGCTCCCCATGAAGACATGTACCCGAGATGAGGGATTCCACGGGCATGTTATATATGATTATTACTCCATGTATTAGCTCCCCATGAAGACATGTACCCGAGATGATGGATTCCATGGGCATGTTATATATGAATATTACTCCCTGGATTAGCTCCCCATGAAGACATGTACCCGAGATGAGGGATTCCACGGGCATGTTATATATGATTATTACTCCATGGATTAGCTCCCCATGAAGACATGTACCCGAGATGAGGGATTTCACGGGCATGTTATATATGATTATTACTCCATGGATTAGCTCCCCATGAAGACATGTACCCGAGATGAGGGATTCCACGGGCATGTTATATATATTATTACTCCATGGATTAGCTCCCCATGAAGACATGTACCCGAGATGAGGGATTCCACGGGCATGTTATATATGATTATTACTCCATGGATTAGCTCTCCATAAAGACATGTACCTGATATGAGGGATTCCACGGGCATGTTATATACGATTATTACCCCATGAAGTCATGTACCCGAGATGAGGGATTCCACGGGCATAAGATATATATATGTGTTTAATGTGTGTACGCCGACAGTTAGGTATGATGCCACGGGCGCGTCACATGGTTGTATTTTACTCTTACGACTGTCGGCAGTGATGGGGGATTCCACGGGCAGAGGATATATGTATATGTGTGTACGCCGACAGTGAGGTAGGATGCCACGGGCGCGTCACACGGTTATATTTTACTCTTACGACTGTCGGCAGTGACGGGGGATTCCACGGGTAGAGGATATATATATATATGTGTTGTATGTGTGTACGCCGACAGTGAGGCAGGATGCCACGGGCGCATCACATGGTTAGATTTTACACCTATAGCGGTCGGTAGTGATGGGGGATTCCACGGGCACGCTTGATATTTGAGGGATGGTGTTCATAGCCCTGGTGTGACTATCGTTCAGATGTTGAAATAGTCTGTACAAGGTAAAACTGACTTTCATTACTTTCACTTCGGTAAGGCACAATGTACTGTTAATTTGGTTATCATACATGTCTTCATCTATATTTTAGACTATTATGATTTAAATTACAGTACTTTCAGTTTTACATACTTGGTACATATTTTTTGTACTGACCTCCTTCGGGGGGATGCGTTCATGCCGCAGGTTTAGGTACATAGCTTGCTGGTCCGCACTCTAGGATCACTGTCCAGTTCTTGGAATGCTCCATTTCTCCGGAGGCTTTGTCTTTTGGTACGGTTCCCTGAGGTTGTAGACTTTTGTACATTCAGGGGTATGGCGTGGCCCTGTCCCGTCACAGTTGTTATGTAAACTTTTAGAGGTCTGTAGTCATATCTTGTGGGTCACTTTATAAAAAAAAAATTGAGGTAACTGCTTTTGGATTTGTTTACATCCAGGGAGGTAGACTTATCGGTTAACCTATTATTTATTAATTGTTAAGTTTATGTTTGTTCCGTTGATTATCTCTGATGTATACCTATAAGGGTGCCCAGGTAGGGCACCAGTCGCGGTCCCGGGGTCGGGTCGTGACAACCAAAACCCGAATATCCACCACCGTTGACCACCCCATCTCTCCCAGAACCCGTCACCCAGCACCTTATAGATCCGATGCCAACCCACCACCAACAGACAAACCCACCCACTGCCTCTGCTTACCAGATAGAAACCCGTGCCAAACACGGGATTTTCAAACCCAAAACCCAATTTAACTTATCTGCCCAAACCATTTCTCCAATTCCCAAAAACTCTAAATTGGCCAAACAAGACCCTAATTGGAATGTTGTTATGTCTGAGGAATCAATAGATTAACAAAACATCACAAGTGGGGACTATTACCTAGACCGGAGGGGGTGAATGTGACCCGTTTTTTGTGGTTATTTTGTCACAAATTCAGAGACAATGGAGATCTAGAGAGATATAAGGCATGACTTGTGGCTAATGGCACAAATCAACATGAGGGTATTGATTGTGGTGAGATATTTAGCCCGATTGTCAAATCGCCTACCATTCGTACAATTATGAGTATAGCCATGGGCAAGCACTGGCCGATACATCAACTTGGTGTAAAAATGCATTTTTACATAGGGACCTGAAAGAAAAAGTCTACATGCACCAGCCACCTGTGTTTGTCCATCCGTAGTCCCTCATTATGTTTGTCATCTCCGTAAGTCACTGTATGGCCTGAAACAGGTCCCCCGTACGTGATATGATCAATTTTCCAGATATATTATGCAGATTGGGTTTGTATGCAGCAGGTGTGATAATTCTCTCTTCATTTTTCATCGAGGTAGTAGCATTGCTTACTTACTACTCTATATGGATGATATTGTTCTCACTGCCTCATCCGATGGGTTGAAAAATGAGATTATTGCTTTACTTAAAATTGAATTTACAATCACTGACTTGGGCAAGTTGAGTTACATCTTGGGTACATCAGTGACCAGGTCTTTAGACCATATGTTCTTGAGTTAGCGTAATTATGTAAAGGAGATAGTTTATAGGGCTAAGATGGCAAATTTCAAAATCATGCCCACTGATATGGATGGTGCTCCAGTCTCTGATCCAATTCTATATAGGACCCTAGCAGGTGCACTTCAGTATCTCACCTTCACCAGGCCAGATATTACATATAATGTTCAGTAGGTATGTCTATTTATGCATTCCCCCAGAGAGTCTCATTTATCTGCCCTTAAGCGTATTATTCGATACATTAAGGGCACACTTGATTATGGATTGCATAAATACCCCTCTGCACCGGCCAGGTTGCTATCTTACATGGATGCAGATTGGGCTGGGTGTTCGGACACGCGACGCTCCACCTCCGGCTATTGTGTATTCTTAGGGGACAATCTAGTTTCATGGTCTGCCAAGAGACAAGCTACCCTATCTAGTTCGAGTGCCGAAGCAGAATACAGAGGTGTTTATAATGTTGTAGCTGAGATGTGTTGGCTCCGAAATCTACTTTTAAAGCTCCTATGTCCTTTGAGCAAGGCGTCTATCGTCTACTGTGACAATTGCCATATATCTTTCCCACAACCCGGTTCAACATCAGAGAACCAAACACATTGAGATGGATATACATTTGTTCGTGAGAAGGTTGCTCTTGGTCATGTCAGAGTGTTGCATGTTCCTTCGTCATATCAGTACACAGATATATTCGCCAAAGGACTTCCCAGACAATTCACTACAAGAAAAACAGGCTACGGTGACAGTTCACGTGTGACAGAAATGCAAGTGTCACATCTTTTTACTCAATTTCTGCTTTTTCTTGACATTCATGTCATGGGTTTTTTAAGTGTCACAAAATTATGACATTTGTGTGACGATTTTTTTAAGTGTCACAAAATTATGACATTTGTGTGACGGGTTCTTTAAGTGTCATACAATTATGATACTTGTGTGACGGTTTTTTTAAATGTCATTTGTTTATGACGTTTGTGTGACGGGTTTGCGAAATGTCACATAAATAAGTGTCTTGTGTTTTAAATTGATCAAAAAATGACGTGTTTGACTGATTAAAACGATACTATTTTTTTATTATTTATTTAACACCTTTTTAATTCAAATTAAGATGTGTTTACTCTCTTTTTGGTTTCAAATTAGTTTGGACTAAATATATATATATATATATATATATATATATATATATATATATATATATATATATATATATATATATATATCATCTTATTCCTTATTCTATAGTATCTATTTAATTAGGTCTTTTTTATTCCAATTGTTTAATATATTTTTATGTGGCTTATAAACAAAACGCTTTTACTCTTCATATTAACTCGCGCTTCCAGAACCCTCTTTCACTCTTCATTTCTTCCACAACGTAACCCTTTCACTCTTCTTTCACTCTTTCACTATATTCACACGCTTTCACTCTTTCATTCTTCCAGATCAACCAATCTCATTCTTGTGCTTTCTTACCTCTCGTGCTTTCGGTGGAATCTAAGTTTGTCATTTTTTCAATTTTTGGTCATTGTATTTAGGGATTTGATATATAATAAGCATAAATACTTGGTTTTAGGAATTTGATATATAATAATCTCAAATAAATCCTCGCTCGCTCTCGGTAAGTTTTGTGAAGTATTTTTCTTCTCAATTTCCATGTTCAATTTGCTTCAATTACTTAAAATTCACCTTCGTTTCCAAAACCCTAGCATCGAATTTCTACTTAATAAATACTACTAGTTCGAATCTATGTGTTTGTCAAATAACGAAGAAATATTCACTTGAGCTCGTTCAATAACGAGTTTATAGTTAGGGTTTTCAGGTCTATGCACTTCGTTTTGTTTCTTTTTTCTATTTTTATAGCTTTTACTTTGAAATCCTTTGTCAGGTGATGTATTTTTGTTATTCTTACCTGTAAAAGCTTTCATATTTTTTGATTTGGTAATTGTTGAATTTTGTTTATTTATTTCTTAATTAATTTCTTTGGTTGCGATTTGCTTCTGCAGAGATATTATAGTCATTTGTCACTTCGTTGCGATTTTTGTTTATTTATAGCTAGGGCTTTTTAGTCTACTCTAGGCACTTCAATTTGTCTATAATATAGAATTGCCCACTTGGCTAACTGGAAAATATTTCCTTCTTTCTATTTCAGGAAGAAGACTCCCTACATTCTGCCTTAACTAGAGTCATAGTGTAAGTACTAGCAAAGGATAGATATTAGCACATATGTAAAGAGTATTTTCTAATTGCCTTACTTGGTAGTACTGCTATCTTTATGCTTGGATTATTAAATATCAGCATTTTGTTTTGGTTTAGAAGTCATTCTATGCTCTGGTGATAAGCTGTGAGAACTTGAAATAAGGTGTTTGTGATGAGCATTACTCATAGATTTAGACTCTTAAGGGACATTTGATTGCTATATAATTGTGCAGCTCAATCTAATAAAGTTTCTAGCCAATGGAGGGACAAGTTCTTTTGCTTATTATTTTCCCTGCCTATGTTCGGAACTACATATGCCGAACTCTTGAAAAGTTTTCTTGGAAAAACTACAATCTGTTGAAAGAAAAAAGATCTATATGGGCGATACAAATTAGTGGAAATTAAGTTTTAATCAAATTTGTATATTTACTTAGGTCTGTGTTAAGATTCTATTAGTCTTGTTAGAGGTTTATATGTTTGTAAGAAATGTAGAGAACTTCTATTGGTCGAAGTAACTAATTTTTAGTAACATTGTACTGGTATGGACTTAAATGGAGCGATATGGACAGTGATGATTCATATAGTCGAACCGAACTTGCTTGAGATTGAGACATATTGTTCTTAGTTGTTTGTTTGTGATTAATATTATTTTTGTATGTCAATATCTCATACAGCTGCATTCTAGTGTGTAATATAATATGCATTATAATGGCACTTGTGCAGAGTAAGAGCTATAAATATTGAACTGTCGTTTCATCCGAAGGTTTTCTTTTTCCAAGTGAAGTATTGTAAGTTTCTAAATTCTGAATATCGATTGTGTTGCCTCCAATAGACTTTTGGAACTTGGAACCACCACCGTGTATCCTCCTAAAAGTGTTGCTATTGGTTTTGCCATAATATTTGTACATTTTCTTTTGATTGACAGCTGAATCTGAGATAGACGGATCTTACAACTTAAGAGTGGTTTCTCCAACCCTTGTAGCTGTTGAAAATGAAGAAACAAAGGCTGTCTTGACCTTGTTTATGAAGAAACATGGTTTAAGCAACGCTTTTACAGCAAGAATTGTCAACAGATCAGAATCTTTTATCAATAACCTTATGAAGTTTTGTAAAGGTCTATAAAGTTGTTTGTTATAACTTGAAATGTGGAATTTGATAAACCCTGCTACAAATGGGAAAAAGACATACTTTGTGTACTTAACATAGAATTGCCCACTTGGCTAACTGGAAAATATTTCCTTTTTCCTATTTCAGGAAAAAGACTCCTTACATCATGCCTTAGCTGGAGTCATAGTGTAAGTTCTTGTCACGATCCGACCCGACGGACCGCGACTAAGCGCTCTAATTGGATGTCATTATACTAACCTATCACGTATGATCAGACTGACACTAAGAACCATATGAAATTTGGCAGCATAACGCTGCAATAATAACACTTGTCAAAATGGGCAAGCCGGCAAGGTTGCTTTTGCATGCGACTGAACATGTCTCCCGAGGGAGTCACAACTAGTCAATATATCAAATAGGCTAGCCAACGAGGCTTCCACTATATACGGGAACATCCCCACAGAAAGAAAATGAAGTACAACAATACAGCTGACCAAAACATGATACAATCCACCCACGTACAACCCACAACTGTCTACAGACCTCTATGATAAGGATAACAAAATATGATGGGACATGGCCCCGTCGTACCCCTAAATATGCATAAGTCTATAATAGTGAATCTGTACCAAAATGACTAACTTCAGAACAATGGAGCTCCCAAGAAAATAGCTGAGCAGGAATCCTAAGCCGGAGGATCGCCGAACTGAATATATATGTACCTGCGGGCATGAACGCAGCCCCCCGAGGAAAGGGGGGTCAGTACGAAATAATGTACTGAGTATGTACAATATGAAGTACTAAGAAAGATCACAACTGGCCAAAGGATATCATGAGACAAGTATAATAATTAAATTATCATTTCAACTGTGTCATATACGAATGAGAGTCAACTGTGCCTTATAAAGTGAGAGTCATGTATGTCTATATAAAATCATCATATATACATAAACTGCCCGGCCCTCCAGGGAAGGACGCGGTGAACATATAGGTACCTTGCGGCGCGTTACGGCAGCGGTAAAGTCGTGTAAAGTATCTTGCCGGCCCGTTACGGGGCCAGTAAAGTCATATAAGGTATATTGCCCGGCCCATTCTAGGACACGGTAAAGTCATATAAGTTATACTGCCCGGCCCATTTGGGACGAGGTAAAGTCATATAAGGTATCTGCGCGCGTATTTGCCCGGCCCTCTGGTGAGGGACGCAGTGAAGTGGAATAATAACACTTTACACGAGTAGATATCATGAGCAACATATACAACTTAAATCATCATTTGACTCTCATTAAAATCATTAAAATGAACTTTTTACTAGAAAATCAAAGGCACTTTTCATAACACATATCATTAGGAATTAAACTGTGTAGAAATCATGTACGTCTGCCGTTCGTTCATTTCATATAAATCATGCTAAAAGAAAGAAGGAATAGTTCACATACCTTATTGACGAAATACCAACTCGATAATCTAAATACGCCTTGACTAGCACTTCAACCTATAATAGTAGTAACATGTTCATTAACCTTATGATTACTAGCATACGTTATAATTGAGTGATAACTTGCTTTCTTTTCTATGAAGATTTGGGCAGCACTTCCCCTATTTATATACATATTCACAACTCATAAACAATGTCGACAATACCAATAACCAAGCACAATTCCAGGATATAACAAAGTCAGTCCATATACTATGTCTACACCATAGTTATGCATTGTTTCTTCTTACATTTATGGAATTCAACAACAACGACAACCAAGGTGATTACTACACCTACTTCTCATATTAATCCAGCTCTTAATCCATATTAAACAACGTTTAAAACAATCCATAAAAATAGTCCATACGTCTAGCAACAACGACAAGAATACGTGTCTTATAGTTTGCAACATAACACATTTTTACTCTTTAATTCCTTTAAGACATGTATTAGTAATTACCACAACGTATATACATGTTTATAACTTATATTTCCAACATTATAACTCTACCAAAACAGCCCCTAAAATGCAGCACAACATGTCCAATAATTACATACAAGTCTCGGCCAATACATCATAATTCCATAACTCTTCTCTTAATTCCTTATAATTCAATTCACCTTTCAACACTTCCATATAACTAATTACCACTCTAAATATCAATGGTTCTTTTCAATTTCAACATGCACTTAGCGACAATGATAACAACAACAACCACTAATCCAATGTACACAAAAACAGCCCCAATTTCGGCTTCAACACCCAATGGTCACATGCATTGTCTTAAATTCCAAGTTTCTCCTAACACACGTTTATTCCTTAAATTATAACAATATGCAATTCCAATTATACCATAAGAAGAATAATCTTTACCTTAATTTTGCTCCAAAACAGTCCCTAAACTTTCGGTCCTTGCATGCTCCAAATGTTTCATCATTTTCACCATTCTTCAACTTATAATCACATGCATGTATTCTACAAGTTTAATTCATCATTCCTACATGTTTTTCTTCCCAAAAACATCATCTTAAACTTGAATTTTCTGGGCTTAATCTCTCGGCAGTGGGCAACGTTTCTGCCACAGTTTTTGAGTGTTTCTTTAGCGTGTAATTTGTAGAAGAATTTAGACTAGAAAGAAGGAATAAAACTTGAATTTTTGGCTATGGGGAAGGGGGGTTCTCGGCTGTGGGGAGGGGAGGGTTAAATGAGAGAGAGTTTTTGAATTTTTAAGGTTAGAAGATGAGAGGTTAAATGTGTATAAGTGCTTATTTTTATTTATTTTGCATGCTAAAAATCATTTTGCAACTTGGTCCAAGTTCACAATTATTCAATCTTAGGTCTCACTTCTTTTAAATCTTGAAAATCTCATAAGACCTCAAAGCCTTGTCGTTGTAACTTATATAATACGTTGCTAATCCATCACGGGAATATATATAACTATCATTATCAATTTCCATTGTCACGTTCGTTGTAACCAAAATATTTTCCCGGAATCACATCCTTAAGTATATTAATTTCTGTATTAGCATTTATAAATATATTCTATATCCCAGATTCGAATCTTATTTCTTAATTACGTTCTCTAATTATCGTCTTAAAACCACAAGGTGTAACAGTTCTTTAGTTGCTCTCATATGTGATTTTGCCTTATGGCGCATTCATTATTGTCCTGTTTTCTCTGTCATAAGTATGAACTCTATGTGTGCATATAGATGCTTATATATCTTCCACTGTAGGAAATGTCAGAATACCAGAGATTGCTTTCACGGGATATTGGTAGCTGGTTAGATGCTAAATGTGATAAGTTAGTTGATGCAGTTGCTATTGATAATATTGGTAAGGTTAAGTTGCTAATTCCATTCTAAGGAGACTTGAAATAGTTTGGATGTTGTGTATCTTTGTTTACATTCTAAGGAGACTTGAAATAGTTTGTGTATTGGTTATCTTACTTTAGTCAGCCTATTTATGTGAATCATTTGAGGTATGCTTGATAGTATTAAGGATTTGTTTTGTGGTTATCTTTGTTTAAACTAATATGAAATTTGCATGCTTAGTGTTAGTAGTTTCAAGTGTTCCATAGTCATTAACACTAGACTGCTATAATATGTGCATGACATTGTTGTTTAGTACATTTGTTCTTTTCTATAAGTTCTGAGTCCTTGTTTCTTTAAGATAGTGAGAATATTTAATCAACATCTTCTAACAAAAAATCCTCTCAAGAAGCATGTGCCTGCTTAAGTTATCGTCTTTTTCCTCTGTCTGGATTGTGATTTCAGTATGACGTCTTTCCTGATGGTGGAACTTGGGTATCTAGGCAGTCCATAACAGTTCATGATTTCTGTCTTAAAGACAACAACAACACTGCCCCTTGGAAACTGGTATAGAAAATTTCTTCACGTATTTGGAATTGCAAATAGTTTACATCCATTATGTTGTATCTAAAATTCTTTCTTCTGTTGGATTATCAAGTTTCAAGATTCAACTTAAATGCTTTGGAAGAATACTTCATTTGACATCCTTTTGATTGATAGTACCCCAACACCTTCTCCTCTTGAAGCTGTAATACCTGATCCTGCTATCCCCCTTGAGGAGTACCGGTACGTTTACTCTTTCCCTTGAACTTCTCCTCAATTCGGCACCTGTCTCTTTCCCTGGGAAATTTTGTTGTCTCTGTAATTTGCTCAATTTATTTCAGAGAGCGGGTCTTTATGTGCATCTATATTTTCATTAGGATGCGCTCAGAAGTGAAGTGCCTGAATTCTAGGTCATAAAAATGGTAATTGGAGAGTAGTTTGAGATTATATTGTTATACCCCGTAGTTCCAGAGTATGTATGTAAGGACGTACGTACAAATGTATAGCCCTAATTAGGTTAAGGATGAAAGATTTGTTTTTCCGACGGAAAAGATTCCGAACCTTGTGAAGGAAATTTTACGTTTTTAATATTTTAACCAATTACGGATTTTTCCGAGAGATGAAATTGTTATACTCCGTATTTCCAGAGTATGTACGTAGGGGCGTACGTACAAAAGTTTTAGCCTTAAAGTAGGCATAGGGACGAAAATTTGTGCACAACCCACGAAACGAATTGTTTTCCGACGAAACGTTTTCCAAAACTTGCGTAGGGAAAATTACGGCTATGTCATTTATTATTTTTGCGGATTTTTCCGAGAGTTGAAATATTTTGGACCAACGCCCTCAAGTGGACGGCAAAGAGGGCACGGTTGGCATGATTTTAAGGCCTAAACCAAGGGTCAATGTTTGTGATTAAATTGTGGAGTAGGGTTAGGGTGCACTTGTGCAAATCCCCACCCTCCACTTGCCCTCCACTTGCCTTCATCTTGACCCTTGAAAGTCCTATAAATACCCCCTTGAGTTGAAGACTTCTTCATCCACAAATCATCTTTCAAGTCTTAAAACTCCCTTCCCCCTCTAGAGAGCTTTCGTCCAAGCCTCACTTTCCCCCCCTCTTGAGAGCTTAGCCGAAACACCCCTTCCCCCCCTTTCCTAGTAGTCTCGGCAAAGCCCTCCCCTTGGTAGAAAATACTCTCCAAGTATTGTTACTATCCCCAAAAATACCTTAGCCAATCCCTTATAGTATTTCCAAAGTCACCCCTATACAAAAAGCCCAGAAATACTATCTTATATCCATTAGTCACTAAACGAAACCCTGGGGAAATCTTCATAGTTGGTTGAAGTAGTAAGTAGAAGTTGTGTAGAAACTTCTAAGGGTTTCTTGGAGCGTGCAGATTAGGAGCTAAACCTTGCTCAGGATCGACTTTTATCTTGGATAATTTTGGGCTTATCGAGGTAAATAATAATCTTATCCTTCTATTATAATTGGAGAATACATACTGTAGAAGTATAGAAATAAGTATAAAATACATAGAAGGGTATTACAGAAGAGAATTGAACTGTAATTACATCGGAAGTATATTAAAGAAGATTGAACTGTACTTACATAGGACTGTATTTACAGTAGACTTGTATAGTTTACCGGGTAGGGAAGTGCTGCCCGATTTTCCGTAGAATAAGAGAACCATCTGCTTAGATTATCCTACAGAGTAGTCTAGACGTTGATAGACGTATTTGACTATTATAGGTTGATACTCTGCGCGTGACATATTCGACTTGGCAGGTGGATTTCGCCGAGAAGGTATTTGATTCTTCCTATCCTCTTGAGCATGATATTTTAAAGTATATATATAGTACGGTAGACGTACGTGTGTTAACTGAACATGGTTTTACTTGACGTATTTTGACTTGAGTCTAAATAACAAGAATCTTGAAGTATTTCAAAAGAATTATGAATCATTTTTGAAAGAAGAGTAATACTTGGTTTTTAAACAAAAGTTTAAGAGTTATACTAGCTTTATGGGAAGTTAGGTATAACGACTTAAGAAAGATAAAAGGAACGGTTTACTTATGTGTTTATAAAAGACTTGTATTGATTTCTGGAAAGTACAGTGAGATGGTTTGTTGAGTAGACATATTGTGATGATATGTGTGTTAGTATCTTGTAAACGTTTGTGTAAAGAGGTTATTCTTATTTGTGCTTATGTTGTTTAACGATAAGCCGTTATGCTAGTATTACATCACTCACCTCTTGACATGATATACCGGGGGTTAAGCTGCCCTCCGATGCGGGGTATACCTCGTGCGATGCAGGACTATGATTCGAGAATACCTCATGCGGGTCGGGGACCTATGCGGAGCTACGAGTTCGAGTTAGTGTGCGGTCCATGTGGCCATGCGGTCTATGTGGCCATGCGGACTACGAATCGGGGCGATGCCGGAGTAGCTACCCTCGATGCGGGAATACCTCATGCGGGCCTAGGTGGCTATGCGGACTACGAGTCGAGATTAGGCATGCATAATGATACTATGGGCGATTGGCCTTGCTTCGATCATTCGCGACCTAGCAGACACATTCTGATTTACTGTTGTTACTCTTGTTTGTGATGTGGCACTATGTGCGGTTACATTGGTTATTTCATACATATTTGTAAAAATTGGCTTTAAAATGATATGATTTCATGTAAGTACTTTACAGTTTCACATACTTGGTACTGTTATCGACCTCGCCGGGGCTGCGTTCATGCCAGTAAGGAAGCGGTGCTAGATCCGCATCCTTAGGATCTTTTGCTTTGGTGTCGAGAGCTCCATCTTCTCCGAGGCTCGACTTTTGGTATGGTTCTCCCTGATGTTGTAGATATATGTACATTCAGGGTATGGCGGGGCCCTGTCCCGCCATAGTTGTTTACTTTCTTAGAGGTCTGTAGTCCTATTGTACAGTTGGGATGTAACTGCCAGATTTTGGGTTATATATATATGCCGAAAGGCGACTTTACTCAGATAAACTGTGCCTCAATTTACATTGTTTCATGTCTTGTTTTTATATTCCGCTGATTTTCTCTGATGTATGACTACTTGGGTGCCCGGGTAAGGCACCAGTCACTGGCCCCGGAACGGGTCGTGACAAAAGTGGTATCAGAGCAGTTAATCCTCGGAAAGTGTCTGAGCATCGTATCCGATGGAGTCTTGATTATCGGTGTGTTGTGCACCACACCAATAATCAGGAGGCTATAGGATATTTAGGATTGGTTTCCATTCTTCTCACTCTGAGATCGTGCCTTAGAGTTGTGTTATAAGTCGGACCCCTCTAACGTATTTCCTTTCTTTAACTGTTATGCCTCCACGTAAGGCAACCCGCGCCCAGAAGGGCAAGGCAGCCGAGGGAGCTGCTAGTAGGACACTGAGAGTCACGAGGGCTCAGGCCCAGTCTATACCCCAGACGGCGAGTTCCACGACGCCGCCGGCCCCAGCAGGGTTTAGGGCCGCAACAGTGGCTGATGAGACCCCAGTACCTGCACCTCCGATCCACACCGGAAGCG
Organism: Przewalskia tangutica; assembly: GCA_029844215.1. NCBI lineage: Eukaryota > Viridiplantae > Streptophyta > Magnoliopsida > Solanales > Solanaceae > Przewalskia > Przewalskia tangutica. The sequence goes on along the minus strand of CM056722.1, from coordinate 45,388,785 downwards.
AGATGAGATGGGTTCTGAAGATGGCCCGATTCGCCGGGATCGTGGCGAACGTGAGATAAATTTGGATCGCAGCGATTCGATTCAGCGATACGTGGTTCACCCAAGATCGGATAGTTTGAGGCTACGAGATTTTCTGAGTTGTAGCCCGCCAGAGTTCTACGGGTTGAGGCCTGAGGATGATCCGCAGGAGTTCATCCGTCAGTTACAGAGGATCATGCGAGTGATCAAGGCTTCGGAGACCGAGTCTGTGATTTTCGGTTCACATAGGCTGCGTGATACCGCAGTCGATTGGTTTGATTCGTGGGAGTTATCCCGGGGAGAGCACGCGTCCCCAGCTACTTGGGATGAGTTCTCGGAGGCTTTTCTCACTCACTTCTTGCCTCCGCAGATGATGAGGGCCGAGGCAGATTTTTGTTCTTTGAGACAGAGGGCGCCGATTAGGGAGTACAATGTTGAGTTCGATTCGTTGGCTCGATATGTCCCTGCGTTGGTAGCAGATATGGAGGACAGGGTACACCGCTATGTCACCGGGCTAGATGATTATATGGCCGAGTCTTGTGCGGGTGTGGCTCTTCACCGAGCATGGACATTACCGTATGCGAACTCATGCACTTGGATGCGAGGCGTAGGTCAACGGGTTGTGAGACAGCGGCAGCGAAGAAGGCGAGGCGGCGGGGTTTTTGGTAGCTTCTCGGGGTGGGCGGCCTCGGCGGCGGTCTAGATTTGCGCCACGGCCGGCTCGAGCACTCCTACCGTCCTCGGGGCGGCGGGGTATTCGAGGCGGACCGGGGGCCCGGGACTTCGGCGTCGAGGGTAGCGAGTACTAACCGACGGGACCACCCCCGCCGGTGTGGCGTCGGTAGATCCATTACGGAATTGTGGTGCGCTCGGGAGTTTGTTTGATTGCGGCCAGGTCACTTTGCGAGTGCTGTCAGGCGAGGCGGCCAGAGGGTAGGGTCGGCTACGAGGTTCTTTTTGGGTCTTCTTCATCTCCTACGATTTACTCACCGGGCGAGGTACTCATGGGCGGCCAGTCGCGGCAGAGGTCGTGGCGTGGGTCCCGATTCTAGCGGTCCTCGAACCGCATTTATGCCTTGTCGATCGGCGGGACCGTGAGGCCTCGCTGATGTCGCAGTGTACTTTATCGATTTCTTGTTGTAGCGTGTATGCCTTGATAGATCCGGGTTCTACTGTCCTATATATCTCCCATGTTGCTAGTAGGATAGGGATAGAGCACGAGTCCATAGACCCTTTCGAGGTAGCTACGCCGATGGGTGATTCGGTGGTAGCTCGGCGGGTATATAGGGCTTGTCCGAGAACCATATGCGATCGTCGGACCACTTGCCGACTTGGTAGAGTTGGATATGACTGATTTCGATGTGATCATGGGTATGGATTGGCTAGCTTCTTACGCCAATGTAGCTGCGAGGAGAAGTGAGTGCGGTTCCGGTTTCTGAGAGGCCGGTTGTTGAGTGGGAGGAACACCGTGTCGCCAGGGTAAGTTTATTTCTTACCTCAAGGCTAGGAAGATGGTGCGAAGGGTATATCTACCATCTCATTCGGGTGTTAAATCACGAAGGCTGCGGTACCAGATTTTGGTCGATTCACGTGGTGAAGAGTTCCCAGATGTGTTTCAGATGACCTCGGGTATCCTCCCGAGAGGAGATAGAGTTTTGTATCGATGTCTTTGCCGGACACTCGGCTTTAGCGCGGTATTGTTAAATAAAGAAGAAGGGCGGGGCCAGCTGCGCATGTGTGTTGATTACGACGGTGAACAAGG